>JAHLJS010000009.1:29385099-30786842 GCA_038502445.1 Eremochloa ophiuroides
CGGAGATGGAGACCGTGATGCTCGCACCTCTTTCTTCCGCCATTCCTTCTTGCTTGATGCTTGTGATTCGGTGGAGTCAGCCTTGTTTATCACCTCAGCCTTACTTACCAGTTCGGCCTTTTTGGACCTTGGCGGTTGATTCTTTCGACGGGGTGCATACTGTGGCTTGTTTCTCCACAGATTCTTCGTTGCCTGTTGCATCGATTTATAACCATTGAAAGGACATTTAATTCTCTTACCTGGGAGTTGGAAGTGAACTTGACCGGATCCCACGTAGATGATGGCATTCACGGTGTTGAGGAACGGCCTTCCCAGGATGACGGGGACTTCGTCATCGGCCCTCATGTCAAGAATGATGAAGTCGGCAGGGATGTATTCGTCTTGAACTTTGACAAGGATGTCCCTTGCCAATCCCATTGGGGAACCAGATGGATTGATCGGTCATCTGCAATTTGACAAAAGTGGGGTACAAGGGTCCCCCTAGCAATTTCTCGTACATTACCTTGGACATGATGTTGACGCCGGATCCAAGGTCATAGAAGGTGTTGTTGAAGGTGTGTGGCCCGATCTCACATGTGATGGTAGGATGGCCAGGGTCACTCTTCTTGGCCATGAATGGCGGATCAAGAAGACAACCCGGGTTTTGCCTAACCGGAGGCTTACCAAACCTCGTGGAAATTAACTTAACACCTTCAATTGGTTCCTCAGATTTCCCTGAGATCTTACCTTGTTCGAATGATGGGACAGCTGCTGCTATTTGAGCTAATTGGGTTTCTAACATTTTATTAAAGCTCAATTGATTTTTCATAGCAGTGTTAAAGCTATCCATTTTCTCACTAAGATTTTCAAGAATCTTATCATTAGCAATTATTTTCTTGTTTATGCTATCATTGATTTTAGATTGGCCTAAAACAAGATCTTTGAGAGAAGGTTGATTACCATAAGAAATATTGAAATTATTGCTGTAACTATTACCTTGGTTTCCTTGGTAGAAGGGGCGCGAGTTCCATCCTCCTTGTTGCTGGGGTCGATACCCATTGTTGTTGTTGTTGTTGATGAAGCTCACTTCCTCCTTCGTCTCGGGACAGTTGTTGCCCGAATGATCTTCTCCACCACATACCTCGCACCATAAATCAGCTTTGATTGCTCGTGCGGTGGCAGTGGGTCTAATGGCCTCTTGTTCCTTCTTGGAACTTTCCTCGATCTTTTTCATCAAGAGGTCCATTTTTGCTGAGAAGCATGTCCACCTCATGAATGGTGTGCATACCCCTTTTCTTAGGCTGGAGGCATTCCTCATTCCATCCTTGGTTGATAACCATTTTCTCAATGAGGTCCTTAGCATCCTTAATATTGTGTTGTAGGAATGCTCCTCCGGCTGCAGCATCAAGGTGACTACGAGCTAACCCAGTCAGCCCATGGTAGAAACCTTGGATTAGGAGCCATTTTTCAATCCCATGATGAGGACAGGCTCGAATGTACTCCTGGAGACGTTCCCATGTTTCGGGAATCGTCTCGTCCGCTTGTTGTTGGAAGCTTCAAATTTTGCCACGGAGAGCGCTTGTTTTGCCCATTGGGAAGAACTTCTTGAGAAAAGCGTTGGCACACTTCTCCCAAGTGGTGACTTCACTCTTGTTGGCATAGAACCATAGCTTTGCCTTCCCAAGCAGTGAGAATGGGAATAGACGAAGGCAGATGGAGTCAACCGAGACATTCTTGATGGTGAAAGTCCCACACACCTCCAGAAAGTGCTGGAGATGAGCATTGGCATCTTCGTGTGGCTTTCCATAGAATGGATTAGCGTGCACCATATTGATGAGTGCAGGCTTGAGCTCAAAGGTAGCATCTCCAAAGTTGAGCTGCGGTCCGGTGACAATGTTGTCAGCGGACGGCGTAGAGAACTCAGAGATGGTCTTTTGGGCCATAGCTTCCTTAATTGATAATGCAGAGCCTCTTTGCTCGAACGGATTCAAGTTTGAGATGAACCTTTGAGGTGGAACTTGATGGCGTCTAGTTCTTCTCAACAATTGCTCGGGATCTTCAATATAATTTGACGGCAATTGGAAACAGTTCATGCACTGTCTAGCTTCACGATAACGAGAAACACAGACAGGGGTAAGCCCCTAACACTAATCGATAACTAAATTGATAATAGACTCCGGATTCAATTTTTTTATTAATATTCCTAGACTGATGCTTTTCCCGGCAACGGCGCCAGAAATGCTTGTTGACACTTCTTAGCGCAACCACCAGAGACAGGGTGTTAGGCTATCTCTGATAACGGCGCCAGAAGTGCCTGAGGGTATTTCTTATGTCTATTGGATAATTCCGCAAGCGCACAGAATATACCGCTGTAGCACTTCACCCGGGAGTATTCCAAGGTATCGTTATTTATTTTTATCCCAAGGGAAAGCGGTTGCTAGGAATAATTAATAAAAAGAAAGAGAGATCCTTAAGTCTATACCAACTTAGTACCAGCTAGTGGTAGGGGGTAAATCGATAGGTAGAGGAAAGGGTAATGACACCAACACACAACAAGTATTAAGATAACTAAAAGATAACTAGTAGAGTATAGATGGTAGGAGGACAACGAGTGAGTATAAGACTCTTATGACACTTACTTTACTCTTATGACTTATCCTATAAAATAGATGACTCATACTAAGATAGTACCTTACTACCGGTGTGCAGGGGGTAGAGCGAGACAATAGAGGACAAAACCTCTACCCGAAGCGCCTACACTCTTATGGGAGCCTACCTTTTAAGAACTTGCCTAAACCACGTGGAGGGATACTAAGACTAGACAGGGCTGTCACCACCTGCTAGCACCCACAAACAATCCGTGCGACAAGCGGTAATCAAAGGCAAGATCTAGTCTAAGCACCACGCTTACACTAAGTCTCACTATTCTAGTTGCGTACCAACAACTAGAACACCCTATGACAGGCGATGAACTAACACACGTTGAGTTGGGACAAGATCACTATCAAGTATAAGACAACTATGAAATAAGACAAGACACAACAATACTATAAAGAATAGTAAAGACTAAGTAAGAACTTAGTGAAGTAAAGTAAAGATAATATATTGATAAAGGATAAAGTCTTACAGAAGGAAAGGTACAAGAGCTATATCAGACTCTCCAGCAGACAACTCCGGAGACTCCGAGCGCAGCTCGACCCGACTCTAACTCCCACACTAGACTAATATTACTACTAAAGAGTAGAACTCTAGCTTGCTTCTTGAGTTGTATGGTGTATGGTGTCTTCTTAAAAGGGAGTGGGCAGCCTCTATTTATAGTGGAGAGTGGAGGGATGCCACGTCAGCGATCCGTGTGCTCCTCAACTCTCCACCCTTGGATCCACCGCCTTGTAACCGCCTCAAGATGGACGGCTGTGGCAATTTGAGCACATGGGAAGCATGTTTGGAAGTCGGTGGAGGCCAACCGACCTGGCTGGGCACCAGGAGGGTTCGGCCGACCCCACTCTGACTGGTGGGCCAAGCCAGGAGCTTCTAGAAGGAGTCCCCACCAGTCAGTGATGGTGTAGGTGGCTTGGTTCCCCATCTTGTGGTTCGGCCGACCCACCCCTGGTGGGTGGATCCCACCACAGTGGTCCCCATCTGTCATAGACTCTTCCCATGTGTTGGTCCTATCTTGGTTGCTTATTTCATGCCTCAATCCATGTGCCTTTGATCTCCACCGTTGAATGAAAGCACAAGTTGATCCGATGGATGAATTGACTTGGTTGGAGTGTCACACGGATCCTGCCATGTCACCAGAGCCAGGTGGGCCCCATGGATAGTTCAGCTGACCCATGGGTGGGCCCACCCTTGGCTCTCATCTCCTTCATTTGATGTTTTATGCAATGTGTTGAAATGTGGTGGCCGGGGCAACATATCATGGTTCGGCCGAACCATGTATTTAGCCCCTAGCTGCTCACTTTTGCACTGATTTGGTGTTCCCTGCAATCACAAGCCAAGAGTACATGTGGAACTAGTTATAGATAAAATATGCTCATGATATGTTTATCTTCCCTTGAATCCGAGGCCTGTTGACGGTGTTTGAATGTGGAAATTTAGGGTAATTCCACCGTCAACAGCCCCATGTGACTAATCTTGTGGCATAGCTCATAAAGACTATTCACTTTGGTGGCACAAAAATAATTTGCATCTTGGATAGACATCTGCATCATACTTACTTTCTGCATTTATAAACCTAAAAACACCAAAAATATGTGGGCACATGAAGGTCCACACTTTTAGAAAAATACCAAAAATATGTGAGCACATGAAGGTCCACCCACTTAGGGAACTTTTTGCTGGAACTATAAAATCAATTACTTACCAATGAGTGGTATTAACCTCACCCCTCTCCATGAGATTCGATATTCTTGTTGGCAATTGAGTTTTATAGGACAATACATGATCAAAAAGCTAGTCAACCCGACACACCTACGCTGAAGGTACACCTGCTCCCAGAAGGATCACTCAACATGTAACATCAAAGATCATGTCAAACATCCAGCTTGGGGGAGGACACCCTCCACTCGAATCCAGCTAAGTATAAATTTCCCACCTTATTACTGTACCATATTGCTTTTCGCGTGAGTTAGCTAGTGAGATAAAATTTGAAAACCAAATAAATAGTGTTTAGGTTAGTTAGTGAGTTGCTAGATTTGAATAAAATAAAGAGAGAGTGCTTATAATAATTTTGCTCAGACTAGATGGAAACCATGCATAGGAATTGATAAGTAGCACCCCTCCTATGATTCCTCATAACACTTAGTTTTCAACCTTGAATCATCCCAAGTTTTAGACACAACCATTTTAACTTGAAGATTTACTTTGAACCTGAAACTTATGGGTAGCAAATGCTCGATCTAAGTCTAAGTAATTGAGGGATATGATATGCAAAGTATGAGCTGCTATTTATCTTGTTCCTAGTGATACTTGAGTTCTGGAGATTTATTTTGAAAATCATTAAAACCACATGATGAGTTCCTGTATGACAAGAGCTTTACATTCCTACCACAGCCATACATGCTAGACTAGGAAAACATACACATTATATACTACTTGCTTTGTTTTGAGTTTAGTCAAGATTTGTTGATACCTTAGGAACTTGTCATGCTTTTACAATCAAGAATCACTTGTACTCCAGCCATAACGCACTACTCATTCCGAGTAGGCGCATTCACATTCCATACTCCATCTATTCCACCCAAAAATATACCCCATTGGTTACCCCAGATCAATGCTCCAAAGTTCTTGTTGCTCCCTCTCAGAAAAGAAAAAGGGAAGTACTGTTGCAGAGAAGAGGCATGTGGCTATGCAAAAAGAGTGAGATGAGAGAAAACAATGGGTACAAAGATGCCCGCCCGAGAGGTAAAAATGGACAAGTGTCTGAATCATCAAAACAATGAGTACTCTGATGCCCGCCTGAAAAAAAGAAAGAGAAAAGATAGCCCATGTTGTCCTGCAGCATAATTCCCTAGTGTTTGAAAGAGATAGAAATGTTTTCAAGGAGGAAAAGAGTAGAATTAGGATTAGCCACCATATATATCCACCTACTACCTCACATCCACACACATGCACATCTTGATTTGATTGTATGACTTGTTCCTTTGGATCCATTGTTTGATTTTACAACATATTCATTGCAAGTATGATGAGCTAACTCCTTACCCATGAGCTCCACATAAGCCATTAGTAATAGGGTGAGAGAGAGAAGGCATGCATCACTATTGCCTTGGTGAGGATCCACAAATACCATATATTGAGAGACTTAAGAGAGTCATACATAGGAAACTCTGAGTTTTAGTTTGAAAACTTGCAGAAGCTCCAGGATAAGAGTTGAACGACAGAGCTTGAGACATAGTGCTTAACTTAGACATTATGTCCTTCAATTACTCAAGACCCAAGAGAAAGCGACAAGCTCCATGGTTAAAGGTAATAAAGGTAAGTCTAAAGGTTAGCTTGATCTACTCTAATCCTTGAGTACTTCTTGGTTTAAAACTAAATACTTGTGAGGGGTAGCTATAACTTTTGATACATGATAAAGTTTAGCTTTGCTAAGGGACTAGCAAAGGTTAAGCTTGGGGGAGCTTGTTGATGGTAATTATTGTATGATTTTACCCATCAACCAAACATAAAATAAGGGTATAAAGGCAAACACCACCATAGAATAGGGTTTTAACCGACAAAATTTCATAGTTTTGGTGAATCAGTGTTTTGCAAGGTGTTAATCAGAAAAGAACCAAGGGAGACCCACATGTCGGACTAAAACATCGAATTCCTCCACGAAAGTGCATCAAGAATATTCTAGAGAACACCAGGGACTCGCCAGCAGAAGCGGGGCCCACTTGGCAGCAGGGGGAGGTCGGCCGACCCACTGACTAGGTCGGCCGACCTATCAGAGTGTCTGTTCCGCGTGCGTTTCGACGTGGACCCACATCAGTTTTTGAGGATCAATCTCCACCGCCCGTCAAAGTCGGTTTGATCCAAGGGCTACGGTTCATCCCACCGGCCTATATAAACAGCCCCAAACCCCCCAGGCTTTCATCATCAATCAGTTGATCAATAGAGAGCAGAGCCAGAAACCCTTGAATCATTAGAGCTTCACCATCTAGAGCATAGCTACATAGGTTAGAAGTTGAAGGAGACAAGTTCTACTTGAGTTCCAGATCTTGTCTGGAGCTGGAGGCTTCCCGGAGCCATTCTAAGCTCTCTTCTTGTATCTCGAACCTCTTTTGAGTGCTTGAGATAAAGTTGATTGACATTGTTCTACTATTGATTATGTTCTTAATTATGCTATTCATTGCTTATCTAGATTGTATACTTTGCGTAGTTAGGATGCATTCATATTCATACATAGGTTTGTATAGCTCTCATTCATTGATATCATGGATGGGTGATGAACAGTATGTAAGCATGGTGCTTAGATGTGGTTTTTCTGCAAATGCGCCTTATATTCTGGGTTCTTAACGAAATGCTGGGAGGTGTAAATTATTGTACCACAGAACCTAGAATATAAGGCGGATTTGCAGACAAACTACATCTAAACACCATGCTTACATGCTGTTCATCACCCATCCATGACGCATTTCGTTAAGAACCCAGAATATAAGGCGCATTTGCAAACAAACCACATCTAAGCACCATGCTTACATGTTGTTCATCACCCATCCATGATATCAATGAATGAGAGCTATACAAACCTATGTATGAATATGAATGCATCCTAACTACGCAAAGTATACAATCTAGATAAGCAATGAATAGCATAATTGAGAACATAATCAATAGTAGAACAATGTCAATCAACTTTATCTCAAGCACTCAAGAGAGGTTTACGATATAAGAGAGAGCTTACAATGGCTCCGGGAAGCCTCCAGCTCCAGACAAGATCCGGAACTAAAGTAGAACTTGCCTCCTTCTACTTCTAACCTATGTAGCTATGCTCTAGATGGTGAAGCTCTAATGATTGTAGAGTTTCTGGCTCTGCTCTCTGTTGATCTACTGATTGGTATTGATTGATATGAAACCCTGGGGGGTATGGGGCTGTTTATATAGGCCGGTGGGATGAACCGTAGCCCTTGGATCAAACTGACTTCGATGGGTGGTGGAGATTGATCCTCAAAAACGAATGTGGGTCCACGTCGAAACACACTGAGAAACAAACTCTCTGACAGGTCGGCTGACCTGGTCAGTGGGTTGTTGACAGTGGATATACCATAAAAATCCACACTCAAACACCGTCAACAGGCCTCGGATTCAAGGAAAAATAAACATAAAATGAACATATGTTATCAATTAACTAGTTCCACTTGTACTCTTAGCTTGTGAATGGAGAAAAGATGAAACAAGCCATGAAACATCAAGATATGGCGCACAACACCAAATAGAAGAGAACAGAGATCGAGGTGGGCCTATGCATGGGTCGGCCGACCCATGTATGGGGCCCACATGGCTCTGGTGATGTGGCATGATCCGTGTGACACTCCACCCAGCTCATTTTCACCTTTGGATCAAAGGTGTGTTTCCATTCAACGGTGGAAGATCAAAGCACATGGATCAAGGCGTGAACCGACAAGTACCAATCAAATCAAGCACACAACCATGCTCTATGACAAGTGGGGACACCAGGGGTAGGCCCACCTATCATAGGGGGTCGACCGACCCACCCCTGGTGGGCCCAGGGCACCGCCACACTCCACCGACCTCCTGCATGCTTCCCACGTGCTGGTTTGTCCACGGCCATCCATCTTAAGGCGATTCAAGGTCGGTTCATCCAAGGCTGGAGAGGCAAGGAGCACACGGATTGCTGACGTGGCATCCCTCCTCTCTTCCCTATAAATAGAGGCTGCCATCACCCTCTTCAAGACACACACGATACACAAGAGACAAGAGAAGCAAGCTAGTTCCACTCTTTAGTAGTAGTATTAGTCTAGTGTGGGAGTTAGAGTCGAGTCGAGATACGCTCGGGATCTCCGGAGTCATCTTCTGGAGAGTCTGGTATAGCTCTTGTACCTTCACTTCTGTAAGACTTTATTTTTATCAATATATTATCTTCACTTTACTTTACTAAGTCTTTACTTAATACTTTATTATTCATTATAGTATTGTTGTGTCTTGTCTTATCTTATAATTGACTTACACTAGATTGTGATCCTGTAACTAACTCACATGTGTAGTTCATCGCATGTCATAGGGTGCTCTAGTTGTTTGGTACCCAGCTAGAGTAGTGAGAATTAGTATAAGCGTGGTGCTTAGACTAGATCTTACCTTTGAATGCCGCTTGTCGCACAGACTGTTAGTGGGTGCTAGCAGGTGGTGATAGCCCTGTCTAGTCTTAGTATCTCTCCACGTGTTTTAGCCAAGTTCTTGCTAAGACTCATTCTCTGAGGATGCAGGAGATTGAGGCCACTCCAGAGCTAGCTGTAGCACTCGACTACTGTCAAGCACCTAACCATGACCGACGACGAGATCGAGGCAGAGGACAGCCACATCCCCGACGCCGTACTCCAGCTTATGCAGCAGTAGCTTATGGGACCCTGTGTGGCCCTTAGATTAGTGTTACCACGAGTTATCCTGTCATTGGCTATATGCGCATAGCACGATCTTCATAGCAGCTAGGAACATCCTTTATGTAATAATAACCCATGTGATGGGTGACATTTGGATCTTATGCTTCTTATGGTTCTCTATGCTTCTTTGGTTGAGTGTAGGATAGAATGAAAAATGCTTTGATTCATTTAAATCGTTGAAAACATCTAAATCCTACTTAAACCACCACTTAATTATCACTGCACTAAGTACATGACCGAATGTTTACAGATGTCGATGAGACGTTCCGCTCGCCTGGAGAATCGCCAACCCTCACCTGCGCCTGTACTTGGGCGTGGGCGTGGTCGCGGTCGTGGACGCCCAGCTGGCAGGCGTGCTTGGAATCAACCTGGAAGAAGAGCTGCGCCGGGCAGAGGATGCACCGCCGGTGAACGACCCGCCACCACAGGGCGAGAATGTGCCTCCACCACCTCCGCCACTGCCACCGCCGCCACCACCGACGTTGGCGGAAGTGATGGCATAGCAGACCCTGCTGTTGAATGCCATTACCACTGGGATGAACCGACACCATGGGCCACCCCAGAATGACTTCCAAAGGAAGCTGGAGGGATTCCTGAAGCTGAGGCCACCCACCTTCGACGGGACCGACAGTGATCCACTCGCTGCCGACAACTGGCTTAAGGAGATGGAGAAGAAGCTGGACCTAACCACTTGCTCCAACGAGGACTGTGTTGGGATTGCTAGCCACCAGCTGACAGGTGCTGCACAAGCATGGTGGGACAACTACACCAGCGCTCACTGAGGACCCAGCCCGCATTGACAAGGATGAGTTCACCAATGCTTTCTGTGACCACCACATTCCTGAGGGAGTCATGGAGGCCAAGGAGAACGAGTTTTGCAACATCTCCCAGGGAGCTGACCGGATCCACGAGTACACCACCCGCTTCAACTGCTTGCTCCGCTACGCACCTGCGTCTTGCGTGAGTTCCGAGAAGGAAAAGATGTACTACTACAGGAAAGGACTTCAGACCAAGATCAGGTTGGCTCTGTCAGGAAACAAGAGCTACACTCTGCGTGAGCTGATTGACCGCTATATTGAGATCGAGAAGGATCGCATGGAAGCACGCCTGGAGTTCGAAGCACAGGGCAAGGGAAAGATGCGTCGCTCTGAGGGACCCGCTCGCACTGCTCCATCTCAGAAGCAGCGTACAGGTGCACCTCTGCCTTACCGGACTCGTCAGGGACCTTCTTCGGGTTCGAGTCGTGGTGGTGGTGCCTACAACAACAACTACCGCCGCCCCGCACAAACCTACCCTGCGCCGACTCAAGCTGTGCAGAACACGCCCGCCCCGGCTGCCAATACACCGAGGACAAGCAACTGGAAGGCCCCTGCGACAACCCCAGCAGGCAGTGCGCCTTTCACTTGCTTCGGATGCGGGAAGCCTGGACACAGGGTAGCTGCGTGCCCCGACCTCAAAAGCGCACCAGCTGCTACTCAGGGCACACCGAACCGGGGATCTGCCGCACGTGGACGTCTGAACCACATGACAGCTGAGGAAGTAGAAGCCGCTACTGATGTAGTATACGGTACGTTTTTGGTACAGGGCATCAAAGCCACAGTTTTGTTTGATTCAGGAGCTACAAGTTCATACATATCATCTGCATATGCACGTAAGCATGACATACCTATAACCCCGAGAGCAAATCCCATCCTAACCAGTCACCCTTAGGAACCTTCAGGAGTATCCACATATGTAAGGGAGTGAGAATCACAATTGAGGGACTAGACTTTCTAGCTGATCTTACCTTACTACCCACCAACGGCTTAGATGTTATCCTAGGCATGGATTGGCTAACCAAACACCGGGGAGTGATATCCTGCTCACCCAGATTTGTCCAAGTAACCCATCCTTCCGGACAAGCTGTCCGATGCATACCCCAAACCGAGAGACTCCAAACCCTCCTATGTGCCTTAGAGACTAAAGAGAGCAAGAAAGAGCTAACATTCAGGGATGTGCCTGTGGTCTGTGAGTTCAACGATGTATTCCCAGAGGAGTTACCAGGTATGCCACCCGACAGAGATGTGAAGTTTGTCATTGAGCTGATGCCAGGTACCGCACCGATTGCCAAGAGACCTTATCGGATGTCAGCAGATGAGTTGAAGGAACTCAAGAAGTAGCTAGGGGAATTACTAGAGAAGGGTTTCATCCTGACCAAGTGCTTCACCATGGGGAGCACCTGTGTTGTTTGTCAAGAAGAAAGATGGCTCTATGAGGATGTGCATTGACTACCGCAATCTGAACGCGGTCACAGTCAAGAACAAGTACCCGTTGCCACGCATTGATGACCTGCTGGATCAGCTAAGCAAGGCCAAGTACTTCTCGAAGATTGATCTTCGATCAGGGTACCATCAGATGAAGATCAGAGAGGAAGACATTCCAAAGACCGCGTTTGTCACCAGGTATGGGCAGTATGAGTGTACCGTAGTCTCTTTCGAACTCACTAATGCCCCAGCCTACTTCATGAACATGATGAACAAGGTCTTCATGAATGAGTTAGATAAGTTTGTGATCGTATTCATCGATGACATCCTAATCTACTCAGCCACGAAAGAAGAGCATGAGCTGCATTTGAGGACAGTACTGGAGAGATTGTCTCATAATTTGCTATACGCCAAGTTCAGCAAATGCGAGTTCTGGCCGGAGAAAGTCGCCTTTTTAGGCCATGTACTATCAGGAGAGGGAGTCGCAGTAGATCCTGCCAAGATCGAAGCTGTGAAAGAATGGGAACATCCCCGCAATGTGTCAGAAATCAGAAGCTTTTTGGGACTTGCTGGTTACTATCGTAGATTCATCGAGAATTTTTCCAAGATTGCAAGACCCATGACCAATCTGCTGAAGAAGGAGAACAAGTTCATATGGACTCCTGAATGTGAGAATAGTTTTCAAACTCTGAAGGAGAAGCTCACCACCACTCCCGTGCTAGCCCTGCCAGACATTCACAAAGACTTTGTCGTATATTGTGATGCTTCACGACAAGGGCTAGGCTGCGTTTTGATGCAAGAAGGGAGAGTGATAGCTTATGCTTCGAGACAGCTGAAGGAGCATGAACAGAGATATCCAACTCATGATCTAGAACTTGCAGCCAGTGGTGCATGCACTCAAGATCTGGAGGCACTATCTGATTAGCAACAAGTGCAATATCTTCACTGATCACAAGAGCTTGAAGTACTTCTTCACACAAGAAGATCTGAATATGAGGCAGCGTAGATGGCTAGAACTCATCAAGGACTATGATCTTGAGAGAAGGCTAACGTTGTCGCTGATGCTCTTAGCCGCAAGAGCCACTGCCATACTCTCATTGCCGAGTCCATGCCTCCAGAACTTAAGAAGGAATTCGATGCATTCCAACTCGAGATAGTATCTCACGGTATGCTGAATGAGCTACGTGTCGAGTACAACCTCACCTCACGATTCCGTGAAGCGCAAAAGAACTGTCCTGAGATAGACTATATTAGAGGTTTGATGAAGCTGGGAAGAGGCCCCGAGTATCGAAAGGATGAACAGAGAACGATCTGGTTCAAGGATAGAATTTGCGTACCGACCGACTCAGCACTATGGGAAGAAATCCTGTCAGAGGCACACGACTCCAAGTATAGTATTCACCCTGGTTCAGCCAAAATGTATCAAGATCTAAAGCAACATTTCTGGTGGGAGAACATGAAGGCAGAGATAGCCGGACACATGGCGAGGTGTGACATATGTAACAGAGTTAAGGCAGAACATCAGCGGCCAGCTGGGCTACTACAACCCCTCGCAATTCCGGAATGGAAATGGGAATGCATTTTGATGGATTTTATCGTTGGGTTACCCCGCACCGAAAAGAAACACGATTCGATTTGGGTGATAGTCGACCGTTTGACCAAAGTCGCTCACTTCGTTCCCATCAGCATTGGCTACGAGGCCAAACGGCTGGCGGATTTGCACATAACCCACATTCTGAGACTACACGGGGCACCCACAATCATAATATCTGATCGAGGCTCACAATTCACGTCTCAATTCTGGCAGGCCTTGCACAATTCCATCGGAACCAAACTGGAGTATAGCACGGCTTATCACCCACAAAATGACGGTCAAACAGAAAGAGTGAACCAAATTCTCGAGGATATGCTCCGAGCTTGTGTGATAAAATACAAGACCAACTGGGAAAGCTGCTTACCCCACGCTGAATTCTCGTACAACAACAGCTATCAAACAAGTCTCAAGATGTCACCGTTTGAGGCATTGTATGGGAGACCCTGCAGGACCCCGCTAATGCTGGTCAGAACCCGGAGAGAGGGCATTCTTTGGCCCTGCTAAGATTGTAGAAGCAGAGGAAGGCATAGCACAGGTTAGAGAAAATTTGAGGATTGCACAAAGTAGGCAAAAGAGCTATGCAGATAAAAGACGTAGAGAACTTGAGTTCAAGGTTGGGGATTATGTCTACCTCAAGGTATCTCCACTTCGCGGCACCGTCAGATTCCATGTGAAAGGGAAGTTGGCACCAAGATATGTTGGGCCATACAAGATCTGTAAAAGGATTGGGAAGCTTGCATACAAGCTAGAATTGCTGGAAGAGTTATGTGGGGTGCATCCCGTGTTCCATGTATCACAGTTACAAAAGTGCTTGAAGCTTTCCGAGGAGCAAGTTCCTACGGATGCATTAGATCTGCAAGACACACTTGAATACAAGGAACATCCGATCAAGATCTTGGCACGGGATACAAAGGAGACGCGAAACAAGACCATTCCGATGTGCAAGGTACAGTGGAGCAATCACACTGAACGAGAAGCCACTTGGGAGAAGGAATCGGACTTGCGGATTATGTTTCTTTATCTCTTCGAAGGGTACGCTATCTCCTAAATCTCGAGGTCGAGATCCTAATGAGGGGGGAGGACTATAACAACCCTAAAAATCCCACACCAAAAATCCCAACCAATTTAAATTTTTCACTTATTTATTATGCAAAACCCATTTACCTTGTGCATGCATGTAGATTAATTATGAAACTAGCTAATATGGGAGTATAGTTTACACCTCAATTCTTTTTGTAATAAATTGGTAACTCATGCTTCTTATTTGGAGATTTATTGCAATTTATACTTGTGATTGTATAATGAATAGAAGCTAATATATATACACACTTAAATCAAAGGAAAATAGAAAAGAATGAAAAAAAGGAAAAGGGAAGAGATGAGATAAAGCCAGCCTACCAGCAGCCTAGCCCGCTCGCTGAATCGACCCAATTAACCCGCCCTCGCCCACGCGCGCGCGCACAGCATCGACCGGCCCGCGGTGCGGCCCAAAATAGCGCGCAAACTGATACACACGCGCTCGCACTCGCTGCCAACCCGGGCCCGCGTGTCAGCACCACGCCTTTCCCCTTCACTCCACTGTTCTTCTTCTCCACGAAATCGGAGGCCGGCAGGGTCACGCCGATCGCATGACCCTGTCCTGCCTGTCCCCTCGGCTGTTCCCCACCTGTTCCCCGTCGCCTAAATGACAAGACGCTCCCGCAGGCACCCTGGAACCCTAGAGCGCGCAAGTCGATGGCCTCCACGTACCCCGCCGAGATCCGTGACAGTCCGTCGCTCGCCATGCCGTGGCCGACTATAAATAGGGCACGCCGTGAACCCTGGAGTGCATCCCACACCCCGCCGCCACGCTGCGGCTCCGCAGCCACAACACCGCAAGTGGGACACGCGAGTTAGAGAGCGTTCGGTGGAGAGGAGAAGCTGCCAGGGCGCTGCCGCCGCGGAGCTCGCCGGAGGAGAAGCTGCCAGTCTTCACCACGGGTCTGCACGGCACCGCGAACCTCCTGCACGGCACCAACCAGTAACTGCCTCGCTATCCCATCTACACCGACACCACGGTGAGTCGCCGGAGCTCTCCCAAGCCAACCTCGCCTCGCTGTTCGCCATGGCGTTCCGCCCACGGGACGCGCAAGCACGAGCCTTTACCGGCTCAGGGAGATCACCTACACCACACACTCACGCGACCGGCCGAAACCCCCAGATTGCGAGCCTTGCTAAACCGAGAACGCAGCACGACGCGTTCTCGGCGGAACGCGCTCGCCACCGACGCGTTCTGACGCCGTTCGTCCCGTTCCGAGCATCTCCGCCTAGCATTCGCGTAGATTAGTGCATCGTGGAAAACCGCCACGGCCCCTCATGCCAGCAACGCAGATCCAAGCGCTAGATGAGCCCTGACCGCCCCGTTAGAGAACCTAGCGAGTTCGCCAGAGCGCCGCCGTGTGCCATAGAGGTGAAGGAGATCCTACAGAGACCGTAGTTCATCCTTTTGGGCCAGTATGTCTTAGTGACCATGCCAATTGAGGAAAGCCGCATTCAATTGAGCCAAACCATGACCGTAGCCGCCCCGCCGCGCCGCCACCGCCGGAGTTCCGCCGCGGGATGGCATCGAGGAGAAGGCCGTGCTACAGCAGCAACTCGACGCTACCAGCTCAGGGGAGGTTAGAAATGCGCCAGCCTAAGAGAGACGCCCAGGGCCGAGCCTCATCTTGACCGTAGCTGCCTTGCCAGCGTCCGCCGCCGCTGGTGTAACGCCGCCGCTGAGTTGGGACTTCTTGGAGCCGCGGCAACCAAAAATTGGAGACCTAAATTCTACCGACGTAGAGCAGAGGAACGAATTCCTACCCTGCGGGCTTTATCTCGCCTCGCCGGAGCCACTACCCCGCAGCGACCTCGCCGCTGACCGCCTTAGCGCCAGGAGTCCTTGACCGGTAGCATAAGCCGAGCCTTTAACCCTTGAACACCTTGACAGATCACCCGGAGAACCGTAAGAGCCACTCCCGACCGCCGGCGAGATCGTCGGACCGCCGCCGAGCCTTGCCGTCACCGGCGACCCGCTATAGTATTGCGTCGAGCACCTTGTAGGCACGGGTCATCGACCGGGTGCACGCCCCTTCGCAGCAGAGCATCCACGAACCTAGCCTACCGTGAACCACAGAAAGGAGAAAAGGGCGGTACGCTCGGTCCACCATGAACCCCGCCTGTGGTCCACCGACCGTAACCGCGCGCCCATGATGCACCGAGCGCACCGTGAACCAACCCCGTTGCGGATCAAAAGTCACCACGTGGCATAACGAGAAGCCAACACGTGTCCCACTGGGTGACGTCATGATGACGTCACCATGACGTCAGTCGACCCCATCCGTCAGTTCTCGCTGACTGGTCAACGCTGACGTCAGCAGTGACGTCATGCCGACGTCAGCAGAGCCGTTACCCACGAAACCGTTGACCTGGTCAACATCAACAGTGACCCGACCAATCATAGGCCGCCACGTGTCACTCCCTGGTCTAATTGGCCATTTCCCTATTCCGAAAATCGATTAATCTCTGGAAATTCATAACTAATTCATACGAAGTCCAAAAATTATGCACCACATATCAAAATTCTCAGAAAAATAAAATCTACAACATGAACATATATTTTATTGGATCTTTCTGAAATTCTCTATAGGAGTCGTTAACATGACTATTTCGTAATTAATTTCAGAGACGCTGGAGGATCTGATGGAGGAGGGCGACCACGAGTACCTTCAGCAGTTAGGCGACGACTATGAAGGTGCCACGTCCCACCCAATCCTTAACTCCTATTAGGCATTGCTAATGATGTTCATGCTATTTGCTTTACGATCATGAGATAATTATGCATAGGTTGCATGGTAGAATATTGTTTTCCCTACCTTGATTAGACTTTATCCTGCTACCCGCTGTTAGGTTAGCTGCTGCTTTTATACTGTTGCTCTTCCACTACTTGCTACTTATTAAATGCTATGTGGTGGAATTGGGACGGTTTATATATGAACCTGATTATAACCACTGGGAGAGCGTGCTGCGTGTGTCTCGGGTGCATGCTGAGTGTCAAACGACCAAGTGGGATATGAGACAAGCCTGAGGAGCAAGTCGTGCCGGGGGTGCAACCTGGGCATCCCCACGTGTGATACCTGTGGCGGGTAATGCTTTAAGAGGTGGTTCCGGGTGGGATAGCCTTCGTGGTTTGAAGCCCGTGGACGGAGGTGCTGTGATGGCACGGGGAGAGTATCCCCTAGGTGGAGAAGCCTGCTTGGTCGAAACCTAGGACCTAACTAGTGACCGGAAACATCGGGACTCCTTTTCTACTCACTCGTCTCTGGTGGGCGGGGAACGGCTGAACTACTTGATAGGGCGGTACCACTACTGCTAGGTTGAAAGGTGATAAGGGTGGGCGGTGACGGATGGAGAGATTCCCGTACTGCCCTAGATGCGCAGTACCACTGGTTGGGCCCGGTGCTGCGTCTCCCAGTCTCAGCATGACGGTGTTGGATCCGGAATATCCCAGGGCTGAGTGGTAGGGTGGTACCGACCTAGGCAAGCAAGCACCCGGAATTCTGCCTAGGTGTTAGCGCAACACCTGTGATGGCTAATCTTGTGAGTAGCGAAACCTCTGCAGAGTGTATGGTTGATCGATCGATACATATGCCAACTCATTGGCTATGGACCTTTCCTAATGTTTCTGCAACCACTATTAGAGGAGAGCATATTCTTTTCTTCCCCTGGATGATGCTTTCCAGCAGTATGCCCGTTGTGTCAGTGTGCCCCTGAGATTGGCCCGAGAGGGAGTTGGGCTTATCGAATGAGTGTGAGGTGTGTGTACGTGAGATGTGGTGATGGGAATGGGATGATGGTGTTAAATTATTGGATAAAACCTGACTATTAAATAATGATTATAATTGCATAGGAAAACCCAGTCTATAGGTCTGCTTGATTAGCTTTGCATCCACTTTCCACAAATCAACTGCAATCATAGGTGGGCTCCGTGGCCAGTACATATCGTACTGATAAATTTGCTGTCAGGTGACGAGAATGAGTACGACTTTGAAGGAGATGACTGGGAGGATTAGGGCCTCGTGCTACACTCAAGTTGGCTGCGAAGGATGAATCGCGTCCGCATCTTCTAAGCTTCTCTGAATGTTGATTCCGCCAATGTGACGATGTAATAAATGTTTATGTAAGACTTAATTATCATTGTATGGATCCTGGTATCAACTAAGATATGGGTAATTTTATGGATTGTTCCAAGCAATCTGTTGAATTACAATTCGAGCATGTGGATTTCTCTTCGTGGAAATCGAGGTCGTTTCACAAGCCGCTCAATTTGAGCAAGGCGGCACATCACGAGCTGCAGGAGGAAATGATGAAGAGGGCGATAAGGCAAGTTTTATGACCTCCATGGACATTTCAGGGTCCATGGAAAGGCCTCCACAGCACACTCTAAGAGTGCGCACTCCCCGCCCGTCCACACGGGCGAGGGAACGTCGAAACCAAAGGACAGACATGGATCAACTCATCGACGACATGGACGCAATACAAGTCGAGCAAGATGCAACTCTGAGTTTGGCACAACAAAATGCCCAACTTATGCAAGCCATACAAGATGAAGAAGCACAACGCTGGGCGGGATAGTTCCAATACTATCTGCCACCACAATGAGCAAAAGCCAAGCTTGGGGGAGACCCTCTCCCCCACTAAGGTAAGTCTTCTATCCGAGCTTATTGCGTTATTTTCAGTTTATTGCTTTACTTAAAAATAAAAATCCTTAATCCACATGTCTCATGAATGTTTATCTTCCTCATGGAAATGATGAATAGCTGCTCTGTTAATGTTTCTCTAATGCCTAGTTTACAACTTAGTATTTCTTTGAGTATAGATTACTTGGCTTATTTAAATCATCATGAACCTGAAAACTTTATGGATGCTAAGTGCTAGAACTAAGTCTAATATCTCACTGATGGCTCGGGCCCCCCCGGAAGGGGGCCTTCTTCGCCTTCCACCTAAGCTGCGCAGGAAAAGCCCAAAGCCAATCCCAGGGAACAGTAAAGCTTCATAGGGTCTTTCTGTCTAGGTGCAGGTAGTCCGCATCTTCACAGACATGTCTATTTCACCGAGCCTCTCTCCGAGACAGTGCCCAGATCGTTACGCCTTTCGAGAAAATAAGACGGGGGGGCTACTTCACTTCCTAATTAATAAAGTAGGAGGTATTCGAGTACGGAGGTACTAGACCGTGATTCTGGTCCTGATGCGGACACACCTATCGACAACAGAGAAGGGATTCAATTGAGAGCAGATAGCAAGATCGAATGAATGGATACTCTGAGATAGAACGATAAAAAGCAAATTTGATTAATCCTACAAAAGCCTTACAAGGCAGGTAAACTTTATGCAGTATCTGCTACAAAAGAAGGTTAGAGAACAGGTTCCATCTACTTTATCCGCTTTTGGGCATGAAGAACATGCTTCTTTCTCAATTTATAGGAATCGTTAACCGCAACTCTCCTTTTCAGGCTTGGATTGGTTTTTTGATGCAGTAGAGAAGCCGTTTCCTTTGAACTTGGTCCAACGGACAGATATAGACATGGAGAAGCTTTTCAGTGAAAGTAAAACAAGAGCCGCTATAATATTGTTCTAAGCACGCATGATTACTGGAGATTTATTTCTTAAAAACAATCAAAACCTTAATTGTTCCTCAAATGGTAATAAATTCCTACCACAGCCATATATGCTACACATGTCTTAGCCCTTCCACTTAAGCTATTTGCTTTGCATTGAGTGTTGTCAAGTCTTGTTGACCCTTATTGAGAGACTTATCATGCTCCCAAGATCAAGATCACTTACACACCACATATATTTGCTACTTCTACACTGGAAGTACGCAACCACATGCCTTTCATTTCCACCAAATAAATGCTCCATGTGTAAGTAATAGAATATCTCTCTTAGTTGATATGGTAGAAGAGACAAAAGGCTATGCAAAATGAAAGAAAAAGAAACAATGATGGGCAAAGGAAGTCCATAGAAAAGAAAAGAAAATATATGAGCGTCTAATCTCATGAATAAAAGAAAAAGAAAAATGATAGCCATGTCTTAAGAAAATTTATTAGAGAGAGATACACTTTCAAATAAAGGAGCATTACAGTTCACCATTTTCCACACACTTGCACATCTTAATCTAAGGGCATGACACTTCTCTCTTTGGACCCAAGCTTTGACTCGACAACATATGCAAAGTAAGTATGCTGCACTCCTTCATTCATTCCTACCTTAAGCTCCACATAAGCCTTTTTAGAAGTAGGATGATAAAGACAAGGCAACATTTAGTTTATGCCTTGGTAAGGAATCATACATCATTTGAGCAACATGAGAGAACCATATGAGAAACAATAAGTTTTCTTTTGCAAAACATTGCTAAAACCTCCAGTATGAAACTTGAAAAGAATAAGAAAATTAGTGCTCAAGTTAAACTGTTCTGTCTCTCAACCACCGAAGACAAAGGAAAGGACATTAGCCCCATAAAGGACTAAGGTAATATGGGTGAATTTTTTATAGCCAACTTTTCCATTCAAAAGAGAAGTAGTTTGTTGTACACATGGTAATATTGAAAGATGAACATTGTAGCAACTCCTAATCCACCGAAATTAATTTAATTATTTGCTCGGGACGAGCAAAGGTTAAGCTTGGGGGATCTTGTTGACGGTGGATATACCATAAAAATCCACACTCAAACACCATCAACAGGCCTCGGATTCAAGGAAGAATAAACATAACATGAACATATGTTATCAATAACTAGTTCCACTTGTACTCTTAGCTTGCGAATGCAGGAAAGATGAAACAAGCCATGAAACATCAAGATATGGCGCACAACACCGAATAGAAGAGAACAGAGATCGAGGTGGGCCCATGCATGGGTCAACCGACCCATGTATGGGGCCCACATGGCTCTGGTGACGTGGCATGATCCGTGTGACACTCCACCCAGCTCATTTCCACCTTTGGATCAAAGGTGTGTTTCCATTCAACGGTGGAAGATCAAAGCACATGGATCAAGGCGTGAACCGACAAGTACCAAGAAAATCAAGCACACAGCCATGCTCTATGACAAGTGGGGACACCATGGGTGGGCCCACCCTGTCATAGGGAGGTCGGCCGACCCACCCCTGGTGGGCCCAGGGCACCGCCACACTCCACCGACCTACTGCATGCTTCCCACGTGCTGGTTTGTCCACGGCCGTCCATCTTAAGGTGGTTCAAGGTCGGTTCATCCAAGGGTGGACAGGCAAGGAGCACATGGATTGCTGACGTGGCATTCCTCCTCTCTTTCCTATAAATAGAGGCTGCCATCACCATCTTCAAGACACACAAGATACACAAAAACAAGAGAAGCAAGCTAGTTCCACTCTTTAGTAGTAGTATTAGTCTAGTGTGGGAGTTAGAGTCGAGTCGAGCTACGCTCGGGATCTCCGGAGTCGTCTTCTGGAGAGTTTGGTATAGCTCTTGTACCTTCACTTCTGTAAGACTTTATTTTTATCAATATATTATCTCCGCTTTACTTTATTAAGTCTTTACTTAGTACTTTACTATTCATTATAGTATAGTCGTGTCTTGTCTTATCTTATAATTGATTTACACTAGATTGTGATCCTGTAACCAACCCACATGTGTAGTTCATCGCCTGTCATAGGGTGCTCTAGTTGTTTGGTACCCAGCTAGAGTAGTGAGAATTAGTATAAGCGTGGTGCTTAGACTAGATCTTACCTATGAATGCCGCTTGTCGCATGGATTGTTAGTGGGTGCTAGCAGGTGGTGACAGCCCTGTCTAGTCTTAGTATCTCTCCACGTGTTTTAAGCAAGTTCTTAAAAGGTAGGCTCCCTATAAGAGCATAGGCGCTTCGGGTAGAGGTTATATCCTCTATTATCTCGCACTATCCCCTACACACCGGAAGTAAGGTAGCCGTCTTAGTGTATCACGTCTATTTGATAGGATAGTTCACAAGAGTAAAGTAAGAGTCATAGGAGTCCTTTACTCACTCGTTGTCCTCCCACCTAGCTGTACTCTACTAGTTATCTTTAGTTATCTTAAATCTTGTCATGTCTCTGTGTCATTACCCTTTCCTCTATATCGATCTACCCTCCTATCACTAGTTGGTACTAAGTTGCAATAGACTTAAGGATCTCTCTTTTATTAATCATTCCTAACACCGCTTTCCCTTGAGATAAAATAAATAACGATACCTTACAATACTCCTGGGTGAAGTGCTACAGCGGTATATTATGTGCGCTTGCGGAATTATCCAATAAACATAAGAAATACCCTTAGCCACTTCTGACACCGTTATCAGAGATAGCCTAACACCCTGTCTCCGGTGGTTGCGCTAAGAAGTGTCAACATGGGTCGACCGACCTCCTCCCACTGCCAAGCGTAAGCGGGCCCGCTTCTGCCAGCGAGTCTCTGGTGTTCTCTAGAATATTCTTGATCCCCTTTCGCGGTGGAATTCGATGTTTTGATCCGACATGTGGGTCTCCCTTGGTTTTTTTCTGGTTAACCCCCTGTAAAACACTGATTCACCAAAACTGTGGAATTCTGTCAGTTAAAGCCCTATTCTATGATGGTGTTTACCTTTATACCCTTATTTCATGTTTGGTTAACGGGTAAAATCATATAATAATTACCATCAACAAGGGTCACCGGCCATGTGTTGTGCTTGCTGCTCCTCTCGGCAAATGGATTCATTCCGTCCGTACTCAGAGCAAACCTAACACTTCTTGGTTCCTTAACAAAATCTGGGTGGTTGGCATTGAAATCTTGTCATTGCTTGCCATCAGCTAGATGTTGCAACTTTCCATCATTTTTGTGCTCATCAGAAGCATGCCAGCTCATAAGTTTGGCATCGTCAGGGTTTGCAAACAAACACCTCAATAAATCAACCACGGGAAGGTACCACATCACCAGACCAGGGATCTTCTTCTGCGCGTAGTAGTCTACTTCTGCTTTTTCTTTGCTGGTGGGTTGGGTCTTTTGTTGGGTCTTCTTTCGCTTCTTCCCCGTAGACACGGAGATGGCACACTCTTTCTCTCGATAGTATTTATTCATCTTGTACCTACTTGCACCACAGTTAGGGCAACTATCCAAGTCTCTGTATTCATCACCCCGATATAGGATACAATGGTTTCTACATGCGTGGATCTTTTCGACACACATTGTAAGCGGACTGATTAGCTTCTTTACGTAGTATGTGTTAGCAGGCACTCTGTTCTCCTTTGGAAGCATGTCTACGAGAATACTTAAGAACGCATCGAAGCCAGCATCGCACAAACCATACCGGGCTTTTACCATCAATAACTTTAGCGCTGACCGCAACGTCGTGAAATCTTTCGTGCAACCCTTAGACTCATCGTAAAAAGGCTCTTCTGCTGCCTTCCTCATTTCCTTCATACCTTTCATGAAGAACATAAATGGATCCATATGACTACGCAATATTGCATCTAAGAACTCCGCATCTTTCTCAGCACTAACATTTGGCGGACCATCAGTTCTGATGCCCTCATTTCCTCCAACAAAACCATGATCATTAGCATTGGGCACAACATGTTCAATCTGAGTACAAGGTGTTTCTCTCGTGTATGAAATGACATCCGTCAGCAAGCATATCTGGACCATCAACATCGATGTTCACAGGATTACCAGTTGTGTAAGCTCAGAGCTACCCTGTCCAAGCTTTGTCCAAATCAAGTAATCATCCATAAATCCTCAGCACAAGAGATGAGAAAATATTGCTTCTATGCCATCAAATAGACAACATTCTTGCAGTCTACGCATGGACAGTATATGTGCTTCGTATTTGACCTCCAAGCATGGATTTTAGCGGCAACGATAAACCTCTGCACCTCAGGTATGTATGATGGATCAATTCGTGATAAATTATACATCCAGAATGACCTCTCCATCATTATGTAAAAATATAATGAATTTATTATGATCAATGCAAAACAAATATGATTGTTTAGAGGTATTAATTAATTAACGAACCTTTTTTCAGCAACCTTATTCGAAGAAATACAGATGAAAACCGTTCAGTTGAGTATTTTTCAGTTTGTAGACCTCGGACCTTAGTTCACTAAAATTTAGAAGAATAATGCTTGTTAAGACTCATTCTCAGTGTCAAAAATAGTAGCTAAAAATTCTAGAGAGAAACATTAAACCCTATTTAGTGACCTCATTTATATTTTGCAATTAATAAACATAATTAAAAAAACACAATACACAAGGATTGAATATAAACATCTAATTAACATAATTAAAAAGTAGAAAAACTCAAAAAAATGTACCTCTCTACATGAATACACAAAGAACACACACCATGCATGAAAATAACTAATATAAACTAAATTGAGAAGCAATTCTGAAAAGGGAGAGAGGAGAGACACTATCTAACCACCCTAAACAACCTCATTTGAACATATAAAGGCAATAACCTAGCGATCCTTCTCTCTAACTCATGGAGAAACTCTAGATCCAAAAGGTGGCACAAATTGAGCAAAATTGATTAAATAGAGACAAAAGATACATAAACAAACCTTTCTTAGTAACCTCCTTCTAAGAAATGAAGATCAAAACCTCCACCTTGTATTTTGGCAGATCTAGACCTCTATAAATGCCTCCTATGGCAGGTGGCTGCGAATAACGGTTCTGGTCGGGGGGAGAAGAAGGTGCATTTATATCAGACATAACACTGGCGGATGGCCTAACAAACCGCTAGTGAAAATCACATAACACCGACGGTTATCTTAAGAAAACCGCTAGTGTAAATCGTCAATTTACACTGGCGGTTTTGTTAAGTCAACCGCCTGTGCAAAGGGTATTTACACTAGCGGTTTGTTAGACCAACCGTCAGTGTTAATTGATTTTTACTGGCGGTTTGTAACTCAGATCCACCATTTTATTTTCACTTGCGGCCGCTAAATGAAACTGCCAGTAAAAAAAAATACATGTCGTCACTGTAGAACTCCTGTGTACTGGTGGTGTTTGTTACTTGCACAATACTTCCAAACTCTAAGGGAGTGTTCAGTTACACCCATTTTGTAAAATAGAGTACTGTAATAACATTCTATTTTTTACAATAAGTGTCCAATCATGATCTAAGTAGACTTAAAAGATTCGTCTCGCAACATTTTACGAAGCTATCAAAATAGTTTTAGTTTTCATCTACGTTTAATGTTCATGCATGTATCGCAAAATTGAATGTGACGGAACTTTTTTATTTTACAGGTGAATCTAAACAAAGCTGTGTTACACTCAAAATCTTTCTCTATGATGAACTATCTAATATTAATTTATTTATAGATTTAGATTTTTAAAAATTTATATATATATTACATTTTTTATTTGTAACTCGCGAGCATAAGACAGCCGAGCCGCGAGCTAGCTCGTAAACGAGTCAGAACGAGCGAGCCGCATCCAGCCCGAGATGCTACTCATTGTTGTTGCGTCAAACCCGGCCTCCAAGGTACCTGATTAGCTGCGTCGACACTGAAAAGGATTGATCGCCTAGTCTATATTACTATGGCCCTAGGATTCACTGCAAATTGCAATTGCAACTAGTTACATTAATATTACGACACATGCATAGAGTATTAAATGTAGATAAAATATTTGTATGTTTGTACTTTTTGCATGTACATCACGAGACGAGTCTTTTAAGCCTACTTGAGCCATGATTGGACAAAAATTATCAAATACAAACGAACGTGGTACAGTACAGAATTACTACTATAACTGAGATCTAAACGGAGCCTATGTGATTTCTTCGTCGAGTACACAAAACGATTGAGAATTTGAGATCCATATTTACTTCCTCTCCATCTACTATAAGGCCGATGATTGGCAATACTAAAAATATGATTTTATAAGATAGTGCCAAAACAATAACTTAGGTCTTTACAAAATCTAACCGGTTTTTTTTGACAGAAGAAGAATTATATTATATGATAGTTAGATACATCAATACATTATAAGCACTCTAAATCACATAAAAATGCACATGCTGTGAATAGCACAACTCAAAACCTAACATGTTTGATGCTTTGCGGTGTGGATGACCACACAGGCAAACAATCGGCAAATGGCCTGAGAACAAATGTCCAACGAATGACGGCCAATATTCCTTAGGCGAAATTGAGAAAATTCTTCTTTCTGACGTCTTCCTTCTTTTTTTTTCTACCACCGAAGAATCAGAAAGACTGATCTGAAACTTGATGTCCCTAGTCTTTCATTATGGCTAGATCTAACCATAAAAAAATGGAGAAGAAACTGGAGAAAATTATTCCATGGCGACGACATCATCTCTGTCTCGATGCCGCTGTCCGGAAACAAGGTCTCCATGTCGTCATATTGATGAAGTGCTAACGTCGAGGTTATCGCCCTCATCTTCAACGAAGCCGCCATTGAGAAGACGATTCCACCATTCTTCTTCGCCGTCGGCGGAAAAGACAAAAAGGAAGAGATAAAACTCCAATACCAAGAACTTTGGCATGGAGAGACACTAACTCTAATGACTCGATCTAGTAGGAAAAACTTATTAAAAACAATGGATTCACGCTCCCTTCAACCCTCGGCAAGAAGCCAGAGGGGAAGGGAGGGAGTTCAACGGTGGTGGATGGGGAAAGGCGGCGGCGGCTCTACGGCACTACAAAATCTTACCGTCTCGTTTAATGCCCGGTGACTACAAAGTCGGTTGTTTTATATACGGAGGTGGTTGGAAAATACCCACCTCATTAATCGATTTATAGAGATGATCATCTTAAAAACCACCACTTAAAAAATAGTCTATTTTTGGAGATGTTTGTCTTAAAGCAATCACCTCCGTAAATTGATTAACGTAGGCGATTTTTTAGAGGCGGTTGTCGTAAGGCAACCAACTTCGTAAATCGATTAAGAGAGGTGATCGTCTTAAAACAACCACATCCAAAAATAATCTATTTTTTAGAGACGATTGTCTTAAGACGCGCCGACGAGCCCACTAGACGAAGCTCGCACGTCTCCGAGACAAGATAGACCCTAAAAAACCAGATCCCAATTGTGTTTTCTGAAGCCAGGCCAAGGCTTGTACGGCGGGCCGATTTGGCCTGACTGAGGCCCATGGCCAACAAACCAAACATGGCCAACTGAGGCCTAGCCGGCCTGGCCACTCCTTGTGCTGCCATCCAAACTGAGCCCTTGTGATGTCGTACAAAATAAAGGAGGATAGATTCGTAATTTCGCTTAATCCTTATCTTATCCTTTGGGAAGCTAGAATTGCTAGCTTTCTCGGGCAGAGGGAGTACGGGCTGTTCGCTTCTCTGAAATAAGTGCCGAATTTTAGTTGATGCTGATTTATCGTGAGAGAAAAACACTTTTCGATGTTAAAAAAAACCAAAACCTGAAAAAAGTAAATAGGGCGCCTAGATAAATATACCATTGCGCCTGCCCATAACTGTTATTATAATTTATTCGCCCGCTCAGGCAACTGCAACTGCAAGCACCAATAATTGAAGCCTCCGGAGTTGGATTTGGAGTAGGAGCGGCTTCCTCCTTAGATTTTTGGGAGCAAGGAGAAGAAACGTCTGGAATCCACTGGAACGAGAGAAGGGAGGTTGGTGGACGGCGTTGTTCCCATTCGTTTCTTTCTCATGTCTGTGAGTCTGTCAATCGTTCCGCTTGTTTCGTGCTTCAGATTGCAATTTCATTTAGAACGTTCTGGGGTTTCAATTTCATTGTGTATTGATGCGTTTCGGGGAAGTATAAAGTTTGGAGAAATTGGTCGAAATGCACAAGAATCTTGAACTTCCGTGTAAATGTCAAACGCCTGGTTCTTTGGCTTGGAATGTTCTGTTCAAGATGAAATCCTGAAAGTCACCACAAAATTTTATCCTAGAATTCTTTAATTATTTGAAGGAAACTGTATCTGCATGAAACCTGCGACCCTGCTAAATCCCAGGCTACCGCATCAAGACTACATTCAGGAGCACCAAACATTACAAAATCAACACCGCATCAGCTTTTCTAAGCCAAATCTGCTCAAACTATGAAACAATTTTCAGAAAAATATATTAACATCCACAGTTTTAAATAAATGCACTATCAATTTTTTTAAAAAAAGTCGCTAAACTTATTGCAGATGTTGATGCGTTTTCTATAGATTTTGTTAAAGTTACTGAAGCTTGACTTAGAACAAAGTTGAACTGAATTATAATATGGAAGTCAAGCATTGCAATTTCATGATAAACACAATTATGGTCTCCTGACTGGTTATTCTGCTAATGAAATCCTCCTAACAATGTTCCTTGAGCTCATGTGCTGATGAAATCCTCCTGAATAAGTTCCTTGAACATCATCCTTGAGCTCATGTGTAAGACCACCTGTTCCACTTCAGAAGCACCAGTCTCAAGGATGATGTTCCCAATTCCTCTATTTGATTGTGCCTTTGCTCCTTTCAGACACGCAATGGTTTCTGCACCCATGCATAATTCTGTAGTTGGTACAAGGGTCTTTGGTCATTGACAACGTAAATTTTTACTGATGTTGTGACTCTGTTTCGGGGTCTTTTAGGTCATGGAGAATTCAGATGCCATAGCAGTTCGCCGTATTAAATGCCCAAGGTGTTTCTCAGTTTTGGAGGAACCCCGTGTCCCTGTCTACCGATGTGGTGGATGCGGCACTAGTCTTCGAGGTAATTTCAGGTTTTAATTCTTCTTTCTCCTGCTATCAGTTCTGATTTATATGTTTTTTTTGTGAAAGGTCTGATTTATATGTTTTGTACTGTTAGATTTCTGATGGACTCTCTTGTGCTTGTACAGCGAAAATCGACTCCGGCAGCACAAAAGAAGTGACAAATGCTGCTTCTCCTCCAAGGAGTGCACAGCCTCCTCAGAGCACACACTACTGTCAGCCGATACTCAAGGGTGCACCCTTCATTGTCTGCTCCAGCTGCTTCAAGCTACTCCAAGTACCCATCGACTTCACCGTCTCCACCAACGCAGTGGGCAAACTACGGTGTGGTTGCTGTTCTTCTGTCCTCAGCTACTCCTACAGGGACCCAGCCAGGAAGATACCTTACCAGGAGTCTATTGATCAGTTCAGTACATACAGTTTCGACCTGGAGGTGCATGCAGCACTACACTTCAATAATCTTATTGAGGGGCCACATGTTATGAATCTTATTCAATAAAAGCATCTAGTAAGAATATGTTAATGAGTGCAAGTTTAAATGTAACTACATCTCACTACAAAATCCAACTTTTTTTCAACAAGTTACTGGATGAACTGCAAGCACTGTTATGCAGAACAACTATTAGAGAGAAATTTGGTTTTCCCGTTTCATCTAAAATTATACTTATGTCAAATTTGCAATTCATCTAGCTCAGAAAAACAAATGTAGCTAAAGTCTATCACAAGTCAGACTTAACTATTAACTAATGTACACAGGTGGAGGAGCCACATTATATTCCCTATAAGGATGTTATGGCATATTTAGCCATGCTAAAACAAAGATGAAAAGGGCTAAACCATACATTTATGCAGCAGGTATTCATATTTTTCAACTAGCAGGTTCACCATACAATAATTCTAGTATCTGTCCTCCTTTTTGTCGATTGCTTTGATTTATCCCTTCCCTATTTTAGGCTGGTCATAAACTTCTTGGCAGAGATGAAATTAGGCAAAACATTATGGAAAACGTATTGTCGGATAGAAATGATGGAAGTAATTGTACAATCTTTTGCATAAATGGTGGAAGTGGTTTTGGCAAGACTTCACTGCTCAGTGTCCTTTACAATGACCAAGAATTTTTTTATGCTTTTGACAAAAGGATATGGATACAAATGTCTGATAAATTAGACGTGCTGATGTTATTTAAGAAGATTATTGAGTTCATCATGAATGACCACTGCAGCATTACGAGCATGGACCTCCTCCAGGAACTGCTTATGGAGGAAATCACAGATGAGAAATTCTTGCTTATCTTGGATGACGCAGACATAGAAAACCAACAGTTTTGGACTACTGTACTAGAGGTTCTTAATACTGGTGCTAAAGGAAGTGTTGTTGTCATGGCTACAAAGAGCTCTACCGTTGCTGCTCTTAGAAACGTCGCAACGCATTTCTATTCCTTAAATCCTTTATCTGAAGAAAACAATTTGATGCTTCTCCAACAATATGATGTAAGCACTGATGTCCAGAGCAACCCGGATTTAGTGATGATGAATAACAGGTTTGTTTCTTGGTTTGGATATAATATACTATACTTGAAGGCCGTTGGTGGCCTTCTATGCCATACAGATACTTTTTCAATTGAAGAGGATAAGTTTGAAGGAAGTATTATGCCTTTACGGCTCTGCCATGATGCTTTACCAGTCCATCTGAAAAGGTGCCTTGCATTATGTTCGTTGTTCCCAGACGGTTACATCTTCGATAAACATCACATGGTTCTCCTATGGATATCTCATGGTTGTGTCAGGCCAGTTGAAGGGTACGAACTTGAAGACGTTGGAGTTGAATATTTCAATGAGCTGCTGTGCAGATCGTTCTTTCAGTGCTCGCCCGTTCACAGTGATAAAGATGACATGTTTGTGATGCATGAGCTTATGTACAATGTGGTGGCATCCGTCTCCCGTGACAAATATTTGAAGTCCGAGGATCTCCTGAGCAGCATACCTGAAAATGCTCTTCACTGTTCTCTCATTTCCTCGCAATTTCAGACTGTTGAACTCATGCACATGACAGAACAGTTGAAGGATCTGCTGACATTTCTGGCTTTGCAACCTGAGTGGAAACCGAACAGCATTTCTTTGCCTACCTTAAATCTTGTTGGTTTGGATGATTTCTTTCTGAAATTCACATCCTTAGAGACACTCGATCTGAGCCATACTGAAACAAAAGAACTTCCAGTATCAATTGTTGGCCTGAGAAACCTGCGGTACCTGTCAACTGCACAAACGTAAGGGCTCTTCCATCTGAGCTGTGCAGCCTCAGCAATTTGCAGACGCTGGAGGCGAAACGCTGCCGCTTCCTCACTGAGCTACCTAGAGACATAAAGAAGCTGGTAAAGCTGCGTCATCTTGATCTAGTGAAGGAACTGGGGTATGTTGACTTGCCACATGGAATTGGAGAGCTCACCGAACTCCAGACATTGCCAGTCTTCCATGTCAGTGGAGACTCGTCACATTGCTCGATCAGTGAGCTGGGAAACTTGCAATCTTTGAGGGGCTGCCTTTGGCTTTCTGGACTTGGAAGTGTGAAAACCAGCAGTAACACCCAGGTGGCTAACCTGAAGCAGAAGCATCGCCTAAAGGACTTGACACTGCAATGGCACGACGATGTCATAGAGATCGACGATGAAGACGAAGATGCAGAAGATGTGGCTGAGCAGGTCCTTGAAAGCCTCCAGCCGCATGCAAATCTCCAAGTGCTCACCATCAGAGGCTACGAAGGCAGCAGGTTTCCAGCATGGATGCAGGGCTCTTCTCCATCCCTGCCCAACCTGGTCACGCTGACGCTCGACAGCTGCTGCAACTGCACCGAGTTCCCCGCCGTCGCGCAGCTGCCGTCGCTCAAGTCCCTGAGCGTGCGGAAGATGTACGACGTGCGACGGTTGAGCAGCAGCAAGACAGACAAGTTCCCGTCGCTGGAGCTGCTGAACCTCTGGGAGATGTACGGTCTAGAGGAGCTGTTCTCGGAGGAATCTGATGGCGACTGCCCTCGCCGCCTCCGCAAGGTCTGCATCAGCCGTTGCCCCGACCAGAAGAGGCTGCCCCGCGCTCGTTCTCTGACGGAGCTGGTTCTCCACTGCGGGCAGCAGCTCCCTGACATCTCGGAGCTCGCGTCACTTGCGTCACTGAAGATCGAAGGCTTCCATGGCATCACGTCGTTCGGCTTGCCGGCAGCTGCGGCGCTGAAGAAGCTGGAGATCAGGTCTTGCAAGGAGCTGTCGTCGGTGGACGGGCTGTCGGCGCTGACCACCGTCCGGAGGCTCAAGATAACAGGGTGTCCCAAGCTCGTCTTGCCAGAAACCAATACTACGTAGTAGCCTGTTGGCCTGAACAACCACAGAATTTTTTTCTTTTTGATAGCGCTTGTTTGCGTTAATTTTATTTCTTATATATGGATTTATTGTACATGTGACAATTTCTGACACTGGTCGTTTAGCAAATGATATGACAAAGCTGTTCTAGCTACAGAAAGACATGTTATTAGCTTACTAGTCTTCCAGCTAGTTTAGTGTCTTGTTACCGACTGCATAATAATAATAATAATAATAATAATAATAATAATAATAATAATAATAATAATAATAATAATAATAATAATAATAATAATATGGTTGGAATTGGATTGGATGGCGCACGCTGACGCTGTGGTGCATCGTCCACGGAGTCCCAAAGATTCCTCGGTGCACTTCATGTGGCCAACACAACACCACACAACAGCCGTGGCCCGTGGGTGAGCGAGCACGTTTTGGTCATGCCGTTTTCGGTTCCTGCGCTCGCGCGGCGCAATATTCCGGTCGGTCGTTGGCAATGCAGGTGCGGAGGCATGTGCTGTGACTGTGAACAACCCAAAAGCATGCATGCACCAGCAAGGCAGCGCCACTACGAGCACATTTGAAAGGGTTGGTAGGTATTCCCGTGGTGGCACGTGCGCCCTTCCTGGCTTTGTGCTTGTGATAGGGTGGCACAGGGGATCACTGCTAGGATATGCCAGAATGCAGCGGCACTTCTTTTCTTTTGTTTGTTTGCGTCTTGGTGAGGAAAACGATGGGGAGGTGTGTTTTGGATCAACACATCAGCAGGCTGCACGTCCAAAAGGTCACAAACAACCTTCAACACAGCCAGAGACCGATTGGACCGATGTGGAGCTCACTTTTGACCGGATAGACCCCCAAACGCCTCAGAAAGATCCGTCGGGGAAGGGCACGTGAAGGTTTCCTTAAGACCAGTAAGGCCGCCTAGGACACCGCCAAATCCCGTCGGGAGACGTGATGAACAGCAGATTAGGGTTAGGGTCGAGTAAGAGAGGTAAAATAAGTAGTTGCATTTTTTGACGATTGAAAGATGGATATCAATCGGCCGTGATCCTCTCATATTTATAGAGGGATGGTCTTTTCTCAGTAGGAAGCAACTCCAAACGCGTTCCATAAGTTTCCCATGTTAAGTAACTACCGAAACGCTATTTGTTTTCAAATTGGTTCGGAAAATAGAGGAAATGGTTTAGCCGGCTTGAGAATCGGCTAAGCTAGCTTGAGATCCGGTTAAGCCGTTTTGTGCGGGCTCGAGGGGGCTCCTTGGCCGGCTAAGAGAGGGAGCCGGCTGGGAAACCATCTAAGTAGGTTCGGGGCAAACCGGCTGAGCCGGCTCCTGGAACCGACTAAGCTGGCTTAGTCTAGCTTCGCGTGGCTCGCTGTCCTCTCCGTGCGTTTTGTCGTCATTTGTCACGCCTCTTGACCTCCAACACGTTCAAAATATATATAACTTGGCAGAGATGCCCACACTTCACATCGGTACATTTTTGAATGCCAACACGAGGCTGCTAGGTTGGTTGTGTTTGTGTCGTCATGATCCAGCCATCCATCCAGGGAAAGGGAGAGGGTGACCGCTGACCGGGGCATACCCCCATATGCATACCCACCAGGGTCAGGAAATAAGTCTAGGGTGTCACTTCCTCTTCAGTCGTAACCAAAGAGAGCCGCACGGGCCTGCCCTAGAGCAGCCGATGCCGCCTCCTCCCTCCGTCCACCACCATTGGTCCCCCTCCCTTCCCCTTCGGCATCCCGCCGGAGGTTGAAGGGGGTAGAGATCCATTGTTTTTAATAAGCTTTTTCTAATAGATCGAATCATTAGGATTTAGGGCTACTGTCTCTCTATGCCAATGTTCTTGGTATTGGAGTTTTATCTCCTCCTTCTTCTCTTGTCTGGCGACGGTAAAGGAGAAGGGTGGAATTATTTTCTCCATGGCGGCTTCGTTGAAGATGAGTGCGACAATCGTACTTCGGCGTTAGCATCTTCATCAACATGACGATATGGAGACTTTTGTTTTCAGTCGGTGGCATCGAGGCGGAGATGATGTTGTCGTTATGGAATAATTTTCTCTAGTCTCTTTTTCCGTTTCATTATGGTTAGATCCGGCCATAATGAAGGATTAGAAAGAATAAGTTTCAAATCAATCTTTCTCGTTCTTCAGTGACAGAAAGAAGAAGGAAGACACCAAAAAGAAGAATTTCCTCAATTCCGCCGACAGGCCGTCGTTCGTTGGGTATTTGTTCTCAGACCATTTGCAGAGTGTTTGCCTGTGTGGCCTACACTGCAAAGCATCAAACATGTTAAGTTTTAAGTTGTGCTATTCATACCGTGAATATTTTTTTACGATTCAGAGTGCTTGTAACGCATTGATGTACTCAACTATTATATAATATAATTCTTCTTTCATCGAAAAGAAGGAAAATGAGTCCAGGAACGCAAATAGAGCAGAGCAGAGCACGGCTAGGCATGGCTTTCAGTTTCATCCACCTCATCTTGGCTCTCTTTCTTCTCCCTTTCAGTTTGAGACATATTCCTCCTCCTTTGGCTGTTCTGGTCTCTGGTTGGAGAACAGGGAATGATGGGTCGTTGCCATTTGCTTTGTAAAGCCAGTCTCAATGATGTTTCATAGAGGGTGTCGTGCACATTAAATATAGTGTCATGTCAGCAGAAATTTGTTTTTTGCGTGAAACTAGAGGAGAGGGAAGGGAAAAGATTTCATTCCCACGACACGACCTCGGCGACGTTTCCAAGACTGTGAAACCCCAAGGAAACTCGCACTGAGAACCAAAATCGTTTCATCCGCCGCGTCGAGCACCGCCATGCGCCGCGGGCGAGCACTTCCGCCTCGTGAGCGAGGCCGCCGCCGCCACCGCGGGCAAGCGCCTCCGCCACGCGGGTGAGGCCACCGCTGCCGCCGCTGCCTCGCAGGCTCCATCGCAGAGGAAGCCGATCGTGGGCGAGGCCGGCACCGCCACGGGCAAGCACCTCCGCCCCGCGAGCGAGGCCGCCGCCGCAGCGGGCGAGCGCCGCTGCCTCGCGGGCTCCGTCGCAGAGAAGCCGGTTGCGGGCGAGGCCGCCGCCGCCGCTACCTCGCGGAACTCCACCTGGCGTTGCGAGCTCCGCCGAGCGCAGCCGAGCGCAACCACCATCGCTAGCCGCGAGCTCTGCCTCCATGCGGGGAAGAGAAGGATGCTGGCACCCGTGGCCTCCATGCTCGGCCTCCATGCGGGGAAGAGAAGGATGCGGGCGCCCTGTGGCCTCCATGCGGGGAAGAGAAGCATGCGGGCGCCCGTGGCCTCCATGCGGGGAAGAGAAGCATGCGGGCGCCCGTGGCCGCTCGTCCTCCATGCGGGGAAGAGCAGGATGAGGGAAGGTGATAAGATAGGGAATGTGGGACCTACTTTATACTAAAATAAGTAATGAAACTTTGCATTGAGTGAGGTGCCTATTTTACGTTAAAGTTTTATGTGTTGGAAACCGGGAGGTGAAACTGTCCATTGAGACTGGTCTAAGCAGACTGTTGCTACCGGTTTTACGGTCTAATTAATAATAACAGTCAAGTCATGAAGAGTAGCCGTGAATAGAGCTCGTAGCCAAATATGACAACACATGCATTTCGCTTCTCCATGTGAATTATGATATCGTCAATTTCGTACTGTACATATAGTTTAATCCACCTATTAGAGTTTGTTTTTAGTCAAATCATCCTTTAAGATGGTGCGGAAAAAATCAGTGTGGAAAAATCATCCTATAAGTTTGATCGAGTATAGAAAAAGATATTTAGTTTATTACTTCCTCCATTCTAAATTATAATCCGTTCCATATAATTATTGCACTCCTGAATGCAAACTTGATAAAGGTAAAGCAAAAGGTTCAGTGATTTCCCCTTCAAGGCTTTCTTAACAGAAATGTATTTATTTTTAGCAAAGCAATATGCATGAGGGAACTGTTCTTCCACAGCCGAATTCCATTTAATCCTTCCAGAAAAACATTTTCCCCATTGTTTACCTGAATGGTTGCCATCCCTTCTACCAGGTAATCTGCCATTCCTTTAGTGCTTTTCCCACACCAAATTCACACAAGGTATATCCTTTCTGTTATAAAACTTGTCCAGTTTTTTCATTAACAGTGCTTGATTTTGAAGTTCAAAATTGATAATTCCTAAGAATCCTTGTTCCTTTGAATTACATATACCATTTTCCATGTAGCTTTAGGATGGCTTACCCCATTTAGATTAGTCCCCCTCCAAAGGCAATTTTTCATGAACTTATTTATCTGCTTGATAACAGCTTTGGCGAGCTTTAGTGTGCACATGTAATATGTTGGCAAAGAAGAGAAGACTAATTTCTCCAAGTCCTCCCCCACATAGTTATGAAAACAGATAGGATACGGACGGATATCACTGCTATAACATTTGTTTTCATATTTTTACTCGGATTCGAATTCGAATATGGATAGTATCAGCTATGTTGGATAGTATATGATTAGATATCGACATCATAAATATGTGATTTGAGCATTCGAATACGGATACGGATATGGTTGTTGAATATCCGGACTCGGATACGGACGGATAAAAACTCCTCTAAACTAAACGGATTCGATCTCGAATACGGTCGAGAAATATCCATACTGTTTTCATCCCTACTCTCACACACCAGAGTTAGAAACTCTATGACCTTTGGCTTGGTTGTCCCCAATGGAAGTCCTAGATATGTGAAGGGCAGAGACCCTTTTGAGCATCCAAATGTTTTAGCCAACAAATTCAACCTTTCCTTAAACTAACTCCAACAAAGAAGGCATAACGTGACCCAAACCTATAATGGGTTATACACAGTTCTTTTGCAGGATGTAAACGGGCTCCAACAAGTAGGCATCACCATGACCCATTTTGGGTGCAAGGCCATGCGGAACCTAAACATGGGTCTCTCTTGTTGTTTATGCGTGTGTCTCCACGCAGGGCCCACCATCGTTGTGGTCTTCGTACGACTCCGCAAGCACCACCTCATCGTGCCCCTCACGCTCCACCTCTCCTCTTCCTCCTCGCCATAGCCAGGCGTCGTGGTGGCTGTGACCAGGTCTAGGTGCCGTGGTGGCCACAATGGAGGCTGGGAGAGAGTCCGCGGAGGAGGAGGCACCGCCGCCGGCGGGAGGCTAGGAGAGGCGCAAGGCGAGAATGGCGAGTACCTGGGTGATGTCTTCGACGGGAGGCGCCATTTTCGTGGAGCAGAGACAGTGGGCAGGGCCAGGGCTTGGGGCGCGGAGGTCGCTGCTACCGGGCGTGGAGCTTGCGCGCATCGCCATGGCTAGACATGAAGGTCGTCGCAGAGCCGTGGGTGGGCGTTGAAGCATTTAGGCCCTAGTGGTTTCGGTGATTAATGACAACAAGACGGTTATTATGACTAACGTGTGTTTTGCAGGATAACCTAGAGGTTAGGTCATAATAACATGCAGGTTCAAGCCCCTAGCGATGGAAATCGATTCGATTTTCAAAGGATGGAAGACAAGACGGTGATAGGCTAGTTCCAATTGTCATTTAGAGTTGAGAGACACTTGGAGTAGTCTTAGGTTTTGTTTTTCACTTTGACCGTACTATTAAGAGGGGTTTGGATGGGTAGCTTGACTTAGGGCAAGGTTAGAGAGTGTAGATGTGATGCACACTTATCCAACATAGCTCTAGACAGCCGAGGGAGACTCTTGAGAGAGAGAGGATCAAACTTCGTTTTGGAAAGTTTTCGATTCGGCGAAGTTTTGATTGAGTTTTGAGCGTCGGACCCTGAGCAGTATGGTTGTCGGACCAATAGTCCGACGGTACGTGGCAGCCTCTGGTGGCTTCTCAGCTCACCAAAGACCGTCGGACGCTGCTGGGATGGTCGTCAGACCATTGCCCAGCGTCCGACGGTGCCAGGGGTTTCTTTGGCGAGTGTCGGACCATGGAGAGAGAGGGCGTCGAACTAATGCTTCACAGGGTCCGATGCTTCCAAAGAGGTCCACAGAGCTGAAATAAGCGTCGGGCTTGGTCCGACGGGGAGCATCGGACCATTGCTCAATGTTTTAGCCGTTGAAGGCTCCTGTGCAGAGTTCTCCCGAGAGCTCAGTGGCGTCGGACGCTGGTCCGACGGAGGTCGTCAGACCATTGGGGTTGGCCCGACGCCCTTCTGGCACAGTGTTGTCTACAGGGCAACTGTGAGAGTCGGACCGAGGGCTTTGGTTCGACGGTAAGGTTTCAACAGGGTCCGACGGTTCGCAGGAAAGTGTAAAACGGCTAGTTTTGGATAGGGTGAGTATTTATACTCCACCATTGCCTTTATTCTAGCTCTCTTGCCTTTTCCAACAGCTGAAGCAACCTTTGACCTTGTGTGAGAGCAAGAGCCCTGGGGAGGATTAAGTGAACTCCATTGCTTTTGAGCTTCTTCCCTAGAGAGATCAAGAGTGACTTGTGTGCATCCATCACCCTCTTTGGCCTTGTTCTTGGTCATGTGAGAGTCTAGGCTTGTTACTCTTGGTGATCGGCATCACCTAGATGGTTCGGTGGCGATCGGAGGCTTGGTGACCGTTTGGAGAGCTTGTGGGCGGCTCAAGCCAAGCTTGTGAGCGGTTGTGGGCGATCCACCACGCCGGAGAGGCAAAGGATCAGCCCGTAGAGAGCACTTGGTCTTTGCGAAGATCAAGGGAGAGCTACACCCTTGTGTGGGTGCTCCAACGAGGACTAGTGGAGAGTGCCGATTCTCCGATACCTCAGGAAAATTTCGGCTTGCAATCTCTTACTCATTTACATTCTCGCATTTACTTTGTGTTCTTTACTTTCCTAGAGTAGAATTGCATGTTTAGGACTTGGCTCTAGGTTGCTTAACTTGTTTTGGGCTTAGAATCAAACACAAGCACTTGTGGAGTGGTATTGGACAAATGGCGATAGGTTGAATTGTTTTGCAAAAAATTATTAGTTGCCCAATTCACCCCCTCTTGAGCATTCTCGATCCTTTCAATTGGTATCGGAGCCTTGTGCTCACTAATTTGGCTTAACCACCAAGAGAAGGATGTCCGGTGGTCACGATGGTCCCCCTCCCGTCTTTGACGATAACGATTTTCCTTATTGGAAAATTCATATGGAGACATACTTTGAGGTGGTGGATCTTGGTGTTCACAAAGCCGCCACACAAGGGTACCCCACTCCCAAAGTCCGGTGCAACCCTCACACCCGTTGAGGAAGAGCACGAAAAGTGGAATGCTAAGGCTCGCAGCATCATCTTTAGAGGTCCTTAGCAAAGAGGTGTTCAACCGTGTGAGGAACCACAAAAACGCCCATGCACTATGGTCGGATATTTGTGCGCTCCATGAGGGAACTAAGAATAAGTGAGAGGAACGATATTACCTTATCATTGATAAGCTCAATTCTTTCAAGATGCTTCCTAATGAAAATGCTAATGACATGTACTCTCGATTGAATATCATTATAGAGAAAGTCAATGGCCTTGGGCTCACTCAAATTACTCCGGCAGAAGTTGCAAGGAGGATCCTAAATGCTCTCCCTATTGACAAGTATGGTCACATTGTGATCGTGCTTCATCAAGGGGATCTCTCCAATGCAACTCCCACTCAAATCTTGGGAAAAGTCAATGCTCATGAGATGTACATGAAGATCACTCCCCAAGATGGCTCATCATCCAAGAAGGAAGAGAAGAAGGACTTAGCTCTCAAGGCCGACAAGAAAGGCAAATCTCAAGTCAAGTATTCTTCTCTTGATTCCACAAGTGATGATGATGATGATGTGGAGATTGCTCTCATGGTGAGGAAGACCACCAAGATGCTCAAGAAGCTCAATAACAAGGGAATCAAATTTGATTCCAACAAGAAGAAGTTCTTCACTAGTAGCAAAAGAAAGCCCATCTCCGAGATGGATTGCTACAATTGTGGAGATCTTGGGCATCTTGCTCATCAATGCCCTAAGCCCAAGAAACACAAGTTCAAGAACAAGAACAAGGGTAAAAGGCAAGACTCTAGTGATGAGAGTAATGATGAGAAGAAGAAGGCCAAGCCATTCAAGAAGAAGCAATTTCATAAGAACAAGAAGAATGGCAAGGTTTACATTGTTGGTGATTAGCTCACCGACATTGAATCTTCAAGTGGCTCTTCCGGTGAAGAAAGTGATGATGAGAAAGAAAAGGTGACCGCTCTTGTGATTGGGACTTCACTTCCTCCACCGCCATCACCGTCCTCATCTCTAACACATCTTTGCCTCATGGCTAAGGATAAGAAGGTACAAAGTGATGATGAGAGTAGTGATAGTGACAATGAATATGATTCACCAACTTATGATGAACTTGTTAGCTTGCTTAATGACTACACCAAAGTGATTAGAAAGCTAACAAGTAAAAATGAAAAGCTAAAACTTGAGAATGGCAATCTCTTAGCTCAAAATGAACAATTCACTAAACCTAGTGATGAGCATAAAGTTGAAAATCAAAATGTGTCATCTAACCTCAAGGAGCTCAAAGCTAACATAAAGGAGTTCAAAGAAAAACATGATAAACTTGAGAGGATACACATTGAGCTCACCACTAGCTACAACAAGCTAAAAGAGGACTACACTCAAGTAAAAGTGAATCATGACAACCTTGCTGTGGCTTATGACTTGCTTTCCAATGAAACACATGATGCTCCTAACCTTGTTATTAAGTGTGACATAGCTACATCATGTGATGGTTTGATTGATGAGATCATTGAGCAAGGTGCTAGTAGCAAGGGCAAGAAAGTGGTGGTGGCCGATAGGCATGATGACTATTTGAAGCTCAAGATTGAGAATGAGAACTTGAAGAAAGTGCTTGAACAGCAATCAATCACCAACACCATTAGTCATTGAGACGGTGCAAGAAGATGATGAAGTTGAGATACTTAGAGAAGAGAACAAGATCCTCAAGAGTAAGAAGTGCCAACTTACAAGCCTATTGGAAGAAAACAAGAAGTTAAAGTAAGAAAAGAGTCATCTCACTGTTGGTTTGCAAAGATTCACAAGAGGCCAATATCTTCAAAGTGATCTCCTCATGAACACCTTGATGAAGTTTGATAGAAGTGGAATTGGCTACATGGGTGAAAAAGTGCAAAATATTAGAGCTCAAAATAGACTCAACAAGCAAAGAACAAGCCCAAACCCAAGCTGAAGAGATGCTTTGAATGTGGACAAGAAGGTCACTTTGCTCATGAGTGCAAGACGCCACCACCACAACCTTTGCCCAAGCATGCTAGGCCCTTTGCCTTTGATGCTCACTACATGTTGAGGAAAGATTCTAAGGGCAAAGTGAAAGTCATGTTCCTAGGTCCACCTAATAAGAATAGGCCTAGGCAATTGTGGGTGGCTAAAGCTTTGGTTGAGAAAGTCCAGAGCCCTTCTCAAGTATGGGTTCCTAAACATCAAGCTTGATTTGTTGTGTGTAGGTGAACTACAAGACCGGTGGCTCTCATTGGGTAATTGATAGTGGATGCACTCAACATATGACCGGTGATGCTCGTATGTTCACCTCACTTGAAGAGCATGTATAAGACCAAAGAAAGATAACATTTGGTGACAATTCCAAGAGCAAAGTACAAGGGCATGGCAAAGTGGCTATATCAAATGATCATTCTATCTCAAATGTGCTTCTAGTTGCTTCTTTGAGCTTCAACTTGCTATCTGTTGGTCAATTGTGTGATCTTGGCTTCCAATGCTTATTTACAAGTGAAAAAGTGATTGTTTCCAAGAAGGATGATAATGAAGTTATATTCAAGGGTTTTCGGTACAATCATCTCTATCTAGTGGACTTCAACTCGGAAGATGCTAATTTGAAGACTTATCTATTCACCAAACAATCTCTTGGGTGGCTTTGGCCTAGAAAGCTTGCACATGTTAGAATGAGTACACTCAAGAAGTTATTGAAGAAGGAGATGGTGAGAGGATTGAAAGATGTTGTATTTGAGAAGGACAAATTGTGTAGTGCTTGTCAAGCCGGCAAGCAAGTGGCAAATACACATCCATCCAAGGCATTTGTATCAACTTCAAGACCATTAGAGCTACTTCACATGGATTTATTTGGGCCAACAACTTATGAAAGTATTGGTGGTAAGCTCTATTGTATAGTGATTGTTGATGACTTTTCAAGATACACTTGGGTGTTCTTTCTTCATGACAAGACCGAAGTTGCCGCATCTTTCAAGAAGTTTGCCAAGAGAGCATAAAATGAGTTTAAAGTGAAGATCAAGAAAATTAGAAGTGACAATGGGAAAGAGTTTGACAACACAAACATTGAAGTATATTGTGATGAAGTTGGGATCAAGCATGAAGTCGCATCCACCTATACCCCTCAACAAAATAGAGTTGTTGAAAGGAAGAACCGGACATTGATCACCCTTACAAGGACAATGCTTGATAAGTACAATACACCGGAGAGGTTTTGGGCGGAGGCAATCAACACCGCATGCTATGCTTCCAACCGCCTATTTCCTCACCGGTTACTAAAGAAGACCCCCCTGTGAGCTACTCATTGGCAAGAAGCCCGATGTCTCCTACTTCCGGGTGTTTGGTTGCAAATGCTACATCTACAAGAAGCGGCAACACCTAGCGAAATTACAAAGACGTTGTGACATTGGTTTTCTTGTTGGTTACTCATTGAAGTCCAAAGCATATAGAGTATTCAACAATGCCACCGGCCTTGTTGAAGAAACATATGATGTGAAGTTCGATGAATCTAATTGCTCCCAAGGAGAGCATGAGAATCTTGATGATGTAGGTGATGAACCATTGAGGAAGGCTATGAAGAACATGCCAACCGGAGACATCAAGCCTAAAGATGATGAAGATGATGGTGATGTGTGAGTGATCAATCAACCATCTTCATCAAATGTGCCTCAAGATGATGAAGACAAGGATGGGGTGGATCCACATGAAGACACCCACATCACACAAGAAGAAGTTGAGGCACAAGCACAAGATGTTGATACTCCATAACCTCCTCCTCAAGTGGTTGATAGAAGAACTACTCCACTCCTACAAGCTCATCCTCAAGATCTCATAATAGGGAGTCCACTCCTACAAAATCCGGATTGGGTGAATGCCATGCATGAAGAACTCAACAACTTCACCCGCAATCAAGTTTAGACACTTGAAGAGAAGCCAAAAGGAGTAAGAGTCATAGGCACCAAGTGGGTGTTCCGCAACAAACAAGATGACAAGGGCAACATTGTGAGAAACAAGGCAAGGCTTATGGCAAAAGGGTTCTCCCAAGTTGAAAGCTTGGATTTTGGGGAGACTTTTGCCCCGGTTGTAGGATTGGAAGCCATATGTATCCTACATGCATATGCATCTAATCACAATCTAAAACTCTTTCAAATGGATATGAAAAGTGCATTTTTAAATGGCTTCATAAATGAACTTGTCTATGTTTCGCTAACCACCGGGTTTTGAAGACCCTAGATATCCAAATTTTGTTTATAGGTTGTTCAAGGCACTATATGGCTTGAAGCAAGCCCCACGGGCTTGGTATGAGCGCCTCCGCGACTTCCTCCTCAACAAGGGCTTTAAAATCGGCTTGGTTGATACCACACTATTCACCAAGAAACACAAAGGGCATATCTTCATTTGTCAAATTTATGTTGATGATATTATCTTTGGTTCGAATAATGAAGATTTTTGCAAGGAATTTGGTGATATGACGTCCAAGGAATTTGAGATGTCCATGATTGGTGAGCTCACATTCTTCCTCGGCTTTCAAATCAAGCAATTGAGGGAGGGGACGTTCGTGTCGCAAGAGAAGTACATGAAGGAACTCCTCAAACGCTTCAAGATGGAAGAATGCAAGCTCATCAAGACCCCCTATGCCTACCAACGGGCATCTCGACCTTGATGAGGGAGGTAAATCGATTGACCAAACTCTCTATCGTTCTATGATCGGTAGTTTAGTTGTACTTGACCGTATCTAGGCCCGACATCATGTTTAGTGTGTGTATGTGTGCTCGCTTTCAAGCTAACCCTAAGGAACCTCACTTAGTTGCGGTGAAAAGAATCCTGAGGTACCTAAAGCACACCCCAAGCATTGGCCTTTGATATCCCAAAAGAGCTAACTTTACTCTTGTCGGCTATTCCGATTCGGATTATGCCGGTTGCAAGATTAACCAGAAAAGCACATCCGGAGGGTGCCATTTGCTTGGAAGATCACTAGTTTCTTAGTCCTCCAAGAAACAAAATAGTGTTGCCTTGTCAACAACCAAAGCGGAATACATTGCCGCGGATGCTTGTTGTGCATAAATTCTTTATATGAAACAAACCCTACTTGATTATGGAATCATCTTAAAAGGGGTGCCTTTGTTGTGTGACAATGAGAGTGCGGTAAAACTTGCTAATAACCCGGTTCAACACTCCCACACAAAGCACATTGACATCCGCCATCACTTTCTTAGAGATCACGTTGCCAAGGGTGACATTTCCTTTAAGGGAGTGAGAACGAATGATAACTTGGCGGACATTTTCATTAAACCATTGGATGAGGCACAATTTTGCACACTAAGGAATGAAATTAATTGCCTTGATCTAAGCAACTTCACTAAAAGATGATCTTGTGTTGTCATGTGAATTGCATTGTAATATAAAACATGTCTAACTTTGAATTGCACGTAGGGCTTGTCTAACTCGGTTAAGATAACCGCCCAAAAGCTTGTGAAGAAGCTTACTCGAGGACAAACTTGACAAGCAACTAGTTTAATTTACGTGAATTTGCATTGCATATGCATGGTTGTTTGTCTTCCATTTTGTTCTTGGTTCTTATTGCCTATTTTCATAAAATTCACATATGCCTAAGGCAAAATATTTGAAAAATTGAGCGTTTGAGAGAGGACATCTCATACTAGTTCCAACTGGTGTTTATTTGACTTTTATTGAAGTTGGAACTTAGTTGGGAGAAATCAGCGCGAAGAAATTTGAAGAAAATCAGGTTTTAGGACGTCGGACTGTGGCGTCGGACGCTGGTTTTCCTAGCGTCGGACCATTCCCTACAGTCCGACGGTCCCTGGCTCAGTTGAAGGAGGCGTCGGACGCAGCGTCGGACGGCAAATTTCCGTGCGTCGGACTATCAATGGAATGAGTTCACCTGCGTTCGAGGCGTCGGACCTTGGGACATAGTCCGACGACCTGCGTCGGGCAGCGTTCGACGGCTCTGTGAGCTCTCTGTAGCTCTCTAGAACCGTTGGACTCTGTTTGGATTGGTCCGACGCCATGAACAGTCACAGTCCGACGATCGGTTTGAAGGCACAGTGCAGTTCTCTTCTTACTCTGTCGCGTGGGGCCCACATCCTTTTCTCCTTCCCTCAGTCTTTTGCCCAAGCCCGAGCCGTACACCGCCGAGCAACCGTTCCCTAACCCTAGCTGCTTTCCTCCGCCGTCCACCTTCCGCCGTCAGTTCGTCGGTGCCCTCGCCGCCGACAGTCGTCCTCCTCGCACCGCTTCCGTGCTCGCACGCAGCCGCACCAGTGCCGTTCGCCGCCGTGGCCTCTGTAGCCGCGCCTCCCGCCGCCGTGCTCCTGTTCACCGGTCCCGACCGCGCCACTCCCGTGTGCGCAGTTGCCTCCGCCGTGTGTCCTCGCCGCCGGTGTGTAGGGATTCTGCCTCCCCTTTGTGCTGGTGGTGAGAATCTCCTGCCCTAGCTTCTTGTTCTCACAGTGCACTGCTAGTGTTCGAGGAAATGCCTCTTAAGGGTTTCTTCATTTTTCTTTGCAGCTTCTCTGTGCTAGGGCACTCCCCTCAGACTCTCTAGGGTTAAGGGTGTCCTCCTTTGTCGTTCGGTATGACCCTTGACCCTCTTTGACCCTAGGTTCTCTTTTCACTGCATGTTGTCTAGTCTTTGTTCTCTATCAAATGACTTGAGCCCTATCTTCATGCAGTGAACCTGTCTTGATCTTGTGGTGCTCCAGTGTTATCAGAGTATCTTACCTCTTCACAGGATCCTCTCTCCTCGCAGGTTGCTTTGCTACTCCATTTCTTATTCCGACTGCTTGCTTCTAATAGGTCATATTATCTCTAGCTATTATATGCTTATATATATCCCTGTCTATCTCTCTTGCAACTTGTCGTGGTCAGGGGCAGTTGGCAGTGACCAGTGTTAGTGAATCCGGGACCAAGCCCGTGGATACAGATTGAAGCCAAGCCTCTAGAGTGTCAGTGACAGTTGGCAGTTGCAGAGGGGCAGAGTTGACTAGTTTGGCAGCGATGGTTCGCTACAAGCAGGTGAGTCACAGTCAGGGAGGCACAGGTGGAGATGAGAGGCCTCCTCCTCATCCACCTTAGGACAAGGGGAAGGCCCCTCCTGTTGAGCCCAGCAAGAAGAGGAAGCGACAGTTGACAGTTGAGCAGTGACAGGCGATCAGGGTAGCACACGCTGCTGAGGAGGCAGAGCATGCTAGAGGCCTCCACATTGGAGGCATAGAGGTCAGCTTGTCAGGCAGAGAGGGTCCTTAGGAGTAGACTTAGACTCAGACTCAGACAGAGGCAGAGAGACAGCCAGAGCAGCAGGAGTCAGTCACTCAGGGGGAGCAGGCCCAGGCACCTCCACTTCGTCGCTCGGGCCGCACTCGACCTTCGGTGCCACCCTGGCCCACTGGTCAGAGGCGCGGTGACCGAGTTCCTAGGGCCCCTGCTCCCACAGAGCCACAGTCGGAGCCTGAGCCAGTCGTTCACTTGGACTTGCGGAACATCTCCGCAGCCCGAGTCAGAGAGCTCCGGTTGACTTCTCTCGAGAGTTGGTTCCTGGCTCAGCGTGACACCAGGGCTTCAGAGGGTTGGTACACTACTCTTCACGAGGACTTCTTCACCACTCTCATGTTGTCAGAGGTTGGGCTTCGTCAGCACAGGGTGTGTCCCCTAGAGGACATAGTACAGGCAGGTGGTGAGGAGATCAGGCCTTACTTGACCTACTTGCCTGGACTCGCAGAGTTGCCTTGGTCGGTCAGGACGGTACGTCGAGTCGTGGGTCCGTGAGTTCTATGCCTCTCTTTGGATCGATCCCGACCACGAGTACCTATAGTACACCTTCGGCGGAGAGCCATACCGGTTCTACGTGAAGGCACTCAGAGAGCTACTTGGAGTTCCAGAGTCAGTTACCAGGTTGCACAGTGTCTGCTACGACACGATGGACCCACCTAGGAGGGCACACGGGCGACAGGACACCTGGTACAGCACACGTGGTAGCTTGCTTTCGACCACCGTTTGGAGACGGCTCCTGCAGGACACCCTCGGAGCTTCGTCCCGTCGTTCGTCTCCTAAACGACGTGGTGAGGCTCACTTTTCTACCGCGGAAGGGGTACAAGGAGGGACTTACTCACTTACAGCTTTGGCTTCTTAGTGCCCTGGTCCAGCAGTCAGAGTTTGACATTGTTGATCTGATGATTTGTGAGATGGAGGACACTATAGCAGAGGGCATCAGGTCTAGGTGACAACTTCCCTACGCTCACTGGATCTCTTCTATTCTTGTGCAGAGGCTGCACAAGATATGGACAGGGATCACTAGACAGCTGTGCCAGACTGAGACAGAGTTTTTAGTCTACAGGATGACTTCTCTGATAGATGGCAGACGTGGCAGCCGTGCACTTCACAGAGTTCAGAGACGTCAGACCTCAGGGGCAGATATGGCCGAGGTGCAGCAGCAGGATGAGGCTATGAGGCACGTTGCCCATAGTGAGCTTGAGCAGCTACTTGTGGATGATGATCCAGTTGACACCTCTTCTTCCAGCTCAGACGCGGACTACCGGCCCATCCCTACTCGTCCTCGAGCTCACGACTCGGAGGCCGGTGGTTCCAGCTCTTCTCCACAGCCTCCATAGACAGACCCAGTGTTGGCATTTCTAACGTCATCACTAAAAATAGAGTTAGACTCTATCCCTAGCAATGGCGCCAAAAATGCTGATGGTAATAATTAAGTGTCACTTGGTAAATTACTTAGCCACCTCTTTTAAGCCTATATCTCTCATAATAACTAAGTTGTCATCCTTAGCATGAATATAAGAGACATGTATGGAAACTACCCAGATTAATACTAAGCAGTTATTATGGATGCAAGTGACTAAAGAGGATAAAATATTAAGGGATCTGCAAGCACACAGATTAATTATACCATTGTAGCATTTTACCAGGAGTATTCCGGGTTGTCTTTTATATTTTACCACTGGGAAGGGTTGGCAATAAATGGGATGTAAGTAGATAGATAGATGTCATATGCATACACAAATATGGAGATAACCATGCAAGACCCATATCCTCAGAACAGGGGTTATGTCACAATAATAATGATATACATAATAAGCATAATGATCAATCCAATCAGTCAATATATAATGATCACTTAGAGCACTTCCTATCTAGGCGCTAACATGGATTAGATTGAAGCATAAGGATACCCTAAGTCATTCTAACTATACTATAAAAGACATATTAGATTGGTGCAATTATACTAGCAATCATGGCGAAGACACTTCATATTCATACTTAAGAGAATATTACTAAGGAAGACCAAGATCATAGCCAGCCTTCTAAAGTAATAATAACTTCCTACTCTCCCCACATTCGGAGTGTGGACTACAAAGGACTTAACGGGAGTGTCACATCCGCGATCTACCACAGAACCCAGAATATAGGGTGCATTTGCAGACAAATCACATCTAAGCACCATGCTTACATGCTATTCATCACCCACCCATGATATCAATGAATGAGCGCTATACAAACCTATGTATGAATATGAATACATCCTAACTATGCAAAGTATACAATCTAGATAAGCAATGAATTGCATAATTGAGAACATAATCAATAGTAGAATAATGGCAATCAACTTTATCTCAATCACTCAAAAGAGGTTTAAGATACAAGAGAGAGCTTACAATGGCTCTAGGAAGCCTTATAGCTCCAGACAGATCCGGAACTCGAGTAGAACTCACCTCCTTCTACTTCTAACCTATGTAGCTATGCTCTAGATGGTGAAGCTCTAATGATTCTAGGGTTTCTAGCTCTTAACTGGTTGATGACTGAATTGATTTGATTGTGATATGAAACCCTGGGGGGTCTGGGGGTCTATATATAGGCCGGTGGGATGAACCGTAGCCCTTGGATCAAACCGACTTCGACAGGCGGCTAAGATTGCGTGAAATTTCGGGATGTGGGTCCACGTCGAAGCGGAGGCCGAGGTGGCTCACTGACAGGTCTGTCGACCTGGTCAGTGGGTCGGCCGACCTCCCCCAGCTGCCAAGTGGGCCCCGCTTCTGCCAGCGAGTCTCTTGTGTTCTCTAGAATATTCTTGATTTCCTTTCACGGCGGATTTCGTTATTTTAATCTGACATGTGGGTCTCCCTTGATTCTTTTCTGTATAACCCCCTGCAAAACACTGATTAACCAAAACTGTGGAATTCTGCCAGTTAAAAGCCTATTCTATGGTGGTGTTTGCCTTTATACCCTTATTTCATATTTAGTTAACGGATAAAATCATACAATAGTTACCGTCAACACCTAGCTCTGCTTGCGATACTTCAGAGTCTTCAGCAGACTCAGCAGCGTCAGGCTGAGGAGCAAGCCCGATTTGCCAAAGAGCAGGCTATAGCACTAGCACAGATTCAGCTTCGTCAGGATCAGTTCCAGCAGCAGATGCTCCAGATGCAGCTCCAGAGTCAGCAGATGCAGCTACAGACTTTTGGATTCATGGAGCACATCATGAGGCACACCGGAGCTCCTCTGTACCTGGCCACTACTCCTCCCGTGCAGCAGGTTAGACCAGCAGCTACTGCAGCCCAGGTGACTCCAGCTATATAGTCCGGCGAACTTTAGAGTCATGGCACCACTTCTTTCCCGAGTCAGTTTACCACTACTACTCAGCAGACTCAGCAGTGGCTTGCTTCTCCAGGTTTCACTCAGGGGTTCACTCTGATCCGCACAGGTTTCACTACAGACTTGGGTGGCCCCTCAGTGACCAGGAGCCTTGGTGCGTCTTTCAGCGAGATCACAGGCTTGCCTACACCTCCTGAGTACCGACAGCCTGTGACTTCCACCACAGCTCCACCTGTTACCGGCACAATAGAGACTCTGCCGTCCTCAGTCGCTTCCTCAGAGCCTCTCGCGACTACTACAGACACTGAGGCGGTAGTAGTGACAGTAGCAGGGCCACAGGGTCAGCAGCTTAGCACCGAGGAGCAGACAGTTCCAGAGTCTGTTCAGACTATACCCGAGGAGCAGGTACCTACAGAGACAGTTTCTGACACATAGGCTGACCCCCTTCAGAGACAGCAGAGCTGACCCGGACCGCTTCACCTACACGTTCACCTACAGAGGGTCAGGCAGCTCAGAGTTCAGAGTCAAACACCGACCCCTCGCAGTTTGAGCTTCGTCCTCACTCCTCCGACCGCGACGCTGCAGCCACTTCTCCCCCTCCTCAGTCTTAGGTCTTTGGTTCTTGATGCCAAAGGGGGAGCGAGAGCATAGATTTAGGGGGAGTGTTGTAAGAGGGATTTGGTTCTTATGACTTTTGCTTGTGACATATTCATGCATCATGTTTTCTTTTCATGCATTTGTGTTTATATGTGTGTTTGAGACTTGGCTTGTGACATGTGTTTGAGCTTCATGTTATATATATCATGTCACTTGGTTCTCACTTGGTTATGCTCTTTGTCTTAGCTTTCGCACTTTACTCCGATCTTGAGCATAACTCTTGGGACTTGTGCTTATTTCATATCCTTTGTATACCTTGTGGTCTTGATTTGTATAAGCATGCCTAACCCCTTTGCTCTTATTGTCACATGCTTATATGAATCAAGCCTTTAAAAACCTCACTCTTTCTAAATCTATTTGAGGTTGTTGTCATCAATCACCAAAAAAGGGGAGATTGAAGCATCTAGGCCATAGTGGTTCTGGTGATTAATGACAACAAGACAGTTATTATGACTAACGTGTGTTTTGCAGGATAACCTAGAGGTTAGGTCATAATAACATGCAGGTTCAAGCCCCTAGCGATGGAAATTGATTCGGTTTTCAAAGGATGGAAGACAAGACGGTGATAGGCTGGTTCCAAGTGTCGTTTGGAGTTGAGAGACACTTGGAGTAGTCTTAGGTTTTGTTTTTCACTTTGACTGTACTATTAAGAGGGGTTTGGATGGGTAGCTTGACTTAGGGCAAGGTTAGAGAGTGTAGATGTGATGCACACTTGTCCAACATAGCTTTAGACAGCCCAGGGAGACTCTTGAGAGAGAGGATCAAACTTTGTTTTGGAAAGTTCTCGATTCGGCGAAGTTTTGATTGAGTTTTAGCCTCGGACCCTGAGTAGTATGGTCGTCAGACCAATACTCAGAGTCCGACGATACGTGGCAGCCTCTGGTGGCTTCTCAGCTCACCAGAGACCGTCGGAAGCTGCTGGAATGGTCATCGGACCATTGCCCAGCGTCCGACGGTGCCAGGGGTTTCTTAGGCGAGCGTTGGACCGTGGAGAGAGATGGCGTCGGACTAATGCTTCGCAGGGTCCGACGCTTCCAGAGAGGTCCAGAGAGCTGAAATGAGCGTCAGACCATTGCTCAGTGTTTTAGCCGTTGAAGGCTCCTGTGCAGAGTTCTCCCGAGAGCTCAGTGGCGTCGGACGCTGGTCTGACGGAGGTCATCGGACCATTGGGGTCGGTCCGACGCCCTTCTGGCACAGTGTTGTCTACTGGGCGACTGTGAGAGTCGGACCGAGGGCTTTGGTCCGATGGTAAGGTTTCTGTAGGGTCCGACGGTTCACAGGAAAGTGTAAAACGGCTAGTTTTGGAGAGGGTGAGTATTTATACTCCACCACTGCCTCCATTCTAGCTCTCTTGCCTTTTCCAATAGCTGAAGCAACCTTTATGACCTTGTGTGAGAGCAAGAGCCCTAGGGAGGATTGAATGAACTCCATTGCTTGTGAGCTTCTTCCTTAGAGAGATCAAGAGTGACTTGTGTGCATCCATCACCCTCTTTGGCCTTGTTCTTGGTCAAGTGAGAGTCTAGGCTTGTTACTCTTGGTGATCAGTATCACCTAGACGGTTTGGTGACGATCGGAGGCTTGGTAACCGCTTGGAGAGCTTGTGGGCGGCCCAAGCCAAGCTTGTGAGCTGTGGTGGGCGATCCACCGCGCCGGAGAGGCAAAGGATCAGCCCGTAGAGAGCACTTGGTCTTTGCGAAGATCAAGGGAAAGCTACACCCTTGCGTGTGTGCTCCAACGAGGACTAGTGGAGAGTGCCGACTCTCCGATACCTCGGGAAAAACTCGGATTGCAATCTCTTACTCATTTATATTTTCGCATTTACTTTGTGTTCTTTACTTTCCTAGAGTAGAATTGCATGTTTAGGACTTGGCTCTAGGTTGCTTAACTTATTTTAGGTTTAGAATCAAACACAAGCACTTGTGGAGTGATATTGGGCAAATGGCGATAGGTTGAATTGTTTAGCGAAAAATTATTAGTTGCCCAATTCACCCCACTCTTGGGTATCCTTGATCCTTTCAGGCGTGAAGGTTGCTGTGGCCGGGCAAGAAGCTGGCGGACGCGTGGTGGCCGACCTGCGCATGCTCACGTTCATGGACGCGGGGCCGCACTCGCCGGTGCTCCACCTCCTCTCCTTCTCCTTCTCACCATCTGGATCTGGACGGACTCAAATGCGCGCCGATCAGATCCGTTCCACACGATGTCCGGGCAGCTCGCAGTGCTCAATGCCGGCGGGGTGGCCGCCATCGATGAGGGTGTTCGCAGGCTCACGTCGGTGCTGGACGCCGGGACCGATGATGAGGCGGCGGTGTGTGTGGCGGCGCATGATGTGGAGAGGCGCTTGGAGTTGCTCGCACGCTTTTTCGTCTTCTTCTGCGTTTGCTGTTGAAACAAGCAACGATTTAGGTCCATGACCCTTTTACTGTGGTGACCCAAACCACCCAATAGGTCTCGAATTTAGCTACCTACTGTTGGAGATAGTCTTAGAGATGTTGATGGGCAACATCATTGACTCGTTGTAACTCATTGTAACTTACCTTCAGGTCTGTTGACGGGGGTTAGGAAGTGAAATGATCTACAATGCCTAGATGAGGGTGAATAGGCGTAGTTTAAAACCTGAAACTCAAACTCAAACAAAACGTGAGTACCAGGGTCGGTACTACCGGGCTTAGACCGGTACTACCGATCGTATTCGGTAGTACCGATGCAAGCCGTCGGTACTACCGACCAAACCTGAGCAGCTATGAAATCAAAGTAAACAAGCTCGGATTTCAGATCTACTAAATACCAAACCACCAATGAAGACAATGAAGACTTTGCAACCTTCCCCTAAGCTTGTAGTACCTCCAAATCGTAGATCGGGCCTCCAAACCTAAGAAAGAGGTGGGAAGAGGAAGAGTACGGTCGAAGCCGTGGAAGCACAAGTAATCACAAGCAACAACAAGAGAGCACGAGACAAAAGATTTATCTCGAGGTTCGAACAATCCACTAAGGAAGGCCTAGACCTCATTGTTGAGGTGATCACTTAGATCGGATTCTCTTTCACCTCCTTGCCTTACTCAAGGAAACTACAAAAGTCACTTGAGCTGCTTCACTAGAATCACGGGGTAATACAAACACTCCGGGAGCCCTAACAAATGAAGCAACATGGGCTCTCCCGAAGAACACCTAGCCGCCTAGGGTTCCAAGAACGCAAGAGTAATAAATGCAAAGCAAAGCCGGTGAGAGGGAGGAATCAAGTGCTCAAGCAAAGGATTGGAGTTTTTCTAACTCGAATCTCTTCTCACAACTCAAATCTTGCACGGATTCGAAGCTAGGAGCAATAGAGAGGAGTGAGAAAGAGAGAGGGCTTGAGAGCTCTTTTGTCAGTTGTTAGGTCACAATAAATAAGTGGGTAGCATTCTAGAGAGGTGGGAGATGTTATTTATACTCCCTGCTGTCTGTGCACTATCGGTACTACCGACCCCTTAGCACTATCTGACCGTTGAGAACGAATCTACAGTCAACACGGAGTCCAACGGGAGAAAATATCTGTGTCAGACACTGCACCTATCGGTACTACCGATGGGGTTCAACAGTTGAACACATTGAAGCCAGGACAGTCGTACTACCGACTTTTCATCGGTACTACTGATATTCTATCGGTACTACCGACGCTTCGTCGGTACTAACAAGCTGAAATGCATCGTAGTACCGAGATTCGATCGATGGGAGTCAAATAGTGAGGACCGAGAGGAGAGCTAGAGCAAGTACTATCGGTATTACTGATGTTTCATTGGTACTGCCAGTACTTCATCGGTACTACCGATGATTCATCGGTACTACCAATAGTCCGGTGACAGGACATCCTAAGGATAGTGCGAGTGCATGCAAAGTGTCTTTCAAGCAAGTTTAAAGTTGAAGTTTGACCACTTTCAACCTTCTACTAACCAACTAACTTCGCATCCCTCTTAATAGTGCGGTTTTCCTACACTCAAGAAAGATAAAACTAAATAAAGCTTTGAATATAGATCACCAAGTGTTGTGGATGAATTGGAGGGTGCCGTTTCACCGAATATTTCGATTAGAGCATTCATATGTACTAATACCTGCGTATACACTTGATAAACATGTTAGTCCCTAATTTAGATGTCATTAATTTCCAAAATACTACATAGGGGGCGAATGCACTTACAGGAAGTATTGGAAGAAAAGAACGAAGTGTTATATGAACATAACATTTTTGCAAAATAAATGGTCATTAGAAAGATATTTATTTGGAATGGTACAAATGATATCATTTTAGCAATTCATGATTAACGCTAGAGTCTAGGTTAGTCAAGTCGTACTGTACAGAATTAGTATTAGCATGCCTCTATATTCGGATCTGAATCTTTGATTTTGCTATGTTCCAGTTGTATTTTTTTTTTCACTCCTAGAGAGAGGCCCCTAGTTAACAAGTAAACAGGCAATCCCGACTAAAGGCCAGTTTGCTGGTTCTCAGCGCAAGAAGCCACGGAGGACTACCAAACACTATGTTGATTATGCGAGACGGAGATGGGGGAAATCAACTATTTGTTGGCAACATGTTTCACAACGACTAATACTTTAGTAGACTACGTAAATTAGATGCTTGGTCATCACCAGTCCGTCACGTCCTACTGAGATGCAAGAAATTTGAAGGCCCCGTTTGCATTTTTAAAATTGAAAGAATTGAAATTTAGCTAATAACTTAAACTATTTTATTTAGGATATGACATTTCATCACTTTTCAAAGTTCACATATTAGCTTACATCAAATTTGTAGGGTGAGAGGTGGAATTTGATTCTATATATCACCATGCTATATTTCTACTTTACAATTTATACCATACTCTCAACTTACTCTCACATGATAAAATACAACACATAAGTATCTCTCTTGTATGACTAATAATAATATACAAATATACGCTCTGTTCGCTTGAACTTACCAGTCAGCATCAGTCAGCCATTCAGCAGTGTTTTTCTCTCAGAACAATCGACCAGCCAGCCGTACAATCCAACCAGCCGAACAGAGTCTACGTATAACCACATTAAATTCGTTAATAAGTGTATAAATTATAATTTTTAAAATGAATTCAATTCTAAGGATCTAAACGGGACCTAAAACTACTTTGTGTCTAATTTTATAGAGCTAAAATTGCACGTGAGAAAAATGGAATAAAAATAAGCTAAGACGGTGAACAAAGAGGCCAATTGCACGCTGCTATTGTTGCAAAAAAAAAAAAAGAAAAAAAAGAAAAGGAGAAAGGACCACACTTTCATCACTAGTCGTTAAATCGATATCCGTTTTTTACGCTTCTTGGTAAGTTCGTAAAGCGTCAACTCAACACATGCATATCGCCTTTTTTTTACCACAGAATTTGGCCACTAGTTCCTAGCAGCTTCCGCTAAGAGCGCTCTTGGGAGCAAACACAAGAGACGACTTCTTCTTGCTCAAGAAAAAAAGAGGAGACGACCTCTTCCTTTTCTTAGTGCACTGGTACTTACTTCGTTCTCTGCACGCCCCCCCCCCCCCCCCCCCCCCCCCCACCCAGCCACTATACGTTTACTTTGTGTAACTGCAAATTTTAATGTAGGATTATTCTCCACAATATTGTTCACTTTTAACTTGATAAAAAGAGAGTTTACCATTGGAACAAACTTAAGAGCCTTCACAATTGGTCTCTATCTCTGCCTAATAGTAAAGAAATAATTGTTTCATGGTCCGCCATCACTCACAAGTCAGACTCATTTTAAAGCTTCCACGTTAATCTCTATCTCCACTTAATATATTAAAAAGAGAAAGGATTCATGGTTTGTCATTACTCACAAGTCAGAACCGTCTAATGGGGATCTGAGAAACCCAATCTCTTCTATGCACATATGACATACTCCCTCCATCCTACAAAACATACAATTTTAGCGCAGTAGTATATTTTAGTGTATCAACTTCGACTAATTATAAATAAAAAACTATAAATATTTATAATGTCAAATGAACACCATTAGATCACTTATGAAATGTATTTTCACAATATATTATTTTGAAGCTATAAATACGAATACTATTCACTACAAACTTGGTTAAACGTGAACTACTTTATCTGGCAAGCAACTCGTAGTTGCATACTTCTAGACACATTGGAATATTAACTAATGTATTAAGTATTTACATACTTCGTCATATTGTCTCTCATATTTTTTTAGATAAAAGATAAAATATGCGGCTTCGTCTACCTGAAGATAGAATCAGACCAACTCTAAACCGGGCAAACCGTTCAGCTGAAAAGATTTACAGCCACACACGCTAATAACAAGAAGGGTGCAAGTTTTGACTAAACAAAACCAACATGTCTCTGCGATAGCCATCCATTTGAACCGAAGAATTGTAAAGCCGACGTCTCTAGGTGTTGCGCCACAACGACCAATTGATCCTTAAGATCTTCATGCTGCTGCAAGTTTGCCCTATTGACGTAGCGAATGCGTTCCCCGAAACAGTACCTGCAAAAGAGATTTTGGTCTACATTTGTTAAAAACCAACTCGTTCCTAGTTATCCATATTGCCCAAACAAGTGCCGCAGCTGCTGTTAATAATAATGTGTTATACTTTTTGGTTCTAATTTTGACCAGGTATGGAACAAATCATGAATATTCATAGGGGGTACAACTCCAAATAGTATATGAATAGAGCGCCATAAAAAACTTGCATATAAACAATCAAAGAAAAGATTGTGTATGGTCTCTGTAAAATAACAGGAACAACAAGCTTTGTCCCCATTCTAGTTTCTCTTAGCCAAATTATCTTGGGAATTTAGTGTTTCTATTCTTACTCTATAATGTAATGGCGATTTTACTCCTCTTTTCTTAACTTTGTGATTTTACCCTCGCTATTTTCAAACGAAAGCGTCGTCTGCCCCTACTTTATAACGGTGTTAGATGACACTGAATTAAATGATGAAAAAATAAAAAAGGAAAAACACACCACACAAAATGACCAAATTACCCTCAACTTATCTCTTCCCACGCTCACCCATTCACTGTGCCTGCTCGGCCTCCAAATTGCGCCGCCGCCGCCGCCTATAAATTTCGCTAGGGTTTCACGGTTTGGGAACAGTCTAGGAACAAGAATGACTGAACGGTGAATGGGTGAGCGTGGGAAGAGATAAGTTGATGGTAATTTGGTCATTTTGTGTGGTGTGGTTTTTCCTTTTTTATTTTTTCATCATTTAATTCATTGTCATCTAACACCGTTACAAAGTAGGGGTAGACGGCGCTTTCATTTAAAAATAACGAGGGTAAAATCATAAAGTTAAAAAAGAGGGATAAAATCACCATTGCATTATAGAGTAAGGGTAGAAACACCAAATTCCCAAATTTAAACTGTCTAGCATCTCAACATAGCCTTAAACTATCTCCAACAACAACACTCAAAATATAACACTTCATGTTTAGTTTATGCTACAGTAAATATATTAAATACCTATTTTTAGTCTTCTGCAACAATTATACCCAAAAGAGAATCTCTATGCATATGGGTTTTAAGGAGAGAGGATACTCAAATTTGAGTTATGTTTCTTCTAAAATTCAAAATAGGTTTTTCATATGAGTATTCTATTAGAGACTAAAATAATACTGTCGAAGACCCATTTTGTGTCATGTCTCTCCGAGATAACCTTACCTAACCCTCGGCGAAAAGAAGAAACAATTGCTTTCGCATTCAAATGCGAAGGAGTGACCAGTGGTACTCTGAATAATGGGACCAGTGGTACTCTGAAGAATGGTCTCACTCTCATCATCTCTGCTCCCAGGTCAAGTCAAGCTATAAACAAAACCAAAAGAACCAAAATGACAAGGTAGAGCAGTTTAATAAGTCAGGATCAGGATTGCACAAGCTGCTCATGGCAATATGAAAATTCCATGTGCACCTACACACTAATATCTTATTACCCAATTGTTTATCCTCGCCAACCCACCTGTACAGCTGTGCCTTTAAAATTCTGTGGATCGACGTGGACTAAACTCTAAATCAGGGGACAAAGGGCCGGTCACTGTCTTGAATTGCAGTAGCAACAAACTCAGCTGATCAATTTGCTCACCAATATCTTCTCTCTACCTCTCACCCTGTCTGCCCTGCCGGTGCGGGAGCACATTAAGGGCGCATGAGGAGTTCTTGTGGCGTACAGCTTCTCCTCCTCCTACCTACCTACCTGTGCCTTGAACTCTTGTTTGTTAGCGGCTAATTTCAGAGTTTCTGTTGGGAACTGGGGGGACCATTTAGATTTAGTGCGGGGGTTCCTCGGCCCCCTCTTTCCATGGGAGCTTGGAAGCTGCTGGATCTCTGCAACTGACCATGAGCCAGAGTGAGTGCTTTTTCTTGCTATTTCTCATCGTTTAGTTGGTGATTCTCGATTGCCGAGGCCAAGGCATCATCTTTATTATTCCTATAGGAGTTGACCTAAACGGGGCGATCAGAGCAGCGGTTCTTGTTTCTTGGCCGTGGGTCTCTTGATTCATTCTGATGATGCTAAATGGGTGCTTTTTTTTTCGATTTAGAGAATCGAGAAAAGAAAACGTCGTGTTCTTTTGAGCCCTTCTGTTTGTGTAGTGATTCATGGAATAGGACGTTTGTCAGATTCTTTTTTGAGCGCATGTTCCAGCTCGTCAACTCTGGCTCGAATTCGTAGTTGAGCTTTTGGTACAACTGCAGCGGATGGGATGTTCATACAAGCTTTTGGATGCATAAATATGCCCTATTCTACAGGATTGTCTTGTGCTAACATTTCATTGACCTTATTTTGCACCGTATAAAGATGCAATTCTTGGCAAGGTTCATTGCTTATGCTGGGGTTTTGACACTCCTTAGATAAGTACATTTCCTAGAGATCTTAAAAAATTGGGAATTTTCTTTTCATAACTTTATATGATATCTTTATATTGTGGAGAGAAGATTTCTTTAACTAATCGTATGCCATGATGAGATTCGTGTTAGTGTTAAGACTTTATTGTGGTCCTATGGGGTTTAATAGAAATTAAATAATCCTACACCTTATTGGGCTCATCTTTTGGTACTCTATCTGGCTTTAGGTTTTGACATCAACGTACTTACGTGAAGAAGCAAGGAGTAGGTGGTTAAAGCCTTCTGAAGTGTACTATATCTTGCTGAATCACGAGAAGTTCCCAATCACCCATGAGGCACCAAAGAAGCCACCCAGTAAAGCATATATATCCCTTAATTTGAGGAAATTATCTTACTTGCATGTATAATTGTGCTTTTCTTTAACAACATATTTGATTGTTCTACAGGTGGTTCCCTATTCCTTTACAATCGTCGTGTCAATCGGTATTTCCGGAGAGATGGACACACATGGCGGAGGAAGAAGGATGGAAGAACTGTTGGGGAGGCTCATGAACGACTGAAGGTTTATTTCAGAAGGCTCAGTATAGCACCAAATCATTCTAGTTGTTTCCATATTTTTATATGCATATGCTAGTTTAATGGTGGTTGTTAAACTTTTATGTTTCAATACAAAATTCACTTTTTGGGCAAATCACCTTGTCTACCAAGACTTTTCAGCTGTGTAACGCGTAAACTGTTGAATATGGCTATTTAATTAGGATGCCAATCTCATCAATAACATACACCTATCACGAATCTTTTAATATCCATAGTGGAGAAAATGGATATCAGTCACACATGTTCATTTACTGTATATTGGTCAATATTGGATCCCTAGCATTAAGCAATTATGGAAACGTGAGTTGCAATAAGTATTTGAGGTTGATCTAGCTTTATCCAGCTTCCTCTTTGAATTTCAGGAGACACATCACCCCTATTTAGCTAATGTGGTTTGAATATACTCCATGCGTTTCAAATTATAAGTTGTTTTAGTTTTGTTGAATTAAAACTTATCTAACTTTGACCAAGTTTATCGAAAAATATATTAACATATTCAAATATATGGACTATCAAAATATATTTCATGGTGTATCTAAGGAATCTTGTTTGATGTTGTAGAAGTTTGTGCATTTTTTTTACAAACTTGGTCAAAGTTAGAGAAGTTTGACTTAGGACAAAGCTAAAATGGCTTACTTGGTCGCAGTATGTATTATAAAAACTTGACCTGCGGGGGGTAAGACAGCCCCCGGCCATTGCATTTAAGAAGACCTTCTCCCTGAACCCTTGCCTCACCCATACACAGTGGCACCGTAGCCCATGTGAAACGACCATGACCGGGGGCCAGGCCTTAGGCCTGTGCTTTGGCCTAGGACAGACGAGGCGATTTTTTTAACCCTAGCTTGAAATTTGCTCTTACGGGGAGACGAACCCAGGACCTGAGGAGTGCCGCTGGGTTCCTCTAACCAACTCAACCAGAGGCCCTTTGTCCGTACTATGTATTATGTCCCATCTTAATTTCCAATTTTCCATGATGGCCTGACCAAGTGACCTTTACATGTACTGATGATTGTACAAACAGCATTGCAATCTTGTCTATACCAAAACTGTTTCAATCTATGTTGTGGAGGTTTGTGTTTACATAGTGAAGACTAGAAACGATAAAAATCATATGGTGAGCATGGGTGGCTAGGAGAATCTTTAGCAATTACTTTATGAAATTATGATGTACCTCACATGTGACAGCCTGCAGCACAGCCATAACACTTGGACTTGCATCTTTAATGGGACAAGTTTGAGTTTCATGGCTGCTGCAGGCTGTAGAAGATGAATGCATATTATGGTGCTCTGCTGGAGCAAAAGCGCTCTAGGAGCTGTTGGAGGAGCTGTTGGTCAGGTCGTTTGCTGGAAAATAATACCCCTGGCCTTTGGTGGATTGGTGGTCGCCTGATTGTTGAACAGGACCTTTGGTTTCTAGTTTTTGTCTTTTTGTAGTGTGGTAGTGCTAGTGCGAGATCAGGTGTTACCAAATCATGGCTGAAGTTTTTCTGTCTCGATTAATATGAGATTTCCTTAGGAATTAAAAAAATGTGTAGGAGTTTATAAAACTCAAATAAAAGAGGTTCCTTTATCTCACTAGTTTGTTATGGATCATAAATTTTAGAAGTTGATTATTGATCAGCGTCCTCTGTCTCATATCTGATTTCACCATTGCAGGTTGGAAATGTTGATTCTTTGAGCTGCTATTACGCTCATGGGGAGCAAAATCCATGTTTCCAGAGACGCTGTTTCTGGATGTTGGAACCGTGAGATTATCTTTCCATTCAGTTAGCTCAAATCTGTGAAATTATGATCTATGGCCCATCTAAGTTGTATTAATTGTAATCACAATTGTGCTGAATTACTGTGTATTTTGTTACTTAGGTATACATTGAAATGTTTCTGAACATCTGTCGTTGAGAAACAAAAAACAGTGGTTACAACTTACAACTTTATTGATTTGTATTCTCTACTTTTGCAGTGCATATGAACACATTGTTCTGGTACAATATAGAGAGGTTGCTGAGGTATGTAGTATTGACATTGCCTTGTTATATTTTTTCATTTTTCTGGTGTTGTTTGACATGATCATTGGCTCTACAAAAAAGTACTGACAGGACTGACTCAGATGACCTATCGAGTAATCGATACACAAAATGCCATTTGCTATAATCCGATCATGCCTTTCATGTTTTCTCCTTGGACAATTACAGAGAATATTTCTTGCTATTACAAAAAATTGTGAAAATTTGAAACTAAGTTTTTAGAGAATTTGATAATCCCGTTCTCTTAAATAATAGATTCTTTGGCTGTATTACTTATTTAAATCTCTTTCTGTAACTAATGATGTTTGTGCAAAATCCCTTCTTTCATCCCTCAGGGCAGATATTATTCATCACAACTGTCGAATGGTCCCCCAGAATCTCTTTCATCCTTGGGATATCCAAATGCCATCTGTGGAAACCAATACCACAGCTCCACTTCTGGCAATAGTGAGGGCAGTGAGTCCCATCAGAGCTATTCTAATTTGAGTTCTGTAACTGAAGTAACTTCCTCTTCTGGTTACAAAGAGTACAACAAAAATGATGGCGGTTTACTAAGCGTTCCAGAGGTTGGACACACTTGTCTGCAACAAAATCGGACCAACAATGTTAACTCGAAAAATAATTCTGGGCTTAATGTGGCTTTAAAGAAGATAGCTGAGCAGTTAAGTTTGGGTGAAGATGATGATGATGACTATATTTACTCAAATCAAGCTCATTCCATGGGAGGTAAGACTAGAAAGTGTTTTTGTTTATTCCTAGATTTCTTTTTGGGTCCATAGGAGGCAAAATTATAAAATATTTTATGCACGCAGTTGTATGTAAAAGGCTAACTGAAAGGCTTATAGTTGTTTCATGCCAGTTGTTTTATTTTTCTTGCAGGAGTACGCTAGTTGTACATAAGAGAATTTATTTATTTTTTTAGAAAAAGGATGTCATGTTCACAGGCTTGTTATATGTGTAACTTAGGATAACTTTATAATACCTGAATTTGATGAAAGGAAAAATAATAGTGTCTACTTTTGTACTAGAGTGAACTCTGTCAGGATTTGGATGGTGTCAACTTTTTGTGTAGTTAAGTTTCCTTTCTTTTTCCTTCTTTTCCCTATGATGCCAATTGCAACCTGTCCTGTGATAGTATGATGTGCAGGGTCAAATTTGCTTTTATTATTTCTATCATTAGATCAATATTTTTTTTCGTCAAATCAGTTGAACTTTTGTTTTGAACACATGCCTTGCTAGATTTTTGAAATCTCACCATGCATTCGTCTTCTATTAGAAAAACGTTTTTGATGCAGAAGTGATGTGCCTACTTTTGGCCTTCTGGCACACATATATACAAAGCATCATGCTGTTAGGTGTTGAACTGATAGTTCAATTTTTGTTAACAAAGTGAATTTAGTTTTCCTGCCTTATTCAGGTGACAACAAAGTAAAACAAATTCAGCAAGAAGGAACACAGAAAGGTTTAAGTAGGAATGTGACACCATCATGGGAAGATGTACTGCACTCCAATTCAGGTTTACCAACTTCATCTATATACCAGGTGAGGAAATGTAACTTGGGATTCTTCTTCCTTGCAGTACACATAGAACTCAAGCAAGTGGAATTGTGAAAACAATCTATCATTGTCTTTTGAAAGATTCTTAGGTGGGATGCCTTGAAGTGTTCATCATTCAATATATACATTTTTTTTAACATTTTAACTTTCAGTAATCTTTAAGAGAATTTGAAGTTGACATGCATTTGATATCTGTTATGGATTTGGTGTTTGAAGATAATGTTTTATAGTACATTTAACAAAATGTACTTAAATGACTTGTCCTCTCCATATCAAAATTATACCTCTTGTGTTCAATTGTTCATAAATCTCTTTGCATGCTTATACTCTCACTTAACTGTATGAATGACCTGCATTTTTTGCACAGCAATCGGATGTCGAGTATCAGAAAAATTCAGAATACCATCCACCAGAACGCCTGGACAGCAGTGATTTACGCATACAACTTTCTGCTGCTAAAAGATTTCTTTTAGGACCAGAAGCCACCATTGACTCGCCATCTTTGAACTCTGTGCTGAGTAACAGAGAAAACACCGTAACTGATACCATTTCAGCTTATGACAGTAGATTTGAAAGTTCTCTGAACCCAGATTGGCAAACAAAAACAGCATTAACATTTCAAAACAATTCTCAGGGCTCTGAAATAACGGAGTTGTTTGACCATGGTCGTTTTGAACCCTACTCCAGAGAAGATACAACATTTGCCTTAGGACAGACAAACAAGTTTAACATTCGTGAAATCTCTCCAGAATGGGCATTTTCCTATGAGATCACCAAGGTAAATTGTGAAGTTTTGCCTTTTTACACCATAGCACCAAACGTTCTCATTTACAGATGCTCTTCTCGCCATCTCTTTTATTCAGGTCATCATTACGGGAGATTTTCTATGTGATCCATCGGAATTCGTGTTGGGCCGTGATGTTTGGTGACAGTGAGGTACCTGTTGAAATAGTTCAGCCAGGTGTTCTCCGCTGCCACACACCACTGCACAGCAGTGGAAATCTCAGAATCTGCATTACTTCAGGAAACAGAGAAGTTTGCAGTGAATTCAAAGACTTTGAGTTCCGCTCGAAACCAACCCATTCTAGTTTCACAGACATCGCGCCATCTTCTAGACATCTGAAATCCAGTGAAGAGTTATTGCTTCTTGCAAAATTTGCTAGAATGCTTTTGTCTGAGAATGGAAGCCCTGAAGTTCCTGGTGATCCCCAGTTTGGACAGTGTCCAAAACTTAAGATGAACGAAGAGCTCTGGGATAGGTTGATTGACGAACTCAAAGTAGGGTATGAAATTCCATTAAGCTCGGTTGATTTGATATTGGAGGAACTACTGAAAAGTAAATTACAACAGTGGTTGTCATTGAAGTTCAGAGGATTCAATGGAGTGGATTCTCTATCCAAGCATGAGCAGGGTATTATACACTTAATCTCTGCCCTAGGCTATGATTGGGCATTATCTTCAGTTCTCAGTGCTGGTGTTGGTCTAAATTTTCGTGATTCAAATGGATGGACCGCTCTTCATTGGGCTGCTTATTTTGGAAGGTAATCAAAGTTTATATTGTAGACCTGGTACAATTCCATTTTTTTTCTTGCTACATTTTCTCCATAGAAATTTTGATGGACAGAACAGAATAGTTACAATGAAAGGCATCCTTTTGTTCACTCAAGAAATGATTTTTGTAGATCGAAAAAAAAAAGAAATGATTTTTGTATACCATTGTACTGTTTTTTTTTTCTCAAAAACGCACGAGAGCTGCGCATCATTATATTAAGAAGAGATAAGGGCAAGAGCCTTACAACACCAAACACCTACACACACTCACGCCACACTAGCTGAAAAAATTACAATCGCGCCTGGGAAAACACACAAGGCGACTGAGCTAGACCCAAAACTAAACACCTGGGAGGCAGGCAGTCAGGGAAGACAACCCACAAGCCCCTGCCAGAGACCACAAACGGCGCTCCTCGCCGGCTAAGATCAGAACAGCAGCAAGATTTGGGGCTGCTCCATCAAAGACACACCTATTGCGATGATTCCACAAAGTCCAAGCTCCGAGTAAGGTACCATTGTACTGTTAACTTGGTAACCAAAAAATTGCTAGTTGAAAGAATCTAGAGCCACAAAACGTAGGTATGCTTCATAAATTAAGTAGAAAAAATATAAATTTTAATGGGGCTCTTGCATTTTTAACCTCGTTTTGTATCGGAATTGTGATTTTGCCCCTATTTTCGACTTTGTGAATTTACCCCTGTGATTTCAAAACGAAGCACCGATTTGCCCCTACTCCGTCATCCACCTCTAACGGTGTTAAATTTTGTACAAAAGGACATAAATGCCCAAGTGATTTTGCCCCTGTTTCTTATGCCAGTTTGTGATATTACCCTAATTTGGAATTAGACACTTATATCTGCCACAACTTGCCATTGTTTCAATTCAGATTTAATATTGAAAAAATTACAATTATTTTCGTTACCATATGGAATATTTTGTTTTGTTCGACGATGCCTATGCAGTCCATATGAGTTTAAGTAATTGCAAATTTTATAGGAACAGAATCCTTCACCGCTAACACATGGCTATCCTAATATAGAGTTTCCAAAGGTTTCCAACAAATAGAGTAAAGAAAATCCTGAAGCCACACCAGAGTGTTCCTGTTGGCTGTTCCACCCCAAATAAGTTTAGAAATCGGCAGGGCAGCCAACACAGATTCCGAGGTCCAGTTCATTGGAAGCCGCACACTCCAATCCGACCTACTCTCCGTCCCAAAAAGAATGTCGTTTTAGACTTTTCAGAAACTGTGTTTGACCGTCCGTCTTATTAAAAAATTTTGTACAAAATATAAGATCAATTAATAATTGTTAAAGCATATCTAATGATAAACCAAATTATAATAAAATAAATGATATCGATAAAAAATTTTCAAATAAGACGAATTTTGGTCAAACGTGATTTTTGGAAAGTCTAAAACGACAATCTTTATGGGACTGAGCAGAGCAGGACATTGAGCGGGTGCGCCAGAGCAGGATTGTAGCCAACGTCTAACCTCTCCTGTTCCCAGAAGAAGAAGGGGCGGACGCCCCCGAGCCATGCCGAGAAGAGGAATAGCGGGCGGCAGGAGCTGCCGGGAACCACGGACGGGCGCCGTGGCCAAGCACCGCTGTCGATGGCCGCCCGCCCCCACGCCCGCATACGACTGATGCCACACCCGCTCCACCTGCCCTGATGCCGCAAGACAGCTTGGAGCCGCGCCCCACCCACCCGCTCTGAGCCGCCACACGCTCGCACTGCGTCGCACAGCCGCCGGACCGCGTCGCCCGCTTCCTCCGATGCGTGTGTTTTGGCGTTGGGCAACAGGCAGGAAGGGATAAGGGGCAGTGTGGGAATTTGGTCTTTTCTTTTTAGCTTTGGATTTTTTTTTTTAATTCATCTATTCAGTGTGCATCTAGCGGACATCCAAAGCAGGGATAGAAGGACAATTCATTTCAAAATGATAAGGGTAAAAACACAAAGTTGGAAAAACAGGGGCAAAATCGCAGTTAGAGTATTAGATAAGGACAAGAGCACAATTTTACAATTTTAATCAATGAGCTGTTTCATTCTAGTAAAATCAAGTATTTTTGGGCTACCTTGTCAGCTACCTTGTCAGCTTGGTAATTAGGTAATAGCCAAATGAAGAACCTGGAAACAATAACAGTAACAATGGTGACAGTAGATAAAAGATCTACATGATCATTCACATAGTTATTTTCTTGTGAAATGATAGTGTTCCATTACAGCTTTTCTTTCTTTGTAATTGTCTTTTCAAGTGTTCGTACATAGCGCTATTGATTGGCTTGGAAGTAGCAAGGTAACAATATGTTGATTTTGTTGCAGGGAAAAGATGGTTGCTGCACTTCTTGCTGCTGGTGCATCGGCAACAGCAGTTACTGATCCCACTGCACAAGACCCAGTGGGTAAAACAGCAGCTTTCCTCGCTTCTGAACGAGGGCATACAGGCCTTGCAGGCTATCTTTCAGAAGTGTCGCTAACTAGCTATCTTGCATCACTCACTATAGAAGAAAGCGATGTCTCAAAAGGATCAGCTGAAGTTGAAGCAGAGAGAGCTGTGGAAAGCATATCTCAGAGGAGCGCCCAACTGCATGGTGGCACAGAAGATGAGCTCTCAATGAAGGATTCTTTGGCAGCAGTGAGGAATGCAGCCCAAGCAGCAGCTCGCATCCAGAATGCTTTCCGTGCCTTTTCTTTCAGGAAGAGACAGCAGAAGACTGCTCGACTCAGGGATGAATATGGAATGACCCAAGAGGATATAGATGAACTTGCAGCTGCATCAAGGTTATACCACCAAGGTCATGCTTCGACTGGTCAGTTTTATGATAAAGCAGCTGTTTCAATTCAGAAGAAATACAAAGGTTGGAAAGGTCGCAAACATTTTCTCAACATGAGAAGAAATGCAGTTAAAATACAGGTAAGGGGAATAGGTACCCAGAAATTTTTTTTATTTGATAGCCTCCTTCAAGTTGAATTCATGGGCATATAAATACATAATATGGTATCTGGTAAGATTTGTGCTTTGTTCATGCTAAAGGTCTCGCTTTGTACAGGCTCACGTAAGAGGCCATCAAGTGAGAAAGAAATACAGAACAATTGTGAGCACTGTCAGTGTGCTAGAGAAAGTAATACTTAGGTGGCGCAGGAAAGGTCATGGCCTACGTGGCTTCCGAGCTGAGCAGCAACCAATGGTTGAAGCAATAGAGGAAGATGATGAGGAAGACGATGACTTCTATGATGATGAAGCAGTCAAGGTCTTTCGTCGGCAGAAGGTCGATCAAGCTGTAAAGGAGGCTATGTCAAGAGTGCTGTCCATGGTAGACTCTACCGAAGCGCGGATGCAATATCGTCGAATGCTTGAGGAGTTTCGCCAGGCAACTGTAAGGAGCTTTTTTTCCTCTTAATGTGCAATGCCATTCCATTAGAGGAGGGCAGCGATAAGAAGTTACTAATAAACTAAATAGATTAAGCAAATTTGTCATCATAGGCCATGTTGCTGAAGGAAACTAGTTTGGAGTACTTGGAAACAAATTTAGGACGAACTTACCACAACTGCAGAGATCGAGGCATTACTCTCATTGAGGGGGCATGTACAGTAACGATAGGTTAATCAGTTTAAACCTCAATGTGATACAAATGTAAACAGAATCTGTACCCAAGTTAATCGAAAGCATCTATTTTTGCTGAAAGTGAACAATCCAGAACAGCCGTTAAAATGCATCTATTTTTGCTCTCTTTTTATCAATTCAAATCTCCATGTTATGACTAACCAGATGCTTGCTGTAAATGCAGGCAGAATTGGAAGGATCAAATGAAATAACATCAATATTTGACAGTGACTTGGAGTTATTAGGGATCAACAATTTCATGTAAGGGCATTTCAGTTTCAAGATCTGCCAGCGCAATGACATAAATTAAGCATTTAGGGAATGGGTTCCACTTGCCACTAACTAGGTCCTGAAACCTGATGACCGTCAGTTTGTACAGTGTTTACGAAATGAAAAGTAGATTATTGCTTCTACGATGTATTTTCACTCTATATTAGTATGTCGCAGTGGCAGTTTAATGAACGCTATATTTAGGTGCCTGTAACTTTAAGGGATGTTTTTTATGGGTTGTTGGCTTCTCCAGTTTGGAAAATCAATTTCTCAACGAAATATCAGTCATTATATGACCAGCAAACGCAACTTCAGACTGGTAAACGCGCATTGTAATCTTTCTTCACTTTCGATTATCAAAATATTGTGCATTGGATGTAAGAAGCCAAATATCAGACTGTTTTTCCCAGGAGAAAGTTACTAAAAGATCCAGGATTTCCAAAACATTAAGGGAATCTTGTCACAGAAAATAATATTCATATCCAACATATTACATCCTATCTGCATTAGCATCGATGTCACAACACACTTTTAGTTGGTACAGAGAGAAACTTTCTATTTTTTTCGTGCAGTCCAGTCATATCCCGTCTATTTCTCCCTTCCGAGTGGTCAGTTACCCAACATGCACAAAACACCTTTTACTAGACGTCCAGCTACTGAACTTTGACACTTCACACTGAGCAAGGGCTCTGCCACATTGCTACGTCAGTTATTAGGTCACGGAGCTGATCCATGAGGAGCTTTACTTGCTTGTTTTTTATTTCAATTTCCTGCATTAGATCTCAATGTTAGAAGATACAAATTGGCTGTCGAACTCAAATACGTGTTAAATTAGCATGATAAAGAAAGTGTATGTCAGAAGTTGACAAAGATCCTGTGTCTTTTCATTTCTAAATACATCAGATGCTATCATAGATGAAATCCAAAACTAAAGTGATACCCACACATGGGACTGTACTCTTCGTATTACAAGAAGGATTGGAAAAATGCTGGGATTTTTTAGGAACCAAAGATGCAATACAGAATCTAATAAAAGGGTCCTTGTGCATTAAAAAACAAAAAAACAGTAAACAAATCATGCAGATGGTGCAAAATGCTCTAACTCATATCTTTACATTCCATACAGACAAGAATAGAAAAACAGTATTTCCTGGCTCTGTACTAAACTACTTATGAATAGAACATATAAGAATTGCTGCCTGAAACTAACAGGAAACCATGGCTTGGATTGCAAATGGGCAAATATATGCACACAGCTGTCCAAACTTTGCGAGTAATATAGTACAGAAGAATAGATTAAACTAACTAGAGAATTTACAGGCTAGAACCTTTCTCAAAGCAGAAGCATGCTCTTCCAATCTCTCAATCTCAGCATGGTCAGCTTCGGATTCTGTTGATCCAGTGTCCTGACAAAGTGAGCATGCATGGTCTTAGATACATCATATGTGGAAGGGATAAGAAGCCTAGATCAATTTCAACTACCATTGGCAAACCAATTTTATGTTGTTCAGTGTGCGAAAATCAGGCTTGACAAATTACGACTACGATGGGGTAACATTAACCTTCTTTCTTTTAAGGTAAGGTAAATAGTCTTCTATATATAATGTGAGAAGCAAGTTCTGGTTAACTAAAATCCATGTTGGTTGCTATCTAGCAGCAGGGTGGAGCTTCCTTTGGGACAACCTGGGCCATGCCCTCGCCCCCAACCTCTTCCCACCGGCTAAATGTATCAAAGTTGTCTTTGTCCTTAATAATGACTCCCTTGTCCATTTTCTAAGGCAGCTTTCACTTTTACTTTCATCCAGAAGTCTTAGGCATATTTGTTATCCCCATGAATGTTTTAAAAAATTTGGGCGATAGTAACCCTGTGCATTTAGCATGCATGAATGCAGCAGACTCCTAAGTTGGACCGGAGGGAAGAGGTTCATCAACCAGTAATTTAGGCTTAGCTGGTAAATGGTTCATTTTGACTGGATCCTTGGTACATGCCTTGAGTTGAAACACACCCAAAATAAATGGACGGAGACAGTATGGAAGTCCATGCAGTAATCCACATGTTTTTTAAGTCGGTGCCTAGGCGTCCAGTCTAGTTTCCAGGCTGGGCGTCGGCCTTGCCACGACCAATCGGGGTATGCGTCTGCCTTGCGACAGAAGTCGTCGCCTAAGCACAATTTGGCGCTGTTTAAGGCCCAGGCGGCCTGAGGCCGACGTGGCATGGGCTTGCGCGAGGGATGCGCAGGAGCAGGACGGGAGCTGCAGGTGCAGGAGCAGGAAATGAGTTGCATGCAAAAAAATAGGCGCAGGAGCAGGCGCAGGCACAAGGGATTTGCCCGCCAAGGAGGGCGACGGGAGTCGAGCACCGGCAGGAAATCAGACGCCTAAAGGTCCCACAAGGTCAAAACCATCTCTCCCACGTGCCTCTTTCCTCGATTCGAGCCTCCCCCTTCTCTACTGATTTGCTCTTGCCCTCCTCTGGTCGTCCCTCATCTTTGCTGATTGATTCATGACTCCTTCCCCTTCTCTTTGTAAGGTCACAGGACAGGTACGTAAGTATCTCTTCCTCTCCTTTCGGCTTTGCTCTTCTTGGATGTGCATTGCCCCTGCTGTTGACTTGGATGTGCACTGCCTCTGCTCGACTTGGATATGCTCTGCAGTCCGCATTTCCTCTGCAGCTCTGCATCCCTCCTCTTCCTCTATTTCTTTCCATGTCTTTCCCCTGCTTGTGCTTTTTTATATAGATGCTGATTGGAAGTGCTCGAGTTCTTTGTTTTTACAGCTGATAGAACAATGGCTAGTCCATCTTCCATCATCAGCAATTATGCTCCCAGGATAGATTTAGCTCGGAAGGGAAAATCTAGCTTAAAAATAAAAATGCAGCGGCATGCACTCTATGTGGTGCCTCACTTTTTGGAGGGATAAAAAGGTTGAAGAAACATCTGGCACGTCGCTTTGAAGATACAATGATGTGCATGGAAACTGCTACTGCAATTAGAGTGGAGATGGCAAACTGCTTGAATGATCATCCCTAGACGATACTGACTAGATATTACATATCTGCGCTTATGCTACTTATATTTGTTTTGCCCTAGCAGCACTAGTCATTAGGTTATACTGTCACAAGAGACTAATTTGTTGGTATGGAGTGATGAGAGATTTTAGATTTGCTATTTTGCTACTTAATGTTGTGGACTAGAACTCTGGTAGCACTATTTATCATGGTATTACAATCTAAGTCTTGGCAATATTAAGGTATGATTTGCTTCTGAATTTTAGTAGCATTGTATATTAAGATGACTGTATGGCATCGCCTCACCGCACGCCTTAAACGCCTAGTCGACAGCGGCTCGACTAACCGCCTTAATAACTATGGTAATCATGTGACTTCAATAAAATGGAGTACTCAAATCAAATGTGGGAATAGTCAATCCTAGGTCCCCAATAATGTTCTTATTAGCAAGGAAATTGCCAGCGAAATAATGATCTATCTATGGAAATAAAAAAATTCAGCTTTGGAAATGAAAATTTGTTAGCTCCCTCCACACCAATGGCCACTACGGCATTAAAGTTGGACTTGTTACCCTTGCAATGCCCTGATTTTTTTATACCATATATAAGTGCCATCTTTCATCACAGAACAATACGCCTAAAACAATTTTAGCACCAGGAGGACAAGGTGCATCAAGACCTCACCAGACTGCAGGACGACACGGCAGATATGGAGGCCCGCAGCGCCGCCACGGCTGACTTGTAGCGGTGCCTTGCCTCGTCAAGCGATCCGCCGGGGCCGGGCGCGCCTCCTGCGTCGGCAGCGTCGGAATCCGCGGAGTGTGGCGGCGGCGGCGGCGGCGGAGTAGCAGAGTGATGGTGCTGGGAGCCAGCGGCAGAGGCGGCGGCGGCCGAGACGGAAGAGGAGGACCAGAGACCGGCGTTGCAGAGCTCATCGTTCATGGATACGAGGATCTGGAACGCGGCTGCGATGGTCTCCTCCAGGTGCCGCTGCCCCTCCACCGCCATCTCCTGCCGCCGCCGCGCAGCCTCGGAGGCCATTGGGCGCACTCGCCGGAACCCTAGCTCGCCTATACCTCCGATCTACCGCTCCTCTCAGCTCAGTCGTAGCGCGCCGAGAAAATCCCTTTCCGGACCAGTCCACTGCCGGCAGTATGGGCCTGGCCACTGTTGCATGATGCCAGAGCGCTTTCCGAGCCCAGTATGGGGCGACACAACTTGTCGAAGCCCATGTACTCTCTTCCTGGACAGACCAGATCCAGCTTTATCGCTTCTCAATATATATACTTAACTTCAACTGATAAATATATATAATAAATAGTAAATAATTAGTATTATTAGTTAGAGCATTGAATCTACTTCCACAATCAATTTATTTATTTATAGATATAAATACTATTAATAATTTCTATAAACTTAGTTAAATATATAATATTATTAGTTAGAGCATTGAATCTATTTTTATAATAAATTTATTTGTTTATAGATATAAATACTACTAATACTTTCTATAAACTTTGTTAAACTTGAGGAAATTTAACCAGCACGAATCTCATAGCGACACTTAAAATAGAAACAGAGGTAGTATATAAGGTAGTTTGACTTTAAAATTTTATTTTTTTAAAAAAATAAATAGTATCTAAAAAAACAACCCTAAAATTTATTTCTATTTAACCCTTTTTGGTTGTATTAGAGTATCGCCTATTCTTTTGGGAAGACCATTCCACTACACCGCCAATGCTATCATCTACATCGGGTCTGGACAGATCCACTTCAACCTACCCATCGTAAAGGTACGCTGTCAATTTAAAACACATTTTAACCATGAGCAGATCAGGAAGCAACGCAACAGAAGGAAACACCAAGCCCGCCGTCAGGCTGCCCAGCCTCACTGTGGAGGGGAAGAAGTTCTCTGGTAAGATTGTGAAGTATGAAGATTGCTACAAAGAGCAAGAAGAAGACGTACAAGCATCACGCTGGAGTGAGTGGGAAGCGGAAGCTGAAAGGATGGACCAGATTGCTAAGGCAGAGAAAAAGAGATCCAGGCACAAGTAAAAGAATGTATGAAGAGAGATGAGGAATCAAGAGAAGCTTACAAGGAAGAGCTGGAGCTAGAAAAGAGAGAAGCAGAAGAGACAGAAAAGAGATGGAAGGAGAAACAAGAAGCACCTATTATACCACCGCAAAATGGGGAATTGAATGAGGTAACCTTAGACAATGAACCTACTGAATAAGTACTCTCCTCTATCTAAGTCATGTCAGTAGACTTTAAATTCCGTACCCTAGCCATAAGGTTAGAATGGTAGTTATCTAATTAATTTAGCATTCATTAGTAATTTTGCTTAGCACCTTTATTAGTACAATCATTTTTGCATATTAAATAATAAAACAACAAAAATGTTTACTGCTTTATTTACTGCATCATAAATATTAAAGCCCCATGTGAGTAAACCTATGGTAACCCTGTAGGCATATTTACTGTGGTGGCATAAAAATAAAAATAAAAATAATAATCTATATTTACTTTGTTGCATTATGAAAATCCTAAGCCCTATGGAAATAAATATTCCCTGTGGTGGCATAAAAATTATTATTAGCATACATATTTGATTACTACATAAGAAAATTAGAAAAACCCAAAAAGAGAATCCTGTTAGAATCCTGTTAAAATCTATTAATTAAAATCAACTCAAAGAATAATCAAAGTGCTCATTGGCTGACCGCTAACCCCTTGATAATTCGAGCCTCGAGTTTTGGTTTTCTTGTTGGAGTATAACTATGCAGGAATAATATTATGACTAAGGAGAGAGTTTATTAGTGGCACCCAACAGGACTGCTACTATCCGACTCACTCTGAAGATCATTCAAGCACCAAGTATTGCAGACATCAAGCTTGGGGAGGAGCATCCCCTAATTACCTGGTAACTTTATCTGTGCGCTTATTAAGTCTACTTTATACAAACACAAAATGCCAAAAATATATGAGCACATGAAGGTTCACCATAGTATCATAGGAAAATCTAAAAAAATACCAAAAATACGTGGGCATATGAAGGTCAACACTTTTCACAAAATGCCAAAAATTATGTGGGCACATGAAGGTCCACACTCTTAAAGAAATTTTCTAATTGGGTAAAGAAGCTTAAACTTCTACTGGAAATATAAAATTGATCACTTACCATGGAGTGGTATTAAACCTAACCCCTCTCCATAAGATTTGGTATTTTTATTGGCAATTGAGTTTCATAGGACAACATAAGATCAAGGAGCTAGTCAACCCGACGCCCTTACACTGCCGATACATTGCTCACAAGGATCACTCAATTTGCAACATCAAAGACCCTGTCAAACGTCAAGCTTGGGGGAGGGCACCCTCCAATTAAAATCCAGCTAAGTATAAATTTCTGATCCTATTTATCATTATTACTATATCGTTTTTTTTCGCATAAGTTAGCTAGTAAGATAAAATTTAAAAACCAAATAAATATCTATCTATATATTAGAGTTTGTTTAGAGTCAGCTTAGGCTAGAACTAAATTAAAAATTGATGAACATTAAAATTTTGTTTGGAGATGATGAATAGTTGCTCTGTCACAATACTTTTCAATACCTAGTTAGTCAAACTTAAATTCTCCTGAGTTTTAGATATTGTTGTTTTAACTTAAGAATTTACTTTGAACCTGAAACTTGTGGAGGCATATGTTTGAGCTAAGTCTAGGTCATTGATTGATATGATTCATGAAAGTTGAGCTACTATTTATCTTATTCCTACCATTACTAAATTCTGGAGATTTATTTTGAAAACTTAAAATTTACATGACGAGCTCTTGTATGACAAAATGTGAATTCCTACCAAAGCCATATATATGATACATCTAGATAGGAAAACCTTTTGGACATTTATGCTGCCTGCTTTACATTGAGTTCAGTCAACCTCTGTTGTATACTATATGAGAGTCTTGTCATGCTTTTAAAACCAAGATCACGTACACACTTCAGCACATATGCATTATTTCTACCTTGGGAGTAATCGCAACCATTTCCACCTTCATCAAATGTTCATCATGAAAATATTTTCTCCTATAACTAGGAGTGAACACCAAAAATATATCAACCACATAGGACAGCTCTGTCATAATTGTTCTAAGTTCTTATTATTATTATCTCTACAGTTATTCATATTCAAAGGATACATGTGGCTATGCAAAAATATAAAACAAAAAAGGGAGTAAAAGATGGACAAGTGTCCCAGCATTAAAACAATGGGTACTAGATGCCCGCCTCCCGAATGATTTAAAAAAAGAGAGAGAAAGAATAAAGATAGCACATATGTTCCTCCAAGTTACAAAGGAGAATGAATCATTTTCAAAGAGCAAAAGTAGAATTAGGAATAGCCACTAAATACCACATATACACATATCCACCATATTTCATACACATGCACATCTTGGTTTGATTGTATGGCTCGATTCTCTGTGGATCCATTGTTTGACTTTACAACATATGAATTGCAAGTATGCTTAAACCTTATTAATGCCACTCCTATAAGCTCCACTATAAATCCTTAGTTATAGAAAGGCATAACATTAATGCCTTAAGTGAGATCCACAAATACCATATATACTAAGAGACTTGAGGGTGTCATATAATTAAAGCTCTGAGTTTTATTTTGAAAACTTGCAAAACTCCGGGATATTGGTACTGTGAAGAATTTGATACGTAGTGCTAGACTTGATTGTTCTTTCTTTTAATTACTCAAGAATAAGGCAAGAACTGTAAAGCCCCATAGTTAAAGGTAAAATGAGTAAGTTTAAAAGTTAGAACAGTTTTGTCTAATCCGGAGGAGAATCTATGTTTGCAGCATGTGTACTTGGAAGGTATGAAAACATTGTAGCAACTCCTGATCCAATTATATTAGTAATTAGGCTTAGTTCGTTTGCCAAGGGACTGGCAAACAGGTAAGTTTGGGGGTGTTGTTGACGGTGGATAACGTCAACTTTTATTAGAACTTTAGACACCAAAGAATACATGAATACACAATAGTCTAGAGGTTTTAACTGACAGTTTTCACGAGTTTCGCATGTTCTGTATTTTACAGGGGCTATTCCAGAAAAGCATAAAAGAAAGGGTTAAAGAGCATGGTTACCACGTAACTTAACCGCCAAGGAAACATCATCACGAGAACACTAGAAGCATCTGGAACACACCCGAGGCACCGAGACCTGAGACCCCCTTGGGTGGGGCTGGCCGGCGCCCCCCTGCTAGGGTTTCGGCCTAGCTTCTGGAGTCTTCTTCCGCCGCCTTTGTGAAGTCATCTTGGCCCTTGTTTTAAGTCAGTTTGATCCTACGACGCACGTGCATCCCACCGGGCTATAAATAAAGGGGCAGACCTCCTGGAGGCATCAACCCATCATTCATTCAAGGCATCAAGTCCTCAAGCCATCAAGAGCCTCCTAGTTCATCAAGAGCCTCCTAGTTCATAGTTCTAGCCTAGTTAGATTAGAGAGTAGATGAGTTCTAGTTCTTCGGCGGATCTAGAGCCCCGGCGTCTGTCTGGAGCACGAAGTTCGGTATAATTCTAGGTCTTTCTCTATTATTGTATTCTTCATTATGATTAGGGAAACATTGTTCTTAATAGTTCATATGTTCTTGATTACAATAGTGTTTGTCTACTTTGATTATATGTCTAGTATAGTTGGTTTGATCTTATTGAATTCATGTAATTGCTCGTATAGCGTTTATTCATGCGTACGATGGATAGATGATGAACGATATGTAGACGTGGTGTCTAGGTATTTTGTTTATCTGCAAGTGCACCCTGATGTGCCGGGTTGTGTGGTAGATCGCATTGGTGACAGCTGCGTTGAGTCCTCTGTAGTCCACCCCCCGTATGTAGGCAAGCAGGCACGGTCGCGAAGTTGGATGATGACTCTGTTTCACATCTTTCCTAGATGATGCCCTTTGCATGTGATTATTATATAGGATTAGTCTAACAATAATTGGTAGATGTAATTGCACTAATTAGAGTTATTCATTGATGTAGTTATAGAATTACCTTTGATATTAATTCCTTAGTTTATCCATTAGCTAGCTATTACTATGACTAGAGAAGTGCTCTGATGATTATCTTTTATTTATGATGCTTGATCATACTTATCACCTTTATCTTTATTTTACCTTGTGACCTCTACCTGTTATGAGTAGAGTAAATGACATCGGTAATGTCACTTATCCATTGTATACCATCACTATCAATATAAAAGATTAAAGTTTATCCTAGTCCTTCCCAGTAATATAATATAAATATAAATTGACAACCTGTAAGAACTCTCTAGGTAAAATGCTACAATGGTATAATTATCTGTCCGCTTGCAGAACTAATCTTAGTTTATATTATTTATATTAATTTCTACCTAGTCACATAGATTAATATATAAAACCTTTATTTATTCTTAGGATTAGTTAATTAGGGATGACAACCTAATTCTTGCATAAGAATGTTGGTAATAGAAAAGTGGCTAGTTGCTAATGACAAGTTAATTAATTACCATTCATCTTCTAATCTCGTCTCTCACATTAAAAGTTATATAGTTATATTTGGCGACGTTAGTAGATGTCAACAAGTACGTTCTTCATTACAGCTTGAATTTGAGGCCATTTTCTCAACAAGTGCTTGAGCTTCTGGAAGCTTAAGTGACAGGAAAGCTCCTCCAGCTGTAGCATTATGGACTCACGGGTGCTTGAGATAAGCCCGTGGTAGACGGTCTGCAATAGTAGCCAATCCTCTATCTCATGATGAGGATAGTCTTCAATGTAATTTTGGAATCTTTCCCATGCTTCAGTGAATGATTAGTCATGTTGCTGTTAAAAACTTAAGATTTTCCCACGCAGAGCATTTGTCTTGCCTGTAGGAAAGAACTTTGCCAGGAAAGCAGTTGAGCATCGATCCCATGTAGTGTTCTTGTCTTTGTTGGCGTAGAACCACTGCTTGACTTTTCTCAAAAGTGAAAATGAGAAAAGACGGAGTAAAATAGCATATCTTGGTACTCCTCTAATCGTGAAGGTGCTGCAAATCTCTAAAAAGTGTTGTAAGTGTGCACTTGCATCTTCATGAGCTTTTCCACAAAACTGGCTGGCTTGAACCATGGTGATAAGAGCAGGCTTGAGCTCGAATCCATTCTCCCCCGTGTTGACTGCTGGTCCAGTCCGGATATTTTATGTTATCGGGGCAGAGAACTCGCGCAGCGTCTTCTCAGCCATGTCTTCAAACACAGGAGATAAATCTTCTCCTAAGTGTTCTTCTTCCAATATTGGAGCTGGCTCCTTTGATGAATGAGCTTGAGCAGCGATGGGTGTTTTTGATGGTAGCTTGAAATTGTCCCTCACTTTTACAAACTTCTTTCTTCTCAGGAGTTTCTCTGGATCGTCAGTGAAATTATTTGGAAGAGAAAAACCATTCATTCATCACCCTGCATAAGATAAGCAAATGATAAAAACAAGGGTGTGCCTGTTTGAGTAAGAGATCAATCGGTAATACAATCTTATCCATTATGTATACATATGGTATCAATATTTCCTAAGTTTAATGTGCCTTCCCCGGCAACGGCGCTTAAAATGCTTGTTGACATCTACTAACATCGTCAAATATAACTATATAACTTTTAATGCGAGAGGTGAGATTAGAAGATGAATGGTAATTAATTAACTTGTCATTAGCAACTAGCCACTTTTCTATTACCAACATTCTTATGCAAGAATTAGGTTGTCATCCCTAATTAATAATGCTAAGAATAAATAAAGGTTTCATATGTTAATCTATGTGACTAGGTAGAAATAAATATAAATAATATAAACTAAGATCAGTTTTGCAAGCGGACAGATAATTATACCATTATAGCATTTTACCTAGAGAGTTCTACCAGGTTGTCGATTTATATTTATATTACTAGGAAGGACTAGGATAAATTTTAATCTTTTATATTGATAGTGATGGTATACAATGGATAAGTGACATTATCGATGTCATTTACTCTACTCATAACAGGTAGAGGTCACAAGGTAAATGAAGATAAAGGTGATAAGTATGATCAAGCATCATAAATAAAAGATAATCATCAGAGCACTTCTCCAGTCATAGTAATAGCTAGCCAATGGATAAACTAAGGAATTAATATCAAAGGTAATTCTATAACTACATCAATGAATAACTCTAATTAGTGCAATTTCATCTACCAATTATTGTTAGACTAATCCTATATCATAATCACATGCAAAGGGCATCATCTAGGAAAGATGTGAAACAGAGTCATCATCCAACTTCGCGAGCGTGCCTGCTTGCCTACATACGGGGGGTGGACTACAGAGGACTCAACGCAGCTGTCACCTACGTGATCTATCATACGACCCGACACATCAGGGTGCACTCGTAGATAAACAAAATACCTAGACACCACATCTACATACTGTTCATCATCTATCCATCGTCCGTATGCATAAACGCTATACGAGCAATTACATAAATTCAATAAGATCAAACCAACTATACTAGACATATACTCAAAGTAGACAAACACTATTGTAATCAAGAACATATGAACTATTAAGAACAATGTTTCCCTAATCATAATGAAGAATACAATAATCGAGAAAAAACTAGAATTATACCGAACTCCGTGCTCCAGACAGACGCCGGGGCTCTAGATCCGCCAAAGAACTAGAACTCCTCTACTCTCTAATCTAACTAGGCTAGAACTATGAACTAAGAGGCTCTTGATGAACTAGGAGGCTCTTGATGGCTTGAGGACTTGATGCCTTGAATGAATGATGTGTTGATGCCTCCAGGGGGTCTGTCCCTTTATTTATAGCCCGGTGGGATGCACGTGCGCCGTAGAATCAAACCGACTTGAAACAAGGGCCAAGATGACTTCACAAAGGCGGCGGAAGAAGACTCCAGAAGCTGGGCCGAAACCCTAGCAGGGGGGCGCCGGCCGGCCCCACCCTAGGGGGTCTCGGGTCTCGGGTCCCGGTGCCTCGGGTGTGTTCCAGATGGTTGTAGTGTTCTCGTGATGATGTTTCCTTAGCGGTTAAGTTACAGTGGTAATTATGCTCTTTAACCCTTCTTTTATGCTTTTCTGGAATAGCCCCTGGAAAATACAGAACATGTGAAACTCGTGGAAACTGTCAGTTAAAACCCTAGACTATTGTGTATTCATGTATCCTTTGGTGTCTGAAGTTCTAATAAAAGTTGACGTTATCCACCGTCACCAGGGACTAGGACGTTTAGTTCAGTGCCCCCGACACTAGCGTCCGATGCTAGTGTCTGACGCGTTGTCAGGAAGGTAACGACTAGTGTGACTTTTGTGGCTCTATAAATAAGTCTTGGCTGATTCGTGCTTAATTTCTTGGTTCCCCAACTCATTGATACACCTAGTGAGCATCCTCCAAGCAGCTCTAACTTACATAGATCACATCATTCTTATTTATTGTGAGCTAAAGATAGATCCAAGTGCACTGCATTGATCCATTTCATATCTTGGCACTTGATGATCGTGTTGGCTGCGGATTTCTCTTATTTCTCTTGGTTATTGCCGTTGAGAAGGTTTGGCGGAGTTGGAGATTGTCTCCGGCTATGCTCGGTGGATTCGTGAGAGGTTTGGTATCTTAATTCCTCGGCGGAGAGCCCAAGATAACCTTAGTAAATTGCTCATGTCATTGAGTTACCGTGCTTATGGTAGGTTCTTGTGGTGCTCTTTTGTAGAGCTTGATATTGGTTGTCGATTAGCCACCGAACCACTGAGTAGTGGTCGACACAACGAGGACGTAGCGTGCCGACAAACACGTGAACCACGAGAATGTATCTTGGAGTTCATTGTGTTCATCACCATCGAGTGATTGATTTATTCTTCATATTGGTGATTGGCTATCTCTTCTCTACTCGAAGGTATAACAAGCAATTCACTCTGTTGTATTTACTTTTCTAGTTCTAGCTCTTTAGTTTAGGCTTAGTTGGTTGAGAGTTAGTTCTTGCGGTTTGCTTGTTTGAGTGGATTAGTATGTCTCTCTAGGTAGTTTTGTGAGCAAACTAATATACGATAGCTTGCTAGTTGTGTAGATGGCTTGGCATAGCCTAGAGTAGAGCTAGAGCTTTGGCTTCACTTTGTTAACTACTAACCTCTTGCTCTAGTGTATTTGTAGAATTTTATTAGGCTATTCAACTCTCCTTTAGCCATTTAGGACCTTTCAGGCGTCGAGAAGATGCGCTTACATCGAGCCACGACTTCTCCCTTTCCTCTGCAGACGCGGATAGAAAGTAAAAAAACGAAACAGTACCCATCATACAATTGGCAAGTGGGTAAATATTTGACCCAAAAGCAGCTGAAAGCATGGGAGACCTGCTTTCAGTTTTATACTAGAGCAAAAGTTGCTTTTGAGCAAAAGCTGTTGTAGCTTTTATAAATCCTTCGGTTAGCTTTTGGCTTTTGCAAAAGCCAAAGTAGGTTCAAAAGTCCAACCAAACACACCAAAAATAGGACATTCTACTTCGTTCATGTGTTTGGTTGGGGCCATTCGGGACTGAGTCATCCCTATAAGGGAATATTCCCTCAGATTTGGTGATGGATTTGTCTCGGAGGTATGGCTTCGTCCCCAGAGACAACGTCTCCTCTTGTGTCAATGCATGGGCGGCAGTTCGGCGCCTCCTACTCGACATCCGGCATGACAGTGGTGCTCCTACAAGGCAACGGTCCCCAACTTGGTGGAGCTCTAGTGCGGCCCCAACTCGTTGCGGGCGGCTAGGCGCGGTCCTGCCTCCAGTGTGGCCGTGGCCCTCGGTTCGGCTGGCCCTCGCATGGAGCTCGAGCGTCAGAGAGAGCCATGGACGACGCTGAGTAAGCTCGGCCCCATCCAGCGTGCAAGCGGCCACAAGCGAGCCCGGCCTATCCTCGGTAGAGGCAGCCGTGGGCGAGCCCAGCTCGATTCTAGCAAGGGCAGCTATTGGCAAGCTCGGGTCTGTCCCCGGTGAGTGTAAGCGTTGGCGAGCTCAGCCCCGGCTGTGCCCTAACAGTTGAGGAAGAGGGAGAAGAATGAACTGAGAGTATGACATGTGGGTCTCGCTTAACGGATGCCTAATAGAGTATAGATGATGCTATGTCCCATCCATCTATATACCTGCAAAACCAAGCCGGAATATCACTGTTCCATCAACCTAACACACAGCACAGACATCCCGTTCTGACCCTCTTGTCCCATAACCACACACAACCTTTAACCTTAGGATCAAAGAACTTGTGAAAGCCTGCGCTCCATATTGTGGTGCTGCATCGCCACCAAGGGCCAAAGGCCAGCGTCAATGCGCCAGCGGCTTCACCGCCTGTAGCCTGCCTGTTTGCCAACCGCCGGCCGGGGCCGGTGCTCAATGCACAGTGACATTTTACTCCGATCCAATTCCAATGTTACCCATGCACGCCAACACACCGACGCAGGAAAATGAAAGATGGATGCGTGGTTGGCTCCAAAGTACCTTTCTTCCTCCTTGAGCGACCAGGGAATCAGAGTTATTGTTTGAGAGATCTTTTAAAAATTGCTGTGGCGACGAAAGCGAACCAGAGTTGGGATCTTTTGTGAAAAACCATACCATATAGACCGACTGAATGGAATTGTTCTGGTTTACTTTTGACGATAATAGCATATATAAATATAAAGGCCGGGGCAAACTTGGGCATTGCTTAGTAACACCACTGCCGACTCACCACTCACCTATGCACGTGGCGCAAATTACATAGGAGAGGGTTTCTTTCAAGATCGCGACTTCACGCGTTTTCATTAAGAAGAAGAATCGAAGCAACGACACAATAACCGATACAATAATGAATTCATAAGTAATCCATGGCCAACCAAACACAACATAAAACGAAAAGGAAGAAACATGAGAAGGGACCTTCACCAGCTCACAATCCTACCCAACTGAACCTAATACAATAAAACTCAACATGTTGGTAGCCAACAGAGAAGTGAAGCTGTAGGTGACAACACCTCCGCTACTACTATGGATGAAAATGGTACGGATATTTATTCGACCGTCCGTTCGACCGAATCCGTTTAGAGGAGTTCAGATCTGTCCGTACCCGAGTTCGGATTTTTAATATCCGATACCATATCCATATTCGAATACACAAATCGTATATTTATGATGTCGACGTCTAATCGTATCCTATCCGGCATAACTGGCACTATCTGTATTCGAATCCGAATCCGACCAGAAATATGAAAACAAATGTGATATCAGTGATATCCATTGGTATCCGATCCGTTTTCCCATGTAGCTACTACCATAGAGGCAGAGGTAGTTATGACCGAAAACCCAAAAGCTTGGCGATGGTGTTTGTAGCAAGAATATCATTTCTATTTTTTTTATAATAATATCAATTCTATTATGGTATCTACTGAAATGCCTGATGCTGGCAATACCAGCTATCGGTCATTTAAACCGTTGTAGTCATATTGATACCGGTAAAAAAGATAACGTTACATTGATATACTCTAAGCCGGTATTATATAAAAATACTATATGTGTGTATATATAATAACTATTTTATCAAAGTCCACAGTGCTACATTGATATAAGCCGGTATTGAAATACTCCGGAAAAAAAGGCTGGCGACGGGCCCTACCAAACAGTCTACATGGAGAAGCCGTTTTGAGCACTTTTTCCGTGAAAAAAAAAGGAGCAGAAGTCGTTTTAAGGAGCCACAAACGGCTCCAATGTTGACGGTAGTTAATGTTACCCTATATAAATGACTAAAATGGATCACCGACATAGGATAGAAGTTTTAATTAACAATTTCCACGAGTTTTGACATTTTACGACTGCAGGAGGATTGAATCACAAAACCATCAAGGAAGACCTATTCATCAAAGCAAATCACGTTTATCCGCAACGAGATTGACATGGGAAAACTCTAGAACACTGCAGAAGGCAAACCACCGTGACCCAGCATGTGAGAATGGCATGTGGGGCTGACCAGGCCCACCTGTAGGCCGATCGGCCTATGGGCCCCTCCTATCAGCCCCTCCTCGCTGTGTCAGTTCTCCACCGCGATCAAATCTACGCTGTTATTTTAGATCGGTTTGATCCAAGGGTATAGAATTGACGATGTCCCCTATATATACCTCCCTCTGCCCCCTCTGATAGAAGAGATATTGAGCAATCCAGAAAACAAAAACCCTAATTCATATCTTCATCCAGTATCAGATCCAACAATCAAGAGAAGAATCGTACTCCAAAGATTAGGATCTAATCTTGTAATTAGAATTAGAGAGATAGAGATTGAGGGAAGAGTTTGGAGGAAGTGTCGGCCTATCGGCGCTCTCTTTACAGCTTGTACCTCGAAGAAATCAAGTTCATCTTGAGCTTGCTTCTCATATTTCTTTGGTAATCGACTTTTGATTCAAAAAGTAACGTGTGTATATTGTTTTTCAGATTCACGGCTATTTTTTAAGTACTTTAATCATTGTCACTGTTGGGTTAGAATATTATTCGTAGTGTGAGTGTGGTTCTTAGACTTGGTTAGATTTACCCTACATACCATATTGGTGGTAGATCAAAACGGTGACTGTATAGCCTTGTTGAGTCCTTCGTAGACCATCTCCCATTTGTAGGCTCAGCAGGACCCCATTATTAGGAATGCACCACTATAAAAAAATCTTTTGCAAGGCGTTTGAAATTTTTTCAGAGGCGGGCAACATTGTAAAACCGCCTTGGTTAATACCTCGATTAACCGAGACGGTCATTTTTTATTAACTGAGGCGGTTATAAGAAACCGCCTCGCAAAATCCATTAACGGAGGTGGTTATTATAAAATAGCCCGCCTCCAGATGTCACACCCTAATTTTAAGGATAAAATTGAATGTACCAACTTATGTGCGTCCAGAGATCAATCACACACATAAGCGACAAATTACATAGTATCAACATAAGGTTTAATACATAATGAATAATATCACAGAGTCCTTACATAAATAGCAACGGAATAATATAAGTAACTCTCTCACGGAAGCTCTAATCCACAGGGAATAGTTGACTGGTGAACACAATCCTAATAATCCTCATAGATGTCTTCATAACCATAGTCATCTGTTACCCATCCGGGATTTTTATCCAACTATGAAAAATAAAGCAAGCGTAAGTACTTATCGTACTCAACAAGAATAGTATGGGTTTATGAGGCTCAAATAAGGTAAGACACAGGTTTAACAGCGGTTGCTTTTAGTTAATCATATTTTAACAATTGAGTAGCAACAAGTATAATAAACTAAGAAACAAGGTTTGCATGATCATATAAACATGATAATTAATATGGAATAAATATCAACAGAAACTTTAAATTAATAAATCAATATTTAATTATTATTATTTTGTAAGACGTCCAAGGCCGCTCGTGACCGTGAGCATGGCTGACATATCAGTTTTACACCCTGCAGAGGTTGCACACTTTCACCATGAGTCGTGATTTACCCTTTCACTCGAGGTAGCTAGCCTCTCGATCCACTACCAAGGTAGATCGGTAGGGTTCACTATGAAATCTTTCAAAAGTCTCGCTAACATGCTACTAATCAATCCAGGGCGCAATGGCAAGGGGCGGTAGAGCCCTTCTTCTAAGTGGCACACACACGCAGCAGTATACAAGAGGACAGGAGCCGCAAAACAACCAGGCTCGGCAAGGAACCTTTCAAGATTAATAGCATGATAGAAAGGAACTTCCTACTTGACTAAAGCCAGAGCCATATGACCCTCTGTTGACGGTAGTTATACCATGTTTTTACCCCATCAAAACCGTCAACAAGACATTCTTTCTGGAAGGAAACCATCAAACATATAGTGACTTAGATACAAATAACTTGGTTCCACATGTACTTGTCATTATTTGGTTGCAGGCACTCAGAACAGGTACTTTTCAGTGTCCGGAAGCTCTATATGAAGGTTGGGCAACCAACCAAGTATGGCTAAATGACAAACCAACTTCACAATCATTAATATCATAGCTTCTGGAGACAATGTGCAAAAGATGGGCACAATGATAGGATCGGCTGACCCCACCTTGGGCAAGCCAGCACCACCATTGTGCTTAGAATTGCATGTAGAAGCCACCTGCAGAAGATGGACCTTTGATTCCACCAAAGGTGGGTCGGCCGACCCCACCCTTGTGGGCCCAGAAGCTCAGCTTCATTCCAGCGAGATGGGGATACCTTCTAGAAGACCCTGGCTGGGCCCACCTGCCATGGGGGGTCGGCCGACCACCTCCTTGGGTCCAGCCAGGTTGGTTGAACCTCTACCGCCTTCCTCATGTTGAACACGTGATGGAAAAGCTCCACCCTTGATCCTAAGGCGGTTATATGGTGGTTTGATCCAACGGTGCATGATGGAGGTCACGTTGATTGATGACATGGCAGTAGAGTAGCCTCTACTCCACCTCCCCCTATAAATACCCCCCATAGGCCTTCACTTTAGAGCATGATTCATAGGAAAAACCACTATGTTGTAGCTTTAGCTCTGCTATAGCGCTGTGCTAATTAGGAGAGAGTGAGGAAAGTCTTCAGGAGAAAGCCCCGGGCCTGTCGGGAATCTTCTCCAAGGTGTACCTCAGCGAATGCAAATCTTCAAGTAAGTTTTACATCTGAGTCCTTCTAAGTATTTGATATTCTGGTTCTGGTACTATAAGTATATACTTGCTTTACTTGTACATTGCTTTACTTAGTGAAGTGCTCTAGTCTCTCGAGAAGGTTAAAGTAGTAAGTGTAGTGTGGACGTGGTGTCTAGACTATATCTTACCAGTGTAGGCCGCTTGTCGCACGGATTGTTTGTGGGTGTCAGCAAGTGGTGACAGCCTTGTCTGGTCTTAGTATCCCACCACGTGTGTAAGACAAGTTATTAAAACGACAGGGCATCAATAAAATAGCATAGCCGCCTCGGGTAGGAGTTATATCTCCTCCTGTTTCGCCTATCGCCTCTTGTAAAGGGAGGAGGTGGTAAACCTCTTTATACTTAGAACGCCAAGACCAGATATCTTTGCTGCATTAGAACCTCTCTATCTAGTTATCATAGATCCTTTGTCTCATCACTGGACGGCCTTGAATCTAGTTAGAACACTTCATGTTCCCCGTAAAAAATACGATACCTGGAATACTCCCGGTGAAGGCTACATTAACTACCGTACGCTTGCGGTATATCTGTTTGTCACTTCTGGTGTCAACACCCTCATGGTTGCGCTGTAAGTTCCGGTGTCATACTGACAGATAAGTCCTTAGTCCATGTTGCTAAAAAACATCTTTTAATCTTTATTTCATAATCAATTATTCAAGTTCATAAGATCATGACCCATCAAAGCACTAGCATTACTACTCAGATGCAATCTCATAGGTAACAAGGATCAAGTCATCAAAACTAAGAATAAACACTTATGGTTGCCAAGGTAGACACATGCATCATAAATTTAATGATTAAGGTGAATAGGCAACAAGGATGGTCCATGCTATACTTGCCTTGATCAAAGTCCTCCTGAGAATTTGGATCCTCAATGTACTCCTGATCACCAACGTATTGCTCACCGTCTAAACTCGATCATAACATCACCACACAAACATCCAGGCAATCATACACGAAGCAAATAAGATCTAAATTAGAAGCAGTACACCAACAGTATAAAAACAGATTGAAAAGTGTATAAAAATAATCTACGCGTCACTACGATTCCAACGATATAAAGTTCACGCAAATCGGAGTTCAAACGGAGTAGTTATGAATTAAACAAGATTTACTTTAATAAAATAATAGATTAAATCTAATATCAAATTTTAAAAGTTGAAAAACATGTATAACAGTGTTATTATCATGTAGTTTGCGAAATTACGAATCTAACGAGACTTGAGCGGATCAAATCGGAGCTAAAACGAATAAAATATGATCAAAATAAAATAAGTGGCAAAACTGTAATTATTTGGAAAACATATTTTGAATCTATTTAAGAAAATACGTTTTCTGAAAACAAAAGCGTACTCTGCTTAATACGCCAAGGACTGCGCGTAAGATCATTAAAACTATCAGGGGGTTTTTGAGAAAGAGCCAGGCCGAAGGGGTACGGGCCGTTCTCAGCCGTTGGATCTTAATGGAGCGGCTTAGATTAGAAAGCAGAGAGGGGAGGAGCTCCAGCGGGTTTACTGTGGCCGGTGGCTAGCTGGAGACGGTGAAACAGGGGCTAAGAGGCTCGGTTTGGCCTGGGGAAAGCATATGGAGGTGGCTGAGATCAATTAGAACACATCTAGAGCTTCTTCTGGGGCGGAGGCGGCTCGGCAAGGGTGCAGCAAGCGCGGCGGCGGAAAAACTATGGCGGCGAGGCCACTGGTGGAGCTACTGTGCACGAAAACGAAAGAAAAAGGGTTGGGGAATTTCCTGACCTCGAATAGAAGCTCAGGGAACGATCAATTTATGGTGGAGAAGCTCTGGTGACGGGCTTCGACGGCAATGGCGGACGGAGGCGCACTGGTCCACGCGACGGCGGTTGGTGCGGGTCGAGCTCGAGGAAGAAGGGTCTTGGCGGCTTCGCGAAGCTCTGTAAGTCCTCGGGGAAACTTCAATTGCACCTATGGCGCTCCCAGTGGCGAACTCGATGGCGGCGCGGCGGAGCTCCAGTGCACGGTTCTTGGCGGCGCGAAATTTGAGGTTGCAGAGGGCGATTGGAGGCGGAGGTTGCGACTAGGGCTCCGTGGGAAGTCGCAACGGGGTGCTCGGGCTTATATGGGGGCACGGGAATCATAGCAGGCACAGATTTGGAGGATGCCGCGATGGGGGCGGTTGAAATCGTGTCTTGCCCGGACACGATCGCGAGGAAGGAGAAGATGACGCTGTAGCGCGGGCCCCTCCTGTCGGTGGCAAAGGGAGAGGACAGGGGCGCGGCGCGCTCTGGGCCGGTGTGCCATCCACGGCCCAAACGGGAGAGGGAAGATGCTGCGCGTAGGAGCTGGGCTCGCCCCACATGGAAGAGAAGAGGGGAGGGGGTGGCGCCCTGGGCCAAAAAGCAGGAAGAGGGAGGCAGCAGACCAACTTGGCCTTGAGCCCGAATGGAAAGGGTTTGGTTTTTCTTCTTTTGCTTTTCTAAATAAATTTTCCAAATGAGCTTTTCAAATAGAATTTTAAATCCTTCTCAAATCAAAGGAATGCAGACAATACAAAATAAATATTGGCAGCATGAATGCAACACATCATGTTTCTAAGTTATGGTTACTTTTAATTTCCCAAAAAACAAAATTATTCTCTAAATTAAATGCCAAGCAAGCATATATAAATTCAATTTAATCCTATTTGATAAAATGCAAATTTTAGGGTGTTACACCAGAAATGGCCCGATTTTCCCAGGTGGGACTCTTATAAGGCCGCCATGGATAATATGGACAAGCCTAAGAAAAGCCCATCTCGGCCCAGATACATGTCATAGTATATAACTTGAAAACCCTAGTCCGCTTCTTCAACGCATAAGTCACGAGCCCTTTCCCTCTCTCCAACTCTCCATCTCTCCCACGGCAACCCCACCCTACCCCCACTCTCTCCCACCGCTCCCCCACTCTTCCCACGGTGGCTATCTCCCCCATGACGGCTCCTGGGGTCAGCGCGCACTGTGCTGCCGCGCAGGGCTGGCTCCCGATGGTGCCGCGGTGCTGGTGTGCGGCATCGGCTCATGCGGCGCCCTCTTTCCACGGAGCAGTGAGGGACGGCATGGCGGCGCCCCCTCCCCTTTCCTCCATCCATGGTGCGGCGGCGAGAGGGTGTCCCGGGTGTAAGGTCGAGATGGTGAACTAGAGGGGGTGAATAATCCTTTCTTAAATCTAATCACAATGGAATAAAACATAATTGGTTCTAACAATGATTACCCCTCTAACTAGACTCTAAGCAGCTTCTCAAAGATCCTATACATGAAACAAAGGTGTTAACCTAGCTTGAACTTCCCTAAACAATTCTAGTGCATCATCATACAAACCTAAGCACTAGTAGTTAAAGCATGAGGGAGCTTCTAACAACTAGCACGCAAAAGGGCACTAAGCACCTAAGCTCACTAAATTCTCAATAATAGGGATACACTATCCTAATCAAGGAACGCAACTTGCTTAGTTACCCAAACTAAGCAAGACACTACTTCTAAGCTATACAAGCTAAGAAGGTGAGTGGACAAGCTACATAAGCTAACTGATCTCACAAGAGCAACTACAACTACACAAGTAAAGTAATGAACAAAATCAATGACTTGTGTAGAATGGAGTAAACCACCGTGAAGGATGAGAAGATGTTGATCCGATGATTTTTTCCTGGAGATTCACTTGTCGCCACAAGCTACCTCCTCCGTTGAGACAAGCTCCAAGGTTTCCATTGATTCCTCTAGCAACAGGTGACACACCACAAGTCACCATACCCACATGGGGCTGTTCCGCAAACACTTGATGTCTTGCTCTACTAGCAATCTCTTCGCGATCTCCCGTATCTCTTCGCGATCTCAGCGTGGGTTGAGTTCCAACCCCTCACAATCTTCTCCGAAGCCAAGATCAAGAATGCATTCACACTAGAATGCGCTCACTAGTGATCATCTAGAGAGCCATTCTAGTGCGCATTGTGAGCGATTCTAGTGCGTGTGCATTGAGTGGCACTAGGTGATCGAGTTGTAAACCGGTGGTGCTTGTTACTTTTGGTGGTCGCCACACTCCTGATGGCTTGGTGGTGAGAGACTCCATATAAGCAAGGAGATTGTGCTTGGCTCTGGAAGAAGCTTTGTGAGGGGTTGGAGCGCACCCCGTGGGAGATCAAGAAGAGCATCGCTATTAGAGTGAGACGTGAAGAGCGGTCTGGCTGGATCAAAGAGCAAGTGCTTGCGGGCACCCCACATGGAGGTGGTGACTTGTGGTGGGTCACCTCTTGCTAGAGGATCAGCGGCAACCTTGGATCTTGTCTCATTGGAGGATGTAGCTTGTAGTGACAAGTGAACCTCTGGGCAAAAATCACTGCATCAACATCTTCCCATCCCTCGTGGTGGTTTGCTCCCTTCAACACAAGTTGTTTATACTAGTTCATCACTTTACTTGTGTAGTTGTAATTGCTCTTGTGAGATTGGTTATCTTGTGTAGCTTGCCACTTACACCTTCTTACCTTGTGTAGCTTAGAAGTAGTGTCTTGCTTAGTTTGTGTAGCTAAGCAAGTTGTGCTCCTTGATTAGGATTGTGTATCCTTGTCATTGAGCATTTAGTGAGCTTAGGTGCTTAGTTCTCTTTTGCTTGCTAGTTGCTAGGAGCTCCCTGATGCGTAAAGTACTAGTACTTAGGTTTGTGTGACCTTGCACTAGAATTAATTATGGAAGCTCAAGCTAGGCTAGCACTTTTGTTTCTTGCATATATAGGATCTTTGACAAGGTGTTTAGAGTCTAGTTAGAGGGATGAATCATTGCTAGAACCAAATAGGTTTTATTCCGCTGTGATTAGAATTCAAAAAGGACTATTCACACCCCTCTAGTCAGCCATCTCAACCTTACACCCTCTTGATAGTATGACCATCTATCCTAAATCTGGTCAAACACTTCTCTACTCAACCTTAGACTGGTGAAATAGAAACACCCTCCCTAGGTCATACCTTTGCCTTGTGCTTTCCATCTCATCACCGTCTTCATATCCTTCTCCAACGCCATTGATATCGGTGCAACACATGCACCAACACCTCTTGAATTATATGATCCACTTCATATCATTACGTCGCTTTTGGTGCATCGATCCTCGACTTCACTTGCTCTTCACACTTGCTTCGGCCTCCGGCGCCAAGTCTTTGCTTAAGTATCCCGACACTCGGTACCAATGACTTCAAAGCCTTTAACTTACCCTTTGCCCTCGCAACGAGTCTGTCAAGCAAAGCCTCTATCTTGATCTTCTCCACCTGGCCACATGACTCCATGTCATGTCTTATGTGTTAAGCTCCTCCATACCACATGTGTGAGCTAAGCAACTCTTCTCAAGCCATTTCCACCTCCATGGCATAGTTGCTCACACACATGTACCTGTGGACTAATCACCTATGTAATCACCACTCAAACATATATTAGTCCACCAAAGTTAATTATCACTCAATTATCAAAACCAAATAAGAAACTTTCACCAGTTCCCTCCTCCCCTCTGTCCATGTCCTGGATCGGCGAGGACAGCCTGGATCCGGCGACGGAGAGGTTGGATCTGGGTGCGGGACAGGTGGCGGCGATTGTGCTCCTCCCCCTCCCTCCATGGCCTAGATCTAGCGAGGAGAGGCTAGATCCAGGCACGGATAAGGCAGCAACGGTGATGCACCTCCCTCTTATCGTCCAGCTCTAGCGAGCGGATTGATGACCGTCGCGGTGTGGTGACCGAACTGGCAGCTGTGGCATGATGCCCTAGGCCCGCATGGCCCACGTCCAGGTCTATGTGGCCAGTTTATTTTTTGTTAATTTTCATTGATTAACGTAGGTGGTCAAGTAACTGCCTTTGTTAATCATTCATTTACCGTGACCTTATGTCGGAGGCGTTTCCCATGCCCGCCTCAATAAAGTTTATTGTAGTAGTGATGCACACTTTGAGTGTGTTTTTTCCTTAGTAATATCCCTAGTTGAACAGTAGAAGACATACCATACTAGGTTAGAACTAGAAACCCCTAGTGATCCTCTCTATTCTCCTATTTATCTTAAGCTTTGTTGCTACTCAGGATGAAGTTAGACTTAGTTATTCTCACATACGTTTTCTTGAGTTCTGGATAGCTGGAATACTTCCAGTAAAGTGCTGCATCAGTATTTTATCCATGTGCTTGTGGATTAATCTATGTGCACTTAAATATACCAGTAAGAATTTCTAGCATTGTTGCTAGGGAAACTGTTGTTGAGTTAACTTTGAACCTAGCTTAACCTTGTATGTTATATTTTTTTATTCCCTTTTATTCTTTTTTTTTGCTATGGAGATCACTCCTATCCATCAATACACTACACCTATAAGCTCATGCCTAGAGCCACCAAAATCTTCAAAACCTATCCTAAAACCTAGCTATGAGTTGCGGCCGATGTTTAATCAACATGGTCCGAGATCAATCCTTTTTGGGCAAAGTTGATGAAAATCCTTACTCCCCCTACATGAGTTTTGAGAAGACATGTGCATGCTTACACATTGTGGGCATGTCAGATGAAACCCTATGATGGAAGCTTTTTTCGTTCTCTTTGACGAAAAGAGCTAAAGGGCATAAGCACACGGTAGGGAGTAGACAAGGATATTGGGAAGCGTTATGCTATAGATTTTGATTGAATTTCTTTCCCATCTCTAGAGAAAGCCTTCGTTCGGAGGTTATATATCTTTTTTAAAAGAAAACAAAAAAGAATCTCTAGAGTAGTCATGGGAACATTTTAAAGATCTTATTAACACTGGCACTGACCTTGCCATTCCAGACCTTGTTGCTCTTGGGTTAAAGTAGTATTCGTAGTGTAAGCGTGGTGCTTAGACTGGGTTACTCGTGGATGTACCCTACATTCTGGATTGGTGGTAGACCACAAGGGTGACTATATAGCCTTGTTGAGTCATCCTTTGTAGACCATCTCCCGTTTATAGGCTGAGGAGGATGAGGAATGCATACTCTGATTATGTTTTTCCTTAGTAATAACCCCAGATGAATAGTAGAAGACAGCTTAGCGAGGTTAGAACTAGAAAGCCCTATTGATCCTCACTAAGTTCCTATTTATCTTAAGCTTTGTTGCTACTCCGAATGAAGTTAGTTATTCTCACACATGATTTCTCGAGTTCGATATAACTAGATACTTCTGGTGAAGTGCTACAATGTATTTTATCCTTACTCTTGTGGACTAATCCATTCGTTAAAATATACCAACAGGTAGCTTCATCGGAGAAGCCCTTAGGAAGCAGGCCTCCCAAACACACCCTAGAAATGGCCTCAAGAGCTATATTTAATGATAAAGACCCCTGGGCCGCTGCAGGCCATCTCTCGCCATGCCGAGGGCACCGGCGGGTGTGCCGGCCATCTGGGCAGGCCACGGTCCTGCTCCACCGTTGCTCGGCCGGCCGCTGGCCGGTCAGCCAGCCGGAGCCTGCCGGAGCAGCCCGACGGGCCGCCTCCGCTCTACTCTGCTCTTCGAATGAAGAAGAAGAACAGCAGCCTGCTGTCTGTATCTCTTTTGTGTCTATGACAGGCGGGCCCCACTCAAATCAAATGGGGATCAAATCTACAGATTTCATATTTGTTTTAGAAATTTATATCTCCAGTTTGGCAGCTCCAAAAATTGTGAAACTTATTTTGTTAGATTCGCGGTGAAGTGCTCTAAATGTTAGATCCAGTAAATGTGCTATATTATTTATATTTTTGTGCTCTAGAAATTATTTTGGAAAAGTGGTTTTTAGGATTGATTAACTTGCTTTTGGCCATAATCTGAGAAATATAAGTCCAACAATTGTGGTTCCAATTTTGTTAGGCTTCTAATGACATGCACTAGCTCATAAAAATATAAAACATATATGTTGTTTACTGTTTTCAAGGTGTTTCATATTAATCTTTTTAAATAGGAAATAAATGGTCGAATTGCTTGTTATTTTTGTATCTGAAGTTATATTGCTCCAAATGGCATGAAAATTTATTTGTAGACTGTTGGTATGTTGTGTGATGTCTGGTTAAATTTTTAGGATTTATGGCACAAGTATGACTGAGTTATTGATTTATCTTGTTTTATGCCTAATAAGTAGTTTTAAATGTGTAATAATTATCATATAGGTGTAAAAATGGAAAATGGTGCTCCTCTACCTTTGTGTGATATTGTAGTAACCTGAGAAACAATAATATGGTCATGTGTTTGAATAAAATGTTGAGTTTCACATTTATCTTACTCTCCAATGAATTGTTGCATTATAAACTTGTTTATTTTGTAATAATTAAATTATGGAACCTGAGCATGTAAGATTTGAACCTTGCTCAGGTTTTGTAATTAACTATCTCTCATAAAAATATCAACTCCATTTGAGATGTTTACCATATAACTTAAACAATTAAATAATAGACTTTTATGTGATATTTAGTGAAAGATTGGAGGTAATTAGACACATGCATGTTGTTTATGACTTATTGCCATGTCTTAACCTGAGATGAATTCTTTATGTTGTGTTATGATGTTTGGAGCTATTTAACTAGCTCACATATGTGTTTCTTGGGTGAAAAACAAGTAACCAAATTAATTGCAATCCTGCTGAGAAATGGCTGCATGTATAGTCCCTGTTGTTATGGTGTTTTCTCCATGAAAATGATGCTTCATGAAAATGTGTTCTATATAAAAGTTGTAGCAAACTTCTATGTCTAACTTTTCCTAAAATTTCATGTTCATAGGCCTAATAGTTTAGGAGTTATGGCTTTTGGATGACTGCTGTCAGGTTTTGCCAATTTTCTGTGTAGATCCGATTGATTTCATTATTTGACTGAGTTATGCTTTGAATCACTTCTTGGTGATAATAGATCAGTTGTAGTATATTTCTATGTCTTTCTAAATTGTCTATGATCATCCCTTTTGGTGATCTAAATCTCTAGTTATGATTGTTTGAGTTAGGAGGACAGAATCTGTCCAAGTCTGGACAGAGCTGTCTTCTTTGTGTTGTTTGCCTTTATATGAATTAAATCATCTGAATAGGATAATACCAAAGTTGTAGACAATTTCAATAGCTTTCCAAAAAGGCTTAGATCACCCTGGTTGGATGTATATAGCTTCAGTTATGGTTAAACCTTGTGCTTGCTGTCCTGCTGTCCTTAAAATGCCCATGTGAGATTATGATTGCTTTCATGTTGCCTTTCTTGGTGGCATTGTTAGCTCATGATTCAGTGATGCTAGATTAACATGTCTTGTATTACTTTCTCTTATTCATACATATGTATTGTACATCTCATTTAGGTACGATAGATGATGAACGCGTGGAGTGAAGGACATGATGATGGAACTAACCACAAGACGGTGTGGTGGACTAATCACGAAGGTGGAAGGACTAATCGAGTGCTTGGATGGGAAATGCTCGTCGAACAAGTGTCATCTAACAAACACTAACTTAGTGCTGAACCCCAGGCAAGCCCCGGAGCATCCCTAAGCCTCCACCTATCTCTTTTTATAAATGCACCGGTATTTATTAAATCGTATGTTTGTGCATTTAAATATAGGAGTTGGTTTGAAACCGTTGCTGCATATCTACCTTGTCTACTATATATGTGAACCTGATATTATTACTAGATAGGTGATCGATCTTATGCTTAGCCCTGCTTAGACCAGTAGAAGTCGGGTGATTTCCTGCCATCAGCGAGAAAGTCGGGTGATTTCCTGTCATCCGCGGGTGTAGGTGGTGACTGATGAGATCCACATGGTTGGCTATATGTGTACAAGTACAGCGACAGTTGTTTTCCTAGCTATCAAGCCACACTTGAGCCAATATAAACCCGGTAGTCCGTGAAATCTCGAAGGATCTCAAACTTTTACACAGTGCATACCCCAAGGATCGCAGAAACTCAGCAGTACACATACACATGATACATAGATTCGCACATATTTCAAATACATCAGAGTACAAGATAAACTTTTACATAAAAGTTCAATGGCGGAAACGAAATCGTTTTACATAAGCTTAATTTCATAATACAATGCCAAGTACCGACCAGTCACAGCAACATAGATGAGACAGATAACATGACCTTGCCCAAGGTCTAGTCTTCCTCTCCCGAAGGATAGAAGTAACTCTTTAGTCAACCAAGCATTCCTCCTGCAACATTGGGAATAAAACCCTGAGTACTCAATTGTACTTAGCTAAACTTACCCGATAGGAAGTAAATAAAAAGACTCTCAGGGATATGCAAGCTTATTTAGTGGAGCTCAGAGGATAGCAACATTTTGCATAAAAAGCATTACTACAATAATTCCTCAACTTATCAATTTTAGAGATTGTTCAGCTTCGATTTGAGTTCAGCTATTATAGCTAAGGTTTGCGGCTATACTAAGCAATCACTTGATATTATAGCAATCAATAAACCATAGCGATTTCTGATATCCACAGATATCTTCCTCATCTCACCAATAATCACGTTCAAGTTGTTAACCTCTACCTCACCAGAAGATCAGTTCAGTTTCTCACTAACCAGAAGCGATGGCGATTCGAATCGATTGTACCAGCTGGCAAATATGCCAATCACAAACCATGTCAGCCGAGCCACTGGCTTCTTGGGTCAGCGTTAAATCCTTCTGAGACGCAATATGTCGCGAGTTTGGCGGGGACCATATTCTCAGAGACCAACCCACTTCCAGGATGCATCAGGTCCCTGACCTGCCCTTGGTAAAATGGTGTCTCCGCACATACTTCCTACCTCCAGAATATGTCTGCCTAGTCGCACCAAAGCTCGGCTCAGAAAGAAATACTCGGCTTCGCGGTCAGAACGACTTATCTGGCCAGCTATGTGACGACGTCCTTCAATCTCAACTGATGTCTGGTGGCCTCAGTCCTAGTCGGCCGCAAGCAGCACCGAAGTCAACATGACCCATGTCATGCAGCTCCCCGCTACCTAGCCTTGATTCTCTCATTATTTCATTGTGGCATGGTGACACATATAGCCAACCATGTGGATCTCGTCAGTACACTCGCGAATGACAGGAAATCACTCGACTTTCTCGCGGATGACAGGAAATCACCCGACTTCTACCGGTCTAAGCAGGGCTAAGCATAAGATCGGTCACCTGTCTAGTAATAGTATCAGGTTCACATATATAGTAGACAAGGTAGATATGCAGCAACGGTTTCAAACCAACTCCTATACTTAAATGCACAAACATACGATTTAATAAAGACCGGTGCATTTATAAAAAGAGATAGGTGGAGGCTTAGGGATGCTCCGGGGCTTGCCTGGGATTCAACACTAAGTTAGTGTTTGTTAGATGACACTTGTTCGACAAGCATTTCCCATCCAAGCACTCGATTAGTCCTTCCACCTTCGTGATTAGTCCACCACACCGTCTTGTGGTAAGTTCCATCATCATGTCCTTCACTCCACGTGTTCATCTATCGTACCTAAATGAGATGCACAATGCACATGTATGAATAAAAGGAAGTAATACAAGGCATGTTAATCTACAGTCACTGAACCATGAGATAACAAACACACCAAGCAAAGCAACATGAAAGCAATCATAATCTCACATATGTATTTTAAGGACAGCAGGACAGCAAGCACAAGATTTAACCATAACTGAAGCTATATACATCCAACCAGGGTGATCTAAACCTTTCTGGAAAGCTATTGAGATTTTCTACAACTTTGGTATTATCCTCTTCAGATGATTTAATTCATATAAAGGTCAAACAACACAAAGAAGACAGCTCTGTCTAGAGTTGGATAGATTCTGTCCTCCCACTCAAACAATCATAACTAGAGATTTAGACCACCAAAAGGTATGATCATAGACAATTTGGAAAGACATAGAAATATACTATAACTGATATATTATCACCAAGAAGTGATGCAAAGCATAACTCAGTCAAATAATGCAATCAATCAGATCTAGACAGAAAATTGGCAAAACCTGACAGCAGTCAACCAAAAGCCATAACTCCTAAACTATTAGGCCTATGACCAAGAAATTTTAGGACAAGCTAGACATAGAAGTTGGCTACAACCTTTATATAGAACACATTTACATGCAACATCATCTTGATGGGGAAAACATCCCAACAACAGAGACTACACTTGCAGCCATTTCAGCACATATGCAAAACATGTTTTCCACTTGGTGACTACCCAAACATACACCCACAAATGTGCTATTTGGATAGCTCCAAACATCATTACATGATCATACTAGACTCATCTCATACCTAGGCATATTAAGGCATCACAAGAAACATACATGGATTCATTTGCCTATAACTATTCGCTAACTATGACAAAAAAATATATTATTTAATTATTTATGTCATATGGTAAACATCTCAAATGAGTCCTAAACTTTTATGAGAGCTAGGTGATTACAAATCATGACCAAGGTTCAAATCTTACATGCTCAGATTCCATAATTTAATTATTACAAAATAAACAAATCTATAATGCAATAAAGCATTGGAGAGCAAATTAAATATGAAACTCAACATTTTCTGAAACAACATGGCCATATTATTGATTATCAGGTTAACACAATATCATAAAAAGGTAGTGGAACACCATTTTCTATTTTTACCACAATATATTATTTATAAAGCATTTAAATCTACTTAATATGCATCAAAGAAGATAAATCAACAACTCAGTCATACATGCACCATAAATCATGAAATTTTAACCATACATTACACATCATACAGAGAGTCTACAATTAAATGTTCATGCCATTTGGAGCAATATAACTTCAGATAAAAAAATAACAAGCAATTCAACTATTTATTTCCTATTTAAAAAGATTAATGTGAAACACCAATAAAACAGTAAACAACATATATGTTTTATATTTTTATGAGCCAGTGCATGTCATTAGAAGCCTAACAAAATTAGAACCACAATTGTTGGACTTATATTTCTCAGATTATGGCCAAAAGCAAGTTAATCAATCCTAAAAACCATTTTTCCAAAATAATTTCTACAGCACAAAAATATAAATAACATAGCACATTTACTGGATCTAACATGCAGAGCACTTCACCACGAATCTAACAAAACAAGTTTCACAATTTTTGGAGCTACCAAACTGGAGATATAAATTTCTAAAGTAAAAGCGAAATCTGTAGATTTTGGTCCCCATTTGATTTGAGTGGGGCTCGCCTGTCATATACACAAAAGAGAAAGAACAGGGAGCCCTTCTTCTTCCTTTGTCTGTTCGAACAGAGCAAAGAGGAGCTCGGGCAGAGCAGCTCGGGGAGGAGATGGCCGGCTCGGCCAGGGCTCGCCGGAGAGCGGCCGGCGGCGGCGAAGTGGGGCCAGGGCTAGCCCAGCAGCTAGCGCACCTGCCGATGGTCCCAGCTCACGCTGCGATGACCCGAGGCCACCTGGCCACGAGCGCCGGCAGGCGGGTGCGGCAGGACACGGTGGCGAGGTGCACCGGTGGCCTCCCGGCTAGAAGAAAACGGCGCCGGAGAGGTGGAGCAGAGTGCCGAGGACCTCGAGGCAAGCTCGGCCCGCGACGAGAAGGCAGTGGTAAAGGCGACGCGGAGCTCGACGTGGCCAACAATGGCGGCGGCACTCTGCGCTTGCGTGCGTGCGGCGCCTCAGAGCGAGGAAGCGAGGAAGAAGGAGAGCGGGAGTGAGAGAGGATTGAGTGATGCACTCTGGTGCTCGCCTTTTGGAGCTGGAGCGCGGAAGGGGGAAGGTGGTGGTGGCCGACATGGAGCAGCGAGCTCCAGAGCTCGGTTGCCAAGTGTCTTCCATTGTGGCATTTCCTCAAATACGTGGAGGGCGACGGAATGGGTAGATTTGGAGCCGCTTTTCAGCATATTCGGAGCATATTCAGGCCAGGCAGCCTGAAGTAAAGTTGTTGTTCTCACAGAGATCTACCAACTTGATTGAGAGTGCTCGGCCATATAAGCAACGGATTAAGAGATAATTAATTGCCAACTTGATGCTGTCAAAGAGTTAATTACGATCAAAGATCGAGTGGCAACTCTTGTCAAACGAAGTCGGATTGACCTCAAATTTGAATATGTTGTGCCTCAAAGAGTTTGTAACAACTTCTATTTTTGGTCCAACTCAAGTTACTTAACGAAATTTGGAGAACACGGGAAATCCATGAAATCAACACCATTTTCAGACTTTGAATTTAATCAAGTCCTGTAATCAGATTTTTCTTCTGTCTTGTGTCCACTTTTTGAGGCACTTAGAGGTTGAATCATGACTTGGTCCATAAATAACATTTGTTCTACTCCAAAATATCTGTAACTTTTATTTTGGGTCAAACTTTATATCTTGCTCCAAAATAATATTTCCACTTTGGTCAAACTAATATAATTAGAGAGCTCAGAGTAGATGTTTAGGCCAATAAAGGTATTTTCTTGGCATTTGCTCAACATGAGTCCTTCATGACTTTTGTTGTAGAGTTCAAATAGAGTTTTTTGGGCAAGGTTGCTAGGTTTGGTTGACTTTGCATGCTCATTTCACTTAATCCATAAATCCAATTAAGTGAATAACTTGTCATTCCATGTGAATTCTCAATTTAAATCTTCATGCAACTTCTCCAATGATCAAGGTAGATGGAGATGAATATGAAATAGTGATCAAGATCATTTATTGACATAACTTGGTTAGGTCCACACTCGCTGGATAGCTCGTGACTAACACCTGGGTGTCACAGCCTTCCCCCCTTAAAGGAATCTCGTCCCGAGATTCGGAACGTAAGAGCTTTCAAGGGTAGAGAAGCATGTCAGCCCCTTTTTCAAGGCGGTGCTAGTACGAAGCTACTTAAAAATTCCATAGCGCTTATAGGCAGGGGTGATCACCTCATGGCTCATGAAAATGTATGGACGACAAAGGTTTGTTGAGTCGTTACTCCAAGATATCATGTACTTCCATTTACCTTGGTGCAAATGCAAGAGAGATCATTAAGTATAGGACAACTTTCTGATCATTCAAGAATTTTTTTATAGTTGACTCTTGTTTGAAGAATTTTCCTTCATTGATTTCTATGAAGCATTGTTACTTTGGGATGAATCCAAGATAACACTGCCAATTAATTTGGGAGGATTTCAAGACAACTCATCCCAATTAGCACTTTCAGCATGCAGGGTGTGAATTGGAGCGTCAAAGAGTAGTTTTTAAAACATCTTATTCTCTTTGTGACTTCTGAAGGAAGCTATATACTTGACAAACATCTGTACCTTCTGATAGAACATTGAAGGATCGAGTCGGTAAAGACTTTGCAAGATAGATCAATTTGAATTAGAGACACTGTTATAATGAAGCCAATTCCATCTTGGACAATCACTCAGATAGTGCAAACTATAGTTTCAGTCTAGCAAAGAACTACAAAAGACTCACCGACAGATGAAGTCAATACCATAGTACATCTTGGTGCAATCAAGTGCCCTGCTTGATACACCATTGTATGAAGAGCAAAAAGGACAATCAGAATTTGTCCCTTATTCTTGATCGGTCAAGGTGTTCTACCACTCAACTCCTGAGAGTGTGAAGTGAAGACAAGTTGAATTATGTCAAACAACATATTTCAGATTTCTATTTGGAAACCCTCTGATCTCAGATTGCTGATGCAAAAATAAGAAGGTTTACCCAATGTCAAAAGTAGTTCAACAAGTTGGTTTTGTTAATTCATGGTTGTATCATGAAGAAAGTTGTACTCAAGTTGTTGGTAGAGGACTACTTCTCAAAACTTTGTGAGTAAACACTCTACACAACCAACCTCATTAAACCTGCCAATCCGTTTCAATCTTGTTTATTCTTGGCTGCAAATGAGAATACATAAGTTTGGGATTGCTCATCGGTTTTCCTCGTGTACAAAAAGGTTTTTGATTCTATGCAGGAATTTGTGATCTGTCTCATCAACCTGAACAATTCATGTCTGTCTAGACTAACTATCTTGCAAATGTGTATGCCAAGTTGCATATTGCACAAACTTTTGCTACTACATGGTGTACTCCAGACCATTGTCTCGGATCATGAACTATAGTTTTCAGCTCATTTTGGAAGCATTTACAAGAATCACCTTACTCGAGTAAATGCCTGCCAGAATTTTGTGCCTTGGAAGAGAATGGAGTGTAACCATATGCATCTGTATGCCTACACTTGTCACTTGATGTCCTCTGTGCCTTTTATCACGGAGTGATAGAAAACTTTGTGTACATAATGAAACTAATCCAGAGTTCGTCCTATCTTTAGCATAGCATACCTCAGGCCAATCAGGAAGAATTGATCAAATCTTGAAATACATATTGAGAGCATATGTGTTTTGTTTTCAAGGATCTTGTTAGAAATGGCGACTGCTATCATTGTTTTTCTTACAACAACAGTTATAAAGAGGTTACCTCAGGCTCTACCTAAACGACTGTTGCTACATAGACACGAGGGTTCCCTTATTGATGGACATCAAAAGCACTGAGCCGACAGAGTCAGCTATCGCATTCATCGTTCACTCAACAAACTCAAATAATATAGTGTTGCCATCAGAAAGAGAACTGTACACATGGAACATTATGTAGCCTTCCATCAGTCTACATTTCAGTAATTTGGCATCGACGACCGACATGAACCTTGTATGTTGATTAACAATTTCCTCTGCTTAGCAAATATCTGCCTCGTCTATGATCTCATCCCATATGAAAATGGTGGTATATGCTATATCCACTAGAGAAACAGATGTTTTGAAACTACTCTCTGACACTCCATTGCACATCCTGTATGCTGAAAGTGCTAGCAATGTTATCTTGGATTCATCCCAAAGTAATATTACTTCATAGAAGTCAATGAAGGAAATTCTTCAAACAAGAGTCAACTACAAAGAATTCTTAAATGATCAAAAAAAGTTGCCCTATCCTTAATAATCTCTCTTGCATTTGTATCAAGGTAAATGGAAATACATGATACCTTGGAGTAACGACTCAACAAATCTTTGCCATCCGTACATTTTCATGAGCCATGAGGCGATCACCCCTGCCTATGAGCGCTATGGAATTTTTTAGTAGCTTCGTACTAGCACCACCTTGGAAAAGAGGCTGACATGCTTCTTTACCCTTGAAAGTGCTTACGTTCCGAATCTCGGGACGAGATTCCTTTAAGACGGAAGGCTGTAACACCCCAGGTGTTAGTCACGAGCTAACCAGCGAGTGTGGACCTAACCAAGTTATTTTAATGAATAATCTTGATCACTGTCTCACATTCATCTCCATCTACCATGTCTATTGGAAGAGTCTCATAAAGATCCAAACCAAGAATCCACTTGAAATAGCAAATCATATGCTTGTTTGGATTTATTGATTTAGGAAAGATGAGCATGGAAAGTCAATCAAATCTTTCAACCTTGACCAAACAACTCTAGTTGAACTCTACAACAAAAGTCATGAAGGACTCATGTTGAGCAAAGGCCAAGAAAATACCTTTATTGGCCTAAACATCTACTTTGAGCTCTCTAATTACATTACTTTGACCAAAATGGAAATTATACTTCTGGGAAAGATATGAAGTTTGACCCAAAATAAGAGTTGCAGATATTTTGGAGTAGAACAAATGTTATTTTTGGACCAAGTCATGATTCAACATCTAAGTGCCTCAAAAAGTGGACACAAGACAGAAGAAAAATCTGATTTCAGGACTTGATTAAATTCTGTCTAAATTTCATGCCGTTTTCAATAATGTGGTGCGTTCTTCAAATTTAGTTAAGTAACTTGAGTTGAACCAAAAATAGAAGTTGAAGGTAATTGGTTGAGGCACAACATATCCGAATTTGAGAGCAAACCGACTTTGTTTGACAAGGTGTTGACATCCATTGTGATCTATTTTATCACGTTGACAACATCAAGTTGACAGCTAATTATCTGTTAATATCTTTGTCTTCTGGCTGAGCACTCTAAATCAGTTTCGTAGAGCATCATGAGGGCAACAGGTTTCGTATTCGCGCCCAAGTCCGAATATGCCCTGAAGATGCCGGAATCGGCCGCCCAAATTTGCCATATTGTTGCCCGCCACGTGTCTGACAAAATGCTGCAAAGGAGAAATGTGTCCAGCAAGCTCTGGAGCTCCCTGCCTCCATGGTCGGCCACCTCCCGCGCCTCAGCTCTAAAGGGGACACCCGGGGGCGTCTCCACTCCATTCCAGTCACCCTCAGCTCGCCTCTCCCACCTCTCTGCTCGCCCTGCTCGCAGCGAACTGAGCAGAGCCGCCATGTCCACGGGCGCCGTTGCCATGGCCGTCAAGCTCCATGGCTGCATGCTGCTGCTCGCGGTTTTGCTGTCCACCGTGCTGCTGCGGCTACGGTGGTGCTACTTCTGTGCCATTGCTGCTACTGCTGCTGCGGTGCTGCCGCGGCCACGCTGCTGTGCGTCGTCGCTCGCCGTCGTGCCGTCGCCGGTGCTGCTGCGCGTGCTGCGGCTATCCTCGTGGCCATATGGCCTCAGGCCACCGCAGGCCGAGCCATGTCCCTGTGCGGCCGCGCGCAGGCCAGGGCCGTCCGCAGCCCTGTTCCCCTCAACCGGAATCGACCGGCCAAGCCAGCCTCGACGCGCCCATCTCCCTCTCTCTGTTCTGTTCGAACAGAACCAAGGAAGAAGAAGCCTCCCTCTCCCTATGACAAGCGGGACCTGCAGGATCCCATTTTTTACGTAAATCCATAGATTTTGCTATTACTTCATAAATCTATATCTCCAGTTTGGGTGCTCCAAAAATTGTGAAACAAGTTTTGTTCGTTTCCTTGTTAAGTTCTCTGCATGTTAGATCTAGTAAATTTGCTATGTTATCTACACTTTTGTGCTGTAGAAATTATTATTGAAAAGTGGTTTAGAGTTTTTATTAACTTGCTTTTGGCCATAATTTGAGAAATATAAGTCCAACAATTGTGGTTCCAATTTTGTTAGTATTCTAATAATATGTACTAGCTCTTAAGAATATAAAACATATATGTTGTTTACTGTTTTATTGGTGCTTCACATTAATCTTGTTAAATAGGAAATAAATGGTTGAATTGCTTGTTATTTTTGTAACTTGAGTTGTATTGCTCCAAATGGCATGCAAATTTAATTTTAGACTCTCTGTACGATGTGTAATGTATGGTTAAAATTTTATGATTTATGGTGCAAGTATGACTGAGTTGTTGATTTATCTTCTTTGATGTCTATTAAGTAGATTTAAATACATTATAAATAATATATTGTGGTAAAAATGGAAAATAGAGTTCCACTACCTTTGTATGATATTGTGTTAGCCTGAGAATAAATAATATAGTCATGTTGTTTCAGAAAATGTTGAGTTTCCTATTTAATTTGCTCTCCAATGCTTTATTGCATTATAGATTTGTGTATTTTGTAATAATTAAATTATGGAACCTAAGCATGTAAGATTTGAACCTTGGTCATGAATTGTGATTAACTATCTCTCATAAAAATATCAACTCCATTTGAGATGTTTACCATATAACTTAAACAATTAAATAATAGAGTTTTATGTGATATTTGGTGAAAGATTGGAGGTAATTAGACACATGCATGTTGTTTATGACTTATTGCCATGTCTTAATCTGAGATAAATTCTTTATGTTGTGTTATGATGTTTGGAGCTATTTAACTAGCTCACATATGTGTTTCTTGGGTGAAAAACAAGTAACCAAATTAATTGCAATCCTGCTGAGAAATGGCTGCATGTATAGTCCCTGTTGTTATGGTGTTTTCTCCATGAAAATGATGTTTCATGAAAATATGTTCTATACAAAAGTTGTAGCCAACTTCTATGTCTAGCTTTCTAAAATTTCATGTTCATAGGCCTAATAGTTTAGGAGTTATAGCTTTTGGATGACTGCTGTCAGGTTTTGCCAATTTTCTGTGTAGATCCGATTGATTTTATTATTTGATTGAGTTATGCTTTGAATCATGTAACACCCGAAAATTTTCAATTTTTGAAAATATGAATTTAATTTGATTTACTTATGCAATTGATTGAGCATTTAATATATAGAATAATATTTTTTGTGAATTAAAATAAACACTTGGGCATAGAAACATGTTATGTTGCATACATGCTGCGGCACATATTTATTTCCTGAGATTTGTTTGGATTTGCAAGGGTTCAAATCTTAGGTTGAAAAGCTATTTGGAAAATAAATTTGAAAATGAGTTTTAAAAAGAGCCTTCTCCTTCCCCGGCTCGTATGCGAGCGGGACTCCCGTCGGAGTCGTGGCCGACCCGGCCACCAGGCACCTTGCCACCTCCACCGGCCCATAAAAGGAAGCCGCGACCCTCTTCCCCCTCCTACTGGCACTGACGCGTCGGGCCCACGGCATAGCGCCGTCCCCTTCCTCCGGACAGAGCCCGAACCGAGCACGGTTGCCGCCTCTGACCGTATCCTAACCACCGAATCTCCCGAGTCCGGATCTCCTACGCCTCCCTCGCGCCCCTATATAAGTCGGCCGAGCTCTGCCGTCCCTCCCCGCAAGTTCCCGAGCAAGCCGCCACCTCCAATCGTGCCCTTGCCGCAGCCACAGAGCCGCCGCCGCCCCGAGCTCCGCCGTCGCCGTCGATTTCACCAACGAGAAGTCTCTCTGTCGAAATTGGTTGCCCTCCAAGCTTCGCAGCAAGGTCAGGGATCTTCCCGACCCCTTCTCCCTCGGTTTTGTGCACTGTAGCCATGATGCCGAGCTTCGCCGCCGCCATAGTTCTGCCACCGAGCTCGCCGCATCCTCTCTGAGCTATCTCTGTGGCAACCGAAACCATAGATATGTTTAGCTTGAGCTTCTCTTGCTCCCCGACCAGATCCCGAGGTGAACCGAGCTTCCAAGCCCCGAAAACGCCGTCTCCGGCCATCCTCCGGCGAGAGCGCCGCCATTGGCCGCCCGACTCCGGCGACCAGGGCCGCCTCTTTCCCCCCCGGATCTAATCCACGCCGTCCACAGCCGATCCAACGGCCCACAGTGAGAGATACCCCTTCGCCGGCATTTTTGCAGAAAACCCCCTGAGATTTTTAATGTTCTAACCCGCAGTCCCTTGGCGTCTTTGGTCAAATACGCTTTTGTTCTCGGAAAACGTATTTTACTCGGGTTAGATTCAAAATACGTTTTCAATATTTACAGATTTGCCACTCAGTTTATTTCGGCCATATTTTATTTGTTTTAACTCCGATTTGATCCGTTCAAGTCTCGTTAGATTCGTAATTTTGTAATCTATCTAATGATGCTACTGTTAGTCATGTTTTCAACTTTTAAAATTCGAGATTAGATTTAATCTATTATTTTATTAAAGTAAAACTTGTTTATTTCATAACTTCTCCGTTTGAACTCCGATTTTCGTGATCTTTATATCGTTGGAATCGTAGCGATGCGTAGATTATTTTTATACACTTTTCAATCTGTTTTTCCACTGTTGGTGTACTGTTTCTAATATAGACCTTGTTTGCTTCGTGTATGATTGCCTCGATGATTGTGTGGTGATTTTATGATCGAGTTCAGACGGTGAGCAATACGTTGGTGATCAAGAGTACACTGAGGATCCAAGTTCTCCAGAGCACTTTGATCAAGGCAAGTATAGCATGGACCATCCTTGTTGCCTATTCACCTTAATCACTAAATTCATGATGCATGTGTCTACCTTGGTAACCCTAGTATTTATTCCTAAGTTTTGATGACTTGATCCTTGTTACCTATGAGATTGCATTTGAGTAGTGATGCTAGTGCTTGATGGTGTCATGATCTTATGAACTTGATTAATTAATTATGAAATAAAGATTTAAAAGATGCTTTTTAGCAACATGGACTAAGGACTTAACTGTAAGTATGACACCGGGACTTACAGCGCAACCATGAGGGTCATATGGCTCTGACTTTAGTCAAGTATGAAGTTACTTTCTATTATGTTGTTAATCTTGAAAGGTTCCTTGCCGAGCTGGTTGTTTTGCGGCTCCTGTCTTTGTGTGTACTGCTGCGTGTGTGTGCCACTAGAAGGAGGGCTCTACCACCCCTTGCCATTGCGCCCGGATTGATTAGTGGCATGTTAGGAAGGCTTTTGAAAGACTTCATAGTGTACCCTGCCGCACTTCCTTGGTGAGGTGACATGGGAGTCATGACCCTTGGCATATGGGAATCACGACTTATGGTGAAAGTGTGCAACCTCTGCAGAGTGTAAGACTGATATATCAGCCGCGCTCACGGTCACGAGCGGCCTTGGACGTCTTACAGGAACTTAACTAATTTAATATTGATTTATTTGGAGTTTCTATTGATGTTTATTCCATATTAATTATCATGTTTATATGATCATGCAAATCTTGTTCCTTGGTATATTCTATTGCTGCTACTCAAATTGCTAAAACATGATCAACTAAAAGCAACCGCTGTCAAACCAGTGTCTTGCCTTATTTGAGCCTCATAAACCCATGTTATTCTTGTTGAGTACGACATGTACTTACGCTTGCTTTATTTTTCATATTTGGATAAAAATCCCGGATGGGTAAGAGATGACTATGATGATTCTTCTGAGGATTACTAGGATTGTGGTTCACCAGTCAACTACTTCCTTGTGAATTGGAGCTTCTGCGAGAGAGTTATATATATTCCGCTGTTATTTATGTAAAGACTCTATGATATTATTCGTTATGTATTGAACCTTGTGATGGTACTATGTAATTTGTCGCTTATATGTGTGATTGATCTCTGGGCGCACATAAGTTGGTTCATTCAATTTTATCCTTAAAATTGGGTGTGACAAATTGGTATCAGAGCATATGTTGACTGTAGGACGCAAACCTAGAAATTCTAGGGATGTTTTTCTCACCTTATTCATGCTTTCCACCTTAACTTGCTAACTGCTAAAATTTTTATGCTTCCCTTATCCTTATTCCATTATAAAAATATTCAGTCTATTCTAATTCTAACTTTGTCTTGATCTATATTGGAGAAGATGGTTCGTGGTCGCAAAACTGCACGCATGAGCACCGGAGGCTACTACCCACCGCGAGCTTTGGACATTCCAGCTGAAGACGACGTGGTGATCGTCCCGGAAAATGAAAGTGAAGAGGAAGCTATGTACATGGAAGATGTTGAAGAGATCCTTCCGTCGCCGACGCCTGCTACTCCGTCACCTCCACCGCCTGTTGCACCACCCGCACCCGAAGCCCCCGCCAGAGGTGAACCGCCCAGGAGGATGGGATGGATCCAGGAGGAATATACTAAGTATCCAGAAGAAGATGCATTTTTCCACACAACGCTCGTCAACATGCTGACCCTCTACTACGCCGACCTGCAACCTACTCTCAACTACTATAGCATGGAGCACACGCATCCTCTACGAGACACCTACTGGACCACAGAGTTGAATATCAAGGTTTGGGATGCACACCATAGAGCCTACAAGACGGAATCTGTTCATAAAAGCGCCGCTCCACGTAAGACCGTGGAAGAGAGCATGGAAGATGCCGCTACTCATGCCTACCTCTACTACCATGGTCGCCGCTATGAAGATATGGAAGGAGATGTCCATAGATTCTACCCTCGCGTGGTGACTGAAGAAGGTGACATCGCCATGACTATGCCCGAAGTGGATCAGCCCGCTCTTAGAGCTCTAGCAAGATTGTCTTGGGCACTTATGGGAAGAGTCCATGGTTTGGAACGCGATTTGGCAAGAGCCAAGAGTGCCAACGCACAAATAGATCAAGAGATTGATGGATATTGAGAAAGACTCAACCAACCAAAGCTATTTCAGGAGATTCCCACACCTCCACCATTCAAGGATTCCGCTCCATAGGGTTAGGAAATTCTCTTAGCAATAAAAGACGCTAGTAGCGCTAAGTTGAGTCGAGTCTTGTGTGCGTATGAAACTCTATGTGTTAGTTGCTTTGTTCTTATGAAATATTTGTGATTTGGTTCTTTGTAATGAGTGCTGAGAATTGTGGGCATGACTACAACTCTCATAGTTAGGGTCTAAGATTTGAGAATTATTGAATCAATAGTTATTTTGGTTAAATCTGTGTTTCACCAAATCTGTTTTTCATACCTAATTAATTTAGTAATTCCAAAAATTATGACAATTTAATGGGGAACAGTAGACTTCCAAACCTTTCCATTGCCGCAAGAATCAAGTTAATATCCATTATGGTTTGAGAGATGTAACTGCTGCAAATTGAAGTTTCTGCGCAGTCTGGCAGCTTGGACAGTTTCTGTTCATGTCTGTTTTTGGTTAATTTAACTTCCGAATCTGGAGAAGTGGTCAACATGGAAGTTGTAGAAAATTTTCTGATCTTTCCAACGGTATAGAGAACGTCTCTGTTTGATTTCGGAAACTCCAGATATGATCGTTTTTTTCTTCACTGCTGTTATCGGATCCCGCCCAGAAAATTCAGATTCGTTATTTATAAGTGATTGCATAATGGTAAAAATACTAAAACTCATTTATGTGTTGAAAAACAGATGGCCGGTAACAGGAGGAATGCCAATCCACCACCACCACCGCAACCTAGCATTCAAGATCTCATCGCTTCGCAGAACCAGCTGATGCAAACTATGATGCAGTTCATTCAGCACCAACCAGCTGGAGGACCGCAGCCTGTTCAAGCTCCTACTAGAGAGAAGCGAGGAGAATTTCTGAAGGGTCGTCCACCTGTGTTCAACCATGTCGCTGACCCGCTAGATGCTGATGACTGGCTTCGCGCTGTGGAGAGGCAACTCAACATTGCGCAGTGCAACGACCAAGAGAAGGTGTTATGCATCTGGACAGTTACAAGGAGCTGCTCAAGACTGGTGGGAATCATTCCAGTATGGTCGTCCCAACAATGCACCTGCTATCACCTGGCAAGAGTTTTGTGAAAACTTCAGGTCATATCATATCCCTGAAGCTCTGATCGAGTTGAAGCAGGCCGAGTTCAGATCTCTGAAGCAAGGATGGATGTCTGTGCCAGAATTCCGTGATCATTTTGTTCAATTGTCACGGTATGCTCCTGATGATGTTGCTAATGACAAGAACAAGCAACGTCTCTTCCTCAAGGGACTTCATGATAGATTGCAACTCCAACTCATAACAACCACCTACCCCAATTTCCAAGAGCTTGTGAACTGCGCTATCGCGATTGACAACAAGCGCCAGGAGATGGCTGATAACAAGAGGAAGAAGCAAGGACCAGGTTTTACCAGGAACAACCGTCAGCGTCCCAATACCGCTCAGCAAAAATTTCAGCAGAAACACCAGGGGCCACCCAACCAGTGGAACCAAGGGAGATCTAGTCAGTGGAACCGTAATCAGAACCAACCTCGTTCCCCCTATCCTCAGCAGCAGCAGAAGACTCCCTCTCAAACACCCCAGCAAGCTACCCCGAGTAAGACTCCCATGAGGACTAATACACCGGGCACCCCCATCAAGTGTTTTGGTTGTGGAGAAACTGGACATCTCTCCTACAACTGCCCCAAGAAGCAGAACCAGCAGACTTCCCAGGGAAGCAACCCTAAGAGCAGATATCAGCCACCATCTAATCAAGGAAGGGTGAATCATGTGTCCACAGAGACAGCTCAGGAGGCACCAGAAGTTATGATGGGTACGTTCAGCGTCAACTCCATCCTCGCTACTGTTCTTTTTGATTCCGGTGCTTCATATTCTTTCGTATCACAAAGTTTTGTTAGAGTACGGAGTATACCACTTTTAACTCTACAAAACCCAATATTAGTAAATTCACCGGGTGGGGCTATGCAAGCTCAATATTATTGTCCTTCGGTTAATATTGCTCTAAGGGGGGTAGACTTTAAAGTGAACCTTACCGTAATAAGAACAGCTGGGATTAATGTTATATTAGGTCTGGATTGGATGAAGAAAAATAAGGCAGTTATTCAGTGTGAGGAGAAGGTCGTTGTGTTAACTACGCCTAAAGGAGACAAAGTCAGTGTTGATGTAGTAATGCAACCACCACCTGCAGCGACAGTTAATCAACTCCAGGAGGATGACAACCAGCTAGATCACGTTGTGGATGAGTTTCCGGACGTATTCCCTGATGAATTGCTAGGTATGCCACCCGACCGCGTCATTGAATTTATTATTGAATTATTGCCTGGAACTGCACCCATAGCTAAGCGTCCATATAGAATGGGAGTAAATGAGTTAGAAGAACTTAAGAAACAAATTAAAGAATTATTAGACAAAGGTTTTATTCGGCCTAGTTCTTCACCTTGGGGAGCACCAGTTATTTTTGTTGATAAGAAAGATGGAAGTCAGCGGATGTGTGTGGATTATCGGTCACTTAATGAGGTTACTATCAAGAATAAATATCCATTGCCTAGAATTGATGATTTGTTTGACCAATTGAGAGGAGCCTGTGTATTTTCCAAGATTGATCTTCGTTCCGGTTACCATCAACTAAAAATTCGTGCTACAGATATACCTAAGACAGCTTTTACTACACGGTATGGATTATATGAGTACACCGTGATGTCCTTTGGATTGACCAATGCACCTGCCTACTTTATGTATCTGATGAATAAAGTGTTTATGGAGTACCTAGACAAGTTTGTTGTGGTATTTATTGATGATATTTTAATTTATTCGAAAAATGAGAAGGAACATGCTGAACATTTAAGATTGGTGCTACAAAAATTACGGGAGCATAAGTTGTATGCTAAGCGGAGCAAGTGTGAATTTTGGTTAAAGGAAGTTGCCTTTCTTGGTCATATTGTCTCCAATGGTGGTATAGCGGTTGATCCTAGCAAAGTAGAAGATGTTGTGAATTGGAAGCCACCAACAACTGTTAGCGAGATTCGTAGTTTTCTGGGATTAGCAGGGTATTACAGGAGATTTATTGAAGGGTTCTCAAAGCTTGCTAAGCCTATGACTACTTTATTAAAAAAGAATGCTAAGTTTGTTTGGTCGGAAAAATGTCAAAAGAATTTTGAAGAATTGAAGAAAAGATTAACCACAGCCCCCGTGTTGACTTTGCCGGATTTGAGCAAGAGATTTGCTATATATTGCGATGCATCTTGTCAAGGCTTGGGTTGTGTTCTTATGCAAGAAGGAAGAGTTGTGGCCTATGTGTCAAGACAGCTGAGGAAACATGAATTGAATTATCCTACTCATGACCTTGAGTTAGCTGCAGTTGTGCATTCGTTAAAAATTTGGAGACACTATATTATTGGGCAAAAGTGTGATATCTACACCGACCACAAGAGTTTGAAATATATTTTTACTCAGTCAGATCTGAATTTGAGGCAATGTCGCTGGTTAGAATTGATCAAGGATTATGATTTGGAGGTACATTATCATCCGGGAAAGGCGAATGTTGTCGCCAATGCCCTTAGTAGAAAGAGCTATGCTAATGAGATGCGAGTAACACCTATGCCAGAGGAGCTATGTGCTGAATTTGAGCGTCTCAATTTAAGTTTGGTTACTAATGCTATGGAGATAGTGGTTGAACCTACACTAGAGCAGGATATACGCAAAGGGCAGCTCGAAGATGAGAAGCTCAGAGAGATAGCTGAAAATGTAGTGGTTGGTAAGTCATCCGGATTTAGAATAGATGAACAGGGTACTCTATGGTTTGGAAAAAGGTTGTGCGTACCCGAGATAAGATCTATTCGCGACGCAATACTCCGAGAAGCTCGTGACTCAGCCTACTCCATACATCCCGGTAGCACGAAAATGTATTTAGATCTTAAAGAAAGGTATTGGTGGGTTGAACTTAAAAGAGATGTGGCAGAATATGTAGCAATATGTGACACCTGTCAGAGAGTTAAAGCTGAGCATCAGAGGCCTGCAGGTTTACTACAACCTATGAAGATACCTGAATGGAAGTGGGATGAAGTTGGTATGGATTTCATAGTTGGTTTGCCACGTACTCAGTCAGGGTATGATTCTATTTGGGTAATTGTTGATCGTTTAACTAAAGTTGCTCACTTTATACCGGTTAAGACTACCTATGCCGGAGCAAGGCTAGCTGAATTATATATGGCAAGAATTGTGTGTCTGCATGGGGTTCCTAAGAAAATTGTGTCGGACAGAGGTACTCAATTCACGTCTCACTTTTGGAAAAAAATACATGAATCTTTGGGAACTGAGATGAATTTTAGTACTGCCTATCATCCTCAGACAGATGGATAAACAGAAAGAACCAATCAAATATTAGAAGACATGTTGAGAGCCTGTGCATTGCAAAAAGGTGATAGTTGGGATAAGAGTTTGCCATATGCAGGGTTCTCTTATAATAATAGTTACCAAAAGAGTCTCAAGATGGCACCGTTCGAGGCTTTGTATGGTCGTAAATGTAGAACACCTTTATTTTGGAACCAAACCGGAGAAACTCAAGTGTTTGGACCAGCAGTGTTGAGAGATGCAGAGGAACAAGTTGTGAAAATTAGAGAAAACTTGAGAGTGGCTCAGTCGCGACAAAAGAGTTATGCAGAAACAAGAAGAAGAGAACTGACATTTGAAGTAGGAGATTATGTCTACCTATGCGAGGCGTAAAAAGGTTCAATATGATAGGTAAATTAGCACCAAGGTATATTGGCACATTCAAGATTCTAGCAAGACGCGGAGAAGTAGCTTATCAGCTAGAACTACCCGAAAGTTTGTCGGGTGTTCATGATGTGTTTCATATATCCCAACTTAGAAAGTGTTTGCGAGTGCCCGAAGAGCAAATACCATTGGAGGAATTGGTTGTTAAAGAAGATCTCACGTATGAGGAATACCCAATTAAAATATTGGAAACAGCAGAGCGAGTCACAAGGAGTAGAGTTATAAAAATGTGCAAGGTTCAGTGGAATCGGTATACAGAGGATGAGGCAACCTGGGAAAGAGGGGAAGAATTGAGAAAGTCATATCCCCAATTATTTGAGTAAGCTAATCTAATCTCGAGGACGAGATTATTTTTAAGAGGGGTAGAATTGTAACACCCGGAAATTTTCAATTTTTGAAAATAGGAATTTAATTTGATTTACTTATGCAATTGATGGAGCATTTAATATATAGAATAATATTTTTTGTGAATTAAAATAAACCCTTGGGCATAGAAACATGTTATGTTGCATACATGCTGCTGCACATATTTATTTCCTGAGATTTGTTTGGATTTGCAAGGGTTCAAATCTTAGTTTGAAAAGCTATTTGGAAAATAAATTTGAAAATGAGTTTTAAAAAGAAAAGGGAAAAGAATAGAAATCCTCACCCCTCCTCTCTTTCGGCCCGAGGCCAGCCCATTCCTTTCCTTGGCCCAGGCCGCAGCCAGGGCGCTGCCCTTTCTTCTTTCCCCGCGTGGGCCGAGCCCAGCAGCAGTGCCGGCCCAGCTCCCCTCTCAGGTGTGCCCTGCCCTCTTCCTTCTGTGACTGCCGCCCGGGGCCCGCATGGCAGAGCCTTCTCCTTCCCCGGCTCGTATGCGAGCGGGACTCCCGTCGGAGTCGTGGCCGAGCCGGCCACCAGGCACCTTGCCGCCTCCACCGGCCCATAAAAGGAAGCCGCGACCCTCTTCCCCCTCCTACTGGCACTGACGCGTCGGGCCCACGGCACAGCGCCGTCCCCTTCCTCCGGACAGAGACCGAACCGAGCACGGTTGTCGCCTCCGACCGTATCCTAACCACCGAATCTCCCGAGTCCGGATCTCCTACGCCTCCCTCGCGCCCCTATATAAGTCGGCCGAGCTCTACCGTCCCTCCCCGCAAGTTCCCGAGCAAGCCGCTGAAAGGTCCTAAATAGCTAGAGGGGGGTGAATAGCCTATAAAAATCTACAAACAACACTTAACAAGCCGATTAGTAACAAAAGCAAGCTTTGCAAAACACTAGCTCTAAACTATGCTATGCAAGCCACCTCGACAAGTATACTACACTATGATCACTAGTTCACACTCAAAGGCTATGTCACTACTATACACTACTCCTAAGTGAGCAACTAACTAACAAGCTACACACGAGAGTAAGTACACAAAAGTAAAGAGAGAAGGTGATTTCAATACCCCCGGTATAGAGAAGATATGAAGTCCAATATAACCAATCAATCAAATATAAGGGAAATCCTCGGTAGAGAGATGACACAAGATTTTTTACCGAGGTTCACTTGCTTGCCGGCAAGCTAGTCCTCGTTGTAGCGATACACCCACTGTAATACCTCTGGTATTACGATTAATAAAACTGCCATGTCATCATGTTTAATTTTTCATAAATGCATTTTTGCTTGTGCATTAGGGTGTTGAGTGAATTGTTGTTTATATTTGTAATTGTATGTTTAGGTCCCTAATTGAGGTTTTTAAAATAAAAACAAAAGAACTTTTAAAGTAGGCCCTAATTAGGTCCCAAAACCCTAAATCAAAAACCATCAGGAAACTAGGGTAGGTGCTTTAATAAAAGTTGTCAATCTTTTAAAATTAAGCAACTTTTATTTTGGGATATTTTGAAGTTATGTTGAAAATATTTGAATTAAACTCAAAATAGTGCTTTAAGATTTGAATTTGAAACTACACTTCAAAATTATTGAGAATCTCATAAAACTTCCTTAATAAAAGTTTTATATCTCTCTGAAATAAACAACTTTCATTTTTACCAGTCTTGAAGTTCTTTAATAAAAATTTGAATTAAACTCAAAACATTATGTTCAAATTCAAATTTAAAACTTTAGTTTCAGAAATATCAAGAAATTGACAAAACTTCCTTAATAGAAGTTGTAGAGCTCTTCGATTGTAACAACTTTTATTTTAGACATTTTCCAAGTTATTGAGAAAAATAAAAAGTAATTTTAGGATCAAGTTTTGAGATTTAAAAACCCTTTTTACCCCCTTTTTAAATAATTTCCAAACTATACCGAATTTGAAAATGCTTCCTTAACAAAAATTTCCTAGAACTTCCTTCCCTACAACTTTTGTGTTTGGGTAAATTTGAGTTGTTGTATGAATTTGAATTTAATTTGTACTTTTGTACCGGGGAGAGATGTACTTGTGCACTGTAGTAGAGCCTCCCCACCGTCACCCACGTCGTCGGCGCGGCTGCCACCACGCCGCCGCCCATTCCGTGCCCATGACGGTGCTATGACGTGCGCACAGTGTCGCCAAGGTCACCCACGACCTCTTGGTCGGCTCCTCGCCCTATTTAAGCCCCTCCCGAGCCCCTCCTCTCTCCCCTTCCCTCCATTGCCGCCGCCGGCCGAGCTCGGGTCGCCGGTCAAATTGGCGCTGCGTAGAGCCTCACACTCCGATTCCACTTGCCACAGAATTCAGCACATTCTAGCGCGTCGATTTGGATCGGTGGGTTCACCCCCGACCGCTTAGGGTAGACGGCATCGCCGTTCTTCTTCCCGGGAACCTACGAGAGCGCCGCCGCGACATCCTCGCGTGAACGGCACGTTTGGGTGAGCATAGGATCACATGAGCTAGTGTTTCGAACACCTCTTTGTGTCTGGTTGATCATGCGCTAGACGGTTTCTCGTTTGGCGTTGCAGGTCCCTCGGAACATCGCTCGTGCCGCCGGTTCACGCCGCCGGATCCGCTTTCCGCGACAACTGAGCGTTCCGAGTCTCTCCGACCTCAACGAGCGCAAGCAACGCACCTAGGTGAGCTCTAGGAATATCTTGGTGTAGACGGTTTGGTGTGGTAAGTCCGGTAATCGCCGGAACAGGAGCGCCACTGCACTGCTCCCGGTACCTGCCGCCATGGCCGCGTCGGGCTCCGTCTTAGGCTTCAATCCACCCACCTGAGCACGTAGGTTAGTGCGGCTCGTCGCGTTAAGTGCTCCGGTGATCTTCCCGACGAATCGGAACCGCCCCCCCACCGGTGGGCAAGCGCCGCGCCGGCGTTCGTGTGCGCGAGCGCGGGCACGACGCCCCTCCGGCGGGAGATTGATGAAGAGGCGTGGGCAGGCCTCCTGGGCCGTGGTGGGCTGGCCTGCTACAGCCTGGCCCGAGTGGTTGGCGGGTGGAAGGCGCGGTGTTGGGCCGGCTGTGCTGCGGTTCGGGCCGAAATGAGTTTTTCCTTTATTTCGCGAATTAAATGGATTTTCTCATTTCTTGGTAAAATGAATAGTAAGCAGTTTTGTCATTTTTGTGCAATTTAAATTATTGCGTGAAAAATTATGGAATTAATAGTATATGCTCTATGTTAGTTGTAGTATTTTATAAAAATAATTAACTTGCTTTTTGAACAATGTCTGTAGTGAATAAAATTGAGTAGATTAATTATTAAATGGAGTTTTGGTGAATTTTAATAATTTTTCTATAACTCCAAAAATCATGAAATTTTATGTGCCACTGTTTTAGGTCATTACCTATCTGTTAGAAAAGTTTGAGCTCACTTTGAATTAATTAAATTATTAACTAATTAATATAGGGTTAATAATTAATAAAGTGAATAACAAATGGTTCTTTCTACATTTTAAATAAATTCTGGGAAACTCCAAAAATCATGAAAATTGGTATGGTTCTGTTTGGCATAAAAACCTACCTGTTGGTGAAGTTTGGTCACAATTAAAATTAGTTTACTTATGTATTAAATGTAGATTAGTTTAAATGAATAATGATTTAGAAATTGGATTTAGATCTTTTGTGTAGCTCCAACAATCATAAATTTCTATGTGCTGCTATCTTAAAATGAAACCTATATGTTAGGAGAGTTGGAACTCTTTTAGAATTAAGATAATTGTTAGCTAATTATTACTAGAGTTAATAATTAACAAAAGGAATAGAAGCTGGTTTAACTCTAGGTTTTGTATGACTTTATGATTGTTTGTGGTTCTAGGTCTAAACCCCTTTGACCTAAAACACCCTAACTTGACCTTGTCGTGTTTAGCTTGGGTAGTTCTATATTGCCCTATGTTAGGTTTTGTTTATTATTGTTCTTCCTGCACCGTCATTTCATGTGCATTTCATTGATCATGCATCATTGCATACGTATAGTGATTCGGTGATCGGAGGTTGATTGATTGATCTCGACGGAGGGAATATTCATCAAGTGACGTCAAGTGGTTTTCTCTGGTCTTCTGGCAAGAGTGTCAGACCTGCAACAAAGGCAAGCCCCGGTGCATTAACCCTTCTATTGCAAAAATCTTTAAAACAATGAGTTTAAAATTGATGCATTAAGTTGATAGGAGTTGATTGAAAATCAATTGATGCATTTACTATCCTTGACTACTCATTATCCAAATAACCTGATAATTTAAAATGCCTTGTTAAAATGCTTAGCTATGCTTGATTAATTTAGATATGTAAAAATGTTATTTTCAACTCTGATGATTGGAACAAATGAATTATTACCTGGGAAGGGTATTTGTCCTCGTTCGTTGACAGTGTACCTGATCAGTCCATTATCATCGGAGGGGATGGGTTTTCTGAGTGGTTGGCCAATTGTTTGGGTTAGAGTCCCAACTTTCGTCGCCATCGGAAAAGGAATTTGAAAACCGGGCGGATTCCAGGGTATTTGGGTTAGAGTCCCAATGCATGGTTTCTGACGGAAAGCAGTAGGGACCGTTCGTTGTAAGGCCTGTTGTGATCAAGATGAACAGACTAGCCACGTACCATTACGGAAAGCCTAGAGTCCGGTCGCTCTATTGCTGGAACCGACAACCACGCACTGGGAGTGGAGAGATGGCGGGAGTAGCGTGTACCCACGTGGCCGTCGTGCCTGGAGACTAGTGGAGTACTGTGCTCCCGGGTGGCGCAGGACCGGTTCCGGGATAGAAAAGCCGAGATGACGGGTTGGTATATGTATGCCGGCGTGCTGCATATACAGTGTGGATAGGAACCCCAGCTGGGTCTACTTTACTTGATTCGAATCGACGTGCTCCTCGGTTATGGAGACTTGATCCTCACGTCTACCCCGAAAAGTGGTTCGGAACATAGGTTGTTTTTGGAAAGTAATGAATGAATGGAAAGAATGATGATAAATGAGATTTAACTATGAGACTATTGTTATAAGTAATTTAATATTAAGAGAAGATGATGAAACTGATTAGATTGCTTTTCTGCAAATTCTCATCTCCTGCTAGCCTTACCCTCAGCCTTGCATTCCAAGAGTCAAATATTTTTCTTAGTCGGGTAAGTCTTGCGGAGTACCCAGTACTCAGGGTTTGTTAACCCCTGTTGCAGGTATCTTAATATAAGTCTACGCGCGACTGTGCCGGTTGAAGGATCGTGCATGGATGAAGATGTGTTTATGATATAACCCTTGGGCAAGGGTATAGTTGTATATTGCTACTCCGCTACGAGGCTCTGGTTTGGGATAATGTAATCTAAGTCTATAAATTTATATATTGTAATACTTCCGCACTCTTAACTCTGATTCATATTATTTGTGTAAAACTGTTGTAATACTTGCAATGGCTTTACAATGAGATCCTCGGGGAAATTCGGGTTTCCTAGGAGACCGGGCAGGCCACCTAGGTCAATGGGAACTCGTGCTGACTGGTCAAAGGTCCTTAGGGACGATGACGGAGCACGTGGGCCCTATGATTAAGGCGGTTCTGTCACACCCACTTGGAGGTTCACGCGCTAATTGGCATCACACGCCAAACCCTTCTCAAGGGTGCCGCACAACCAACACAAGATGGGGATCCACCAAGCTACGAGCAATCCACTAAAGATGCCTTTCGCGATCTCCCGTGGGGATAGGCTCAAGAACCCCTCACAATACCTTGATCGGAGGCGGAGACAATCACCAACTCCCCTCAACGATCCTCGCAGCTCCAAGCCGTCTAGGAGTCGGCAAACTCCAAGAGTAATGAGAGAAACCGCTGCGAATCACCACTACCAAGTGCCTCTAGATGATCTCTATCAATGCAATGCACTTAATGCTCTCCAAACTCACCAAATGATGAACACAATCAAGTAGGATGAGTGAGAGTGGAGTGGGAAGGCTCACAAGTATGCTATAATGTTCAGGAGTGCCAAGAGATACTCCCCAAACCAGCCAAGTGACTATTTATAAGCCACACACAAAGAAATAGCCGTTTAGACTTCACTGCGTACCGTCGGACTGTCCGACGGCCAGACCGTCGGACTAATCTGCACGGTCCGATGCCCCGGATAAACGCCACGTGTCACTAGCCGTTTGAAGTTGAACGTTGTATCACAACGGCTAACTTCCCACGCTAAACAAACCGTCGGACTGTAGGCCGTCGGACCAAACCTTACGGTCCAACGCCCACTGCCATTGCACCGTCGGACTGAAAATACACGCCACGTTGGACCAAACGAAACCACGGTCCGACGTTTCCAGAGAGCTCCCCGAGCCCTGAAAACCGTCGGACATTGGTCCGACGCTCACCGTCGGACTAACGCCGAGAGTCCGACGCTCCTCTGCTCTCCACGTGTCGACCTGCTGCGGCTCTGCACCGTCGGACCCTGAGGACAATGGTCCGACGCTCCGAAATCAAGCGTCCGATGCTTGCTGAAGGGGTTAGCCGTCGGACCAAAGACAATGGTCCGACGCTCAGTCAAGTTAGAGTCCGACGCTAGTTTTTCTTATTGAAACGTTTCCGAAATTCACCGTTTCTTAAGGCACTAACACTCCAAAGTATCTCTCACTTAGGTGCACGTGTGTTAGCCTTTTCAAAGAGTTTTCCACGGGTCAAGTTAGTGTCACTAGCATCTATATGCATATGCAATGATCATAAACACCTAGTGGCACTTGATAACCGTATTTCATCAACGATTTCGCCCCTCTTGATAGTACGACTATCTATCCTAAATGTGATCACTCCCTCTATGAAGTCTTGATCACCAAAAGCAAAAGAGCTCCTATGGGTTATACCTTTGCCTTGAGCTCCTAGCTTTTTCACCATCTCTTGATGAAGCTTGTGGACTCCTTTTGATGATGGACTTATACCATTTGTATGGATGCCGTCATTGCCCTTCACTTGTGGCCTCCACCGACCCGGTCCATTGCTCCATCTTGTTGTTTGCTAATCATTCTTATGAAACACTTAGAGCAATCGTTAGCAAACTAGGTTTCATCAATTACCCAAAACCAAACATAGGCTTTCAGCCGCCGCCTCCAATTGTGCCCTTGCCGCAGCCACAGAGACGCCGCCGCCCCGAGCTCCACCGTCGCCGTCGATTTCGCCAACGAGAAGTCTCTCCGTCGAAATTGGTTGCCCTCCAAGCTTCGCAGCAAGGTCAGGGATCTTCCCGACCCCTTCTCCCTCGGTTTTGTGCACTGTAGCCATGATGCCGAGCTTCGCCGCCGCCATAGTTCCGCCACCGAGCTCGCCGCATCCTCTCCGAGGTATCTCTGTGGCAACCGAAACCATAGATATGTTTAGCTTGAGCTTCTCTTGCTCCCCGACCAGATCCCGAGGTGAACCGAGCTTCCAAGCCCCGAAAACGCCATCTCCGGCCATCCTCCGGCGAGAGCGCCGCCGTTGGCCGCCCGACTCCGGCGACCAGGGCCGCCTCTTTTCCCCCCCGATCTAATCCACGCCGTCCACAGCCGATCCAACGGCCCACAGTGAGAGATACCCCTTCGCCGGCATTTTTGCAGAAAACCCCCTGAGCTTTTTAATGTTCTAACCCGCAGTCCCTTGGCGTCTTTGGTCAAATACGCTTTTGTTCTCGGAAAACGTATTTTCCTCGGGTTAGATTCAAAATACGTTTTCAATATTTACAGATTTGCCACTCAGTTTATTTCGGCCATATTTTATTCGTTTTAGCTCCGATTTGATCCGTTCAAGTCTCGTTAGATTCGTAATTTTGTAATCTATCTAATGATGCTACTGTTAGTCATGTTTTCAACTTTTAAAATTCGCGATTAGATTTAATCTATTATTTTATTAAAGTAAAACTTGTTTATTTCATAACTTCTCCGTTTGAACTCCGATTTTCGTGATCTTTATATCGTTGGAATCGTAGCGATGCGTAGATTATTTTTATACACTTTTCAATCTATTTTTCCACTGTTGGTGTACTGTTTCTAATATAGACCTTGTTTGCTTCGTGTATGATTGCCTCGATGATTGTGTGGTGATTTTATGATCGAGTTCAGACGGTGAGCAATACGTTGGTGATCAAGAGTACACTGAGGATCCAAGTTCTCCAGAGCACTTTGATCAAGGCAAGTATAGCATGGACCATCCTTGTTGCCTATTCACCTTAATCACTAAATTCATGATGCATGTGTCTACCTTGGTAACCCTAGTATTTATTCCTAAGTTTTGATGACTTGATCCTTGTTACCTATGAGATTGCATTTGAGTAGTGATGCTAGTGCTTGATGGTGTCATGATCTTATGAACTTGATTAATTAATTATGAAATAAAGATTTAAAAGATGCTTTTTAGCAACATGGACTAAGGACTTAACTGTAAGTATGACACCGGGACTTACAGCGCAACCATGAGGGTCATATGGCTCTGACTTTAGTCAAGTATGAAGTTACTTTCTATTATGTTGTTAATCTTGAAAGGTTCCTTGCCGAGCTGGTTGTTTTGCGGCTCCTGTCTTTGTATGTACTGCTGCGTGTGTGTGCCACTAGAAGGAGGGCTCTACCACCCCTTGCCATTGCGCCCGGATTGATTAGTGGCATGTTAGGAAGGCTTTTGAAAGACTTCATAGTGTACCCTGCCGCACTTCCTTGGTGAGGTGACATGGGAGTCATGACCCTTGGCATATGGGAATCACGACTTATGGTGAAAGTGTGCAACCTCTGCAGAGTGTAAGACTGATATATCAGCCGCGCTCACGGTCACGAGCGGCCTTGGACGTCTTACAGGAACTTAACTAATTTAATATTGATTTATTTGGAGTTTCTATTGATGTTTATTCCATATTAATTATCATGTTTATATGATCATGCAAATCTTGTTCCTTGGTATATTCTATTGCTGCTACTCAAATTGCTAAAACATGATCAACTAAAAGCAACCGCTGTCAAACCAGTGTCTTGCCTTATTTGAGCCTCATAAACCCATGTTATTCTTGTTGAGTACGACATGTACTTACGCTTGCTTTATTTTTCATATTTGGATAAAAATCCCGGATGGGTAAGAGATGACTATGATGATTCTTCTGAGGATTACTAGGATTGTGGTTCACCAGTCAACTACTTCCTTGTGAATTGGAGCTTCTGCGAGAGAGTTATATATATTCCGCTGTTATTTATGTAAAGACTCTATGATATTATTCGTTATGTATTGAACCTTGTGATGGTACTATGTAATTTGTCGCTTATATGTGTGATTGATCTCTGGGCGCACATAAGTTGGTTCATTCAATTTTATCCTTAAAATTGGGTGTGACAAATCACTTCTTGGTGATAATAGATCAGTTGTAGTATATTTCTATGTCTTTCCAAATTGTCTATGATCATCCCTTTTGGTGGTCTAAATCTCTAGTTATGATTGTTTGAGTTGGGAGGACAGAATCTGTCCAAGTCTGGACAGAGCTGTCTTCTTTGTGTTGTTTGACCTTTATATGAATTAAATTATCTGAAGAGGATAATACCAAAGTTGTAGACAATTTCAATAACTTTCCAGAAAGTCTTAGATCACCCTGGTTGGATGTATATAGCTTCAGTTATGGTTAAACCTTGTGCTTGCTGTCCTGCTGTCCTTAAAATGCCCATGTGAGATTATGATTGCTTTCATGTTGCCTTTCTTGGTGGCATTGTTAGCTCATGATTCAGTGATGCTAGATTAACATGTCTTGTATTACTTTCTCTTATTCATACATGTGTATTGTGCATCTCATTTAGGTACGATAGATGATGAACGCGTGGAGTGAAGGACATGATGATGGAACTAACCACAAGACGGTGTGGTGGGCTAATCACGAAGGTGGAAGGACTAATCGAGTGCTTGGATGGAAAATGCTCGTCGAACAAGTGTCATCTAACAAACACTAACTTAGTGCTGAACCCCAGGCAAGCCCCGGAGCATCCCTAAGCCTCCACCTATCTCTTTTTATAAATGCACCGGTTTTTATTAAATCGTATGTTTGTGCATTTAAGTATAGGAGTTGGTTTGAAACCGTTGCTGCATATCTACCTTGTCTACTATATATGTGAACCTGATACTATTACTAGACAGGTGACCGATCTTATGCTTAGCCCTGCTTAGACCGGTAGAAGTCGGGTGATTTCCTGCCATCCGCGAGAAAGTCGGGTGATTTCCTGTCATCCGCGAGTGTAGGTGGTGACTGACGAGATCCACATGGTTGGCTATATGTGTCACCATGCCACAATGAAATAATGAGAGAATCAAGGGTAGGTAGCGGGGAGCTGCATGACATGGGTCATGTTGACTTCGGTGCTGCTTGCGGCCGACTAGGACTGAGGCCACCAGACATCAGTTGAGATTGAAGGACGTCGTCACATAGCTGGCCAGATAAGTCGTTCTGACCGCGAAGCCGAGTATTTCTTTTTGAGCCGAGCTTTGATGCGACTAGGCAGACATATTCTTGAGGTAGGAAGTATGTGTGGAGACACCATTTTACCAAGGGCAGGTTAGGGACCTGATGCATCTTAGAAGTGGGTTGGTATCTGAGAATATGGTCCCCGCCAAACTCGCGACATATTGCGTCTCAGAAGGATTTAACGGTGACCCAAGAAGCCAGTGGCTCGGCTGACAGGGTTTGTGATTGGCATATTTGCCAGCTGGTACAATCGATTCGAATCACCATCTCTCCTAGTTAGTGAGAAACTGAACTGATCTTCTGGTGAGGTAGAGGTTAACAACTTGAACGTGATCAATGGTGAGATGAGGTTGATATCTATGGATATAGGAAATCATATGGTTTATTGATTGCTATAATATCAAGTGATTGCTTAGTATAGCTGCAAACCTTAGCTATAATAGCTGAACAGAAATCGAAGCTGAACAATATTTAAAATTGATAAGTTGAGGGATTATTGTAGTAATGCTTTTTCTCCAAAAATGATGCTATCTCCTGAACTCCACCCAATAAGCCTTGCATATCCTTGAAAGTCTTTTTTTTTTACTTCCTGTCGGGTAAGTCTAGCTGAGTACAATTGAGTACTCAGGGTTTTATTCCCAATGTTGCAGGAGGAATGTTTTGTTGACTAAAAGAATTACTTCTATCCTTCGGAAGAGGAGGACTAGACCTTGGGCAAGATCATGTTATCTATCTTACCTTTGTTGCTGTGACTGGTCGACACTTGGCACTGTATTATGAACTTAAATATGTGTAAATCTATTTCATTTTTGCTACTGAACTTTTATGTAAAAGTCTATCTTGTACTCTGATGTATTTGAAATATGTGCGAATCTATGTATCATGTGTATGTGTACTGCTGAGTTTCTGCGATCCTTGGGGTATGTACTGTGTAAAAGTTTGAAATCCTTCGAGATTTCACGGACTACCGGGTTTATATTGGCTCAAGTGTGGCTTGATAGCTGGGAAAACAACTGTCGCTGTACTTGTGCTCGTATAAATTGGTCGGTTCTGTTACAGACCGTTTGGTAGGGCTTTACTTCACTAGCGAAGCCATTTTTATTATGGCTTTAGCTCCACAAACGGCTCCATCCATGAAGCCAGAGCCGTTTCGATGACCCATTTGACAAAATAGGTCCTCATAATAGATGAAAATGCTAAAATGTCTATAATACCCTTACTCTCTTTCTTCTTTATATCGACATCTCTCTCATCCTCATCCTTCCGTATTTGCACACACCTCCTCGCCGATTGCCATGTCCTTTCCCGGGCATGTGCCTCCACACTAGTGCATGCGCCTCTCCCCCAGGCGCCCCCGTGCATCCTAGGCGTCTACACGCAGACGAGCTTCCACGCTGGTGGCCACAAACCCACAAGTAACTACGCCCTCCTCGACGGTTTTCATGCACGCTCGTGCTGTGAGCGCCAATGACCACGTGCTTGTACGATACTGGACACGACCTCCCCCGGAAGGTGGCGCCCCTCCTGCTAGTGGTTGTGCCGCTCCCCAGGTGGCTGCAACCAACCGTTAGCTGTTGCACCCCTGCTGCCGGTGGTTGCACCTGCGTCGGAGCACCTCCGCGCCCGTGAGCCTTGTCTGGGGCAATCTGCGGTTTCATCCTCTATCCACATAGGCAAGGTGAAGGTGGGTGAAGCCACTATTTTTGGCTTCAATGCTCATCTATGTTTTGTCTCAACACATTTTAAGGGGCTCCCTACCTAAAACTGTTTCATTTTACCCTGTTTGTCACAAAATGACTCCAAACAGCTCCTGAAGCCGGTGGAGAAGCCTTGCCAAATGGAACCTTGGGTCTGTTTAGTTGAGCTATGGCTTTTAAAAAAGTACCTATGGGTTGTGGGCTATAGAAGAGTTGTTGTTGGGTGTGGGTTGTGAGAAATCTGAATACTGTTTGGTTGAGCAGTTGTGGCTTTTGAAAAAACTGTTGAGCGGAGCTCACTTGCCATCCCCACTCAACTTTCTTCCAATCTCATTGATGGGTGGACCCCGCTTGTTAGCCTCTTCCTCTTCCTTCTTTCCGGTCCATAGATGGGAGGAGGCATCCAGGTTGGAGCCAAGAAGGAACCACTAGCCTAGGCGTGCCGACCTGAAGCCGTCGGACTACGAGAGCCGGTCCTGCTCGCTCGGGCGTCAGATCCGTGACTAGTCTTTGATCAAGGTAGAAGAAGATTGCCAGGAATAGGGAAGAAGAAGATGGCCGAGAATGGGAAAGAAGAGGATGCACTCGCCCACGTGTGGCAGCCATGGCAGGGTGTGGGGCGGGCTTGGTTGGAGAAACGTCGCCGCCTCACTAGTGAAGGTTTCATGGGACAGGGAAAAATAATCGAGAACAAAACAAAGTGGTACGTACATAATGAGTGATATGTGGGTAATTTCGAAGTAAAGTTGGAAGCCACAACAAGTGAAAGTAGGGGTGAGGGTGTTGTGAAATTTGTACTAGTAAGCTGACTTTGGCATTGGCTTTGGGGCGCAAGCCAGTCCTTTGATTAGCTTTTGGCTTTTAAGAAAGCCAAAGCAGGTTGAAAAGCGCCTAACAAAAAGGGACCTTAGGACTAGGAGTAGAGCTAGGAATTATGCGTATGAGGTCCGGTCGAAAGAGCTAACATGTAAAAACCGAGAGCAGCTCTACTGGTTATGATACTCATGGTGATCGTCTGAGTTAATACTTGTCAAAACTAAGAACATTTCAATTGGTTAAGTTTCTCGTGGTATTGTCTAGGTTAATTTATTGACTTGACACGGTTGCTCACATTATCTCCTATGTAATGTAGGATCACAATTACGACGGTATTCTTTCATTAAATCTCAATATCTACATGCTTAGTCTTTGATATATGTTTATAGGGATGATTTGTTACCTAGTTGTGCTTTGTATGATTTTATTATCTAGAAGATAATAATAGGTATATATATAACAATAATTTTGTTATATTTTTCTCTTAATATAAATAAACTTATACTAGTAAAAGAATTTGTTGTGATGTGCTTAGGGGAGCGAGGCCATGGCCCTTGGCCCTCCTTGGCTCCACCACTACTTGTTCCTCTTAAAAAAGAGAGAAGAATTCTTATCAGTCGCGTTCTATTTATTCACCTTCAGCAGAAAAGGTTACATATTTGAAACATATGTATACCACAACAAATTGGTGAAATCGTAGTCTGGACTAGCCTACAAATGTTTGCATATAGGTCAACAACAACAGCACACATCGCAGTGTCGCGCTATTACGCGTGCATCAGCTTACAGTACATATATGTTGGAAGTCTCGCCCCAGCTCCTGCTAGCGCATAAAGGACATATAGGAGTAGTACTTAGATAGATAGAGAGCGACAGAGAGAAAACAACCTTTTGTAACAAACGCAGGCGCAGGGTCATTCCCATTTCCCATGGGGAAGCTCGCCCAGAGGCTGAGGGCCTTCTCCAGGAACCGATGGCTGGTGTTCGTGGCTGCGATGTGGCTGCAGTCAATGGCCGGCGTCGGCTACCTCTTCGGAGACATCTCGCCGGTGCTCAAGGCCAGGCTCGGGTACAACCAGCGGCAGGTGGCCGCGCTGGCCGTCGCCAAGAACCTCGGGGGCTACGTTGGCGTCGTCGCCGGCACGCTCTCGGCCGCGCTGCCGGCGTGGGCGATGCTGCTCATGGGCGCGGCGCAGAACCTCCTCGGCTACGGATGGCTCTGGCTCATCGTCACCTGCCAGGCGCCGCTGCAGCCCCTCTCGATGGTGAGCCATCCTCTTCTTTTGTTTAGCAGTCATCTTCTTCTTGTTTGCGTCGGTTCTTTAGTTGCTGTTCGTTGAAATCTGAATCTTTTTATCTTTTTTTCCGCGAGAAATTGAATCTATTATATATTACTGCGTTATTATTCATTGGTTGATGATCGTTCTAAACTCATTCTTTAATTAACCAATTCATCAACAAGCGTGTTATGAGGATTTATTCCTTTTCTTTACAAAAAAGAACTTCAAAAGACGAGGCATGTTCCTAAATTACAGCGGAAGACCTGTCAATTTTGTTGCTGCCAAATTGCTCCGTTCCTCACGGACAACTTAAGTCGTAAAAACCAAGTCCACCGCGTATATGGGGAGCATGTTAAAAATATAATCTTTCGTCCTTGTGCTAGAAAAAGCTAATAAGACGATGTAAATTATGTCAGAATGGTCTGTCCCAAAGTCCAAAAGGGCAAGGTGTCATAGTAGTGCTACCTACTTTGAATTGTTGTTTAGGTAATTAGGATATGCATTCTCAAATTGAGCGAACCACATAGGTGTGCATTCCCTTGAACTGTTATTTAGGTTGTCTTTGTCGGTCACTTGTGTCATGTGGGGTCATATACAAACCTCCATTTTCTTACGGTCGTGCTAGCACGTTCCGTTCAACCGCCCCCAGGGACAGCAAATCAGGACTACCTTTGTCCATATTCAAATTGTTGTTACCCATCCTGAAATTTAGCATAGATCTTTCAATAGTAGTTGAGTTCATTTGTTGTGCCTAGTAGACAGAGACTGTAGGAGCTGTCTGTCTGGCTCTGCTTGTGGGGCAACTAGTAGATCATCATATTATTAGCCACATGGTTGTTGTCAAAGCGATCAAGCACTTTCATATGACTATAGTAAATTCAATACACGTCAGGATGGAAACCAACAAGCACTCACAGATATTGTGACCGAGTTCAATATCTGTTTAGCACTTAGTGATCTGGCCCAAATTATGTACTACTGTCAAGTTTAAGAGTTGCAGAAGATGCCAAAGGGCCAACTCGCGATTTGGGCAGAACGGTGCAAGGAACCCTAGAGGTTTGAGTACAGGGTTAAAAGACTCGGTCGGTGGGGAAGACCACCCCAGACCCTGTTTAGATCCTTAGGAATTGAATCCATTTTAAGAATCACAATTTACACATATATTAATTAATTTAATATGGTGTATATAGATTATATTTGCATATTATTCCTTGGTCATACGAAAGAAACTTACGTGTTATATTTGAGAGTAAGTTGAAAAGCGTGCTATAAATTGCAAAGTAGAAACATAACATAGTAATCTATAGAATCAAATTTATCTCTCACCTTATGAATATAAGGTAGGCTAATATGTCAACTTTGAAAAGTGGTGAAATATCACAATCCAAGTGAAATAGTCTAGATTGTTAACTAGATTCTAATTCCTCTAAATGAAACGATCCCAAACGGTCTCCCTAAAAGAAAAGGAACCCAGCCATCATCTGACCAAACCCTCCTGAGCCCTAGGCCCTGTTTAGTTTCCAAACAATTTTCCAGATTTCCCTGTCACATCGAATATAAGGTAGTAGCAGCATGTTGCATGTTTGCACAGTTTATCTATTTTTTTTGAGGCGAATCTTTTGACTCTACTTGGGCCATGACTTGGAATTGGAGAAGATTCTACATGTGCTACAGTAACTTTTCAACACACTTTTCAGCGAACTAAACAGGCCTCTAGTAGTACAGAGCTAATTTTAGGTTGACAACGAGGGATATTTTTTGAACCTACCCTCGCATCGCGTCCCCACGGGGGATCCAAATGAGTCTGTTGGATGCTAAGCGCCAACCACTGGGTCACAGTCTGTTTGCTTGACCAAAGGATTCCAAGCAAACAAAATATCCAAGCTTGATATATAACAATCCTGTTTTGTTTTCCTTGTATCTTCTTTTTTTTATGCCTGAGTTAGTTTGGATACTACTTTTAAATAAATTCATGTTTTCCTAAAATGAGATTTACATAATAATTCGTCTAATTCATAGCTAATATACTTCCTTGCTTTCGCTTTGTTTAACGAAGCCATCTACTTTTGAATTGTCATAATGTTTGCACGTTAGAAAATCCCAAGAGAGGGAAAAACTGGTACAGAATGGCATTAGCCTCTGATAATTGAAACTTGAGCAATACAATCCACTTCTATACACGATTCCTTACAAAATTGGGAACCTTAACGTTTCGAAGTGTTCACTTCACCGTTTCCGCGATTTCAAATGAACAAAACAAAGCAAAGATATGCAACTTAACATATGATTCTTCATTGTTTTGTTATTCAACAGATGTGTGTCCTTATATTTGTGGGAAATAACAGCTCCACATACTTCAACACAGCTTCGCTCGTCACATGCGTCCAGAACTTCCCAAGGAGCAGGGGCCCAATGGTGGGCATCCTCAAAGGATTCCTGGGCCTAACCAGCGCTATTCTGACACAAATCTACACAGTAATGCACACAACAGACCAGGCTTTGCTTATCTTGATGATCGCTGTTGGTCCATCGCTCGTTGCCATTGCTATGATGTTTGTTATCAGGCCGGTTGGAGGTCACCTGCAGGCGCGTCCATCCGACAAGAACAGCTTCGTGTTCATCTACACCGTATGCTTGCTTCTCGCCTCGTATCTTGCCGGCGTCAATCTAGTCCAAGATTTCCTGCAACTGTCTGATAATGTGGTTGTTTTTCTCAACGTGATTCTGTTCATCCTTCTTGTTTCTCCGATCGCGATTCCTGTGACCTTGACGCTAATGTCGGAAGCTGAGAATCCTGTTAAAGAGGCCCTCCTGTCTGAATCTGAACCACTGACAGGAGAGGGAAGCACTTCACAAGAACCGCAGGCCGTTTTAAGTGAGGTAGAAGAAGACAAGTTCAGGGACATTGACTCAGCTTTGCCTCCACCGAGTAAAAGCAGGAACATGAGACCACACCTGGGGGAGAACTTCACCATGATGGAGGCACTGGGGAAGGCTGAATTTTTGGCTTATCTGGATGTCATTCTTGCTTGGGTCAGGATCAGGGCTGACAGTGATGGACAATATGGGTCAGATGAGCCAGGCAGTTGGATTCAAAGATGCGCATATCTTCGTGTCTTTGACGAGCATATGGAACTTCCTTGGTCGCGTTGGCGGTGGCTACTTCTCTGAGATCATTGTCAGGTATAAACCCTAAGCTAAGACAATACGATTTGATTATCTACTATTCACTTTCAGTCCTTTTTCTATGTATATTTGTTTTCATCCTGACTAGCTATCTCTTCTTTTATAATCAGGCAACATGCATATCCAAGGCACATAGCACTAGCAGTTTCTCAGATCCTAATTGCTACTGCACATTTCCTCTTTGCTATGGCTTGGCCTGGAACCATGTATATCGGGACCTTCCTGGTTGGACTCGGATACGGAGCTCATTGGGCCATTGTGCCGGCTGCTGTCTCTGAACTTTTCGGCATAAAACACTTTGGTGCAATGTACAATTTTCTCGCTCTAGCAAACCCCACAGGATCCCTTATCTTCACAGGCCTTATTACCAGTACCCTTTATGATTATGAAGCTGAGAAACAAGCTCACCAACGTCTTCAGGCCATGGCGTTGCCGTCTCCAAGGCTGCTTCACAGTGCTGGTTTTTTTGCTGATGGACCACTCAGGTGTGAAGGGCCTGTTTGCTTCTTTCTCAGCTCTCTGATTATGTCGGTGCTGTGCGTTATTGGAGCCGGATTGAGCCTGGTCATTGTTCACAGGACCAAACGGGTTTATGCTTGTCTATATCGGTCTGTACGCATATGAAATTTTCGTAGATAGAAGTCGTCAAATCCTCATTCTACATTCTTTGTGTATATTTACATGTCTCGAGTGTAAGATAGTCAGGACACTACTAAAAAAAGGGTTCAGTGGCAACGAGGACTTTTTTTACAGGGGTGGCTCACTCTGCAACCTGCCTCTATAGTGCCCAGCTCAAGAGCCCACGAAATCAGCCTATCTCAACGAATGGTACTAGTAGAGGCGGCTGGTGTTAAGTACCGCCCTTACAAATGGGTCTGTTTGTAGGGGCGGCTTCAATCACCAGCTATCCCTATTGCCGCCCCTGCTATGACCATTTGTAGAGGACGGTTCTATCACCAACCATCCCTACAAGTATCCCTACATATAAATAGTCCAGCTGCTCTTCTTATTCCTCGAGCCACATACTTCAAAACAGCACAGTAAAGGTTAGGGAGGCCTTGGGCACCTCTCAAAAATTTCTCTACTAAGGGGAAGGTTTTGCTCTTATTTCCTTCGGTTGAGAGGTTGTAAAAGGTAAGAAAAAATGCTATTCCAAACTTTTTTTTTAAGTTTTAATGGTTTGTTGAGAGGTTGTAGAAGTAAGTAAAATGGAGTTTTGCTTTTTTCTCTCTCATCTATGGTGCTTTAGCTATGTATTGACCTAAATTAGACCCAAATTTTGAAGGAATTAGAGTGTATCAATTAGAGAAACATAGTTCTACCCTTTATTAGTCAATCTTGCATGATTTTAGTGGGTTATTAACTAGTTAAGTTTCATGTACATCTAGATCTAGGTTTGTTTTTTATTTTTTGCTGTAAATTTTTATTCAGCAAAATGAGACTAAATTTTTATGAGAGTTAGTGGGTAAATATTAATTGTTATTAAAAGTTGTGTTTGAAATAAATTGTTTATTAATCAAGAAATGTATATTTAAAAAATATGTATTGATAAAGAGCTAATTTACTAATTATTCTCTAGCATAGTGTTAGATATGCATCATATCATATATTTACTAATAGCCTCAGAATTAATGGCGTACTTTAACTAATTATTAGTTTGATTCATATATATATGCATTACGTAAAAGATGGAGTACAGAAAGTCTTGGATGTATGATTCGTTACGGTGGAAGGCATGGTTCCGTGAAGAGGTATATAAATTTATTAAAGTCGCAAAAGAAGCATGCATATGACATTGTCATACGATAAGGATTCAATTATATGTCTGTGTCACGATTGCAAGAACCATATAGCATGGAAAGATGTGGATATTATTACATCATATTTGATTATGCTAAGGCTTTGTTAATGACTACTGAAGTGTGGATTCATCATGGTGAAATGTTCGTTGTTAACGACGATGACACTGAACCAGAAGATGACACCAAAACTCTAGAGTATCTGGACCAATATTTGGCACAGCTTGGTATATAAATGGATCCCAAGTTTGGTGATGAACAAGGTGGTGACGCTGGTGGTTGGGATGGTAACAACGACGAAGGTGGTGCCAATATTCATGGGGGAGCACGTGTCGGGGATGAATATGATGGTGATTACTTGGAGGAAATGCTCCAGTCCATTGGATCAGAGATTTTACTGAAGAGCCCGAAAGATCTGAAAAATTTAGAAAGGGTGAAGAAAGCATCTAAGAAAGTTGTATATGGTGTTGAAAAGGGTTATTCGATACACTGGACATTGCTATATTTTGTGTTTGAGCTACTTATACTGAAGGCTAAATACGGCTGGTCAGACTGTAGTTTCATTGATCTATTGCATCTCCTATCATGGTTGCTACCAAACCTAAATTCAGTTCCCACCAGCACATACCAAGCGAAAAAGGTTATAACTCCATTGATAACGGTGTGGGGGGGACAGACCCCTGGTACCACAGGACAAGACATGGGCCGCACCATCAAAACTGGCCCGGCCCAGAAGACGAAGACGTGCTGTGCACGGCACTGCACCGCACGGCTATTGTATCAACTTAGATAGTTTACTTAATTATAACGTTGTCCCTCAGACTATATAAGGAGGGATAGAGATCATCAATACAATACCTAAGAATACAGGACGTAGGGTATTATGCCTCACGGCGATCTGAACCTGTCTAAATCGTGTGTCCTACGCCCTTTGTGTTACGCTCGCTCATCTTAAGTGCACTTTTACTGACTCGTCTACTACCGTGGGCATATTCCTCGTAGACTATCAACGATATCGTATCGACAGTAGCACGCCAAATAGGAGGTGTACACTCTGAATCCGACGAGCCAGACGGAAATTTTCTTCATCAACCTCATCCGCGACAAACTGGTCTATGGCGGCGGCTACTTCCATCAATCTACGGTCGTCGACGTCTTGACCAATCAGTTCCGTCAGATCCGATCACGCAACGAAGTGAGATTAAAAGCTATGAAGACTCACCACGGATCCAATCTGCCGGGAGCTCAATCCAAGAGGCGTGGATGGATCCTGTGCTCCGCGCTTGCCACGCACAATCCAAGCCGAGGCATCGTCGTATTGGGCAACGAGCTAGTAACTCGGGCCAAGCAGCGTAGCTGGAATGTGATGACAACGACCACATACGAATCACATGCCTTTACGTGATGACAAGCCAGTGGCAGCAAGGAAGCACACGTGTGATCTGCGGGGCCATCGTGTTTACACATGCACGGGATCGGACGCTTATTGCTCCGATCAGAAGTTAAGTGATACGTTTAAATTTTAATTAAAATATTTATTACCTATAACTAGTCTTGGATCTCTCCATGAATCTATATCATATTTATTAGCAGATAATTAATCACGCTTCTTATCATCAACACTCTACTGCGGCCTCAACAACAGTAAGCCCAGAGCCGTCCGAGCCGTCTACCGAGCCACGGTGAGCCATCCAGCGAGCCATGGTGAGCTATCTCGCGAGCCACATTCGAACCATTACGCGAGCCACATCGAGCAACTCCTCCAAGTGCTAAGCGACACGCTGACGACACCACCTGACGTCAATCAAGTTAAATCATATTTTTAATATTTTTCTATATATTCTTAACCTTCCATATATCTTCGTATAACGTCGCCAAAATTATCTACATGATTCTTCGCTGCCGACATAAGCCCCTATTAGATTCGGGTACCTTACATAAGTCCCGACCACGTTCGGGCAGTTATCGTCGCCATAACGTAGGCCCCGACCACGTTCGGACAGTTATCGTTGCCTATACGTAAGCCCCGATAATGTTCGGGCAGTTATCGTTGCCTCTACATTAGCCCCAACCAGACTCGGGCACTCACTGATTTTCCGCCGACGACATGCTTACTGTCTCTTTGCTTTCTTCGCCAAAAAATCAACATAATGTATTATCCACTATACATATTTATTTTACAGGAACTCTTTGCCAGACTCTCGTCGCTGCTCGCCGTCCTGCCACTGCTCGGACTTCGCCTCCGATCACGCTGGAGACTCGCCGTCGAGCTCTCGTTGCTTCTCGCCGTCCTTCCGCTGCTCGGACTTTGCTTCCGACTATACTGGGGACTCGCCGCCGAGCTCTTTTCGCTCCTCGCCATTCTCGCGCTGCTCGGATTCCATCTCCAACCACGCTGGGAACTCGTTGCCGCTCGTCACCGTCCTCGCACTGCTCAGACACCGTCTCCGACCACGCTGAGGACTCGTTGCCGTCCTCTCGCTGCTAGGACTCTGTCTCTGACCACGTTAGGGACTCCTCGTCGCTCCTCGTCATCTTCGCTGCTCGGACTCCGTCTCTGACCACGCTAGGGACTCGTCGCTGCTCTTCGCTGTCCTCACGCTGCTCGGACACTGTCTCCGACCACGCTGCGGACTCGTCGCCATCCTCGTGCTGCTCAGACTCCGTCTTCGACCACGCTGGGGACTCGTCACCGCTCCTCGCCGTCGACCACGCTGGGGACTCGTCGGTGAGCTCGGGGACTGCTCGCCGACGTTTGCCCATCACCACTATGAGCTCAAGGCTCGGGGACTCCTGCCTCGTCGTTAACCTCTGCCGTTCGTCACTTCGAGCTCTAGGCTCGGGAACTCCGCTCCTTCGCGCCAGGCTTCGCTCCGCTCCAGTTAAGCTGGTGTGCTATTCAGGTTGCTCCATGCTGTTCGGGTCAGGGTGCTAATCTTAGGGCAGCGCCTCGGGGGCTTGATAGCGCATTGCAGTTTTTATTTTTTGACCTTGACACCACATGACTACGTCACCTACTATCAGACTCGGGGACTAAGTGGCTACACTTCACTTGATGGTGAATGTAGTGTTTTCTTCATGATTACACTCCTTATTGACTAAGTCATCAAACGGAGTCTAAGTGGCTACACTTCACCATGGGAAAAGTCTTTTTCAAAATTTTCGAGAGCCCCTTACATCCTCTGGACAAGCTTCAAGCTCGGTCTGCGCACTAGCTCTGCAGCTTCAACAACTCGTTTCGCCATTGACTCAGAGGATGGAAGGTGCTCGGGGATTAGCTATGGGGGGACAGACCCCCTGGTACCACAGGACAAGACATGGGCCGCACCATCAAAGCTGGCATAACCCAGAAGACGAAGGCGTGCGGTGCACGGCACTGCACCGCACTGGTTATTGTACCAACTTGGATAGTTTACTTAATTGTAATCATTGTCCCTTCAAACTATATAAGGAGGGACAGGGATCCAACATACATCAGAACACAAATCAATACAATACACAAGAACACAGGACGTAGGGTATTACGCCTCGTGGTGGCCTGAACCTATCTAAATCGTGTGTCCTACGCCCTTTGTGTTACGCTCGCCCTGTCTCAAGCGCACCTCTACTGACTCATCTACTACCGTGTGCATACCTCTCGGTAGACTATCGGCGATATCTCGTCGACAAATGGGGGTTGAGAAAATCCATACATGCCCCAACCACTGTATCCTTTTTCGTGGCGACACGTTCAAGTCACTAGATAATTGTCCTAGGTGTGGGGTCAAGTCGGTACAAGAACAATGACCTTTACAATGGCGATGAAGCCTCATGGGGAACAAAAGGAAAGATGGGTAGGAAAAATGCAGTACAATATTCTCAACCTCCCCGAGGACAGCAATGATGCAAAGCAGAGAAGAATTCCTACCTTGGTAATGTGGTACCTACCATGTGGTCGACCACTTGAGGCATATGTTTCTAAACCCTAAGGAAGTCACACTAATGACATGGTGGGATGATGAGCGCAAGGTGGATGATGATAAGATTGGACACCCGGCCGACTGGTACTCAGTGGCAACGCTACGATGACAAGCACAAACAATTCAGTGCTAGCCCAAGCCCCAAGGAATGTATGATTTGGCTTGAGCACTGATGGAATGAATCCCTTCAATGAGAGGATGAGTGACCACAACACATGGACAGTAATCCAGACAATGTACAACATCCCAACATGGTTGCTGTCAGAATAGAAAGTACCTTCTCCTCACTATTCTCATTTCTGGCCGGAAACAACTAGGCATTGATATAGACGTGTTCCTGGAGCCTTTGAATGCAAGAAATGGAGAGGTTAGGGAGGCATGGGGAGCCGATGTACGATGCTTCTCAAAAAGGAGGCTTCATATGTAGAGCCATAATCTTTGTTTCTGCAAATGATTATCCCGCATTGTTTGCTTTGTCTGGACAGATCAAAGGGAAGGCTGGATGGTTAGTCTATTTGGATGATACTACATGGGTGTATGTTGAAAGTAATTATTGTATGATTTCAACCGTTAACTAAACACGAAAAAGGGTATAAATGCAAACACCACCAGAGAATAGGGTTTGAACTAATAGAATTCCATAGGTTTTGGTGAATCAGGTTTTCCAAGGACTAAACAGAAAAAGAACCAAAGAAGACCCACATGTCGGACTAATATATGGAATTACGTGGCAAAATTGAGTCAAGAATATTCTAGAAAACACTAGAGACTTACCTACGAAAGCGGGGCCCAGATGGCAGCCAGGGGGATCGGTCGATCTGCCCCAGGATCGACCGATCTGGCTCCACAACGTGAGCCTCTCCACTTCTACGTGGACTCTCCACCGTCTTTGAGGATTAATCTGGTCCATCACTTAAGTCGGTTTGATCCAAGCGTTGATATTCATCGCTCTGGCCTATATAAGCAGCCCAGACCCCCAGGGTTTCATATCAATCAATTCATACTAGAGAAGTCACATCAAAATCCAGAGCCAGAAACTCTAGATCATTAGAGCTCCACCATCTAGAGTATAGCTACATAGGTTTAAAAGTAGGAGGCAAGTTCTACTTGGATTCCAGATCCTGTCTGGAACAAGGCTTCTTGATGGCTAAGTAGCACCTACCAAATGCTCGATAGATTGCCAACAAGACAAGAAGGGGGTAACACCACCAAAGTTCCTGATGCAAGGTGACATTATCTATTGGTACATCGTATCAAACACAATCTCAATTCGGTCTGGCTCAATTAGAACATGGAACCAAATAAGAGAGGTTGTACCACGGTGGCCAGGCTAAAGCTGGCCACATCCAGGCTCGCTGGCCGAAAGCAAGTTAGCAAACACGCCGTTAGAGACTCAATGAAAAAGTAAGAGCGACTATTATATCTCGGATATTGGCTATAAAATGGTACTACTTTTCTTACTCACCCAATCTCATAAAAAGAGTTTTCCAAAAAGTTCAATATTTTTAATTTTGACTAATATATAAAAAATAATATTAACACTACATAATTGATATCATTAGATAAATTATTGAATATATTCTATAATATAAACCTTTTCTATCAAACTTGAGAAATTTGATAGCGAAGTAAGCGTGGCATCATTTTCTCAATTTATGAACGACGCTTCAACTGAACATGGTCATACAGTGAAGCACACCCCAGCCTGCTTCATCAGTCCATTCTTTGTTCCCCTGTTCTGTCTGTCACCATACCATAGGGCGGGGGCGTGTGCGTGTGCGTGTATCCCGTCCGACCCATGGCCATGGGCAAGCTCGGGGAGAGCGTGAGGGCGTTCTGGACGAACCGATGGCTGGTGTTCGTGGGGGCCATGTGGATGCAGTCCATGGCGGGCACCATTTACATCTTCGGCGCCATCTCGCCGGTGGTCAAGGCCAGGCTGGGCTACGACCAGCGGGAGGTGGCCGCGCTGGGCGTCGCCAAGAACCTCGGGGGCTGCCTCGGCCTCCTCGCCGGCGCGCTCTCGGCGAGGTGGCCGCCGTGGGCGCTGCTGGCCGTCGGCGCCGCGCAGAACTTTCTCGGCTACGGATGGCTCTGGCTCGTCGTCGCCGGGAAGGCGCCGGCGCTGCCACTATGTCTGGTATGGTATGCTGAGCCTGACTGTTTAGAGTTGGCTAAAAAATTTAAGGACAAAGAGAAGAAAAGGTTGAGGGGGAAAAAAAGGAGGAGAATTCGGTAGACCATATGCCAGTGACTAAAGAAACAGCAACATTCTTGAAGCCTCCATGGCTCCATCCTCCACGGCACTTCCAGCCGTCCCAGACAGTGGCCCTTTGCAGCTGCGACTGCGACCCTGCTCCACTCCATCTCACACCTGTCACCTCCGCCTCAGCTCGTCTGCCTCGTCAGCGCCACCATAGGATTCAGCCAGAAAGGGGGGACCTCCCTCCGATTCGGCTGTGCCTCAGTTTGCGGGCAGCGGGCGACGGCTCCAATTATGCGTCCGTTTGGTGACTGCGCCACATTATGCCAGAGGGGAGGGGAGTAAACTCTGCAGGTTTCGTAGTTTTTTTCCATTCTGATGAAGACAAGTGATTCAACATGTTTCACGCCACATCACAAACGGACACCTCAAAATTTTTGATTTTGCTGTGGACGGCTGACAAGTGCTATCAGCGCAAAATCTGCTTATCATCATTATTTGCATGTTTCCAACTCAATTGAAAATGATGTGGAGTGCATTCGTTTCTGCTTTGCCTTGCACTACAGTTTTACTTTCCTGTGTTCCTCTTATTTCAAGAACATCAATCTACCTACTTTTGGATATATCATTTGTTCATGTTTGCACAAGCACAAAATTAGTCAGGAAATATCCCGGTAGCATTGCTTGAATTTGATTTTAGAGAAATAATAACGTCGCCATGGGACCCATTTGGAAAATAAGATCTTCAGACACTAGAGTAAACACATATGCTGCACAATGGCCTGGACTCCTCAAGTTAAAACTTGATATACATCCCACTAACAGACATGAGGCCACGACTCCAACTCATATGAAGAAAATTCATTTCCTTTTTACTGATCCCTCAGTATTCAAATGAATGGAACAAAAGTATGGAACTTTTTGGTGGTTATTTGGTTTGTTTTCTCAACCTAACCTGTCATATTTCATCGTTTTCTTATCCAGATATGTGTTGTTATCTTTATTGGAACGAATGGTGAGACGTATTTGATGACGGCTTCACTCGTTACAAGCATCCAAAATTTCCCCAAGAGCAGGGGTCCAACAGTGGGCATCCTCAAGGGATTTATGGGCCTAACAAGTGCCATTTTTACACAAGTATATGCAGTATTGCACACACCAGACCAGGCTGTGCTTATCTTCATGGTTGCTGTTGGTCCCTCGCTGGTTGCCGTTGGCTTGATGTTTGTTATTAGGCCTGTTGGAGGTCATAAGCAGGTACGGCCATCTGACAAGAACAGCTTCATGTTCATCTACACCGTATGCTTGCTCCTCGCCTCATACCTTGTCGGTGCTATGCTTGTCCAAGATTTCCTGCAACCAAGCTATGATGTGGTTGTTTTTCTCACTGCTGATTCTGTTCGTCCTCCTTATTTCACCAATCGCAATCCCTGTGATCCTGTCATTAACACCGGAAAAAGCTCAACATCTGATGGAAGATGCTCTCCTGTCTGAACCATTGATCGGAGAGGCAAGCACTTCACGACAAAAGGACGATCAACCTGAGGTCATTTTAAGTGAGGTAGAAGAGGAGAAGTCTAAGGAAATTGATTCATTACCACCATCTGAAAGGAGGAAGAGGATTGCAGAATTGCAGGCCAAGCTAGTGGAAGCAGCAGCAAGGGGTGGGGTTAGAATCAAAAGAAGGCCACACCGAGGGGACAACTTCACCCTGATGCAGGCATTTGTGAAGGCTGAATTTTTGGCTGATTTGGCTATCACTTTTGCTTGGGTCTGGATCAGGGCTGACAGTGATGGACAACATGGGTCAGATGAGCCAGGCTGTTGGTTACAAAAATGCACATATCTTTGTGTCACTGATGAGCATATGGAACTTCCTTGGTCGTGTTGGAGGTGGCTACTTCTCTGAGATCATTGTCAGGTATCGACGCTAAGCAATTTACCATTCACTTTTAGCCTCAAGAAAAAGGTTCATTCTGGATATTCATCTAGGACTAGGATACACTAGTATGTTAACTTCTGGAGTTTGCTTTCTAACATGCTACAGAATAGTAGAGCTTTTAGATAACTAGAGATTTTCTTGTTATATCTTAAGCATACCTGTTATGTTATGTGTTTTCCTAGACTTAGTTCCTATGCACATTCAAGTCGTGGAACTTATTTTTAAATTTATTCTCATTGTAACTGGCTATTCTTTTAATCAGGGAGCATAAATACCCAAGGCACATAGCATTGAACAATTGCTCAGATCATGATGGCTGTTGGGCATGTACTCTTTGCTATGGCTTGGCCTGGAACTATCTACATTGCGAGCTTGCTGGTTGGACTTGGATTTGGAGCTCACTGGGCTGTTGCGCCAGCTGCTGTCTCTGAGCTTTTTGGTGTAAAACACTTTGGTGTGATGTACAATTTTCTCTTACTAGCAAACCCTGCAGGATCGTTCATCTTCTCAGAGCTAATTGTCAGCAACCTCTATGAACATGAAGCTGAGAAACAAGCCCACCAACATCAGATATCAGCATTGCTGTCTCCACGATTGCTTCACAACACGGGCTTTCTTGCAGATGAACCACTGAAGTGTGAAGGGCCGTGCTTGCTTCTTTTTCAGCTCTCTGATTATGTCGGTGTTCTGTGCTGTTGCAGCTGGCTTGAGCCTCCTTGTTGTTCGCAGGACCAAGCAAGTTTATCCTCGCCTCTATAGTTCTGTCCGGACTTGAGAGAGTCTCCAGTTCTCCGTGGATGGAAAGTTCAAATTCTCCGATTCTATGTAGGTTTATTCTTGCATGCATATACACAAAGATACGTTTATGTATGAATTCTCAAATCTTTTCAGAGCTTGTATTGTAAATCCCTTGCCTATGGATCCTGCACTTGCTATCCTGAAAAGAAACTCTTGTTTCTTTCTTTCTTTTCTTTTAAATGCGAACAACATGGAAAGAAAGACTCCCACAAGCACTATGGGCATACAGAACTGCCTATAAAACACCAATTGGAATGTCACTGTTGACGGTTCTTAATACCTTAAAATATCGTCAACATAACAAGATAAAAGTAATAAAATCCATAGAAAAAAGATATATTATGTTTGAATTTTACTTGGTTCCACTTGTTCTTGGAGAATTGTGGTTGCAGGTGTAAAATAGGTGAAAATGAAGTGAAACAAAGCATGGATGAGCATCCCTCGTGACCAGAGCCACGCAGGAGCCATGTCACAGGGCGCCCGCCCTGTTGGGTAGAGCGCTCCCCCCTTTGCACCATTTGAGCTCCGACACGTCATGGATCCGTGTGACATCCCTCTAAACAGGCTTTGGCATGCCGGATTCACATCAATGGCTCAGAATTGATGCACTTGGATCCGAGAGGCCACTCGTCATTCTCTCAATAGACCCACCAACTCACTTACCGACTTCCAACTGGAAACCGACGTATCAACCGACTCTAAACCGCCTCAGGAGCGCGATGGAGAGGCGTTGGATGCGAAAGGCGGTGGATCATAGGGCGGCTGCCCTCGGCACCGGGCGCCCGCCTGCCTCACCTGCTGCGAACCTGACTCCAGGAGCTCCTACAAGTACCCCAGTGATCCATGAACACTATATATAGAGGTCATTCGGTCATTTGTAAGAGACATGAAGAGAGAACAAGTCTAGATTGAAGCTCATAATAGATACAGTGAGTTAGCCTCAAGTAGGATGTGTAGTATTGCTACACATTAGAGAGTGTGAGTATCACCTCTCTGAAGAGAGAAGAGGATTACAAGGAGGAGCTGGGCTTGTCGGCAACCTCTTCTATGGTATACATCTGCACTTCTTTATGGTAATCCAATTCCCGTGCCTTATTTAATTATTGTTATACTTTCAACAATTGTTTGCTTGTTTCACTGTTTGGTTAGAGTGCTCTAATTCTTGGATATAGTTTGTGGTAGGTTCTAAGTGGTTACAGCCCTAGAATTCTCTAGATTCCTCCACGTTCGGCCTAGTTCTTCAAATCGTAGAGCTTGTAGGTGTACGGTGCCTAATCAGCCATATATCCTGGGCGAGTTTAGGACTTTGCACGCTCACAGTAAACAAACCTTTTTAGTATATAATATATTTGATCTGGACTACCATATTAGAACCCTCTCTTCATATCCTATCTTTAGTTCTAAAGTCCTATCACACACATTCCCTATGGATTCGATAAAACATTGGAATACTCCTGGGAAAGCTACATCTAACAACTGTGCGCTCCGTCTGCCATCACAGGTGTCAACAAGTTATCCAGCATCACTACCAAGGATAGATTTTATCTCTAGCCTGAGTAATAGTGTTAATACTTGCCAACAAGCTTTTCTGGCACCCTTGCCGGGGAACGGTAGCTGATTTAGTGAGTGTAGAACTAGACCTATCTCTATCTATCTTTCATGGAAGACTTATCTATCTTCCGATTCGCTGCTCCTCAGAGTACGTGATTGGAACCACCTTCATCGTCTCAGCCTATTCTTACCGATAGCTATGAGCTATGACCTAGCTTCATAACTATCATTAAGAACATTCTTTCTCAGGAAACGAGAAAGAAAATACATGCATTCATTTATGAGATTTTGAGCAGATGTGTTCATGCTTGAATATTCCAGGCATGTCACATTAGACCATCAAGTGGAAGCTATTTCCGTTCACTTTGATGGGAGCAGCCAAACTGTGGCACGCTCAAACCGTAGGTAGCGTAAATGAAGAATGGGAAGAATTGTGCACAAAATTTACTTTGGCCTTCTTTCCCATAACTCGAGTAGTCCAATTGCGAGTCGAGGTGCTCACTTTCTGTCAACAGGAAAGAGAAACCTTAGGCGCTGCCTAGGCCTAACTCCTTGATTTAATCAATTCAGGACCCAACTTGGCCATTCCATACCAAATGCTTTTACATCATATGTACGTTGGACTAGGAAGAGATGATGCTCATTATCTTGACATCACATCCAAAGGCTCTTTTTTCATCTCTCTGCACTTGGTGGTAGAGATGTTCTTAACAAAATCTTAGAGAACACCACCCCTTACACCGGAGTTCATGATGAGTTTCCTGAAGAAGTAGAAGCTAAACCATCAGTCTCTCAGGAAACTGAACCTTCTATTGCACCTCCTAAATCCGAACCTATGAACTTAGAGGAAAAAGGAGAATTGTCTCTAGAATTCCCTCTTGAAATTGAAGATGATCTATTTGAAGATTATGGAAATGCCACAAACTATTTGACTCATCCTAAACCATCTTCAAAATCATCCCTCGATTCTCCCAATGAAGTTCCAGATCATCGAGATGTGCAAAATCTTTTTGCTATCATGAGCCATGAGTGGACCATTGAAGCTGAATTAGCAGGAAGGATCCTTCGCATAAACAACATGATCGATACGATAGACTGCCAAATCAATGGAAATCATGTTTCAGCCTTTTATGACCCCATCCTTGGAATAAACATGATGTCCAGCACCTACACTAGTACACAGGAGCTATACAGTGGCGCCATTCATTTTTTTACTGGCAGTTTCATTCGACGGCCGCAAGTGCAAATAAAATGGTGGGCCCGAGTTACAAATCGCCAGTGCAAATCACTTAACACTGGAAATCAATGTTAAGTTTCGATTTACACTGGCGGTTGCCTTAAGACAACCACTAGTTAAGTGATTTGCACTGGCGGTTAGTTAGGCCAACCGCCAGTGTAAAGTCTGCTAGAAATGCAGCTTCTTCTCCACCCGACCAGAATAGTTACTCGCAGCCAGCCGCCATTGGAGGCATTTATGGAGGTCCAGATCGGCCAAAATACAAGGGGAAAGGTTTTGCTCTTCATTTCTTGGAAGGAGGTTGCTAAGAAAGGTTAGTTTATGTATCTATTGCCTCTATTTAATCAATTTTGCTCAATTTAAGCCACTTTTTGGATCTAGAGTTTGTCCATGAGGTAGAGAGAAGGATTGCTAAGTTATTGCCTTTATTTGTTCAAATTAGGTTGTTTAGGATGGTTAGATAGTGTCTCTCCTCTATCCCTTTTCGTAATTGCTTCTCAATTTAGGTTATATTAGTTGTTTGCCATGAATGGTATGTGTTCTCTGTGTATTAATGTAGGGAGAGGTAGATTTTTTTAGTTTTTCTTTTTTTAATTATGTTAATGGGGTGTTCATATTCAATCCTTGTGCATTGTGTTTTTTTAATTATGTTTATTAATTGCAAAATACGAATGAGGTCACTTAATAGGGTTTAATTGTGTTTTTAATTATGTTTAATAATTGCAAAATACTCAAGTGAACAGGTTTTCATTTGTATTTCTTCGAACAAGGTTGCTGGAAAAAAGGTTCACTAATTAATTAATACCTCTAAACAATCATATTTGTTTTGCATTGATCATAATAAATTCATTATATTTTTACAGTTAATGATGAAGAGGTCATTCTGGATGTATAATTTATCAAGAGTTGATCCATCATACATACCTGAGGTGTAGAGGTTTATCGATGCCGCTAAGATCAATGCTTGGAGGTCAAATACAAAGCACATATACTGTCCATGCATAGACTGTAAGAATATTATCGTATTTGATGACACAGAAGCAATATTTTCTCATCTCATATGCCGAGGATTTATGGAGGATTTCTTGATTTGGACAAAGCATGGAGAGGGTAGCTCTGCAGCTTACACAACTGGTACTCCTGTGAACATCGATGTCGATGGTCCAAATATGCTTGCTGACGGATGTCATTTTATACACGAGAGACAAACACCTTGTCTTCAGAGTGAACATGTTGTGCCTAATGCTAATGATCATGGTTTCGTTGGAGCAAATGAGGGCATCAGAACTGATGGTCCGTCAAATGTTAGTGCCGAGGAAGATGCAGACTTCTTAGATGCAATATTGCGTAGTCATATGGATCCATCTCTGTTCTTCATGAAAGGTATGAAGGAAATGAGGCAGGCAGCAGAAGATCCCTTTTTACGATGAGTCTAAGGGTTACACGAAAGATTTCATGTACGTTGCGGTCAGTGCTAAAGTTATTGATGGTAAACGCCCGGTATGGTTGGTGCGATACTGGCTTCGATGCGTTTTTGAGTATTCTCGCAGACTTGCTTTCAAAGGAGAATAGAGTGCCTGCTAACACATACTACACAAAGAAGCTAATCAGTCCGCTTACAATGGGTGTCGAAAAGATCCACGCTTGTAGAAACCATTGTATCCTATATCGAGGTGATGAATACAAAGACTTGAATAGTTGTCCTAACTTATGGTGCAAGTAGATACAAGACGAATAAAGACTATCGAGAGGAAGATTGCGCCACCTCCATGTCTAAAGGGAAGAAGCGAAAGAAGACCCAACAAAAGACCCAACCCACCAGCAAAGAAAAAGAAGTAGACTACTACGCGCAGAAGAAGATTTCTGCTCTCGTGATGTGGTACCTTCCCGTGGTTGATCGATTGAGGTGCTTGTTCACAAATGCTGAGGATGCCCAATTTATGAGCTGGCATGCTTCTGATGAGCACAAAAATGATGAAAATTTGCGCATCCAGCCGATGGTAAGCAATGGCAAGATTTCAATGCCAACCATCCAGAATTTGCTAAGGAGCCAAGAAATATTAGGTTCGCTCTAAGTACGGTCGGAATGAATCCATTTGCCGAGAGAAGCAGCAAGCACAGCACATGGTTGGTGATCCTCACCATTTACAACCTTTCGCCGTGGTTGATGCATAAGCGTACATACCTTATGCTAACCATTCTTATTTCTGGACCTAAGCAATCCGGAGTTGCCATGGATGTATTTTTGGAGTCGTTAATGCAGGACATGAAAGTATTGTGGGAAAAAGGAGTTGAAATGTTGGACGAGTACCGCCAAGAAACTTTCACAGTGAGAGCAATTATTTTTGTGACCATCAATGATTACCATACTCTCTTTACATTATCAGGGCAGTTCAAGGAAAAGCTTGGTTGCGTAATCTGCATAGATGAAACCGCTTACGTGTTCCTCGATGCATCAAAGAAGATAGAGTACATGAGGCACAGACGGTTCTTATTGAAGCGGCACAGATACCGCTTGCGAAAGATGGATAAGTACTTTGACAATAATGATGAACTACGTTCTACTGCTCTATCAGGTAACAGTAAAGGTCAAAGAGTTTTCAGAATAGTCAGCAACATTAAATTTACTTTTGGGAAGAAGACAAAAGAAGAAAAACCAAGAAAGGATGTGGAACCAACTCCAGGGGCTACATTCAAGAAGATGTCTATTTTCTTTAAATATTTGCCATACTGGAAAGAGTTAGACGTACGGCACACGATCGACGGTATGCACGTTCAGAAGAACGTCTTTGAAAGCGTAACTGGCACGTTGTTTGACATAAAGAGCAAGACTAAGGATGGACTCAACTCACGTATGGACATGGTAAATTTGAGCATAAAAAAGAAACTGCACCCTGTTCTTCTAGAAAATGGGAAGTACCACCTCCCGGCAGCAAGTTACAACATCAACACAGAGGAGCAACGTGTGATGTGTGTGTGGTGACAAAATTTGAAAGTTCCATCTGGATTCTACTCCAGCATAAGGAGTATTGTGTCAATGAATGACCTTACACTGACAAACTACAACTCACATGATTGTCATGTCATGCTGACTACTCTCCTCCCTATTGCCATCAGGGCTATAAATCCGGTGTTCTTAAAGATGGCAATCACCAGGTTGTGCTACTTTTTCAACAAGGTCCCACAGAAGGTTATTGATCGCGATGAGCTGCCGTCTCTTCAAGAATTTGCTGTGGAGACTCTGTCACAGCTTGAGATGTGTTTCTTCCATCATTCTTTGATATAATGGTTCACCTTGTGACGCACTTGGTGCCGCAAATAGAGGCATTGGGGCCCATGTATTTGCATGAGATGTGGACTTACGAGCGTTTCATGTCAGTACCGAATGGCTATGTATCAACTCGTGCTCATCATGAGGCGTCCATGATAGAAGGGTACTGTACCGAAAGGCCATTGAGTCTGGTGGCCCATTCTGCAATAGTGTCCTGAAAGACCAGATTGCAATAAGTTTGCCTCCGTCACGACACGAGGGTAGACTGCATGGACGTGGGAGGATGGGACGGAAATCTTTTATCCCGTTAGATTACAAAATAGTCCTCGAGGCACACTATAACATCCTACATTAGTTCTCGATAATGAAGCCTTTGATCGAGCAACACATGAATGATCTTCGCCAACATAATGGTTGGCACACAGACGATTGGGTCATGCAAGAACACAAGCATTGGTTCACCACATGGCTAAGAGAGCAGGACATTCCAGATGGGAAAAACGTTTGAGTAACAAACCATCAAGAAGTTGTCGTATAGACCATCACGCCAGGACACGACTATGGCAAACCTATGACATCAGTGGCTTCATGTTTTGCACCAAGTCCAAGGACAAAAAGAGCATTGCACAAAAAAGTGGTGTTCGATGCGAGGTCATAGACGATGCAACTGGTGAGATTAGTACATACTTTGACTTCATTGAGGACATATGGGAACTAGACTATGGTACATTTTAGATACCTGTGTTTCGATACCATAGTGGACAACTGTGGGCACAGAGTACTTGATCTAAGTAAGGTAGGTTACAAAGATGACCCGTGGATCCTTGCTAACCGTGCCGCACAGGTCTTCTATACTGAACAAATCCTTTCTAGAAATGAGAAGAAAAGTTCCGACAACCCGAAGCATATAGTTTTCCCTGGGAAGCAACAAGCTCTACGAGTTGATGGTGTAACTGATCTGGAGGATTTTAACCAATTCAGCGACATGTCTCTCTTTGTAGACCATCCAGTGAAGATAAGACACGTTGAGCGAAGCATCCCACAAAGTTTTATGCCATGGGTGCGCCACGATGGACAAGGAAGAACAGTAGCTGGTTAGATTCTATTTGTCATTTGTCATGTAATCCATTTCTATTTCAATATGTACCCTATGTTACCATTTCTCTATTTTAACATGGTACCATTTCTCTATTTTAACATGTTTACATTTCTCTATTTTAACATGTTTACATTTCTTCTATAACCCCTAAACCATAAACCCCTAGCTAAACCCTAAACCCTAAAAAACCTTAAACCCTAAACCCTATCTAAACTCTAAACCCTAAAACCCTTGCTAACCCCTAAACCTTAAAACCCTAGTTAAACTAAAACCCTAGCCTAATAAAACCTACAGATTGTTTATTGAAAAAACAAATTTAAAAATATTTGTACCGGCAGTTGTCCTAAGGAACCGTACATAGTTTACACTGGCGGTTCACATTGTGAATCGCCTGTATAAAACAATTTACACTGACGGTTCTTAATGTGAACTGCAAATGTAAACTATTTACACTGGCGGTTCCTTAGAACAACCGCCAGTACAAATCGTCCCAGTATATAATGCGTGCTCCCTGTCCGAAATTTCGTTAAGTCCGGAGGAGCCCGTCCTTTCTTCCCGGACGCTGTCAGGCTGCCGGATTTTTCCGTGCCATTGCCGCAGCTGTGCCATCGCCGCTTGCGTGCCCTAGCCGCTGCTGTGACCTTGCCGTAGGTGTGCGCTCGCCCCACCGCCTCGCTGCAACCGTGCCTCCTCGCCCTACGGCCACGCCCACGTCGCCCGGCCCGCACGCGCCGTGCCGCCATCATCGTGCCTAGCCGCGCCGCCAAGCAAGTGACCGGTAAGCCACCAAGCTTCCTCCCTATACGTGCAGGTGCTTCTTTCCCTTCTCTGGTGGATCGGTGTGGTGTGCGGCGGTGAGTCGTGCGGCAGCGCGAGTGGCGCGGCGGCCAGTGGCACGGCATCGAGGTCGCGCGCGGTGGATCCATCCACCACTGCTCCGGTGGCGTCGACGGTGGGCGCGCTGGTGGCTGCAGTGGTGGCGCCGTGGCGGCCATGCCCTCATCAGCGGCAGGCGGCCGGCGGTGGCGGCGCTCGCGGGTGTGGTGTGGCGGGCTACGCTAGGGGCCGACCTGCTATTGGGCCGACCTGCTAGCTAGTTAGGTTTTGTTTTTTTAGTTAGGTTTATTTTAGATAGGTTTTGTTTTAATTAGTTTAAATAGGTTTTGTTTTAGTTAGCTTTTTGTTTAATAAGATTTTTAGTTTAATTAGATTTTTAGTTTAATTTGGGTTTTATTTTTCAGTTAGGTTTAGTTTAGATTTTAGTTAGGTTTTCAAATTGTTTAAATTAGGGTTTTATTTTTTAGTTAGGTTTAGTTTAGATTTCAGTTAGGTTTTTAAATTGTTTTAATTAGGGTTTTACTTTTTTGGAAAAAGTCTATATCACCCCCCAACTATGGGGTGGTGACCACTTAACCCCACGAACTATGAAACGGTCTAATTTACTCCCTGAACTATCCAAAACAGTTCAATCTACCCCTTGCGTGGTTTTTTATGGCGGTTTTGCTATAGTAACTACGGTTTTACTACAGTAACCATGGTTTTGACTTTTTTCTATTTATTTTCGCTAAATCTTTAAAAAATTATAGTAAATCATAATAAAATTATAAAATAAAAAATCTAATTTTGCTGGGCTCCACATGAGTAGGTCTACACAATGAATATATAATATGGTATATTTTAATACATTTTTTTTATCTTTAAATTAGCTAGAAAATCAAATTTTGTCTGTAATTAATTGGAATAATTCATAGCTGCCATTTCTATGGTCCAATTATGGTGAAATTTTTATGGTGGGCTTATTATTATATGCTTGAACTGTAGTAAATATTTTATACTCATTGGATCATGTATAACTTAGTTATATATTCATTTCTAGAATAGATTTATTTATAAATCTATAACTAAGTCATATATGATCCAATGAGTATGAAATTTTTACTATAATTAAAGCATATAATAATAAACTCACCATAAAAATTTCATCATAATTGGACCATAGAAGCGGCTGCTATGAATTATTTTAATTAATTACAGACAAAATTTGATTTTTTAACTAATTTAAAGCTGCAAAAAAATTTATTAAAGTATATCATATTATTTATTCATTGTGTAGACCTACTCATGTGGAGTCCAACAAAATTAGATTTTTTATTTTATGATTTTTCTGTGATTTACTATGATTTTTGAAAGATTCAGTGAAAATAAATAGAAAAAGGAAAAGGCAAAACCGTGGCGACTGTAGCAAAACCAACTGCTCAAGGGGGTAGTTTGAACGATTGTGGATAGTTCAGAGGGTAGTTTGAACGGTTTTAGATAGTTCAGGGGGTTAATTAGACCGTTTCATAGTTCAGGGGGTTAAGTGGTCACCACCCCATAGTTTGGGGGGTGATGTAGACTTTTTCTATTTTTTTAAGTTAGGTTTAGTTTAGATTTTAGTTAGGTTTTCAAATTGTTTTAATTAGGGTTTTATTTTTTTAGTTAGGTTTAGTTTAGATTTTAGTTAGGTTTTTAAATTGTTTTAATTAGGGTTTTATTTTTTAGTTAGGTTTAGTTTAGATTTTAGTTAGGTTTTCATATTGTTTTAATTATGGTTTAGTATATGTGACATGTGACATGTGACAATATATGTTAAGTGTATATGTGATATGTGACAAGTGAGCAACAATTTAGTAGAGTTTTTGTTATATGCATAGTAGTCCAAGTGAGCAACAATATGTGACAATATATGTTTTTTATTTCATGTTAGATTACCGCGATGACGACTTCACCATCAGAGTTGTCTCAACATAAGGAGCCGAGTGAGAAACAATATGAAATTCCAAGTGATTCGTGTCCCAGCGTAGATAGAAAGGTTCGTCGTGAAATGGAGCGCGATCCTACTTACGATCCACGAGAAGACGAGGTAACATTTACGGAGTTTAACGAATCCTTTCACACTATCTATATATGCACCTGTCTATGATTTTATGTGTGCGCCCAATTATATGAATAGGAGGTCTTGTCTCAAATGCGACAATTAGAAAAAAAAAGAACTACAACACGAAGACCAGGGGCAAGAACCTACCGAGATGAGCACTGACGAATCAAGGAAGAGGAAACTGAGTGATCGGAAATGAGGTGACCGAGGATCAAACAAGTGAGATAATAACACATATAGGGTTCTAGATGTAAGTTTAAAAGGAGAGCCCCTAACTCTAGAAGAGGTGCAAGCTAAGTTTCTGGAACGCGATTGGTTTCTTAGTTAGGGATAATCTTGATATCACAATATCTCAGTGGAAGGATGTGCCAGATTCGGTCAAGATAAACTTGTGGCAAAAGTTGTAAAAGAAGTTTGTTCTGCCTCGGGGTTCAGAGGAACTTGTAAAGGGGTATGCAATGAGGCAGTTTTCCATCACGTTTCGCAACTGGAGGTCCGAATTGAATAGCAAATATGAGAAGATAGGGTAGGACCCCACCAGCAAGTACAATATTACAGAAGGACAGTGGGCGGTTTTCAAAAAGCAGAAGACTAACCCAGAATTTTTGGCCCAGAGCCAAGCAAATTCAGCACTTGCTAAGAAGAACAAGTAGCACCACCACCTTGGCACAGGTGGTTACAAGTGGCAGGTTCCCAAATGGAGGGAAGAAGAGGCTGCGAAGAAGTCAGCAGGGTTTCCTGTGTTGTCTGAGAAATTTGGCAAAAGGAACGCGAACTGGCTTCATGCTCGCAAACCAAGAGAAATATCTGAGTCAAGTGCATCCTTTTCTGATCTAATGGTTGAAGAAGCTGTGAAGAGTATTTATGAGGCGACAGCTCATGTGAAGGAAGGAAGTACCAAGTCACAAAGAGAGCATGACATCCATACTCTTGGTCTAGGTAACCCCGAGCATCCTAGTCGTGTACGAGGCATCTCGTCAAGGCTAGGATGGAAAGAAGGATTCGGCGAGGAGTGGGCCGCAATGTACAAGAAGCGTGATCGATACAAGGAAGACTTAAAATTTTTTTTTGAGGAGTAGGCAAAGAAAGCCTTCAAAGACATGGTGACTCAATTAGTAGCAAATCATGATACTGAACTTATGCAGCAATTGGCAGGTGTCATGTCATCTGTTCAACAAAGGATGAACACCCAGCAGTCTCCGCAGATACAGCTGGTGCCAGTGACACAGCCCTTGGGAGCTCAGCAGTTGATAGCACAGTCTCCAAATTCTCCAAGCAGTGTCGCGCCTACAGCAAAGGTTCGCTATCTAGTTGATGGCATTGACACGCCAACACCTTACTCACTAGTCATAAGCTATGGCATTACCAATGTTCGTACTAGGAAAGTAGGCACTGGCTTCGCAATCCCTGGACGGACATTCCATGGTGCAGACATTCCAAATGAGTACAGCAGGGTCGAAATAGTGACCGTAGTGCAAGGACATAAGGATGACATGCTGGACATCCCTGCACCATCAAGAATTTCATCCTTTGGCCTAGGCGAGACATCAGGTTGAGTGGGCCACCGCCATCTACCAAACATACCATTCCTAGTGAACCACCGTCGTCATCATCACCTAACTGACCTCTTCCTAGCCCACCAAATTCACCTGTCCGTCCAATCCCATAAACTCCGCCACCACCATCTCCTATCAACTATCCACCTTCCCCAACAAGTAAAGAGGAACAACCTGAGGAAACATCGATCCTAATGGGCCCACAAGAGAAACAACAGGAGCAAACATTGACCCCACCAGCCCCAGTAGCCAAAGAAAAAACCCCACACCACCAAAGAAGAGGAAACAGGCGATTCCCAAAATGGTCTCGCCACACTGGCCAAAGACAAAAAATGCTGGGACCATCCTTTTTATGTCAGGAATAGCATGCACCCGCACATCTCGTGTCGTTGACTATGTTGAGGCCGAGAAATCAGCGAAATCTTCTTTGGAGACCATACAGATCAGGAAGCTAATGAAAGATGATTATGAAAATGTCCCTGATACATCTGTACCGGGCAGACTGCTTCTCACTTGGGAAAAGCTAAACCAAATCCCATCTTTAATTAAAAGACTTCATGACTGGTACATGAGAGCAGCTTCTGTTGGCATCGACGCTCTGAGCGTATGTATACCACCAAGAGCTTTTATGAATGGGCGAAGTCGTGCTATTGTTACGTTTGAGGACATGCACTTGATGATGAACCTCAAGAGACTCGACGTTTAGCTCGTGACAGTGTGGGCATTGTAAGTGTCGCTTAGACTCACACGAACATGTGCTATTATTATTTTGATGTATCATGTTTCAATCTCTGAGATGAACTTGCACATGCACCTTGCAGACTACAACATGACCAGCAGGAGGAGATATTTGGTATCGATCCTTATGCACACACAGAAGAGAGGATTGCCTATCTCGACCCAACCGAAATAGCCGAGGAGCGGCACACATTAGTGATCGGAAAGGGCAATGAGAAATTGAAGGACAAGATAGAGGAAGAAGCTCAACAGATTATAACTAAGCTGAAAAATGAGATGGAGGACAGATACTGCCTATACTTAGGAAATTCAATGCTTCAATTTGAAGATAGGCAAGTCATAATGGCCCCATACAACTTTAGGTACGCTCGAGTTTCTTTTTGCAATGTTATTGTCTAATCCATATATAGTGTGGCCCCGGCCCATGCATCACGAACTTGATTCGTGCAGGGACCATTGGATTTGTTTTTATATTTATCCAAGGTACACCGTAGATTATGATCCCACTATGTATGTGCCATTCTTGACCTTCTTAGAGAGGTAAGCCAAGAAATACTTGCACTCTTTTCTCGATGAGAGTTTGAGAATATATAACTTGGTGATTCTATCGAAATCAAAGGGCATATAGGTGGTATAAGCTAAAAGGTGGAAGGCACAAGAACAAAATAGGGCCATTATCAATAAATTACAAGTGGCTAGTATGTTAGTTTATGAGTACATATATATCATACATGTACAACACATAAGACGATGTTGCAACTAATTAAATATTCACTTACCTGTTATATAGTGCCACAAGCAACCACCCAGATTGGTCCACTGCAGATTCTATGCCTGCGAGTTTATGAGGGAGTCCGGACGATACATCAAGAACGTTGATTTGGTAAGTAATAGTCATGTATGAAATTATACCCTTAAAGTTACAAATGTATTATAAAGTGTAGCCATATGATGTTTATACAATAACTACAGTTGCAGAAATACAAAAAAATCAATGCGCAGAACATGAGCATGCAGACTTTATACAATATAGTTGAGGACATGTGCTCATTCATCATGAAACATGTTATTCCAAGCAACAGGAAATATCACGACAAGGAATCCACTTTAGGAAGTGAAGAGTTCAGATGATTAGTGGTGAGAGAGCTTCCTCTAATCTTATCTCATTAATTGGGGAAAGTGAACCTCCCCCAAGCTTGCTCCTTGAAGTACCCTTGCTTCATGTTGGTGCTTGCTTGAATTTCACAAGGACCTTACTTCATGCCACCTTATGTCTTGATGAAATTCTACTTAGCACCTGATGCACCTTCTTGGACACATTCTTGAGATTGTCTTGATCCGAATTACTTGTCAAAAAAGGCTTCTTTGTGCTTGAGTAGGACCTCTCATTCTTTTGCACTATCTGATCTAGGAGACGTTGATGTGGATAGGAACATGCTTCTTCATTGACTCTTGGTTGACGGATTAATATTATTGGAGATGCATACTTGAGTTCATCCTTGATTGTCCTTATTTGTGTGGGAGCTTCATCTCCAATGACTTAGGGATGTCATCCGGCGACCATAGTTGTTCACGGCTTCACGAGACATTGCCAATAGACCACGAGGTATGCAGAAGATGCACACTATGATGTAGTTGCATCTCATCATCCTAGTCTGTGCTATCGGCGTACGAATTGCCGTCTTCGAAGATGATAAGAGCAGGCTTTAGTTTGGCCATACGATAGAAGTTGCATCCTGCTTGTGATCATCATCCTAGCTTAAGCCTTGGGAATTCTCATTATTAGGTTGTCTTTGATGTTGATGATGACCTATCAAGTTCATCCTCTTCTTCTAGTAGTGCCTTGGTTTTTGGATTTTTATGTTTGTCTCAAAGAATTTACAAGAATAGCTTATATATGTTCCTGCAAAATGTTAGTGGACACATACCCGAAGCATCGCAACAAATTCAAAATATGGGTTGTTGTCCACAATTCTTATCTATGCTAATTCTTATTTTAGCATAGATTTCTTTTTGTCGTCTTTTGGTGAAAATTTTAATTGTTTGCTACATTCTAACATGGTTCAAGGCAAAGGTAATTAACTTGCAGCCAAAGACAAAGTAAATAAACTTTGATACTTACAGTTCTTCCCTCCATGAAGGATGAGCTGATGTGTCTTCTTCGTGCAAAGTTGTTAGAGTTTATCTCACGCCTTGATTCATCTCTTATATGAGTTCATCTCAGGACTTTCCCAGATTGAATTTGAAAGTTTTCTGCAGGGGCTAGTCTAACAAAATATCCAATGTCTATACTGACAATTTTTAGTTCAATACCCAAACCAGACTCCATGTCTAATTTGACTAAGGAAGGTTATTTAACCTAAGCTCCATGCTTAATTTAAAAGCCTATGGAAGTATATCGAGTACTTACAAACCAAAACTTGCTAACATAAAAAATTAGAAGCATGAAAGCATATAGAGATTTACTCAAAAATAGAGACAAAAGAGTATGATCATGGTGAGGAATATATTTTTTATTTTATTATTTTTTAAAATGCAAGTGTTATGGTTGTATGCAAGAACTAAACATGCTATGGATTTGATATGAAGGGACATAAACTAAATGGATTAAATATGCAATGAGATGCAAGAAATTAAAGATAACTACTCAAAAAGTTTAAAGTCCATGAGTAAGACTTCCTCATATTTCTTGATCATACTTACCTTGATTAGTAGCGTAATTTATATGTTCGTCACTTGAGATATGATTTGGATACTTGAAACGGCGACGTTTCCTCCAATCTACATAGGGTTAGAAAGAAAGATTTATGAACGTATGCAAACCTGTGAGATGGTAGGGTTCCATTGTTGATGAATCTTAAATGTTTAGGCACCCTGAAGTTCTTCAATGCTTCTTCTTGTCTTGTGGAACTTGACGGAAGGTTGAAATGGCCTCTGCTGTCCTGTCTTATTCCACAAATCAATAGAATGGGTGTAATCCTGTCGCACCCAATTTTAAGGATAAAATTGAATGAACCAACTTATGTGCGCCCAGAGATCAATCACACACATAAGCGACAAATTACATAGTACCATCACAAGGTTCAATATATAATGAATAATATCACAGAGTCTTTACATAAATATCAGCGGAATATATATAACTCTCGCGGAAACTCCAATCCACAGGGAATAGTTGACTGGCGAACCACAATCCTAGTAATCCTCAGAAGAATCATCATAGTCATCTGTTACCCATCCGAGATTTTTATCCAAATATGAAAATAAAGCAAGCGTAAGTACATGACGTACTCAACAAGAATAACATGGGTTTATGAGGCTCAAATAAGGCAAGACACTGGTTTGACAGCAGTTGCTTTTAGTTGATCATATTTTAGCAATTGAGTAGCAGCAATAGAATATACCAAGGAACAAGATTTGCATGATCATATAAACATGATAATTAATATAGAATAAACATCAATAGAAACTTCAAATAAATTAATATTCAATTAGTTAAATTCCTGTAAGACGTCCAAGGCCGCTCATGACCGTGAGCACGGCTGATATATCAGTTTTACACTCTGCAGAGGTTGCACACTTTCATCATGAGTCGTGATTCCCATGTGTCGGGGTTTGCAAGGCCCACACTACACTGCCAAGGTGCATAACAGGGTCTCACTATGAAGTCTTTCAAAAGGCTCTCTAACAAGTTACCAATCAATCCGGGCGCAATGGCAAGGGGCGGTAGAGCCCTCCTTCCAAGTGGCACACACACACGCAGCAGTACACACAAGGACAGGAGCCGCAAAACAACCAGTTCGGCAAAGAACCTTTCAAGATTAATAGCATGATAGAAAGTAACTCCATACTTGACTAAAGCCAGAGCCATATAGCCCCCATGGTTGCGCTGTAAGTCCCGGTGTCATACTTACAGATAAGTCCTTAGTCCATGTTGCTAAAAAGCACCTTTTAATCTTTATTTCATAATCAATTAATCAAGTTCATAAGATCATGAACCATCAATGCACTAGCATCACTACTCAAATGCAATCTGATAGGTAACAAGGATCAAGTCATCAAAACTAGGAATAAACACTATGGTTGCCAAGGTAAACACATGCATCATGAATTTAGTGATTAAGATGAATAGGCAACAAGGATGGTCCATGCTATACTTGCCTTGATCAAAGTGATCCTGAGAATTTGGATCCTCAACGGAGTACTCTTGATCACCAATGTATTGCTCACCGTCTGAATTCGAGCATAAAATCACCACACAATCATCGTAGCAATCATACACGAAGCAAACAAGATCTATATTAGAAACAGTACACCAACAGTGGAAAAATAGATTGAAAAGTGTATAAAAGTAATCTACGTGTCGCTACGATTCCAATGATATAAAGATCACGAAAATCGGAGTTCAAACGGAGAAGTTATGAAATAAACAAGTTTTACTTTAATAAAATAATAGATTAAATCTAATCTCGAATTTTAAAAGTTGAAAACATGTACAACAGTAGCATCATTAGGTAGATTACGAAATTACGAATCTAACGAGACTTGAACGGATCAAATCCGAGCTAAAACGAATAAAATATGGCCGAAATAAACTGAGTGGCAAATCTGTAAATATTGAAAACGTATTTTTGAATCTAAACCGAGGAAAATACGTTTTCCGTAAACAAAAGCGTATTTGACCAAAGACGCCAAGGGACTACGGGTTAGAACATTAAAAAGCTCAGGGGGTTTTCTGCAAAATTGTCGGAGAAGGGGTATCTCTCCCTGTGAGCCGTTGGATCGGCCGTGGACGGCGCAGGGTAGCTCGGGGGAAAGAGGGGCGGCCCTGGTCGCCGGAGTCGGGCGGCGCCCGGCCGATTCCTCGCCGGAAGATGGCCGGAGACGGCGTTTTCGGGGCTAGGAAGCTCGGCACACCTCGGGATCTGGTCGGGAAGCAAGAGGAGCTCAAGCCAAACCTATCTATGGTTTCGGTTGCCACAGAGGTAGCTCGGAGAGGATGCGGCGAGCTAGGTGGCGGAACTATGGTGGCGGCGAAGCTCGCCATCATGGCTATAGTGCACAAAACCGAGGGAGAAGGGGTCGGGAAGGTCCCTGACCTTGCTGCGAAGCTTGGAGAACAACCAATTTCGATGGAGAAGTCCTCCCGAGGAGAAATCGACGGCGGCGGCGGAGCTCGGGGCGGCGGCGGCTCTGTGGCTGCGGCTAGGGCAAGATTGGAGGGCGTGGCTTGCTCGAGAACTTGTGGGGAGGGACGGCAGGGCTCGGCCGACCTATATAGGGGCGCGAGGGAGGCGTAGGAGAGCTGGACTCGGTTGGGACTCAACCCGGAGGAGGGAGCGCTCGTGCCTCGTGCGGACTCCGACTGGAGGAAGGGGATGGCGCGGGGCAGCGGGCCCTACGCGTCAGCGGCAGAGGGAGGGGGACGAGGGTCGTGGCTTCCTTTTATGGGCCAGTGGAGGCATGCACGGGATGGACTCGGCCACGCCAAGAGAGGAGGCCGGGGTGGTTACGGCGCGGCCGTGTCCGCTTCGAACACGAGCGGGAGAAGGAGGAAGATGACTCGTGGGCCCCGCGTGTCGGTCACCGAAGGGGGAGGGAGCGGGGCTCCAACCGCTGGGCTCGGCCTGAAGTTGGGCCGCGCGGTGGAAATACGGAAGAGGGCAGCTAGCAGCTCGGGAAAAAGGAGAGCAGGCCGGGGTCTTGGGCCAGGCAAGAGAGGTGAGGCAGGTTATTCATTTTATTTTTCTAAATCACTTTTCAAATGAGTTTTCAAAATATATTTCCAATACATCAATACAAAATAAATAGAGGCAGCATGAATGCATCACAACATGTTTCTAAATTATGATTACTTTTAATTTCCGAGAAAAGAAAAAAAATATTATTCTCTAAATTAAATGCCAAGCAAATGCATAAATAAATTCAATTTATCCTTAATTAATAAATCAAAAATTTTCGGGTGTTACAAATCCTACTAAAACAAATGGTACACTAAATTAGCAGACATCATGATCACTATCAAAATCCTTATGCAAATTGCTTCCTCGGCAACAATGCCAAAAAGCTTGTTGGTATTTATTAATTGCAAATAGAACATGAAAGATTCCGCAAGCGCATAGAATACTATTGTAGGTTTTATCCGAGAGTATTCTAGAATATCGTTATTTATATTTTACCACAGGGAAGTAACGGTTAAAGAATCTGATGCATCTACTAACTTAGTACACCAACTAGACTATTGCGGGGGTAAGTGATAAATGATAGGACTTATGCATAGTAATCATTTGTAAGATAAATGAGTAGTTTAGCTAAGTTGAGAGGACAATGGAAGAGTTCAAGGTTTCTAATTATTTCTCTATTAATCATGTTCAATGGTACCTAAAGGGTGGTTAGATGGGGTAATCATACAATAGCACTTCGGGACATAAGAACACTAGCCACAGGAAGGGATGACAAGGGGCTAGAAAGCTGATTATGGTCCTACAATCATCAACCTAACGAGGTGGAATACGTCGGCCATCAAGGTTGTCACCACCTGGGGCTAAAACAAAAATCCATGAGGTTGAGTGCAATCTCAGGCAACCTCTAGTCTAGAAACCATGTTACACTATTAATTACTACTCTAATCCCATATGAAAACTAGAGCACTCGATGCAAGCGGAGATCCTATGCTAAGCTATAACGACTATACTAACCAGTCACATGATAAAACATAAAAGTAAATAGAGAACATGAATATATAAAAACATAAGTCTTACAAAGATAAGATGCAAGGCATACCAGACCTCAGAAAACTCCTCTAGAACCGAGCATGGCTCCACTCTCCCTAACTCTCAGCTAGAACTAATCTACTATATTGGAGAGAGGTTATCCTTCTGTGGGACACCTCTCCATCCAAGCCCTAATTTACAACTAGAACTAGAGGGACCTCTACTTCTAAAACCCTAGATTTTTCTCTGTAGATGAATAATGAAGAAGGAGATGGCGCCTAGGGGTCCTTGGGGCTGCTTATATAGTCTGAGGTGGAGGAGGGGCCAAGGAACTGCCACATCATCGATCCGTATTGCGTTTACAACTCTCCGTTGCTACCGTCGGATCAAAACCGATCTTGTGTTGACGTTAGGACTCGTTTTGGGCTAAATTCTAATTCGGGCCCAATTAATTCCGTAACCCTCAATTAATCTCGCAGCTCATGTTCTATCTTCCAATGTTTGTAAAATACATATCTTTTCATTTCGGACTCCAAAAATAACAAGTAAATATATTTGTTTCGATCAGCGTGACAAGCTCTACGCAATGGTGAACTCAAATTTCTCGTTTGAGATATTTTTATTTGATGGAAAAATTAAATATTCCTGCATCTCCTACAAACAAGTGAGAACACCAAAACTCGAGGAACTTGTTGGAGTCAAACCCCATACCTATGTTGTGGATTGTTTTATGCCCTTAATTCATATTTAGTTGATGGTTAAAAATGATCAATAACTATCGTCAACACCTATGCTGTTGTTAACTCCAAGCTTGTTACGGTGGTGCTTGTCTCTGTCTTGTTCCTCGGCGCTGCACAGATGTCCAACTAGCACCAACCAAGTGTTCGATGGAGTGTGAACGAGACAAGGAGGGGGCAACGCCACCAAAGTTCTTGATGCAAGTTGACCTTATCTATTGGTACATTGTATCAAACACAATTCCTATTCAGTCTGGCTCAATTAAAACATGGAACGAAATAAGGGAGGTTGTACCATGGCGGCCAGGCTAAAGCTGACCATAGCCAGACCAGCCAGCCAGAAGCAGGTTAACAAACACGCCCTTAGAGGCTCACTAAAAAAGTAAGCGCAGCCATATTGGCTACAAGGTGGTACTACTTTTCTTGCTCACCCAGTCCCATAAAAGAGTTTTCTAAAAAAAGTCAAAATTTTTTACTTTGACTATATATATATGTTTATATATAATAATAATAATAATAACAACAATAACAACAACAACAACAACAACAACAACACTACATAATTGATATCATTAGATAGATCATTGTATATATTCTATAATATAAACTTATTTGGATATATAAATGTTGATAAAATTTTCTGTAGGTGTAATCAAACTTGAGAAAATTTGATAGCGAAGTAAGGGTGGTATCATTTTCTCAATTTATGAACGACGCGTCAACTGAACGTGGTCGTACGTGAAGCACACCCCCAGCCTGCCTGCCTCATCGGTCCATTTTTGTTCCCCTGTTTTGTCTGCCACCGTACCAAAGGGCGGGTGCGTGCACGTTGCTTCTTTGCTTGCCATTGGAAGCCATCTCGTTACTCCAAATCTGCATTTGTGAGCAAAAAAGAAAATTCTCCTGTAACCCGTCCGACCCATGGCCATGGGCAAGCTCGGGGAGAGGGTGAGGGCGTTCTGGACGAACCGATGGCTGGTGTTCGTGGGGGCCATGTGGATGCAGTCCATGGCGGGCACCACGTACATCTTCGGCGCCATCTCGCCGGTGGTCAAGGCCAGGCTGGGCTACGACCAGCGGCAGGTGGCCGCGCTGGGTGTCGCCAAGAACATCGGGGGCTGCCTCGGCCTCCTCGCCGGCGCGCTCTCGGCGACGTGGCCGCCGTGGGCGCTGCTGGCCGTCGGCGCCGCGCAGAACTTCCTCGGCTACGGATGGCTCTGGCTCGTCGTCGCCGGGAAGGCGCCGGCGCTGCCCCTATGGCTGGTATGGTATGCTGAGCCTGACTGTTTGGAGTTCGTTAAATTTCAAGGACAAAGAGAAGAAAAGGTTGAGTAAAAAAAAAAAAAAAAAAAGATTTCGTGGACATATCTGGTCCACGTAGCACTTGGTTACCCTGGCCCATATGCCAGTGACTTAAAGCAACAACAACATTTTTGAAGTCTCCATGGCTCCATGGCACTTCCAGCCGTTCCAGTGGCCTCTGCAGCTGCGACCCTGCTCCACTCCATCTCAGTCTCACCTGTCACCTCCACCGCGGCTCCACCCGTGCTGCCTCCGCCTCAGCTCGTCAGCACCGCCGCTGGCCGGGTGATGAGGGCGGCGATAGGATTCAGCCGACTCCTTTTTCCTGTACAGAGGATCGGTTTGATTTTACTTCCTGACACGCATTGGTGGATCCAGGGGGGCTGGGGTGGCTGCAGCCCCCTTGGCCCAGAAATACATGATATATTTTAGTTCAACTTAGCTCAATTCACGTTTAAACAGATCAAAAGCTCCCATGGGTCAGAAATGCAAGGAAAATAAGATCTTCAGACACTAGAGTAAACACATGCTGCACAATGGCTTGGACTCCTCAAGTTAAAACTTGACACATACATCCCACTACCAGCCATGAGGCCACGACTCCAACTCATATGAAGAAAATTCATTTCCTTTTTACTACCCCTCATATTCAAATGAATAGAACAAAAGTGTGGAACTTTTTGGTGGTCATTTGGTTTATTTTCTCAACCTAACCTATCGTATTTCATCGTTTTCTTATCCAGATGTGTGTTGTTATCTTTATTGGAACGAATGGCCAGACGTATTTGATCACGGCTTCACTCGTTACAAGCATCCAGAATTTCCCCAAGAGCAGGGGTCCAACAGTGGGCATCCTCAAGGGATTTATGGGCTTAACAAGTGCCATTTTGACACAAGTTTATGCAGTATTGCACACACCAGACCAGGCTGCGCTTATCTTCATAGTTGCTGTTGGTCCATCGCTGGTTGCCGTTGGCTTGATGTTTATCATTAGGCCTGTTGGAGGTCATAGGCAGGTACGGCCATCTGACAAGAACAGCTTCATGTTCATCTACACCGTATGCTTGCTCCTCGCCTCATACCTTGTCGGTGCTATGCTTGTCCAAGATTTCCTGCAACCAAGCTATGATGTGGTTGTTTTTCTCACTGTGATTCTGTTCGTCCTCCTTATTTCACCAATTGCAATCCCTGTGATCCTGTCGTTAACACCGGCAAAAGCTCAACATCTGATGGAAGATTCTCTCCTGTCTGAACCATTGACAGGAGAGGCAAGCACTTCACGACAAAAGGACGATCAACCTGAGGTCATTTTAAGTGAGGTAGAAGAGGAGAAGTCCCAGGAAACTGATTCATTACCACCATCGGAAAGGAGGAAGAGAATTGCAGAATTGCAGGCGAAGCTAGTGGAAGCAGCAGCAAGGGGTGGGGTTAGAATCAAAAGAAGGCCACACCGAGGGGACAATTTCACCCTGATGCAGGCATTTGTGAAGGCTGATTTTTGGCTGATTTGGCTATCACTTTTGCTTGGGTCTGGATCAGGGCTGACAGTGATGGACAACCTTGGTCAGATGAGCCAGGCTGTTGGTTACAAAAATGCACATATCTTTGTGTCACTGATGAGCATATGGAACTTCCTTGGTCGTGTTGGAGGTGGCTACTTCTCTGAGATCATTGTCAGGTATCGACGCTAAGCAATCTACCATTCACTTTTAGTCTCAAGAAAAAGGTTCATTCTGAGTATTCATCTAGGACTAGGATACACTTGTATGTTAACTTCTGGGTTTGCTTTCTAACATGCTACAGAATAGTAGAGCTTTTAGATAAGAGATTTTCTTGTTATATCTTACTAGGAAAAATGCCCGTGCGTTGTATCGGGAGAAAAAAGTATGAAACATCAAGATATAAATGTTGCAAATTTATTTATGTTTTACATTTTTTTATTAAAATTAAATGATGTTGTCCATTTTACGACAAATATGATATTCATAATATAGGTTAATATTGATAATAATATGATATTAAATCCATATCAAATATGATGACCTCATTTAATTGGGTTGTATTAAATTAAATAAATTTTAAGGCTCATAATAAAGTTATTGCAATATTAATCTCGTATGGAAAATTGATAACTTATTTAAAGTTGGGCCAGCTTAAATTAAATAAATTTTAAGGCCTACAATAAATCATCAGTGCAACAAAAGATTAATCCCATATAGAAAATTGATAGAAGTTTGACTAAACTTAAATATGTGGCTATTGTTTATCTATTGTGAATTTTATTAAAAATAAAATATATATGACATGATATGAAGACATGACATATGAGTTGTGTAATGCCAATAATAAGGTTTTTGCATCTCTAAACTATAAGTGACTGATGACATGAACTCTAAGCTAAGTGAGATAGTGATGCCGGGTTGTTAGAGAGAGACAAACCGAAAAATGATCGGATTAGAAGTACAAACTGAGAGTCTAAGACTTCTACATTCACGGAGTTAGTTAAGGGAGGCCATACCGAAAAGATGGGGAGAAATTTTTGCCGCTTTATTTGTCAAGAGCCTCCACTCCTAGCTCTAGAGGCCCTTGACTTCTCAGATTATAACTTGTGGAGGTAGGGGATGGTGGCGCCAGGATCTCCTGGCGCTTGGTAGAAGGGAGGTGAGATTAGAGACAGAGGGTAGATGAGATTAGACTGATAACTTCATTGCTTGCCTATAATCGAGTTGCCTGATACAATATATAGGAGTTGGGCTCCTTGATACTAATGCCAGACATTAACTGCTGGCTGCTAATTAACTCATGACTACTTATCTTCTCCTTGAGCCCTCTGAGGCCTTAAACCTCAGCCGCCTCAGCTTCTTCATGGGTCTTGGTGACCGTGCTCGCCGGCGCTAGCTATGCCTCGTGCCCGAGGCCGGCGGCTGTAGTGTCGGCCCCTACATCACATCTCTTCCCCCTCGACGAGCAGCTCATCCTCGAGCTGGAAGGAAGGATAGCGGTCCTAGAAGCTCTCCAGGTCTTCCCAGGTTGCCGAGGCCGCCGGTTCGCCCTGCCACTGGATGAGAACTTGGTGAATGCCCCGTGCCAGCCTAGTACGCGTGGCGCGCTCTGGAACGGGCTGAGTGGCGCCATGGTGTGTTGGAGGCAGAGTTGGCGGCGCGGGTGGCGGCGTGCCCACGAATTTCTTGAGGAGGCCGACATGGAACACGTCGTGCAGCTTGACACCTTGTGGCAGCTCCAGATGGTAGGCAACCTCGTTGATGATGGCGGTGATGCGGTAGGGCCCGTAGTAGCGGGGTCGGAGCTTGCCGTTTGCAGTGCCCTGGAGTGAGGCGGGGTGGCGATGGCGGAGGCGAAGCCACACCCAGTCGCCCACAGCGTATCGGACCTCCCTGTGATGCTTGTCATAGGTGCGCTTGTACAGCTCCTGGGCCTGCTCCAGGCACGCGCGGGCGTCCTCCAGGAGCTCATCGCGAGCCGCCATGCTTTTGGCCACGGCAGCCACCCATGTCTCGCCCGGCTCGTAGGAACGAATGGATGGGGGATCATGGCCGTAGACCATGGCGAAGGGGGTGGTCTGGAATGCCGTGTTGTAGACAAATTCGGCCCATGGCAGCCAGCGAAGCCATTGCCGCGGCCGGTCGCCCGTCATGCAGCGGAGATACATCACGGTCACCTTGTTGGCAGCCTCAGTTTGGCCGTCGGACTGCGGGTGGAACGCAGTTGTCATGCGGAGCTTGACACCCGACAGCCTCATAAGCTCCTTCCAGAAGATTGAGGTGAAGACCGGGTCCCTGTCGGAGATGATGGACTGGGGAATGCCGTGGAGCCTCACAATGTCGGAGAAGAAGGCGTGGGCCACGGATTCGGCCGAGTAGGGGTGGGCAAGGGCGATGAAGTGACAGTATTTACTGAATCGGTCGACGACCGTCAGTATCACTGACTTGCCCCCCACCTTTGGTAGTGCCTCCACAAAATCGATGCCGATATCGGCCCAAATCGCCGTCGGGACCGGGAGGGGAAGCAGAAGTCCCGCCGGGTGCATATGCTCTGATTTGTAGCGTTGGCAGGTAGTGTAGGCGCGCACATAATCCTGGACCACGGCAGCGGAGGTTGGGGGAGCGGAAGTCAGCGCCGGAGCCTGATGCAGGGTGCGCTGCACACCCTCGTGGCCGTCCTCATGGATCGCCGCCAGGATCTCATGAAGCAGGGGGGTTGCCCGGCGGGATGTAGAGGCGCCCCTAGGAACGCCACGAGCCCAGTCGATGATGGACCAGGGCGCAGGCGCGCTGGTTGTGGGCGATCTCAGTCGTGGAGCGCGCATAGGGCCGGGTCCTGCTCGTTGGCTCGACGCAGGTGGGTGATGAAGTCGAAGCTAGGCCCGGACACCGCCATGATCGCGAGTTCTTCGGTGTCGCGGTGAGACAGGGCGTCGGCGATAGTGTTGGAGGAGCCCGCCTTGTACTCCACGGTGAAGTCGAAACCTAGGAGTTTCCCCACCCAATGGTGCTACGGTATGGTAGCAAGGCGTTGATCAAGCAAGAATTTCAAACTGTAATGGTCCGTGTGTACCAAGAAGCGTCGTCCCCACAGGTAGGGCCTCCAATGGCGTATGGCGAGCACGAGACCAATGAGCTCGCGCTCGTAGGCCGCCAGTGACTGATGGCACGGGGCAGCCGGCCTGCTGAAGAAGGCAATGGGGTGCTGTTCTTGAAGCAGCACGGCGCCAAACCCGTAGGCCAAGGCATCGCACTCCACGATGAACGGGATGGCGAAGTCTGGCAGCGCGAGCACCGGCGCCGTGGTTACCGCTGTCTTGAGGGCTGCAAATGCCGAGGCGGCTGCATCGGTCCATTGGAAACCTTCTTTCTTGAGGAGAGCAGTGAGGGGGGCGGCGATGGAGCCGAAATACTGGACAAATTTACGGTAATATCCCGCTAAGCCCAGGAATTCACGCACCGCGCGCGCCGTGCGCGGCGCTGGCCAGTCCTCCACCGCCTGGACTTTGTCGGGGTCCATGTCCACGCCAGCAGCCGATATGACATGGCCCAGGTACGCGATGGAGGACGAGCCGAATGCACACTTGGACTACTTGACAAAGAGCCAGTGCTGCTGTAGGAGGGTGAGCACGGCGCGAACGTGGCTGAGGTGCTCCGCCATGGACCGGCTGTAGATGAGGATGTCGTCGAAGAAGACGAGCACGGACCGGCGTAGGAACAGCCTCAAGATGTCGTTCATCAGGGCCTGGAAGGTCGCCGGTGCGTTGCAGAGCCCGAAGGGCATGACAAGGAACTCAGTAGAGTCCTTCATGAGTCCTGAACGCCGTCTTCTCGACGTCATCCGGCTGCATTCCGAACTTGATGGTATCCTGACCGGAGATCCAGTTTGGAGAAGAAGCGGGCTCCGTTCAACTCGTCGAGGAGCTCGTCCACGACTGGTATGGGGAAGGCATCTTTCACTGTAATGGAGTTCAGTGCCCTGTAATCGACAAAGAAGCGCCAGGCTCCGTCGGCCTTCTTGACGAGCAAAACCGGCGAAGGAAAATGCCGAGGAGCTGCGCCTGATCAGTCCTTGCTGGAGCATGGCCGCACACTGCCTTTCCAACTCGTCTTTGTGCGCGGCTGGGTACCGGTATGGTCTGACGGCGACCGGCGCTGATCCCGGGAGGAGAGTGATGGGGTGGTCCCGGGAATGCGGCGGCGGCATGCCGGCGGGCTCGGCGAAGACGGCCTAGAACTCGTCCAAGAGCACCGGCAGGAGCTCCGAGTCGTGATAGGCCTTGAGGCGCGGACTGGAAGGACCTGCGATGCCCTGCCAGCGAAGAGGGCGGCCCTGGTGTTGGATCGTCATGGACAGCGCACCAAAGTCCCATAGGATAGGACCAAGTGTGGCCAGCCATTGTGTTCCCAGCACGACGTCGTAGCCGGCGAGAGGCAGAGCGAAGAAATCCGCCACGAACTCAGCCCCTTCGATGGTGAACGTGGCCCCTTGATAGACGCCCGGGCACGGTACACGTTCGCCATTCGCGACGATGACCTTCATGCCGCCCAGCAGTTGGAGCCGGAGTGAGATCCGCGCCGCTGCCTCAGCCGCGACGGAGTTATGTGTGGACCCTGAGTCCAAGAGGGCCAGGAGCGAATAGGCCGCCCAGATGGATGCGCAGCTGCATCGTGTCCCTGGTGCGCACCCCCGCGATGGCGAGCAGGGAGATGGTGGGGTCGCCGAGGTTGACCAAGGGCGGCAAGGTCCTCCGGCTCGTCCTCCTCAGTGAGCTCCAGGAAGAACAGCCGCTGGCACACGCGGTTGTGCCCGCGCGAGTACTTCTCATTGCAGTTGAAACATAAACCTTGGCGGCGGTGGTCGTCCATCTTGGTGTTGGAGAGGCGGCGCACTTGGCGGCCCTCCACCGTTGCGTTCGGCGCCAGCCAGCTTGCTGGCGGCGGGGCTGGGAGCGCCAATTATTGAGCCGGCCCTGCCATCATGCCGCGGCCCGCCAGGCGGGGCGTGTGAGCCGCTGGAGCGGTGGAGCCGGCCACGCTCTGCTCCCTCAGTTCCAGTTTCCGGGCCAAGCTCATGGCCACTATGAGCGTTTGGGGATTCTGCATCTCGACGTCGAGGCTGAGCGGCGGCTCAAGGCCCGCCGTGAACGCCTGAATGCGTTGTGCCTCCTCCAGGGGACCGGCGCGAGGGAGCAGAGCCTCGAATCGATCCTGATAATCTGGCCACGGATCCCGTGCGCTTGCATGCCATCAGCTCCCCCAGTAGGATTGGAGCGGAGCAGGGGGACCAAAGCGGAGGTTGAGGAGCTCGGTGAAGTGCCTCCTACTGACGGTGTGCCCTCCGATTGCTGCACTTGAATGTACCACATCTGCGCGCTGCCTTCCAGGTCGTAGGAAGCCATCCAGACTTACTCTTCGGCGGACGATGCGTTGCTGCACGAAGTAGGACTCGCACCTGATTGATGAACGCGAGTGGATCGGACTTCCTGTCGAACTTAGGAAAGTCCAATTTCTAGAAGCAGGGGCGGCCGGTCGCCCCTGTTGTCGCCGAATAGGTACGCGCCTGAACTAGAGGACGAAGGTGGCTGCTGCTGCTGCTGCAGCGTGTTCAGCTTGCTGCTGCATGGCGGCCATCCCCTTGGTGAGCTCGGCGATTTGCTTGCTCAGCTCGCTAATGCTGGACTCGGACATGGCTGAAACAGAGGAAGCGGAGGAGTGGGTGGGGGAGTTTGGTGCGGTGGCAGAAGTAGAGCGGCTGCCGGAGGATCGACGGACTACCGATACCAGGTTGTCAAGAGCCTCCACTCCTAGCTCTGGAGGCCCTTGGCTTCTTAGATTATAACTTGCTGGAGGTAGGGGATGGTGGCGCCAGGATCTCCTGGCGCTTGGTAGAAGGGAGGTGAGATTAGAGACAGAGGGTAGATGAGATTAGACTGATAACTTCATTGCTTGCCTATAATCGAGTTGCCTGATACAATATATAGGAGCTGGGCTCCTTGATACTAATATCAGACATTAACTGCTTGGCTGCTAATTAACTCTTGACTACTTATCTTCTCTTGAGCCCTCTGAGGCCTTAAACCTCAGCCGCCGTAGCTTCTTCATGGCTCTGGTGACCATGCTCGCTGGCGCTAGCTATGCCTCGTGCCCGAGGCCGGCTGGCTGTAGTGTCGGCCCCACATCACATTATGACTGGCTATGCACATTCAGGTCGTGGAACTTATTTTTAAATTTTTTTCTCATTCTAACTGGCTATTCTTTTAATCAGGGAGCATAAATACCCAAGGCACATAGCATTGACAGTTGCTCAGATCGTGATGGCTGCTGGGCATGTACTCTTTGCTATGGCTTGGCCTGGAACTATGTACATTGCGAGCTTGCTGGTTGGACTTGGATATGGAGCTCACTGGGCTGTTGTGCCAGCTGCTGTCTCTGAGCTTTTTGGTGTAAAACACTTTGGTGCGATGTACAATTTTCTCATACTAGGAAACCCCGTAGGATCGTTCATCTTCTCAGAGCTAATTGTCAGCAACCTCTATGAACATGAAGCTGAGAAACAAGCCCACCAACATCAGATGTCAGCATTGCTGTCTCCACGATTGCTTCACCACACGGGCTTTCTTGCAGATGAACCACTGAAGTGTGAAGGGCCTGCTTGCTTCTTTTTCAGCTCTCTGATTATGTCGGTGTTCTGTGTTGTTGCTGCTGGCTTGAGCCTCCTTGTTGTTCGCAGGACCAAACAAGTTTATCCTCGCCTCTATAGTTCTGTCCAGACTTGAGAGAGAGTCTCCAATTCTCCGTGGACGGAAAGTTCAAATTCTCCGATTCAATGTGCATTTATTCTTGCTTGCATATACACAAAGATAAGTTTATATGTGAATTCTCAAATCTTTTCAGAGCTTGTATTGTAAAACCAGATATTCCTGATTGGCATGTCCCTTGCCTATGGATCCTGCACTTGCTGTCCTGAAAAGAAACTCTTCTTTCTTTCTTTCCTTTCCTTTTCTTTCTTTTTTTTTTGTCTGCAATGCTTTACTCCGTATGTACTTAGAAGGATTTCCTGTACATTCATCTCCTGATGGCACTTCAGGTGTAACATTTCCTTGTATGTAACGTACTTCCTCCGTCCCATTGATTATGCAATTCTAGCACAGTAGCATGTTTCAGTGTACCAATTTTGATTAATTATAAATAAAAAACTATAAATATTTATAATATTAAATAAACACCAATAGATTAATTATAAAATGTATTTTCATAATATATTAATTTGGAGCTATAAATATGAATACTATTCGCTAGAAACTTGATCAAACGTGAACTACTTTATCTGGCACGCAACACGGAGTTGCATGTTTAAAAGGACGGACGGAGTATTAATTTGGATGATCCTGCCAAAGCTGCAAAGTTAAGCTGTTGTTCATTGTAGTTTCTTCCTATATATATGAAACTGTTAACATCTTGCTGCTGTCCACTGTAGTTCACTTTTCTGCACTTACAGCTCCTGATCATCTCCAACAAGATCTGTTGTGACATATCTGTTGCAAGTCCGTCACAACAGCACACCATTAGAATTCCCAGCAGCTGCTCTGTTCAACTTCCAGCTTGAAATGAGATCATAAGTGAAGTTACAGTTTTCAGTATGCACCTCTGCAGGCTGCTGCCATGGAGGATTGGAGGACACCGCACATTAGTTTGCCTCGTCAGACTGTAGCTGCTATCTTAAAGCAGTGTGAGCCTACTGTTAAGGTAAACATGAAAAGGGATGTGTATGGTAAAGTTTCCTTCGGAGTAAAATGCATCATGAGTTCTTAAACTTTTGAGTCCTTAAATTTTTGAGACGTTTCTATCAAGATCCTCGAATTAAAAAAGCTCTAATCTGAGTCCTTATCTATTATCATACGGCAGCTCTACCATCTTACATGGACGTGCCACAGAGACAACAGGATACTGTAGTTGCGAAGATAGTGCGTTAAAACCAGAAATTCATGATATTTGACATCGAATTCGTCTATCTCACAAGATTTGCTATCTAATCCGTCTGTCCTTCGAAATTTGACACTGGGACTACGAATTGTTTCGATTTAGGAGATTTTGACTAATCTATTTCCTTTTCCACTAATGTTTTCACCTCTCCGATCCCAAGCCACCTGAGCGGACGAAACTACCTTGGCCTAATACATTTTACAACACAGAGCTATTTTCTCATATTCCCACCCAACCTGAGCCATCGGCCATTGCGTGTCTTGCGAGTGGGCGAGAAGAACGCGAGCATGACCGCCTGTCCGTCGCCCGCGCGCTCATCGGGATCCCGCCCATGTGCCGCCTTTCCTCATGTCCCTTTGTCACTGCACGACAACACAGAGGCCAAAGAGCGCCTCGGCTATCGCCATGTCGTGGTTCCTGTGCAGCACCAGCTGAAAGGTTCTTGGTTTTGGTAATTAAGTGATAATTTAGATGGACTAATTATGTTTAATGGACGATACACAGGTGATCAGTTTACAGGTACATGTGTGTGAGCAACTATGCCATAAAGGATGAAATTGCTTAGACTTGTTGCTTAGCTTATACGTGATCATGGAGGAACTTAACGTATGAGACATGACATGGAGTTATTTGGCTAGATGAAGAAGATCAAGACAAGGCTCGGCTTGATGGACCGGGTGTAAGAGTGAAGGGCAAGTCATAGGCTTTGAAGCACTGGTCCGTGTGGAGGGATGCTTAAGCATAGAGTTGGCGCCGATGGGCCAGTGCAACGGTGAAGAGGAAACAAGTTGAAGATCGATAAAGCAAAAGCCATGTGATGATATGAAGTGGATCATATCATTCATTCATGAGGGTATTGATGCATGTGTTGCATTGACATCGTTAGAGGTGAAGGAGATGAAATGGAAATCCACAAGGTAAAGGTATAAACTATAGGATATTACATTTGACCAGTCTAAAGTTGAGTAGAGAAGTGCTTGGCCGGGTTTAGAATAGATGGCCATAATATTCAAAGGGGAAATTTTGTTTGCATATCGGTCCTCGAGTGGCATGGTGAGAGACAAAATCCTTCGAAAAAATGATTGTGAAAGGCTAAAACACTTGCGCATGAGGTTGTACATTTAGTGGTGTTAGCACATTTGCAAAAGAGCAGTTGTTTGGATTGAACTGGAGGTGAAACAGAGGTCACAGGGTGACCGGACGCTAGTCTCAGCAGTTCTGGTCAGTTGACAAGACGCTGGGTGGATACTGTTCATGTATCTTGTGCTTGTGACGTGGTGAGCGCTGAGATGAAGAGTTGTGACCAGACGCATCTGATGCGTGCGGTCACTGTTCGAGGCTCTAGAGAGCTCTCTGGTGCCTCACTGGACAATGGGTCTGGTGCGTCCGATGTGACCACCTGACGCGTTCGGTACAAGGAGGTTTGGCACGTGTGAAGTAGCCGTTGCACGCCAACGGCTATATTCAAATGGTCGGCAATGGCGTGGCAATGCATGGCGTGACTGGACGTGTCCGGTCGTCCCGCCGGACGCGTACGGTCGATGCACAAAACGGCCAACTAAGGGGTAATGGCTCTTTTTTGCTGAGGGCTCTAAAACAAAACACATGGCGGTCATGCCCGATTAGCTAAGGACCTTAGGGACTTTGTGTTCTGGTGTGTGAGTGCATGGGAGCCCTCTAAACTAGAGCAAGTAGTGATTGTATCAGATTGCTAGTGAGTGATGCCTAGTGCATTGCATTAAGAGATTGCATCAAGTGGCAGTAGGTGATTGTGTTTTAAGCCGGTAGTGCTTGTTGCTCTTGGAGGTTGCCACCTCCTAGATAGTGTTGGCGGTCCTTAGCAACATAAATATAACATCATTTTAATACAAAAACAAATGGAGAATAGGGCTTTATCTCATCTTTTCACGAGTTTTTGTTGTGTACCTAACTTACAGGGATAGCACGTGAAAATGCATAGAAATCTCAAGAAAAGCGCACTTCCAGGAGATGTATTCAAAGAAGGCGCAAACTAAGAAAATGAGAAAGCCCAAATTAGACAATAAACCAAATCCATTCGCAACCACGGGAGAGGCCCAGGCCCACAGGGGAACCGACCACCCGAAGGCGGTGGCCAGATAGCACTCCCTAGGGACCGACCGCCCCCGGGGGCGGTCGCCCCCCTGGTGGGGCCTCCCGGGCCCATCTTCGGAGGCGGTGCTGATGGCGGTTTGCTGATGGCAGTTTCACCTCCTTTCATACTTAGAACGTCCAAACCGTCCTTGATCAACTATAAATAGATGTGCTTCACCCCCTCCAACACACACACCAACATTTGGAGCACTACACCTCACATTTCTTACTTGTTCTCTCTAGTTTAGTAGTAATAGTAGAGCAAGGCAAAACTATCAAGGAGAGCTTATCTCCTTGGAGGAATCAAGAACATCTTGGTATGAATACACATCGGTTCTCCTCTATGAGCTCTTATCTTATTTATATAGCAATGCATCTGAATTAGAGTATAGTCTTGACCATATTATGATCATAATATGTAAACTAGTTCATAGTCTATGTGTTATATTCTTGATATGTTCATCAAAGTTCTTTATCATTCATCAAATTAGTATGAATAGAGGAAGAACTAAGGATGGGATAATAGTTCGTTGAGCTGTCATGGTTGCTCCTAGCCGAGCCTGTCAATCCGAAGGGTTGGGGTCCCGGGGGGCTAGGAGTTGTTTCCAATTACACGGGCGTGGTGCTCGGGTATGCGGGAATCAGCGGATATGTCGGTACCCCACGGGCAGAGGGGTAGGTGGGCAGATGGTGACAGCCCTGTCCATCCCTAGCATTCCCCCACGTTCGGGTATTGAGTAGGAGTTCGTAAAGTCTCTATCGGCTGGCAGACCAGCTGCGGGGATCTCCCTATCATTCCAGACTTAGTCCTGATCCTAGTCTTATTAATTCAATGTAATTACTATTCGTTGCATAGCTGTATATGACCAATGCCTGCTCACGTAGTTATTTTTTATTCTTTATTTTATCTTTTATCCTTGAAGTTACTCCGATGTGTGTCCACTATCTTATAAACCTGTTTTAACCCCTGCTTATGCTATGCCTACCTATGCATCCAATAAGTGATCATGTTTATACCAAAAGCTAGATGGAATTCATCATGCCCTCTTACGGGAAATTATAAATACGACACCCTTTAATATTCACGGGTTGAAATGCTACAATGATAGTTCTGTGCGCTTGCAGAGTAATCTTATTCCTTACTGAGCTATCGATTGGCGTACCTAAGTACCGTTACTTAAGGATTGTAATTCTTGTTGCACCCTACGGCGCCGTGCCACAGTTTTGCATATCGTAAGTAACGACGGTTAGGAAGGCCAATCCGGTACTTCTAACTGTTATTACCAGACTGCATTACCTAGGCCGGCGCCATTAAGGGCCAAGGATTACCTTTCTAAAGTAATGGTGGTTGGGAATGTCAACTTATATTTCTAGTATTATTATTAAGGACGAACCTTTAGTCTATCTTTAGTAGTAATGCTAAGAAACACCAACAAGCATTTCTGGCGCCGTTGTCGGGGATGGACTTTTAGTCTATCTTTTGTAACGACGTTAAGAAATGCCAATAGATAGCTTGGTGGCTTGTGGCTCCGTTAGAGCACACAAGAAGATTGTGTGTGGCTCTGGAGAAGATATTATGAGGGGTATTGTGCTCACCCCGCGGGGATCACGAAGAGAAACTCTAGTTGAGCGTGTTGATAACATCTTACTAGGTGGGTAGGTTCTTGTTGCGCCCTATTGTAGGGTTTAGCTGGTGAAATGCCAATTAGCCTCCGAACCACGAAGTATAGGTGGACACAACATGAATGTAGCCTGGTGGCAACCAAGTGAACCATAAGAGAAAATCAGTGTGTCAACTTTGTCTACTCTTCTCGGTGGTTTGCATCGTTTATACATAAGCTTGTTCATATTGTTCAATCTTACGCTTGCGTAGTTGCAGTTGTGATTAGTTAGCTTGTGCAGCTAGCTAATAACTTTTGCGCTTGTGTAGCATAGAAGTAGATCTCTTACTAGTTAGTTTGTGTAGCTAAGTAGAGCTCTTTGATTTGGCTCGTGGAGCCTTATCATTGAGCCTTGCTAGTAGAATAGTAGCTTAGCTAGTGTGTAGTTTTGCTTAGCTTGTGTAGCTAAGTTGAGCTCATTGATTTGGTATGTGTAACCTTGTTATTAAGCATCTCTAGTGTGCTTAGGTGGCTTAGTGCTTTTGCCTCACTATATTGTGTAGGAGCTCCCTTGTTGTTTGAAGTACTAGTTGGTTAGGTTTGTGTGGCCTTCCAACTAGAATTGATTAGGTGGGCTCAAGCTGGTTCAAAGCATCTTTATTGCTTATCTAGGATCTTTTAAGGTGTTTGAAAAAACTAGATAGAGGAGTGTAGTCTTGGCTATACTGATAATCTTAATTCTGCATTTGTTTTGGTTAGCCGGCGCGATTAGTTTTTAGAAAGGACTATTTACCCCCTCTAGTTAACCATCTCGACCCTACACCTGCGCTAGCGCTGTGGACACCCGTCCCCAGATCATGACGCAGACCTTGATCACCACGGCATAGCCCACACACCTAGTCTCCGTGGCGGCCACGATGAGGACGAGGTAGTAGGCCACGGCGGTGACTCCGACGACCAGTGAGTAGACGATGGCGGCTGCGGCGAACACGTGACTCACCCTGGCTACTGCAGCAGTTGTCGACCTACAGAGGGTGGTCTGCGAGAGCAGTGAAGGGGGCTCTCCGGTGGCAGAGGGCTGGCGGATGCGTAGCCGCTCACCCGCCTCGCTTGAGCCTGTTGGCACTAGGCTCGGCGGAAGAACTCGCGAAGGGAATTGATATCACTAGTATAGAGAGGTTCAATACATGTGATTGTAGAGGCATTTATGCTAGCGTTTTTAAGAATCACAGTAAAAATCAGTGTTTTGTACACGAAACCGCCTGTGGTAATATTTATCCGAAAATCGAGTTTTAAAAATATTTAAATCATGTGAGGGGACATGCCTGTCTCTGTCAAAGTCGCAAGTGGCGACATTTTTCGCGCGAAAATCACACCCTACGTGACCGGCAGGATTCGAACCCGCGACCTTGGTCTCGCTCGGTACCCCCTCTACCACTGTACCACACTATCACTTATTCACTTGTGTCTAAAAGAGTGTTTGATTCCTCACATATTATAACTAACAATGGAATTTGAGGCCTTAAACGAATTCAAATGAAAAAGTTGTCAACTACAAAGTTGCATAACTTTTCAAGATCTGCAACTTTTATGTTAGAAGTTTCTTCATCTGAGTTCGTTCATAAAGTTTGAATTTCAAATTTGATAAATTCAAACGTATTTTTCGCTGGCAAGATGATTTCAAATGAAAAAGTTATCAACTATAAACTTTCATAACTTTTTGAAATCAACAACTTTTATTTTGACAGTTTTATCATACGAGGTCATTTGAAAAACTTAAAAAATTAATTTTAGATTATTTTTAGAGGTGGTTCTGTTAAGGAACCGTCACTAGAAATCTATTTCAGTGACAACCGCCTATAAAAATGGCTCATATGAAATCGTCTATAAAAATTGCAGTGATTTTTAGTGACGGACGTCAAGCGAAACCGCATGGAAAATGATTTTTTGTAGGGGTAGTTTAGTCATTTTACATGGCTTGGAGAGGTCGAAAGATTAAAGGAAAGGGAAAATGAGATAAAATAGCTAAAATCCTTTGAGTCTAAGCAATTTTCACAGTCCTGATGTCAAATTTCGAAGGACAGACAAATTGGATGTTAAATCTTATGGGTCACACGAATTCGATTTCTCGAAATTTCGCTTGCCAAGATTCCATAAAAACGCCACAACGATAATGACGTGACCATGCCCACACGGGCACGCCACGGTGAAGTAGGATGGCAGCGTGCGTGCGAGCTGCCTCCACAGCATGCAGGCATGCGAGCAGGCGAGCATGGGTGACCTGCCGCTGCCGCTGCAGGCGTGTGTGAGCCACAAGCGCGCGCATGAACAGGAGCCGCAGCCGCTGTGCGTCCTCGCGGGCAAGTAGCCAAGCGCTAGTGAATCGCCACCGCTGTGGCACGCAAGCGTGCAAGCGAAAAGAGGAAAAGTGCAGGCGAGCCACACTTGCGAGCAAGGAGACTGCAGGCGAGCCACACGGGGGAGCAGGCGCCGCCGTTTGCCGTTGCCGCCCTGGTGGATGACGGCGGCATCGTGAAATGGCTCTGGTGCACGCCAAAATGCTACGCGCGACTGATTCCAGCCGAGAGGACTGTCACGATTAGGTCCAAACGGAACGCAACGGTGAGGTGGCTCTGGCTGCGAAAGGAATCAAACAGAGGTCGCTTGATGGCGCCGGCGGCAACTTTTGCTGGCGAATCGAACATTCAGAAGGATCAGAAAAGGGAGGGGGAGATGGCAGCCTAGTGCGCGGACGTGAATGATATGGCAGTGTCGGTGGGTGTCGTGCATCCACTCGCCCGAGAAGATGACCTCGCTCTTGATGTTGCCCTCGACGTCATCGCGCCGCTGCTCTTCTTTCCTTCTGCGTCGAGCGCTGCAGTCACCCTCCGTCGCGCTGCCAGCTGCCACCGTGGCACAGCCACGTCGGAAAGCTCGATGACCCAGACAGGAACACCCTAAACTTAGTTTTAAGGACTTGATATGTGTTTTAGTATTTATACTTCGAATTCACGAGGCTAAAATTTTGTAGAATGGTCACCTTAGTTTTCACGGACATTTCTAACGGTCCAAGGACCATAACGTAGCGAGATGTTCTCTTAAGCTTTGTCTAAAAGCACACACACACAAAGAGAGAGGGGGAGAAACTTTTCGAATACCAGATCTGCATCAAAATTATTTAGAGAGTATTTAAATTTGGGACACAAAGTATTTTTCGTGTTATCGGATGTTTTATGGAATATTGAAAGGGTTTTTTTTAATATTAATAAAAAAATAATTACTTAACTCGCTTGTAAACCGCGACACAAATTTAGTAAAAATAATTAATCCATCATTAACAAATTTTTACTATAGTGTAACATTATCAAATCCTGAACTAACTTGACTTAAAAATTTTATCTCGTAATTTACACGCAATCTATATAATTAATTATTTTTTGTCTATATTTAATACTACTTGCACATGTCAAACATTTAATTTGATGGATGTAAAGTTTTTACGGCGAGAAATAAAGAGGGCCATATTCTTGGTTTATTCGGTGATTGATAAGTAGTACTATACTTTAGCTGGACATGACTTGGTGCGGGACGAGGTAGGCACGCATGGGGCCGGTACACTATACACAAAGTGCGGATTTTGTGCAGCGGATGAAACCAACTGATAGTTCTGTTCTTATTAGCCTAAAAATAAGTGCTTATTTTAACTGGTACTGATTTGTTGTGAGAAAAAAATACTATGAATATCATGCTCACTGAGTCTATGAAACCCGAAACATTCTTCTTTTCTACCAGTACCAATTTATTTATTCCTATTTTATTTTATTTTATTTTATTTTATTTTCTTGTGCTTCTCCTCCAAAACAGATGCGGCACTGCGGCAGGATAAGGCACAATCACGAGAATTGAACTCGTCATACATTGTCCTAATTAATATAACATTTCAATTTGTCAACTTGATCTCAATGCCTATCAGTTTCGTACAGCTAAATCGTGACCATGACTAAAGGCAAAAGGGCAACAAAAATTTATTTATTTATTTATTTATTACTATATATCACCCATCATTTTTTTGTAAATAAAAACCTGCAAATTAATTGAGAGAGGCTAGAACAAGATAATATTGATGTCGGTCCGAAAAGGACATGACATAAAATAAAATAAAACCACCGGCCTCAATTTGTTTTTCTCATTTCATGGCCAATTTTGTTACTGTATTTTGTATCCGGCGTCACAGTCGCAGGCACAGATATTTGTACCTTCTTTAAGCGGAAGAATCACGTGGTTTTTGTATCCTAATCATTCATCACGTCAAATCATTAAGGACCTCACAAGTTGTTGCTTCCTGTCCACCATATTATAGGTTCATGAGTCTGTCTTTAACATTTTGTCACCAACTCCATGCACCTTCTTTTCAAGATTATTAGGAGGGTGTGGACATCATTTCTAACCACATGAAAACAAATTTATGCACTTTCTTTGGGAGCAAATTTGTGTTCACTCCTCTCTACTGGGGGGATCGTGTTAGGGTTCAGGGTAGTTATGTCAGTGACGTAACACACTTGAAAGTCTGAAAAATCTTTTCAAAGCTAGAGCCGTTTCCTTTAGTTTCAAAGACCGACAAAGGTGTGCCAATCAATTTTACCCTGCAATTGACCCGGAGATGAAAACAGTGAGTACCAAAAGCGGAACATGCTGACTTTGATTTAAGACAGTTCTGTTATGTGGCTGAATAGCTAATATTTTAAGGCTATCTACTAAAGAGTCGATATCTGTGTCAAATAATGAAAAGAATAAAGAATAGATCGAAACGATTTTCTTTAATACACTTATTTAGCACAAGATACTTAAATTGTCCAATTTACTCGAGATGAATGCATATTTATACGTGCAAAACAATAATCTGGATTAATATTAACAGATCTATTAAACTTGTTAAATTTGCTATAACATTACTAACAGAAGGGTTCGAGTGGATCGATGCAGCTGTAATAATAATATTACATTTCATCTAACATATTTGACATATCGATTAATGCTTAAAACATATGCATGCATGCAACGTCGTAGGCAAAGCACCACCTCATCGCCTAAATAGACAATTGGAGTCATAATGCACGAACAAGCTTCTTGTCTCAATCATGAATCAATCTATTGATTAGCGTAAGTTTGAACTAATATTATTGACAGTGGGGATCATCTGGCAGCCATAACAAGAACGAGATTAGATTTGTATTAGCCAATGACTCATTCAAGATTAAATAAGCCTTGAACGCACATTATGAGGCGATCAAGAGATTAGATTGAATTTAGTTAATATAACTAAAAAATCGATCATCATGATAAATGATGAAACATAAGTTACACGAGACGATTGATTTTAATAAGACATAAGGCAAATCCATCTCTAATCTTGATTGGAATATTTATGATATTGCTTTAAATAATTAAAACAACATCGATAGCTAGTGAATCAGCTAAAAGAAGTAAGATGAATCTTACTAATAATTCTAATAAATTCGATAACTAATGAATTTACCCTAAAACAGCAAGCAAGCCTATTATTTAAGATAAATTTGATAACTGAGCATATAGTAAATAGCAAACTACTTAGCATAAGATCGATAACTTCGATCTATACCATGACTTATAAAAGGTCGGATTTGGTCCGATGCAGCAATACAAGACACGATACATGTCGGTAACTAGCTTATACCAAATTCGCATGGGATCAAACTTAACCGATGCAACCTTATGAATGAGATATATACCGTGGTGGTACTTACATGTAAACCGGAGGTCGATCAATGCTAATGCAGCCTTGCTTGTTTGAAAAAACTCACCAGAATCTACGGTACTTCTACTCCTAAGGTTGGCCTGAGCCAAAAGTTGTGTTGATTGATTGAATGTCTATTGCAACTGTCGGGGTTTAATATTTATACCCAAGGCTTTGACACGAGTCCTGGCCAAATAAGGTTCAATACAAAATGAGAAAAATAAAAGACACATGATAACTTGGACTTTAATCTTTCCGTTCTGATGAAGTCCGATGTGTTTGAACCTTCTTACACCGGCACAAGCTTCCCTTTTCACGATATTCCCTTTCTCCAACAAGTCGATTAACCGATCTCGATGCAAGTGGCCAATCTGAAAAAATCAGCCGATTTCACTTTCTTCTTTTACGGATCAGTAAATAAATATTCCTTACCAAAATCTGGTGACAACAGAGTGAAAATAGGAGCAAGGAAACAAGCTTGGCTTGCCGTTCGCAATCATTGTTGGACAGCAGACCGTCTTGCTCGTCGAGGATTGTTAATTTTACGACAAAGCTGGATCTCGTACCGCTAGGCAAACTTTTCACTCATATGCTACTTGTTGTTATGGATTGAATTTAGTCAACCTTTGTTGACCCTTATGAGAGATTTGTTATGCTCTTAAAATCAAAATCACGCACACACCACCCATATATGCACTACTTCTACACTGGGGATAGGTGCAAGAATACTCCATTTCATTTAGATCCATCTAAAAAATGTTTTACTCCTACACTAATAGTGAACACCAAAAATATCCCTTATAGTTTTGGATGGCCCGATGACCATCACTCTGGGTGACATTCATATGCTCATCGGCCTTCAGATCACTAGGACCTATCAGTTCTGGAATCTCCTCTCCACATGTGAAAAGCAATTCCCCAAGTTAAATGAATACAAAGGCTAGGCTGGCTACATCAAAACTCATCACCTGACAACCTCTAGTATCAGTGAAAAAGAGTACATAGCATTTTTGATCTTGTGGTTAAAAAGATTTGTCTTCTGTGGCGCTTCTCTTAGACCAGCCTATCCCTTGAAAGCCCTTGCAGGACAACTAGCTCAAGGAAACACAATTGCTTGAGGAAAACTTCTGTTGGTATAATTTTGATGCCCATGTTGTCAGCGAAGGTCAGAAACTCACCTGAAGTGAATATTGTCCCTTGATCAGTCCTGATAGCCTGTGGAATACTAAACCTGTAAATAATGTGTTCTTTCACAAATTCAATTATATCCCCAGATGTAGCATTCTTCAAAGGAACAGCCTCTACCCATTTAGTGAAATAGTCAGTTGCAACCAGTATCCATTGGAGACCTTTACTCGACGGTGGATAGATTTAACCGATCAAATCGATTCCTCATCCTCTGAACGGCCATGGCTTGATGATAGAATTTATAGCTGAAGCAGGAGACTTATACATTCCCGAACCTTTGGCACTTTTAGCAACTCTTGTAATACTTAAAACAAATCTCGAGTATTGTTGGCCAATAATAACCAGTCCTTCTGGTGATCCACTTCATCTTATGAGTTGATTGGTGAGCACCACAAACTCCTTCATGAACTTCACTCATCAGCTTTGTCGACTCTTCCGTCCCAAGGCATTTCAGCAACACCCCTTCAACAGTCTTATAATACAACTGACCATCTACCAACACATATTTGATAGACTTATACCTCAACTTTCTACTGATTCTTTGTGAAGGATTTGCAAGATAACTTGCTGTGTCGGCCCGCCAGTTATCAGCCGATTACTCAGTGTGAGGGTATTGACCCGTATACCCGTAAGGCACTACATGGCCCGCACCATCAGAGGTGGCTCGGCCCAGTAGACGAAGGCGTGTGGCGCAAGGCACTACACCGCACGGTTATTGTACCAATTTGAATAGTTACTTGTAACCTTAGTCCCTTCAGACTATATAAGGAGGGGCAGGGATAGACCCATAACTCATCTCATCATATAGCAATACAATCCTCCAGCACACAGGACATAGGGTATTACGCATCGCGGCGGCCTGAACCTGTATAAATCTTGTGTCTCGCGCTTTCTGCGTAACGCTTATTCGTCTCAGGCGCACCTTTACCGACCAATCTACTACCTTGGCCATACCCCTCGATAGACTATCGGCCATATTCCGTCGATAGTTGGCGCGCCAGGTAGGAGCTGTGCTTCCTGATCCGATGGCTGGTAAGATGGAAATTTTTTTCGTCGTTGTCGACAACGACAGCAGGCGTTCGGCGACGACAAGCCAGATGAGAATCATCTTCATCAACATCATCCGCGGCGGCTCAATTTGCTACGGCGGATATCCTTCGGACAATGCGCCTCATCGAGACACGGACTTCAGCCAACCAACAAAGGGAGACGCCTACTATCCAATCTGCACGCAAGCAAGGAATTCTACTCGGTCACAAGACACCAAGGAAGTACAACCGGTCGCCAAATCGATCACGATGGCTACGGACGCAACGTGCTGGCGGCGACGCGGATCAGATCCCAGGCCATCAAGCGCGCTGTCAAGCCTGGATTGGACACAAGCACGATGACAGTCAGGCTGACCGACGAACATAACCGCTAGATCACAGAAGTTCAGGGAAGCCGATCGATCTACTAATCGCATGAGTATCCGATCCATCAGATGCATGCATGTGTTATCATCACGTATGCATCCACCGAGAGTCAAACATGCACGGAATAATCTCCTTCATCGGACGTCGCTCAAATCAAAAGCTAAGTCTTATTTTCTATATTAATTAAAATATTTTATTATACATATGACAAGCCTTCGGATATCTACACCAATCTACATAATATTTATTGATAGAGAATTAATCGTGTTTCTCACCATCAACACTCTACGGCGGCCTCGATAACAGCAAGTCCAGAGCCGTTCGAGCCGTCCAGCGAACCATCGAGCGAGCCACGTCAAGCCATCGTGCGAGCCATGTCGAGCAACTCCTCCGAGCAGCCAGCGACGCGCCGACCACTCCTGCTTAACGTTAATCAAGCTAAGTAATATTTTTAATATTCTTCTACATATTCTTCGACCTCCATATATCTCCGGAAATTATCTCCATGGTTCTTCGCCGTCGACCTCTCCATAAGCCCCGACAAAGCTCGGGCACTCGCCGACGATTTCTCCATAAGCCCCGACCATGTTCGGGCACTCAGAAGATTTTCTCCGCCGACAAGATACTAAGTATCTCTCCCTTTTCTTCTCTCAAGGGTTGCTTAACGTACCTCGGTAGCATATGCCTTAATCCAGTGAAAACCTGTCTATGCCCCGTAAGCCGTAAACTCAAATGGTCATGTTAAGAAACTTCTGAACCATACGCCGGGTCAGGTGCTTAAATATAACAGGCCAACTACTAGAGGAAATTACGTGACCTGACAAGAGGAAGAAACGGATAATCTTATCATGCATTCTACAATATTGGGATCTGCTCTAAAACCTACATCTTGTATTATCCACTGTACATATTTATTTTGCAGGAACTCAGTCGCCGGGTTCGTCGCCGCTTCTCACCGTCCTCGCGCTGCTCGGATGCTATCTTCGACCACACTGGGGACTTGTCGCCGCTCCTCGCCGTCCTCGCGCTGCTTGGACACCGTCTCCGACCAAGTTGGGGACTCGTCGCCACTCCTTGCCGTCCTCGCGCTGCTCGGACATCGTCTCTGACCATGTTGGGGACTCGTCGCCGCTCCTCGCCATCCTCTCGCTGCTCGGATTTCGTCTCCGACCACGCTGGGGATTCGTCGCCGAGCTATCAGGACACTCCATGCTGTTCGGATCAGGGTGCTGATCTTGTACAGCACATCGGGGGTCTTGATATACGCCTCGCCTGCTTGGAAGATTGTCCCGAGCAACATGCTGTGCTCGGGGACTTCGTCATTGTCTCGCCTGCTCGGAAGATTTTTTTTTCTCGATCACTTGCTATGCTCAGGAGACTTCGTCGCCGATCACCTGCTCGGAGGATTTTTTTTTCCCGATCACTTAATATGCTCGGGGACTTCATCGTCGCCTCGGCAGCTCCGAAGATTTTTCCGAGACTTCATCGACACTTCACATGATCAGTAAGAATAAAGACTTTGACCCTGATATCACGTAACTACGTCACCTACTATCAAGCTCGGGGACTAAGTGGATACACTTCACCTGACGGTGAAGGTATTGGTTCTGAAGAACCAAAAGTGGATACACTTCACCAAAGAGAATCTCTTTTTCAAATTTTTTTTGAGCTCCTCACATCCGTCTGGTCAAGCAATTCCGAAGATCTACACTTCCCGACGAATGCAAGGTGCTCGGGGACTAGCTGTGAGGGTATTGACCAGTATACCCACAAGGCACTACATGGCCCGCACCATCAAAGGTGGCCCGGTCCAGAAGACGAAGGCGTGCAGGCGCAAGGCACTGCACCGCACGGTTATTGTACCAACTTGGATAGTTTAATTGAAACCTTGTCCTTTCAAACTATATAAGAAGGGGCAGGGATAGACCCAAAACTCATCTCATCATATAGCAATACAATCCACCAGCACACAGGACGTAGGGTATTACGCCTCGCAGCGGCCTGAACCTGTATAAATCTTGTGTCTCGCGCTTTCTTTGTAACGCTTGTTCGTCTCAGGCACACCTTCACCGACCAATCTACCACCTTGGGCATACCCCTCGGTAGACTATCGGCGATATTCCGTCGACACTCAGTATTGAAGATTTGCTACATTGACCTGTAGCCCGAGGCGCTCTATGCCAATCGATTAGCCTCCTGGTTTTGAGCCCTGGGAATATGACAAAGTGAAACGGCCATAAACCCTCTGATCAAAGCTTGGCACTGATCATGATAGCCTCTGAGTATATCATCTTGACATTCATATAGGCCGAGCAATTGGTTGATAACTAATTGTGAATCCCCAAAAACCTCAATTGCATCGGCCTTTGCTTCATGCAGAAGCTGAAATCCCTTCCAGATCGCCTCATACTCAGCTTGGTTGTTTGTCACCGTAGGCCCAATCTGGAAGGCAAACTCGAAACGTTGCCCTCGAGGTGATATAAGCACTACCCCAGCATCTCCACCTTGCATGCAGGACGATCCATCGAAGAACATCGTCCATGGTGCCACATCAATCATGTTGACATCACTTCCGTGATGCTGGGTGATAAAATCGGCTATTGCCTGCCCTTTGACCGTTTTAGCCGATTCGAACCTCAAGTCAAACTCGGAGAGTGCCAAGATCCATTTGCCGATTCGTCCATTTTGAATTTGCCTTAACAACATATGCCTGATCACATCCGCCTTGGAAACCACCACGCACCCGGCTGACAACAAGTAATACCTCAACTTGGTGCATGAATAAAACAAACATAAACACAACTTCTCAGTCAGTGTGTATCTTGTTTCAGGATCCAAGAGCCTTCTGCTTCAGATATAATACTGCTCTCTCTTGTCCTTCAAATTCTTGAAAAAGGGCCGACCCAATCATATGCCTTTCGGCCATCATGTATAACTTGAAAGGCTTCTCCTACCTGCGGCGGTACTAGGACAGGTGGAGACTTCATATACTCTTTGATCTCGTGAAAAGCCTTTTACTATACGTCACCCCATCTGAATTCTTGATTGTCTTTCAGCTTCAATAATGGTGAGAACGGTAGCACCTTCTCTGACAGATTAGAGATAAATCTTCTGATAAAATTGATCTTGCCAGGTAGGGACTGCAACTCCCTCTTATTGGTCGGAGGCACAAGCTGATCAATAGCTTTTTTGCTCTTGCTACCGACTTCTATCCCCTTGCGATGGAGCATGAAGCCTAGGAATTCCCCAGCTGACACTCTGAAAGCACATTTGTTAGGGTTCATTTTCAGCCCATGCTTCCTTGTGCATTCCAGGGTCGCCTTCAAATTGATTAGATGATCTTTGTAGCTTTTAGATTTCACGACCACATCATCGATATAAATTTCAACAATCGTGCCGATCAACTTATGAAAAATATAATTCATAGCCCTTTGAAAAGTTGCACTGGCATTTTTCAAACTAAAAGTCATCACTACCCACTCGAACAAACCGATCGCACCAGGACACCGAAAAGCTGTTTTAGAAATATCTTTGTCAGCCATAAATATTTGATTATAGCCAGCATTACCATCCATGAACCTGATAACCTGGTGCCCTGTAGCAGAATCGACTAACATATTCGGCTATTGGCATAGGATATCCGTCCATCGGGGTAGCTCTGTTCAAATCCCTAAAGTCAATACAGACCCGTAACTTGCCATTTTTTTATACACAGGGACAATATTCGATACCCACTCGTCGTATCGGCAAGCTCGAATGAACTTGGCTTCCAACAATCTTTCGATCTCGGCCTTGATATCAGGTAACGCCTCTGACTTGAACCGGCACGGAGATTGCTTGAATGGCCAAAATCCAGGCTTGATAGGCAGTCTGTGCTCAACAATCGATTTGTCTAAACCAAGGCATCTCATAATATTCTTAGGCGAAGCAATCTTTATATTCTTTCATCAAGTCAATCAATTCCCGCCTGAACTCACGGGTCAAGATTGGTGGCAATGTACGTCGACCTTGGTCTGTCACCAGGTCCAATATCCACTTCTTCAAGCTTATCGGCCGACGTGAAGCCCTGTCCAAGCTTGCCCTCGGTGCCGTCGACCGGATTCTCCATCAATAAAAAGACTCAGAGCCGATTGCCCGGACCGGCTGTTGAGTCTCATCACTGACTTTGATGGAGCCTTCATTCCAAGTCTTGCCAGAAAAATAGTCATGATCTCCGGCCTCCTAGTAGGCGGCATCTGCGGTAGCCACACTCACTGAATCATCAGCCGAGACCACCTCAACCTCGTCGCCATGCCATTGATTCACACATTGATGCATTGTAGACTGGCACGCAGCAATTGGCATGGATCCAGTCACGCCCAAGCAGTAAACTGTAAGAGCCTTTGCTATCAATCATGAAGAAGCTAGTAAGCAGCGTCTTCTTCCTGACTATTAATTCGACATTGATTGCCCCCCGAGTGTTGGAAGAATTTCCCCCAAAGTCTGTCCATCTTGATCAAATCATCAGGGCCTTTGCCCAGCTTGCTGAAAGGTGGTGTAGGGCATGAGGTTGACTGTGGCACCACCGTCCACTAGCATCTTGGTCATTGGCATCCCATCAACATATCCTTTGAGGTACAGGGCCTTCAGGTGCCGATGCTTGGGTGGCTTGTTAAAAGTTGCTTGCTATGTGAAGATCTGCCTGGCGGCGCCCTGCTCAGACTCTGACTTGTTAGAATCAGAAGAAACATCACTTTTCCTGGCCTTGGGCGCCATGAACTCTGCTGGGAGCATGAACACCATCTGTGCATCGGCTATTCCCTTCCATTTATCTTGAGAAGGCTTTTCTCGCCAGACTTGCTTCGGGCGTCTGTCTGCCCTGAGCTCTCTATTCCTCAGGTGCTGAACTCTATGCCTCTGACTCCTGGTCAAGTATCTAGGGCAGCATTGACCCTCCTGCCAAACCGGCTCTTCGTGATTGACTAATGCCGCATCGAGCCGACCATGCACGTCTCTTTTTTCACGCCGATCCTGCATATCATGTGGGCATCCAAGCCTCTCATGCATAGACCAGCGGTTGGTTTGAGAATGGCTGTACTCCCGATACTGATCACTGCACTCCGGGCAGTTGTAGACAGTTGGCAACTTCAAACCTTCGTTCCAGCAGTGCCGGAAAAACGGGCAGTACCAATGGTTATCTTCTTCTTCCTGGCGACGGGCTAACTCCTCCTTATAGGGTGCTTCTTCTTTCTCACGGGCCCACCTCCGGTACTCTTCTTCTTCAATTTACCTCCGGTGATTCTTCTCCTTCTCCCGTCGCCACTTGTTCAACAAGTCACGGGAAGTTGGCCTGGTTTTGCTGGACTCTCCCTTCTCAAATCAATTTTTGCTCTGTTCTCTCCTCTTCTTGATCATCTTCATCTCCTCAGCCGATATTTGCATGTCTGGATCGAACTAATGCATTCTTCTTTGCTTGATCGGAGGTTAGAACCTTCATCTTGTCGGTAGGGGTCGTCACCTCGACCATATTCTGGCCGTTCGGGAACGGGAATTTATCAATCTTCATCTTTCCCTTGGCAGGGCTGTCGAACTTCAGTAGGACACAAGCGATGGCTCTCTGGATTTGGTTCCTGAAGGCGTGGCACCCATTGGTATCATGTGAGTTGCGGCCATGAACTAGCAGAACTTCTTCCCCTTCAATTCTTCACGAGAAGGCTTCACATAATCGGCAGGAAACGTGATCTGCCGAGCACTGACCAGCAAGCCGAAGAGCTTGTCTAGCTTGTTTGTATCGAAATCATATTGCTCTTCTGTTGTCCAGTTCTTGGGTACAGCCATGGGTCTCTTGCCCCACTTTAACTCAACAGCAGCAACCTCGTCCTCGTCTTCATCTTCTGAATCAGAGTTGTTGATTCAAGTGCTGCCACCCTCTGCATCATCTGACTGATGTTGTCAAAGTCAGCGCCTACCAGCTTTTCTTGAATGTGCGGGAGCATTCTACCAATAACCAGGTGAGCGAGTTGCTTGTCTCTCAGGTTCAGCGAATAGCACATATTCCTCATCTCCCTGAAACACTTGATGAAGGCCGACCCGGTCTCGCTGCTCTTCTGGCGAATGCTGTTCAGATCGATGATATTCTTCTCACCAGTGCTGGAGAAGAAATAGCTGTGAAACTTGCTCTCCAAGTCCGCCCAATTTTGAATCGATCCTGGATCCAAAGTGGTGAACCAACTAAAAGTCGGGCTAGTCAATGATAGTGAAAAGAAGCGGACCTTGTGAGCATCCTCCTGCGATGCCTCGCCAAGCTGAGTCAGTGTTGATGCTCACTAAATGCATGTTTTAGCCATCAACATTGATAAAATTGAGTAAGGAAATGGCACATAGAAGATAGGAATTTGGTTTAAACTAATGGAGTTCCACTTGTACTTGAAGAATTTTGGTTGCAGGTGAAATACAGGTAAAAATAAAGCAAACAAAGGCATATTTGAGCAGTATACGTGACAAGAGCCACATTGGGCCCAAGTCACAGGGCGCCCGCCCCCTAGTAGGGCGCCCGCCCCCCACTTGGCGCCATCTTCACTCCGCCACGTCATGGATCCGTGCCCCAACCTCCTAAACAGAGTTTGGCACGTTGATTCAACATCAATGGCTCAAATTCACATCACCTGGATCCTTTAGCCCTGTTGGACAGGGCGCCCGCCCTGTCCATTTGGCGTGCCACGTCCACAATCCGGCGGAGAGGCATCCAAGCAGTTGTGGCCATCCATTTGAAGTCGGTTTTCATCCAAGGGAGATCAAAGGTGGTGTCAAGGATTCATGGACCTACTTGTCATTCTCCAAGGGCCACAAACCGCCTCTCCAACTGCCAAAACATGATCAACCGACCTTGCAACCGTCATTGGGAAGGATCCTGGAGAGTTGGATGGCGAGGCGGTGGAATCCACCAGGCGCCCGCCCCCTAGCAGGGTGCTCGTCCTACAAATCAGGGCCACCGACCTCCGGCCACCTCTACAAGTACTTCAGGGGTCTCCAAGTGCTATAAATACCCCCGAAATGCTTCAGTTGTAATCAGCTTAGAAAGAATAGAGAGATTTGGAGTTTAGTCCATCCTAGCTCATCTAGTGAGAGTCTCCTAGCAAGGCTAGTGGTGTGAGTGTGAGTGAAGAGAAGCTGAAGAGTAGGAGAGCTCTGCGAAGGTCTCTCTCTCGGGCGCTTCCTCTTAAGGTACTATTTGATTCGGTAATATAATTTCCTTTCTAGTACTTACATTTCCCTGCATTACTTTTATTACTTACTTTTAGTATTTATTTCCAAGTATTTACTTTAAGTATTACTTTGAGTGCTCTAGTTACGGTAGTACTAGGGGATTAATTATCGGTTTCCATACACTTAGTGCGGGATCTTCGCCGCTAGTCGGTGCTCTAGTCTTAGCGCGAGATTAGGGTAGTAGCCTATAGTGTAAGCGTAGTGCTTGGACTAGAAGTTACCTTGGATTGCAGCTAGACCCACGGATAGTAGTGGTAGGTCTTAGGTGGTGACAGCCCTAAGATCCTCTGGATTCCACCACGTTTGGTCTAGTAGTTGGCGTAGGGCTTTTCTGTTTGTGAGTAATCCCAATCTCTTGGGACCGCGCATTCACCCCGAAGTGCTAGGTGGAGTTAGCCTACCATGTTGCCTTGCATCCCACTCTTGAGCTCATCACTGTCTATGCCGTTGCTTGGCTCTATCTTGGACTAGATTATTTGGATTAGTTATTACTACACTAGTTCATTCTTATCATAAATCGTGATTGTTCTTAGTTTACCATTGGATATTTCTAGCCATAAGAAACTTCCCTGTGGAAATAAATACGATACTTGGTTACTCCCAAGTGAAGTGCTACATCGATAGATTCTGTGCGCTTGCGGAATTCTGCAATAGTCATAGGAATTATCAACAAGATTTCTAACGCCGTTATCAGGAATATCTATTCTTGGTAGTAAGCTTAGAAACGCCAATAAGCATTTCTGGCGCCGTTGCCAGGGAAGCAATTGGCCTAGATTTTATTTTGTGTTTGCTATAGAACTAACCTCGTTCTTTAGTGGGATCGCACCTATCTGTCTTTTTGTGGTGACTGTTAAGCTAAGTAGCTAGAATGGCTGGATTCAATCTACCTAAAGATTTTCATGAAGACCCTGAGTCAATCCTTAGAAGAGCGAGAGCTAATCTTACTCCTCCAAGAATGACTTCTGGATCTCGTCCATCTTCATCGAGGGAACCTACATTGCAAGATCATCCATCAGATGAGTCTGAGCATCTTAGTACTTTAGAGCCAGCCAGTTCATCTACATCAAGAACAATATGTGAGTATTCTACTCCATCTATTTCCAACATTGCTACTATGTCTAGTGCTGATAGCGGAAGTAGAGAATTCGAGCTTAAACCCGCATTGATCATGATGGTGCAAGCAATTGCATTTCATGGCAACCCTTCAGAGGATGCCAATGCTCACCTCCAGAATTTTTTGGAGATATGCAATACAATCTCTATTCCAGGAATTTCGCAGGATACAATCCGTCTGCGCCTATTCCCTTTCTCATTACTTGAGAAAGCAAAACAGTGGTTCTACATCAACATGGGATCAATGAACACTTGGGAGAAGTGCTCCAACTACTTCTTGATGAAATTCTTGCCTGTTGGTAAGACAAATCTTTTGCGTAGCAGGATTTCTAACTTTCAACAGGAGATTCGCGAATCCGTCCCCGAAGCGTGGGAACACATACAAGAGTACATACAAGCCTGCCCTCACCATGGCGTTGAAGATTGGCTATTAATCCAAAGCTTCTATCATGGACTCATGATGGACTCTCGACAACATCTTGATGCTGCCGCCGGAGGTGCATTCTTGTCTCTCAAGGTGAGTCAAGCCAAGAAGTTGATTGAGAAGATGGTGGATAATCAAGGATGGACCGACGATCATCTCAAAGGTAATTCTAATACTTTCAAAGTTAATTCTTTATCTTTTGAATGCCTTTTGAAAAAGTTAGAAGATAGAGCTAATTGGAAAAGAGATCGTGCTGCTATAGAATACTATGCAAATACTAAAACACCATGTGCATTATGTAGAAATAAAAATCATAATATAGATATCTGTCCAATAAAAGATGCTAAATCTCTTTTAAATGATGGCGGATATGATCCCCCACCAATTTCACCTTACCAAAGATGGAATCCACGTAGGGAGGATAATGATTCTTTACATGCTAGTGTTGGTATAAATTAACTGCACTCTATTAAAGATTATTATTATCAAGGTATCTGCAAGCGCACAGATAAAACACCGATGTAGCACTTCACCAGACAATCCCAGTTTTAATATCGAACCCAAAGGAACAGTTTGTGGTACTGACTAAGTCTATTGGCTCTTAACCCGATAATACAATCAATCCAGAGAATGTAAGAATGAGGAGATAACAAATGATTATCTAGATCCGACAACCAGTAAACTTTGAATAATATCGTTCTAATCGGGCAATGAAATGAATAAGAGGCAAAATCAGAGTTTCCTCCTACCAAACACTTATACACCTATCGATCCTATCAACGGGAAGTGGACTACAGAGGACTCAACGCAGCTGTCACCTACGCGATCTACCACTATCCGGCCAATCAAGGGACATTCACAAGTAATTATAGCCTAGACACCATGTCTGCACTACAAACTACTACTTCAACCAAGGAGCTACCAAGATCAAAGCACTCAAATAGAGTTGTAAACTTAAGAACGAATAAGAACAAATGCTTACTTGAATCAGGATGTTGAATACAAAATTATTTCAGAACGCAACTCCAGGCGAGGGAGCTGAATCTAGACGAACACAGCTACGAAGAAGCTCCGACAGGCCGGGACTCCTCCAAATCTCTACTCATTTACTCTATCTCTCTAATCACTCTCTTAATTGCTAGCCTAGATCTAGTGGATATCTGTCTAATGCTTCAGGGTCTTCATCTCTTGATCTGGCTCTCTCCAGGGGGTCTGGCCCTCTATTTATAGGCCGGTGGGATGCACGCGCGCCATTAGATCAAACCGACTTAACCAAGGGTCCAGATGACTTCTAATAGGCGGTGGTAGAAGACTCTAGAAGGCGGCGGGGAGGAAACCCTAGGGGGCGCCGGCCGGCCCCACCCTGGCGCCGGCCGGCCCCACCCTGGTGGGTTTCGAGCCCCGGTGCTTCAGATGTGTTCCAGATGTTTCTACTGTTCTCGTGATAATGTTTCCTTGGCGGTCAAGTTTCATGGTTATTAAGCACTTTAATCCTTCTTTTAAGCTTTTCTGGAAAATCCCCTGGGAAATAGACAATTCACCAAAACTCGTGGAATCTATCAGTAATAACCCTATTCTACTGGATATTCATGTTTAATGCAGGGATAATTGATAAAATTTGGATGATAACAAGTGTCAACAATTACCCCCACACTTAGGCTTTTGCTCGTCCCGAGGAAAAAGTTGGTTTTAAGATTCTTAGAGAGAATGGAGCATTTAAAACATAACTTGAGAGTACATTATATAAAACTAGTCTAGTCATGCATGTACTATGGAATTCAAAGTGTCTACCATGAATCTTTGAGTAGTTGAAGAACAGAATAGCTTGAAAACAGATCACTCTCTTCCTTTAGTTAAGTCAATTGGAGGGTATGTAATTTTACAAATAAACTTAACTTTACCTTCTCCTTTTGTAGTACTCTCGAATCACTGATATACCTGGTATTTTTGTATCCTTACCAAGGTATTAATGAAATTGCCTTCTTTATCCTACTTCTAAAAAGATTACGTGGATCTCAGGTAGGTAAAATGTGAAAACATACTTGCATTGTATTTATTGTAAAGTCAAACAATGAATCCACAGAGAAATGAGGCATATAATCGAATCAAGCTTTATTTGGTGGAATATGGTGGAACCTAATTCTACCTTGCTCTTTGAGAAAATAAATCTCTCTTTTATACAACTGAGCTTAATCAGAGAGTATGAGCTATCTTTTTTTTCAAGGGAGGCGAGTATCTAAGTACCCATTGTTTTAATTTCTTCTGACACTTGTCCATTTTTTATACTCCCTTCTTCTTTTGCATAGCTCATACCTCTTTTGAATTTAGTAGTTGAGAGACTTTAACAAAACATGGTGCAATTATTTGGTGACCATACTATATAATTAGTTTTAGTGTTTTCTTCTAGTGTAGGAGAGAAATATTTTCAATAGAATGACTCGCTATTACTCTGGATTAGAATAATGCTTATGTGGAATTGGCACTTGATTCGAAAATATGACAAATTTATTCAAAGGGTTACAAAGGTTAACCAAATTCAATACAAAGATAAGTATTATATGTAGCAGGCTTCTATCCTATATATGGCTCTGGTAGGATAATATTTTTACCACAAAGGAGAGGTATAAGTAAAAATCTCTAAAGACGAAACATCATAGATCGAGTTCTCATTATTCAACTATATCATGTTTCACAATGACTTAAGCAATCATGGGGTCCCTATAAATAGTTTTCAATAGTAACATGATTCCTAGAAAAGTGTTATATAATTTATTCTTAAGCCATGAATTAAACAATCTCTTCTTCTCTTTTAAAAGTAATTTAGCATGTGAATTTTAATTCGGATGAAACAGAAATCGAAACATATGCAATTATATTGTATGGGGATCAAACCTGACCATGACCGAGAAGAGGATGCAGAGGATACAGAGGGGGGCTGGCCGGCCTAGGTAGGGTGCCGGGCGGCGCGCCTCTGTGGCCCCACGAGGTCCACTTTGGGGTGCGAGGTCCTGGTTCGATTATCTTTCGAATTATGTGATTTTCCCGAGCGAATTGATTTCCATAGTCGTGATGTGCCTCCCCAACACTTATTTTCCTGCATGCTTTTCTGTGCAACATGTGGAGACAACATGCGTACCAAAAATATAGAGAGTAGAGTAAACTAAAACATTAATATTGATAAAAAGAATAAGGCACTTTATTTATTAACGATACTTAGATAACTCTAATAACTGACCGAGCTAACGACTACCCTAGCTCAATGGGCTTACCTGACACACTTAATATTATAAATCAAATCTCGCACACTCGATATTAAAATCAAACCTAACACACTTGTGCCTTATTACATAGATAACGAGGGCAACCTAAGGCTGCCCTTTCTTTGCGAGATTCTTAAGTTCTTCCTTCAGCTCAACAATCTTTTCCTTCAGCTGATCTTTTTCGCGCTTGAGACTGCGAATTAACTTGACATTGACTTCTATCTGCTTAGTCATGTCTCTCATAATCTTACTCCTTAAGTCTTCATTCTTCTCTATACCCCTAACAGTGTTAGAGAGATCTTCCATCTTCTCATTAAGGATTCGTAGAAAGAGCGGGGGGCTATCTAGGGACTTTCTCTAGTGCTGATGTAGATGTAGCCCGCTGTCTCTTGGGCGGAGGTGGTATGAATTCGGTGTAGCGGACTTAGGCCTGGACGTGCACGAACTCCTTGGATGGCAGGGCGAGCAGTGGTGTACTTCGCATATACCAGCGTTCCGTTCTTGTCGGTCTGACCGACAAGAGTCGCTCATTATCTCTAGGTGGAAGAAGTGGGGTGTCTCGGGGAATAGCGATCTGCTTCCCCCTGGTACCATCTTCTAGCAGCAGTCTTTCAGGATGCGATGGCAGAGCAGGCTGAGCATGCGTGTAGTAGACTTGCTCGAACTGCTGGGGCACCGTAGCAAGATGCTTCGGTGGCACGATGGCGAGGTGCTTCGGCGGCACGATGGCAAGGGGCTTCGGCTGCGCGAGGACGATGGCCTTCGAGTCGTCGCCTTGGATCTTGCTGGAGTCAGCGCCGACGACCGCTTCGCCTGCCATTGCTACTAGATCTAAACTAGAGAGTTTCTTTGGAGGAGAGGAAGGCAATGATGATGGATGGCATTTGAGGGCGGTATAGGTGCGTATTTATATGGGTTTTCAGGAGACGGGATAAGATCAAATCTAGGTTCTACAGGATTCGTACGAAAGATTATCCGTACGCATCGGGAATCTATGGGATTGTGTTTAGGAAAGATAGAGAAAGAAAAGGAAACTAGAGTCAGGACAAGAGGGGACAGGGGGGCACCACTCGGCCCCATAATGGCGCCGGCCAGCCCCACTAGGTGTCTTCCCTAGGTGGCCGAGCTCGTGAATCCTGTAGACTCTTCCTACTTCCTGTTAGTTGCAATGCGTGATAATTTTTTGTAACGGATAATGACGGGACTAAAAAGTGGGTAATTGGACAAAGTCCGGTCCATCAACAACTTCTAAATTAAATGGTTCTAAAAATAATTTAAGTCGGTAACCATTTATTTTGAATAACGTACCTTCGTGTGATTGTAGAGTTACCGCTCCATGTGGTGATGCATTCACAACCGTAAATGGTCCTTCCCATTTGCTTCGTAGTTTTTCAAGCCCGAATAATTTGAACCTGGAATTAAAAAGTAATACCTTATCTCCTGGTGCAAACTCTTTCTTCTTGATCCTCTTGTCATGCCATCTTTTTGTTCTTTCTTTATAGATCTTTGAATTGTGATAAGTCTTTTCTCTCCATTCTTCTAATTCTGATAATTGCATTTTTCTCTTTTCTCCAGCGGCTTCAAAGTTCATGTTCCATCTCTTAATAGCCCAGTGAGCTTTATGCTCTAACTCCACTGGTAAATGACAGGTCTTACCATATACTAGCTGGTAAGGTGACATGCCCAATGGTGTCTTGTATGCGGTCCGATATGCCCAAAGTGCTTCGGGTAATCGGTCCTTCCATGCAGTACCCATTTCATTTACTATTTTCTGTAGGATATTCTTGATTTGTTTGTTTTATGTTTCTGCCTGGCCACTTGTCTGAGGATGGTATGGTGTAGCAACATTATGACGGATGCCATGAGCTTGCAAGTATCGATGAAACTTTTTATCAGTGAAGTGTGTCCCTTCATCACTAATGATCCATCCTTGGTGTTCCAAACCTTAGAAATATAATCTCTTCGAACATCTTCTTTGAATGTTTGGAATAAGCATTCATGCATGGCATAGCTTCTACCCACTTAGATATATAGTCAACTGTCACCAGAATATATTCACAATTTCTTGATTTCACAAATGGTCCCATGTAATCAATTCCCCAGACATCAAAGAGCTCGATCTGGAGATTGTTGGTGAGTGGCATAGCATCTCTTGCATTGATATTTCCGTGCCTCTGACATGATCCACATCTCCGGACAAAATCTTTGGTGTCTTCATACAAAGTTGGCCAAAAGAACCCACTTTGCCAGATTTTAGCATGAGTGCGGAATGCTCAATAATGACCTCCATATGGTGATACGTGGCATTTCTGAATGACCTGCATGCCCTCTTCTACTGGTACACATCTTCTAAGTAATCCATATGAACAAATTCTAAAGAGGTATGGTGGATCCCATATATGGAGACGACTTTCATAAATGAGCTTCCTTTTATTTTCCCCTGGTGGTACATAACCTGCAACCATAAAATTAACAATATTCGCGTACCAAGGGTCTGACTTGGTCACTTTAAATAACATGTCATCTTTCAAAGAGTCATTAATAGGCAATTCCTGAGGTTTCTAAAAGTGTATTTGTTGACGGTAGTTATTGCTCATTTTTACCCATCAAATAAACATGAATCAAGGGCATAAAACAATACAGAACATAGTTATGGGGTTTAATTCTAACAAGTTCCTCGAGTTTTGGTGTTCTCACTTGTTTTGCAAGGTATAAAAGGATATTCAATTTTTCACCGATTAAAAGTATCTCAAATGAGGAATTGGAGTTCACCATTGCATAGAGCTCGTCGAGACGATCGAAACGGACCTATGGTTTGCTATTTTTGGAGTCCAGAATAAAGAGATATGGATTTTACAAACACTGAAAGATTCTAGAACCTGAGCTGCAGGATTAATTAAAGGCTGCAGGATTAATTAGGCCTAAATCAGAATTTGGCCCATTAAAGCCTATGTGCGCATAGTGGAAAGGCTTAGTACCATATTGCTTGCCCAAGGTGGAGGGGAGGCCAGGCGCCCCTATATATACAGCCCCAGGGAGCCCCTAGGCTCCATCCCTTTTCATTATTATAATTCATATTCTCTAGTTAGGGATTGGATGGAGAGGTGCCCATTGAAGGATAACCTCTCTCCAATGTAGTAGATTAGTTCTAGTTGAGAGTTAGGAAGAGGGGAGCCATGCTTCGGTTCTGGAGAAGTCTTCAGGGGTCTGGTATATCTTTATATCTCATCTTTATAAGACTTATGCTTTTATATATATATCTTCTCTATTTACTTACATGTTATATTATGTGATTGGTTAGTATAGTTGTTATACTTTGGCATAGGATCTCCATTCGTATTGAGTGCTATACTTATCACGTGTGATTAGAGTAGTATTCATTGGTGTAGACGTGGTGTCTAGGCTAGTGTTTACCTGAGATTGCGCCCAACTCTTACGGTTAGTTGTGGTAGCCCCAGAGGTGACAGCTTTATCGGTCTTCGTATTCCACCACGTCGGAGTTGGTGTTTCATAGAGCTTTTTGGCAGCCTTCTCTCGATTACCCCTTCCCAGTCTATTCGAGAATCGGAAAGGTATTGTTGCTCCAAAGTGCTATTGTGTGATTGCTTCATCTACCTATCCTTTAGTTATCTTAGAACCCGAGTAATAGAGAAGTATTTAGGAACCGAACTCTCCCGTTGTCCTCTCAACTTAGTTATACTACTCATTTATCTTATAAGTGATAACTATGCATAACTCCAATCATTTATCACTTACCCCTATTATAGTCTAGTTGGTCTACTAAGTTAGTAGATACATGATGGTAGATATCAGATTCTTTAACCATTGTTTCCCTGTGGTAAAATATAAATAACGATACCTGGAATACTCCCAGTAAAATGCTACAATGGATAACGTCAACTTTTATTAGAACTTTAGACACCAAAGGATACATGAATACACACTAGTCTAGGGTTTTAACTGATAGTTTCCACGAGTTTTGCATGTTCTGTATTTTCCAGGGGCTATTTCAGAAAAGCATAAAAGAAGGGTTAAAGAGCATGATTACCACATAACTTAACCGCCAAGGAAACATCATCACGAGAACACTAGAAGCATCTGGAACACACCCGAGGCACCGGGACGGAACATTTTTGGAGTCTGTCTGGAGCACGGAGTTCGGTATAATTCTAGTTCTTTCTCTATTATTGTATTCTTCATTATGATTAGGGAAACATTGTTCTTAATAGTTCATATGTTCTTGATTACAATAGTCTTTGTCTACTTTGATTATATGTCTAGTATAGTTGGTTTGATCTTATTGAATTCATGTAATTGCTCGTATAGCGTTTATTATTCATGCGTACGATGGATAGATGATGAACGATATGTAGACGTGGTGTCTAGGTATTTTGTTTATCTGCGAGTGCACCCTGATGTGCCGGGTTGTGTGGTAGATCGCATAGGTGATTGCTGCGTTGAGTCCTCTGTAGTCCACCCCCCGTATGTAGGCCGGCAGGCACGGTCACGAAGTTGGGTGATGACTCTATTTCACACCTTTCCTAGATGATGCCTTTTGCATGTGATCATGATATAGGATTAGTCTAACAATGATTGCTAGATGTAATTGCACTAATTAGAGTTATTTATTGATGTATTTATAGAATTACCTTTCATATTAATTCCTTAGTTTATCCATTGGCTAGCTATTACTATGACTAGAGAAGTGCTCTGATGATTATCTTTTATTTATGATGCTTGATCATACTTATCACCTTTATCTTTATTTACCTTGTGACCTCTACCTGTTATGAGTAGAGTAAATGATATCGGTAATGTCACTTATCCATTGTATACCATCACTATCAATATAATAGATTAAAGTTTATCTTAGTCCTTCCCAGTGGTATAAATATAAATCGATAACCTGGTAGAACTCCCTAGGTAAAATGCTACAATGGCATAATTATCTGTCCGCTTGCAGAACTGATCTTAGTTTATATTATTTATATTTATATTTCTCCTAGTCACATAGATTAATATATAAAACCTTATTTATTCTTAGCAGTATTAATTAGGGATGACAACCTAATTCTTGCATAAGAATGTTGGTAATAGAAAAGTGGCTAGTTGCTAATGACAAGTTAATTAATTACCATTCATCTTCTAATCTCGCCTCTCGCATTAAAAGTTGTATAGTTATATTTGGCCACTGTTAGTAGATGTCAACAAGCATTTTTGGCGCCGTTGCCTAGGGAAGGCACATTAAACTTAGGAAATATTGATAGCATATGTATACATAATGGATAAGATTGTATTACCGATTGATCTCTACCTCAAACAGGTACACCCTTGTTTTTTATCATTTCCTTATCTTATGCAGGATGATGAATGAATGGTTTTTCTCTTCCAAATAATTATATTGACGATCCAGAGAAACTCCTGAGAAGAAAGAAGTTTGTAGAGACGAGGGAAGATCCTGAAGCACTATCAAAAACACCCATCGTTTCTCGAGCTTGTTTATCAAAGGAGCCAGCTCTAACATTGGAAGAAGAACACTTAGGAGAAGATTTATCTCCTGTGTTTCAAGACATGGCTGAGAAGACGCTGCGCGAGTTCTCTGCCCCAACAACAAAAAAACATCCGGACTTGACTAGCAGTCAACACGGGGAGAATGGATTCGAGCTCAAGCCTGCTCTTATCACCATGGTTCAAGCTAGCCAGTTTTGTGGAAAAGCTCATGAAGATGCAAGTGCACACTTACAACACTTTTTAGAGATTTGCAGCACCTTCACAATTAGAGGAGTACCCAGAGATGCTATTTTACTACGTATTTTCCTATTTTCACTTTTGGGGAAAGCCAGGCAAGTGGTTCTACGCCAACAACGACAAGAACACTACATGGGACCGATGCTTCAACTGCTTTCCTAGTAAAGTTCTTTCCTACAGGCAAGACAAATGCTCTACGTAGGAAAATCTAAAGTTTTCAACAGCAACATGACGAATCATTCACTAAAGCATGGGAGAGATTTCGAAGATTACATTGAAGACTATCCTCATCATGGGATAGATGATTGGCTACTATTGCAGACCTTCTACCATGGGCTTATCTCAAGCACCCGTGAGTCCATAGATGCTGCAGCTGGAGGAGCTTTCCTGTCACTTATGCTTCCAGAAGCTCAAGCACTTAGTTGAGAAGATGGCCTCGAATTCAAGCTGTAATGAAGAACGTACTCAACCTCGCAAGAGAGGAGGATGCATCCATCATCTGAAGGAGACTAGCATGGTCACTGCCAAGCTAGACCTCATTATGAAGAAGCTCGACATAGAGAAGAAGGAAGTCATGCATATCAATGATTCTCGCATGACCTGTGAAGAATGTCGAGATTACAGGCATTCAGCTGTCAACTGCCCTACGTTGCAAGAGGATGTGAACTTCATCAACAATGGCACCTACTATCGTCCTCAGCAAAATCAAGGATGGAACTAGCCAAACCAAGGATGGAATCAGCAACCTCGACAAGGTAATTACCAAGGTAACAACCAAGGTAATAATTATAATAATTACAATCTTCCGCCTTTAAGAGATTTAGTTGCTGGTCAATCTAAATTGTTAGATCAAATGTCTAGAAAGGTAGCCTCTAACGATAAAGCTTTAGAAAATATAAATACTAGAATGGATACCTTTGCTTCTGCTATAAAGAATCAGCACAGCTTTAATAAAATGTTAGAATTACAATTAGCTCAGCTTGCTGCTGCTATCCCTCCATTTGAGAAAGGTAAGATTCTGGGCTAGCCGGAGGATTTAGAAACTGTTAACCTTGTTGATATTCACAATGCAACACAATACCAAATTGAGCCTGCAGATATACAGTGGATAGATCACTCACTACCTGAGAAGATGGGAGACCCTGAAGACCTGTGATTCCTATCTCTATAGGATGTCACAACTTTGCAGAGGTTATCTGCGATTTCGGCGCAAGTGTCAACATAATGCCTAAGGTAATCTATGAGAGAATTTTAGGTGATCCTTTGTTGTACACAGATATGCGTTTGCAGCTTGTAGATCAATCCATTTGCTACCCCGAGGGAGTACTAGAAGAAGCTGTTATCAGAGTGGGGCAATCATATGTCCCAATTGACTTTGTGATCATGGATACCGGAGGAGATGAGAAGGCACCCATTATCTTGGGACGACCATTCTTATGCACAACCAAAGCCATCATCTATGCGGAGCATTCCAAGATTGTGCTCTCAATCAAGGAGAAGAAGGAGAGATTTTCATTCAAGAACCGCATCCTCAAGAATCCTGCAGTCCCGAAGCAATTCCATCAACAAGAAGAGCAACAACAACAGCTAGCACAGAAGAAGAACAATAGAAGATGGAGGAAGAACTAGCCCCAGCATGTACCTGAAGGAACCGCTCAGCTAATCAATGCTATCAACACAGAAAATGATCATATGCTCCTGGAACCATTTCCAACAAAGAAAGGTGACCCAGGTGTACTAATCATTGAATGCACAATCAGAGACATCACTTTTCCCGACACCATCTGCGACACTGGATCAGGCGTAAATGTAATGTCTAAAAAGGTATATGATGAATTATTTGATGATTTACCATTATACCCAACATATATTCAGTTGCAGATGGCAAACCAATCACTGAAATTCCCTGAAGACGTAGTTGAGGATGTAATGGTAAGAATTCAAAATAAATATATACCCGTAGATTTTCTAGTTCTTGATATGCAGGGAGACGATGAATCGCCTATTCTTTTGGGAAGACCGTTCCTCTACACCGCCAATGCTATCATCTACATCGGGTCTGGACAGATCCACTTCAACCTACCCACCGGAAAGGTACGCTGCCAATTCAAAACACATCTTAACCATGAGCAGATCAGGAAGCAACGCAACACAAGGAAACACCAAGCCCGCCGTCAGGCTGCCCAGCCTCACTGTGGATGGGAAGGAGTTCCCTGGTAGGATTGTGAAGTATGAAGACTGCTACAAGGAGAAAGAAGCCGTACAAGCACCATGCTAGAGTGAGTGGGAAGCGGAAGCTGAGAGGATGGATCGGATTGCTAAGGTAGAGAAAGAAGAGATCCAGGCACAAGTAGAAGAATGGATAAAGAGAGATGAAGAATCAAGAAAAACTTACAAGGAAGAGCTGGACCTAGAAAAGAGAGAAGCAGAAGAGACAGAAAAGAGATGGAACGAGAAAGAAGAAGCACCTGCTACACCACCGCAAAATGGGGAATTGACTGAGATAACCTCAGACAATGAACCTACTCAGTAAGTACTCTCCTCTATCTAAGTCCTGTCGGTAGACTTTAAATTCTGTACCCTAGCCAAAAGGTTAGAATGGTAGTTATATAATTAATTTAGCATTCATTAGTAATTTTGCTTAGCACATTTATTAGTACAATCATTTTTGCATAAAAATATTAAACCAACAAAAAAATATTTACTGCTTTATTTATTGCATCATAAAAGCCAAGCCCCATGTAAATACACCTATGGTAACCCTGTAGGCGTATTTACTGTGGTGGCATAAAAATAAAATAATAATAATAATAATAATTTATATTTACTTTGTTGTATTATGAAAATCCTAAGCCCCATGGGAATAAATATTCCCTGTGGTGGCATAAAAATTATTATTAGCATGCATACATATTTGATTTCTGCATAAGAAAATTAGAAAATCTTAAAAAGAGAAACCTGTTAGAATCCTGCTAAAATCTATTAATTAAAATCAACTCAAAGAATAATCAATGTGCTCATTGGCTGACCGCTAACCTCTTGATAATTCGAGCCATGAGTTTTGGTTTTCTTGTTGGAGTATAACTATGCAGGAATAATATTATGACTAAGGAGAGAGTCTATTAGTGGCACCCATCAGGACTGTTGCTAACCAACTCACTCTGAAGATCATTCAAGCACCAAGTATTGCAGACATCAAGCTTGTGGGAGGAGAATCCCCTAATTACCTAGTAACTTTATCTATGCGCTTATTAAAGTCTACTTTACACCTTTCACAAAAATACCAAAAATATATGGGCACATGAAGGTCCACTTAGGAAACTTCTGCTAGAAATATAAAATCAATTACTTATCATGGAGTGGTATTAAACCTAACCCCTCTCCATAAGATTTGGTATTTTTATTGGCAATTGAGTTTCATAGAAAAATACAAGATTAAGGAGCTAGTCAACCCGACATCCTTACACTGCCAATACACTGCTCAGAAGGATCACTCAATTTGCAACATCAAAGACCCTGTCAAACGTCAAGCTTGGGGGAGGGCACCTCCAATTAAAATCCAGCTAAGTATAAGTTTCCTATCCTATTTATCATTATTACTATATCATTTTTTCGCGTGAGTTAGCTAGTAAAATAAAATCTGAAAACCAAATAAATATCTATCTATATATTAGAGTTTATTTAGAATCAGTCTAGGCTAGAATAAATTAAAAATTGATGAACATTAAAATTTTGTCTTGGAGATGATGAATAGTTGCTCTGTCACGAATACTTTTCAATGCCTAGTCGTCAAACTTTAATTCTCCTGAGTTTTAGATATTGCTGTTTTAACTTAAGAATTTACTCTTAATCTAAAACATGTGAAGGCATATGTTTGAGCTAAGTCTAGGTAATTGATTGATATGATTCATGAAAGTTGAACTACTATTTATTTTATTCCTAGTATTACCAAATTCTGAAGATTTATTTCAAAAATTTAAAATTTACATGATGAGCTCTTGTATGACAAAATGTGAATTCCTATCAAAGCCATATATTATACATCTAGATAGGAAAACCTTTTGCACATTCATGCTGCTTGCTTTACATTGAGTTTAGTCAATCTTTGTTGAATATCATATGAGAGTCTTGTCATACTTTTAAAACCAAGATCACGTACACACTTCAGCACATATGCATTATTCCTACTCTAAGAGTAATCACAACCATTTCCACTTTCATCAATGTTCATCATGAAAATGTTTTCTCCTACACTAGGAGTGAACACCAAAAATATATAAACCCCGTAGGACAGCCCTGTTATAATTGCTCTAAGTTCTTATTATTATCTCTCTAGTTATTTATATTCAAAGGATACATGTGGCTATGCAAAAAATATAAAGGGAGTAAAAGATGGATAAGTGTCCTAGCATTAAAACAATGGGTACTAGATGCCCGCCTCCCGAATGAAAAAAAAGAGAAAAGAAGAACTTAGAGCAATTATAACAGGGCTATGCAACGAATAGTAATTACATCGAATTAATAAGACTAGGATCAGGACTAAGTCTAGGATTATAGGGAGATCCCCGTAGCTGGTCTGCCAGCCGATAGAGACTTTACGAAACTCCTACTCAATACCCGAACGTGGGGGAATGCTAGGGATGGACAGGGCTATCACCACCTGCCCACCTACCCCTCTGCCCGTGGGGTACCGACATATCCGCTGATTCCCGCATACCCAAGCACCACGCCCGTGTAATTGAAAACAACTTCCTAGCCCCCCGGGACCCAAACCCTTCGGATTGACAGGCTCGGCTAGGAGCAACCATGACAGCACAACGAACTATTATCCCATCCTTAGTTCTTCCACTATTCATACTAATTTGATGAACGATGAAGAACTTTGATGAACATATCAAGAACATAACACATAGACTATGGACTAGTTTACATGTTATGATCATAACATGAGCAAGACCATACTCTAATTCAGATGCATTGCTATATAAATAAGATAAGAGCTTGCTCATAGAGGAGAACCGATGTGTATTCATACCAAGATGTTCTTGATTCCTCCAATGGGACAAGCTCTCCTTGATAGCTTTGCCTTGCTCTACTACTACTACTAAACTAGAGAACAAGTAAGAAATGTGAGGTGTAGTGCTCCAAATGTTGGTGTGTCTTGGAGGGGGTGAAGCACATCTATTTATAGTTGATCAAGGGCGGTTTGGGCGTCTAAGTATGGTAGGAGGTGAAACCGCCTTCAGGGAACCGCCTTGAGCATGTGGCTGAAAACTGGGCCCGAGAAGTGCCATCTAGGGGGCGGCCGCCCCGGGGGCGGTCGGTCCCTGGCAGGCGGCAACTGGCCACCGCCTTCGGGTGGTCGGTTGCTCTCTGGGCCTGGGCCTCCCCTGCGGTTACGGATGGATCCGTTTGATGCTTTGATGGGCTTTTCTCTTTTATTCTTGATTTGCGCCTTTTCTGAATGCGTTTCTTGGAAGTGTGCTTTCCTTGATATTTTGATGCATTTCCACGTGCTATCTCTGTAAGTTAGGTGCACAACAAAACTCGTGGAAAGGTTAGATAGAGCCCTATTCTCTATTTGTTTTATGTTATATTTATGTTGCTAAGGACCGCCAACAATCGCGTCCAAAAGGGCTTCGGTCCCGACAGGTTTATTTGCCAACGATCTCCACAAGCCTTCGGTCGACGTCGATCCCTCAGGAGGCAAGGGGAAGGAGACCCCCGAGCCCCCGGGAGAACTCGGAATGCCTTCAAGCCACGGAAGTCCTTCGGGGGCCGCCGACCCCTCTGACAAAGGGGAGCCGCCCGAGACCTTGGCTGAAGCCGACGACGAAGCCAAGGCGAAGGAGATTGAAGCCGAGCTGGATGACGATGAGCCAGATTGGTGTGGGCCACTGGTCAGTTGGTCCGTCCGAGGGATTTTGCCCTCGGACAAGACCAAGGCTCGGCGGCTGGCACGAAGAGCCAAGTCCTTCACAATGATCGATGGCGAACTCTACTGGCGTAGCCCTTCCGGGGTCCTGCAGCGCTGCATCCCTTTCAGCCAAGGCAAACGACTGGTTGAGGAGATACACGCCGGGGCCTGCGGTTACCACGCTGCGCGGAGGACGCTTGTCGGCAATGCCTTTCGACAAGGCTTCTATTGGCCAACCGCCGTGGCAGATGCTACCGAGGTAGTATGCTCCTGTGAAGGGTGCCAGTACTACACTCGGCAAACTCATCTCCCAGCCCAAGCTCTCCAGACGATCCCTATCATGTGGCCATTCACCGTATGGGGACTAGACCTTGTCGGGCCCCTCCAGAAGGCCCCCGAGGGCTTCACCCACCTGCTTGTCGCCATCGACAAGTTCTCAAAGTGGATTGAGGCTCAGCCCTGTTGACCGTGGATAACGTCAACTTTTATTAGAACTTTATACACCAAAGGATGCATGAATACATACTAGTCTAGGGTTTTAACTGACAGTTTTCATGAGATTTGCATGTTCTGTATTTTCCAGGGGCTATTCCAGAAAAGCATAAAAGAAGAGTTAAAGAGCATAATTAGCCACGAAACTTAACCGCCAAGGAAACATCATCATGAAGACACTGGAAGGGTCTAGAACAAACCCGAAGCACCGGGGCCCGAGACTCACTAGGGTGGGACCGGCCGGCGCCCGCATTAGGGTTTCGGCCCACCTTCTGGAGTCTTCTTCCGCCGTCTTTGTGGAGTCATCTCGGCCCTTGTTTTAAGTCGGTTTCATCCTACGGTGCATGTGCATCCTACCGGGCTATAAATAGAGGGACAGACGCCCCTAGAGGCATCAACCCATCGTTCATTCAAGAGCCTCCTAGTTCATCAAGAGCCTCCGAGTTCATAGTTCTAGCCTAGTTAGATTAGAAGTAGAGGAGTTCTAGTTCTTCGGCGGATCTGGAGCCCCGGAGTCTGTCTGGAGCACGGAGTTCGGTATAATTCTAGTTCTTTCTCTATTATTGTATTCTTCATTATGATTAGGGAAACATTGTTCTTAATAGTTCATATGTTCTTGATTACAATAGTCTCTGTCTACTTTGATTATATGTCTAGTATAGTTGGTTTGATCTTATTGAATTCATGTAATTGCTCGTATAGCGTTTATTCAGGCGGACGATGGATAGATGATGAACAGTATGTAGACGTGGTGTCTAGGTATTTTGTTTATCTACGAGTGCACCCTGATGTGCCGGGTCGTGTGGTAGATCACGTAGGTGACAGCTGCGTTGAGTCCTCTGTAGTCCACCCCCTGTATGTAGGCCAGCAGGCACGGTCACGAAGTTGGATGATGACATTGTTTCACATCCTTCCTAGATGATGCCCTTTGCATGTGATTATGATATAGGATTAGTTTAATAATGATTTCTAGATGTAATAGAACTAATTAGAGTTATTCATTGATGTAGTTATAGAATTACCTTTGATATTAATTTCCTTAATTTATCCATTGGCTAGCTATTACTATGACAAGAGAAGTGCTCTGATGATTATCTTTTATTTATGATGCTTGATCATACTTATCACCTTTATTTTTATTTACCTTGTGACCTCTACTTGTTATGAGTAGAGTAAATGGCATCGGTAATGTCACTTATCCATTATATACCATCACTATCAATATAATAGATTAAAGTTTATCTTAGTCCTTCCCAGTGGTATAAATATAAATCGATAACCTGGTAGAACTCCCTAGGTAAAATGCTACAATGGCATAATTATCTGTCCGCTTGCAGAACTGATCTTAGTTTATATTATTTATATTTATATTTCTCCTAGTCACATAGATTAATATATAAAACCTTATTTATTCTTAGCAGTATTAATTAGGGATGACAACCTAGTTCTTGCATAAGAATGTTGGTAATAGAAAAGTGGCTAGTTGCTAATGACAAGTTAATTAATTATCATTCATCTTCTAATCTCGCCTCTCGCATTAAAAGTTATATAGTTATATTTGGCGACGTTAGTAGATGTCAACAAGCATTTTTGGCGCCGTTGCCGGGGAAGGCACATAAACTTAGAAAATATTGATAGCACATGTATACATAATGGATAAGATTGTATTACCGATTGATCTCTAACTCAAACAGGTACACCCTTATATTTTTATCATTTTCTTTTCTTATGCAGGGTGATGAATGAATGGTCTTTCTCTTCCAAATAATTATATTGACGATCCAGAGAAACTCCTAAGAAGAAAGAAGTTTGTAGAGACGAGGGAAGATCCCGAATCACTATAAAAAACACCCATCGTTTTTCGAGCTAGTTTATCAAAGGAGCCAGCTCCAACATTGGAAGAAGAACACATAGGAGAAGATTTATCTCCTGTGTTTGAAGACATGGCTGAGAAGACGCTGCGCGAGTTCTCTGCCCCAACAACAGAAAACATCCGGACTGGACCAGCAGTCAACACGGGGGAGAATGGATTCGAGCTCAAGCCTCCTCTTATCACCATGGTTCAAGCTAGCCAGTTTTGTGGAAAAGCTCATGAAGATGCAAGTGCACACTTACAACACTCTTTAGAGATTTGCAGCACCTTCACGATTAAAGTAGTACCACGAGATGCTATTTTACTCCGTCTTTTCCTATTTTCACTTTTGGGGATGGCTAAGCAGTGGTTCTACGCCAACAAAGACAAGAACACTACATGGGACCGATGCTCAACTGCTTTCCTGGCAAAGTTCTTTTCTACTGGCAAGTCAAATGCTCTGCGTGGGAAAATCTCAAGTTTTCAACAGCAACATGACGAATCATTCACTAAAGCATGGGAGAGATTCTAAGATTACATTGAAAACTGTCCTCATCGTGGGATAGAGGATTGGCTAGTATTGCAGACCTTCTACCACGGGCTTATTGTTGGCGGTCCTTACCAACATAAATATAACATCATTTTAATACTAAAACAAATAGAAGATAGGGCTTTTATCTAATCTTTCCACGAGTTTTGTTGTGCACCTAATTTACAGGAATAGCACGTGGAAATGCATGGAAATCTCAAGGAAAGCGCACTTCCAGGAAGCGTATTCAAAGAAGGCGCAAACTAAGAAAATGAGAAAGCCCAAATTATACAATAAACCAAATCCATTTGTAACCACGGGGAAGGCCCAGGCCCATAGGGGAACCGACCACCCGAAAACCGTGGCCATATGGCATTCCCCAGGGACCACAGGGGAATTTATGATGCTTGATCATACTTATCACCTTTATCTTTATTTACCTTGTGACCTCTACCTGTTATGAGTAGAGTAAATGATATCGGTAATGTCACTTATCCATTGTATACCATCGCTATCAATATAATAGATTAAAGTTTATCTTAGTCCTTCCCAGTGGTATAAATATAAATCGATAACCTGGTAGAACTCCCTAGGTAAAATGCTACAATGGTATAATTATCTGTCCGCTTGCAGAACTGATCTTAGTTTATATTATTTATATTTATATTTCTCCTAGTCACATAGATTAATATATAAAACCTTATTTATTCTTTGCAGTATTAATTAGGGATGACAACCTATTTCTTGCATAAGAATGTTGGTAATAGAAAAGTGGCTAGTTACTAATGACAAGTTAATTAATTACCATTCGTCTTCTAATCTCGCCTCTCGCATTAAAAGTTGTATAGTTATATTTGGCGACGTTAGTAGATGTCAACAAGCATTTTTTAAATAACTGGATTTTCTATTCCTCTTCTATCTTTAATTTCTAAGTCAAATTCTTGGAGTAACAAAATCCATCTTATGAGACGAGGTTTAGCATCTTTCTTAGTGAGCAGATATTTTAAAGCACCATGATCAGAATAAACAATTACTTTTGCTCTTACTAAGTAAGATTTAAATTTATCAATAGCAAAGACAACAGGCAGGAGTTCTTTTTCAGTTGTTGCATAATTTAATTGTGCTCCTGTCATAGTTTTACTAGCATAAGCAATTGCATGATACTTTTTATCTTTTGTTTGTCCTAATACTGCCCCTATAGCATAATCACTAGCATCACACATAATTTCAAAAGGTAAAAACCAATCAGGGGGTTGAATGATTGGTGCTGATGTAAGTGCTTCTTTAAGAAGATTAAAAGATTTTAAACATGCATCATCAAATTCGAAAGGAACATCCTTAGCTAGCAAGTTAGTCAGTGGTCTAGCAATATATGAAAAATCTTTTATAAATCTGCGATAAAAATCACAGTGACCAAGAAAACTTCGGATTCCTTTTATATTAACAGGTGGAGGTAGTTGTTCAATTACTTCAATTTTTGCCTTATCTACCTCTATATCTCTTTCAGACACTAAATGTCCTAGCACTATTCCTTCTCTAACCATAAAATGACATTTTTTCCAATTAAGGACCAAGTGCTTTTCTTCACATCTCTGCAAAATCTTATCTAGATTTTCTAGACAATCATCAAAAGTTTTTTCATAAACTAAAAATCATCCATAAAAACTTCCATGAATTCTTCTATCATTTCAAAAAATATAGACATCATACATCTTTGAAAAGAAGCAGGTGCATTACATAATCCAAAAGACATTCTACGATAAGCATAAGTTCCATAAGGACATGTAAAAGTGGTTTTGCTTTGATCATCAGGGTGAATAGGAATTTGGTGATATCCAGAATAACCATCAAGGAAACAAAAGAAAAAATTATTTGCCAAAAGCTCTAACATCTCATCAATGAAAGGCAGCGGAAAATGATCTTTCTTGGTTGCTTTATTGAGTTTTCTATAATCTATACACATTCGCCATCCTGTAATAGTTCTCTGGGGTATCAATTCATTTTTATCATTTTTAACTATAGTCATACCACCCTTTTTAGGTACAACTTGAACAGGGCTTACCCACTCACTATGCGGAACAGGATAAATAATACCAGCATGCAAAAGTTTCAAGATCTCTTTCTTAGCAACTTCCCTCGTCGCACTTTGAAGCCTACGTTGGGGCTCTCTAGAAGGTGTAATTTCTGGGTTGGTTGGAATAAGATGGGTGCATAAAACAGGACTAATCCCCTTAAGATCTTGGAGTGAATAACCAAAAGCACCATGATGTTTTTCTAAGACAGTTATAATCTAAAAGACTCTTCATCAGAAAGTTTATCACTAATAATCATAGGAGAATTTTGATCATTATTCAGAAAAACATACTTAAGACCAGAAGGTAGTTGCTTAAGCTCAATAGAAGGCTTAAGTGGCTCTAGTAATTCATCTAGAGGTTCAGGATCAATCGGATCCTCCTCCTCTTCATTAATGAAGAACTGAGTACCATCCTCTAAATTAGGTTCAATAAATTCCTCAAATGACACAGCCTTAACTTCTTCTATTGGATCTAACTCAGGAGGTGGCTCTACCTTAGCTTTTAACGCATGAGTTATAGGCACTGAGAGATTAAATCCCTTCCCAAGTTTAATATCTAAATTGCCCGCACAACCTTCTCGCAAAAGTTTTCCTATTGGTAACCCAATCATTACATCAAAATCCCAAACATCAAAGATATAGAAATTCAGCAAAATTCAGAATTCATTAATCACAATAGGAAGAGAACATAAAACATCTAAATTAGGAATAATATGCCCTGAATGATTTTTCAATAATTTATTTGTAGGAATTGATGGCATATTTTTCAAGAATTTTTTAGCACATGTAAGAGACATAATATTGACACCTACTATTGGATTATAAAAGGCATCAAAAGGATATGCATCAATTTGACATTTAATAGCAATGGTAGGAGAATTTAAATGAATTATTAAGCACTTTAATCCTTCTTTTAAGCTTTTCTAGAAGATCCCCTGGGAAATAGACAATTCACCAAAACTCGTGGAATCTGTCAGTAATAACCCTATTCTACTGGATATTCATGTTTAATGCAGGGATAATTGATAAAATTTGGAAGACAACAAGTGTCAACAGCTAGCAATCATTCTCTTAAGGAACTTGTTTTAAATCAAGCTAAAATAAACTCTGGTTTAAGTTTAGTGTTGATTGATCAAGATAAAATCCTAGGAGACATAAATGCTAGAATAGATAAATTTCATGAGCTGTTAAGGGAACAACTTGACTTTAATAAATGGTAGAAAAGCAATTAGCAGATATTCATGCAAAACTTTCATGCTATAATGAAAAAGTTAATGCTGTGACCACGAGATGTGATAAGACCACTCGTGATCACCCTTATTCTGATTCTACACCCAAGAAGAAGGTAGTAGAAGAAGAAGCTGAAAAAGAAGATTCCACTGCACCTCAAGAAAAGGTAAGAACTTCTCCTCATGAATTTTATGATACCGAGGTGTTGCCTTTTCTTGACCGTAACAGGAAACCAAAGGAGGATGAACAATTCCGGAAATTCGTGGAGGTAATACAAAAATTATATATACATATACCTCTAGTTGATGCGATGCAGATACCTACCTATGCAAAATATTTGAAGTACATCCTCAATAGAAAGAAACCAATCCCGAGCACAGAAATGGTGAAATTGACGGAGCAGTGTAGTGCTGCTATCCTTAATAATTTCTCCGAGAAGAAGGACCCCGGAAATCCTACTATCTCATGCTCTATCGAAACTCAACAATTTGATCAAGCTCTATGCGATCTTGGAGCAAGCGTCAGCTTCATGCCCAAGATAATATATGACAAACTTAATCATGCATCTTTATCTCCAACTACTATGTGTCTGCACCTTGCCGATCAATCAATACGATATCCGGCGGGAATAGCGGAGAATATCCCTATTCAAATTAAAAATTGTTTCGTTCCCGTGGATTTCATGGTGTTAGATATAAATCCTGATTTTAGAACACCACTAATCCTAGGAAGACCATTTTTAAGTACTGCAAATGCAACCATTGATGTGGGAGCCGGAGAAATCCGACTCAACATCAATGGAAAAGAAGAAATCTTTCATTTCAGGCCACGTCCGGAGCAGTGCTCAACAGTGGAGGACGCACCTGCCGACACCACCATGCATGATGAAGATTCTCTGGAGCACGAAGACAATGTGAAGTGTTGATCGTCATGCAAGCATCCGATGCACCTAACCAAGGTAAGTTAAGCTAAGGTAAGTCCTAATCTCGCTTATTTTATTAAGTAATTTCACTTTTCCTTCATGAACTAGCTTAGTATCTTGTTTAGGATAATTAAGTAGGGGATTATAAGGCCGGTGGCCCACTTTGATAGGGTGGCCGCCCTGCCCCCTTTGGCCTTTAGCTCCACTAGCTACCCTACTCACTTGTCACATGGAAATAGAGAGCATGGCACCAGGTTTTGGCCGACATATCCATCCATCTTTCACTTGCTTTCTTTCTCATCTTGTCTCAAGTCCTTCCACTCTCTCCTCTCATTTCTCTGGCTGCTAGCTGAACTTTTCACTAATGGAAGATACTCTAGAGTGGAGGCACTAACACGTGAAAGAGCAGGGCATGGATTTCGACAAGGTAGTAGGGCGGGCGCCCTGTCATTATGGCGGGCGCCCTGTCCCTGGCCACCATCCTGTCCCCCCTGCTGTCTACCTTATCTATTTACACTCCCATATGCACGAGCAAGTGCTGCACTAGGCATCCAAGCTTTCAGTCTTGCTTCACACTCATTTTCCTTCCTCTGAGCAACTTCGTAAGAGCTAGCCACTAATCACTAAGCAAAGCAAAGCAAGGGGGGCCACGGGAAGGTAGCACACACACTCCCGAGATGAGTGATTTGTTTTACTAACCTTAATCCTTGCTTTATTAGTGTTTTTGGTGTTTCATCATGTTGAAGAATTTGTTCGGGAAGAAGAAGAAGAAGACAAGAGAGAGTAGTGATGGAAGCAGTAGTGGAAGACTGAACCAACATCTGCGCTTCTCGTCCGGAAGCCATTCGAGTTCAGGAAGTCAGCACTCTCGAAGAAGCAATATGTCTGTTGATCAATCAAGCCATGGCGAACCTCCCGAGGAACAAGGCACTCAACATCCACCCATCCCTGTTCTTTTGGATGAGGCCCAGATTATTTGGCTAAACAATTGGGAAAGAGAAGCCTTCCACATGCTACACGAGCGTGCATTCATCCACACCCCCGAAGTCGACCGCGACTTGCTCAACGCCACAGGTATGATTACTGAATTTCAAACTATATTTCGTACTTTGGGATGGGGAAATGCATGGATAGTTAATGAACTAGGGTGTAGAGAACTTACTTTAGAATTTTTATGCACCCTAGAAGTCACTAGTAGCCACTGCAACTTTCGTGTGTTTAATGAAAATTATTCTTATACTTGGACACAATTTAGTGAGCTGCTAGGATTTAATAAGAATTGTGCAGTAGACTTAAATAAAGCCTGTAAAGATTTTAATAAGAAAACCTTTTGGTATGAAATATCTGGCCGACATGATGCAGCATATCCTAGAACTTCTCAGATACATAACCCAACTCTTAGGATGTTGCAAAGATTTATTGCCATAACCTTTTATCCTAGACATGACCCCAGGAAGGTTAGAACCGATGAAATGCAAATTTTGTTTGCCGCATTAAAAGGAATTCGTGTATCACCAGTTAAAACTATGATGGATTATTGGTCTAAAGTGTTTACACGGGTAACAGATACAACCATTGAAATGACTTCACTTGTGACTAGGATAGTCAGTAACATGGGTTTGCTGGGCAGTGCACAAATTAATTTCATTAACACTGATAGGGTAATTTTAGACATAGAGCATTTCAGGAAAGCACACATGATGAAATATGATGCGAAAAATAAAAAATATATCATGACATATCAAGGTTTTATTAATGAAATTCCATTGCCTGACATGACTTTATGGTTAAGAAATGTGAACTCTTTGCACTTACCCCTCGAAACCGAGGAACAGCACGCCACAAGGTTGGCACAAGAACATGCTGTGCAGGTTGCAGGAAGAAGAGCAAGGGCCCAGATGAGAGCTGCTCAGGCTGCAGCACAAGAGCAAGCAGAGCAGCCGGCACAAGAAGCATTCCACCAAGGAGCCATGCCACACACTAGTCAGTGGGGTCCATGGCCGGCTCCTGGCTCTCAACAAGCAGGAGGTTCCAACTGGTACCAGCCACCCTCGCAGCAGCAGCACCAGCCGACTGACCCATGGGATCCCTATAGCCAAGCATCTGCACACATCAGCCGTTCTGGGAGTACCCAACACTTGGGTGGCTCTTACAGATACACTGGTGTGGAAGGCTCACACTTATCCAACACTGAAGGATACCCTCCACCGAGACACTCAGTTTCAGTGCATGGATGGGAGCGAGACCTTGGCTATGTCCTGCATCAGATAGAAGGCCTGCAGATTGGACAAGACCAGCTTCATCAAGAATTACAAGATTTGTCATATGAGTTCCGGCAATATAGGCAAGAGAATGAGGAGGAGACAAGGGATATGCACTACTTGGCTCGTCGCAATGACCGCCGCTGGGACGATTTCTATCGTCGCCAAGGGTGAAATTTCCAGTGATGCTTTTAGAACCAGTTTGGGGGAGGTCCCCCGCGAAGGTAAGTACACACAGCCCCATCCTTTTATTTATGCATTTATTTTATTTTATTTCTAGCATGTTAAAAAATAATTAAAAATAAAAAAAATAATAATAATAGTATTTGTTATGTTAGTATTGTTATGCTTGAAAAATAAATAAACACCCACACTGTCACACTATTAGAAACAAGAGAATGAAAATGCTTATTACCTATAATTACTTCAAGTTAGTAATTCGCTGATGATTTGACTATCAATGTGATTTTACTTATACCATAAACTTGAAATCCGTGGGTTGCAAATGCTAGAATAAGGCTTGAAAAAAATTTGAGTATCATGATTTAGCAAAGGAATGAGTAAGTTTTTATCCTGTTGTCACACCCCGATATTAAAAACAACACCAGGATGTATAAAAGCTCACATGTGTGCCAAGGATCAAGTCCACACATGCTAGACAAATTAAATAGTACCATTGCAGAGTTTATTACTTAGCGAACAATATTTAAATCATAGTACTTTATTACAACATCTCAGCGGAAAAGATAATTCTCGTGGCAGCTTCATCGCAGGGACGTTGACTGGTTGACAACAAGTCTAGAACTCGTTGCGGTAATCATAACTCCAATCTTCATCTGTTGTGTGGTAATAGCAAGGGTGAGCACATTTCGTACTCAGCAAGTAAAACACAGGGTTCATGAGGCTCAACTAGCTGTATGTGGTGATGTTGCGGGAGCATTTTTAAAGACAATTAATTATAGCACAATAAGTAGCATCAATGGTGTTTCATAAATTCCCATATTCATGATCAATGTAAAGTGAAGTAGTAAGCATAAACAATTAAACAATGACAATATTTTCTGTTCCATGAGGATTCCAAGCCACCCATGACCGAGGGCGCGGCTAGTATACCAGTTTTACACTCTGCAGAGGTTGCACACTTTCACTACGAGCCGTGATTCCCATTTGCTCGGGTTAATTACTCCCAAAAACACTACCAAGGTGAGTGAGCAGGGTATCACTATGAAGTCTTTCAAAAGTCTTGTCTAACAAGTTAGGGCCGCTATGGATTCTGTGCCTGTTCTTATAGTATTTCCCCTGCCTGATGGCACATAACCGCAGCCTATACACATCATTCCAGACAGGGGCCAAACTATAAGCTATCCCGGTTAATCACACCCCACTTGCGCCTTTCGGTAACCACTAACAAGCTGGACAAGAGCATTTTACTGAACCAAAACCAGAGCCCATTAGCACTCATAGTTGCGCGGTTTTCCCGGAGGTTCACTTACGGATAAAGTCATCTTTTAAAGTTCATTGCATTACCATTAGACAATTTACAAGATCATGATATTAATAGCATAGCCAACCCATCCACATGCATAAACCATAGGTATCAAGGTAACAGGTACAAATCTATGGAATTCAACTAGGGTTGACAAGGAATTGCATGCACATGATATTTATAAAAAGCTTTCACAAGTAGGTAACAAGGATAATCCCATGAATTACTTGCCTTGCTCAGGGAAGTCTTGCTGGTCTTGCTGGTCCTCAAAGTGCGGGTCGTAACCAACGTCGAATTGCTCACCGTCTATACTCGATCAAACACCATAATACAAGCATACAGGGGCATTCATGCAAGGCAAACAAGAGTATAAATTAGAACAGTACACCAACAGTGATAAAACCAATTAAAAAGGTTTATAAAACTGATCTACACGTTGCTATGATCACATCGATATAAAGATCATCGAAAACGGATTTAAAACGTGAAAGATATGAATTTTCCAAGTTTTAATGCATTTTTAGGGATTAAAATAATACTTAAAATAAAAATACTTTTAACATAGACAAAAGTTATATCACTGGATAGAGGGTGAAATTATGAATCTAATGCAATTTGAATCGCTCGAATCGGAGCTAAAACGCATAAGTTATGGCCAATTCAAAATGAGTGGCAAATTTGTAAAGTCTGAAAACGTATTTTCATTTGAACAGAGAGAAATACGCTTTTGAAAACGGAAAGCGTAAACTGAGAGCGCGCGGGGCTGGCGGCTTTGACCGAGTCTGCGGCCACGTGGCGCGATGTGATTGGTCGGGTCCACCACGCTGTCCGTGGACCAGCGCGCATGCGCGGGTGGACCGAGTCCACACTGTAGCCATGCCCCGAAGGGGTATGGGCTGCTGGGATCCGTCCGATTCAAAATGAACGGACGTGATTAGATCGGGAGGGGGGTGGCGGCGCTTCCGCCGGAAAACAGAGGATGGCGGCGGCGGTTCGCCGGTGGCTTGCCGGAGAAGGTGAGAACGGCGCTATAGCGGACCATTCGGCACGGGAACGGCAAGGAAAACAAGAGGGGGACACCGCAAGCTCACCTAGGGCGTTGAGAAGGGACGAAACCGGCTCTGGAGGTGCTTGCGACGGACGGCGGTGGACGGGAAGCTCCTGTGCACGGTGGTGAGTCGGTCAGTGCACCAATCGAAGGGGAAATAGGTGCGGTGAGTTCGCCAAGGCCTCACGAAGCTCACGAGTAACTCACCTAGAGAAGAACGCCGACCGGCGGGGCGAATTGCACTCGGCGGCGGAGCGGGCTCCAAGCGGCGGTGACGACGAGGTTGGCAGAGAGGGCACGGGTGGCGGCTAGGGTTCGGAAAGGGTCAGGGGAGGTCGAGCACGGTCTTATAAAGGCTCGGGCCGTGCCAATTTTGGAGGAAGGCGGCAAATTGTGCCGGATTCCACGGCGGCGACGGCGTGGCTCGGGAAGGAAACAGAGCGGGAGGAAGAAGGAAGGTGGAGAAGGCCGCTGACGTGTGGGTCCAGGTCGCCAGCGAGAGCGAGCAGAGAGAACGGGCGCGCCTGCGCCTGGCGTCCGTTTGGGCCGGCTCGCGCGGCCGCGGCCCAAGAGGAGAGGGGGAGGAGAGAGGCCGAGTGGGCCGAGTGGGCCGAGAGAGAGGAAGAGGGGTAGCAGGCTGGGTTGGGTTGGGCTGCTGCTGCACTCTACTTCTACCTCTTTTTTTTTCTATTTCTATTTTTCCAACAAGTTTTCAAAAGAAATTTTCAAATATTTGAGAGACCAAATAATAATTCAAGCATCACAAAATAAATATGCAGCAGCATGAGTGCAACAACCATGTTTTGACTAGGTTTTTATTTTAATTTCCCCAAAAATTCTATTTTCCCTATATTAGCATGAACAATTAATTGCATAATTAAGTAAATTCTCTAATTTTAAAATGTTGCAAAATTCTAGGTGTTACAATTCTACCCCCCTTAAAGAGAATCTCGTCCTCGAGATTGGATGCTTACTCAAACAAGTGTGAATACTCTTTCCTCAAATCCTCTTCTCTTTCCCATGTTGCTTCTTCTTCCGAGTGCCTATTCCACTGTACTTTGCACATCTTAATCACCCTACTCCGAGTGACTCTTTCAGCTGTCTCCAAAATTCTTACAGGATACTCTTCATATGTCAGATCTTCCTTAACTTGAAGTTCATCCATGGGTATTTGTTCATCAGGTACCCGCAAACACTTCTTGAGTTGAGACACATGGAACACGTCATGAACAGCTGATAGATGCTCAGGCAACTCTAATTGATATGCAACTTCTCCACGTCTCTTTATAATCTTGAAGGGACCAACATACCTTGGTGCTAGCTTTCCCTTCATATTAAACCTTCTCACCTTTCTCATCGGTGATACCTTGAGATACACATAATCACCTACTTCAAAACTCAAGTCTCTTCTTCGCTTATCCGCATAACTCTTTTGTCGAGATTGAGCTATCCTTAAGTTCTCCCTTATCTTACTGACTTGTTCTTCAGCAGCCTTTATAACATCAGGCCCAAACAACTGTGACTCACCCGTTTGATTCCAGTATAAGGGTGTTCTACACTTACGCCCATATAATGCTTCAAATGGTGCCATTCCAAGACTTTTCTGATAGCTATTATTGTAAGAGAACTCTGCATAAGGTAGACTCTTGTCCCAACTAGAACCATGCTGTAAGGCACAAGCTCTCAGCATATCCTCGAGAATCTGATTGGTTCTTTCTGTCTGCCCATCTGTCTGAGGATGATAAGCAGTGCTGAAGTTCAATTTAGTTCCCAAAGCTTCATGTACTTGTTTCCAGAAATGAGAAGTAAACTGAGATCCCCTATCAGACACAATCTTCTTAGGCACTCCATGAAGACATACTATCCTTTCCATGTAAAGCTTTGCCAACTTTGGACCATCATACTTAGTATTCACAGGCAAGAAATGAGCAACTTTCGTCAACCGATCGACAATCACCCATATTGAATCATAACCTGTGGATGTCCGAGGTAGTCCCACTATAAAATCCATACCAACTTCATCCCATTTCCATTCCGGTATCTTCATGGGTTGTAGCAATCCAGCAGGCCTCTGATGTTCGGCCTTGACTCTTGAACAAGTGTCACACAGAGCTACATACTCAGCTACAGCTCGTCTCATTTCTTTCCACCAATACTTCTCCTTGAGATCCTGATACATCTTGGTACTTCCAGGGTGAATAGAGTAGGCAGACTCATGAGCTTCCCGAAGAATTGTATCTCGGATAGCCTTTATTGCTGGCACACATATCCTTTTTCCCAACCACAATGTGCCATTCTCATCAAGCCTGAATCCGGGTGCTTTTCCAACAACCACATTTTCAGCTATCTCTTTGAGTTCTTCATCCTCCATCTGACCTTTGCGTATTTCTTCTTCCAAGGTAGGCGTTATCTCAATCTCCACGATATTGTTAACCAAACACAAGTTCAGACGTTGCAACTCTGCACTTAACTCCTCAGGCATCATTGTTTCCTGAACTTCACTATCATAACTTTTTCTGCTAAGTGCATCGGCCACCACATTGGCTTTCCCAGGATGGTAATGCACTTCTAGATCATAGTCCTTAATCAATTCCAACCATCGGCGTTGCCTCAAGTTCAGATCCGACTGGGTAAAGATGTATTTCAAGCTCTTATGATCCGTATATATGTCAGTTTTATGCCCCATCAGGTAATGCCTCCATATCTTCAAAGCATGAACAACCGCTGCTAACTCAAGATCATGAGTAGGGTAGTTTAACTCATGCTTTCTCAACTGTCTAGACGCATAGGCAACAACTCTACCTTCTTGCATAAGTACACATCCCAAACCTTGTCTAGATGCATCACAGTAGATAGAAAAGCTCTTACTTAGATCAGGCAATATCAGCACTGGGGCAGAAGTCAACCTCTTCTTCAACTCATCAAAATTAGCTTGGCACTGTTTGGACCACATGAACTTGGCATTCTTCTCTAACAATGCAGTCATAGGCTTAGCGAGCTTGGAGAACCCTTCAATGAACCTCCTATAGTAACCAGCCAAACCAAGGAAACTACGAATTTCCTTAACATCAGTAGGTGGCTTCCAATCCAGCACATCCCTCACTTTGCTAGGATCTACAGCAATTCCACCATTTGAGACAATGTGGCCTAAGAAAGCCACTTCCTTTAGCCAAAACTCACACTTACTCCTTTTTGCATACAACTTATGCTCTCTCAATTTCTGCAAGACCAATCTCAAGTGTTCTTCATGTTCTTCTTCCGTCTTGGAGAACACCAGAATATCATCAATGAATACCACCACAAACTTATCAAGATATTCCATGAACACCTTATTCATCAAATACATGAAGTAGGCAGGTGCATTGGTAAGACCAAAAGACATAACTGTGTATTCATATAGCCCATATCTGGTAGTGAACGCTGTCTTCGGTATATCTTGGTTTCTAATCTTCAATTGGTGATAACCAGACCGTAAATCAATCTTGGAAAACACACATGCACCTCTCAATTGATCAAACAAATCATCAATTCTAGGCAAAGGGTACTTATTTTTGATGGTCACTTCATTCAATGATCGGTAATCAATGCACATCCTTTGAGTACCATCCTTCTTGTCAACAAAGATAACAGGTGCACCCCATGGAGAAGAACTAGGACGAATAAAACCTTTATCTAATAACTCCTTAAGTTGCTTTTTAAGTTCTTCTAACTCATTTACCCCCATTCTATATGGACGCTTAGCTATGGGTGCAGTACCAGGTAATAATTCAATAATGAATTCAATGTCTCGATCAGGTGGCATACCTGGCAAATCCTCGGGGAAGACATCCAAAAATTCCCCCACAACACGATCCTCAGGCTTCCCTTCATCTTCAATCATGTTGATGACAGCAGCTGGAGGTGGCTTCACTACAACATTAACTGAGACTCTGTCTCCCTTAGGTCCATTCATTTCCACAACCTTCTCTTTGCATTTGATGTTGACCGTATGTTCTTTCATCCAGTCCAGACCCAGTATCAAATCAATGCCAGATGCTCTCAGGACAATCGGACTGACTGAAAACTCTACCCCCCTTAAAGACAATACTACTGATGGACAAAAATGAGTAGCAGGCATGACGCCACCAGGAGAGTTTACTACCATCTCAGTCTTCATTGCAAGCAGGGGTATACTATGTTTTCTAACAAATATATGGGAGATAAATGTATGCGATGCTCCAGAATCAAATAATACAGTCGCAGGAGTGGAGTTGAGGTCGAACGTACCCAGCATGATGTTCGGCCCATCCTGAGCAGTGTCGGTGGTCACATGATTCACCTTCCCATAGAGTGGCTTCTTGTTGGGGCAGTGGAAGGACATGTGGCCTTCCTTGCCACAGCTGTAACAGACGGTGGGGGCTCTAGGGGCTCCATTCTTGGCAAGGGGGACCATTAGCTTTTCCATTCTGGGAGTTTTGTGTCCCTCCCGACTGACGGAACGGCTGGCGCTGTTGGAAAGGCAAGCGCTGGTTGTTACCACCATGGTACCTTTGCTGGGAATTCTGCTGGTGACCATAGCGTGGACGGTTGTTGCTCCCAGAAGACTGACCAGAGAACTTCCTCTTCTTGTCCTGATCCTGGCGCATGTTGTCCAACACAATAGCACGGTTGACAAGAGCTTGAAAGTTGGGGTAGGTGTTACCAGCCAACTGCAGCCTGAGTTCATAATATAAGCCCTTGAGAAATAACCGCTGCTTGTCAGCATCGTCAGCAACTTCCCTGGGTGCATAGCGTGCCAGCTCAGCGAACTTGTTATGATATTCGCTGACAGACATGGACACCATCCGGAGAGACCGGAACTCTTCAGCCTTCTGATCCATCAAACCTTGAGGAATGTGATGAGCTCTAAACTCTCTGGTGAACTCATCCCAAGTAACATCAGGAGCATTCGCAGGCCATGCATCCTGGTAAGACTCCCACCAGGTTTGGGCTGCACCCTGCAACTGACCTGAAGCATACAGGACCTTCTCCATGTCACTGCACTGCGCAATGTTAAGCTGCTTTTCCACAGCACGGACCCAATCATCGGCCTCTAGGGGGTCTGTGGCATGTGTGAACACTAGAGGACGTCCCTGAAGGAAGTCCTTGCGCCTGTCCCTGGGTGGCGGTGGTGGTGGTGCTCCACCCTGCTGAACATTCTGCATGAAGCGAGTCATTGCTTCCATGAACTGCCCTTGCATCTGCATGAATTGTTCAGGGCTGATCATGGGGGGTGGTGGAGGTGGTGGGTTGCCTCTGGGGTTCCTCCTTCCGGCCATCTGTCAACCCAACATACATAACGATTCTCAGACAATACCCAAATAACCAACATGAATAGAGAAACTGAAATTTCAGGACGAGTTCTCAGAAACAGAAGTGCAGTAAATCGATCGTACAGGGAGCTACAGAACTCAAAATGAGACGTTCTATACATTGCTGGAAAACTTATAAAATTTTCTACAACTTTCATTTAGACCACTTTACCAGATTCTGACAGTTACCAGGTCCAAATTCACAATTTACAGAAGCTGTTCAGCACTTCCAGACAGCACAGTTATACCAGATTGCAACAGTCATAACTCTTAATCCATAATAGATATGAAGGTGATTGATACGGCGCTGGAAAGGCACTGAAGTCTAGTTTATCTCATAAAAACTTCATGACACTTGCATTATCAGATCTCCAGTTATAACCAAAATACCTCAGGTAACTCCAGAAAACAGCAAGGGTAACGAGAATATAAACCAACCCAACAATATATAAAAAGACCTCAACTTAATTTTTACTTGTTCAAGAAGTACCGTAGACAAGTCTACAGCACTCCAACACTCATAACAAAGATCCAAATCACACAAGTGCATAATAATAAATCATGTTCTCACACCAATCTTACAAGCACACCAAGACTCACTAGACGCAGCTAACGATTTATTACATGAATCCCAAGGGTAACCTAGAACTTATTAACGTGAAGCGTGAAGTCTTCATTCTTCGTGTAGCAGGGGGACTTCTTGAGCATAGCCCGCAGACAATCATTCTCTTTCTGGAGACGCCGTGACGCTGAGTGTGCTCCCTTCAGCTCTCCTTGGAGCCCCACCACTTGCTCCGTCAAGGCATTGACGTGCAGAGCGGTGGTGTTCAACGTCGGATGCAGGGGATCAGCCTGGGTCACCACAGCTCATCCAGCCCAGGGCTCAAAGCGGGGCAGGTGGCGAAAGCGATCCTCCTCCATGAGCCCATAGCGAAGACCATGGTAGAATGCGTACGCCACTTGCGCAGCATCCTCCATGCTGGCGTGAGCTGAAGTCCTCCTGGCAGGCGAAAAGAAGACCTGATGAGGAGTCGGCTTCGGCTGTCCAGGCTCCCAGTAGATGACTGCCAACAGGGTCTTGTAGTAGGTCGCCTCCTCAGGGTGGGTGTACCTCGAGCAGAGGTACTCGATGACCGGGTGCTTGTCACTGTAGTACGTAGTCAACACTTCTTGCAGCAGGGAGTGTTGATACGCGTTCGGCGCCGGGTCCTTGATGGTGGTAACACGGAACCACTCCATCACTGGCTCAGGTGCAGGGGGAGTCGGTGCAGGTGCAGGCGTCGGTGTAGGAGCTGGCGACGTCGGAGTGACTGGCACGATCTCCTCCTCCACGTCGTCGTCGAACATGAGGACCTCAGTGGGGTCCTCCTCATCGTCGGAGAGAACCACGACCTCGGGCTCCACCGGCGGTGCTGGCTCCACTCTGGGTGCGCTGGGAGTGAACTGGGCGACGTAGGAGGTGACGCCGCGAGATGAAGCAGCCTCAGCAGCAGAGCGGCGAGCGGCGGAACGAGTGAGAACCATCTACAAAATCAGAAAAGAGAAGCTAGAGTCAAACTTTTTGTAATAGAATAGGGAAGTATAGCATAAAACAAAATTGTAATAAAATAGTCAAGACTGAATTTAAGTGCAAAAATAAACCTATGTGATTTTTACTATCTAGGCTTGCGTCCTACAGTCAACAAAGCTTTGATACCAATTTGTCACACCCCGATATTAAAAACAACACCAGGATGTATAAAAGCTCACATGTGTGCCAAGGATCAAGTCCACACATGCTAGACAAATTAAATAGTACCATTGCAGAGTTTATTACTTAGCGAACAATATTTAAATCATAGTACTTTATTACAACATCTCAGCGGAAAAGATAATTCTCGTGGCAGCTTCATCGCAGGGACGTTGACTGGTTGACAACAAGTCTAGAACTCGTTGCGGTAATCATAACTCCAATCTTCATCTGTTGTGTGGTAATAGCAAGGGTGAGCACATTTCGTACTCAGCAAGTAAAACACAGGGTTCATGAGGCTCAACTAGCTGTATGTGGTGATGTTGCGGGAGCATTTTTAAAGACAATTAATTATAGCACAATAAGTAGCATCAATGGTGTTTCATAAATTCCCATATTCATGATCAATGTAAAGTGAAGTAGTAAGCATAAACAATTAAACAATGACAATATTTTCTGTTCCATGAGGATTCCAAGCCACCCATGACCGAGGGCGCGGCTAGTATACCAGTTTTACACTCTGCAGAGGTTGCACACTTTCACTACGAGCCGTGATTCCCATTTGCTCGGGTTAATTACTCCCAAAAACACTACCAAGGTGAGTGAGCAGGGTATCACTATGAAGTCTTTCAAAAGTCTTGTCTAACAAGTTAGGGCCGCTATGGATTCTGTGCCTGTTCTTATAGTATTTCCCCTGCCTGATGGCACATAACCGCAGCCTATACACATCATTCCAGACAGGGGCCAAACTATAAGCTATCCCGGTTAATCACACCCCACTTGCGCCTTTCGGTAACCACTAACAAGCTGGACAAGAGCATTTTACTGAACCAAAACCAGAGCCCATTAGCACTCATAGTTGCGCGGTTTTCCCGGAGGTTCACTTACGGATAAAGTCATCTTTTAAAGTTCATTGCATTACCATTAGACAATTTACAAGATCATGATATTAATAGCATAGCCAACCCATCCACATGCATAAACCATAGGTATCAAGGTAACAGGTACAAATCTATGGAATTCAACTAGGGTTGACAAGGAATTGCATGCACATGATATTTATAAAAAGCTTTCACAAGTAGGTAACAAGGATAATCCCATGAATTACTTGCCTTGCTCAGGGAAGTCTTGCTGGTCTTGCTGGTCCTCGAAGTGCGGGTCGTAACCAACGTCGAATTGCTCACCGTCTATACTCGATCAAACACCATAATACAAGCATACAGGGGCATTCATGCAAGGCAAACAAGAGTATAAATTAGAACAGTACACCAACAGTGATAAAACCAATTAAAAAGGTTTATAAAACTGATCTACACGTTGCTACGATCACATCGATATAAAGATCATCGAAAACGGATTTAAAACGTGAAAGATATGAATTTTCCAAGTTTTAATGCATTTTTAGGGATTAAAATAATACTTAAAATAAAAATAATTTTAACATAGACAAAAGTTATATCACTGGATAGAGGGTGAAATTATGAATCTAATGCAATTTGAATCGCTCGAATCGGAGCTAAAACGCATAAGTTATGGCCAATTCAAAATGAGTGGCAAATTTGTAAAGTCTGAAAACGTATTTTCATTTGAACAGAGAGAAATACGCTTTTGAAAACGGAAAGCGTAAACTGAGAGCGCGCGGGGCTGGCGGCTTTGACCGAGTCTGCGGCCACGTGGTGCGATGTGATTGGTCGGGTCCACCACGCTGTCCGTGGACCAGCGCGCGTGCGCGGGTGGACCGAGTCCACACTGTAGCCATGCCCCGAAGGGGTATGGGCTGCTGGGATCCGTCCGATTCAAAATGAACGGACGTGATTAGATCGGGAGGGGGGGTGGCGGCGCTTCCGCCGGAAAACAGAGGATGGCGGCGGCGGTTCGCCGGTGGCTTGCCGGAGAAGGTGAGAACGGCGCTACAGCGGACCATTCGGCACGGGAACGGCAAGGAAAACAAGAGGGGGACACCGCAAGCTCACCTAGGGCGTTGAGAAGGGACGAAACCAGCTCTGGAGGTGCTTGCGACGGACGGCGGTGGACGGGAAGCTCCTGTGCACGGTGGTGAGTCGGTCAGTGCACCAATCGAAGGGGAAATAGGTGCGGTGAGTTCGCCAAGGCCTCACGAAGCTCACGAGTAACTCACCTAGAGAAGAACGCCGACCGGCGGGGCGAATTGCACTTGGCGGCGGAGCGGGCTCCAAGCGGCGGTGACGACGAGGTTGGCAGAGAGGGCACGGGTGGTGGCTAGGGTTCGGAAAGGGTCAGGGGAGGTCGAGCACGGTCTTATAAAGGCTCGGGCCGTGCCAATTTTGGAGGAAGGCGGCAAATTGTGCCGGATTCCACGGCGGCGACGGCGTGGCTCGGGAAGGAAACAGAGCGGGAGGAAGAAGGAAGGTGGAGAAGGCCGCTGACGTGTGGGTCCAGGTCGCCAGCGAGAGCGAGCAGAGAGAACGGGCGCGCCTGCGCCTGGCGTCCGTTTGGGCCGGCTCGCGCGGCCGCGGCCCAAGAGGAGAGGGGGAGGAGAGAGGCCGAGTGGGCCGAGTGGGCCAAGAGAGAGGAAGAGGGGTAGCAGGCTGGGTTGGGTTGGGCTGCTGCTGCACTCTACTTCTACCTCTTTTTTTTCTATTTCTATTTTTCCAACAAGTTTTCAAAAGAAATTTTCAAATATTTGAGAGACCAAATAATAATTCAAGCATCACAAAATAAATATGCAGCAGCATGAGTGCAACAACCATGTTTTGACTAGGTTTTTATTTTAATTTCCCCAAAAATTCTATTTTCCCTATATTAGCATGAACAATTAATTGCATAATTAAGTAAATTCTCTAATTTTAAAATGTTGCAAAATTCTAGGTGTTACACCTGTCATGAGCAAGGTTAATCTATGGAGAATTTCTTTGGAAATAATGATAAAACTTGCTTAAGATCTTCTATGGCAAAAGAGATATCTGTTAGATAGGAAAACTCCACATTGCTGCCTATATTTATGTTGAGCCTTGTCAAGCTTTTGTGAATCATAGTAGAGAAACTAGTCATATTCTCATGACCGAGAACACGAACACCCACCTTCATGTTGCTATTCTTACACTGAGAATAAGCAACAACATGCCTTTTATGTTAGGATCTACTCCATGGCATTATCATTTATCCCTCTCAAATATTCCTCAAAAAGAGGCATGGCTAGTCTCTAGTAAAAAAAAGAGAGCAAGTGCTCTGATGGAAAAAAAGAGAAGAAGAAGAAAAGAGAGCAAGTGCTCTGATGAAAAAGAGAGAGAGAAAAAAGAAAGAGCTAGCCGTGTTTCTAAAAAAGGGAAAAGCCATGAAAGGAGTAATTAGTACCACCACCATACACATGCACATTCTTGGTCTAAGTCTATGACTTGTTGCTCCTTTGATCCAATTGTTTGGCTTAGTAATATTACATTATATATGGTATGCCTCATTTTCCTGTGATCCTAAAACTCCACATAAACTATTGGAAATAGGATGTGAGGGCATTGTAAGCTTTTTAAGTGAGATCAAAATTTCACACACATATTAAAGAGACTGAGAGTGCCACAGAAGAGTCTAAAGCATGATTATTGCAAATATTCAAAAACCTCCATAAGATTTAATCAGGCAAAAAGGGCATGGAGAACAAACCCTCTTTCTAGCTAGTTTGTGCTCTATTTTTCAGGATAAGGGATAGATAAAAGCCCCATGAGTAATGGTGATTGGATATGGGTAGTTGCATTAGCATGTTGAATCAAAAGTGAGTCATTAATGAGAAGTTAATTATAAGCATAACATCTTGAGTCTTTGCTCAGGGACGAGCAAAAGGTAAGTTTGGGGGAGTTTGTTGATGCTCACTAAATGCACGTTTTAGCCATCAACATTGATAAAATTGAGCAAGGAAATGGCACATAGAAGGTAGGAATTTGGTTTAAACTAATGGAGTTCCACTTGTACTTGAAGAATTTTGGTTGCAGGTAAAATACAGGTGAAAGTAAAGCAAACAAAGGCACATTTGAGCAATACACGTGACAAGAGCCACATTGGGCTCAAGTCACAGGGCGCCCGCCCCCCACTTGGCGCCATCTTCACTCTGCCACGTCATGGATCCGTGCCCCAACCTCCTAAATAGAGTTTGGCACGTTGATTCAACATCAATGGCTCAAATTCACATCACCTAGATCTGGTAGCCCTGTTGGACAGGGCGCCCGCCCTATCCATTTGGCCTATCACGTCCACAATCCGGCGGAGAGGCATCCAAGCACTTGTGGCCATCCATTTGAAGTCGGTTTTCATCCAAGGAAGATTAAAGGTGGTGTCAAGGATTCATGGACCCACTTGTCATTCTCCAAGGGCCACGAACCGCCTCTCCAACCGCCAAAACGTGCTCAACCGACCTTGCAACCGTCATTGGGAAGGATCCTGGAGCGTTGGATGGCGAGGCGGTGGGATCCACCAGGCGCCCACCCCCCTAGCAGGGCGCTCGTCCTACAAGTCAGGGCCACCGACCTCCGGCCACCTCTACAAGTACCCCAGGGGTCTCCAAGTGCTATAAATATCCCCGAAATGCTTCAATTGTAATCAGCTTTGGAAGAATAGAGAGATTTGGAGTTTAGTCCATCCTAGCTCATCTAGTGAGAGTCTCATAGCAAGGCTAGTGGTGTGAGTGTGAGTGAAGAGAAGCTGAAGAGTAGGAGAGCTCTGCGAAGGTCTCTCTCTCGGGCGCTTCCTCTTAAGGTACTCTTTGATTCGATAATATAATTTCCTTTCTAGTACTTACATTTTCCGCATTACTTTTAGTACTTACTTTTAGTATTTACTTCCAAGTATTTACTTTAAGTATTACTTTGAGTGCTCTAGTTGCGGTAGTACTAGGAGATTAATTATCGGTTTCCATACACTTAGTGCGGGATCTTCGCCGCTAGTCGGTGCTCTAGTCTTAGAGTAGTAGCATATAGTGTAAGCGTAGTGCTTGGACTAGAAGTTACCTTGGATTGCAGCTAGACCCACGGATAGTACTGGTAGGTCTTAGGTGGTGACAGCCCTAAGATCCTCTGGATTACACCACGTTCGGTCTAGTAGTTGGCGTAGGGCTTTTCTGTTTGTGAGTAATCCCAATCTCTTGGGACCGTGCATTCGCCCCAAAGTGCTAAGTTGAGTTAGCCTACCGTGTTGTCTTGCATCCCACTCTTGAGCTCATCACTGTCTATGCTGTTGCTTGGCTCTATCTTAGACTAGATTATTTGGATTAGTTATCACTACACTAGTTCATTCTTATCATAAATCATGATTGTTCTTAGTTTACCATTGGATATTTCTAGCCATAAGAAGCTTCCCTGTGGAAATAAATACGATACTTGGTTACTCCCAAATGAAGTGCTACATCGATAGATTCTGTGCGCTTGCGGAATTCTGCAATAGTCATAGAAATTATCAACAAGCATTTCTAACGCCGTTATCAGAAATATCTATTCTTAGTAGTGAGCCTAGAAACGCCAATAGTCAGGTATCGGCTTATATGCTACATCGTGGACACGTCATCCTGCCCACTGAACTTGGTGAAGTCCGGCATGCGGTACCTCAAAGGCAGCGACACACGATGAAACCACTCTGGGTAAGGGCGCCTGTATGCAATCAAAACTCCTGCCTTTGGCTACAAGCCGAACTGATCTCTGAGCATCGAACTCATCTTGCTTAGCAATTCATCCTACGGGACTGGGCGTGCATTCCCTGATACCCAGGGTGTGGTGCTGAAGTGAGATCTTGATAAGTGTGCCCATAGTGGAAATTTGGAGGAGCTAGCTGTTGACACTTCTTAGCGCAAGCACCAGAGACAGGGTGTTAGGCTATCTCTGATAACGGCGCCAGAAGTGCCCTGAGGGTATTTCTTATGTCTATTGGATAACTCCGCAAGCGCACAGAATATACCGCTGTAGCACTTCACCCGGGAGTATTCCAAGGTATTGTTATTTATTTTATCCCAAGGGAAAGCTGTTGCTTGGAATAATTAGTAAAAGAGAGAGATCCTTAAGTCTATAGCAACTTAGTATCAACTAGTGATAGGGGTTAAATCGATAAATAGAGGAAAGGGTAATGACACAAAGACACGACAAGGTTTAGGATAACTAAGGATAACTAGTAGAGTATAGCTATGTGGGAGGACAACGAGTGAGTATAAGACTCCTATGACTCTTACTTTACTCTTGTGAACTATCTTATCAAATGGATGAATTACACTAAGACAGCTACCTTACTTCCGGTGTGTAGGGGGTAGTGCAAAACAATAGAGGATATAACCTCTACCCGAAGCGCCTACGCTCTTATGGGAGCCTACCTTTTAAGAACTTGCCTAAAACACGTGGAGGGATACTAAGACTAGACAGGGCTGTCACCACCTGCTAGCACCCACTAACAATCCGTGCGACAAGCGGCATTCAAGGGTAAGATCTAGACTAAGCACCACGCTTACACTAATTCTCACTACTCTAGCTGGGTACCAAACAGCTAAAGTACCCTATGACAGGCAATGAACTACACACGTGAGCTGGTTACAGGATCACTATCTAGTATAACTCAACCATAAGGTAAGACAAAACACAACAATACTATAATGAATAATAAAGCACTATGTAAAGACTTAGTAAAGTAAAGTAAAGATAATATATTGATAAAAGTAAAGTCTTACAGAAGGAAAGGTACAAGAGCTATACCAGACCCTCCAGCAGATGACTCCGGAGACCCCGAGCGTAGCTCGACTCGACTATAACTCCCACAATAGACTAATACTACTACTAAAGAGTGGAGCTTCTCTTGTCTCTTGTGTACCTTGTGTGTCTTGTGTAGGGTGATGGCAGCCTCTATTTATAGGGGAGAATGGAGAGGTGCCACATCTGTGATCCTCATGCTCCTTGCCTCTCCACCCTTGGATGATCCGACCTTGAACCACCTCAAGATGGACGGCGTTGGTGAATCCATCACGTGGGAATCATGCAGGAAGGTGGTGGAGGCCAACCGACCTGGCTGGGCACCAGGGGGATCGACCGACTCCCCTATGACAGGTGGGCCCAGCCAGGTCCTTCCTAGAAGCTATCCTCATCTGTCACAGGGTGTGGTTCCACCTTTGCTGCGTGTTTGTCACGTTGATTTATCCCTTGATCCTTGTGCTTTGATTCTCCACCGTTGAATAGAAACACATGTTGATCTGAGGGTTGAAATGAGCTGAGTGGAGTGTCACGAGGATCGTGCCATGTCACCAGAGCCAGGTAGGCCACATGGTGGGGTCGGCCGACCCACACATGGGCCCACCCTGAGCTCTCTTCTCTTCTACGTGATGTTGTGCACCTTATCTTGATGTTTTATGGCCTGTTTGATCTTTCCTGCATTCACAAGCTAAGAGTACAAGTGCAACTAGTTATTGATAAAATATGTTCATGTCATGCTTATTCTCCCTTGAATCCGAGGCCTGTTGACGGTGTTTGAATGTGGATTTTCATGGTATATCCACCGTCAACAAGATGCCCCAAGCTTAACCTTTAATCGTCCCGAGCAAATAATTAAACTGAGCCTCGGTGGATCAGGAGTTGCTATAATGTTCATATTTCCTTAGTACCAAGTGCACAACAAAATACTTCTCTTTTGAATGGAAAAATTGGCTATAAAAATTCACCCATTTTACCTTAGTTCTTTATGGGGCTTATAGCTTTTCCTTTGCCTTAGGCAGTTGAGAGACAGAACAGTTAACTTAAGCACTAATTTTCTCATTCTTTACAAGTTTCATACTAGAGGTTTTAGTAATGTTTTGCAAAAGAAAACTTAATGTTCCTTAGATGGTTCTCTCATGTCACTCAAATGGTGTATGATTCCTTACCAAGGCATAAAATAAAGGTTGCCTTCTCTTTGTTATCCTACTTCTAAAAATGGCTTATATGGAGCTTAAGGTAGGAATGAAAGAGTATAGCATACTTACTTTGCATATGTTGTAGAGTCAAAGCTTGGATCCAAAGAGAGAAATGTCATGCCCTTAGATCAATATGTGCAAGTGTGTGGAAAAGCGGACTATAATGCTCCTCTATTTGAAATTGTATCTCTCTCTAATAAATTTTTAGAGACATGGCTATCATTTTTCTTCTTTTATTCATAAGCTTAGACTTGCTCATCATATTTTTCTTTTCTTTTCTATGGACTTCCTATGTCCATCTTTCTTTCTTTTTCTTTTTATTTTGCATAGCCTTTTGTCTCTTCTACCATAATAACTGAGAGATTTTCTATGACTTTAACACATGGAGCATTTATTTAGTGGAAATGGAAGGCATGTGGTTGCGTACTTCTAGTGTAGAAGCAGCATATATATATGTGGTGTGTATGTGATCTTGATCTTGGGAGCATGATAAGTCTCTCAGTAAGGGTCAACAAGACTTGACAAAACTCAATACAAAGTAAATAGCTTATGTGGAAGGGCTAAGACATGTGTAGCATATATGGCTGTGGTAGGAGTTTATTACCATTTGAGGAACAATAAGGTTTTGATTGTTTTCAAGAAATTAATCTTCAGTAATCATGCATGCTTAGAACAATATTATAGCAGCTCTTGTTTCACTATATCATATCTCACAACAACTTAGACTTAGTTCTAGCACTTGCAACCCACACAGTTTTTAGGTTCATGATGATTTTAAATGAGCCAAGTGATCCATACTCAAAGAAATACTAAGTTGTAAACAAGGCATTAAAGAAACATTAACAGAGCAACTATTCATCATTTCCATGAGACATATGGAATTTTTTAAGTAAACATAATCAAACTGAAAATAATGCAATAAAAATGGGATAGAAGACTTACCTTGGTGGAGGAGAGGACCTCCCCCAAGCTTGGCTTTTGCTCATTGTGGTGGCGGATAGTATTGGAACCATCCCGCCCAGCGTTGTGCTTCTTCATCTTATATGGCTTGCACTAATTGGGCACTTTGTTGTGCCATATTTAGAGTTGCATCTTGCTCAACTTGCATTGCACCGATGTCGTTGATGAGTTGATCCATTTCCGATCCTTGGTTCCGACGACCCCTCGCCCGTGTGGATGGACGGGGAGTGCGCACTCTTGGAGTGTGCTATTGAGGCCTTTCCATGGACCCTGAAATGTCCATGGAACTTGCCTCATCGCCTTCTTCATCGTCTCCTCCTGCTGCTCGTGAGGTGCCGCCTTGCTCAAATTGAGCGGCCTGTGACATGCTCCTTGTCACCCTTCTTGCTCCTGCAATATTTTGGCTTCTTGCCTCTCGGTCCCAATTTATGGTTAGTGTACGCAGCGCATACAACCAACACCTCTCACATGGGAGAGAGATTTCGGTTGTATGGCCTGGATAAATCATTTTAAGATCACCATTTTCATCTCTTTTTAGGACTTGAGCACTTATGAAGAAATCTTCAGTTATAATGTCTCTAGGAGAAGCAATATATTCAAAGTAGTGTTTTCCATTTAGCAAGTCCATTGTTTCAGCAATGTGAGTGATAAAAGAGGTAAAGAATATAGGCTCGCTTCTATGGAAAATATCAAGCCAAAAGCAGACTAAAATTTTAGCAGGTGAAACTTTTATTTTCTTGGTCATGGCACTGTAACACCCGAAAAATTGCATTCTTTTAAATAGTGGAAATTTATTTAATTATGCAATTAGTTGATCATTCCAATATAGGGAAATAATAATTTTTCTCAAATATAAAATTAAACCTAGGTCATACACATGTATGATGCATTCATGCTGGAGCATTTCTTCTTTGTACTGTTGTAGATTATTTGAATTTCTCAAATATTTCAAAACCCAAATTGAAAATCCTTTTAGAAAATGGAAAGGAAATAGAGCAGAGCCCTTCCCCTCTCCTTTCTGGCCGAGCAGCAGCTTGGCCTGTTTTCCACTCCCTGGCCCCAGCAGATCCAGGTCGGATGGCCCGAGGACAGCTCGGCCGACCTGCTCCCTTCCTTTCCCCTTACCCCATCTGACTGACGAGTGGGACCCATGGGTCAGCGCTTCCTTCTCTACCTCCCCCACCGCGCGAACAGAGACGCCGCTGCCGTGTTCATCCACCGCGGCCGAACGCGCGCGAAGCGTCCCTCTGCCACGACTGCCAGCCCGACCCCAGCGCTCGGTGCTACCGACCTGTGGACCCACAGAACAGCCCCTCCCCTGTTTCCCTCCGCTGCTCGCCGAGAGTCCGACGCGGGCAAGAAAGAAACGGCCGAAGCCGAGTTCGTCGCCGCGCTGAGAGTCCGTAGCAGAGAAGAAACGGCCGAAGCCGATTTCTCCGCTCGCCGAGTTTGTTTCAATCTCCGAGATTGTCGTCACACCTCGGGAGTATTTAAGCAACGCCACACCCCCCCCGTAGCCGTCACCTAACCCTAGCCGCCTCTTCTCGCCGCCATTGCCGAGCTTCCGCGAGAACCGAGCAGCCGCCGCCGCGAGCAATTGGCTCGATTCGCCACCAATTCCTCTCGGTAAGCCTTTGAGGAGCTTCGCTGTGATCTTGTGAAGTTCCCGAGCACTTTCCCCTTTCGATTTGTGCACTGACACGCCTCCGCCTCCATTGCAGAGATCCACCGTCCGCCGGATCACGCCGCGAGCTATCTCCGAGTCGATTTCCGACCTTCCCACCACCCTAGGTGAGCTTGCGATGTTCTTCCCGATCTATGGTTACCCTTCCCGACCTATTTCATGCACCGAAGGACGAGTTCTCCTTCTCCGGCGGCCCTCCGGCCATGGCGCCGCCGTCGGCCTCTGTTTTCCGGCCGAGAGCACCGCCACCCCTCCTCTCTTTTAATCTGATCCGCCGATTTGGAATCGGACGGCCGAGAGCAGCCCTTACCGATTCGGCCAGCGTATAACCCCCTGCAGTTTTTAATGCTAAACCCGCGATCCCTTAGCGTATTCTGTGATTTGCGCTTTTCAAGTTAGAAAACGTATTTTCTCCCGGTATTTGGAAAATGTGTTTTCTATTATGTACAGATTTGCCACTAAACTTCATTTGATCATAATTTACTTGTTTTAGATCCGATTTGAACGATTCAAATTGCGGTAGATTCGTAACTTCATAATCTATCTGATGGTACCACTGTTTAATATATTTTCAACTTTGAAAATTCGAGATTATTTTTAATCTATTAATATTCTATTATAAACCTTGTAAAATTCATATCTTCCTCGTTTTAAATCCGATTTGCGCAAACTTTATATCGATGTGATAGCAACGTGTAGATTTGTTTTATAACCTTTTTAATTTATTTTCTCTCTGTTGGTGTACTGTTCTAATGAAAACTCTTGTTGTATGCATGATTGCCCCTGTATGCGTGTGTGTTGTTATGATGGATCGAGTATAGACGGTGAGCTTTACGTGGGTGATCAAGGTCAGTACTGCGACAACCCGGATCACCAGGAGTTTGCTGATCAAGGCAAGTATTAGCATGGATCATCCTTGCTGTCCTATTCACCAAATAAATAATTGCATTTGCATGTGTCTTCCTTGTTAACCATAGTTACTTCCTAGTTTTGTTATCCTGTTCCTTGCAACCTATGGGATTATGCATGTGGAATTTGATGCTAGTGCGTTATTGATATCATGATCATGTAAACTTGATTAATTGATTATGCAATATGATTAAAAGATGCCTTTTTAGCAACATGGAGCTAGAGGATTCGAGCATAGTTTTGTGATGCTCAAAATCCTTCACTTTTGATAACGATCTGTAAGTATGGCACCGGGACTTACAGTGCAACTATGAGGGCTATATGGCTCTGGTTTTAGCTCAGTATGAGGACCTTTTCTAGCTTGTTAGAGGTTACCGAAAGGCGCAAGAGGGGCTTGCTGACTCGGGTATAGTGGGGCCTCTGTCCATATGTGTATAACCTGCGTGACCTTGTGCCATATGGAAGGGGGGCTCTACATCTGCTTGCCGAGGAAACCTCGCGGCCCTAACATGTTAGACGAACCTTTGAAAGGCTTCATAGTGAAACCCTGCTCTCTCACCTTGGTAGTGTTATGGGAGTAATTAACCCGAGCAGATGGGAATCACGGCTCATAGTGAATGTGCACAACCTCTGCAGAGTGTAAAACTGGTATACTAGCCGAGCTCATGGTCAAGAGCGGCCTTGGACGTCTTATGGAGTAGTTATTCTTTTGGGGTGATGCTTACTTATTGCTAAATCTATTTATTGCTGCTCATTAATTATGTTTACTATGATCATGAGAATGGGCATGTTAACTTGTTGCTATCCAACTGCATAAAAGGATGATTAATTAAAAGCAACCTGCTGTTAAAACCGTGTCAACCTTTTGAGCCTCATGAACCCATGCTAGTCTTGTTGAGTACGACATGTACTTACGCTTGTTTATTTTTCATTACTTGGTTAAAAATCCCGGATGGGTAACAGATGGTGATAGTGATGAGGACTACCCAGAGGATTATTAGACTTGTGCTTCACCAGTCGACGTCCCTATGCTATGGAGCTACCGCGAGAGTTATCTTTATATTCCGCTGTGTAATGACTTTGATATTATTCGCTATGTATTAAACATTGGTTATGATACAATTTATGCAATTTGTTGGCTTATGTGTGTGACTGATCTCTGGGCACACATAAGATTATGCATCCTATTTTATCCTTAAAATTGTGTGTGACAGGCACAAAGCAGTCTTAGTTCATCATTATAAAGAACTTGCACATTGGATCTAGGAAAAAGAGCTATAGCCATCCAATAGCGGATAAAGCGCAAAGTGGGATTATGAATTTCATCAGTTTTAGGATCAGAGCAATCATTGGATCCAGTTATGGCTTTCCAGAAATCACTTTATCAAATTTTCTTGTGGCATTAACTAGATCTAGATGACAGTTGTTATCAAAGCCAAGTGCCATACTAAAAACTCCCCAAGTTAAATTATACTATTCATTGAACATGTGAAAGTAGACATTATCATCAGTGACTTGTATAGAGCATAGAAATTTCATGGTGAGTTTTTCAATTCCATGTTCTTGCACTTCCCAAAAGCTTCCCCACCCAATTGTATTAAACACAGTATTAAATTCTGCGGTCATACCTGTGCTGTCCAAAAGGACAGGATCGATGATGCCATTATGTTCATAACCGCGGTGTCGGATGGAGAGGTACCTTTGGTACTCTTCTTGGTCCAGCATGAGGCCGCTCTCAGGGTCGAGCGTCCTCTCAGGAGGCGCTCCAAAGCTTTGTCTCGGTGGAGCTTCTCTTCCTTCATCTTTGTCATGGCGGGGTCGTCGAGAGGAACTCCCTACGACACCCTTGGCCTTCTTGAATGCGGAGGAGAACTTCTTCATCTTCCTGCAGCAATGAGATAACACAAACTAAGACAATGATCAGGAACGACAGCGACCCGCCACCCAGTGAGTCCGAAGAAGCCCGAGCAGCCCGTGAGGCAAAGAACGCCGATCGCAGATGACGCCGCGAGCAGCAAGCTGAAGCGAGGAGGGCTGCGGTGAGGAATCTGGAGCCCGAATTTTGCATGCTCGGGCAGTACGAGGTCTGCACGACTCCAAGCGCCAATGTCACCATCGCGATCGCCAAGGCCAAGAGGCTACCCCAGACTCCAGAGCTCGGACGGCTCACCGCTCTTCTCCAAGCAACTCAGGTCCAGATCAACGAAGGAAGACAAGCACCATCTCATAGCACGGCATCGGCTACAGAGCTCGTCGGCGAAGATGGTGAGATGTCTCGCGGTGGTCGGAGACCTCATCGGCGAGACGGCGACCAAGAGGTGAACCAATCCGACCTCTGCGTAAAGCTGAAGACCAAAGACCTACGCGGCCGCATTGAGAACAGGAGAGAAGCCAGACACTCTGCAGAGGCCGAGCGACGAAGAGAGTATGATCAGATGCACGGCTTCCCCAACGACAAGACCGTCCCGGAACTGCCATTCACGCCGGCACTCTGAGCAGTTGTCTGGCCTCCTAACTTCAAAGTTGTCGGCGTCAAGACTTACGACGGAAGAGCCAATCCCAACAAATGGCTTAACGTCTATGAGATCGCCGTCCAAGCCGCCGGTGGAAACAGGGATGTGATGGCCAACTACCTCCCGGGGATGCTCAGCGCCTCCGCCAACAACTGGCTTCATAGTTTGAGGCCGAACTCCATCGACACTTGGGATCAGTTGAAGGAGCAGTTCGTCAATAACTACCAGGCCACCTGCTAGCAACCGGGCACGAAGTATGATCTCGAAAGGCTCCGGCAAGGCTCTTGGGACTCCCTGCGAGACTACATCCGGCACTTCTCGGAAATCAGAAACAACATCCCCGACATCACAGATGCAGAAGCCATCTCCGCGTTTATGCGCGGCCTAAGGCCCGACGAGGAACTGTGGAAGAAATTATACCGCACCAGCCCGACCACCATCGCCGAGATGCTACGCATCGCCAACAAATACACCGATGGAAACGACGCAGCTCATCACTCCATTCACAGTCGCCTCCGCTTTCCCGACCAGTCGCGGCACCAAGAAGAAGGCCACCAAACAGATCGGCGCCAGTATGATCGAGCTCCTCGGAGAGACTACCGTCGCGATGACCGCGACCACCGACGACGCCCAGAACATCGTCGCTACGACGAACCCGAGAGCTCTAGGGCTGGAGAGAGGCGCCGCCACTAACAAGTTTACAACACCCGACCAGCCCCAAAGCGCAATTACGAGGAGGCCTACTCTAAGCTCCTCGACGCCCAGTGCCCCGTCCACAAGCACCACAAGCACACCATGAGGGAGTGCGAGGGTTTCTCCAGGAAGTTCCAAGTAGAAGAGAAGAAGAAGGCTCGTGTAGAGTCCGACAGGGACCGGCGCGACGACAGCGACAAGCCTCCAGGCTTCACTGATGCACACCGAACCGTTTCCACCATCATCGGTGGTCGCACCGCCATCGAGTCAAAGAGGGAGCAGAAACTCGTCAATAGACGTGTCAACTCCGTTGCCAATTCCGACAGCGCGATCGCTGATCCAAGGCTTCCTCCTTGGTCGCACCAAGACATCACCTTCAGCAGGGCCGACCAATGGACCCAGATTCCGTACTTGGGTCGCTTCCCATTGATCGTCGATCCGGTCATACGCACAACGCGTTTCCGAAAGGTGCTAATCGACGGCGGCAGCGGCCTCAACATCCTGTTCTCCGGAGCTGCCAAGGAACTCGGGCTGAAAGAAAAAGACTTGCAGCCAACATTGGCCCCCTTCTGGGGTATCGTCCCGGGACAGCCGTCATTTCCTCGAGGGCAGATAAACCTCCCGGTCCAGTTTGGGCACCCAGAGTGCTTCCGCATCGAGCACATCGACTTCTTGGTGGCCGACTTCGACGCCGCATATCATGCTATCCTCGGCCGACCAGCTCTGGCGAAACTCGGGGCCATCCCCAACTACACCTACCTCGTCATGAAGATGCCAGCGGAGAACGGCGTCCTTTCCATTCGCGCCGACCTCCAAGTTGCATATGCTTGCGAGCGGGAGGCCATTGCCATGGCTGAAGCTATCGAAGAATCCATACTCATGAACATCTGTGCCGCGGACGCAAAGCAGGTAGCTCCAGAAGACCAAGTCATCCCAGAGAAGACCCTACCAAGATCAGCCACCAAGAACAAGGAAATGAAGGAGGTTATCCTGGTCCCCGGCGAGCCAAACAAGACTACTCGCATCAGGGCCGACCTCGATCCCAAATAGGAAGACGCGCTCGTCAGCTTCCTAAGGGAGCACGTAAGCACTTTCGCATGGAAACCAGCGGATATGCCTGGTGTTCCCAGGAAGTTGATCGAGCACTCCTTGAATGTCTCGAAGACCGCCAAGCCAACCAAGCAGAAGCTCCGGCGATTCTCTCCAGACAAGAAGGAGGCCATTAGGGTAGAGATAGCTCAGCTCTTAGCTGCCGGCTTCATCAGAGAGGTGTATCACCCTGATTTGGTAGCCAATCCGGTGCTTGTAAGAAAAAAGAATAATGAATGGAGAATGTGCGTTGATTACACCGATCTCAACAAACACTGCCCTAAAGACCCCTTCGGTCTTCCACGAATCGACGAAGTCATCGACTCAACAGCAGGTTGCGAGCTACTCAGCTTCCTCGACTGCTATTCCGGAGACCATCAGATCACTTTGAAGGAAGAAGACCAAGAGAAGACATCTTTCATCACCCCTTTCGGGGCTTATTGCTACAAGACCATGTCTTTCGGATTGAAGAATGCTGGAGCAACCTACCAACGGGCGATTCAAGCTTGTCTCGACGACCTTATCCCCGACGTCGCTGCAGCATACGTTGATGACGTCGTCATCAAGACTCGGACGGCTGAAGACCTCATCTCCAACCTCGAAGCAGTTTTCGAGAAACTGGACAAATTCCAATGGAAGCTTAATCCAGGCAAGTGTATATTCGGCGTCCGATCTGGCAACTTGCTCGGTAACATCGTCAGCAAGCAAGGCATCCTTCCCAACCCGGAAAAAATCAACGCGGTTATGAGGATGAAGCCTCCGACCAATGTCAAAGATGTGAAAAAGCTCACCGGATGCATGGCGGCCCTTAGCCGCTTCATCTCCAGACTGGGCGAGAAATGCCTCCCATTCTTCAAGTTACTAAAAGCTGGCGAGAAGTTCACCTGGTCGGAAGAGGCAGATACGGCCTTCAGAGAACTCAAACACTTCTTGACGAGTCCTCCGCTTCTCACAGCTCCTAAAAAGGACGAAACATTGCTGATCTACATCGCCGCGACTAATAACGTCGTTAGTACTGCCGTCGTCGTTGAACGAGAAGAAGACGGTCATGCCTATCCGGTCCAGCGACCAGTTTACTTCATCAGTGAAGTCCACAACGAGTCCAAGACCCGTTACCCAACGATGCAGAAATTCATATACGCTGTTCTCGTCACCTCAAGAAAGCTCCGTCACTATTTTGAAGGATATTCCATAGCAGTAATCTCTGAATACCCCCTGGGTAGCATCCTCCGAAACAAAGACGCCAACGGCCGGATCCTAAAATGGGCAGTAGAGCTGGGAACATACTCCATTGATTTCCGCAGTCGAATAATAGTCAAGTCGCAGGTACTCGCCGACTTCATAGCTGAATGGACAGAGATACAAGAGTCTTCGCGTCCGGCACAGGAAGAGTATTGGACAATGTTCTTTGACGGGTCCCTTAGCATCAGTGGCGCCGGAGCCGGAGTACTCCTTATATCGCCCTCCGGTGAGCGCCTCCGTTACGTCTTGAGAATTCACTTCATGGCGTCCAACAACGCGGCCGAATACGAGGCCGCCTTGCACGGTCTCCAGATAGCCTCCAAGCTTGGCATCCGTCGCATCATGGTCTATGGGGACTCGGCCCTGGTCATCAACTAGGTTAACAAAGACTGGGACTGCAACAATGAGAAAATGGACTCCTACGTCGCCGCAATCAGAAAAATCGAAGGGAAATTCCTCGGAATAGAATTCCATCATATCATTCGAAGCAAAAATCAGGCGGCCGACGAATTGTCAAAGCTCGGATCATCCCGGTCCGATGTCCCCGCCGGCGTTTTTATCCATGATCTGTTCAACCCCTCCATACAGACTGATGGCGATACCAGCAGCTCCGCGACCGACCAGATAGTGGCATATATTCCAACCCCTGAGGAGGACTAGAGAACCCAGTTCATTGATTACCTACTGGAAGCAAGGGTCCCCGAAGATAGGACAGAAGCCGAGCGCCTGGTAAGAAGATCCAAAAGCTATGTCCTAGTCGACAGCAAACTCATGCGCAAGAATACCAAGAGCGAAGTCCTACAAAAATGCGTCCCACGGGAAGAGGGTCTCAGGATCCTTCATGAGGCTCATAGTGGCATGTGCGGCAATCACGCAGCTTCACATACTCTGGTCAGCAAGATTTTCCGAGCAGGTTTCTATTGGCCAACAGCAGTCCAGGACGCCGAGAAGATAGTCAGAGAATGCGAGGCATGCCAATTCTTTGCCAAGCAAACACATGTACCAGCCCAAGAGTTGCAGACCATCCCTGCGTCGTGGCCTTTCGCCACATGGGGACTGGACATGGTTGGTCCATTTAAAACTGCAAGAGGGGGATTTCGCTCCATATATGTCGCTATCAATAAGTTTTCCAAGTGGATCGAATACAAGCCGTTAGTCAAGGCTACGGCAACCAAAGCAGCAGAGTTCTTCAAGGACATCTCCTATCGCTTCGGGCTTCCGAACAGCATCATCACCGACCTTGGATCAACATTTACTGGAAGTGATTTCTGGGATTTCTGCGAAGAAAGATGCATATCCGTCAAATATGTGTCCGTGGCTCATCCTAGAGCCAACGGTCAGGTGGAGAGGGCAAACGGTATGCTGCTCGATGCCCTCAAGAAGCGTCTCCACGCAGTCATGGATAGAAGCCCAGGCAACTGGATTGACGAATTACCGGCGGTGATCTGGGGACTTCGCACTCAACCCAGCCGGAACACAGGCGTATCGCCATATTTTATGGTGTATGGCTCGGAGGCAGTACTACCTGCAGATGTAATCTATCGATCTCCAAGGGTTGAGGTGTACGAAGAAGCGCACTCCAACAAGGCCAGAGCAGACAAAGTCGACATGCTAGAGGAAGAACGCCTGATCTCCTGTGTACGAACAGCTAAATATCTAGAAGGGATCAGACGATATTACAATCGCAATGTCAACGGCAGAGCCTTTGCATTCGGTGACCTCGTTCTCCGCCGGAAGCAGAGCAAGGAGGGGATGCATAAACTATCATCTCCCTAGGAGGGGCCATACATGGTCAAGGCAGTTACTCGACCAGGTGCATATAGGCTCTCCGACCTAGACGGCGTCGACATCCCCAATTCCTGGAACATCGAGCACCTGCGAAGTTTCTACCCCTGATCTAGGGGTCAAACCAGATATGTGTATTTTCATTTTATTATAAACAAGGGAAATATATTGTTATTCTCGATATTTTGGCCTCCATTACATTTTGTACAGCTAAACGTCTTCGACAATGCGTAAGCGTCTTCGCCTATGCGTAAGCCCCGCCACTGCTCGGGCAGCACGTCTTCGCCTATGCGTAAGCCCCGCCACTGCTCGGGCCGCACGTCTTCGCCTATGCGTAAGCCCCGCCACTGCTTGGGCCGCACGATTTCACCAATGCGTAACCCCCGCACCCGCCGGGCAGCATCTGGTTCGACGCCGCGTAAGCCCTAAAAATGATAGGCCGCCTAACTACGACACTTCATCGACCGCCCCGATATATCGGGTAGCCTTCGCCCACGATAAGCGTAACCCCCGCCTAGCGCGGGCAGCTTCGCCACCACGTAAGCCCCGGGGACGCCTGGGTCGTTAAGTCTTCGCTAACACGTAAGCCCCGAGGACGCTTGGGCAGTTTAGCAGCGTCTCCAAAAGCCCCGGCAAAAGCACGGGCGACACGCAGGGCGTGTAGGATTATTCGTCGACCATACAAGATCTCGACCATGCTCGGGCGTCTCAATTCAAATCCCCTCGGTGGGAAAAAGCTGAACATCAGCAGTCAACATCTTAGCGGCTTTCCTAGCCTCTTCTTCAAGCTAGTCTTCCTGCTCTTCGGTGGTTCCCCGCGCGTACCCAGTCTGTACTTGGTCGTTCTTCACTCCCGGGTAGTGCGATCGGACGACTCCAAGCACATGGGCGGCCACATTTTCAGCAGCATCCACGCAGAAGTCCTTAAAGAATCAAAGAGCCTCCCGTCCACGTTGCACGATGTCGAGGGCACCGGGACCTTCAGCAGGTGGTACGGCGGGCGCATACTCAATGATGTCAAGCACAGGCTTAACACCACCAACCAAGGCGTCAAACCTTCCGTTGGCAGCCTCAGGGCGACCCGCAAGGTCATCGACCTGCGCACGATGCCGACGTCCCATCTCTGACAAACAAAGCATGTCAGTCGCACTAAAAAAAGGAAGAGGAAAGCCGAACACAGATAGGCAACCTGTCATCGTTTCCAGGATCTTTCGGGCGGCCTCTCGCATCAGCGCCACCTCAGCCTCCAGCTCAGTGGCTGCACATCACAAAGAATACAATCAGATCATCAAACCAAGACATCTTACAAATGGCGAGACGTCGCACATACTCCGCTTCGTGGATCCATCCAGCAGCTCTTGAAGACCTACATGCCACACAACTGGTGTGCAGAGAGCAAAAGCGGGACGAATAGCTATCAAGAAGCACAAGAGTCCAACATACCTTTGTTCTCTCGCAATAGACGCTTCTCGGATTCCATAAGGTTCGAGCAGTGCAGCTCTAGGGTTTCACGCTCCTCGCGCATGCCAGCCATCACCCCCTCTAGGCGAGTCACCTCGGTCTGCAGCTGTTTGTTTTTCTCTGCTACATCCCAAAGGCGGTGTAGGGTTTTTCGGCGATCTTCGGCGGTCTCATACACTACCTGGAAGACCAAAGGAGCGACAGATTATCAAGTCATTATATTGTCAGGATAAAATATGACAGGCGTCACCTGCACACGCGATGAAAGATTTCCCAGACGACCGAGAAGCTTTCTCAAATCCGCGCGAGTACCATGGATGTCATTCTTCAGTCCATCTATTTCAGCGTCAGCAAGATCTTCCTCCGTGGCGACAGCATAGGTGCTCCCCACCATCCGATAGGTGCGAATCAATGGCACGGGCCCTCTTCGGGCGACTTCTTCGATATCCGCACCCTCCGGGAAAGTGCTTGTGGAAGGCCGAGGACATGGCCCTGTTCGCGCCTCCGAGCTGGTCTCCGCTCCATGATCAGCACCCCCAGGAGGAATGGTGCTACTGTCCCTCGGCGGCGACGTCCGAGTTTCATCTTCACGACTCGGCTCCTTGACATTCGGCCCTGGAGGAGAAGCCGGAGGCGGCGGGGTAGGCATGCGCGGCTGCTTGGGAGGAGATGGTGAGCCTTGCACATCAGATGTTGAGGGCCTCTCGAGCGACCTCTGGGGTGATTCATGTTCTGAAGTCCAGCCAGCGCGAAAGTCCTCGGCTACACCAGCTTCCGAAGTTGTCATCTTTTCAGCGCCGGGATTCTCAGCGTCTTCATTAGAAGGGTCCCTACATTTTCCAGACAAAATCTCAACACTGTTCAGATCAAAAAGGGAGAAATATGGAGAAAAGCCTACTTACATTTCTGAGCGACGACGCTTTCGGCCGAATTTCTTTCTTTGACCGGAAGCTCCAGCGGCAGCGGCAGGCACATCACCCTTATGGCGTTTTGTGCTCGGTTCATCCTGATCCGTGCAAGGGGCATCGGCGGCGGCTTGGGCACGGTCCTCAGAAATCTTTACTGGACCTTCCGCAGCTCGGACGCCACTGGAAGATCCAGCCTTTTCTGACACCGGCTGTTTCTCCCGATCAGTTGTTTGGGCCAGTATCTCCTCATCTTCTTCGTCAATAGACTCTCTTTCTTCTTCGGATAGTTCAATAGAGTCATCCTCGGCACGTCTCTGATGATAACTGTGCATCGCGTCAACTCGGCCCAGCCAGTCAGCGGTTGGTACATCGGAGAAGTACACCTTTCGGTCCTGTCCATTTATCTTCAAGAGATCAAGCAGAAGTTATGGTATAAGTACAATATGAGTGATGGAAGAGCCAAGGCAGTTTGGAACTTACCTCTAGCGGGGGATTCTTCAGATTAAAAGCCGCACTTTGGCCACAGTTGCCTATATGAGAGCCTTTCCCAAAATATTCTTCCAAGACCTTCTCTGACTTCAGATTCGGATAGATCTCCGGATGAGCACCTAGTCGGATCATTCCAAACGGTAAATTCAAAGGCAGGATGAACTCTATCCTTGCAAGGTTGGACGCGACAAAACGCAAAATTGGTAGCAACCTCAACTCCATTCAGGGTCAAACCCTTGATGATTTCCAGCAATTCGTTTACTTGTCCCAGCTCCTCTACATGCGGTTTCTCCGTCCAGCTATTCTGTTTTTCTGGAATCTGATCCACGGCGCACCGGACGCTCGGTTCTTGGTTGGGGATATAGAACCATCTCTTGCTCCAATCACGCACACTGGTATTCAGAGGAATTTGGAGGTAATGTACGGACATTCCGTCACGCATTTTTAGATACACTCCACCAGCAACTCGAGAACCTGTGCCGCTCGATTTCACAAGAACGAAGAGATGGCGGAACAGATTGAAGTGCGGGAGAATGCCAAGGTACGCTTCACAGAAGTGGATAAAGATGGAAATCAAGAGGATAGAATTGGGATTCAAATGGCACAGGGAAATTTGGTAATAATCAAGTAACTTGCGAAGAAACGGATGGCATGGCAAACCAAATCCGCGGGTAAAATAGTCAGAAAAGACAACTATTTCTCCTGAATCAGGCATTGGATATGGTTCACCTTGTGATATTCTCCAGCCACCAGTTGCCTGGTCAGGAAGGAATCCCCAGGCCACGAGCGCATCGAGCTGCGATTTTCCCAATACCGACGGCTGCCATTCGTTCGACATGCGGAACTCCCCCAGTTGTGCCTCCTTTGACTTTTTTGATTCGCGGGTGCTCTTCCTGGTGCCTGCCATGGCAGATCTAGGCGGGGGAGAGGTGGATTCGATGATTTTTCTGTGGCGGCGGCGAAAAAAAATGGAACCCTAGACGGCGGTGGAGGAATAGGCGGAGACGGATGTGGGTTTTGGGATTTGAATGCGCAAGATGACAAACCAACTGTTCGCCTTTTCTACTTATTCCCCTGTTAAACAGCACAGGGGTATTTTCGGTTCACAAATCGTTTGTTGCAGAGAAAAGCTATCCCAGGGACTCCGTCGTCTTCGTCAAGCGTCTCCGAGCAAACTGATCGGGGATTCCGTCGTCTTCGTCAAGCGTCTCCGAGCAATAAGCACTGCTCGGGGACGCCGTCATCTTCGTCAAGCATCTCCGAGCAAACTGATCGGGGATTCCGTCGTCTTCGTCAAGCGTCTCCGAGCAATAAGCACTGCTCGGGGACTTCGTCGTCTTCGTTAGTCGTCTCCGAGCAATAAGCACTGCTCGGGGACGCCGTCGTCTTCGTCAAGCATCTTCGAGCAACACTACTTGGGGACTTCGTCATCTTCGTCAAGCGTCTTCGAGCAACACTGCTCGGGGACTTCGTCGTCTTCGTCAAGTGTCTTTGAGCAACACTGCTCGGGGACTCCGTCGTCTTCGTCAAGTGTCTTCGAGCAATAAGCACTGCTCAGGGACGCCGTCGTCTTCGTCAAGCGTCCTCGAGCAACACTGCTTGGGGACTCCGTCGTCTTCGTCAAGCGTCTCCGAGCAATAAGCACTGCTCGGGGACTTCGTTGTCTTCGTCAAGTGTCTTCGAGCAACATTACTCGGGGTCTCTAAGCAATAAGCACTGCTCGGGGATTCTTTTGTCTTCATAAAGCGTCTCCGAGCAGCACTGCTCGGGGACTCCGTCGTCTTTGTCACGTGTCTCCGAGCGACAAGCTGCTCGGGGACTTTGTGATTCAACAAAAAATGATCAGCGATATCATCAAAATTTATGACCCTGACACCACGTGACTATGTCACATGCTATCAGGCTCGGGGACTAAGTGGATACACTTCACTTGCCGGTGAAGGTATTGGCTCTGCCGTGGCAAAAGTGGATACACTTCGCTAAAGAGAAACTTCTTTCAATTTTTTCTGAGCCCCTTACATCTGTCTGGTCAAGCAACGCTGAAGGTCTGCATCTCTCGACAAATTCAAGGCGCTCGGGGACTAGCTGTGGGGGTATAAGACCGTATACCCGCATAGTCATACTTGGCCCAAGTCTATCGAACAGGCCTGAACCACCAAGGACGCGTCGCCCATACGATCTCCAGGAGATCGCGTATATCCGCCGAGTCCTTGGCGGGCAAGGAAATAGCTTTCCTAGGATCTAGCCGATTAGTTTCCCAGATCGGCTAGGATTGTAATCTGTTGTGTATGGCAAGATCAACTTGTAACCCTGCCCCCCGGACTATATAAGGCGGGCAGGGGGTCTACTCGATTCATCTAATCTACTAGCAATACAACACAGCAACATACAGGACGTAGGGTATTACGCCTCGTGGCGGCCTGAACCTGTCTAAATCTCCGTCCCGCACGAATTATGCTCCCTCGTTCATCTCAGGCGCACCCTCACCGTCTCATCTACTACTGCGGGCATACCCCTCGGTAGACTATCGCCGGTATTCCGTCGACAAACAAGGATTAGCGTTAGTTGTCCCAATGTTAGTAGTCCTTGTGGGGTATGGTCACCTCCACAAAACCGCTCTTGAGAACAAAGACAAGCTTCTACTATTACAATATTTTTGGATTTTTATTTTGAGTGGCTAACTACAAGTAAACTTGAGAAAGAATTCGCTCAAATGGAGAGAAGAAGAGAGATTGTGTGCTCGAGATGATTCAGCTCGTTTGGGTGTGAAAATGAGCACACAACACAAGGATATATATAGGAGGAGAAGGGCTGGTGACCAGGCCACTAGGGCCAGGTCAGCCGACCCCACTATGGCAGTGTCAGAGCTTCTTTCACCTTTGGACAGGGAATCTATTTGAATTCAAACACAATTTTGCAGATAGGGCTTTAAACATGGGTCGGCCGACCCATGTTTGGTCCTCTTTTTAACTTTAAACAGTGTGTTTCACTTTTTCCAGTAAGTAAAGACTAGTGGTAGATCAAAAGTGGTAAAGTTTTCAGAGATTCCCTTGCCTAGTGCTTTGTGAAAGAGAAAGGTGTATGATAAAAGTGGGGACATGGCTTAAAATGATTCCCATGGACCATGGAAGTACTAATGCATGCCAAAGTGACCGCTTTTTAGAATTTGGATGGTAGCGGATGTTGGATTCTCATTGGAGCATGTGAAAGTGGTCATGACCAAAAAGTGGTTGACCAAATTCAAAATGAACTGGTGATTAAAGTTGAGACAATGTACAGGACACCAGACCAACACCACCAGAGGTGAGTGGGCCACATGGTGGGGTCGGCCGACCCCACCTTGTGTGGTCCCACCACCTCAGGCGTGAGCACTACAGTTCTTTTCAACTTTTATTTATTTAAGTATTTTATTCTGTCGAAATAAATTATTGCCAAATTTAAATATGAAAAATGCAATGCAAAAATGTAAGAATTGAAATGCGAAAAGTAAATATGAGATAAATACTGATTTACCTTACCAGCAAGGGCTCCATGTTTTAGGTCCATAGAGCAGAACATCTCCTTTTCGGGTTCATTCTTCGGGTGCATCGGTCGGTCCCGGAGACGGGGACCGTGATGATTGCACCTCTTTTTTCCACCATTCCTTTTTGGTTGATGCTTGCAACTCAGTAGAGTCAACCTTGTTTACCACCTCGGCTTTACTTACCAGTTCGGCCCTTTTGGCCTTCGGCGGTTGATTCTTTTGGCGGGGTGCATATTGTGGCTTGTTTCTCCACAGGTTTTTCCTTGCTTGTTGCATAGATTTATAACCATTGAAAGGACATTTAATTCTCTTACCTGGGAGTTGGAAGTAGACTGGGCCGGATCCCACGTAGATGATGGCTTTAACGGTGTTCAGGAACGGCCTTCCTAGGATGACGGGGACTTCGTCATCGGCCCCCATATCGAGAATGATGAAGTCGGCGGGGATATATTCATCTTGAACTTTGACAAGGATGTCCAATCCCTCGGGGAACTGAATGGATTTATCCGCCATCTGCAATTTGACAAATGTGGGGTACAAAGGTCCCCCTAGCAAATTTTCATACATTACCTTGGACATGTTGTTGACTCCAGATCCAAGGTCGCAGAAGGCGTTGTTGAAGGTGTGTGGCCTGATCTCACAAGTGATGGTTGGATGGCTGGGGTCACTCTTCTTGGCCATGAATGGTGGGTCAAGAAGGCAACCCGGATTTGGCCAGACCAGAGGCTTACCAAACCTCGTGGAAATTAACTTGACACCCTGTTGACGGTCGATAACGTCAACTTTTATAAGAACTTTAGACACAAAAGGATACATGAAAACACACTAGTCTAGGGTATTAACTGACAATTTCCTTGAGTTTTGCATGTTCTATATTTTCCAGGGACTATTCCAGAAAAGCATAAAAGAAGGGTTAAAGAGCATAAAAGACACGAAACTTAACCGCAAAGGAAACATTATCATCGGGACGTAGGAAGAGTGTAGAAGGCACCCGAAGCAACCTGGGGCCAAGCCCTGGCCAGGTGGGGCTGGCCGGCCCTGGGGTCTTCTTCCACCGCCTTTGAGGAGTCATCTCGGCCCTATGTTTAAGTCGGTTTAATCCTACGGCGCACATTCATCCCACCGGGATATAAATAGAGGTGCAGACCCCCCCTGAAGGCATCAATCAATCATTCATCGAAGGCAACAAGTCTTCAAGCCATCAAGAGCCTAAGTTCATCAAGAGCCTTCTAGTTCATAGTTCTAGCCTAGTTAGATTAGAGAGTAGAGGAGATCTAGTTCTTCAGCGGGATCTAGAGCCCTGGCGATCGTCTGGAGCGCAGAGTTCGGTATAGTCTGGTTCTTTCTCTATTATTATATTCTTCATTATGATTAGGGAAACATTGTTCTTCATAGTTCATATGTTCTTAATTACATTAGTCTTTGTCTACTTTAATTATATGTCTAGTATAGTTGGTTTGATCTTATTGAATTCATATAATTGCTCGTATAGCGTTTATCCAAACGATCGTTGGGTAGATAATGAACAATGTGTAGGCGTGGTGTCTAGATATTTCGTTTATCTGCGAGTGCACCCTGATGTGCCGGGTCATGCGGTAGTTCACGTAGGTGACAGCTACGTTGATTCCTCTGTAGTCCACCCCCCGTATGTAGGCAAGCAGGCACGGTCGCGAAGTTGGGTGATGACTCTGTTTCACACCTTTCCTAGATGACGCCCTTTGCATGTGATCATGATATTGGACTAATCTGACAATGATTGCTAGATGTAATTGCACTAGTTAGAGTTATTCATTGACGTAGTTATAGAATTACCTTAGATATTAATTCCTTAGTTTATCCATTGGCTAGCTATTACTATGACTAGAAAGTGCTCTGATGTTTATCTTTATGATGCTTGATCATACTTATCACCCTATTTATCTTTATTGTCTTGTGACCTCTACCTGTTATGAGTAGAGTATATGACATTGGTAATTTCACTTATTCATTGTATATGGTTGTTATCAATATAATAGATTGTAGTTTATCCTAGTCCTTTCCAGTGGTATAAATATAAATCGACAACCTAGTTGAACTCCTAGGTAAAATGCTACAATGGTATAATTATCTGTCCGCTTGCAGAATTGTTCTTAGTTTATATTTATTTATATTTCTGCCTAGTCACATGGAATAATATGTAAAACCTTTATTTATTCTTAACATATATAATTAGGATTGACAACCCAGTTCATGCTAAAGAATGTTGGTAATAGATAAGTGGCTAGTTGCTAATGATCAGTTAATTAAATACCATACATCTTCTAATCTCGTCCCTAGTGTTAAAAGTTATAAAGTTATATTGGGTGACGTTAGTAGATGTCAACACACCCTCGATTGGTTCCTCAGGTTTCCCAGGGATCTTACCTTGTTCGAAGGATGGGACAGCTGCTGCTATTTGAGCTAATTGTGTTTCTACCATTTTATTAAAAATCAATTGATTTTTCATAGCAGTGTTAAAGCTATCTATTTTCTCACTAAGATTTTCAAGAATCTTATCATTAGCCATTATTTTCTTGTTTATACTATCATTGATTTTAGATTGGCCTAAGACAAGATCTTTAAGAGAAGGTTGGTTACTGTAAGAATATTAAAATTATTGCTGTAACCATTACCTTGATTTCCTTAGTAGAAAGGTGTTGACACTTCTTAGCGCAACCACTAGAGATAGGGTGTTATGCTATCTCTGGTAACGGCGCCACAAGTGCCCATGGGTGGGCCCACCCTTGGCTCTGATTTCTTCCATTTGATGTTGTTTGTACTGTGTTGAAAGGTGGTGGCCTGGGGCAACATTATATGGTTCGGCCGAACCATGTAATTAGCCCCTAGTTGCTCACTTTTGCACTATTTTGGTGTTTCCTGCAATCACAAGCTTAAGAGTACATGTGGAACTAGTTATTCATAAAATATGCTCATGATATGTTTATCTTCCCTTGAATCCGAGGCCTGTTGACGGTGTTTGAATGTGGAATTTTAGGGTATATCCACCGTCAACAAAGGGGCGCGAGTTCCAACCTCCTTGTTTCTGGGGTCGATACCCATTGTTGTTGTTGTTGATGATGAAGCTCACTTCCTCCTTCGTTTCGGGACAGTTGTTGCCCGACTGATCTTCTCCACCACATACCTCGCACCATGGATCAGCTTCAATTGCTCATGCGGTGGAAGTGATTCGAATGGCCTCTTGTTCCTTTTTGGAACCTTCCTTAATCTTTTTTATCAAGAGGTCCATTTTTGCTGAGAGCATGTCCACCGTATGAACGGTGTGCATACCCCTTATCTTGGGCTAGAGATGCTCCTCATTCCATTCTTGGTTGATAACCATCTTTTCAATGAGGTCTTTAGCATCCTTGACATTGCGTTGCAGGAATGCTCCTCCAATGGCAGCATCAAGGTGACTATGGGCTAATCCAATCAGCCCATGGTAGAAACCTTGGATTAGGAGCCATTCTTTAGTCCCATGATGAGGACAAGCACGAATGTACTCCTGGAGATGTTCCCATGCTTCGGGAATCGTCTCATCAGCTTGCTGTTGGAAGCTTAAGATCTTTCCACAAAGAGCGCTAGTTTTGCCCATTGGGAAGAATTTCTTGAGAAATGCATTTGCACACTTCTCCCAAGTGGTAGCTTCATTCTTGTTGGCATACAACCATTGCTTCGCCTTCCCAAGCAGTGAGAATGGGAATAGGCGAAGGCGAATGGCGTCTGCCGAGACATTCTTGATAGTGAAGGTACCACACACCTCCAAGAAGTGCTGGACATGGGCATTAGCGTCTTCATACGGCTTTCCACAGAACGGGTTGGCATGCACCATATTGATGAGTGTTGGCTTAAGCTCAAAGGTAGCATCCCCCCAAGTTGAGCTGCGGACCGGTGGCAATGTTGTCAGCCGACGGTGCAGAGAACTCAGAGATGGTCTTTTGGGCCATAGCTTCCTTGATTGTTACTGCGGAGCCTCTTTCCTCGAACGGATTCAGGTTTGAGATGAACCTTTGAGGTGGAACTTGACGGCGTCTAATTCTCCTCAACAATTGCTCAGGATCTTCAATAAAATTTGACGGCAATTGGAAACCGCTCATGCACTGTCTAGCTTCACGATAACGAGAAACACAGACAAGGGTAAGCCCCTAACACTAATCGATAACTAAATTGATAGTAGACTCCGGATTCAATTTTTATTAATATTCCTAGACTGATGCTTTCCCCGGCAACAGTGCCAGAAATGCTTGTTGACACTTCTTAGCGAAATCACCAGAGACAGGGTGTTAGGCTATCTCTGATAACGGCGCTAGAAGTGCCCTGAGGGTATTTCTTATGTCTATTGGATAATTCCGCAAGCGCACAGAATATACCGCTGTAGCACTTCACCCGGGAGTATTTCAAAGTATCGTTATTTATTTTATCCCAAGGAAAAGCTGTTGCTAGGAATAATTAATAAAAGAAAGAGATCCTTAAGTCTATAGCAACTTAGCATCAACTAGTGATAGGGGGTAAATCGATAAATAGAGGAAAGGGTAATGACATAAAGACACAACAAGGTTTAGGATAACTAAGGATAACTAGTAGAGTATAGCTAGGTGGGAGGACAACGAGTGAGTATAAGACTCCTATGACTCTTACTTTACTCTTGTGAACTATCTTATCAAATGGATGAATTACACTAAGACAGCTACCTTACTTCCGGTGTGTAGGGGGTGTGCGAAACAATAGAGGATATAACCTCTACCCGAAGCGCCTACGCTCTTATGGGAGCCTACCTTTTAAGAACTTGCCTAAAACACGTGGAGGGATACTAAGACTAGACAGGGCTGTCACCACCTGCTAGCACCCACTAACAATCCGTGCGACAAGCGGCATTCAAGGGTAAGATTTAGCCTAAGCACCACGCATACACTAATTCTCACTACTCTAGCTGTGTACCAAACAGCTAAAGCACCCTATGACAGGCAATGAACTACACACGTGAGCTGATTACAGGATCACTATCTAGTATAACTCAACTATAAGGTAAGACAAAACAAAACAATACTATAATAAATAGTAAAGCACTAAGTAAAGACTTAGTAAAGTAAAGTAAAGATAATATATTGATAAAAGTAAAGTCTTACAGAAGGAAAGGTACAAGACCAATGCCAAACTCTCAAGCAGACGACTCCGGAGACCCCGAGCGTAGCTCGACTCGACTCTAACTCCCACACTAGACTAATACTACTAAAGAGTGGAGCTTCTCTTGTCTCTTATGTATCTTTTGTGTCTTGTGTAGGCTGATGGCAGCCTCTATTTATAGGAGAGGATGGAGAGGAGCCACGTCCGTGATCTGCGTGCTCCTTGCCTCTCCACCCTTGGATGAATCAACCTTGAACGGCCTCAAGATGGACGGAGTTGGTGAATCCATCACATGGGAATCATGCAGGAAGGCGGTAGAGGCCAACCGACCTGGCTGGGCACCAGGGGGTCGACTGACCCTCCTACGATAGGTGGGCCCAGCCAGGTCCTTCTGGAAGCTGTCCCCATCTGTCACAGGGTGTGGTTCCACCTTTGCTGCGTGTTTGTCACGTTGATTTATCCTTTGATCCTTGTGCTTTGATTCTCCACCGTTGAATAGAAACACATGTTGATCTGAGGGTTGAAATGAGCTGAGTGGAGTGTCACGAGGATCGTTCCATGTCACTAGAGCCAAGTGGGCCCCTTGATGGGGTCGGCCGACCCACACATGGGCCCACCCTGAGCTTTCTTCTCTTCTACGTGATGTTGTGCACCTTATCTTGATGTTTTATGGCCTGTTTGATCTTTCCTGTATTCACAAGCTAAGAGTACAAGTGCAACTAGTTATTGATAAAATATGTTCATGTCATGCTTATTCTCCCTTGAATCCGAGGCCTGTTGACGGTGTTTGAATGTGAATTTTCATGGTATATCCACCGTCAACACTAGCACATTCCCAGTTGTCTACATGTACGCAGAGATCTTCTCAGGAGGGTAGTCTCTGTATAGCTCGGGAGATGCAGCTATTTTTGGAGCCAAGCCCACCACCGTATTAGGAGCTTGAGGGGGTGGCTTATGTTGACCCGGCTGTTGCGGCGGAGCAGTGGACGTTCCTGCCGCTGCAATTGGATCAGAATCTTCAGCGGGAATGCCAAAGTAAGCAGAGCCCAAGGATTCCCAGTCCTGCCTCTTGATGACTATCTTCATGATGTTATAGAATGTCTGCAGGAAGACGTTATGATGATGCCCGACTGCTTGGTGCGAAGCTGACCAGATGGCACTGACAAGGAAGTCTCTGAATTCTTCTTCACCCTTGTCGCTGTGGCCAGGCATGACCCACCTTGGATAGGGATTCTTCTTCACCACGCGACCTTCACGGGTCTTGCCAAATGACAGCAAACAGGCATCAGTGAACTCTTCAATGATCTAGTCCAGAACAACAGCATCTTCAGGTTCAATCTCATCATGCTGGACCCTGATGATGCCATCATCCCTGGGAGCATTGTCCGTCACAGTCTTGTCCTTGGCCATGAGTGAAAGTGTCTGTCGCACCCAATTTTAAGGATAAAATTGAGTGAACCAACTTATGTGCGCCCGGAGATCAATCACACACATAAGCGACAAATTACATAGTACCATCACAAGGTTCAATATATAACGAATAATATCACAGAGTCTTTACATAAATATCAGCGGAATATATATAACTCTCTCGCGGAAACTCCAATCCATAGGGAAGTAGTTGACTGGTGAACACAATCCTAATAATCCTCAGAAGAATTCTCATAGTCATCTGTTACCCATCCGGGATTTTTATCCAAATATGAAAAATAAAGCAAGCGTAAGTACATGTCGTACTCAACAAGAATAACATGGGTTTATGAGGCTCAAATAAGGTAAGACACTGGTTTGACAGCGGTTGCTTTTAGTTGATCACATTTTAGCAATTGAGTAGCAGCAATAGAATATACCAAGGAACAAGTTTCGCATGATCATATAAACATGATAATTAATATGGAATAAACATCAATAGAAACTTCAAATAAATCAATATTCAATTAGTTAAATTACTGTAAGACGTCCAAGGCTGCTCGTGAACGTGAGCGCGGCTGATATATCAGTTTTACACTCTGCAGAGGTTGCACACTTTCACCATAAGTCGTGATTCCCATATGCCAAGGGTCATGACTCCCATGTCACCTCACCAAGGAAGTGCGGCAGGGTACACTATGAAGTCTTTCAAAAGCCTTCCTAACATGCCACTAATCAATCCGGGCGCAATGGCAAGGGGTGGTAGAGCCCTCCTTCTAGTGGCACACACACGCAGCAGTACACGCAAAGACAGGAGCCGCAAAACAACCAGCTCGGCAAGGAACCTTTCAAGATTAACAACATAATAGAAAGTAACTTCATACTTGACTAAATTCAGAGCCATATGACCCTCATGGTTGCGCTGTAAGTCCCGGTGTCATACTTACAGTTAAGTCCTTAGTCCATGTTGCTAAAAAGCATCTTTTAATCTTTATTTCATAATTAATTATTCAAGTTCATAAGATCATGACCCATCAAAGCACTAGCATCACTACTCAAATGCAATCTCATAGGTAACAAGGATCAAGTGATCAAAACTTAGGAATAAATGCTAGGGTTACCAAGGTAGACACATGCATCATGAATTTAATGATTAAGGTGAATAGGCAACAAGGAAGGTCCATGCTATACTTGCCTTGATCAAAGTGCTCTTGAGAACTTGGATCCTCAGCGTACTCTTGATCACCAACGTATTGCTCACCGTCTGAACTCGATCACAACATCACCATACAAACATCGAGGCAATCATACACGAAGCAAACAAGATGTAAATTATAAACAGTACACCAACAGTAGAAAAATAGATTGAAAAGTTTATAAAAATAATCTACGCGTCGCTACGATTTCAACGATATAAAGATCACGAAAATCGGAGTTCAAACGGGGAAGTTATGAATTAATCAAGATTTACTTTAATAAAATAATAGATTAAATCTAATCCCGAATTTTAAAAGTTGAAAACATGAGTAACAGTAGCATCATTAGATAGATTATGAAAGTATGAATCTAACGAGACTTGAACGGATCAAATCGGAGCTAAAACGAAGAAGTTGTGGGCAAAAGAAATCCAGGGGCAATTCTGTAAATATTGAAAACGTCTTTTGAATCTAAACCGAGGAAATACATTTTCTAAAAAGGAAAGCGTAATCTGATAAATACGCCAAAGGACCGCGGGCTAGAACATTAAAAAACTCAGGGGGTTTTTAATAAAACGACCATCGAAGGGGTATGGAGCTCTCGGGTTCGTCAGATCTGAAATAGACGACCCAGATTAGAAGAAGGGGGGGTAAGGGCTCTGTTCGCCGGAGAGACAGGGCAGAGCAGAGGTGGCCATTGCCGGCGGTGAGCTTCCTCACCGGAAAACGCGAATAGGGCCGTGGGGTGCATGGTTCGGCTCGGGAAAAGGTTCCGGAGAAAGCTAAGGCCAAGGCGAACTCGATCAAGGCCTTGGTTAGGGCAGTGGGGGTTCGGGGAAGAAGTAGCGCGGCCATGGCGGCTTGGCCTCTACGGCGAGCTTCGCGGGTGCCTCGGGAGGACGAAAATTTGAATAAAGCATGGCGGTGAGGGTTCTATACCACGATTCAAAGCTTCGGGAGAGCTTAATTCCTCCGGCGAAGCCTCCTTGATGCGAAATAGACGGCGGCGGTGGAGATCTAGCGGCGGTGGATCTGTGGCTGCGGCTAGGGCACAATTGGAGGTGGCGGCTGCGGCTGGAACTCGTGGGGAGATCACGCAAGCTCTCAGGCGGCTTATATGGGGCGGAGGGAGGCGTGCTCAGGACGGACTCGTCCGAGAATTCCGGCGGCGGTCGGTTGGACATCGAGTCCTGCTCGGACTCCAGAGGGAGGAAGGGGACGACCCTGAGCAGTGGGCCCCGCATGGCAGCCAAAGGAGAAGGGGCGCCTGCGCGAGGAAGATGGGCCGGCCTGCCGACGCTTGGGTGGCCTTCGTCCCAAGCGGGGGAAAAGGGAAGAGGGGGCGGCCTCGGGCCCAGAAGAGGAAGGGCAGTGGGGAAGCTGGGCTTCCAGCCCAGAGAGAGAGGAGGGGGTGAGGTTTTTCTCTTTTTCCTTTTTTAATTTTCCAAAACCATTTTCAAAAAGGGTTTTTGCAAATAAATTTCAAATGTTGAAACCCCAGAAATGAACAACAGAAGTGGAGGCAGCATGTATGCAACACTCAAGTTTCTAGTTCCCGAGGTTTATTTTAATTGCTAAAAATTATTATCCACTAGATTATATGCCAACAATTGCAAAAATAAATCAATTGATCCCTATTCAATAAATGCAAAAATTTTAGGGTGTTACAATTCTACCCCCCTTAAAATTAATCTCGTCCTCGAGATTAGTTAGTGCTTACTCAAAAAGATGGGGATATAACTTCCTTAATTCTTCCTCTTTTTCCCATGTTCCCTCGTTTTCTGAAGACCGGTTCCACTGTACCTTGCACAACTTTATAATTTTACTCCTTCTGAATCGCTCTGTGGTTTCTAATATTTTAATTGGGTATTCCTCCTGAATCTGATTAACTGTCGCTGCTGGTGGTGGTTGCATTACTACATCAACACTAATTTTATCTCCTTTGGACGTAGTTAACACAACGACCTTTTCCTCACACTGAATAACTGCCTTGTGCTGCTTCATCCAATCCAGACCCAATATAACATCTATTCCGGTTGTTCTTATTACCGTAGGGTTCACTTTAAAGTCTACCCCCATTAAAGCAATGCTAACTGAAGGACAATAATATTGAGCTTGCATAGCCCCACCGGGTGAATTTACCAAAAATGGGTTTTGTAGGGCTAATAGTGGTATACCGTGTATCCTAACAAAACTTTGTGATATGAATGAATGCGAAGCACCGGAATCAAAAAGAACGGTAGCGGGGATGGAGTTGACGTTGAACGTACCCATCATAACCTCTGGTGCTTCCTGAGCTGTCTCCGCAGACACATGGTTCACATTTCCTTGATTAGACGATTGTTGATGTCTTCCCTTCTGGTTGCTACTCTGGGGAGTCTGCTGGTTCTGCTTCTTGGGACAGTGGTAAGAGAGATGTCCCGATTCTCCACAGGCAAAGCACTTAATGGGAGTGCCAAATGTATTGGTCCTGTTGGGGGTCTTGCTAGGGGTAGCTTGCTGAGGAGTCTGGGTAGGAGTTTTCTGCTGTTGTGGTGGAGACTGAGAACGAGACTGGTTCTGATTGCGGTTCCATTGATTTGATGGCCCTTGGTGTCTCTGCTGGAAATTCCACTGCTGGGTGTTGGGACGCGAACGGTTATTTCTTGTAAAGGTTTGTCCTTGCTTCTTCCTCTTGTTATCAGCCATCTCCTTGCGCTTGTTGTCGATCACTATAGCGTGATTCACCAGCTCTTGGAAATTGGGGTAGGTGGTTGTCATGAGTTGGAGTTGCAATCTATCGTCAAGTCCCTTGAGGAAGAGACGCTGCTTGTCCTTGTCATTAGCAACATCATCGGGAGCATACCGTGACAATTGAACAAACTGATCACGGTACTCTGGCACCGACATTTGTTCTTGCTTCAAGGCTCTAAACTCTGCCTGCTTCAGCTCTATCAGACCTTCAGGAATATGGTATGACCTGAAGTTCTCACAAAACTCTTGCCATGTGATAGCAGGCGCATTATTGGGGCGACCATACTGGAATGCATCCCACCAGTCTTGAGCAGCTCCTCGCAACTGTCCAGATGCATACAACACCTTCTCTTCATCATTGCATTGCACAATGGTGAGTTGTCTCTCCACGGCGCGAAGCCAATCATCAGCATCCAATGGGTCGGCGGCGTGGTTGAACACAGGTGGACGACCTTTCAAAAATTCTCCTCGCTTATCTCTAGCTTGAGGTTGAGCAGGTTGTGGTCCTCCAGCTGGTTGATTTTGAATGAACTGCATCATTGTCTCCATCAACTGCGTCTGCGAAGCAATGAGATCTTGAATGCTAGGTTGTGGTAGTGGTGGTGGATTAGTGTTCCTCCTGTTACCGGCCATCTGTTTTTCCAACATATAATTGAGTTTTAGAATTTTTCCCATTATTCAAATACTTGTAAACAATAAATCTGAATTTCTGGGCGAGATCCGATAACAGCAGCATAGTAAACTGATCATATCTGGAGGTTCAGAAATCAAACAGAGGCGTTCTCTATACCGTTGGAAAGCCTGAGAAATTATCTACGATCTTCATGTGGACCATTTTTCCAGATTCTGATGTTAGATTAACGAAAAACAGACAATAACAGAAACTGTTTGGTCTGCCATACTGCGCAGAATTCTCAATTTGCAACAACTGTATCTCCAAAACCATAATAGCTATTAATGTGATTCTTGAGGCCATGGAAAGGGATGGAAGTCTACTGTTCCCCTTAAAAGTTTCATAATTTTTTTTGGATTTATGAAATTAATTAAGAATAATTAACAAGACAGAGTGGTCTGAAAACAGATTTTGGGAAAACCAAATTTAATCAACCCAACTATTTACTTAACAATCTTTATACCCTAAATCTTTTAATTAAGAGAATTAGAGACATGCCCATAATTCTCATCACTCATTACAAAGAACCAAATCAAACATAATTCATAAGCACAAAGCAACGAGCACATAAAATTCACATGCACACAAGACTCGACTCAACTTGACTCACATCTAAATCGTTCTATTATCTAACTCGAATCCTATCTTGGTTCTTCTTGTCGAGCTTGGGCATCTTTCCTTTCATCCTCATATTGATAGCTATGCTTGTGGCTTGGCTTCTCCAACACACTTGTGGGGTAGTTTGGTGATCATGTGCCATCTTCTTGATCATCGACCAAGACAGGGGTAGAATGAGAATAGAATCGATTTTTTTTTATAGAACAAGGTGAGAAAGCATGAAAGCATGATAGAGCTTAGAATAAGAAGAGAAGCATCAAATTTTCATAATAGAATAAGGGTATGGGAAGCATATAAAATAGTAATTATCAAGGTTAAAGTAGAAAGCATGAATAAGATGAGAAAAGCACATCCTAAAGTATCCATTCTATCTAGGCTTGCGTCCTACAGTCAACCTATGCTCCGATACCAATCTGTCGCACCCAATTTTAAGGATAAAATTGAGTGAACCAACTTATGTGCGCCCAGAGATCAATCACACACATAAGCGACAAATTACATAGTACCATCACAAGGTTCAATATATAACGAATAATATCATAGAGTCTTTACATAAATATCAGCAGAATATATATAACTCTCTCGCGGAAACTCCAATCCACAGGGAAGTAGTTGACTGGTGAACACAATCCTAATAATCCTCAGAAGAATCCTCATAGTCATCTGTTACCCATCCGGGATTTTTATCCAAATATGAAAAATAAAGCAAGCGTAAGTACATGTCGTACTCAACAAGAATAACATGGGTTTATGAGGCTCAAATGAGGCAAGACACTGGTTTGACAGCGGTTGCTTTTAGTTGATCACATTTTAGCAATTGAGTAGCAGCAATAGAATATACCAAGGAACAAGATTCGCATGATCATATAAACATGATAATTAATATGGAATAAACATCAATAGAAACTTCAAATAAATCAATATTCAATTAGTTAAACTACTGTAAGATGTCCAAGGCCGCTCGTGACCGTGAGCGCGGCTGATATATCAGTTTTACACTCTGCAGAGGTTGCACACTTTCACCATAAGTCGTGATTCCCATATGCCAAGGGTCATGACTCACACGTCACCTCACCAAGGAAGTGCGGCAGGGTACACTATGAAGTCTTTCAAAAGCCTTCCTAACATGCCACTAATCAATCCGGGCGCAATGGCAAGGGGTGGTAGAGCCCTCCTTCTAGTGGCACACACACGCAGCAGTACACATAAAGACAGGAGCCGCAAAACAACCAGTTCGGCAAGGAACCTTTCAAGATTAACAACATAATAGAAAGTAACTTCATACTTGACTAAAGTCAGAGCCATATGACCCTCATGGTTGCGCTGTAAGTCCCGGTGTCATACTTACAGTTAAGTCCTTAGTCCATGTTGCTAAAAAGCATCTTTTAATCTTTATTTCATAATTAATTATTCAAGTTCATATGATCATGACCCATCAAAGCACTAGCATCACTACTCAAATGCAATCTCATAGGTAACAAGGATCAAGTGATCAAAACTTAGGAATAAATGCTAGGGTTACCAAGGTAGACACATGCATCATGAATTTAATGATTAAGGTGAATAGGCAACAAGGATGGTCCATGCTATACTTGTCTTGATCAAAGTGCTCTTGAGAACTTGGATCCTCAGCGTACTCTTGATCACCAACGTATTGCTCACCGTCTGAACTCGATCACAACATCACCATACAAACATCGAGGCAATCATACACGAAGCAAACAAGATGTAAATTAGAAACAGTACACCAATAGTAGAAAAATAGATTGAAAAGTTTATAAAAATAATCTACGCGTCGCTACAATTTCAACTATATAAAGACCACGAAAATCGGAGTTCAAACGGGGAAGTTATGAATTAATCAAGATTTACTTTAATAAAATAATAGATTAAATCTAATCTCAAATTTTAAAAGTTGAAAACATGAGTAACAGTAGCATCATTAGATAGATTACGAAATTATGAATATAAGAGACTTGAACGGATTAAATCGGAGCAAAAACAAAGAAGTTATGGGCAAAAGAAATCCAGGGGCAATTCTGTAAATATTGAAAACGTCTTTTAAATCTAAACCGAGGAAATACATTTTCTAAAAAGGAAAGCGTAATCTGAGAAATACGCCAAAGGACCACGGGTTAGAACATTAAAAAGCTCAGGGGGTTTTTAATAAAATGACCATCGAAGGGGTATGGAGCTCTCGGGTTCGTCAGATCTGAAATAGACGACCCAGATTAGAAGAAGGGGGTAAGGGCTCTGTTCGCCGGAGAGACAGGGCAGAGCGGCGGTGGCCATTGCCGGTGGCGAGCTTCCTCACCGGAAAACGCGAATAGGGCCGTGGGGTGCATGGTTCGGCTCGGGAAAAGGTTCCGGAGAAAGCTAAGGCCAAGGCGAACTCGATCAAGGCCTTGGTTAGGGTAGTAGGGGTTCGGGGAAGAAGCAGCGCGGCCATGGCGGCTTGGCCTCTACGGCGAGCTTCGCGGGTGCCTCGGGAGGACGAAAATTTGAATAAAGCATGGCGGTGAGGGTTCTATACCACGATTCAAAGCTTCGGGAGAGCTTAATTCCTCCGGCGAAGCCTCCTTGATGCGAAATAGACGGCGGCGGCGGAGATCTAGCGGCGGTGGATCTGTGGCTGCGGCTAGGGCACGATTGGAGGCGGCGGCTGCGGCTGGAACTCGTGGGGAGATCACGCAAGCTCTCAGGCGGCTTATATGGGGCGGAGGGAGGCGTGCTCAGGACGGACTCGTCCGAGAATTCCGGCGGCGGTCGGTTGGACATCGAGTCCTGCTCGGACTCCAGAGGGAGGAAGGGGACGACCCTGAGCAGCGGGCCCCGCATGGCAGCCAAAGGAGAAGGGGCGCCTGCGCGAGGAAGATGGGCCGGCCTGCCGACGCTCGGGTGGCCTTCATCCCAAGCAGGGGAAAAGGGAAGAGAGAGCGGCCTTGGGCCCAAAAGAGGAAGGGCAGCGGGGAAGCTGGGCTTCCAGCCCAGAGAGAGAGAGGAGGGGGTGTGGTTTCTTCTCTTTTCCCTTTTTTTAATTTTCCAAAACCATTTTCAAAAAGGGTTTTTGCAAATAAATTTCAAATGTTGAAACCCCTGAAATGAACAACATAAGTGGAGGCAGCATGTATGCAACACTCAAGTTTCTAGTTCCCGAGGTTTATTTTAATTGCTAAAAATTATTATCCACTTGATTATATGCCAACAATTGCAAAAATAAATCAATTGATCCCTATTCAATAAATGCAAAAATTTTAGGGTGTTACAGTGTCCCACCAGGGCGTGCCAAAAAGCGTGTTGACACAAAAAGTGGTTCCTCGCGCTCAACACACCAGCGAAGCCGGAAACGATCTCAAGAGTGTTGGAGCCTTCCAGATCTAGCTAGCTTCAATCCCGGTCTGAGAGTACCGATGACTCCCAAGCGTGCTAGTCAATTTGACCTGCAATTGACAAGGAAAAAGATAGTAATCAGTAACACAAGGTGGAAACTTGCTGGTGTGTCCAGACAGTTCCAAATATCCGGCCTTAAAGGCCCTGTTTCTGGGCTATTGACTAAAGAGTCGATTTCCGATTTGCATGAACCGATTTTCATGAAATAAGCATTATGATGTTGAGTAATTGATTCAAATGTGTCAAATCGAATGTAGCAATTCATGCACGACAAATTACATTATTCATGGTGCACATATATCAATCTCATTTAAAACTGAATGTCTCAGTGCAAAGCAGGAAGAAATCGGCTATTTAGCCGATTCGGCAGATACAGGCAACATACAAGCCTATAAGATGAACAATGTTTTGACCTTCGAAACAGCACATTCAATTCATCGTTTACAACAGTAGGGATCGAGCGGATCGAGATAGCCGTGATGTAAACAATGACTGAAATTTGTTAGTTATTGAATCTAAACAATATTCATCTTATTACTTGAGTGCGACCCGTATACAATCAAGATCTAAATCTATCGGCTAATGCAAGCATTTTCTATTCATTCAATGCATGAATATATGACAATCATTTTTCATTGAATAAATAGATCTATTAAATATAAAGCTGATACAAATAGATCAAGATTGGGCAAATTTGGTGAATATTGCATATAAGTAAGCAAATAGATCCAGACATCACCGATAACTTAATGAATCTAACTAAGATGCTAAGTTAGTTAGAGCCGATAACTAATCCATGCATGCTAACCATCTTAATCTAAGCCTTCGTCCACCGGATGACGCTAAACATAGATTAATCAAGATAATTAACATGAATCGATAATGAAACCTTATTTGATCTAAGCCCACGTCCACCGGATGACGCTAAACTTATACCAAACAAGAATCGACCCTGATCTACTATGCTCCCACGTCTACCAGATGACATTAAAGAGACAAAGTTTAGTAAGGCTATGACGGTACTTACAAACAAGCCTGTGTCCACCGGATGACACCCAGCCTGTTCGAAGAAACTCGCCGAGATCTACTCTACTCCTACTCCTAAGGGTTTGGCCGGAGCCGAAAGTTATGTTGTATTGATATGTACGTACGTATTACAATAGCTGGGGGTTTATATTTATACCCTGAACAGAAAAGATAGAGTCCTAATCGAATTACAACTCAAGATATGGAAACTAACAAACTTTCCTATTTTAAAGTTAACTTGGAGTCCAATCTTCCCCTTCCAAAACGAACTCCGAAAGTGATCGCTTCCCGGCGCCAAAGACTCATGCAGACGTCATCAATCGACTCTGTCTCTAACCACGCCGTGTTCGCTTCGGCCCAACACTCGATCTGGGACCCAATCGGCTATTCTCAGCTCTTTGTCTAACAGACTCTGCTCCCGAAAATCGGCTATCCACTCCCGGCATCGGCTATCCGCTCCTAGCATCGGCTATCTGTTCCCCGTCCAGATTTTGGTGTAAACACATCCACTAAATAAATGCTCCAAGTTCTTGTTGTTATCTCTCAAAAGTTTTTGTTGTACAAAGTAGCATGTGGCTATGAAAAGTTATTCATGAGAGAGAGAGAGAAATGAGTACAAAGATGCCACCTGAGAGGAAAAAATGGATAAGTGTCAGAGATATCTGTTAGTATTTTTAACATCACTTCACGTTAAGTTGTCATCCCTAACATGATGCCAAAAACCAAAGGTAAAATAATCTTCACTTGCCTCCTAAAAATAATACTATAGAATATATCCGCAAGCGCACAGACAATTCTCCCATTGTAGCACTTCACCCGGTAAGTATTCCGAGTATCATTGATTTGTTTTATGCCAAAAGGATAAAGGTGGCATTCTATTCATTAGGATAATCTACTATAATGATTGGAAAGATAAATATGCAAACCTATGATAACCCATAACTCTAGTGCTTTAGCGATAAATAAGTCAATGATAAATGGTAAATGATAACTGAGTAAATGAGGTAAATGGTATTCTAGAGATAGAATATAGAGACTCACTAATGTAGAAAAGACAATCTCGAGATTCGGCTAAAGTAAAGGAAACATATGTAATTACTAAATACAAAGTCTACAGCCTACGCCACATTACACATCTTCATCTATAGCATAATCAACTCAGAAAACATCATAAGGAGCATCATCTAATGCGGATATTAAGACACAAGGGTCACCTCCTTCCCGACCGCGCTCTGCTAGTCCTACGTACGGGGGGTGGACTACAGAGAAACCAACGCAGCTGTCACCTATGCGGACTATGACACGACCCGGCACGTCAGGGTGCCACCGTAGGTACACAATATATCTAGACACCATGTCTACATAATGTATATCACCTAACTCACTCGAGTACTGAATTAGGCGCTTTACGACCATACGACAATAATCATCACCAATCATAACTATATCGAATATGCAACTAAAATAAACTAAGAACTGAATAAGTAGCAATATATTAAAATAAAGCAAAGTCATAATAAGATGTAAGATAATATTACCGATCTCCAGACGAACGGATCTGGAATCCCGAGCGTAGCGTCCAACTCTACTTGAACCTTGCTAGACGCCTAAACTATGAACTAGAAGAACTAGACCCTATTTCTAATCTCTGGAAACCCTAACTTCTGTCTACTCTTGACGAATGAAGCAAGAGGAATGAATTGGTGCTCTAGGAGGGGGGTCTGCCCCTTTATTTATAGCCCGGTGGGATGAACGTGCGCCGTGGGATCAAACCGACTTGAACAAAGGACCCAGATGACTCCAGAGAGGCGGTGGAAGAAGACTCTAGAAGGTGGGCCGAAAACCTAGGAGTGGGGCACCGGCCGGCCCCACCTTGGCGCCGGCCAGCCCCACCCTGGTGGGTCCTGGGCCCCGGTGCTTCAGGTGTGTTCTGGATCCTTCTAACTTGCTGATGAAGTATGTTTCCGTCGCGATCAAGTTTCGTGGTAATTATGCTCTTTAATCCTTCTTTTAACCCTTTCTGGAATAATCCCTGGAAAATACACAATTCACCAAAACTCGTGGAATTCGTCAGTAATAACCCCTATGCTTCTATTATTGATCTTCCCTAGGCATTAGTTGACGGTATAAAATTGGTACTTAACAACCGTCAACAATACCCCCATGCTAAGTCTTTGCTAGTCCCTTAGCAAAATTGACTTGAAATAATTTATTCAGGGTTCCATAAAATGTATAACTCCCATCAAATACTTAAATATTTAAACAGAAATTCTTCTCCGGATTGAAATTTATTAATCCACCATTCAAACTTATTCTTATTCTTTTCAATCGTGGGGCTTTTAAACTAAGTCTTGGGTAATTGAGAGACAGAATAATCAAGCAAGCACTAAGTCTTTCATCCTTTGTTTCAACCATTACTCCAGATTTATTTATTATTATTTATTTTATTTATTTTTTAATAAGTATATAGTTTTTATTTAGGAAATAATGAGAGTCTACTAATAAGATTGCAGAGGACTACTAAGCTACACATCATGATTGAATGTGATTAAATTTCATTTTTGAACTCATATGCATTATCCTCTCTTTTCCGTCTTTCTGAAGAGTGTGGGTTATCTCTCAGCGGATACTTTTGTACCCATTTTTTTCTCTCTCAGGCGGGTGTCTTTGCACCCATTGTTTTTCTCTCTTCTTTTTTTCGGCACATACCCATTTGATATGGCATCTTTTAAGCTCATACTTCTTTGGTATGGCATCTTTTAATTTTATAACCCACACCTTCTGTTAGACTTCTAAGAGAGACACTTATGCATAGAGTGAAAACTTTTTGTGCATGTGAATTCAATCATGAATGCATAACAGAATAGTCTACTTAATCATATTAGCAGAACAAATTATTATATTTATTTTGGTTTTGATTTTTGAAATGTCTGGAGCTTAGGTATCACTTAGGATGAAATAAATAGCAACTCAAACCTTCTTATATCATATCTGTCAATTACTTAGAAAAGCTTATGCTACCCACTGATATCAAGTTTCAGAATAAATCTTTATGGTAGATAAACTTCATGCAATTCGTAGGAGAATTTAAATTTAAATACTAAGAAATTGCAGGAAATTATATTTAAATAATTTAAATATCTTTTTAATTTTTCTCTAGCTTCAAGTTCTAATTATTTTAAAGACAAATTGAATGCGGAATTTAAAGCAAACTTAATTATACAATATATTTTATTATTATTATTAATGAATTTTTATTTTTTAAGCAAGCAGAATTTTAATGCAATAACTAAAGGAAGTGGTAAATAAATTTTTATTTGGTTTTCTTGTTGTTTTTAGCAATATTGAAATTGACAGAATTAAATACTGAAATAAAAAGTATATATAAAGGTGAGAGGTACTCACTTAGCGGGGATCTCCCCCAAGCTGGATGTTGCTCCGAAATGTGGTGGAGGTGGCGGCGGGCATCCCATTTGATGTATTAAATACTCTAATCCGCTTTGTGTCTGCTGCTGTCTCTGATATATCTGATCCAGTCGTTGGTCCATGTTGTGCTGCCATTGTTCATGCTGGTAGAACCTGTCGTCGACCTACTGCTGCCACTGCTCGTGCTGCTGCAGCGTGTCGCTTATTGCGTTCTGCTCCTGTTCAATGTTAGTGAGACGCGTAGATAAAGCTGAAAAATCATTAGCGGTAGCCGAAAAGTGCTACTCAGGTGGGCGATAGTAGTCATCTTCTGGTGGTGCATGGAATGGATATGGTCCACCAGCGGTGAAGTCCAAGTTCCCGCGTGTAGAAAAAGATGCTCGTCCTCTCTGAAAATCAGTTGCTCCCCAACCCGCTGCTGCTGCTGCCGATGAAGATTCTCCTTGCTGAAATGTGGATTGTTCCTCTCAACCTGTATGTGCAGTCCATTGCTGGCGTGGTTCCTACGTCGATACCTGTTCACCAAAATTAACATAATGGGAATAAGCTGGCCCAGATGGTGCTAGGTCAGCTCCAGTGAAATTAGCTCTCGGCGCCCTGCTGATGCGCGCTCACGGACACCTGCCAATATTAGCTCTAACAGCTGGAAAAATAAAATTCTAGACAGAATAAATTCCTAACTCTCTGTCTGGCAGTTCATACTCATTGTCATAATTTTTATAAATCATAACTATTTTATTATTTTGGCGTTTGAGCATGTGAGCACGAAAGAAAAAAATCATAACCAATAATTCTGCGGGCATCAGAAATATAAACAAGTGAAGCATTTGATAATAAACCTAGCCCTGCAGCTAAACGAGTAATCCAGCAAGTAAAAGAAATACTGCACTTTCTTAAGGAAGGGACAGTTCTCCAATAATTCAACATCATTTTTACAGGTGACGCCTTCCTCTTTTTAATCATTATATATAACAAATGTAGCTCATCCTGTTTAATAGAATTTAACTCATCTCTAGGAAAGAATGTAAAAGCTAGCCATTTAAGCATAAATCTTAGTGCGGGATGATGAACTTCTTCAGTAGTATATTTTTGTTTTCTCTTTGGTTTCTTTGCAGTGATACTTTCCCAAAAATCAACTTTATCAAAGCCTTGGAGAGTTTCAGAAATATTGACTACACAATGATTATTAAATCCCAATGCTAAACTAAGAGTTTTCCATGAGAGGGTGAAAGGTTTATTAAACATTCTAAAATTAACCTCATCATCATCAAAGTCTAGGGTGCTAATGAATTCTATAGTGAGTAACTTACTACCCTACTCACTAATTTGCCATGCATTTTCCCATCCAACATTTCTAAAGATAAGCTCAAACTCGGAATCCATTCTGGTTTCATGGAGCAATGTGGCATCAAAAATTGGAGTATGTGTGAATTCCTTGTTTTTAACCACATTTAAAATTTCTCTCTGGGGTCTAGTTGATAATGAAATTTGAGTTATGTTTGTGAGTTCATACCTCTCTTCCGGTTGGGAAGAGGATGACGGGTTGTCATACGTGAAGGGTGATGGAGGATCGATATTCATGTCGGAGCCGACGAACGATGGCACTTGTGATGACGATTGGCTTCTTGTTGTGCGGCGTGAGAGGGCTCTTTCAAGGGATCGAATGGCACCTTTCATTCTATTACTCATCTTACCTGTAAAATGAAGAACACGGCAAGAACGAACAAGAACAAATCAAGAACAAGTAAGAACAAGAGAGAAGGAATCAAAGTGATGATCTCTCTTCTTGGTCTTCTTGCTAATCTTCTTTTCTATCCTTTTCTTTGCTTAAACTTGATTCAAATGATAGGATTATGGGAGTTGGTGATCACGAGCAGCAAAGGAACTTGGCTACCTGCTCTCTAGAATGTGTGTGAGTGTGTGAATGAGTGAGAGAGAGGAGAGGCAAAGAAGAGGCAGAGGGACGCTGGCCGGCGTGACCATGGGGTCGGCCGGCCCCACCTAGTGTGCTCTGGCTCTCAGCTTTGGCTAATGTCGACACTGTTGACACTTCTTAGCGCAACCACCAGACACAGGGTGTTAGGCTATCTCTGATAACGGCGCCAGAAATGCCCTGAGGGTATTTCTTATGTCTATTGGATAATTCCGCAAGCGCACAGAATATACCGCTGTAGCACTTCACCCGGGAGTATTCCAAGGTATCGTTATTTATTTTTATTCCAAGGGAAAGCGGTTGCTAGGAATAATTAATAAAAAGAGAGAGATCTTTAAGTCTATACCAACTTAGTACCAACTAGTGGTAGGGGGTAAATCGATAAATAGAGGAAAGGGTAATGACACCAACACACAACAAGTATTAAGATAACTAAAAGATAACTAGTAGAGTATAGCTAGGTGGGAGGACAACGAGTGAGTATAAGACTCCTATGACACTTACTTTACTCTTATGACTTATCCTATCAAATAGATGACTTATACCAAGATAGTACCCTACTGCCGGTGTGCAGGGGGTAGTGCGAGACAATAGAGGACAAAACCTCTACCCAAAGCGCCTACACTCTTATGGGAGCTTACCTTTTAAGAACTTGCCTAAAACACGTGGAGGGATACTAAGACTAGACAGGGCTGTCACCACCTGCTAGCACCCACAAACAATCCGTGCGACAAGCGGTAATCAAAGGCAAGATCTAGTCTAAGCACCACGCTTACACTAATTCTCACTATTCTAGCTGCGTACCAACAACTAGAACACCCTATGACAGGCGATGAACTAACACACGTTGAGTTGGGACAAGATCACTATCAAGTATAAGACAAGACACAACAATACTATAAAGAATAGTAAAGACTAAGTAAGAACTTAGTGAAGTAAAGCAAAGATTATATATATTGATAAAGATAAAGTCTTACAGAAGCATAGGTACAAGAGCTATACCAGACTCTCCAGCAGATGACTCCGGAGACTCCGAGCGCAGCTCGACTCGACTCTAACTACCACACTAGACTAATTCTACTACTAAAGAGTAGAACTCTACCTTGCTCCTTGAGTTGTATGGTGTATGGCGTGTCTTGAAGAGGAGTGGGCAGCCTCTATTTATAGTGGAGAGTGGAGGGATGCCACGTCAACGATCCGTGTGCTCCTCAACTCTCCACCCTTGGATCCACCGCCTTGTAACCGCCATAAGATGGACGGTTGTGGCAATTTGAGCACATGGGAAGCATGCTTGGAATCGGTGGAGGCCAACCGACCTGGCTGGGCACCAGGGGGGTTCGGCCGACTCCCCTATGACTGGTGGGCCCAGCCAGGATCTTCTAGAAGCTGTCCCCACCAGTCAAGGAGTGTGCAGGTGGCTTGGGCCCACTTTCTATGGTTCGGCCGACCCACCCCTGGTGGGCTGGGCCCACCAGCGTGGTCCCCATCTGTCGTAAACTCTCCCCATATGTTGGTTCTGTCTTGGTTGCTTCGTTTCATGCCTCAATCCGTGTGCCTTTGATCTCCACCGTTGAATGAAAGCACAGGTTGATCTGATGGATGAAATAACTTGGTTGGAGTGTCACACGGATCCTGCCACGTCACCAGAGCCAGGTGGGCCCCATGGGCAGTTCGACCGACCCATGGGTGGGCCCCCTTGGCTCTGGTCTCCTCCATTTGATGTTGTATGCAATGTGTTGAAAGGTGGTGGCCGGGGGCAACATATCATGGTTCGACCGAACCATGTAGTTAGCCCCTAACTGCTCACTTTTGCACTGATTTAGTGTTTCCTGTAATCACAAGCTAAGAGTATATGTGGAACTAGTTATTGATAAAATATGCTCATGATATGTTTATCTTCCCTTGAATCCGAGGCCTGTTGACGGTGTTTGAATGTGGAATTTTAGGGTATATCCACCGTCAACAGACACGACCTTGATGCCCTTCCAAATGCATGTGGTTGCATGCTTTCTCTGATGAATGAATGAGTCGAGAGTAGTACATGGATGAATGGTGGAATTTGGATGGTAGTGGTGCATGATGTGACTTGATGTGATGATGGTGGGTCCCAAATGTTTCCCGTATTTATACCGTATAATGACACAAGAATGAAAAACTAAATTACTTTTATGAATCTATGAAAAATTAGAATTCTAATGATCGTCTTTTTATAATTTTCTGCCACCACAGCAAATTTCACTGACGGGGGTTTAACAGTCCGTTAGTAATAATCACATGGGGCTTAAGCTTTAATCATGCTATGCTTATTTTTAGTTCTTTTTAATAATCCAATTTATGAGAAAGTAAATATGCAAATTTAAATGCAAGAATTAAATTACCGATAACTACCGAGTTACCTCCCGGCGATGGTTCAGGGTTTTTGAGTCCGCCGATCTGGACTTCTCCAGTTTAATTATTCTTCATGATTCATCTCCGGTGTCGGAGATGTTGTTGCATCTTGTTCTTCATGATACTTCAATGTTTGGCATTGCTCCAGTCTTGGCTTGAATGCAAATCGCTCTTCTTGTCCATTGATGGTGAAGGTGATCTCTCCAGCTCCGACGTTGATGGTTGCATTTGCAGTGTTTAGGAATGGCCGCCCGAGGTTGAGGGGTATCTTCCTCTCTTCCTGCATGTCAAGTACTACAAGGTCTACAGGAATGAAAAAGTTGTGGATTTTTACCGGAATATTTTCTGCGATTCCTACGGGATAGCGAACCGATTGGTCAACTAATTGCAAACGCATCGTGGTTGGTGTGAGCGTAGAATAATTGAGTTTGTCGAAGACGGTCTTGGGCATGACGCTGACACTTGCTCTAAGATCACATAAAGCATTCTCGAATATCTGGTCTCCTATTGAACAATCAATAGTGGGACGCCCTAGATCCTTCTTCTTAGTAGGAGAACAACTCAGAATTGCCTCACTACACTCCTCCGTTAGCTTGACAATTTCAGTAGAAGGTAATGGTCCTTTGTTGTTGAGGATGGTTCGAAGATATTTCGTGTATGTAGGTACCTGCATGGCATCTAGCAACGGGATATTGACATATAACTTCTGAATTACCTCTACAAACTTACCAAATTGATCATCTGTTTTAACTCTTCTTCTTCTACGTGGAAATGGTAGGAGGGTTGTGTTATGAAAATCTTGAGTTAATTCTTGATCTTGTGGTTCAACTGGTGGTGAAGGTGGTATAACTTCTTCTTCTCTGTTGTCCTTCTCAATCTCTTCTTCTACCTGCACTAAATGTGATGGTCTACGTGCCCCTTTTGGGTAAGGTGGATCACGTGTAGACTTACCTCCTCTAGTAGATATTCCTTTTATTTGCTCATGGTTAGTGGTAAACATACTAGAAGATAATTGTGAAATTTGTAATTCTATCTTTTTATTAAATAATATTTGATCTTTAATAGCAGAAGAGAAATTATCCAATTTAGAATTAATTCCTTCTAAAACTTTATCATTAAAAGCAAGCTTCTTATAAATGCTTTCATTGATTCTAGCTTGTTCTAATATTAATTCTCTCAAGGGTGGTTGTCTATGATTTGAAAAATTAGAATTACCTTGATACTTATCTTGATTGGTTGACCGAGGTTGATTCCATCCTTATTTCTGAGAAGTAAACTTGATGACTGTACTAATATCTTCTGGGGGATTTGCAAACTCAGTTTCTAAAGATCCTTCATATTGATTCTGGAAATTGAATGCATCATGAATAGCTTGATGATCTCTTTTATGATTGGCTCGTTGCTCTAACCAGTTCAACAGTACATCCATCTTGGTTGACAGTGCACACACTTCCTCTGAAATTTCTTCACTCTTATGGCATGTTTGAGTGTTGGTTGTCCAATTCTAATTTTCTGCTATCTTTGCCACAATATCTTCAGCTCTTTCAGGGGTGAGTGACATAAATGATCCTTCAGCAATGGCATCTAATTGCTCACGTGACCCTTGAGTTAGTCCGTGATAAAATGTTTGCATGAGCAACCACTTTTCCATTCCATGATGGGGACAATCTGATATGTAATCTTGAAAACGCTCTCGGGCTTCTGAAATAGACTCATCTTTCTGCTGACAAAATTCTGAAATCTTTCCTCCTAGAGCATTGGTTTTGCTTACTGGGAAAAACTTTTCTAGGAAAGCTTTTGAACATTCTACCCATGTCTTGACTCGATCTTTATTCTGATAAAACCACTGCTTCGGCTTTCCCTCCAATGAGAACAGAAACAAACGAAGTAGCACGACATCTTGAGGAATGCCTTTGATGTTGATGGTGTTGCCAATCTCCATGAAATTCTGCAGATGGACACTTGCATCTACATCTTTCTTTTCAGTAAATGTGATAGATTGCACCATTTTGATGAGGCTTGGCTTGATCCCATAATCTTGATTTCCAATGTTGAAAGTTGGCCCAATGCGAATATTCTCAGTGCTTGGGGCAGAGAATTTACGTAGAGTCTTCTCAGCCATGGCTTCACAAAATAATGTAAGACCCTTCTTCCTATGGTTGTTCCTGATTGATAAGAGTTAAAGTACACAACCAATCCTGCACTTACCCTATATAAGATATTTAAATATAAACAAAACACCGGTAAGTCTGCTAAAGCTAAAGGTTATGGTTATCTCTAAGTATTTATGTTTATAGTTATTTTTATGTTTTTCTAATAATATTATCTATGAAGAACTTTCCTATATGAATTTCTAGAATAAATATCCCGGTGAATAAAATCAACGATCTCAATAAATTATCCTAATGAATACAATTGCCATCCCCGGCAACGGCGCTAGAAATGCTTTTTTGTATTTTCAACATCACTTCACGTTAAGTTGTCATCCCTAACATAATGCCAAAAACCAAAGGTAAAATAATCTTCACTTGCCTCCTAAAAATAATACTATAGAATATATCCACAAGCGCACAGATAATTCTCCCATTGTAGCACTTCACCCGGTAAGTATTCCGAGTATCGTTGATTTGTTTTATGCCAAAAGGATAAAGGTGGCATTCTATTCATTAGGATAATCTACTATAATGATTGGAAAGATAAATATGCAAACCTATGATAACCCATAACTCTAGTGCTTTAGCGATAAATAAGTCAATGATAACTGAGTAAATGAGGTAAATGGTATTCCAGAGATAGAATATAGAGACTCGCTAATGTAGAAAAGACAATCTCGAGATTAAAGTAAAGGAAACATTTGTAATTACTAAATACAAAGTTCACAGCCTACGCCACATTACACATCTTCATCTATAGCATAATCAACTCAGAAAATATCATAAGGAGCATCATCTAATGAGGATATTAAGACACAAGGGTCACCTCCTTCGCGACCGCGCTCTGCTAGTCCTACGTACGGGGGTGGACTACAGAGGAACCAACGCAGCTGTCACCTACACGAACTACCACACGACCCGGCACGCTAGGGTGCCACCGTAGGTACACAATATATCTAGAAACCATGTCTACATAATGTATACCACCTAACTCACTCGAGTACTCTATCAGGCGCTTTACGATCATATGACAATAATCATCACCAATCATAACTATATCGAATATGCAACTAGAATAAACTAAGAACTGAATAAGTAGCAATATATTAAAATAAAGCAAAGTCATAATGAGATACAAGATAATATTACCGATCTCCAGACGAACGGATCTGGAATCCTGAGCGTAGCGCCGAACTCTACTTGAACTTTGCTAGACGCCTAAACTATGAACTTGAAGAACTAGAGCCCTATTTCTAATCTCTGGAAACCCTAACTTCTGTCTACTCTTGACGAATGAAGCAGGAGGAATGAATTGGTGCTCTGGGAGGGGGGCCTGCCCCTTTATTTATAGCCCGGTGGGATGCACGTGCGCCATAGGATCAAACCGACTTGAAACAAGGGCCAAGATGACTCCATAGAGGCGGTGAAAGAAGACTCCAGAAGATGGGCCGAAACCCTAGTAGGGGGCGCCGGCCAGCCCCACCCTGGCGCCGGCCGGCCCCACCCTGGGGGGTCTCGGGTCCCGGTGCCTCGGGTGTGTTGCAGATGCTTCTAGTGTTCTCGTGATGATTGTTTTCTTGGCGGTTAAGTTACGTGGTAATCTTGTTCTTTAACCCTTCTTTTATGCTTTTCTGGAATAGCCCCTGAAAAATACAGAACATGCAAAACTCGTGGAAACTGTTAGTTAAAACCCAAGACTAGTGTGTATTCATGTATCCTTTGGTGTCTAAAGTTCTAATAAAAGTTGACGTTATCCACCGTCAACAACACCCCCAAGCTTACCTGTTTGCCAGTCCCTTGGCAAACAAACTAAGCCTAATTACTAATGTAATTGGATCAGGAGTTGCTACAATGTTTTCATACTTCCCAAGTACACATGCTTCAAACATAGATTCTCCCCCGGATTAGACGAAACTGCTCTAAATTTTAAACTTACCCATTTTACCTTTAACCATGGGGCTTTACAGCTCTTGCCTTAGTCTTGAGTAATTGAAAGAAAGAACAATCAAGTCTTGCACCATGTAGCAAATTTTCACAGTACTAATACCCCAGAGTTTTGCAAGTTTTCAAAATAAAACTCAGAGCTTTAATTGTATGACACTCTCAAGTCTCTCAGTGTATATGATATTTGTGGATCTCACTTAAGGCATTAATGTTATGCCTTCCTATAACTAAGGATTTATAGTGGAGCATATAGGAGTGGCAATAACAAGGTTTTAAGCATACTTGCAATTCATATGTTGTAAAGTCAAACAATGGATCCACAGAGAATCGAGGCATACAATCAAACCAAGATGTGCATGTGTATGGAATAAGGTGGATAGGTGTATATGTGGTATTTAGTGGCTATTCCTAATTCTACTTTTGCTCTTTGAAAATGATTCACTCTCCTTTGTAACTTGGAGGAACACATAGGCTATCTTTATTCTTTCTCTTTTTTTCTTCTCTCTCTTCTTTTTTTCTTTTCTTCTTTTTTTCATTCAGGAGGCGGGCATCTAGTACCCGTTGTTTTAATGCTGGGACACTTGTCTATCTTTTACTCCCTTTTATTTTTGCAAAGCCACATGTATCCTTTGAATATGAATAATTGGAGAGATAATAAGAACTTAGAGCAATTATAACAGGGCTGTCCTAGGGGGTTTATATATTTTTGGTGTTCACTCCTAGAATAGGAGAAAACATTTTCATGATGAACATTAATGAATGTGGAAATGGTTGCGATTACTGTCAGGGTAGGAATAATGCATATGTGCTGAAGTGTGTACGTGATCTTGATTTTAAAAGCATGACAAGACTCTCATATGGTATTCAACAAAGGTTGACTAAACTCAATGTAAAGCAAGCAGCATGAATGTGCAAAAGGTTTTCCTATCTAGATGTATCATATATATGGTTTTGGTAGGAATTCATATTTTGTCATACAAGAGCTCATCATGTAGATTTTAAGTTTTCGAAAATAAATCTCCAGAACTTAGTAATGTTAGGAATAAGATAAATAGTAGCTCAACTTTCATGAATCATATCAATCAATTACCTAGACTTAGCTCAAACATATGCCTCCACAAGTTTCAGGTTCAGAGAAAATTCTTAAGTTAAAATAGCAATATCTAAAACTTACGAGAATTTAACTTTGACAACTAGGCATTTGAAAAGTATTGTGACAGAGCAACTATTCATCATCTTCAAGACAAAATTTTAATGTTCATCATTTTTAATTTAGTTCTAGCCTAGACTAACTCTAAACAAACTCTAATATATAGATAGATATTTATTTGGTTTTCAAATTTTATCTTACTAGCTAACTCACACGAAAAAACGATATGATAATAACGATAATAAGATAGGAAACTTATACTTAGCTGGATTTTAATTGGAGGGTGCCCTCCCCCAAACTTGACGTTTGACAGGGTCTTTGATGTTGCAAATTGAGTGATCCTTCTGAGCTGTGTATCGGCAGTGTAAGGGCGTCGGGTTGACTATCTCCTTGATCTTGTATTTTCCTGTGAAACTCAATTGCCAATAAAAATACCAAATCTTATGGAGAGGGGTTAGGTTTAATACCACTCCATGGTATGTAATTAATTTTATATTTCCAGCAGAAGTTTAAGCTTCTTTAAGAATGTGGACCTTCATATGCCCACATATTTTTGGTATTTTTGTGAAAGGTGTGGACCTTCATGTGCCCACATATTTTTAGTATTTTTAGATTTTCCTATGATACTATGGTGAACCTTCATGTGTTCACATATTTTTGGTATTTTGTGTTTGTATAAAGTAGACTCAATATGCGCATAAATAAAGTTACCAGGTAACTAGGCGATGCTCTTCCCCCAAGCTTGATGTCTACAATACTTGGTGCGTGAATGATCTTTAGAGCGAGCTGGTTAGTAGCAGTCCTGATGGGTGCCACTAATAGACTCTCTTCTTAATATTGTTCCTGCATAGTTATACTCTAACAAGAAAACCAAAACTCGAGGCTCGAATTATCAAGGGGTTAACGGTCAGCCAATGAGCATTTTGATTATTCTTTGAGTTGATTTTAATTAATAGATTTTAGCAGGATTCTAACAGGATTCTCTTTTTAGGATTTTCTAATTTTCTTATGCAGAAATCAAATATGTATGCATGCTATATTAATTTTTTATGCCAACACAGGGAATATTCATTCCCATGGGGCCTAGGATTTTTATAATGCAACAAAGCAATTATAAATATTACTACCATCTATAAATCATTTTTATTTTTATGCCACCACAGTAAATATGCCTACAGGGTTACCATAGGTTCATTCACATGGGGCTTTAATATTTATGATGCAGTAAATAAAGCAGTAAATATTTTTATTGGTTTAATGCAAAAATGATTGTACTAATAAATGATGCTAAGCAAAATTACTAATGAATATTAAATTAATTAGATAACTACCATTCTAACCTTATGGCCAGGGTACGGAATTTAAAGTCTACCGACAGGACTTAGATAGAGGAGAGTACTTACTTAGTAGGTTCATCGTCTGAGGTTACCTCAGTCAATTCCCCATTTTGCGGTGGTGTAGCAGGTGCTTCTTCCTTCTCCTTCCATCTCTTTTCTGTCTCTTCTGCTTCTCTCTTTTCTAACTCCAGCTCTTCCTTGTAAGCTTCTCTTGATTCTTCATCTCTCTTTATCCATTCTTCTACTTGTGCCTGGATCTCTTCTTTCTCTGCCTTAACAATCTGGTCCATCCTTTCAGCTTCCGCTTCTCACTCACTCCAGCGTGGTGCTTGTACGGCTGCTTCTTGCTTCTTGTAGCAATCTTCATACTTCACAATCCTTCCAGAGAACTCCCATCCACAGTGAGGCTGGGCAGCCTGACGGCGGGCTTGGCGTTTCCTTCTATTGCGTTGCTTCCTGATCTGCTCATGGTTAAGATGTGTTTTGAAGTGACAGCGTACCTTTCCAGTGGGTAAGTTGAAGTGGATCTGTCCAAACCCGATGTAGATGATAGCATTGGCGGTGTAGAGGAACGGTCTTCCCAAAAGAATGGGCGATTCATCGTCTCCCTGCGTATCAAGAACTAGAAAATCTGCGAGTATATATTTATTTTGAATTCTTACCATGACATCCTTGACTACGCCTTCAGGGAATCTCAATGTTTGGTCCGCCATCTACAACTGAATATATGTTGGGTATAATGGTAAATTGTCAAATAATTCATCATATACCTTTTTAGACATTACGTTGACGCCTGATCCAGTATCACAGATGGTGTCGGGAAAAGTGATGTCCCGGATTGTGCATTCAATGATTGGTACTCCTGGGTCACCTTTCTTTGTTGGAAATGGCTTCGGGAGCATATGATCATTTTCTGTGCTTATGGCATTGATTAGCTGAGCGGTTCCTTCAGGTACATGCTGGGGCTTGTTCTTCCTCCATCTCCTATTGTTCTTCTTCTTGGGTGCTGGTTGTTGTTGTTGCTCTTCTTGTTGATGGAATTGCTTCGGGACTATAGGATTCTTGAGGATGCAGTTCTTGAATGAAAATCTCTCCTTCTTGTCCTTGATGGAGAGGACAATCTTGGCGTGTTCCGCATAGATGATGGCTTTGGTTGTGCATAAGAATGGTCATCCCAAGATAATGGGTGCCTTCTCATCTCCTCCAGTATCCATGATCACAAAGTCAATTGGGACATATGATTGCCCACTCTGATAATAGCTTCTTCTAGTACTCCCTCGGGGTAGCAAATGGATTGATCTGCAAGCTGCAAATGCATATCTGTGTACAACAAAGGATCACCTAAAATTTTCTTATAGATTACCTTGGGCATTATGTTGACACCTGCGCCGAAATCGCAGATAGCCTCTGGAAAGTTGTGACATCCCATAGAGATAGGAATCACAAGTCTTCCAGGGTCTCCCATCTTCTCAGGTAGTGAGTGATCCATCCACTGTATATCTGCAGGCTCAATTTGGTATTGTGTTGCATTGTGAATATCAACAAAGTTTAGCAGTTTCTAAATCCTCCGGCTGGCCCAGAATCTTTCCTTTCTCAAATGGAGGGACAGCAGCAGCTAGCTGAGCTAATTGTGATTCTAACATTTTATTAAAGTTGTGCTGATTCTTTATAGCAGAAGCAACGGTATCTATTCTAGTATTTATATTTTCTAAAGCTTTATCATTTGAGGCTACCTTTCTATACATTTGATCTAACAATTTAGATTGACCAACAACTAAATCTCTTAAAGGCGGAAGATTATAATTATTGTAATTATTACTTTGGTTGTTACCTTGGTAATTATCTTGTCGAGGTGGCTGGTTCCATCCTTGGTTTAGCTAGTTCCATCCTTGGTTTTGCTGAGGACGATAGTAGGTGTTGTTATTGATGAAGTTCACATCCTCTTGCAATGTATGGCAGTTGATAGCTGAATGCCCATAATCTCCACATTCTTCACAGGTCATGCGAGAATCATTGATATGCATGACTTCCTTCTTCTCTATATCGAGCTTCTTCATAATGAGGTCTAGCTTGGCAGTGACCATGTCAGTCTCCTTTAGATGATGGATGCCTCCTCCTCTCTTGCGAGGTTGAGTACGTTCTTCATTACAGCTTGAATTTGAGGCCATCTTCTCAACAAGTGCTTGAGCTTCTGGAAGCTTAAGTGACAGGAAAGCTCCTCCAGCTGCAGCATCAATGGACTCACTGGTGCTTGAGATAAGTGTTGGCATTTCTTAACGTCGTTACAAAAGATAGACTAAAAGTCCATCCCCAGCAACGGCGCCAGAAATGCTTGTTAGCGTTTCTTAGCATTACTACTAAAGATAGACTAAAGGTCCGTCCTTAATAATAATACTAGAAACATAAGTTGACATTCCCAACCACCATTACTTCAGAAGGTAATCCTTGGCCCTTAGTGGCGCTGACCTAGGTAATGTAGTCTAGTAATAGCAGTTAGAAGTGCTGTATTGGCCTTCCTAACCGTCCATTACTTACGATATGCAAAACTATGGCACGGCGCCGTGGGGTGCAACAGCAATTACAATCCTTAAGTAACGGTACTTAGGTACGCCAATCGATAGCTCAGTAAGGAATAAGATACTCTGCAAGCACACAGAACTATCATTGTAGCATTTCAACCCGTGAGTATTCAAGGGTGTCGTATTTATAATTTCCCATAGGAGGGCATGGTGAATTCATCTAGCTTTTGGTATAAACATGATCACTTATTGAATGCATAGGTAGTCATAGCATAGGCAGGTGTTAAAACAGGTTTATAAGATAGTGGACACACACATCGGAGCAACCTCAAGGATAAAAGATAAAATAAAGAATAAAGAATAACTACGTGAGCAGGCATTGGTCATATACAGCTATGCAACGAATAGTAATTACATCGAATTAATAAGACCAGGATCAGGACTAAGTCTGGGATGATAGGGAGATCCCCGCAGCTGGTCTGCCAGCCGATAGAGACTTTACGAACTCCTACTCAATACCCGAACGTGGGGGAATGCTAGGGATGGACAGGGCTGTCACCACCTGCCCACCTACCCCTCTGCCCGTGCGGTACCGACATATCTGCTGATTTCCGCATACCCGAGCACCATGCCCGTGTAATTGGAAACAACTCCTAGCCCCCCGGGACCCCAACCCTACGGATTGACAGGCTCGGCTAGGAGCAACCATGACAGCACAACAAACTATTATCCCATCCTTAGTTCTTCCTCTATTCATACTAATCTGATGAACGATGAAGAACTTTGATGAACATATCAAGAACATAACACATAGACTATGAACTAGTTTACATGTTATGATCATAATATGGACAAGACTATACTCTAATTCATATGCATTGCTATATAAATAAGATAAGAGCTTGCTCATAGAGGAGAACCGATGTGTATTCATACCAAGATGTTCTTGATTCCTCCAAGGAGACAAACTCTCCTTGATAGCTTTGCCTTGCTCTACTACTACTACTAAACAAGAGAGAATAAGTAAGAAATGTGAGGTGTAGTGCTCCAAATGTTGGTGTGTGTGTGTGTTGGAGGGGGTGAAGCACATCTATTTATAGTTGATCAAGGGCGGTTTGGGTGTTCTAAATATGGTAGGAGGTGAAACCGCCTTTGCCAAACCGCCATGAGCACCGCCTGAGGAGGATGGGCCCTAAAAGGCCCCACCAGGGGGCGGCCGCCCCCGGGGGCGGTCGGTCCCTGGGGAATGCCATCTGGCCACCGCCTTCGGGTGGTCAGTTCCCCTGTGGGCCTGGGCCTTCCCCGTGGTTACGAATGGATTTGGTTTATTGTATAATTTGGGCTTTCTCATTTTCTTAGTTTGCGCCTTCTTTGAATACGCTTCTTGGAAGTGCGCTTTCCTTGAAATTTCTATGCATTTTCACGTGCTATTCCTGTAAGTTAGGTGCACAACAAAACTCAGTGGAAAGATTAGATAAAAGCCCTATCTTCTATTTGTTTTAGTATTAAAATGATGTCATATTTATGTTGGTAAGGACCGCCAACAACTCCCCCACACTTGGTCCTTTACTCGTCCTCGAGTAAAGTGTGAAGGACCAAATGGGTTCATCCTCCTTGTTAGAAGAAATTGCATACAGAATATTCCAAGCTTCACCTGGATTTATGAACTTCAAAGTGTCTACCGATTCACCTTGAGAAATTGAAAAATGGAATAGCTTGGAATCAAATCCTCTTACTCTTATTCTTGTTTGGAATACTTGGGTTTTTGTAAAAAAAATTGAAAACATAAAGATAGCTTGTGTTCCTTGAATGATTCTCTCAAGTCGCTCATTTTTGTAAGTGGTTCCTCACCAAGGCATGAAAAGGTGATGCCTTCACTTTGATCATCCTACCTCTAAGAAGGCTTATTTGGAGTTTTTGGTAGGAATGAGAAATGATGAGGCACACTTACCCTGCATATGTTGTCAAGTCAAACCCCAGACCATACCGGAGGGAGTGCGCCATACTCCTAGATCAGAATGTGCATGTGTGTGGAAAGTATGAAGGTGGAAACCTAATTCTAAATCTTTTTGTACTCCATGCATCATGATTCTCCTTGGATAAAACTTAAGGAGATATGGGCCATAAAATCTTCATTTCCATTTTATTCATTTTTTTTTTGAACGGGTATTTGAACTTTCCCGTTTATTTTCTTATGCCCCTTGGCATGCTCTTTCTTTTCTCTTTTTTAGCATAGCCCCATATCTTTTATTGGCATATGAAAAACTTTAAATAAGGAGATATGATGGTAGATGGATGGAGTAAAACTTTGTAGAAGGAATGCGCGGTTCTTAGGATGAGAACCGGCACTTTTATTTTGGCGGAAAAATTGCGCAACCCTCAGTGTAAGAGTTGGCATACTTTTGGTGGGTATAAGTGAATTCTGATCTTGGGAATATGAGACATCTCTCAACAGCGGTCAGAAATTTGACCAAACTCATCACAGAATAAGTGGCATATGTAGAAGGTTCCATCAAATGGAATCATATATGGCCTTGGTAGGTATTTATCAATCATTCAAAGAGCATACTATTGAGTTTTTGTTTTTGTAAGATAAATCCCAAGTACTTTGCAAGAACGAGCAAGCATCATGTCATCCTACTATATCTCATCCGTCAATTACTTAGATAGAAACGGGGTCCCTAAACAGTGTTCATAAATCTGTAGGAATTTTAGCAGGGCATAAAAAGTATGCAAACATTTCAAATGTAGGAAGACATATTTGATGGAGTATGTAGGAAACATCATTTTAAATTTTATCTTTAAAAACTTTTAGAATGAGAGAGAGGGAAAGGTTGCACAAACTGAATTTTTGATTTTTATTGTTGTGCAATTGTCTTGGAGAGTCCTCCCCCACACTTGTTTTCTTTCCTATCTTGGTTAGTCACAAAATACATATATGGAGAAAACAAGTGCTCAACATAAAACCTTATTTCATTGATAAACTCTAATAGGCACATTTACATTGATAGTAAAATTTTAAAAGATCATGAAAGTGAAAATGTGTGCCTAATTATTCGTGCAACAGGTGCAGCCTAAAGATACTCAAGATGATGCTCAACACCTAGGGCTTTAGCAACTTTCCTTAGCTTAGAATTGAACTTGAAGCGGAAACTATTGACGTCATCGCTATGGTCCCTGATCTTTGTGTTTTTGGTCTCTATGTCGTCTTCTAAAGTCCTTAGGAAAGCACGTAAGCTAGCATGTTTAGCTCTAAGGTCAGCGAGGATCTTAGAGTCGTCTTCATCTTCATTCCTTTCGTACTGCCCTGCACGACGTTTGATGGGAGGCCGAGGTAGATGCCTCCTAATTCTAGGAAAGGTTCTAGATGATTTTGCCTCCTTGGCCGAAAATGCGGGCTTGCTAGCAGACTTATCTCCAACGCGCTTGCTAGGCCTACTACCACTAGGAGTTTTCTTCTTGAGGCCATTGGGAGGATGGGCAGCAGCGATCTTCTTTGTGGCGCCTCCTTCAGGTGCATGAGAGCGCTCTAGCAAGATCGCTAGAGGCTTTTCCTTCACAACACGGGCTTTTTCCCTTGCTAAAGAACTCTCTTGATAATGTGTTATGTCTAAATTTGCTATGGCCACTGGGGCATTGATTAGCGAGAGAGCAAAGCTAGACATGGTTGTCACTTAAAGATGGGAGAGCTTAGCAAGCTTTGCTAGAGGGAGAAGAGCAAGGTTGGTGTGAGGAAAAGAGACCTTTAGAGGTTTAAATAGGTGCTATCGAGGTCTTTGACAAGGAAACAACTTGATCGTAACCAGGTACGTGATGCTAAGGTGATCAAAGTGAGGTACGAAAAAGATTGGCACGAATTGGCCTGGATAGGGGGGCGGCCGGTCCTGGGGGCGGTCGGTCCCCTAGGCCCGCCTGCCAGCCTCTGTCTTTTGGCCACGTGTTAAGCTGACTGTGTAGATTCTTAACCCAGTTACGATCAGTCTTGATGCGAAGTATATTAGTGTGATCATGTGTATGATATGCTAATGGATTTGATTGAAATTTATGAAAGTTTGTTTAAGATCACACTATCATGCATTTATGAAGGAATATCCCTATGATCTCAAAGATTCATGTTTAAACATAGGGTTATTTTAGTCAAAGCATAAATGCAACATTATCATCAAGCATGCGTATATTTAATTGAAATATTATTTTATATTTATATATATTATTATTATTACTATTAATTTTATTTTTATTAGAGGAATCAATTAAGCATTTATTGAAAAGAAATTTTGAAATATTTAAGGTAAAAATTAAAGATAACTTACCGATTAACCTTCGGCAAGGGCTCAGTCTTTTTTTTTAAGTCCGTTGAGCAGGACTTTTCTCCCTTCATTGGTTGCTCGATGATGGTGCATCCGTCTTGGGAGAGGTAGACGGCTGTGCTTGCTTGGGCCTCCATACTTTATGAGTAGTTTTGGGCGGTGTGGTAGTATTTTCAATTTTTACCTTGGGTTTCCATACCGTCTTCTTTGGTGAAGGCTTGGGGATTTCTTCCCTCTTTTTAGGAGCCATTTTGTTTTTCTGCTCCTTTATATTTTGTTTGGGAGCCGCCTTTTCTTTTGGCTCCGACTTTTTCTTTGATTCTTTTGAGATTTTTGATATTTTTTTCAAAAGCTGAGGTTGAATTTCTACCTCTTTGATGCCTTGGGGATTCGGTCCCATATCGAATGCGTATCATATTGCATTCTTCTTGACGACGAGGCCTGAACTCGAACTTCTCTTCTTGTCCATTGATATTGAAGCGGATTTCTCCTGCTCCAACATCAATTTGTGCTCCTGCCGTGCTCAAGAATGGCCTTCCGAGGATGAGTGGTGTTTTTTTGGTGAGTTCCATTTTGAGCACCACAAAATCCACCGGAACATAATACCCTCTAATTTTTACAGGAATGACTTGTGCAATCCCTGCTGGGTACCGAATTGAGGAGTCGGCCAACTGAAGTGTCATGTTGGTAGGCTCCAAGTTGGTGAAATTCAGTCTATCAAAGACTGATTTCGGCATGATGCTCACACTCGCCCCAAGATCGCATAAGGCGTGGTCAAATTGCTGGGTGCCTATAGAGCATGTGATTGTGGGGCACCCAGGGTCTTATTTCTTCTTAGGTAGATGATTGAGTATAGCTGGGCTACACTCTTTCGTCAGCTTGACAATTTCTGAGGACGGTAATGGTCGCTTGTTGTTGATGATATCTTTGATGAACTTAGCGTATGATGGTATGTGCAAGACATCCATCAGCGGAACGCTGACGTGTGTCTTCTCGACCATCTCCACGAATCGGAGAAACTGCTCATCTCCATCCTTCTTCTTCCTTCTCAACCTTGTGGGGAAAGGCAACATCGTGGTGTCCCCATAGCCCTCCGGTGTCGGCTCTTCATTCCATTGATTCTTCACGTGGTTGTGCCGAATCAACCGATACTTCCCCTTGCTGTCTTGGTGTTTTGCCTATTCTTTGGTTAGGATGTGGGGGATCACGAGTGGTCTTACCCCCTCTCGTGGTCACCGAATTTATATTCCCAACAGAACTAGAGATTCGAATGGCAAATTTTGCGGCAGAGGCAAGTTGGGCAATTTGAGTTTCAATTCTTTTATTAAAATTTACTTGATTTTTAACAGATGAGGATAGGCTATCAAGCTTAGTATTTATAGTTTCAAACATTTTATCATTTCGAGAAAGCTTGTTTGTAAGATTTTCATTTATTTTAGCCTGTCCTATTGAAACAACCTCGACTTCCGTGAAGGGAAATCCACAGGCTCGAATTGTAATTCAACAGATTGCTTGGGACAATCCATGAAATTACCCATATCTCAGTTGACACCAGGATCCATACAACGGTAATTAAGTCTTACATAATCATTTATTACATCGCCACATTGGCGGAATCAACATTCAGAGAAGCTTAGAAGATGCGGAAACGTTTCATCTTTCACGGCCAACTTGAGTGTAGCACGTGACCCTATTCCTCGCCATCGTCTTCCTCGCAGTCGTACTCATTCTCGTCACCTGACAGCAAATTTATCAGTACGATATGTACTGGCCACGGAGCCCACCTATGCAACATTTGCTTTGTGGAAAGTGGATGCAAGGCTATTCAAGCAGATCTATAGGCTGAGGTTTCCTATGCGGCTGTAATCAATGTTTAATTAGTCAAGTTTTATCTCCAATTAACACCATCATCCCTTTTCCCATCACCACATCTCACATACCCACACCTCACTCTCATTCGACAGGCCCAACTCCCTCTCGGGCCTATCTCAGCGGCACACTACCACAGCGGATACACTGCCGGAAAAATGTCATCCAGGGGGAGAAGAGAACGCTCACTACACTAGTAGAAGCTTCATAGGAAAGGTCCATAGCCAACAGGTTGGCATATGTATCGATCGATCAACCGTACACTCTACAGAGGTTTCACTACCCACAAGATTAGCCATCATAGGTGTTGCGCAAACACCTAGGCAGAATTCCGGGTGCTTGCTTGCCTAGGTCGATGCCACCCTACCACTCAGCCCTGGGATATTCCGGATCCTACACCGTTATGCTGAGGCTGGGAGACACAGTACTGGGCCCATCCAGTGGTACTGCGCATCTAGAACAGAACGGGAACCCATAGACCGTCTCCGTCCCACCCTTATCACCTCTCAACCTAGCAGTAGTGGCACCGTCTAACCAAGTAGTCCAGCCGTCTCCCGCCCATCAGAAGCGAGTGAGTAGAAAAGGATTCCCATGAACCTAAAACTAGTCCGTCCTAGGTTTGACCAAGCAGGCATCTTCACTTAGGGGATACTCTCCCCGTGCCATCACAGCACCTCCGTCCACGGGCTTCAAACCACCAAGGCTATCCCACCCGGAACCTCCACAACAACTTTACCCGCCACAGGTATCTCGTTTAGGGATGCCCAGGTTGCACCCCCGGCACTGACTTGCCCCGCGGGCTTGTCTCACATCCTACTTGGTCGACATCAACCCTTACCACGCACCCAAGACGCACGCAGCACTCTCTCCCAGTGGTTATAATCAGATATACATCGCCCCAATTCCACCACATAGCATATAGCAAGTAGTGAGTAGTGGAAGAGTGACAGTAAATTAAGCAGCAGCTAACCTAGCAGCGGACAGCAGGGTAAAGTCTAAACAAGGCAGGGAATTCAAATATACTATCATGCAACCAATCCATACATAATCATAAAGCAATAGCAATAATGTCATTTGCAATGTGTAAATAGGATCTAAGGATTTGGTGGGACGTGGCACCTTCGTGGTCGTCTCCTAGCTCCTGAAGGTACTCGTGGTCGTCTTCCTTAGTCAGATCCTCCTCCGGCTCTGAAATCGAACACGAAATAGTCGCGTCAGCGACTCCTATAGAGTATTTCAGAAAAATCCAACAAAATAAAGACCCAAATGCACACAAACATAGTCTTAGATTGTAGATCTAATTTTTCTGAGAATTTTGATATATGTTGCGCAATTTTTGGCATCGTATGAATAAGTTATGAATTTCCGAAGATTATCCTATTTTCTGAAAATGAAAAAAATGGCCGATTAATCAGGGGGGATGACACGTGGCAGCTTCTGATTGGTCGGGCACTGTTCACGTTGACCGAGTCAACGGTTTCGACGGCAACGACTCTGCTGACGTCAGCATGACGTCATGCTGACGTCAGCGTTGACCGAGTCAACGCTTTCACTGACTGGTGGGGTCGGGTGATGTCATCATGACGTCACCGGGCTTGACACGTGTCAGCACGCAGTCGTGCCACGCAGCGCGCCTGGCCCGCAGTGCGGCTCGGCGCACGGCCCGTGGTTCATGGTGGACCAAAGAGCGGCGCATGATGATCAACAGAGTGGGTTCAGTGGTGGACCGAGTCCATTCCTCCCTCATCTCTCTTCGGCTCATGGTGGACTCGGTCCACGGACGAGCAGCTGCCGAGAGTGTGTGCACCGGTGCTGACGTCCGGCGCACGTCAGTGCCCCCCAGGTGTTCGACGTTGGTCCTCAAAGGGTCGCCGGTGGCGGTTGAGCTCAGCGGTGGCGCTCGTTTCCGTAATGCGATCGGGTAGGGCTTCTACAGCTCGTCGGAGGGTTTGCGGGACGGTCTAAGGCTAAAAAGGAGGTGGTTTGTGACCTTGGCCGACCATTCGGCGTGCCATGGCGGCCGGCGGCGAGCTGCCGCAGGGCTAAGGCTCCGGTAGGCTACGATGCAGCCCACAGCGAGGCAATTTCTCCCTTCCGAGCTCCAATATTCGTTGCTAAGGGGCCCAATTTGGCCGGTAATGCTCCGACGGAGGTGGTTCGTGTGGCTTGCACCACGGCGACTTGGAGCGGCGGCGGTGGAGTACGGCGAGGTGGTAGCGGTCGTGATTACGTGCAATTGGGTGCGGTTATCTTCGATTGGCCTTGCCAGAAGAGCCTACGACCCCTCGGCGGCGACCGATATTCGCGGTGGTGTCCTCCTTACGGCAGGGTTGTGCGGCGGCGCCCCAGTGACGACACAGTGCCCGCGGATGGGGCAAGCTGGGGCTTCCTCCAGTAGCGGCGACTGCGTTGATGGCTCGAGGGTGGTCGTGGCAGTTGCTCCACGACGAGCTACCCTAATTGGATGTTAGCCGAAGATGTCCGGAACGCGCGCGGCACTGGCGGCGCTCCGGCGAGACTAGGCATGAGCGGGGCCAAGGCATTCCAGGGTCTTACCTCAGCGTGGTTCGGTCATACTCGGTCTCGGAGAGGGTTATGGTCCACTCGGTGTAGTAGCAGGAGTCCTCCTTGTGTGGGAACGCCGGCGAGTCGGCGGCCGCTCCGAGAGCTCGGTGTTCGACGGCGGTGCCCGTCGCTCTGTTCCTACTCGATCAATCCATTTGGCTTGGTTTTGTCTCTCGTGTGTGTGTGTGTGTGTGTGGTGTGTGTTCCAGGGTCGAAAACGACCCGCGGCCTACGCGCTCGGGGGTCCGAACACCATGGCCGAAAGCACGGCGAGGTTGGCAAGGTGCTCGGGTGGCTCACCGCGGTGTCGGTGAAGATAGGATGGCGATGCAGTGCCGATTTGATGCCTGTGCCGTGTGTTCGCAGTGCCGTGCCGAGTCGCGTTCGCGTCTCCGGCTTCTCCTCCGTGCCCGGTTCCGGCGTGTTCCGCGGCGGCAGTGCCTCGGCGGTGCTCCCCTCCTTCTCTGCTCCGCCTTCTCCCTCTCTCTCAGCTATGCGGTGTGGTGCGGTGACTTGTGCCGCGGCGACGGCGAGTGGGACGAGGGCTAAGGCTTCGGAGCGGGTCTCATTTATAGGCGAGCTTGGCAGGTTCTCATGGCGGACGGCCGCGATTGATCTCGGTAGATCAAAGGGCTACGGGCGCTCGATGCTAGGGCTTTGGTTGCAGCCGCAGCAGGTTCTTGGTGGGCAAGACAGCGCGACAGGCAGGGGACAAACCTGACGGAGCGTGGCACTGTCGGCTGTGGGACCGGGGTCACGCGAATTGCGTGCACTCGTCCCCGTCGTCTCTGCGAGGAAGAAGAACAGTGGGGGGGCGAGAGCTGGCTGACAGGCGGGGCCGGGCGGTCAACGGCTGCGGGGGAGTGGCGCGGATGAATCGGTCGCGCGCGCGCTTGCTCGGTTGGGCCGCAGCTGGGCCGACCGGCTTGGTTGCGCGCAGGTGAGAGAGGGAAAAAGGGAAAACGGGCCGGTTGGGCTCCTAGCAGGCCGAGCGAGCAGGCTGGCTTCTACTCCTCTTTTTCCCTTTTCCTTTTTCATTCCTTTCTATTTTCCTATATTCAAATTTCATGCATTGACATATTCATATTATTAGGCCATAAGTATGAGTATGGGTGAATATTTTTAGGGTATGGTGTGTAAGGGTACAAGCACATTTATATGTATACATATATGTTCTATGTATGTCCCATAATAAATAAGTAAGGCAAATCCTTAAATTCAATTAAAAATCCCAATGATGCTATATGAGTTAGTGTTCTTAATTTAGAGTGCAAGCAACAAATAGATGATTGGTAGGTTTTAATTCCTCTACTACATGCATGCACTCCAAGGTGAAATAGTTTTGGGAAAAGAAAGGAAAAATTTTGGAAGTTGGTATTTTTGGTGTGTGGATTTTTAGGGTTGTTACACCTATCATAAGATCTTTTAATGAAGGTTGGGAGGAACTGAAATTTGAATTAAAATTGGAAGAATTACCTTGGGGGCGATTCTGGCTGTTCCACCCGTTACCTGGTTGTTGGTGCTGGCGAAACCCGTTGTTGACGGAGGATGCTTCTTCCAGGGTTTCGGGACAGTTGTTCCCCGAATGGCCAACATCCCCACAGACTTCACACGTCATATGCGAGTCCATGGCCTGGACAGTGCCGGTGGTAGGATCGGTGGCACGTCCTTCAAGTTTTTTCATTATTAATTCTATTTTTGCGGCAAGCAGATCCTGTCTCCTTCACAGTGTGCATGCCTTTTTGTGTTTTGCGTCCCTCTCCCCATTGGTCATATACAGCTATGCAACGAATAGTAATTACATCGAATTAATAAGACTAGGATCAGGACTAAGTCTGGGATGATAGGGAGATCCCCGCAGCTGGTCTGCCAGCCGAAAGACACTTTACGAACTCTTACTCAATACCCGAACGTGGGGGAATGCTAGGGATGGATAGGGCTGTCACCACCTGCCCACCTACCCCTCTGCCCGTGGGGTACCGACATATTCCGTTGATTCCCGCATACCCGAGCACCACGCCCGTGTAATTGGAAACAACTCCTAGCCCCCCTGGACCCCAACCCTACGGATTGACAGGCTCGGCTAGGAGCAACCATGACAGCACAACTGAACTATTATCCCATCCTTAGTTCTTCCTCTATTCATACCAATTTGATGAACGATGAAGAACTTTGATGAACATATCAAGAAAATAACACATAGACTATGAACTAGTTTACATGTTATGATCATAATATGGACAAGACTATACTCTAATTCAGATGCATTGCTATATAAATAAGATAAGAGCTTGCTCATAGAGGAGAACCGATGTGTATTCATACCAAGATGTTCTTGATTCCTCCAAGGAGACAAGCTCTCCTTGATAGCTTTGCCTTGCTCTACTACTACTACTAAACTAGAGAGAACAAGTAAGAAATGTGAGGTGTAGTGCTCCAAATGTTGGTGTGTGTGTTGGAGGGGGTGAAGCATATCTATTTATACTTGATCAAGGGTGGTTTGGGCGTTCTAAGTATGGTAGGAGGTGAAACCGCCTTTGCCAAACCGCCATGAGCACCGCCTGAGGAGGATGGGCCCGGGAGGCCCCACCAGGGGGCGGCCGCCCTCGGGGGCGGTCGGTCCCTGGGGAATGCCATCTGGCCACCGCCTTTGGGTGGTCGGTTCCCCTGTGGGCCTGGGTACTTCCCCGTGGTTACGAATGGATTTGGTTTATTGTATAATTTGGGCTTTCTCATTTTCTTAGTTTGCTGCCTTCTTTGAATACGCTTCCTGAAAGTGCGCTTTCCTTGAGATTTCCATGCATTTCCACGTGCTATTCCTGTAAGTTAGGTGCACAACAAAACTCAGTGGAAAGATTAGTAAAAGCCCTATCTTCTATTTGTTTTAGTATTAAAATGATGTTATATTTATGTTGGTAAGGACCGCCAACAATAAGCCCGTGGTAGAAGGTCTGCAATAGTAGCCAATCCTCTATCCCACGAATGAGGACAGTCTTCAATGTAATCTTGGAATCTCTCCCATGCTTCAGTGAATGATTCGTCATGTTGCTGTTGAAAACTTGAGATTTTCCCACGCAGAGCATTTGTCTTGCCTGTAGAAAAGAACTTTGCCAGGAAAGCAGTTGAGCATCGGTCCCATGTAGTGTTCTTGTCTTTGTTGGCAGTAGAACCACTGCTTAGCTTTCCCTAAAAGTGAAAATGGGAAAAGACGGAGTAAAATAGCATCTCTTGGTACTCCTCTAATCGTGAAGGTGCTGCAAATCTCTAAAAAGTGTTGTAAGTGTGCACTTGCATCTTCATGAGCTTTTCCACAAAACTGGCTAGCTTGAACCATGGTGATAAGAGCAGGCTTGAGCTTGAATCCATTCTCCCTCGTGTTGACTGCTGGTCCAGTCCGGATGTTTTCTGTTGTTGGGGCAGAGAACTCGCAGCAGCGTCTTCTCAGCCATGTCTTCAAACAGAGGAGATAAATCTTCTCCTAAGTGTTCTTCTTCCAATGTTGGAGCTGGCTCCTTTGATAAACTAGCTCGAAAAACGATGGGTGTTTTTGATAGTGATTCGGGATCTTCCCTCGTCTCTACAAACTTCTTTCTTCTCAGGAGTTTCTCTGGATCGTCAATATAATTATTTGGAAGAGAAAAACCATTCATTCATCACCCTGCATAAGATAAGCAAATGATAAAAAAATAAGGGTGTACTTGTTTGAGTTAGAGATCAATCGGTAATACAATCTTATCCGTTATGTATACATATGCTATCAATATTTTCTAAGTTTATGTGCCTTCCCCGGCAACGGCGCCAAAAATGCTTGTTGACATCTAATAACGTCGCCAAATATAACTATATAACTTTTAATGCGAGAGGCGAGATTAGAAGATGAATGGTAATTAATTAACTTGTCATTAGCAACTAGCCACTTTTCTATTACCAACATTCTTATGCACTAGGTTGTCATCCCTAATTAATAATGTTAAGAATAAATAAAGGTTTCATATATTAATCTAGGTGACTAGACAGAAATAAATATAAATAATATAAACTAAGATCAGTTCTACTAAGCGGACAGATAATTATACCATTGTAGCATTTTACCTGGGGAGTTCTACCAGGTTATCGATTTATATTTATACCACTGGGAAGGACTAAGAATAAACTACAATCTATTATATTGATAGTGATGGTATACAATGGATAAGTGACATTATCGATATCATTTACTCCACTCATAACAGGCAGAGGTCACAAGGTAAATAAAGATAAAGACAAAGGTGATAAGTATGATCAGGCATCATAAATAAAAAATAATCATCAGAGCACTTCTCTAGTCATAGTAATAGCTAGCCAATGGATAAACTAAGGAATTAATATCAAAGGACATCAATGAATAACTCTAATTAGTGCAATTACATCTAGTTATCATCGTTAGACTAATCCTATATCATGATCACATGCAAAGGACATCATCTAGGAAAGGTGTGAAACGAGTCATCACCAAACTTCGCGACCGTGCCTGCTGGCCTACATACGGGGGGTGGACTACAGAAGACTCAACGCAGCTGTCACCTACGCGATCTACCACACGACCCGGCACATCAGGGTGCACTCGCAGATAAACAAAATACCTAGACACCACGTCTACATATCATTCATTATCTATCCATCGTACGCATGAATAAACGCTATACGAGCAATTACATGAATTCAATAAGATCAAACCAACTATACTAGACATATAATCAAAGTAGACAAAGACTATTGTAATCAAGAACATATAAACTATTAAGAATAATGTTTCCCTAATCATAATAAAGAATACAATAATAGAGAAAGAACTAGAATTATACCAAACTCCGTGCTCCAGACAGACGTCGGGGCTCCAGATCCGTCGAAGAACTAGAACTCCTCTACTCTCTAATCTAACTAGGCTAAAACTATGAACTAGGAAGGCTCTTGATGGCTTGAGGACTTGATGCCTTGAATGAATGATGGGCTGATGCCTCCAGGGGGGTCTGCCCCTTTATTTATAGCCCGGTGGGATGCACGTGCGCCGTAGGATCAAACCGACTTGAAATAAGGGCCAAGATGACTCCATAGAGGCGGTGAAAGAAGACTCCAGAAGATGGGCCGAAAACCCTAGCAGGGGGCGCCGGCCGTCCCCACCCTGAGGGGTCTCAGGGTCCCGGTGCCTCGGGTGTGTTCCAGATGCTTCTAGTGTTCTCGTGATGATTGTTTCCTTGGCGGTTAAGTTACGTGGTAATCTTGTTCTTTAACCCTTCTTTTATGTTTTTCTGGAATAGCCCCTGGAAAATACAGAACATGCAAAACTCGTGGAAACTGTCAGTTAAAACCCTAGACTAGTGTGTATTCATGTATCCTTTGGTGTCCAAAGTTATAATAAAAGTTGACTGTTATCCACCGTCAACATAGAGCATAGCTAGTTAGGCTAGGTATAGAGGGAGGCAAGCATGCTTCACTTGGATTCCTGATCTTATAAAGAGCGTGGTTTGGTATAGTTCTTGTACCTCATCTAATGAGGACATCACTCCTTCAGATATACCCGTAGATCCTACTACCAGTATGCAAGGACCAATGACACGAGCTTGAATGCGACAACTAAATTTAGAGGTGAGCTCATTCATAAGCGATCCTTGTCATACTTTTGAGATTAGACTACTAACTAATTATGTTATCTTGCTTAGGAATATTGGAGAGGGTCATGAGGAGCTTGAATTAAGGTGTGGAGGCAAAGAAGATCAGCAAGGACGTCCAACACAAGATGGAGTTTTGGTCCAACTCGACTTTGAGTTTGCCTCGGCCTTTAGGACTAGACTGTAGTAAAACAGGACGTCCAAGACGCATTTGGACTCCGTTTTCGATGATCCAAATATGGTTGGAAAAATAATTTCATAAGCTAACTAGTGGCTATGGTTTGTGGTCCAACTTCCATCAAAATCAATAGGAAATGTCAAAAAAAGTCAACGTCCAGAAATCTGTTTTGGTGTTGCGTCATCGTTTTTAGTACGTTGGGCCATGTATCTTCTTTGAGACCATTAGGAGAGCACATCCAAGGGGAGTGATGATCTTTAGACCTTAGGATTACGTTGGGTTTTTCTTAGATCATTGTCATTGACAATCATCATTACATCAGTTTGTGAGACCCCACTTTGAGAACTTAATCATACATCTGCAGTTTGTCCCAATCTTTGAGCTGCGTACTTTCGGGTTCTTGCTTGTGTTCTTTGTTTTGTAGGCAAGGAATAGCCCTCATTGGAAAGGTCAACCAATTAGCGACACGATTGATAACCAAAGGAGTTGTGGTGCTAAGATTGCAGGGTTCGAATCTTTGCATTTGAAGCTCGATCGGTGCACCGTGCTCCACCAAAACATAGTTATCCCTACCTCACAAAAGATTGGGAACCCACATCCCCATCACGCTCTCTATTTGAATCTATCATTACTTTTATATATTTCGTATAATTGTTATGAAAATATTATTCTTCGTAATGTTTATGTCTTGGTTATCATGTTCATCTACTTTGATTATATGTTTAGTATAACTAGAGTATCATTACATTTATGCATAAGTTCATATAGATCTCATTCTATGGTACCATATGTGAGTGGTCAACATTGTATAAGTATGGTGCTTATATGTTGTTTACCTCTATATATATCTTGTATTACGAGCCATGTCATAGATCGAGAATGTGACATTACAGTTGAATCCTTTGTAGCGCACTCCCCGAATATAGGACAAGTAGGATCTACTTACCAAGGAAGATGGGCTATGTTATTAATTTTCCTTAGTAATATCCCTTATGTGCAGATGTAAAGTTAGTCTTAGTCATTGTTACTAGATGTAATTGCACTAATCAATGTATGCTTTGACTTGTAATTAAGAATGATTTAGGAATTATCTCTCTAATACTCTACCTAACCATGCTAATGACATGGAACGGAGTACTATGGGTGCTTATTTGTTCGTTGATCAATACTTATCATATACCTTATCTTATGACTTATCCATGTTGTCAGTAGATCATTGGTCTTGTTTTATATCTCCATCAATAGTATAAGTTATCAATACAAGTTCTTGCTAGTCCTTCCCTATGGTAAAAATATAGAAATAACAAAACCTGGAATACTCCCAGGTGAAATGCTATAATGGTATGTTATATATGCACTTGCAGATACTTTACTTACTTTATTATATATATTCTTTCATTAGTTATCAAGTGTCATTTATAATTATCAACCAAAGCATTTCTGGCGTCATAATAGGGATGAGAACTTAGTAAAAAGGTGACGCTAAGAAATGTCAACACTCATCCTCTTCTTCAAATGTGAAGTTTATGATCAACACTTGATTATGGACTTACACCATCTTCATGGATGTCTTCATGCTCCATCACTTGGAGTGTACCCATGTATCTCGAGTACAACACTTAATGGCAAAGATTAGTACACACAGGATGCATCGATAATCCAAAACCAAACTAGGGATTTCGGTGTTCTCCATCAACTCATTTTGACTGTGGAATCACCTTCTGCAAATGAGTTAGCAGATCATCAAATCCATTGTCGGAAACACCATTCCTTGATTCCAACTCAAGTGGCAAAAGGTCAGCTTCCAACTTAGTCACAGCAGAACCAATGTACGACAGTGTTCTTTCATTCTTTCTCATTTGCTCCAACTTCTCGAAATTTCTTTCATCAAGAAATTCTGGCTCCCCATGACGCATGCATCATCTTGTCTAGAGCATCCAACACTTGATTATTGACCAAAGTGTCATGGTCTGTTTCACTGATGGTTTCCTCAATAGTTTTCATTCTTTCCTGATGATCACAGGTATGACACTTGGTTTTCTGGACGGTATGGCGAGCAAAATTGGAGTCATATTTCACTACTACATAAAATCTTATGCAAGACGTTTGCATTTTTTACGAGGCGGGCAGGAAGGATAACCACCTCAATTAATGTCAGGCATTAATCGAGGCGGTCATTTTTTATTAACCGAGACGGTTAGACAAAACCGCTTCGCAAAATTGATTAACCAAGGCGGGCATATTAAAATGCTTGCCTCCGTTAATATAAATTAACCGAGACGGTCGATTTTAGACCAACTGTCTCGATAAATCATTAACCGAGGCGAGCATTCTAAAACAACCACCTAGGTAAATGAGGCCCAACCTGGTAGCCCACTCTCATGTCTAATATACAAACGTGATGTGAAATCCCTAACCCTAACTATCAACCCCGCCCGAGCGCCCCCACAGCACATTCTCTCCCTCTCGAGAACCAGGAGGAGGCGCACCTCCCTCCCCTCCCCCTCTCTCCCTCCCTCTCCTTCCTTCCCAACGAGTGGCCGACCAGGGCGGTGTGGTGGCCCGGCCTCGCGGCGGCACGGGCGGACGGCCAGGGCGACGTAGCGGCCCTGGCCTCGGTGGCTCGGCGGGCTCGCAGTGGCACGTGCGGGGGCAGGCACACGACGACCGGGCTCATTTTCTGGCTCTCCGGTGGGCGGATCCACCTCCACGGCGCACAGATCCGCCTCCCCGGCGCGGATCCACCTCTCTGGCGCGCAGATTCGCCTCCCGACGCGTGGATGGGCTTGCCAGGCCCATGGATAGGCTCGGCGGGTCTGTCCATGGACTTCTCTTTTTTTTTCCTTTTTGTTAATTGAGGCGGGGAGACAACCACCTCTAAAGGACATGATTAACCGTAACCATTGATCCACCCCACCACCTCGGTTAAAAATAGTGCGGTAGTGTTTACAGCAAAATTCGGCATGAAAGCGAGTCTATAACGTGTGGTATACGGTGCTAAGCAAGTGCATTACAGAATGTGTGGAAGCGAACCAAATAACTAAAAAAAATTAACGTAACTAACATGTAGCATGGCATGTTGTGCTCATGAACAAAACTCTATGGAGAAATTAATTAAATATAACTGATAAATGCTTTAGGCTTCGTGCAAACTTTCCGAGGAGATCACCGAAACAAATTCATATTTTTATGGCTCAAAAGATACGTCACAAATCATGCAATGTTTTTTCAGTTGATATTTATCTCATACGTAAGCAAAATACAAGCCTAGACGATGTCATGCTTCCACCCTCCTGTCCTCGTACGCGTGTTTTCGATGTACAATAACAGTTATGAGTGATGCCCAAAAAAAAAACTAAAACGACTGGCATACGTCTCGTTGTGTAGATCGAAAAGCTGAAGAGATCAAAAGGAGTAGCTCGTTATTATTCACGTTGAAAGTGAAACGGAAATGTCGCGATGAGACTGAAAACGGACGGGTTCGATCAACACTCCGCAGATATATACGTCGTCCACTCAGCATCGCGCAGAGCCGTGGACCGAGACCCGGCACCCCTGCCCTGCTCATTCATCTCTGTTTGTTCAGCCGGGGGGGGGGCGCTCTTTGCGGAAACCGGTTCTGGGGAGTTCAACCCTGTAAAACTCTCGCCTTTCCGATCCATGCGGAAACCGGTTCTGGGGAGTTCAGGCCTGTAAAACTCTCGCCTTTCCGATCCACATCATTTCTGCGCCGACTGGAAAACACACTCTCGCTCCCTCAACTTAGGCTCAAGATGTGGTATCCATTCCTAAACTTTTAAAGTGATATATATAGGTCTGTAAATTGGTAAAATGTGTCATTTAGGTCCTAAGCTTTCAAAGTGATCACCGCAGGTCTCTAAGCTTGACACAGGGTGTCATTCAGGTTCCAAACAGTCTAATAATTCTAGCACCAAATTTTAAAAAAAGAAAATCTAATTTCGGGTACTGTAGGTACAATCTATAAAATATTCCAAAAATTGTATTTTTTTCATACGATCTCCGATGAAGATGAGTTTTATATAAAAATTGTAGCTTGCGACGAGATCTATAACTTTCTAGTTTCGAGTTTTTAAATTTAAGGTGGTTAAGATACCCAAAAAAATTAAACAAAATTTTTCAGCAGTATATTAATCACGTACAAGCACGTGTCACCTTAGAAAAATCATATCTTTCTTATATACTATTAAATTGAGATACTTTTTATACAAAAGTTGTAGCGTTCGACGAAATCTACAACTTTCTAGTTTTAAATTTTTTAATTTGAAGTCGTTAAGATTTTCAAAAAATTTAAAATACAAAACCACGGTGCAAGAACTAAAATTAGCGTTTTAATTTATTTTAGAATCTTAATGACCTCAAATTAAAAAAGTTAAAACTAGAAAGTTGTAGATCTCGTCGAACGCTATAACTTTTGTATAGAAAGTATCTCAATTTGATAGTATATAAGAAAGATATGATTTTTCCAAAACGACACGCGCTTGTACGTGATTAATATACTGCTGAAAAATTTTGTTTAATTTTTTTAGCGTCTTAACCACCTCAAATTAAAAAACTCGAAACTAGAATGTTGTAGATCTCATCGCAAGCTACAATTTTTATATAAAACCTATCTTCATCGGAGATCGTATGAAAAAAATATAATTTTTGGAATATTTAATAGATCGTAGCTACAGTACCCGAAATTAGATTTTCTTTTTTTAAAATTCGGTGCTGGAATTATCTACCGTGTTTGGGACCTGGATGACACCCTGTGTCAAGTTTAGGGACATGCGGTGATCACTTTGAAAATTTGGAATCTAAGTGATACATTTTGTCAACTTTAACGTCCCATAAATATTACTTTAAAAATTTAGGATCTAAATGCTACTTGAGCCCAGTTAAGGGGACGGGGGTGCATTTTCCTCTTCGCATTTTATAATCAGAGCCCACTCTTTTCCAGCGGATTAATCCTTCCTTGTTTTGCGCTAAAGCAATCCAGTTAGCATTACTCGCTCATAAGTCTGTTGGGGCAGCATTGAGCTCTTTCTGCAGCTATTCCTTGCTTCCCGCAATCCAAAGCCGCCTCCTTTTCTGGGCTCCAAACCCGCAACGTTTCCATCCATTTGGCAATCTCGCTGGTGCTTATCAAGCTCTAGGATCAAATCCTGATCCCTCCGATTCCAGCACTAAAATCCCATCTTTTTCCTCGCTGCTGGTGATTCCGTGGCCAGTCCGATGGGGACGCTCGGCGACAGGCTGCGGGCCTTCTCCACGAACCGGTGGCTGGTGTTCGTCGCCGCAATGTGGCTGCAGTCCATGGCCGGCATCGGGTACCTATTCGGCACCATTTCGCCGGTCATCAAGGCCTCGCTGGGCTACAACCAGCGCCAGGTGGCCGCGCTCGGCGTCGCCAAGGACCTCGGCGATTGCGTCGGCTTCCTCGCCGGCTCGCTCTCGGCCGTGCTGCCGTCGTGGGCGATGCTGCTCATCGGCTCCGCGCAGAACTTCCTCGGCTACGGCTGGCTCTGGCTCATCGTCACCAGGCAGGCGCCGGCGCTGCCCCTCTGGATGGTGAGTTCGTCTTTTGTTTTTTCCTTGTTTATTATGGGGTGTTAATCCTTTACTCCCGTCAATAGTTGTTCGTGTTATGAACAGTAGAAAGGTTCGGTTTGGCCTTTTTGTTTAGGAGGAATTAACCGCTCTTGGTAATGAAATATGAAGATTACAGGAGTTACTGCCAAATTACAGCACAAGTAGTCAACTTGTTGGCTGTCAAATTGTTCTGTTCCGCAGTGACAAAACTCGATCTGTTTCTGTTTGTGCTGTGAACTGCTCATTTGTTTATGGAATTGTCAAGTTAGGTGGGCCTAAGATGTGACCTGATGATAAAAAATAAACAGCTGGACTGAACCAGCTGAGGATCAGATCAAGTGCAATGATGATTTTTCTAAGCACGTTTAATTTACTTATTGAATTGACCAATCAAATCACACGAGTGTACTGCTGAGGGTATATTCGTTTGTGGTGTCCACATTTAGGTTGTCGTTGTCACTAATTTTGGGCCACTAGTAGAAAGGGCGCGCCTCAAACGTGTTTGTAAACATAGTGTGTGATATAGGTAAAAGATATGTGTTGGATTTATAAACTGAAAAGCAGGTAAGAGCAATACACAAATATATACATATGGTATGTAACATTGTCAAAGGTAAAGAAGAGTACATAAATCAGTCTGTAAACACAGAATCCTATGTACACCAAGCATCCATAAGGATTGGTCTGTACAAAGATGCCTGTAACTCTGTAAGGGCTGGGGCTGCGGTGTAGAACAAATTCAAGTATATTTAAGTAGGAACGTACGTACTTAGTTAAATAATACAGACCAGTCATAGGCATTGACCTGTTGCTTAATTCAGATTTCAGATAACATTCTCCTGCAAGAAATACTGAAGTTTGAACTTCAATGTGCAAGCAAAATTTGAACAGCCATCATCATTGTCCCAACAGTTGAGCACCTAACAGATCAAATAACAAACAGGGCACAAATTTTACTAAGACCATGTAACCACAATTAGTACTCATATGCTACTCAACTAATCACTAATCTTCTATAACATAACCCCCTAATAGTATTACTGAAGGGAAATGGGCTTTCCATGTTGCATTTTCTAATCTGTGGTACCTGTACGTAGGTTTCCATTTATTGTTACTACTGTATCGATCTTTGATTGCCTCAAACATGTACATGCATGATTGATAGCTTTGGCCTTCATAGTAAGGGAACTGATCTGTGTCATATGGGGCCACTCCTATACGCGCAGACGCCGTGCCAGGGACGCGCGCCTCACAGCAAGCTACGCGCCAGCAGGGCAGTAGGCTGGGGTCACCGCGCATGCAGTGCACGCAGATTAGGCAGGGGTCATTCACGGCCTTAATGTTAGGAGCAATCAGAGTCCTATTTATAGTTTGTAATCAGGATTGTGACTTTGGTATGTTCTCCACATACCAAATTATGTGGAGAACATGTGGAGTTTTCCACTCTGCTGGCAAATACTATGGAACTGTGCAGTTATATGGCTTTATTTTCTGCAGCTAATTGTAATGTTTCACTGTTGTTTATTCAGATGTGTGTTCTTATCTATGTTGGGACTAATGGCGAGACATTCTTCAACACAACTGCACTTGTTACATGCATCCAGAACTTCCCCAAGAGCAGAGGTCAAACAGTGGGTATTATGAAAGGATTTGCAGGCCTTAGCGGTGCAATCTTGACACAACTGTATGCAGTAATGCACACACCCGACCATGCAACACTTCTATTCATGGTTGCAGTCGGTCCATCATTGGTTGCCATTGGCCTGATGTTTATTATTAGGCCTGTTGGGGGTCACCGCCAGGTGCATCCATCCGATAAGAACAGCTTCTTGTTCATCTACACTATCTGCTTGCTCCTCGCCTCATATCTTCTTGGCGTCATGCTAGTCCAAGATTTCATGCAACTGAGTGACAATGTGGTTAATTTTCTCACTGTGATTCTACTCATACTTCTTGTTTTACCAATCGTGATCCCTGTGATCTTGACACTGTCATCCAAAACACAACATCCAATTGAAGAGGGTCTCCTTTCTGAACCATCAAAAGGAGAGACAAGCACTTCACAAGAGAAAGAGGATCAACCAGAGGTCATTTTAAGTGAGGTGGAAGAGGAGAAGCCTAAGGACATTGATTCATTACCTCCATCTGAAAGGAGAAAGAGGATTGCAGAGTTGCAGACCAAGTTAGTGCAAGCTGCAGCAAGGGGTGGGGTTAGAATCCGGAGGCGACCACACCGAGGGGAAAACTTTACTCTGGCGCAGGCATTGGTGAAGGCTGACTTTTGGCTTATTTGGTGTTCGCTCCTACTTGGATCAGGATCAGGTCTGACAGTGATCGACAATCTGGGTCAGATGAGCCAGGCTGTTGGGTTCAAAGATGGGCATATTTTTGTGTCATTGACGAGCATATGGAATTTCCTTGGTCGTGTTGGAGGTGGCTACTTCTCCGAGATTATTGTCAGGTATTGACACCGACCAATCCACCACTGTTTGTAATTGGACAAAGGGTCTGTTATTGTTGTTAGGCATAATAATTTTTCACCAAAACTGAAAAACTTTTTCCATTTTGTTAAGTCTAGGTTGATGTGCTTTAGTTTGATTCATTTATTTTGGATACCTATATGTTAAGAGGTTTATTCCACATCGGGTGTTATTTTTGTTGGAAGTATGAGTGAATTGTCCGTCTTTCTCCATCAGCTTAAGCTTTTGCATTGAACTGGTCGGTGCATTCAATTCAATAGTTTTATATAAATTGCAATTTCTTCTACTTTCATTAACTAGTTCACCCTATAACTATTCTTTAGGTTTGATAAAGCTTGAATTATTCCTTTGTGTATATCAAGTTTCAGAACTGGGTAATATCTTGATTCGCTGTTCTTCTAATCAGGGAACACACATACCCAAGGCACATAGCGCTGGTAATTTCCCAGATCCTGATGGCTGTTGGGCATTTCCTATTTGCAATGGCTTGGCCTGGAACTATGTACATCGGAACCTTCCTGGTTGGACTCGGATATGGAGCTCATTGGGCTATTGTGCCAGCTGCTGTCTCTGAACTTTTTGGCGTAAAACACTTTGGTGCAATGTACAACTTCCTCACAGTAGCAAACCCTGCAGGGTCACTCATCTTCTCAGGCCTTATTGCTAGTAATTTGTATGACTATGAAGCTGAGAAACAAGCACAGCACCATCAGATAACAGCATTGACATCTTCAAGATTGCTTCACAACACGGGTTTTCTTGCAGATGGATCACTAAAGTGTGAAGGAGTTGTCTGCTTTTTTGTCAGCTCACTGATTATGTCGGCGTTCTGTGTTGTTGGAGCTGGCTTAAGCCTCTTGGTTGTTTACAGAACCAAAAGGGTTTATACTCACCTCTATCGTTCAAACCCCACATGAAAATTCCATGGATAGGATGTCATTTCCTCTTGTTGTTCCATGTACCATAATTTTTGCATATATGTGTCATATATACACAGAATAAAGTTTTCTGTATATTCTCTAATCGTTTCAAAGGTTTTACCACACGGACTGTTGTTCCCAAATAGAAATTTACACACCTCATGTATCGGATAGCCATGCTGTAGTTCAAGCTTGGACCATGAATTCTGTAATAAAGGTTTTGTATTAAGACATACATGTCCATTCAGCTCTGGCTCTGATGTAAATTTGTTTTATGTGCATAATAGCATCTTCTATGATACTTTCAAATCTAAAAGCTCTAGTTGTTGTTTTGTTGTTTCTCTTTTGCGATGTATCAACTTGTTACCAGTAATTCTTGCTTCCTGCATAGCTTTCCTGTATGCTTGGTTCTATATAAAGATTATAAACTGTACTTGGGAAGAACGACCTGAAAAGACAACAATCAGGATTTTTACATTGAGCATCAACTTGGACCATGTAGCACTTCCACTCTTGTCGAATTGTGTTATCAGAGCTCCAAACTTACCAGGTATGTGCAGTTCCTCTAAACTGTTTCCATTCTGAAACTGGAACACACAATGGATCAATGTTCCAGCATATTTTGCAATACTAGGCATGTCTCTCTAGCTGCTGATGAACATCGTTGTCTTTGGAGAAGTGCTACAGACCTACAGTACCCTCAGAAGCACTCACTGCTTGGCCTTTGCTGTGACTGAAAAATGATGATACCTATCCCTTTTTCTTCCTGAACTTCTGAATGTAACATGTACCTAAGTGATCTTATTTTCCGATGAGATATTTGTGGTCTTCCTATTCAGCTAAAGGATCAACCAGTTACCCAGCTGTTCTACACTGGCTGTACACAAAGCCTCATGTATTTCTCTACACCTAGTCACCCACATCTCTGAATAAGCTCCTAGTACATTTTTCTTTAGCAGTTTTGGCCTTTTTTGGTCATTGGGTGAGCAGCTCTCATCAGCAATTCCGGCTCCAGCTCTTCAAGTTCATTTCCCTAAGGGGAAACAAGAGCATCTTGCTGGTGCAGGTCCATAACAGCAACAGCCCTCACCAGTTGTTCCATTATAGATTATGTACAGCTACTTCTGAAATGTGATGTTGATTAACGTTCTATTACAGATTCTTCAGGGCAGGCTATCATCTGCTGTATTCTGGAACTGGGTGTAGCTTCAGCTCAAGGCTGTAGTTTATTGCAAGTTTGGCAAATCCTCATGTTCTACTTTGCAAGCTCAAATAATCCATATTTATTTATCACGTATGAATCAGTTCAAGGATCACTCTGTCTGTGAATTGTTGTTACAAATGTCAACAGTGTTAGTACTACTTGCTCTAGATATTTTGTGCTAGTGCTGTTTATTTTATTGTTGTATTCCTTTTTCAGATACCAGTACACACAAAAAAGTGCTGGTGAGTGATGATGTAGAGAGGGAATGTTTAAAGACTAGTAACAAGGGGAGTGGGTACCAAACTTGGGAAAAAGTAGTTCTCACAGACATATGTACATAAGGTTTCTTCTCCCGTGGAGGGGAAAAAAAATAGGGTTAACGTAGCTGGTGCAGTGGTGGTTGTGATTTTAACCCTAAGCATTATTGATTGGAAAATTTCTGATATGTCCCTGGCATTTGATTTTCTAACACCAGCCCATTTTGGAGGCTTTGACTAAAAAACCTTCGTTGTTTCGGAGGCTTTGACTAAAAAAACCTTTTTTGAGGCTTTAACTAAAAAAAGGCTGAGAACAAGTTCCATGCCCTTACATCTGGGGTGCTCGAAACTACGCACTCAAGGCTCAGAATCTCTGCCCGACACGAAGGCATATTGTAGATGGTCTCAACGTTTGAAGTTCATCTTGCAACTAAGGCCCTGTTTAAATACCCTACAACTTTCAATTACAGCTAGTCACAGCAATGTTGCGACACATGTACGGAGCATTAAATGTAGACGAAATGTTTGCATGTTTACACACTTTGCAGGTACATCACGAGATGAATCTTTTAAGCCTACTTAGATCATAATTGGACACTTATTGAAAAAGATTCCCTGCTGCTACAATATCAAAATTCCAATTCCAAATGGATCTAAACGCAGCCTAAGTCTAATATTGATGGAGAGAGTGACTGGTATCGGATTGTCTTTAGGCGCCTTTGCAGATGAAGAGGTGAAGAAACAATACAGGAAGCTAGCTTCCCTGACAAGAACAAGTCAGTGGTGCTGAGGAGGCCTTCAAACTGATCTCTGAGGCATGTAGTGTGTTGTCAGATACTAGCAGGAAGGTTGTTCATAATGAGAAGCGAAGAACCACTCTGTTGTCAACTAACCAATTGGCATCTATATTTATGATAAGAAGGCAAACAAGCGGGCTCCAAAGAACGCAGCTGCTGCCGCCGCGGCCGCCGCAGCCACAGCTGAGACTACTAGCCTACTGTCCGTCTTGTTGGGGTTGATACATTATGCGCATCTTGCAACCGCTGCCGGATGCAGCATGAGTACCTAAGAATTTATCATAACCTGCTGTGCCAAAATTGCCATCATGCATTCTTGGCAGTGGAGTCTGGGTTCCCTTGCAATGGAAGCAGTCCATCGTTCTCCTGGTCCACCAAGCAGCAGCCGCAGCAGAACCACAATTCGACCAAGCATTCATATAGCGATAAAATCAACCATAGGAGTTCAAAACTCACAGCAGATCACAACATTGACGAGTTGATACCGACCACTAACAATGAAACGACATAACGCAATGCTGAAAACACAATATCTTATCCATATCCCTAAAGCAGCACCACATATACATGGGAAGCTGAATAAATGTCAGCTACATCAAAATAGCATCTGACAAGCGCATGAAATCGTGCGATACATTTCCCTTTCCCCAACTTCCTCCAGACAACGAGTACAGAGATTGAAAGGATGCATCAGAGTCAGAGTAGAACCAAAGTTAACGGCTTAGAAGTTACAAGACACACAAAAGGGAGGACAGAGGGCTCCAATCCCTCTATCTATACGCCATCAGTAAGGGTCCGCTTCGACGTGCTGATGTACAAAACTGCATTTGAGCAACAAGCATAAGGATATATATACGCATAAAGCAGAAAATAAATGGAGACGATGAAACAATTCTCAGAGGACACTCATCAGAGAATTGGGTTTGGAAATCCAGGTCGTACCATTGTTGCCCCTTATGAAGGCATCACCATACTTGTTCTTCAGCTGGCCATTCACGTACTCCTCAGTCTGCTCCATCGCGATGTTCATATAACCATCCAGACAAGCCAATATACCTGAGTTTGGACAAAAAGAAAATTAGTGAAACTAACAATCAAATCCAATTCTCCATGAGCACCACCATGGCACTGCATTTACTAGTGCCAAGAAATGCTATTTTTTGTTGCCAGCATAAAACTGCTGTGCACGCTAATTATCATCAAACATAGACATGCCAGGGCCAGATGGAAGAAATAAAATGGGTTTAAGATAGACAAACTCTAAATGTGTGTGCTAACACTGGAAAACAACATTCTATTATCTTCACTGAAAAGATTCCACATATATAGGTCTACACCAAGGCAAATGCAACAGTGCAATTTGCTATATGCATGACATGCATAAGAGCAAATAGAGTCTGAAGAATTATTGCAGTGTCCAAAATTCATGAAATTTATGGTTGTACACTTTAGAGCGTGTAGAAACGAACAAATATTTGGTGAGAAAATGGGACCTAAATGGAGAAGTATAAACTGTAAAAGAAGCTTACGAGCTTGAACCATAAAACGATGGATGTAAGGGTACCCAACAGCTTTATCATCACTTTGTTTTGCATTTTAACAGTTGGTATCAATTTGTTCAACTCACGAAAAATTATTACTGGTAAATTCCAGTAGTGCTGCAGAATCAATGGAAGCTAAAATGTGTCTTATTGATCTATTTTCCACACAATGGCAATTATAAAATTCTTCATTTAACCAAACGCTAGTGGCCCCATAAATCAACAAAATATGTCTATACTGTTGTTGACTAAGGTAGTGCAGACTAATACTCCCTCCACACTGTTTGTCAGACCCACTGTCCACATACCTAGACAGCATCTTATTCAATATTTTTTGTAAAAAAATATGCCAAGTACTCATTGGATAGATCTGTTCATCCATCCAACAAGACCAAAAGCAATCTGATTTCATCTTAAGTTACCCAGTGCCCATGCCTTCTAGATACACAGACAGGACAAATGTTGTGAAGCAGAGGCAGTAATAATTAAATGTTTCAGTTAACACATGTTAACCAAGATTTTAAATAATATCATAGTACTAACAAATTAATTTACAACATGCCAGGTAATATGGATGCTATGCTAGGACGGCATACTGCTTCCAGGAGAACCATACGTGTTTTTTTCCTCAACCGGCCCTTAGCGGCAATAAACGATAATGTAACACTGATGTAAAGATAACTAATGTTATTGACGGGTTTGATCACAAGCTTATTTCAATTTGTGAAGGAAGATGCAGGAGGAATCTCTTGATATAACCTTTTGTTTTCCTAAGAAACCTATTGAAGAGCTGCATCAACCAAATGGGAAATAGACCAAGAACACAGGATAGTAATAGCTTTGCTTTCTCTATAGATTTGATGCTTGTCAAGCAACATGCAACAGGAAATGAGAAGTCAATAAGAATTTGCGAGTTTTAACCTCAGATAATATGCAGTAACCAAAAGAGACATCAAAATACACATAGTTGAATATTGCAGCTTCGCAAGTACCAATTTTAGTGAAGTATTTAACATCTACTATGATTAAAGTGAAGAGCTCACTGAGGCTACCGACATTTATGTTCTTCCCATCATTCATGTATACAGTTCTCAGTTTGTTCTTCAAGTAAACTACATGCAATTGCTCGCAAGAGAACTCGGTCTCCACTCCTCAGAATCTGGTCCACATGATACTTCTTAAGTCTTAACATACGATGAAAGAGTGCCCACCCATGTGATCACCTGATTATAGGTTCCATTGGTACACAAATATTGCAAGTTAAATTCTTAACCTCCATTCCATTTCTGATGAAACAATTTGTACATTTATACAAACTATCAAGATGTATGATGTCTTGGTAAAACTCATTTCTAAAATCGGTTGCCTAGAAATCTGAATGAGATCTGGTATATGCAGGACCGCAGGGGATACAAGGGACCTGACTGATGGCATTGAAGACTCAGAGATGCTAGTGGACCATGGTAGTCATGCAAGAAAGATGAACTCAAGGAAGTCCTGGCCAGATATAAGCATTACTGCCTTAGTTATTCAGTAGTTGTGATTAGTGTTCGTGAATGCATCTGAGCTGATTCTTGGCAACTTTGCTCTGTTCACTTGAGCTACGTCCAGCTTATTTTCAGGCACAAAACAGTATTTTCCATAGTTCTAAAAGTGTCGCCTAGGCGTCCAGGCGAACCGCCGCCGCCCCCCCCCCCCCCCCCCCCCCCCCCCCCCCCGCGCCTTGCAAAATGCTCGCCTAGGCGGGCAAGGCGGGCGCCTAGGCGTCTAGAAGATGGCATATCGCCATGCCTCTCCTTTACGCCTTAGGAACTATAGTATCTTAGTTTCAAAAAAAAAAAACTATGGTATCTTCCTCTCGCAACAATTCAGCCCGGCTGAATTTCAGCTCAGCCAAACTGAGTAAGTAAATACAAACTGCAGATGAAAACATTAGAATACATAGAAATATGTTCTAAAAATAGGTCAAGGTTGACTGGTAGTGGTACAAATACTTAATCTTTGTTTAGGCCTGCGGGCAAGCTGAGCTTCAGGTAGCTTATAGAGCCCATGTTTTTTGACACCCCAATGGCAACTCCTTGACCATTGCAGACAAAAGGACCTAATTTATGTTCAATCTTTGCTAGACTTACTTTTGTGTTTCCCTAAGGTAGCGTTTGGTTGGGACTTGGGAGTCAAGGTGGAGTGGGATGGTCTCATCTCTGATTTCTGGGATGGATTTATTGTTTGGTTGACAAGGGACGGGATTGACCCATTTTGTGTTTAGTTCAGAGATATCAAAAGTGGGATGAGCCACTGACCAATGGGACACATTTGTCAGATTGTTTTTATTTTTTTCTTTTTTCCTTCTCTCCTTGTCTCTTCCTATCTCTTCTTATCTCTTCCTCCCGACGTCTCATCTCGGCCGCGCCGCCTTGGGTCTTCTTCCCCGGCAAGCCCGTGTCTTCTGCGCCGGCCGCCTCGTGCCTCCTTCCCCGACCGCGGCCCGCCCCATACCTCCTGTGCCGGCCACCCCGTGCCTTATGCGCCACCAAGTGCCGCCCCGCCCTCGCGGTCGCCTCCTCTTCTTCCTCCATGGCGTGGCCTCTCTTACGCACAACAGCAGCCGTCCCACCTGGGCTGACCCGTCCCCTTGATTTTGAGGGATGGGAGTCACTCATATATGCTGGAAATATTCCCAGGTAGGATGTCCTTGCCCCTGGCTGCCTCCGAACCAAACACCCCTCATCCCGGGACGATCCCACCCCATCCCACTATATCCCACCAACCAAACACATGGTAAAAGTCGTTTGTTTGATTCTAAAACATGGGCTAGCTCTACAATTGCAACACTGTGATAATGTGCTCCTTTGTTCGGGAAGATTGAAGTTCACAAAGATATTAGACGCGAGAAATTACCAATCCATACAACATGTCAACACCGCCCCGTGCTCGCCCATCCAAGATACAAAAGCCATATGGTTCACCGAGGCAGTGTACATACACAGGTTGTTTCTAGCAACCCCAATTTACCTTACCGAACGCAGCCAAAACGCGAAAATCAGCTAGTGTCTGCCCACTGACATCCCCGAAATACTGTGTTTAAAGATTTATTTGCAACCTCCTAGGGTTTGAGCAGAGTGGCGGAAACGCGAGAGAAAGTGTGATTCATACCTCTGTAGTCGACGCCGGAGTTGAGCTTGACGACTACGGGGCGGCCCCTGATGGACTTGAGGAAGTCCGACGGCGTCTTCACCGCCCCGCCGCCGCTGCCGGGCTTGTCCGCGCCGCCTGAGCTCATGACTCGTTGGTGGGAGCGACGAAATGGCGAGGGTTTCGGTGTTTCGGTGGGTCTTGGTGCTGGGCTGGCCTAGGTTCGGCTTCTGCTTGTGTAGTATTTCGGTGGGTCTTGGTGCTGGGCCTAGGTTCGGCTTCTGATTGTGTAGGGGTAATTTTTTTTTTTATGAGTCCCTTTAAAATTCTAACTTTTTTTTGTCGCGTCGAATGTTTGAAAGTAGAAAAAAAAAATAATTACGCAGTTTAATCGTGAGATAAATTTTTTATAAGTCTACTTAAATCATGATTAAATATTTATTACAAAAGTTGGCACATGTGATATAGTATCCAAAATTTAAGTTGTCTAGCATCTAAATACAGCCTAAGTTGTGTAGGTGTACTGATAAGAAAAACTTAGGCCTACCCGTCTTAGCCCTGTTTAGATGAACCTCCAAATTTCAAAACTTCTGTCATATTCAATTTTTAGACAAATGCATGAAGCATTAAATATTAATGAAAACTAAAACTAATTTAACAGCTTTACAAAAGGTTACGAGCTGAATATTTTAAGTTTAAATATATCATAATTGGACACCTATTGTAAAAAGTTAGGACGTTGATACAATAAAAAAATTTGTAAAACATTGAACCTAAACACCTCTTAGTATCTCCTATGTCTGAGGAAAATTGGGCCATTTTGAGTTCGTCGCGGAAGAATCGACTGTTGGTGGGCACAGGTGTGAGGAGACTCGTCTGATGTTTTTTTTTCTAAATAAAGAACAAATATACTCGCTTCATTTCAATTTATAAGTCGCTTGTTTTTTTTTTTAACTCTAACTCAGATCACCCGTCTTATTCAAAATATTTGCGCAAAAAAGTTAAATTTAAATTATTATTGAAGAACTTTATTAATAAAGTAAGCTATAACAAAAAGTGTGATATTTTGCACAATTTTTTGAATAAGATTGGTGGTTAAATTTGGTGTCAAAAAATCAAATGACTTATAAATTAGGACGGATTTAGTAAATTTTATTTTAAATTAATTTATATTTTGTAACTCAAATTAATTAAGTTTGATTGAATTTATAGAAAACGTTAGCATCTACAATCAAAGAGTTAATTTATCACAGCTCCCTCTATACTAGTAATTCAAGTCGTTTAGACTTGGACAGCAACATGGGTCTATTTCCTACTCTCGCAAAATCTCACTTTGCCGATAAAATTCGCCGCTGCCGCTGGGACCTAGCAAGCCAATTCGACTCTCCGGCATCGGCAAAGCAAACACGCGAGCGAGAGAAAAAACACGCAATAAAATTGGCGCGGAGCACACAAAAAATAGCGCGGATGCTCAGGGTCACCACCCTTATTAATCCTACTCCCCTGGCTGTTCACTTTGATGCGAAGAAGCGCTAATTTTAGTTAATATACTGATTTATTGTAAGAAAAAACATTGTTCTATGAATAAAAATAAATCAATTTACAGAGAAGTGAACATAGGTGCATCTTCCCTCGTTTCATTCACAAGTATATTCGCTCCTGTCTATTAGCAGGTTCCTCTTTCTTCTCCCTCTCCAAATCCACGATCTCCCCAAAAAAAAACAAATATAAGAGAGGATTCAGGGCCAACCTATTGATGGTTCCCGTTCTTCCATAGGAGAGAAATCTAAGGCTACCGAATGCCAAGCCTAAGCCTACTTTTTTGAGAGGGTACCGTTGCACGTATACATACACAAATACCTAACACACGAGTGCTCATCTATACATACACAGATCGGGAGGTTCTACCACTGAACCATATGCCCTTTTGCAGCCTAAACTCACTTGGTGACACATGACTCGTTGGTCCCTCCACCTAGCCCGGTAATCGAGCACCGAAGATCAAACCGAAGTAACTGAGACCGAGACTAAGGTGACCAGATCGAAGTTTTTGTCAATAGTTCGGTCCTAAGCCCATACTACCCAAACTTTTTACAGATAGTTTGGTTATATACCTCACGTAACCGAACTAATTGAAATTTTGCACTGTGAACATAATGTGTATTTTTTTAGACTACTATTAGTGAGAGTCGAGAGGCCATACTGACCAATAATACAAAGCAGCATGTACATGCTCAACATGATCTATCTACGCTGTCTAAATTTGTTTTGAGATTCGTGCTACACATATTACGCAATGCTTCATACTACTATTTTGCATTGCACACATCTCGAAGTGCAGTGTGGACAGTTCAGAAAAGCAATGTTGAACATGTATTGGCCAAAAAAAACTGTTTTGCCATATTGACCAAAGGAGTTGCAGGCAAGAATACGTTAGAATGGAGAATAAAATTGAGGAGAGGATGAATTTAAAAATACTTTAGGGTTCCCAATGAAAAATGGTTAGCTTCCTACGTTTCCCTGTAATATGCTCAAAATTGCTGATACCTCAAAATTTCATAAGAAATTCTAGAATGATTCAAAAATGGTGTTGTTACAGTGTACAAGTAGTAAATTAAATCACATGTTGCATTCTTTATGTTTCCTAGATAAAAAAAAATAATGTTTTTATTTATTTATTTCTATGGAGTAATTGATAAAAAATGATGAAACTGATATAGTAGTATCTGTGATTAGTCTATTTGATTTAATGATTATAGCTTTTCTCTAGTCTTTTATATTTTATTTTCTAATTGATTATTAAATCAACATGTTCTGTATGTATATACTAAATTAAAAAAAATATTGAGCTTTGTTATCAATATTTAAGGAAGAAGCAAGTAGCTCGGGCGTCGCAAGCCAGAAAGCGGCGCACAAGGTGCAAAACGGGTCATGGGACTAATCCCGTCACATCTCTAGGAGCGTCTCTAGGAGTCTTCGTAAATCTCACTCTCTAAATTATCATTTAGAGAGAATTATCATTTAGAGTTATTTAAATAAAAATTAATTTCTATATATTTTAACTCTCTAACAGTTCTTTTGTATTCTCATGCACACTCTGGAGTCATTCTCATCTTCTATATTTAGTTAGTGAAAAATCTAAAATAAAATATAGCTATATTTGAATAACCGTTTAGACAAGCCGTTGAATGATAGTTTTTACCAAAATCTATATTTCTAACGTTTAAAAAGATTTAGGGGCTGATTGGTATCCAGGAGGAGAGGGTCCTCGCACGGTTTAGCCGGGTGATTTCGTTCCAGCGCTTTGTTTGGTTGCTGAGCTAAATCAAATTGATGCATATGACCATACACTTTAAGCTATCATAATGCAGGCTTTCCATATGCAGAAATCGAACTTCTTTTTCGTACAGGACGACTTGATTCAAGCAAAATGACTCATAACTTTAATCCATATATGCAACCAACGCCGGAGCTGCCCTAGGGGCGGGGTAGGGTGGCCGCCCCAGCTACCGCCAGTGTAGCAGCAGACCCCCACCCCCACTTCTTCTTTAGCTCCGGCGAGGCGGTGGGGCGGGCGTGACGCCGTGACGGGGCGTGACCGCGCAACGCGAGGGCGTGAGGCAGGGCTGCGTACCGGTTCACTTCACCTTGCTGGGCCTTTTTCGGCTGTGTGCTAGCCCAGGCGCCCAAGCCCATTCCCAAACGAATCCGCATCGATCCTGGTAATTTTTTTTGAAGTGCTTTATGTTTCTATGTGACTTGTGAGGTTACTAATTATTTTTTAAATGCATTATGCAGATTTAGTGAACAAAAAGGGAATGGTTGTGGAAAGATTTTTAAGTTTGCAACATGTTGAAGATACAACATCAAGTTCCCTAAAGAAAGCTTTGACTGAGATTCTTGCTGCCCATGGTTTATCTATTTCTAGACTAAGAGGCCAAGAATATAATGGTGCTTCAAACATGAGAGGTGAATTCAATGGTTTGCAAAAATAGATCCGTGATGAGAACCCTTATGTTTTCTATGTTCATTGCTTTGCTCATCAATTACAGTTGGTTATTATTTCCGTTGCAAGTTGTTGCTCCTCTTTTGATGATTTCTTCAACTATAGTGGGCTTAATTGTCAGTAGTACTAGTGCATCTTGTAAGAGGAAGGATAAATTACAAACACAACATCGTGAAACCATTATAGCAAAGTTAGAGAGTGGTGAGATTCTAAGAGGGAGGGGAAGGAATCAAATGACAAACTTGCATAGACCAGGAGATACAAGATGGGGTTCACATTACATAACATTACTTCGTATTGAGTCAATGTGGGATTCTGTAGTCAAGGTGTTATCCATGATTCATGAAGATGAATGTAATCCTAGCTGAGTTGGGGGTTTGGTGCACAAAATGGAACGCTTAAATATGAAGTTGATGTCGAAGGTGTTCCGTATTACAAATGAGTTGTCTCTTCTTTTTCAAAGAAAAGACCAAAACATTGTTGAGGCCATGTCATTGCTTGTTGATATGAAAGCACGTTTAATCAGTTTAAGAAATGAAGGTTGGGAGCAGTTATTAGAAGAGGTCAAATCATTTTGTGTTGCAAAAGAAATTCCAATACCAAATATGGAAGAGGCAATACCAAGATGGGGTAGATCAAGGCGTGATAGCAACTTAATCACTCATGAGTATCATTACTGTGTTGATACTTTCCTTGCCGCTCTTGATGCTATAATCATGGAGATGGATCATCGCTTCAATGAGGTATCATCCGAGTTGCTTGTTTCATTTGCTTGTCTTGATCTAAGAGAGAACTTTGCTAGGTTTGATATTCAAAAGATTGCTAGGATAACTGAGATCTATGATCAAGATTTCTCTATTGTTGATCAGTGATAATATAAGAGAGCAACTTAAGACATTCCTTGTTCAATGTGGAAAGAGTTGATGATTTCAAATCTTGTCATGATCCTTGGAAGCTTGGCTACAACAATGATTGCAACTAAGACTCATATCCAATTTCCATTGGTCTATCGCATCATTGAGTTAGCATTGATCCTACCTGTGGTAACATCTTTAGTTGAAAGAGCCTTCTCTGCTATACACTTTATCAAGACAGCTTTGTGGAATAAGATGGGTGATGAATGGCTCAATAACTTGTTAGTATGCTACATTGAGAAAGGGATCTTCAAGGAACTTGGTATTGATAAAGTTAAGAAGAGGTTTCAATCTATGAAAACCGGAAGAGTGAGCTTGCCAAAGAGCCCTCGACGTCATCAACGTTCTTAGTTTATTCCTCAAACTTAAGGTAACATCTAGTGTTTCTCGTCTACTTTTTGTCGTCATGTGTGATTCTATTGTTTTTACTATAATTCGTGTGATTATAGTATGTGAATGTTGTGCGTTGTGAATAAGATGTCTTCTTGGTTCATTTTCTTATTGAATTTCGTCCCAACTAAAATTTTTTCCTAGCTCCTGTCATTATATGCAACCAAACACGATCCCGTTTCATACTGAACCAACGTCAAAAACAACTAAACATAACCATCTGTAGTTCAATCCAGCTCCTTTGTCCTGTATATCCTGACCGTCCTGGATAAAGGTGTCTTCACGCCCATAGAGTCTCTAATCCCATAGGAGTATTCGCATTCCAATCTCTCCGAATCTATCGGCATCGACACCAGGGGGAGGGGTCAAGGGACGCAGGGGCCAGCGCCGCGCCGCGCACCTTCGCCCTTTTATCATCGTCGTCAGCATCATCAACATCATCACGCGGTTTTCCCGACGCCCCTCGAAGCGCCCGTCCCCATCTTCCTTTCCCGAACCACCGGAGCACGGCGGCGCGGCGCGAGACCCTTTCCCGGCCTCTGCTCCCCCGCCCCAGCTGACGCCTCGCCGCCCACTGTAAGCCCCGCCCGCTCGTTGCGCCCTCCGTGCCGGATTCCGTCACGCGGTTTTCTCTTGTTTGATCCGATCGGTTGCTGTCTGCTGCGGAATCTGCTTAGTGCTTGTTCGTAGTCTCTAGGGTTGTGGGGAGAGATGCGTGCCTCAGTGCCCTGTACTGAATGACCGATCTCGGATGGGGACTGGTAGGCCAGTTTTGCTGTGATTTTTGATCTGCGCGGTGCGTAATTGATCGTGATTTAGTTCGGTCTGGGAAACTCAGCCGCGATATATACATGCAACATTCAGTTCCGTTGCGCTGGAATTTTGGTGCCTAATTTGTTGTCGTTCCTTCTGCTCTCTATGGAGACCTTAGTCAATCTCCGGTTCTCGTGCAGGGGGACGTGTGATCGATTGTGTGTACGGCTGCTGATGGGAGGCTAGATTCTGGCAATCCACAGTTTGACACATACCTTTCGTGGTTGATTTTTTTTGGTGAAGCGACCTTGATCTGAAAATGGGGCTGTTCCGGGCGGCGTCCGGCCTGGCCCGTGTGGCGCTGCGGCGGAACCTAGCGCGTGCGGCGGCAAGCCCCTTCGCCGCAGGCAGCGGTGGCGCCATCCCGGGCGCCGCGCCGGTGCGCTACTTCCACTCCACCTGCCCCCGCCGGTTCGCCGCACCCACTCCCCGCGCGGTGCCACTCTCGCGCCTCACCGACAGCTTCCTTGATGGGACCAGCAGCGTCTACCTTGAGGAGCTGCAGCGGGCCTGGGAGGCCGACCCCAACTCCGTTGACGAGTCCTGGGACAACTTCTTCCGCAACTTCGTCGGCCAGGCTGCCGCAACCTCGCCCGGCCTCTCTGGGCAGACCATCCAGGAGAGCATGAAGCTGCTGCTGCTCGTCAGGGCATACCAGGTGAGCGGCCACCTGAAGGCCAAGCTCGACCCACTTGGGCTGGAGGAGCGCCCGGTCCCGGATGTGCTGGACCCAGCGTTCTATGGGTTCTCTGAGGCGGACTTGGACCGCGAGTTCTTCCTTGGGGTGTGGAGGATGGCTGGATTCCTTGAGGAAAACCGGCCAGTGCAGACACTGCGTTCCGTGCTGGAGCGGCTCGAGCAAGCCTATTGTGGCACCATTGGGTACGAGTACATGCACATACCTGACAGGGAGAAGTGCAACTGGCTCAGGGATAGGATCGAGACAGTTAACCCAAGGGAGTACAGTTATGATCGTCGCCAGGTCATGCTCGATAGGCTTATCTGGAGCACACAGTTTGAGAATTTCTTGGCGACCAAGTGGATGACTGCAAAACGGTTTGGTCTTGAAGGCGCTGAGACTCTGATCCCTGGCATGAAGGAGATGTTTGACAGGGCAGCTGATCTTGGTGTAGAGAGCATTGTCATTGGGATGCCACACAGAGGCAGGTTAAATGTCTTGGGAAATGTTGTGAGAAAGCCCTTGCGACAGATATTCAGTGAGTTTAGTGGTGGTACCAAGCCTGTCAATGAAGGGGAGGGGTTGTATACAGGAACTGGTGATGTCAAGTACCATCTTGGAACTTCATATGATAGGCCTACCAGGGGCGGGAAACATATCCATCTGTCACTAGTTGCGAACCCGAGTCATTTGGAAGCAGTTGATCCTGTTGTTGCTGGGAAGACAAGAGCGAAACAGTACTATTCCAATGACCGTGACAGGACCAAGAATTTGGGCGTGTTGCTGCATGGTGATGGTAGTTTTTCAGGGCAGGGCGTTGTGTATGAGACGCTGCATCTCAGTGCCCTTGAAAACTACACCACTGGTGGGACAATACATATCGTGGTCAATAATCAGGTTGCTTTCACTACTGATCCAAGGTCAGGGAGATCCTCGCAGTATTGCACAGATGTAGCGAAAGCATTGGATGCTCCGATTTTCCATGTTAATGGTGATGATTTGGAGGCCGTGGTTCATGTCTGTGAGCTCGCTGCAGAATGGCGACAGACATTTCATTCAGATGTAGTGGTGGACATTGTATGCTACCGGCGATTTGGTCATAATGAAATTGATGAGCCGTCCTTCACCCAACCTAAGATGTATAAGGTACACGCTCTTCTTTGTTTCACTTTGTTGTTAAGATTTGGTACAAATTTGTGCATACTTTTGTCTTCACATATTTTTTCTGTCCTGATTCTTGCCGTTCCATCTGAGTAGTGATCTTCAGTACCCCATCTACTCAAATGCTGAAGGACAGAAAAAAAAATATGAGTCGATTTCGTAAAAGTCTGAAATCAACCTTGATTCAGAATAATCAAATTTGGTGGAATTTCAGTATTATTTGTCACTATCAAATTTGTGATTGTGCCCATCACATTTGGAAAGTTGTTTTCTGTTTGTGTCAGGTGATTAGGAACCATCCAAGTGCACTTGAGATTTATCAAAGAAAGTTGTTAGAGTCTGGTAAGATCTCAAAGGAAGATATTGATAAGTTAAACAAGAAGGTCAGCAATATACTTAATGAGGAATTCCAAAACAGCAAAGACTATGTTCCCAACAAGAGGGACTGGCTTTCAGCTTACTGGACTGGGTTCAAGTCACCAGAGCAGATTTCGCGTATCCGAAACACTGGGTAAATAGATCTTGCCGTCTAGTTTGACTTTTTGTGTGTTTCTTTGCAGTTTAAGTGATCTTGATCTGACAAAAATCAATTGTGCTTTATTGAATGCATTTTCAACCATGCAGTGTCAAGCCAGAGATTCTAAAACGTGTTGGAGAAGCCATGACTACTCTGCCAGAAAACTTCAAGCCTCACAGGGCTGTGAAGAAGATTTTTGACCAGAGGCGTCAGATGATCGAGACTGGAGAAGGCATTGATTGGGCAGTTGGTGAAGCACTTGCTTTTGCTACTCTTATAATTGAGGGGAACCATGTCAGGTTAAGTGGTCAGGATGTTGAGAGGGGTACATTTAGCCATCGTCATTCTGTCATCCATGACCAAGAAACTGGAGAGCAGTATTGCCCGCTGGATCATCTTGTTATGAACCAAGATGAGGAGCTTTTTACTGTGAGCAACAGGTATGAACTAAAACTAAGATATAGTAATGAATTTTTCCAGTTAGGGTGCATGGGTTAACAGCTTAAGTTCGCCTTTTCTTGGAAACATGAAATATTACAATAACCAGATAGACCCAAAACAGAACCAGTACTTTTTTTTTTCAGCAGCACTAGTTGATTCCTGTTTCCACATGATGAGCAGCAATAAAATAATTAAATAAATGAGGCATTGCATATCCATAGGTAAAATAACGTTGCTGTACTATCAGCAGTATGCCTTATTGTTGTACTACCTACTTAGTGTTGATGTGCTCGTCCTCGAGCTGTAACCTAATGATGACTCGACGCAACACAAACCTAACACCTAAAAACAAGCCTTTTACATCTGGGCTTATGTTATTATTCTCAACCTCAAATGGACTGGGAGTCTATTTTTGATTCCTGGACATAAGGTGGACACCATCTGCACACTGGACCTGCACGTGTACAGCCATCTGGATCCCATGGACACCATCTGGAGGAAAGGGGTGCTTGTGTGTGGCCACTAGGAAGTGGTCACAACAGCGATCAGCGAAGGCGGCAATGTGGACCCTATGCCGCCTTCGCTGGAGACTGAAGGGCTATGCCTGCTACCTGCTGGATTTGCATGGCACAGAGGAGACTGAAGGGCTTTCGATGGAGAACGACGAGGAGGGGTGCACCTCCCCAGACACCGCCTCCATAGACTTTTGCTGCTCGCAGGAAAAACAACATGTCCGCCGTCCATGGGGAAAACCGCATGCCCAAGATCCCCGATGCAGCGGACAAGGTCGAGCTCCTCCGCGCCGCGAAGCGCAACTTGGAGGGGCTCCAAAGGGGTGCAGGGTTGAATCAGCTGCAGATCGCACATCTCCCGCCCGACGACGCGCTAGGAGGCTGCGCGCTGCACTGCCACCAACACCTGGCAAGCACTCACCCACTTAAGCTCCTTCCTCTTCTCAATCTGATGCAAGGCTGCTGCTGCAGCTAGCCGATCTACATGGATGACATGGCACCACCTCTTGAAGATGGTGCGCTGTCGCAAGAAGGATCGACATGACGCAGGCGATGGAAGTTGGGACAAATCTGCTATGGAAGTGGTGGTTGCCTGTTGTCGGCCTTCCACCTGTTGGGCGAGGACGGCCAGCACCTTGGCCATGGGATCCTGGAGCGGGGCAAGGTCAGTCAGCACCTTGGCGATGGAATCTGGCAGCGGCTCATCAAAACCTGGCATCTCTGCTGCTAGGACTGAGGGAGAGAGGTGAGGGAGCGACGGTGGGCTGCTGTGCTACAGTATCACGGTGGTACAGTACCCACATTTACTGTTCATGCCATGGCGGTGGATGGGGCTGCGCGGGCAAGAGAGGGCTGCCCGTGGGCACCACGGCCAGGCAAGAGAGAACGTTTTTCCTTCTAATTCTTGCTTAATTTCTTAGGAGGCCAATAGACGATACATAATAGGACGTACCCCAACAATGTGGTACTAATCCTAATTACATCCATCAATCTAGAATTAGCGATAATGGGCCATTAGCGCCAGCCCAAGCCTAATAAGCCCTTGACATACTCTAACAATTGTGGTATCATTAATTATTTGTACCGGTGAATTGAGAAGCACATGTAAGGTGCAGCAGAAAGCCAGAATCACAGGGCAGGAATAGGATTCCTGACCAATGATGTGCTGTGCAAATATTTCTTATTCCATCCACTGTAGCCACCGACTACTTAGATGATGTATATAAGGAACAAATTGTTAAACAAGCATAAAAAGTACTGAGATTTATTAGTGATCAGATTAAAAATTTTCAATAGTCTTCAGAGTATATGGCTGATATCAACATGCTCATATATCATATTTAACTGTATGAAGTGTCTGATGCAAAATACAAGAAAAAGTTATATGGCTGAGTGTCTGGGATTTTCTCCAGTCAGGTTATTTTATCAAGGCTTGCTGTACTCTTTCTTAATGAAATGAGATAGATCTCCTTGGTAGTTCAAGGGGGAAAAAAAAAAGAGAACTGAAAACTTTGCACCTGCATAACTGGCCAAATTAGTAATTTTAATTTCAGATGAAAACAAATTTTTTGTGTTGTTCTTTGAGGAATCATAACCTGGAGGTTAAATTCTGCTATATATAAATAAATATACAATGATACCACATTTTCGTACCTGATTATTTTTCCGTTTAATAATCGATCTGGCTTTTTTTGCCTGATCTGATGTATGCAATTATTTCGACAGTTCCCTGTCAGAATTTGCTGTTTTGGGCTTTGAATTGGGTTACTCCATGGAGAATCCAAACTCATTGGTCTTATGGGAAGCTCAGTTTGGTGATTTTTCAAATGGAGCTCAAGTGATATTTGATCAGTTCCTGAGTAGTGGGGAGTCAAAATGGCTCCGCCAAACTGGCCTTGTCGTTTGTCTTCCTCATGGATATGATGGTCAGGGGCCTGAACATTCTAGTGCAAGATTGGAGCGCTTTCTTCAGGTACTATTCTGCATTTCCAATAGCAAAGATGCACTTAAAAGGAACAGTTGCGAGATCACTTTGGGCCTGTATGGATGCCATAAATTGAAACCAATATCTGAAAAGTACTTCCCATTTCATTATTAGATTACTTTTCATTTCCTCTTGATTTCTGAAAACCAAACAGGGCCTTGCTGTAAATTAGCTCTGCCGCAATCCTAGTCTTTTTTCCTTTGACAATGTTTATGCCATTTGCCAATGATGGGCATTATTATCACCAGAAAATTGTCTTTGTTGCTTAGAGTGTTTAATATTTTTCCTTTGTCATTAGCTGATAACTTGGCAGCCAAATACATACAAACAATGGAAATGCATCAAAATTGTCCATGGTAGCTCACTACAACATTAACTTTACATACTCGACTTTAGAGTTTTGAATAGGCAACGCAATCAAATCAACACTAGAACTTTGTATATTGATGGATTTGCAGTTACTTCTCTACTATGCAGTTTATTAGTTATATGTGTAACAAGTCTAAATGTCAGATAAGAGAGAAATATGTTCAGCATTAGTATATGGAAATGTATTCTTGGCTCTACAACGTTTAGATGCTGCTATTTTTGGTTACCTACATCCTTTTATATTAAACATCAACAACTGTATTGCAGATGAGTGATGACAATCCTTATGTTATACCCGAGATGGATCCAACACTGCGGAAGCAAATCCAGCAGTGCAATTGGCAGGTCGTAAATGTAACGACTCCTGCAAATTATTTTCATGTTCTGCGTCGCCAGGTGAAAATCTTTGCAAATTTTCCCCTTCCTCCTGTAAAACCATCTGATTTGGTGCACTGAAATAGCTTACCTTTATTTCTAGATACACCGGGACTTTAGGAAGCCTTTGATTGTGATGTCCCCAAAGAACCTCCTTCGCCACAAGGACTGCAAGTCGAACTTATCTGAATTTGATGATCTTGCGGGCCACCCTGGATTCGACAAGCAAGGGACGCGCTTCAAGCGGCTCATTAAAGACCAGAATAATCACAAGGACCTTGAGGAGGGAATCAACCGTCTAGTTCTTTGCTCTGGAAAGGTAGGTTGTGTCATTCCTTTTCTGAAAGTTTGATTGTGTCACCTTTCGAAGTTGTATTCTGAAGACTATTAGGTTCCTCTTTGGCAAATCGTCAAACCATTCTTTAACCTTCTTTTGACTATGATTTCAGGTGTACTATGAACTGGATGAAGAAAGAAGGAAGACGGAGCGCACTGATGTTGCTATATGTAGAGTTGAGCAGCTGTGCCCGTTCCCCTATGACCTCATCCAGCGCGAGTTGAAGAGATATCCAAGTATGTGTTTAGAAAAAAGTGGTTGCTCGTTTTTACTTCTGTTGCATGATTCCTAATTTGTCAAATACTCTAATGTACACCGGAATATGTTTTGCTAGCTAGAAGGTTAGTTGACATATATAAATTCTAATGGATGAGTCCTAGCAAACAACAAACAAGCTGATATACGCGTTAATGTTTTTCAGATGCCGAGATCGTGTGGTGCCAGGAGGAGCCGATGAACATGGGAGCTTACAGCTACATCAACCCCCGTCTGCTGACGGCAATGAAGGCTCTGGGCCGTGGTGGCATTGAGGACATCAAGTATGTCGGCAGGGCCCCGTCAGCTGCTACTGCGACGGGCTTCTACTCCGTGCACCTGCAGGAGCAGACAGAGCTGGTGCAGAAGGCGCTGCAGCGCGACCCTATCCACTACCCGTTCTGAAAGAAACGAGACCTCAGTAGATTTTGGCGACCTTTTGATTTTGATATGCCTCTAGAGAGAACAGGCCTTTAATTATACCTGTGCAGCCATTTGGTGAATAATCATTTCGGACAACAGTACCGCATGAACGAAACCGGGATCCTGTTTGCTAAAAAGCTTGCATCGCTGAAAGCCTGAAACACCGACTGCTGGAATTTTTCTGCGATGGATTGTAGAGTGTATAAAGGCAATGAACAGGTATGCCATTCATCTTGCTTGTTGAATGTTTTAAGAGACTATAATTTAATATACAGATAGTTAAAAAGACAGGTCGTACAATCCACGGATGGTGAGCCGTCTACAATCAGTTTAATGCATGCAGTAAAGATCAATCCTGAATATGATTTTGTATACCGTTGTGATGTTATCTGATAGAAAACGATTCAAAGCATAAATAAGATGAATGTGATTATAATATTTTGAAAATCACCGATATAAATGGTATATGGGCTCTATTTTCAGAACTGTAACATATTGAACGCATTCAACTTTTTCTAGAATACAGGCAGGAGCCCAGCTTTTATTGAAAGCTGAAAGGAGTTTAGTGCTGGGGATACCAGCTTACAATGACAGAACCCAACTGCAACCAATAAGACCAAAGAAACAGCGACTCAACCCTAGGCAGCTGCAAAAATACACCTAACAGGAAAGCAGCAACCCGCCGCAACAGCTCTAGTTTGAGATTACAAGCAAACCACTAATTATCAGCCAAACGACAGCGGAAAAAATGCCACGCCTGGGTCTCAGGCTCCTTCCTCCAACTAGTCTGCCAACCTCGAGCAACGAAGCCTGATCTTTCAGAGCCACCAACGACAAGCACCTGTTACACTAATTAAAGGACAAACTGCCCTCAGGCTCTCCTGCAATTTCTTGAATGCGTCCTCCATCTTGAGCTTCTCCTTCGAAAGAAGCAATTTCATCACAAAAAAACCCAAGATCTTGTAAGCAATAGCTTTAGGATTCTTGATTAAACTGTTGTTAAAACCCAGACTCCACACTACACTAGCTAAGACAAAACGAGTGACGTCTTTATCCCTGAAATGGCCTTGACCTGAAATCATCATATCTTCAAGTGCTGGACAGAAGTAGGCCTAACCCAAACCCAAATAACTTGGGCAATGTTACAGTTAAAGAGTAGGTGGTTCCTAGTTTCCAACTTGCCACAATACTTGCAATTCTCTGATCCCTTTCCTTTCTTGATTTTTAGATGCTCACCAGTCTGAACCCTGTCATGCCACAACATCCAAATGAAGATCTTAATTTTCAAAGGCAGTCTACTCTTCCATAAATCAGTCATTCTCAGATCCACCTCTCCACTGTTTTTGATCAATTTATACAAGGATTTTGTTGAAAATTTACCAGAAGTTCCTAGTTTCCAACTTACCACAGTACTTGCAATTCTCTGATCACTTTCCTTTCCTGGTTTTTAGATGCTCACCAGTCTGAACCCTGTCATACCACAACATCCAAATGAAGATCTTAATTTTCAAAGGCAATTTACTCTTCCATAAATAAGTCATTCTCAGATCCACTTCTCCACTGTTTTTGCTCAATTTATACAAGGATTTTGTTGAAATTTACAAGAAGATTCTAGCACCCAGATTACTTCATCATCCTGCTCAGAGATCTCTATCATTTCTAGTTCCTCCTGAAGATCATTCCACTCAGCCACCTCTTCATTTCCTAGCCTCCTTCTAAGATCCAAATCCCACTCTCTATCTAACATGTCTGAAACTGCCCAGTTTGATAGGTCTAAAGAGGCTAGAGGGGGGTGAATAGCCTATTTAAAAAAATCTACAAACAACACTTGAGCAAAGGATTAGTAATAACAACGGCGAAGCGAGTTTTGCGCTAGCCTACTCAAAATGCAAGCCTTCCTATCCGTTCTAGCTATGTCTCTAGAGGCACACACAAGCTTACCTAGATTGCAACTATTTTACTCCTAGGTGGACAAGTAAACTACAAGAGCTACCACTACACAAGTAAATACACAAAGGTAAAAGAGAGGTTGTAGAAGGTTATACAAACCTGCCATGTCATCATCATTGCATGTAAATCATCCTGCATAAACGCATTTTTACTATGCATTAACAAAAATGATTTTATTTCAACATGTGATTGTGCATAAGTGCTTGTGAGTGATTTATTATGTAAATGTTTGTGTTTGTATGCAATTAACTAAATTAAATTGGGAAATAAAAAGGAAATCAAATATAAATCCTAAAGCGGACTTCAAACCCTAATTCAAAAACTATGATGAATCTCATGGAAGTGTCTTAATGAAAGTTGTAGAGCTTTTAAAATGGAACAACTTTTATTTTTGGAGATTTTGAAGTTGTGATATAGAAATTTAAATTAAACTCAAATTACTATGTTGAAATTTAAATTTGAAACTTCAATTTCAAAAATATTGAGAATCTGATAAAAATTCCTTAATAAGAGTTGTAGGGCTCACTGAGTGGAACAACTTATATTTTTACCATTTTTCCAGTTGTTGAGAAAAATTAAAAGTAATTTTAGAATTTTAGTTTTGAAATTCAAAACCCTTTTTACCCCCTTTCAAATGATTTCAAAACTATTCACAATTCGAATGTGGTTCAAAAAGCAAAACTGTTCAGCACTAAATTGACCACAACTTATACATTGGCATTTTTTCGGGTTTCTACACAAAAATGAAAGTAATTGCTAGAAGAAAAGGATAAGGTCCAGGTACTGCTACAGTACCCGTGACCCCCTCCTCTCTGGCCGCACTGGTACGCGCGTGCCGTGCCGTGCGCCGGTGGCGTCCGGGGCCAGCCGGCCGCGTGTCGCCGTCGGGGCCGGGCCTGTGGGGGTCCTCTCCACGTCGCGGACGCCGCCACAGTCCTATAAAACGCACGCTGTCGCCCCTGTCCTTTTCTCTCCACCATCGCCATCGCTGAACAAGCTTCGGTCCATGGCTGATTTGGTGCTGCTCGGAGCCTCACCACCCAATTCCGTTTGACACCAGCTTCACCACATCGTAGCGCACCTCTGGAAACCATTTTCGTCCCTTGCCATCGCCGGAGTCGCTTAGTAGCCGCCGCCTTCTTCTCGGCCTCCGGCGGAGCGCCGCCGCTCCCTGCCCGACGTGGCTACCTCGGCTTGGTGATGCCGGAACAGCATTCCCGCCAGCGGAGCGCACCATTGAGGTCACGGTGAACGTCGACGAGGCACCTCCGAACCACCGTTGCGCCAACCGACTATACTAGGAGCCCACGGTGAGCACCCTGGATCCTCTACAAACCTCAGCCCAAACCCTTCTGCGCCCTGACGGCCGGAACACGTGTGCGCTGTCGGGCACTCACCGGTGAGCCGCCATGGCCACGGCGGGCATGGTCTCGGTGTCCAATCCGCCCTACCAACTCCCTAGATAGGTTCGCGGGGGTGCGCTGTGTTCGTCGTTGAGCTTTGGGTTCGCCGGTGACGAGCCGCCGCGCACGCGAGAGGGAAGAGCCCAGGAAGGGAGAGAGAGAGAGAGAGGGCAGGTCGCGCGGGCCGCGTTGGGCCGCCTGCTGGACCTAGTGGCCCAGTCCAGTGGCGCGGGAAGCAGCCGGGAAAGAGAGAGGGCGCGTGGGCCGGCTTGCGATTTTGGGCCGGTTCGGGCCAAATGGCCGTTTTCATTTAGTTACAAATTAAATTGTATTTTCCAAATTTCTGATAATAAGGATAGTAGGGCACCTTGTTATTTTTGTAGGAAATTAATTGTTGCTCCAAAAATGATGAAATAAACTGTGGAGGTTCTCTGTGTTAAGGCTCATACATGAAAAATAGGAAATAAATGTTTTGGTCACTTTATATATATGGTAAAAATGCCTAATTTAATTCACGAATGGAACTTTTTAAGATTTTTGTAGGCTAGAATAATTATCCAAAAATCATGAAATTTAACTGGGAACTATTTTGGGATAAGATATATCTGTAGAAAAAGTTTGGGCTAAATTTGGAATAGTTTGTGTAATTATTATTTTATGCTCTATAAATTGTTTAATTAAAAAAAAGGTTGTTAGCATTGAATGTTTATGATTTGATTAATATGCAAGTTTTGATCAAATACATTGGAACATATGAACCTTGCTATTTAGAGTGGTGGATCATTTACTTTGTAAGCAGAAAATGAATTGCTTTATGTAGTAATTAAATGCTAAAACGATATACTAATTGATAAGTTGATAAAAATCGGAAACTCTAATGACCTAGGATTGGTGTGACCTTGGCATTGTGTGTTGACCATGGGTTTTATCATGTGTTGAACTTTGGTGCCTTGCTAGCTCGTTTAAGTTCATGCTAATCTTGTTAACTAAGATGCTTAAATGATACTTCAAGTAAACTAGATAAATTGTTAATTAGAAATATTATTAACTTGTGTTATACATATATGATAATAGGATTTTTATGGATCACTTAAGTGCGTATTGGCCATTATTAAAGGAGAGCTATTTCAACTTTCAACAACTGTTAAAATGGTCGATAAACCGAAATAGTTAATAATCGATAATAATTAGTTTGGTTAGCTTGCAATTTTATCGTGAAGAAAAGTTGTACTCAACTTTCAAATTAAGTTATTTTCTATTGATCAGTGATTTTGTACATTTCCTGCATCATGGCATGCATATCATCATGTTAAGTGTTGCATTACTATTTCGTGTAGTGACCGCGCGACGATTATTATCTGAAGCGTATCCCGAGTAAGGTCTTCACTCGGTGGACGTGGACCCTTCTCGGTGATTGCCTTCAGGGTTCTATCTACTTCAAGCAACAGGTAAGCCCTGGTGCATTTGCCCCTTCTTGTTATTTAAAAATATTTATCACTTGAGTTAATCTACTGCATTAGGTTAATAGGAGTTGAGTGATAACCCATTGATGCATTACCTTTCCTTGACCACATATTATACCTGAGACCCTGATTTATTTAAAATATTGAAAAATGCTTAGTCATGCTTAATGATAGAGTTGCAAAAATGTTATTTTGAAAACTGTGATGATATGAAACAAATGAATCATTTTATGGGATTAGAATTGTCCTCGTTTGGTAATGGTATACTTGGCCAGTCCATTATCATCAACGTGGATGGGTTTTCCGTTTGGTTGACCATCTATTTGGGTTAGAGTCCCAACGATCCTCGCCATCGGAAAAGGGATGCGAAAACCGAGTGGTTTCCAGTGTACTTGGGTTAGAGTCCCAATGCATGGTGTCCAACGGAAAAATATTTAGGGACCATTCGTTGTCGGCCTGCTGTGATCATGACTTTGCAACTAGCCACATACTACGGAAAGCCTCTAACTCTGGTGGCTCTACTGCTAGAACCGACAACCACGCACTGGGAGTGGAGAGATGGCGAGAGTAGCGTGTACCCTCGTGGCCGTCGTGCCTGGAGACGAGAGGAGTACTGTGCTCTCAGGTGGCGCAGGACCGGTTCCGGGGTATGAAAAGCCGTGGCAGGCGGGGTTGGCATATGCAAGCTTAAGTGCTACATATGCAGTGTGGATAGGGATCCCCAGCTGGGTACTTTTGGATTCAAATCAACGTTGCTCCTCGGTTAATGGAGACATGATCCTCACCCTTACTGAAACATCCTTTATTTTCCACGAAGGGAAAATCCACAGAATGAGTTATAATGCGATCAAATCAAAGTTTGATTCCATCACATTATCATATATCAGTTGAAATCACAGTCATACAGCGTATGATTACAAGCTTTACAAGTTTTATCTCATTTGAGGATACACCTATTACAGGGTTAACCTAGCAGAAGCATATCTAGTCATCATCAGAGTTGGAGGAATATGTTGTCGAGTGGAGACTTCTCCTTCACGGGTATCATCAGAGTCAATCTTGGCGCAGCATAGTCTTCATCTCCTGAACCAAACTTGAGCGTAGGCACGAGACCTTCTAATACTTCTTATCTCATATCTCTGTTAGTCAGGTAATCTACACACCGCCAGATATGTGCAGGCCATGGTCAGCACTGATGAGCTTTAGTGGAAAAGAGAAAACAAAGGATCTGGCGATCCTAATATTTGGCTATGGTTTGCATCCTAAGCGCATGCAAAGTAATATCAAGTAATATTATCATAATAGTTTGTCAAGTTTTAACCCATATCATCAGTTCCCATCAGTCCATCCCAAATCCATCATCCCACCCATACACCACCTCACACACACACCTCACGCTCAGTCGACAGGCCCAACTCCCTCTCGGGTCCTGTCTCAACGACACACTGCCACACCGGGCACACTGCCAGACAATCATCAACCAGGGGGAGAAAAGAATATCGCTCTCTACACTAGTCAGAGCTTCACAGGAAAGGTCCATAGCCGACGAATCGGCATATGTATCGATCGATCAACCATACACTTTGCAGAGGTTTTACCACTCACAAGATTAGCCATCATCGATGCTGTATAATCATCTAGGCAGAATTCCGGGTGCTTGCTTGCCTAGGTCGATGCCACCCTATCATTTAGCCCTGGGTAACTTCGGGCATGAACCGAAACGCTGAGACTGGGAGACGCAGTACCGGGCCCAATCAGTGGTACTGCGCATCTAGAACGGTACGGGAACTTCCTGCATCCGCCACCGCCCACCCTATCACCTTACAACCTAGCAGTAGTGGCACCGCCCTACCAAGTAGTCTAGCCGTTCCCCGCCCATCGAAGACGAGTGAGCAGTAAAGGATTCCCATGAACCTAGTGCTAGTCCTTCCTAGGTTTGACCAAGCAGGCATCTTCTCTTAGGGGATACTCTCCCCGTGCCTTCACGACACCTTCTGTCACGGGTTTCAAACCACGCAGGCTATCCATCCCGGAACCTTCTCATAAACCATTACCCGCCACAGGTATCTCTCGTGGGAATGCCCAGATGCAACTCCCGGCAAGACTTGCTTACACAGCTCGTCATGTATCCCACTTGGTCGACTCGACCCTCACCACACACCCAAGACACACGCAGCACGCTCATAGTCCACCAGTCTGGCATCCCAAACCAAACCATTCCCAGAGGTTCACCACCAGCATCACATCATAGATACAATGCGAGTGGAGTTAATACATATGGTGATGTAACATGCAAGCAAGTAGGTAGATAGCAATATATAAAAGAGCGTGAGCGCGAAGCTGAGTAGCATAGTAGAGTGGTTGCAAGCAGTGTAATAATGGCTTAGGTAGTTGCATGCATCATATACTAGCAAAAGGAGTAAAGATAAAGCGCTAGCAATTCTAGATATGCAATGTCTAATAGGATTCTCTAAAAGAAGATGCTGCCATGACACCTGCGTTGTCGAGGTAGTAGTGGTATAAGCGTTTTCCAGTTAGTGTAGTTGATCAGTTGTGTCTCCTCCTCCTAGGGCGACTCCACTCCACGGGTCCTTTCGTCGTCTACGTTCTCCTCCTCCAGCGGGTCTCGATCTGATTGTCGCTAATCCAGAATCGGCTACTCCACGAAGCGACTGAGGGCAACAAAACACTCAATACACTAAAAGACAACAAGACGCGGGACGATCCAAATATCACCAGAGAGATAATAAAATGTGCATAAGTTGGCCCTCTCGGCGTATGTCCGATTTCATCGGGCCAAAGAAACAAGAGTGGGGTTTGCTATGCACAAGCTTATGTCACGACCAAGCCAATATGGCTTTATAATAAATGGTTTAGGCTAAAGCTGATCCATAGCAAACACCACGGCTCACAATCTTCCGATTCGAACGCCACGGAGAAGACGGGGATCGAAGGACGGCCGATCAGAAGGGAAGAACAAGGAATTACCAACAATAAATGTTGCGAGTGTTTAATCCACTTGTAGGGTACCAAGGCTGTGATTCAAACGGGTACAATCATACAAATGCTTAAACACCAAGAATCAAGAGAGAGCGAGGGGAGAGGGAGGAGCTAAGTAGGCATGTCCATTTCATATTCTCGGTCACATCTTTAGTGAAGATGGTTTTAAGTAGTCGATCGGGTCGACTCACATAGGTCCGAGATCTTGATATAGAACATAACTTTGCTAACTAAAAAGGGTTAGTCCGGTCTTTGATCCAACCGCCATGAACAAGACGGGATCGAACAGAGCGGGCTATACGGGAATAAAGAGCGAGAAACATAATACAACGGTGGTCTACTTCTTCCAACGCACACGCCACGGTATAGACGGGACGCTAGAAGGGAGCGACATGTAAAAGACGCAAGTGTGCAAACTGCTCGTAGGGTACCACGACCTGGTGCACTGGCACTAAGTCATCTCTCAGATTTGTAGCGGTGCGGTTGTCACCGCGGAATCGAAGAAATGCAGCGGTCGCACAGGGTACAAGCATATGAGGGCTTGAGCATGAAGAATCAAAGAACGGCACACGGGGTATAGTTCCATGGTCATGGCGAGGCATGCTCGCGGCCACAAGCTACACCAACGAGGGGTCGAGTTACACCCGGCATTACGGTCATGGCAGGACAGATCCCGCGATCGCAACGTTCGAACGAGGTACGATTCCTCAGCTGGCTCGAAGGCACGGCACACAGACAGACAACAAGGATAACCAGCAATAAGATCCAAAGACACGACTCAGCAAGACAGTGGAGTAGCAGATTTCCATAGCATTAAGATGGATGGATCCTGTATTACAAATACAGATGCAGATAGATCGTAAGGATAGGATACAACAGATTTGGTAAAACAGATACATGTACAGATAGATTATAAGGATAGTGTACAACAGATATATAGATAGACAGGTGTACAAGAAGTAAGAGAAGGGGTTCTCCAATGTTTCAGCGTCGTATCACTTTGGCTTTCCAACTGTCCAGCATCTATCAATTGGGCTCTCCAACAGTCCAACATCATCTATCGATTAGTCTTTCCAACAGTCCAGCATCATCTAGGGGGCCTCAAGATCTGGCAACAGGGCTACGGCACGAAGGCCGGACAGGGTCGGTGTCAAAGGAAAGTGGCGAGGCTTGCTGTACATGTTCCAGCTTTTCTCGGCCAGCTGCTAGTAGCTTCTGGCCGGCTATGGCTTGCTATCGGCTGGTTGCGGCTAGCCGTGGCCTGCTGCTTGCTGGCCGCGGCTGGCCGGATGGGGCTTTGTGCTGGCTGAAGGCTGGCGGGAGGTGGCGGAGTGTGGCTGGGTTCCCAACAAGGCATGGAATCATAGCACGAAGGCCGATTGTCAAATGGTAAGGTGTACGCGACGGTGATGCCCGTCATGGTTGAGAAGCTACAACACGCTGGAACGCCGTCGAGATGTCGGCGCCCCGGGTGCACGCGACGGCGATGCTCGTCATGGTTGTTCTAAGTGTTCATGGTCTTCCATCCGGTTGGCTGGGTCTAGTCCGACGTGCAGTGAGTGCCACAAAAGGACACGGCAAGTGCGTGTGTGTGCATCGTGTCTACTAACGCCAGCTTCCACATGGTCGACGAGGTCCCTGCAGAGAACACGGCTCGAAGGCCGGACACATGGAGGGATCATCGGCCTTGGGCCGGCAGCAGGTGGGTAGGGGTAAAGGCGGAAGGTTCATCAGCATCTTACCGGCAGCAGGGGTTGGAAGTGCTTGGTCTTTGGTCAGCTCACCGAGAGCTTGCGGACGGCAGATCGCTTGACGCGGGTCGAGCTCGTTGCCGACAGAGCTGCTTCGTGGTGAGGGCGAGGTTCGGTGGCATGGATGGGCTCCAGATGGCTCAGTTTGCAACGGTTCGTGGTGATGCCGGTGCCGGTTCGTCGAGGCTACGCGCAGCTCTGCGGCAAGAGGGTAGGGTTCGGTGGCTTCCTGCAGTGAGCAACAGATGGCACGAAGGCCAACTTCAGGCGAGGACGACGACAGAAACAGGAGCAAGCTAGGACCAGGGGAGTCCGGTGCTGAGGTGCTCACCGGCGGCTGTGGTCGCTTGGCAACGTGGACGACGTCGTGGTGCAGGCAACACGGCTCGGTGGCGAGGAGGACCCGCTGATGCGTGCAGTCGTTGTCACGGCGGTGCTATTCGGGGAAGCCGGGGCTGCTCAGCCGCAGCGCTTCGACGAGGTGGAGATGCAGTTCGCTGCGGCTTGGCGAGGTGCTCGACGTCGGGGTCGAGCAAGTGTCGAGGAAGACGAGATGGCGACCGAGGATGGGGCGGCTTGGAGATGCTCGACCTCGGCTCGGTTCATGGCAGCAGGCAGCCGAGGCCGACGGTGACAGACCGCGTGGCGTGGCGGCCCAAGGTGACGGGCTTCAGCGAGACCGCAGGCACGGTCGTGACAGGGTGCTGCTCAGCATGGCTCCTGCGGCTACGGCACGGCGTGGCCGGCAGCGGCGTGCTACACGACATCGAGAGCACGCGTGCAGGGCAGAAGAGGAGGACGAGCAGGAAGGAGCGGGGAGAAGAGTCGAGCGTGGCGGCGGCGCAGTGGAGAGGGCGTCGTGCGACGGCTGCTCAAGCTTTATATGCACACGGGCTAGGGTTCGGGAGAGACCGAGGTAATCCTCGGCGTCCGTGCCTGGACCAGGACGCGTGGCGGGCATCGGTTACAGGGCGGGGTGCGGCACCTTACGTGTGCGTGCGCGCGTGAGGGCTAGCGGTGGCGGTGCCCTGGAAGAGGAACAGGGGCACTCCCCTAGGGTCCGCACAGGGCAGTGGCTGCTGGGCCAAGTGGGCCGACTGGGCCACCACGCGCTGGGAGCAGGCCTGCGAGGTTGCGGGCTGGCTGAGGTGATTGGGCGATGAGGGAAATCGCGCGCAGTTGCTGTGCCGAGTTGGGGGGAGATGCACGAGCGGGCCGGTTGCTTGTGCTGCGCGCAGGGGCGCCACTTGGGCCGAATGTGGAGAGGTGTTGGGGGCTGGGTAAGAAGAGAAGAGAGGAAAAAGATGGGCCAGTGGCATTGCTTGTTGGTCACAGGCAAAAATGGCGGTTGCTATTCCTCCTCCTCTTTTCCTTTTATATTTCTTATTTCTTGATTGTGATGAAATATTCCTTTAATGATTTATAAGAAAAGTGAGGTGGAAGTAATTTGGCTTAAGAAGATAAAGGAAAAGAGTTTTTCCTTTTTGGACTTGATGCATTTGATGTGTGCTCGAAAGATAATTCGGGAGGAAGTCGAGTGAAATTCAGAGAGGGAGTTACGAAGGGTTTGGTAGGAAAGTTGCTACGGATTTGTGCTCTCCAATGCGAAATCCTAGACCAACTAAGGAACTCGGACAAAATCCTACAAGCAATTCTATATGTATGCTCGGTTGTCAGCGGATTAGTTGGGTTTCGACCTAGATTCTACATGTTTCATATAATTGCAAGAAAAATTTTAAAAAGTTCGTATTTTTGGTTATCGGAAAACCCGGGTTGTTACACTTACAGCGAAGAGTGGTTCGGAACTAGGTGTTTTCGAGAATGAAAAGGAAATTGAAAGTACATGATATATGAGCATTGATATTGGAATTATGGATATGAATAAAATAATATTGAGATCAAATAATGAAATAGGATAGTGATGCTTTTCTGCAAAATACTTTGATTCTTGCTCAAGCCTTACCTTGACTCCCCTCATCCTGCATTCCTGAGTCTAATTTTACACCTTTAGTCGGGTAAGTCTTGCAGAGTACCCCAGTACTCAGGGTTTGTTAACCCCTGTTGCAGGTAAGTTGAGCGTACCAATCTAAGTGGGACCGTGCCGGTTGACGGACCGTGCATGGAAGAAGATGTAATATGATATAACCCTTGGGCAAGGTGTCTAGTTGTAAGATGCTACTCCACTCCGAAACTCTGGTTTGGGATAATGTCATTTATATTTGTAGACCTATGTTTATGTAATTCTTCCGTACTCTTTACTCTGATTTCAATTATTTGTGTAAACTAGTTGTAATACTTGCAAGGTCTTTACAATGAGATCCTCGGGGAAATTAGGGTTTCCTAAGGAACCCGGTAGGCCATCTAGGTCAAGGGGAACTCGTGCAGGCTAGTCAAAGGTCCTTAGGGACGATGAGGGGGCACGTGGGCCCTATGATTAAGGCGGTTCTGTCACAATACCGCCGAGTGAAGTAGATAGCCAATCACCGAAAGATATACCAATACACTCGAAGGTGATGGTCCAGATGAAATCCAAATCAACACAATGGAGATAGAATTTATCCCAAAGTTCACGTGCTTGCCGGCATGCTAGTCCCCGTTGTGTCGACCACTACTCGGTGGTTCGGTGGTTAATTGACAACTAATGTCAAGCTCAACCAATGAGCGCCACTAGAACCTACCACAAGCAAGGTAAGTCAATGACATGAGCAATCCAATAAGCTACCTTGCGGCTCTCTGCCGGGGAAGGTGCAAACCCCTCACAAAGTTCTCCGGAGTGGCCGGAGATAATCTCCAACTCCGCCAACTCCTCCGCTGCCCCAAGACCGTCTAGGTGACGGCAATTACCAAGAGAATAGATGAAAACCGCAACAACAATGATCAACAAGTGTCCAAAGATGATCTAGATGAACACAATGCACTTGGATCACTCCCTAGCTCACTATGAATGAGAATCAAGCTCTAGAGTGAGTGGGAGAGGCTTGAGAGGCTCAAGAGATGCTTAGCAATGAATGAAATGATCAACAGAGCGACCCAAAACCGTTTGATCGATTATTTATAAGTGAGGGTGAAAATCTAGCCGTTTTATAGTTTCTGCGTGCACACCGGACGCTGATTAAGTTTGCACCGGATGCGTCCGGTGGTTGTCCAGTGTACCACTCATTGACACGTGTACTAGCCGTTTGAATTACCTCGCTGTGCGCCAACTCACCGGACGCGGAGCCATCACACCGGACGCTCCGACGCTCGTGTCCGGTGCACTGAACAGGGAGCATCCAGCGAGCTCAAAGTCGCACCGGACTCAGTCCATTGTTAGGTCATCAGACGCTGCCAGCGTCCGGTGCTTTCATTTAGTCAGAAAGCTCGAAGTCTCACCGGACGTGCTGGAGTTACTGTTCCAGCGTCCGGTGCTTACTCAGAGAGGCTCTGGCTGCACTGGAAGCGTCCGGTGCGCACCCACCGGACACGCCCAGCGTTCAGTGCACCTCTGAGAGCTGTTTTTGCCCTCTCTTCAACTACCTTGCTTCTAGGCGCTAACAACCAAGTGTATAAACACTTAGGCACGAGTGTTAGCTTGATTTTAAGTTCACTTTGTAAGGTTTTAGGTTAGTGCTCTAGATCTAAATGCATATGCTCAACTATGTCAACTAGAGGCACTTGATGACCGAGGTTGTTAACGAAGTTTCATCCCCCTTAATAGTACGGTCATCTAACCTAAATATGATCACACTCTCTATAGTGTCTTGATCACTAAAAATGGAAAGAGCCCTATTGATTTCACCTTTGCCTTGAGCTCCATCCAATGCACCAAGTGTAGAAGCATTTGATCCTCAAGTTGATGGGCTTACTCCAATGACTTGGATGCCTTCATAACTCCACACTTGATCTTTCAACCACACGTAATCACAACACTCAAACATGTGGTTAGATACTAGGTGTCATCAATTAGCCAAAACCAAACATAGAGCTTTCAGTCTTCGGTTCTACTGATCCTGAAAAGCCTTGAATATTTAATCTTAAGAGGGCATTCTCCCAATCAGACCTCATGGCAAAACTTGATTTTCTTGCCATTGCCCACTTTCCAAGCTATCCCTTTTTCATACAAATCTCTTGCTTTAGAGAGGCCTTGCCAAAATTGAGAGCCGTTTCTATGTTTACTTTGACAGAAACCGCTTCCTTTCAGGTATTTTTTTCCTGAGCACCTTAAGAGCCATAGTGCTTTCACCACTGTCAAGCGTAAAGATCCATTTAGCAAGAAGGGCAGTATTCATGGTCTTAGTATCTATGAAACACAGCCCCCTTGGCCTTGGGAACTGCTAGCGCTTCCCATTTAATCATGTGATATTCTTTTTGTTACCCACTCCTCCCCAAAAAAATCTGCTTCTCAGAGCATCCAACCTCTTATGGTTCCCCTCATGCAACCTATGGAAATCCATGGAGTACATAGGAATGCTTGAAAGGCTAGAGTTAATTGGGATAGCTCTGTCTCCATAGGATAGTTGGTTGCATTTCCAAGTTTCAAGTCTATTCTCCACTTTAACCACAGATCAGCTCAACTCTTCCTTGGATAATCTCTTAAAGTTGATGGGAAGACCTAAGTACTTCATTGGAAACTGGCCTAGTTTGCAATTGAAAGCATCTGATATACACTCAGCTTCTTCTTCTTCTTCTTCTTCTTCAATTCCAACCATGAACACCTCTGATCAATGTCAATTTGTTCCAATTATCAAATAATCTGAAAAGTTCAGAACTGACTTTTCTTGATGTCAAGAGTATCACTCCTCTCAGCCTTATATGAAAAGAGAACTCTAACCAAGTCAATTCAACCTTACTGAAAGGGACATACATATCAATGAAAAATAGTATTCTCAAACTTCTAGTTCCCTGCATGAAATTCTGAAAGGGAATTACATGCACTTATATTGACAGTCTAACAACAATTTATCAACAGTTCCATGCCAATATGCACAATTATTTTACTTTAAATTACGCTCTGTATACTATCTGTAGAGAAAACACACATTCAAAATAGCAATAGCACTCCACTATGGCCTTGTCAGTGTTCCATACTTGGTTTGCTTTATTCCTCTCAACCATGTAAATAAGAAATTTTGGTAAATAACGAGTAGACAAAATACTTCAGTCCATTAGAACACAGAAGTCTCATACAAATATCAAGCATATCAGAAAGCTTAAATTGGGGGTAGACATGAAACAAAGGTATCTATAGATACTGAAGATTTAGGACATCCTGATGGCTACAATATTTGATTCCAAACATGCAAGCAGTGAGTGGATAAGGGTTCAAATGTGAAACGAGAAATTAAGAAACATTGTTGGGTCTTTGTAACAGAACCGCCTAAATCACATGGCCCACAGGCACCTGTCATTGTCACTAATGACCTCTGACAGCCGGGCCCGTGTCCCAGATGATCTAGGAGGCCCTGCCGGGTTACATCAGCACCCGTTTCTCCGACAGGATCCCATTGCGAAGCCATTACAGAATTACAATATTTCATAATAAAATACATCAGAGTAAAAGTGCGGAAGATTGAATAGTACTTAGATTACAAACCGTTGTCCAAATAGAATTCAAGTGCAGTTATTACAGATCATAATTAAAAATAGTGGCAGTAGCAGTAGAATAACAATACAACATACTAAGATGAATGATAACACGAACCTTGTTCACGGGTTCAACTTTACTCTTCCTCGCTACCGTCCTGGATGATGGTCACATAGCAAGGGGCAAGACAGACCTCCGGCTGCTGACTACCTGTAACGGGGTTAACAAACCCTGAGTACGGGGGTACTCCGCAAGACTTACCCGACTAAGAAAGGAATGAGACTCAAGGAATGCAGGTTGAGGGGAGTCAAGGTAAGGCTTTAGCAAGAGTCAAAGTCTTTTGCGGAAAAAAGCATTACTAAACCTGCTTTCAGTATTTTTACTCAATATTATTATAATCAACATCAATAGTTCACAATTCTTTCACATATATCCTTCTATTCCAATTACTTATTCATTCTCAAAAACATCCTAGTTCCAAACCACTATTCGATGTAGGTGTGAGGATCAAGTCTCCATAACCGAGGAGCAACGGCTATTCGAATCGATTAGTACCCAGCTGGGGATCTCTAACCACACTGCATATGTAGCACCTAAGCTTGCATATACCAATCCCGTCTACCACGGTTTTTCTATCCCTGAACTGGTCCTGCGCCACCCGAGAGCACAGTACTCCGCTCGTCTCCAGGCACGCCGGCCATGAGGGTACACGCTACTCTCGCCATCTCTCCACTCCCAGTGCGTGGTTGTCGGTTCAAGCAATAGAGCCACCGGAGATAGGGCTTCCTGTAGTATGTGGCTAGTTGCAGTCCCTAATACTTTCCGTTGGAAACCATGCATTGGGACTCTAACCCAAATACACTGGTGACCACCCGGTTTTCACATCCCTTTTCCGTTGGCGACGATAAGTTGGGACTCTAACCCAAACATATGACCACCACCCGGAAAACCCATCCCCGTTGATGACAATGGACTGGCCAAGTACACTGCCAACGACGAAGACAATACCATTCCCTTTCCAATGATTCATTCTTTGCATTTCACCATAGTTGCAAATAGCATTTTTGCAAAGCTAGTAATTAAGCATTACTAGGCATTTTTCGATACTTTAAATAATTTAGGTTCTCAGGGTATAATAAGTGGTCAAGGAAAGGTAATACATCAATAGGTTATCACTCAACGCTTATTAACCTAATGCAATAGATTAACTCAAGTGATAAAACATTTTTAAATAGAAGGAGGGGCAGATGCACCGGGGCTTGCCATGGATTGCGTAAAGAGTAGGGTCCGGGTCGGTGCCACAAATGTCAAAGCCTTGCACAACCTCCGGAGCAGTCTCCTCAGCAGTCTCTTCAGTTTTCACCTCCAAATCACCGGTCACTACACGTATGCAATAATGAATGCATGAATGCGATGCGATAAAACGGGTACATGAAATAATGAATAAAACAACCTTTGAACACTACTACCATCCATAACCTATTCAAAGTAATTGTTTCTAAAAGCCTACCCTAGGTCATAAGGGTTTTTGACCTAAGACCACAATCAATCCAAAATTCACACCAACCCTAAATGATTAAGGTTTTCATTTATTTTATTAAGCAATTAATCAAGCATTTAATTAATAATTAATTAAACTATTTTCATTTGATGCTAAACTTTACCAATAGTTAGCTCTTGACCTAAAACAGTGGCAAAATAAATTTCATGATTTTTGGAGCCACCGAGAATTAATTAAAATTGCATAAAGTCACATTTATCATTTAATCTACAGATTTATAGCTCATACAGAAAGTGTCCAAATCCTATATTTCATATTTTTGTTAAATACTACACATCACAGAGAGCATCCACAAATATTTTCATGATTTTTGGCTTAACATAAATATTCATAGAAAAATAGCAAAACAGTTTACTATTCATTAAAAATGGAAATGGAAAAAGGCATTGGAAAATCCCTAGTAAATGGAAAACCTATTGCGGCCCGCAGCGGCCCACAAACAGAACAACGGGCCCACTCGGCCTGCCCCGCACCGCGCCGGCCATTTTGCTAAAGAGACCCCGAATAAAAAGGAAACTAACCCGCAATCCACATAACACTATTCATATGAGTCTTTCGGTTTGCATTTAACCACCTGGATCTTTCCACATAACACTATTCATATGAGTCTTTCGGTTTGCACTTAACCCCCTGGATCTTTCCTCCATCTAACCCGACACCCTTCCCTCTCTCACAGGCGCTGACCGGCGAGTGCCAGGCGTTTGACCGGCCCCCTAACTCGCCGACGGTGAGCCGGTTGGCCCAACCATGGGTACCAGTGAACTCGAGACTCGCCCGCGAACTAAACAAGCTACGTGTCGACCTCCTTTAGGTACTGGGGTGTACCCAGCCATGACCACGGTGGCTCGGCCCCGACGGCGTGCCTCACGCCGGTGAGCTCAAGCCAGTAGAGACCAAGGTTAAGTGCGTTAAGGATTCAGGGGCTCACCACGGTTTGGTTTGGCTAGATGGTTCGACCTACGATGGTGCAGAGAAACGAGGACGGCGAGGATGGCGGATGAGACGACGCGAAGACCACGAAGAGGTCCTGTTCCGAGTTACCCAAGACCCCAAACAAGAAACCAACGGGAGCATGAATATCACCGTCCAGTATGGAGCACAAAACACCGGTCAAAACGGAGAGGGCACTCGCCGAGACGAAGCTGGCCACGTCGAAGTTGCCCACGGCGGCGCTCGGTCGGAGCAGAGGAAGAAGAACGCGGCAGTGTGGCGCACTCCGGCAACAACAAGCCAACCCAAATGGCTCGGGAGGTGCGCAATGGACTGAATTAAACTACTGCACGATGGAGAGGGTGGAGGTGGATGGGTGAGCGGCAATTCGGCCGATGACCGAGGGGTGCCCGCCAGGTGACCGAGATGGAGTGAGGGAGGAAAAGAGAGACGGTTGTCGCCTTTAAGCGGCCGGGAGGAGGGGATAAGGATTGCCATGCGTCCGGGGCCCCCGTGCGACGCAAACGCAGCAGGTGACAACGCACTGCCCCGGCCGGACGGCGGCAGCGCGCGCCGCGCGCACGCGCACACGAGCGACGGGCAACGGTAGGGGCCCGGTACTGTAGCTATGACCCCTAGGTCAAATGCTATTCAGTTCAAATGATGGTCTTATGGTTTGAATCAGTGAAAATGACCAATATAAAAGTTGTGGCAAATTTCAAAGTAGAACATTTTTGCTTTTTGGACCAAGTTTAAATTCGGCCAAATTTTGAAATTACAGAAAAGGGTGTAAAAGCCAAGTTTGAATTTGATTTGCAATTCATAAAAATTCTCCAAATTTTGCTATATAAGTTGAAAATCTATAAAGATAAAAGTTGTTCTAATTGTTGAGCTCTACAACTTTCATTAAGGGTATTTTGTCAGATTCTTGATAATTTTTGAATTGATGTTTCAAATTTGAATTTCAAGTGACTGTTTTGAGTTTAATTCAAATTTCCAGTGCATAACTTCAAAATCTCCAAAAATAAAAGTTGTTTCATTTTAAAAGATCTACAACTTTTATTAAGACACTTTCATCAGATTTCTTATAGTTTTTGAATTAGGTTTTTGATGCCTAATTAGGGCTTAATTTAATTTTTCCTTTTAATTAAACATTTAATTTCCAAAGAAAGGTTTAATTACACAATCAATCATAAACACAATCAAGTCACTCTAGGAGCCCTAAGCACAATAACAGGCAGACAATTAAATTAAATATGATGACATGGCAGATTAATTAAATGTAATATCAGAGGTATTACAGCCTTCCCCCTAAAAGAAATCTCGTCCCGAGATTTGATATATGATAAAGACTTAAAACAAGGTAATGGAAAAGAAAATGTGTCAATTAAACCTAATTCAACCTTGATCATTAAACGAGTAGAGGAGTTTATACATTACACAACTCGAAACCTTACATCTACAGGGTAGCGAAAAATTCGAGGAAATTTTCTGCGAGATAGTCTTCCGATTCCCAAGTGGCTTCATCTTCGGAATGCTGCCTCCATTGGATCTTGTACCACCTGGTTGTAGTTCTTCGGGTAACGCGATCCTTTCGATCTAAGACTCGAATCGGCTACTCGGAGCAAGTCAAATCCGGTTCGAGTTCCACGCCTTCAACATCAATGACTTGGTCAGGCACTCGCAGACATTTCTTCAATTGTGACACGTGGAACACGTTGTGCACTTCGGAGAGGTGCTCCGGCAATTGCAGCTTGTAAGCTACTTTTCCCACACCTTCTATAATCAGAAATGGTCCAATATATCGTGGGGCTAACTTGCCTTTGACTTCGAATCGGTTGACCCCTTTCATTGGTGACACCTTCAGGTAGACATAGTCTCCAATCTTAAATGCTAGCGAACGGCGCCTTTGGTCAGCATAACTGTTTTAACGTGACTGTGCCACCTTCAAATTCTCCTGTATCAGTCGAACCTTTTCTTCGGCTTCATTGACCAAATCAACTCCATAAAATCATCTGTCTCCTGGTTCAGACCAATTCAACGGAGTACGACACCTACGACTAGTAGACTGCTTCAAACGGAGCCATCTTGATGCTTTCTTGATTGCTGTTGTTGTATGAGAACTCTGCCAAAGCAAAACACTCGTCCCACATGTTGGTATAATTGAGTGCACAAGCCCTCAACATGTCCTCAAGTACTTGGTTGACTCTTTCAGTCTGTCCATCAGTTTGCGGATGGTACGCTATGCTATGCAAAAGTTTCGTCCCTAATGACTTGTGAAATGCCTTCCAAAAATTAGAGACAAACTAGATATCCCGATCGGAGACAATGGTCTTCGGCACTCCATGCAGCTTCATCAGGTTTTCTATATACAGCTTTGCGTATGTCGGTGCCCTGTAATCCTTCTTGACTGGTAGAAAATGAGCTTGCTTTGTGAGGCGGTCCACAATAACCCAGATTGAATCGAAACCTCAAGGTGTCTTGGGCAAACCTACAATAAAATCCATACTAATGTCTTCCCATTTCCACGCAGGAACAGGCAATGGTTGCAGCTCTCCCCCAGGCTTCATATGCACAGCTTTCACTTTTTGACATGTATCACACCGGGAAACATACCGAGCAATTTCTATTTTCATCTTAGTCCACCAAAATTTTTGTTTCAAATCCTGGTACATCTTGTTGCTTCCTGGATGAATAGAGAATCTTGTTAAATGTGCTTCATCGAGGATCTTTTGACGCAACTCAGGTATCTTTGGAACTACCAGACGATCCTTGAACCACACGACACCTTCATCATCAATCCTGAAGCAATCTGCCTTGCCGGCTTGAACTTTCTCCTTGATGTGCTTGATTCCTTTGCTTCCCTTTTGGGCAGCAATGATTTGCTCACGGATATGTGTTTCAATGCTGATGTTGGCTAGACTGCCCTGTGGAACTATTTCTATGCCTAACTTTTCCAGCTCATAATATAAAGATAGGTCATATGGCTTTATGGTCAAACAGGTGCAGTGAACTTTCCGACTGAGTGCATCAGCAACCACATTAGCTTTACCCGGATGGTAATGTACTTCTATATCATAATCCTTTATCAACTCAAGCCATCTTCTTTGTCTCATGTTTAACTCTTCTTGGGTAAAGATGTACTTGAAGCTCTTGTGGTCAGTGTAGACATTACAAGTACTACCTAGCAGATAATGACGTCAGATCTTCAAGGCATGTACCACTGCTGCCAACTCCAAGTCATGGGCGGGATAATTTTCTTCATGATGCTTGAGCTTTCGCGAAGCATAGGCAATAACTCGACCCTCTTGCACCAGGACACAACCAAGACCAGTACCAGATGCATCGTAGTACACATCAAATGGCTTTTTAACATCGGGCTGAGCTAAGACTGGTGCTGTGGTCAACAGTCTCTTCAAAGTCTGAAAAGCTTTCTCACACTTGGGTGACCAGACGAACTTGACCTGATTTTTCAACAACCCGGTAATAGGCTTGGCTATTCTAGAAAAATCCTGAATAAAGCGATGGTAGTATCCCGCCATTCCCATGAAACTGCAGACTTGATGTACCGTGGTTGGTGGCTTCCAATTCAAGATTTCCTCCACTTTACTCGGATCAACGGATACGCCTTCGGTTGACAAGATATGCCCGAGAAATGGAACTCTGTCCAACAAAAACTCACACTTGCTAAACTTGGCATAAAGTTGATGTTCTCTTAAGCGAGTCAGGACAACACGGAGGTGGTTGGCATGTTCTTCAGGGGTTTGAGAATAAACAAGAATGTCATCGATGAACACAACTACAAATTTGTCGAGCTCAGGCATGAAGATGGAGTTCATGAGATACATGAAATAGGCAGGGGCATTGGTTAGACCAAAGGACATGACTAGGTACTCATATAGGCCGTATCTGGTGGTGAAGGCTGTTTTTAGAATGTCTTCGGGACGGATTTTTTATTTGGTGGTAGCCAGACCTAAGGTCAATTTTTGAAAACACTTTGGCTCCAGCTAGTTGGTCAAAGAGTAGGTCAATACGAGGTAAAGGGTATTTGTTTTTGATGGTGACCTCGTTAAGCGGACGGTAGTCAACACAGAGTCAGAGGGATTTGTCCTTCTTCTTCACAAAGATAGCAGGGCAACCCCACGGAGACGAGCTAGGTCTAATGAAACCCTTATCCAGCAAATCTTGCAACTGAACCTTTAGCTCTGCCAGTTCTTTGGGAGGCATCCTATAGGCTCTACGAGATATAGGTGCTGTTCCAGGTTTCAACTCAATAGCAAACTCCACATCACGATCAGGTGGTAAACCAGGCAAATCATCGGGGAACACGTCCGGAAATTCACAGACTATCGGAATATCCTGCATTTCTTTGACTGCGGTTGCACAGATCCTACCAACTGCTCTTTGAGGTATTGGAAGTGGAATGAGGAGTTGGGTTTGACTATTAGGTAAGTTTACCCTGATGGTTCTATTCAGCACGTCAATGAGAGCCTTGTACTGATACATCCAATTCATGCCTAATATCACATCTATGTCCTGATCTTTGAGTACTATTATGGTGGTAGGGAATATATGCCCACCCAGTTCTATAGGTACTCGTTGCACTACCTCCTTAGTATTTATACGCCCTCCGGGCGAATGTATTAGGAAAATTTTCTTTATTTCCCCAATTGGTATCTCATGCTTGACGACAAATGTGCGATTGATGAATAAATGAGATGCACTAGAATCAAAAAGCATAATAGCAGGGTGACTTGCGACAGGGAACCTACCCATCATGACGGGTTCACCCTCGGGAATCAGATCAACTTGGGTGTAGTAGACGTGGCCTGCTTTCTTGACCACCTTTCCTTTTTGGGCATGCTGCTGATGACCACGCTGCAGAGCCTATTGCTGCTGATGACCATGACCCTTCTGAGCATTTTGGTTGTACTACTTGGGAAACGGGCAGTCACGGGACCAGTGGCCCATCTTGCCACAGTTATAGCAAGGGTGCTTGTAGTTGACCTGTGGGGTGGTGACACGAACGCCAGGGGCATTCGGCTGAGTGGTGTTTTGCTGGTTGGAGGTGTGGGAGGAAGCAGCAGTATGAATAACAACCTGCTGCAGAGGGTACGGTGGACGAGAGTGGTGAGTGGGATGGTAAATGAGTTTCTGACGTTTCTGGCCGCCAGAAGACCTAGACTTCTTCTTCTTTTCCTCTTGGTATTTTACAGTCACTCTCTGCAAAGGCAATGGCAATATTGACAGCTTCATGGTAGGTGTAGTGGAGGTTGTTGGACAGGCTTCGCTGAATCTTGTAGTTCAGCCCCCTGATAAAGCAGTCCTTCCTTTTCTGGTCTGTGTTGGTGTGCTCAGGGGCATATTGGGACAGATAGTTGAATTGACCAACATACTACGTCACTGTAGATTCCTTCTGCTGCAGTGCCAGAAACTGATCAAGCTTCATCTTCGTAACACTGGCTAGGATATAGTGGGCACGGAAAGCTTCACGGAATTCTGCCCAGGTCATTTGGTGTCCATCGGGCTGAGCTGCCAGGAGATTTGCATACCAAGCGCTGGTAGGACCTCGAAGTTGCTGTGCTGCGAACTGGGGCTTCTGATGCTCAGTGCCGTGTATCAGACTAAATTTTTGCTCCATGGTGCGGAGCCAATCATTAGCCTCCAATGGCTCATCGGCCTTGGTGAACACAGGTGGACTGGGTATCAGTGAAGTCCACATAAGTTGTCTCATCGTCATCGCGGCGGCCACGACACCCACCATGGTTGTCCCTATTTTGCGCCATCGCATTGGCAGGCATTAGCCAAGGCTGCAATAGCATCGGTTAAGGTTGGTGGAATAGGCAGGTGGGTTGGGAGCAGCTCCATCCTCGGAGGTACCAGCACTGGACGAACAGGTATTGACAGGCATCTGTTTAATTGCAAACTAAATTTAGAACTAACATTACTTAACGAAGCATAGTAGTGGTACAAACTTAAACATTACAACACTTAAACGATGCTTAAAAGACACGACTAGGACTTAAACAAAGTTCCTAAACCCAAAGCTAAGGTTCTTGACACACCAACATTACAACACAAATGATAACGATAAGCTGACGTCCCTAGTCCTAAGACTAGTCTAGTCGTCGTCGATCACGATCACCTCCTCCTCGTCATCATCCTCCACGATCACATCCTCCATGGGATCAACTGTCTCTTCAAGGTCATCCTCAACAACCTGCTCCTCACCTTCCTTCTGCCCAGGTCCCTCGACCACACCAAACTCAGGCTCCTCCTCCTGAGGAACAAGGACACGGTTGAGCTCATTGTGAAGCCTGTGGATCTCCTCATGCAAAGCATAATTGTATTCCTCGATGTGCTCAACATAGTTCTCCGACTCGTGGACCCTTGCCCGGGCCACGTCCTCACGTGCCCAAGCCTCCTCCCTCTCGCGAGTCAGGCGGTCCACCTCACGCTGCAGCTCGGCGACCATGCGCACATCCCTGTAGTGGTCATGACGTGCCACCCTGAAGTCCTCAGTGAGCAGCTTGATCTCCTCCTTGAGCTCCTTGCGACTGCGGCGGGGATGGCTACCAGACACCTCTCTGTCACGTGGCGCCAGCTGGTGGCGCGGAAACTCCCTAGGGACCAGTCATCTTGCGAGCTGTGAGCTTACGGCGTGCCAGCTGGAGAAGGTAAGTTTGAATTAGTAAAGATATAATAGGCTAGTATGAATAGGTTTGATAGATACTAACCCATATACCCACTTTTAAGGAGGAAGTTATTATCATGGTGAATTAAACATGATGCATGAATCATACTTACGAATTTTAAATCAATGTAAGGTAAATAAATGCATAAATAACTTTAACATAGGGCTAGTAATAATGCTATTTCACTTGCTACCATAACTATATTACGGAATAAGATAAGAATAAGCAATTTGGACTAAAATAGCAAATTTAGATTTTTATGATCCAAAATATTTTGAAGTTTTGCAAAGTAATACCGTAAAGATTTAGCAATGGAACGCTATGATACCAGCTGTAACAGAACCGCCTAAATCACATGGCCCACAGGTACCTGTCATTGTCACTAATGACCTCTGACAGCCGGGCCCGTGTCCCAGATGATCTTGGAGGCCTTGCGGGGTTACATCAGCACCCGTTTCTCCGACAGGATCCCATTGCGAAGCCATTATAGAATTACAACATTTCATAATAAAATACATCAGAGTAAAAGTGCGGAAGATTGAATAGTACTTAGATTACAAACCGTTGTTCAAATAGAATTCAAGTGCAGTTATTACAGACCATAATTAAAAATAGTGGCAGTAGCAGAAGAATAACAATACAACATACTAAGATGGATGATAACACGAACCCTGTCCACGGGTTCAAATTTACTCTTCCTCGCTACCGTCCTGGATGATGGTCACACAGCAAGGGGCAAGACAGACCTCCGGCTGCTGACTACCTGCAACGGGGTTAACAAACCCTGAGTACGGGGGTACTCCGCAAGACTTACCCGACTAAGAAAGGAATGTGACTCAGCAATGCAGGCTGAGGGGAGTCAAGGTAATGCTTTAGCAAGAGTCAAAGTCTTTTGCAGGAAAAAGCATTACTAAACCTGCTTTCAGTATTTTTACTGAATTTTATTATAATCAACATCAATAGTTCACAATTCTTTCACATATATCCTTCTATTCCAATTACTTATTCATTCTCAAAAACATCCTAGTTCTGAACCACTATTCGATGTAGGTGTGAGGATCAAGTCTCCATAACCGAGGAGCAACGGCGATTCGAATCGATTAGTACCCAGCTGGGGATCCCTAACCACACTGCATATGTAGCACCTAAGCTTGCATATACCAACCCCGTATACCACGGCTTTTCTATCCCTGAACCGGTCTTGTGCCACCCGAGAGCACAGTACTCCTCTTGTCTCCAGGCACGCCGGCCACGAGGGTACACGCTACTCTTGCCATCTCTCCACTCCCAGTGCGTGGTTGTCGGTTCAAGCAATAGAGCCACTGTAGATAGGGCTTCCCGTAGTATGTGGCTAGTTGCAAAGTCTCGATCACAGCAGGCCGACAACGAACGGTCCCTAGTACTTTCCGTTGGAAACCATGCATTGGGACTCTAACCCAAATACACTGGTGACCACCCGGTTTTCACATCCCTTTTCCGTTGGCGACGATAAGTTGGGACTCTAACCCAAACATATGACCACCACCCGGAAAACCCATCCCCGTTGATGACAATGGACTGGACCAAGTACACTGCCAACGACGAAGACAATACCATTCCCTTTCCAATGATTCATTCTTTGCATTTCACCATAGTTGCAAATAGCATTTTTGCAAAGCTAGTAATTAAGCATTACTAGGCATTTTTCGATACTTTAAATAATTTAGGTTCTCAGGGTATAATAAGTGGTCAAGGAAAGGTAATGCATCAATAGGTTATCACTCAACGCTTATTAACCTAATGCAATAGATTAACTCAAGTGATAAAACATTTTTAAATAGAAGGAGGGGCAAATGCACCGGGGCTTGCCTTGGATTGCGTAAAGAGTAGGGTCCGGGTCGGTGCCACAAATGTCAAAGCCTTGCACAACCTCCGGAGCAGTCTCCTCAGCAGTCCCCTTCAGTTTTCACCTTCGAATCATCGGTCACTACACGTATGCAATAATGAATGCATGAATGCGATGCGGTAAAACGGGTACATGAAATAATGAATAAAACAACCTTTGAACACTACTACCATCCACAACCTATTCAAAGTAATTGTTTCTAAAAGCCTACCCTAGGTCATAAGGGTGTTTGACCTAAGACCACAATCAATCCAAAATTCACACCAACCCTAAATGATTAAGGTTTTCATTTATTTTATTAAGCAATTAATCAAGCATTCAATTAATAATTAATTAAACTATTTCCATTTGATGCCAAACTTTACCAACAGTTAGCTCTTGACCTAAAACAGTGGCAAAATAAATTTCATGATTTTTGGAGCTACCGAGAATTAATTAAAATTGCATAAAGTCACATTTATCATTTAATCTACAGATTTATAGCTCATACAGAAAGTCTCCAAATCCTACATTTCATATTTTTGTTAAATACTACACATCACAGACACCATCCACAAATATTTTCATGATTTTTGGCTTAACAGAAATATTCATAGAAAAATAGCAAAACAGTTTAATATTCATTAAAAATGGAAATGGAAAAAGGCATTGGAAAATCCCTAGTAAATGGAAAACCTATTGTGGCCCGGAGCGGCCCACGAACAGAACAGCTGGCCCACTCGGGCCTGCCCCGCACCGCGCCGGCCATTTTGCTAAAGAGACCCCGAATAAAAAGGAAACTAACCCGCAATCCACATAACACTATTCATATGAGTCTTTCGGTTTGCACTTAACCCCCTGGATCTTTCCTCCTTCTAACCCAACACCCTTCCCTCTCTCACAGGCGCTGACCGATGAGTCGCCGGCAGTTTGACCGGCCCCCAACTCACCGACGGAGAGCCGGTTGGCCCAATCCACGGGTACCAGTGAACTCGGGACTCGCCCGCGAACTAAACGAGCTACATGTCGACCTCCTTTAGGTACTAGGGTGTACCCAGCCGCGACCGCGGCGGCTCGGCCCCGACAGGCGTGCCTCACACCGGCGAGCTCAAGCCAGTAGAGACCAAGGTTAAGTGCGTTAAGGATTTAGGGGCTCACCACGGTTTGGTTTGGCTAGATGGTTCGACCCGCGATGGTGCAGGTCCTGTTCCGAGTTACCCAAGACCCCAAACAAGAAACCAACGGGAGCATGAATATCACCGTCCAGTATGGAGCACAAAACACCGGTCGAAACGGAGAGGGACTCACCGAGACGAGCTAGCCGTGTCGAAGTTGCCCACGGCGGCGCTCGGTCGGAGCAGTGGAAGAAGAACGCGGCGTGTGGCGCACTCCGGCAACAACAAGCCAACCCAAATGGCTCAGGAGGTGCGCAATGGACTGAATTACAAACGCAAACGCCGGTGATCGAGATGGAGTGAGGGAGGAAAAGGGAGACGGTTGTCGCCTTTAAGCGGCCGGGAGGAGAGGATAAAGATTGCCATGCGTCCGGGGCCCTCGTGCGACGCAAACGCGGTGGCGACGACGCACTGCCCCGACCGGATGGCGGCAGCGCTACGCCGCGCGCACGCGCACATGGGCGATGGGCAAGAGTAGGGGCCCGGTACTGTAGCTATGACCCCTAGGTCAAATGCTATTCAGTTCAAATGATGGTCCTATGGTTTGAATCAGTGAAAATGACCAATACAAAAGTTGTGGAAAATTTCAAGTAGAACATTTTTACTTTTTGGACCAAGTTCAAATTCTTCCAAATTTTGAAATTACAGAAAAGGGGGTAAAACCCAAGTTTGAATTTGATTTGCAATTCATAAAAATTCTCCAAACTTTGCTATATAAGTTGAAAATCTGTAAAGATAAAAGTTTTTCTAATTGTTGAGCTCTACAACTTTCATTGAGGGTGTTTTGTTAGATTCTTGATAATTTTTGAATTGATGTTTCAAATTTGAATTTCAAGTGACTGTTTTGAGTTTAATTCAAATTTCCAGTGCATAACATCAAAATGTCCAAAAATAAAAGTTGTTCTATTTTAAAAGATCTATAACTTTTATTAAGACACTTTCATCAGATTCCTTATATTTTTTGAATTAGGTTTTTGATGCCTAATTAGGGCTTAATTTAATTTTTCCTTTTAATTAAACATTTAATTTCCAAAGAAAGGTTTAATTGCACAATCAATCATAAACACAATCAAGTCACTCTAGGAGCCCTAAGCACAATAACAGGTAGACAATTAAATTAAATATGATGACATGGCAGATTAATTAAATGTAATACCAGAGGTATTAGAGTCTTTAACCAACCCGATGACTAGCTCTCTCTTGGGGTCTATAAATACCATCCCAACCGGCCAAGACAAGTGTGGAGAAGTGAGGAAACTTTCCAAGGGTGTTGTGGCACCATTTTAGAGCTCTCCACTTGTATAGTGTTTAGTGATACATTTGGTGATTAGCGTAGGTGTTTTGCTGAAGTGTTTAGGTTTATTAGACCATGTCTTATGCACTTACTCTAGGTTTTAGACCTAGTGTTTAGTGAGGTTTGTATACCTCTTATCCAAATGTGCTTGCATGCACCGTGCTTGTACTCGGCGGGGCTTGTAGTCCTGCGAGACCACACCAACCGTGCTTGTGGTGTGGCCGTCACCGTGTACCGGAGGGAACAAAGCCCACAGTGGTTCGGCCAGGAAGTTTGATAGTGAAGACGGTGGGGAGCATCTGAGGAGAGCTTGCCTTGCGAGGCACACCGGAGACCCACTTGCGCGTGGTGAAGGCCCGGGGCTATCCACGGAGTGACCCGACTGGGAGTTTGGCCCTTGTGAGGGGCTATAACGAGGACCAGGAGGAAGCTTGAGCGCTAATATCTTGATGCGGATGCCACTTCTTAGAAGTCAATAGTGACCCGTTGCAACGCACGGTTATTTGTGCTAGTCTAAATCTAACATCTCTCTCTTTTTTATATACTTTTCACCGGTGCTGCATTCGTTCCATTATTCCTACTTTTAGTTGGTCAAAATATCATTGCTGTCATATATTCATGTTTCTAGGTCAAGAAGTGGCTAAAGTCAGTCTAAGACACTTTCCATTGAATATCCTTCACATAATAAATGAACTTGATAAGGCTAAGTCTAAAAAGGTCAAACCCACAAGGATGAAGAAAGGGCTTGGTAAAGTGGCCTTAGAGAATCCAAAGGTGCCAATTGACAACCTCTTAATGGGCACAAAAGGTAGAAGAGGATAGCCTCTTAATCCTGCAGTGAGTATAAGAAGCAGAAGGCTCAGTGTCGCATTTCTCATATGCTTTTTTTCATGAGCCTTTTACATGTGTGCCATTATGAAAGTTTGTAATTCCACACAAGCCACTGGAAAGTTGGAGCGCGCACTGGTGCCACTGCTCTAAACTTCTTTGTCGTGCATGCCATTCCGTCTCGAATCCGTAAGCACTTGACGGTTTGGGAGCCCTGACAAGCGGGTCCCAGTACATTGATGGCCATTCTTGCCCCTGATCTATCTTGAGAGCGGATAGCGTGTTGACCGCCATCTCACTCTCACTCTCCCACTCGACCTCCCCTCTCGCTCCTCCTTCCCTAACCCTAAGTGTCGAGTACCAAAGTTAGAGGTACCCAACTTCGATGCAAAAACGCTCATTCCCAACGCGGCCTGGCCCAAGTAAGGCCAGTGGAAGCCCACGAAGGCCGCGCCCGAAGCCCACGAAGGCCGCGTCTACAGAGGCCCACGACGTCATTGCACCAATGACAGCCAACCCTCGGGAGAGCGGCACCCTCGGCACCAATTCTCCGATTCGCCCGAGCCTCTCCGGGAGAGCTCGGGAGAGCGGCACCCTCGGCGCCAATTCTCCTGATTCGCCCGAGCCTCCACAGGAGAGCTCGGGAGAGCGGCGCCCTCAGCGCCCATTCTCCGATTCGCCCGAGCTTCCCCATCCCCTCGAGCGCAATCCCACAAAGGCATCCAAGACACAGGTGATGTCAGCGGAGCAATCTTAGGACCACAAGAGATCTCTCTGACCACTTTACAAGCACTGTCCCGTCAGGCGAGATTCTCGACACGACTGTACTTCGCATGCCCCTGACTGGCCATACCACCTGTTAGGATTTCCCTGGCAGCGGATTTGATAGGCCCACTACGGCCGTCCTCTCCACGGTATGGTCTACGGTTCGCCGCCCCATTTTTTGCCGGGGTCTACCAACTACGACTGCGACAGTCCGAGCGCCTGATGATGGGCTACGCAAGAACGGGAAAAGCACCTACTGCACTGTCCACTCGAAAGGACAAGCACGCCTTCCATCCGGGCCCACCTATCCCTCGGGAAGTACTGTCCAAAGGCCGGAAATAGTCCCGAGGGGATATATCACCCTGCTCCATCCCATCACGCCTCCAGGAGTCCCGAGCCTCGGGAGACAACGCCCCGAGACGACTCGCCCTCTTGTCACATCGTGCGGAAGGACAGCCATCAGGTGTGACCCTACGACATGCCGTAATTCAACGACTGTTGCTGCCTCGGAACTCACCAAGATCGTGCGAACCACTACGGCCATACCCCGGAGACGCGGATAAAGGACCGTAGCTGACGATAGTCAAACGAGGAACAACAACTCCTCACTGTAACATACGTAGCATTGTAAGCGCTGCCCTTGGCTCTCCCTTGCGACTATAAAAGGGAGAGCAGAGGCCAGCTTTAGAGAGACCCTAGAAGTCCTAAGCTCTCACTAACACACACGCCAATAGCAAACGACTTGCAAACACTTAGACACTCACAAGAGACCTGGGAGCACTTCCCTCTCTCGCCTAGCTTGTAACCCCGTACTACAAGCTCCCCGGTGCAAGGCAACACGACTCTTCTCCTCACTGGACGTAGGGCTTGCTTGGCCTGAACCAGTATAATCCCTGTGTTCCCCCTTGCACACCATCCGTAGCCTCAACCGCAAAACACATATTTACTAGCCGGTGTTAGCCCCGCTAAAACTAGCACCGACACTAAGCGGCGGCGGCGGCTGCAGAGAGAAAAGAACCCAGAGCGCTCAAGAACCCGAATCCCCCAGTGTAGTGGCGTCGCATGGGGTAGTGGACCGCGGATCTAGTTGTTCCGAGGTGCATGGTAGTCGAAGAAGGGGCCGGTTGACCGACCGGACATGGTTGCTTCTGGGTGAGTGCCCCCCTCGATTGCCTTTTCCCGTGTCTTCTTCTTGATCCTTAGGTCTGGTAGTGTTGTTTGATTTCGCATTTATGTGGATAGATGTGAACTCGTTTTTTCGTTGTTCATCTGTAGGCTTGACCCGAACAGTAGCTACGATCTAGAAATCCGGATCATTGCTTCCAATTCTTGTGCTCAGTGGTTTAGTTTGAGCAAAGTTGTGGACTGCTGACGGAATGAACTTCACTGATCTGGTTGATGATGTTGTGGATAAGTATCCAGCTGGGTTTGGTGAGATAATTTCAGTGTTTTATTTCTGTGTGGAGAGAAAAGTCAATGTCAAACTGTGTAATGACCATGATGTGCTTGAAATGTTTGCAAAACATAGGGCTTCAAAGTGCTGCTACTTGACCTATGCTTATCATGACCCTACCAGTGAACCACCTCCTATTCCTGACTGGGATGTCAGCAGCATTGCCATGTCAGTTGAAGTTCCTTGCACTCCTTCAATGCCTTGCCCTAGCATAGCAGAACCCAGCCAGCTAACTCAAGCCCAATCTGCAGATATTGATTTCCTAGCTAACCCAAATCTAGAATTTGAGCATGTGGGCGTAGATGGGGAAGGGTTGTACATTGACCTGGGTCCCCAGCTTCCACCACCTCCCAAACCTCACATCCTGAACTACAGTTGGAGTGAACACATGAGGTCCATCCTGAACTTTTGGTTGCTGTGCACAGGAACATCATGTATTTTGAACAACTATGTGTGCTGTGAACTTTTGGTTGGTGCTGTGCACTTTTGGTTGGTTTCCTGTTAGTATATGGCCTGTGTTGGCCAAAACTTCATCTAAAACTTATGTACTATGGTTTGTGATGACAAATTGTGGTTGGTTGTGAACTTATTGTGGTGTGTTCTAATGTTGTTTAAAATGTTGGTCTATTTGTCCTTGTGAACTTATCCTGCATTCATTCAAACACAGAAACAACCTTGATTCATTCATTTATCATGGATAAGCCCACATGCATAAACCTGGTGCCTGCTGCATAGCCCTACTCCTTGAAGATAGCATACAAAGCCATGAAAATGCATACAAGTAGAAGCTTCTCAATCCACCTAAGCTACTGCATAACCCCATCATGCCCTACTCTATTCCTATCTCTGGCCAAAGGATCTTCTGGCAGTGCCTGAAGATGAGCTGCATGTAATGCCTGAAGAGGAACCGGCTCTAGAGTTTGTTGCTGCACACTGCTCTGCCCCATTTCATCCTCCCACTGGTAGTACTGGCACCCTCCCACCTGAGAACCAAATCAGCAAACAAATCAACACATAGTGTAAAGCATATTCAAATAATGAGCTTCAAACAAGAGCACAAACTAAAAAAAGGGCACTTCTGGAAGACTCGATTAGAGTTCCTCGTGGTACCGGCCACAAAGCGATTGGCCAGCACTCAACAGTTCGGGCAAAAAACCCAGTCGCACTGGCCCTCGAAGATTGCTTGAAGCTTCACACATGGCCGCTCAGAGGTGGAAGAAGGAGAGGAAGAGTGAGTGCAAAGGGAGAGGAGGGCGGGCTGTGCTTAAATAGGCAGCAGGCAGAGGCTGCCTTTGGCGCCAACTCTGGCCACTTTGGCGCCAAAGCCTCCATGTGCTGGCACCAAGTCAACAGGTCAGGGAGTGGCTCAGAAGGAAACGCAAAATTTCATCTCAGAGCATTAATAGTCTGAGGGCACTTGGGTCTTTTTCGACCTCTGTTACCCACCGTCAGCTATCAAATTGGACGGAATGGCATGCATGACAAAAAAGTTTAGAGCAGTGGCACCAGTGCGCGCTCCTAACTTTCCAGTGGCTTGTGTGAAATTACGAACTTTCATAATGGCACACATGTAAAAGGCTCTTTTTTCATTCAATCCTATATTGCATACTCCCCTCCGTCCAAAAAGAGTGTCGTTTTAGGATTTCAAAACATGTTGTTTATCCATCTGTTTTATTCAAAAAATTAATAAATATTATTTATCTTGTTATGACTTATTTTATCATTAGATATACTTTAATAATAATTTATTTATTTTATAATTTGCACAAAATTTTCAAACACGATATATCAAAGTCAAAAAATGACACTCTTTTTAGGACGGAAGGAGTATAAAATTGGCTTGTCGTATGTGAATCCGTGTGTTTTAGATGTCATGTATGTATGAACTTATGTCATGTGTGCACCTTATTTATGTGTGAAGCCAACCTAGCTAATTTATAACTTGTGAGATTCTGCTACGCATTTGTGGAATTTATATGCAATTTGTGAAGGTAATCCAATTGTGATGCATATACACATCTTACTGTGTAATTGTCTGGTAGAAATATAGACAAACTAATGTTTTCATGTCTAAAATAATATGTGGACATTTTGTGCAATTATGATGACCTCAAAATCTTAAATCATGGGTCCGTTTGGTTAGGCTAGATTGTACGGCTGATTTATTGTGAGAGAAAAATATTGTTCTGTGACTGACTGAAGGCCTAGAACTAGGCCATATGTGAAAAATTCAATAGCGCGAAGGAGAAAAGTCTTGGCTTTAACTTGTAACACGTTCTGGACGAGAATTTTCTCCTCTTGTTTACCACAATGCACGAGTACAGCAAAGTGACTAGTCCCTGTGGGGCAAAACAGTGTATGGGCTCCATCAAGCAGGCAATTAGTGCTGGGCCTCCAAGTGAGCCTTCTGGGCCTATCAGGCCGGAGATTTCTCTGACTATGGGCGGAAAGCTGCCGTTACAAGGACTCCCAGTTGGATTCAACACAGGACAGCAGTGCGCACTGTGCAGTGTTTTGATTTCTCTGTCAATAGCACTAGCAGAGGACGAGTGCTAAGCAGCATCTGGTTGGCGCTGCGTGATTGGCTCTTATCAGTGTCCACAGTCATTTTTTCACAAGATTGATGCTCCAAACTTGCTCTGGAATCCTGCTAGTGCTAGCTATTCGATGTATTAAAGAGAACGTGTTCCCTTTTTTTCTTCAAAAAGCTGCTAGTCAAAGCATCACATTGAAGGTCATCTTACGTTCAGAACAACCACTACGTTATATTTAGTTCATCACTGGCGGTTGGAAACCCCTTCTTACTGCCGGTTTTTGAACCGTCAGTACCAACTCGGCAGTGATGTGCCTCCCCTCATCACTGCCGGTCTTTCCCATTCTTTCCCCCGATCCCGCTAAAAAAAAAGACGTTCATTTCTTAAAATATCCCATATATGTAGGGGGAAACCGAGGAAGGGGACAGATCTATCCTGATGGTAGCAAGAGTAACAATACGGTCTATAATGCTACGTCAACAGGTATAGTAAAAAAAATACTACGTAAAGAAAAGGGGGGATATGAAATATCCATAGTAGATGCGTCGGATGGACGCCAAGTGATTGCCTGAGGGATTCGAATTAGCGCCGCCCGACCGTATTTCTCCTGAGTTGAAAGAAAAGATAGGAAATCTCTCTTTTCAGAGTTATCGCACCAACAAAAAAAACATTCTTGTGATAGACCCTGTTCTCGGTAAGAAATACAGTGAAATTGTCTAGAACCGGCAGTGATGAGGGGGACAGGAAACCCATCAAATGAACAAAAAAATGCCTAAAAAATATTTTTTAAACACCAGGAGAGGCCCACCAACCAGCCACACGGTCGCGCGTCACAAGTCAGCGTGATTATTCGTGCGAAAAACGCGCGCTTCGCGGCCATCAGCGCTTGAACCCACGACCTCCTGCTTCACGTGATCCTCCCCTAACCACTGCACTTGTAGGACACTTGTGTCCAATAGAGATATTCATTCACCTCATTTTATTTTGATCCGATTTTTGAATTGAGTATTTAAGACCCTAAACGAATTCAAATGAAAATGTTGTCAACTACAAAGTTGCATAACTTTTCGAGATCTGCAACTTTTATGTTGAAAGTTTCTCCATCCGAGGTTATTTACAAAATTTGAATTTCAAATTTGACAAATTCAAACATATTTTTCGCTGGCAAGATGATTTCAAATGAAAAAGTTATCAACTACAAAGTTTCGTAACTTTTCGAGATCTACAACTTTTATTTTGGTAGTTTCTCTATCCGAGGTCATTTGAAATCTTCGAATTTCAATTTTTTTTAGAAAAACATAATTTTCGTTGAAAAGATGATTTCAAATGAAAAAGTTGTCAACTAAGAAGTTGTAGATCTCAAAGAGTAATACAACTTTGATATAAAATTCATCTTCATCCAACACCGTATGAGAAAGTTATGAATTTTTTCGTGAAGCCTATTATTATCGGTTTCAGCCATGAACCGGCAGTGATAGTATCACATGCGGTTCGTGGCTAGAAGCAGCAGTGATGCCCTATTTTCAGTAGCGGTTCGTGGCTAGAGCCGGCAGTGATACGAATCGGCAGTGAAGATCTGAATATCACTGCCGGTTCATCTTATCACTACCGGTTCGTGGTTAGAACCGGCAGTGATGTGTTATCACTGCCGGTTTCTAAAAATCCGATAGTGATGAGCCGACAGTGATGTTCAAATATGTAGTACTGAACTTTCATTTGGAGTTCGGGAGTTTAGCAGAAGTGTATGCCTGCCTTTTCATTTGAAATTATACTTGCAGTCAGTAAAAACCAGTGAACCGACCAACCGTTTTTCTTTTGTTATTTTTAGATTAGAAATAATACTCCCTTGTCCCTAAAAGAATGAATTCCTATTAACTTTAGGACATTAGCAAAGAAGATAAAAAGACCTTCCTGCCTCATTAAACTGTCCTTCATAGCTCTCTAGTTACCGAGAAGTCTAATTTAGTAGTATTATTTGGAGTATCAAATAGCATCGTATGATAGAGATTATTGCAGATCGGTGGACCGCTCATCTCCCGAAATTGATTCTTTTGGAGACAATTTTTTAGCGTAGTAATTGATTCTTTTAAGAATATAGGGAGTAAGAAACATGCACACATAGCATGGTGGTAAGTAGGGATGAAAATGGATCGGATACGAACAGATATCACTGATATTACATTTGTTTTTATATTTCTGGTCGAATTCGGATTCGAATACAGATAGTGCCAGCCATGCCGGATAGGATACGATTGGATATCGACTATTATAAATATACGATTTTAGTATTCGGATACGGATACTGTATCGGATATTGAATATCTGGACTCGGATACGGACACATCTGAATACCTCTAAACAGATTCGATCGAACGGACGATCATTTTCAACCATAGTGGTAAGGACAAAAATGCAACCTATAGCTCGCGAGTTTGACTCACCATCTCCACCTTCTCATGAAAAAAGTCACTCGTATTATTTTAGCGAAATGCATGGTTTATCAACGGTTGTAGCATGAAACGCGGCTGGGTTTGTAGCTTCTAAACCTTGCTCAAATTTTTTTTTTGTCAATATACCAACAGAAGGTCTATTTTTTTTCTATGAATAATGCACTGCTCCAAATACAACACTTGCATTACGGATGCAAGTTCAAACTATTTTGGGCTGGATCACCCAAAATATTGATCAAATGTACCAGAATGGCATTTCCCTAGTTTCAAAAGAGTGAAAAAAATGAACTAGAATGCCGTTTAACCGTAATTAGAGCTCACAAAAAAAAGCATTGGGTACCACTTGCATCCCTAGCTTGCATCTCGGCTTCGCTCGAGAAAACAAGAGGTGCACCTGCACCTGCACCTATGAAAGCTTGAAGCACATAGTGCTCGTCAGTTTTTGAGTGTGATGAAGATGTGTGCAGTGCAGCAGCTGTTAAAGGACAGCTCGCCTCTGAAATTAACCACATCCGCAGAAGCAGCTAGCTCTGTGCCGAATCTGCAGCAAGATTTCCTGCATTTATACCGTGCACGCATGGTACGGTGTACCGTACCAGTCTTTGGAAGAAAGGTTAACTTGAGGTCCCGTACATGATTACTACTGTACTACCCATTGTACCGTAGTATTTTAAAAACAAGCAGTTACTACGTACTACCTCCGTCCGCAAAAGAACGCAATTCTTTGACTTCTACGATTTCTCTTTGACCATTCGTCTTATTTAATTTTTTTATACAAATAATAAATTAAATAAATTATTATGAAAATATATCTAACAATAAAATAAGTCATAACAAAATAAATAATATTTATTATAAATTTTTGAATAAGACGAACGGTCAAACAGAGATCGTAGAAGTCAAAGAATTGCATTCTTTTGAGGACGGAGGGAGTACCTTCCCGCGTTCTATTCCGTGGTAGTACTCCTTACTCCATGATAATATTAGAAAGGTGATGCTTAGGTCATATTTGATCTAATAGTTAGCTACAACTCCTCCCATTCCATATTACACATAAGACGTTTTGACTTTTCTACATATACTGTTTATTACATATTTAAACATGATATATATTTAAGTACACATCAAAAGCTATTTGTGTAGAAAATAAGTCAAGACATCTTATAATTTAGAATGAAGTAATAATTAGTTTTTATTTGAACGGCTCTAGTTTAATTATAGCCTAGTTAATTGTTAACTAAACATTTAGCTATCAACTATATTTCACTACTTGAACTAAAATAGCTAATAACAATTAATATTAGCTATAATCTATTGACTAGCTAACTAACTGCTAATAGATCTAAACAAAGGTTACTTTAATATTAAACATATTGTTGTGTATATTCCACCCAATTTGACTTCTTTTTTCTTTCTCCTTGCGATCGATGCAACTTATAGAGCCTATTTGAAATACATTTTTAAAAAAGTATTATAAAAATACAAATTTTACAAAAAGTAATTAGGACAGTTTGGAATCTACTTAATTTTTAGAATTTAAGCATTTTCATATTAAATTTAATCAAAAAAACCATAGTAAATTGGTGATGACAAATATATACAAGTGTGTGATATTACTACTACCCAGTTTAGTAGCAAATATGTATATAAAGAATATACTGATCATATTGAAAAAGAGATTGAATTGACCAACTCAAGGATTAGGATGTACCAAGCGGAGGGACCTATGCTCAACGCACCGGTGGCTCCATTCCCACTCATGGTGAGTTGCTCGAACTTGTGGATCACAGTCAATGCAGGAAGGTGTTCGCAGTGTCGTCCCATGAATGTCCATCAGGAAGTAGACGCTAGGACAAAGAAGAAAATATCGGCGATGGCGATTACAAGGTAGAAGACGAAGACATCTCGGCCACCACAAAGAAAATCAAGGTAACAAGCAGTCACGCAGACGCTCACCAAAAAACTGATTGCCCGCACACCTAAGCAGGTGTCACAATACGAACGATAGTTTCGAAGACCTGCTTTCCTAATACTCCTTGCGAGCAAAGATTGGGAAGGGACAATACTCGGATGTAACTCAACAACGATATATGAGGCGTGGTTGTGTCGTGTTCGCGACAGGAGGAGAGCACCGTCTTATCCATGCGGAGGGACACCAAGAAACAAGTGTAATGGTGATAATGGTCATAGAAACCATGTATGCTGTTACAAGTAACTGATAAATAAAGTCCATTACTAGTAACTAATCAACCACTAATCCACCTTAAAATATCGCACTAGTGGCTACTAACACACCATCAGTTTCACCTAGCATAGTCCTAAGCTTGAAATATTCTTTGATTTAATTGCTAGATATAATTGGTTTTAATAGATATTTGTCTTGAAATTCGATATTCCACGACTTTTCAAAGTTGACATATAACCCTATCCTAGATTCACTGGGTACGAGATGAAAATTGATTCTAGAAATCACCATGCATGCTCCATATGTTTCGACTATCAACTTATAGCACATCCTTCGGCTCGCTCCCTAGAAAAAAAAAAGCAACATATAAGTATCTTCTTCATATAGCCAACGGTAATATATATATATATATATATGCAACCATATTTTATTAATTAATCTATCTCTAAATTATGATTATTAAAATAGATTTTCAATTATAAGGATTCAAACAGCTGTTAAATTTTATAGAAAAGGGTAGAAACAAAAAAATAAATATTTTATTCCAAACATGGTCATGTGATGTCACCACTCTAGCTTTTCTGTCTGCCTCTCATCCCATGAGGACACTCACAATATAGACTTTACCATAGAGTCTATATCTCGAATCTAATGAAGACTTGGAGTCTAAATAAGACTTGGAGTCTTAGTTTTTCTCCCTCTCGCTGCAATAAATATACTGTCACATCAACAAAACACTACTCCCTCCGTATAGAAAAAGATGTCGTTTAGGACAATGACACGGTCTTCAAAGTATGATTTTGACTTTATATTTCTATAAAAATATTTATTAAAAAGTGATATATGTATACTTTTATGAAAATATATTTAAAGATAAATCTATTTATATAGTTCTTATATTTTCAAACTCAATAATTTAAAAGTTATTCATGATTTATATTCTTAATATTTGATTAAGATATTTTCTAAACCACATCTTCCTGCATTGTGAGTGCTCTGAGCCGCCACCGCTCACTGAAATATTTACTAGATAGATCGTGTCAAATGAAAGGCGATGTACATGCATGCATGCATTGTTCAACTTGACTAGTACGGCTACACGATTTTTAGACTTTACACGAAATACGATAGAAATCACGTCGCCGTCCACAGGATCGGTCAAAACAACAAATCTGAAACTTTTAGCCCGCTTTGGGTCTACTGCAAGCAAGCAAACTATAGGAAAAATTAATGTTGGATCTATATATATACAACCAATTAAATTAGTGACATCTAGGAGATGACCAAGCTCACCTTTCTCATCTCGAAGGGCCTCTCAACACCTCGATAGTGGTAGGGCTTAAAATGTAATAATGAATGGTTTCTCTCTTTTAATATGCCATTTTCTCCTTTAATTTGCTTTCAAGTCTCCATCTCCTTTCTTGTTGCGTTTGCATGTTAACACGTAAGAAAAAGCTGTATGTTAGGTTAATCTTAATAGAGGTTTCGTATGTATTTAATACGCTGACATGAGAAGAGAGAGATAATGAAAGTTTCATGGCAGTACAAAGAGTTTAATGAGGGTAAAACTCTTCTACACTATTTCAATATACGAGTGTTCTGAAAATTGGCACGTGAAACCCCCACTATCATCGCTCACCTTAAGGAAAAAATAATTAGGGCGGAAAAAAATTGCAAGCTCAAAGGTAGAGACAAGTGTATGGCTGGATGTGAAGTATACACAGTACATATATATGGTCACTCATGCACATGTATAGGATGAAGACGGTACAAATATTTTCTATTCGTATTCGGGACCGAAACCGTTTAAAAGAGTTTTTATCCGTCTGTATCTGAGTCCCGATATTGAACCACTAGTACAAAATAGGGCTTTTGTCCCTGTTGGAAAACTCGTTTGCTTCCGCTTTCCCAACTGGGACAAAGGAATCGGGACTAAAGGTCCACCCTTTATTAGTCCCGGTTCCATAACCGGGACTAAAGGGACACTTCACGTGGGCTGGCATCTTTAGTCTCGGTTCTAAAACCTTTCCCCTATTATGTACCTATTTTAGCTTATTAATTCATATTTGATTATGGTTTTAAAATAGGTATTCGAATACGCATTCTATGTTAATGATAGTTGTATACACGTATTTGTTTTGAGCACATGTATAAGATAAGCATAGTGTGAAACTATATATATATTACATGCATGCATGGATATGCACACACATTGTATAACATACACACACATATTCGCCCCATGTTCTTAATTAGGATTACACATTTGACAATACTGTGAATCCTAGCGGGTCGGAAAACTTATGTGCCGCCGTAGTAGTGGTCTCTAATAGGATTGAGGACTTGGTCATTAATAAATCCTGTAAATTGTCTCTTGGATAGCTTTGATCTGGTCCAGGAGAACCCTTTGCCTCCTCTGATCAGTCTTCAATTTGAATTGAATTAAGAGAAAAATGTATTAATATAATATGATTAATCATATGCACCAACAATTAACAACCACCAACTGGGACTAAAGGTCTCCTAACACAACAACACGTGCCAGTAACCATTGGGGAGGGAGTTTTGTCCTGGTTTGGTTTACAGAACCGGGACTAAAGACCCCTTTAGTCCCGAACACAAAAAATATCATGACTAAAGCTTAAATTCGGTGTGGGATCTAGAGTATGTTCTCTACTAATGAACATCCGATACCATATCCGTATCCGAATGCTCAAAATCGTATTTTTTGATGTCGATATCCAATCGTATCCTATCCGCCATAGCTGATATTATCCGTATTCGAATCCAAATCCGAGTAGGAATATGAAAACAAATGTAATATCAGTGATATCCATCCATATCTGATCCGTTTTCATCCCTACACATGTGGTTTGATGGATTATACACCTTGACACATATATATGGTGCATATATGTTGCAAAAAAGAGAGGCACAAGGAATTGACCAAACAACAGTATCCAGGGGCCGGCTACATATTCCACACCAGGGCTGCATGCAGTACCACATAGATAGCTAGTGTGCTATCTGCATGCTACTATCTACATATCCTTTAATTTCCTGGCTGTATGATGCACGCATGCAAGGCCATGGCAGACAGCTGGTTGGGGATATGTGTGGTGAGTCATGCATAGCCTGGCGGAGCACTAGAACAACAAAGACAGAAACCGAAGCTTTAACTAATACTACTATTAAGTACAGTAGTTGTCCTGTGGCAAGAAAACTAGCTAACTTGATGCACCGATTAAGCAAGCCGGCCTCTCAGAGAAAAGGGAGCACAGAAAGGCACTTTTGAGAAATACAGATATACTAGTACGTACGTGTATGTGGCGTGGAAATGAACTTGGTGCGTCAGCAAAGCCCCTCTCGCTCTGATTCTGCTGGAACGTAAAATAAGGTCTAGTGCAAAGGCACTTTGGACAAATACTCCAAATTTATACCTACGTGGCAGGGAACCTCCTCCATGTATGAACGAAGCTTGTGAGGGAAAAGGAGGAGGAAGAGATACAAACAAAGGCAGTTCGCTGACGCTGAGAAGATAGATGGCCGGCCGGACACAGGAGCACACGGCACGGCATTGCAAACTGCAAAGCATCTTGAAGATGAAGCCATTCGATCGAGAAAAACCTTTTCTTATATTTATTTATTTGTAGTTTTGTGTCACCCAACGGATACCCTTGGTATGTATGGTAGTGTATAGTAGTGTGCAAATTGATGAAGTTAAAAAAAAAATGTCACCACGTACGTCGTACAAACAAAGTACCACACAATTATTAATTCTTTTTGTCCTCTCATCAGGACTACGGAGGTACTCCTCTGGTACAAATTTACAGTAAATCTTACTACTTAGCAAATGACCTGTTTGGTTTCATCCAGAGAGTAGTTATCTATATGCTAATAACTATATATCTTCTATGGATACAAACAGATATAGATCCTACCGGCTGGATCAAATTAGATAGTGATTTATTAGCTATATCTATTATAGATAGCGAATTTAAACCAGGCTAAAAGCTCACTAATTGATTCCGAAAATCTTTCTCTCCATCAGTCCATCTCCAAGCACTAATAAAATAAGGAACGTTACCCACACTGTATTTATAGTATTTCATTAATTAGATTTACCCTCCGAGTAGTAATTCTTTCTTACAGCTAGCGTGTATTCGGTGCACCTCTGGAAAAAAAATTCCAAACAGTGTGCTACTCCACTCCACTCTATCTCTACTCAATCCGCAAATTTCCAAGAGATAGAGATAGATAGAGGTAGAGATAGAGTGAGAGGGAGGTGGCAAGGGACGAGGAGAGAGAGAGAAAGAGAGATGCCGAAATCATTTCCATGCGGATCTTGCAATTGCAGGCCTCGGTTGGCGGCGCCCACCATTCCCCTCTCTGTACATAAGCTGACACACCACCCCCACACCCATTCCCACTCCCCACCGGCGTCACTCACACGCGAGCAGAGCACACAGCCAGCCAGCCACCACCACCACCACCACCACCGGCACTCACCTGCACAGAGCACAGAGGAGGAGGAGGAGGAGGAGGAGCTTGCAGTCTCAGCAGCAGAGGCGCGCGTGGGAGGGGAGCAGAGCACACACAGCAGCAGCCAGCAGGGGAGGGAAGCCGGCCATGGGCGAGGTGAGTTTGGCCATGCTAGCTTGTCATCCATCCCCCGGGCGTCATCAGCCTCAGGGAAGCGTCGTCTGTGATCCTGACAGAGGTAGAGCTGTTGCTGCTGCTGCCTTGCAGGAAGCGAAGAAGGAGGACGCCAAGAAGGAGGTGGAGAAGCCCAAGGAGGCAGCGGCGGCTGAGGAGAAGCCCAAGGACGCCGCGGCGGTGGCGGAGGACAAGCCCAAGGAAGTCGACGGCGGCGGCGAGGAGAAGCCCAAGGACGGCGGGGAGGAGAAGAAGGAGGACGCGCCGCCGCCGCCTCCCCCACCGCCGGAGGAGGTCGAGATGCGTGTCTACATGCACTGCGAGGGATGCGCCCGCAAGGTCAAGAAGATCCTCAAGCGCTTCGACGGTAATGCTGCTGCCCCTGCCAATCCTCTGCTGCGACCTTCCTTCTTCTGTGTTCTGTTTTCGCTGTGCTGGAATGGGATGGATCCATTCTCGACTGGAGTTTTTCAGTTTCTTGTCATTAATTGTGGCAGCACGTCAGGTTTTCTTTTTTATTTATTACTAATTATTATTAAGCACGCATGAATGCATGACGTGCTTCAGATTTCAGAATATTCTCTCTTTTTCCTTTTAAGAAGAAGAAAAGGATTCTAGATTTTTGATACTTGGTTCAAAGGTTATTCATTGCTGTTATTTATTCATGGCAGTATTTTGAAGCGGGGTAGTAGGTGGGTGGGGTGTGCCTTTTTATTTAATCAGATTCACCTCGCTAATCAATTAGATCTTCCATGTTCAACGGCTGCAATTGCACACGAATCCATCCAGTTGATTAAGATTAATGGTTGTGTTGAGGGAGAACGAGACTAGAGATCCCTCCGAGTGGCTTGCTTTTTAGACAAAAGGCAGGCAGGCTGGTAGATTCCGAGAGAATGACAGCCTGCTTGAGCATGCGTATGTCATTCTCAGAGCCCCAAAAGTAAATGAAGTAGATAAATTCTCAGCCATCCAGCAGCCATGATTCTCAGCTAATGTTCCAAGCTAACATGATGCGTGCATACATATTATTATTTCTCCTCTCCATGGCAATGGCATGCATCTGAAACTGAAATGGGAATTGTGTTGCAGGAGTGGAGGATGTGGTCGCTGACTCCAAGGCGCACAAGGTGTTGGTGAAGGGGAAGAAGGCGGCGGCCGACCCCATGAAGGTGGTGGAGCGCGTCCAGAAGAAGACCGGCCGCAAGGTGGAGCTCCTGTCGCCGATACCGGCCCCGCCGGAGGAGAAGAAGGAGGAGCCCGAGCCGCCAAAGCCGGAGGAGAAGAAGGAGGTGAATCAAATCAACGAGATACATATTTGTATTTCTTCTCACATCAACATCCATCCTCTGTATTGGCCTTTGCATTGCATTGGTTTTGTTCTGAATGATGATTTTAGCTAATTCAATCATTCAGAGGCTGATGTGAGGATGTTTTTTCTTGTCTTTTCTTGGTATGATTTTGAAGCCGCCGGTGCTCGCCGTGGTGCTGAAGGTGCACATGCACTGCGAGGCCTGCGCTCAGGGAATCAGGAAGAGGATCCTCAAGATGAAAGGTCGGTGCTCGCTTTTCTCATATGGCCTTCAATTATTAGATTACTAGTCTAGTCCTTTTCATGCATATATACTCTTATACCCATATATCATTGTTATCATGTATCCACATGTCATGTTCTGGAGTAGCAGTTTGCTAAGCTTGGTGGCTGCAATATAATGGAGAGTGGGTAGCTCAGTGCGATGATTCAGGGCATTCAGCTTGATAGATTCCTCTAGTCGTTTTCTGATCAAATGATTCGGAACACAACCACATTCAGAGTGAAATTAATAACTCCTCCACCCACCTGCTTCACTAAAAATTAGCAAGACTGTTTAGCTTGTCGAGATACTATTTATATTACTAGCTAGTCCTTGTATGTTCTTTCTTTCTTAGATGTTCTGATGATGAATCAGAAATATATGTTCATGATGGTTGTTCAGGCGTGCAATCTGTCGAGCCAGACCTCAAGGCATCGGAGGTGACAGTGAAGGGCGTGTTCGAGGAGTCCAAGCTGGCCGAGTACGTGTACAAGCGCACGGGCAAGCACGCGGCCATCGTCAAGTCCGAGACGGTGCCGCCACCGGAGAGCGGCGGCAGCGGCGACAAGGGCAAGGAGGAGGAGAAGAAGGAAGAAGGTGGAGGAGGAGGCGAGGAGAAGAAGGACGGCAAGGAGGAAGAGAAGAAGGACGGCAAAGACGCCGGCGGTGGCGACGAGAAGAAGGAGGAGAAGGAGGGCGGCGCCGGCGCCGGCGGCGACGAGAAGGAGGAGGCCGACAAGGACAAGGACGCGGCTGCCAACCTGTACATGCGCTACCCGAGGTTCGCTTTCCCGGGAGGGTACTACGCGCCGCCCCCGCCGCCGCCGCCTCCGGAGTACTTCTACCACCCGGCGGCGGCCTACCCGCCGCCGTCGTACGCGGCGTACGCGCCGCCGCACCACCAGACCATGGCGCCGCAGCTCTTCAGCGACGAGAACCCCAACGCCTGCTCCGTCATGTAAAATAAAAAATAAAAAAATAAAAACGAAGCTTTGCCTCTTTGGGGGTCTGAGCTGAGCTAGAAGAGGAAGAAAAAAAAAGAATAAAAAGAAGAAGGTGTCCAGGTTGGAGAGCGGAGAGAGGGAGCTGGGTGCAGAAATCTAGAGGGAGGGAGGCTGTCTTTGCAAGAAAATGCCCCTGAGCAAAGCAAATGGGCAACTTTGTTTGAACAAAAGTACCAGGCTTTTTTCGGGGGGAGGGTTAGATTTCTTTCTTTATTTCAATTTCTCTCTCTTTTTTTTCTTTTGTAATTTTAACCCTTTCTTTCACCTTTTTCTGGTATAAAGTAAGTCTGGACTTGTCAGTTTATGGATGCTATAAGTATGGACTGGAGTATCTTATATGTAGAATGTTTTGGGCTTGGACTGCCCTAGGCTTCAGCTTCAGACCTAATTATATAATATAAAAAACTGTATGTATGATAGCAATAATTTTTACCCATTGGTCTATTATAGTACTAGTGGTAACCACAGGCAATAGGTTCAGCAAGTTTGCATTGGAATCTGAACTTTTCTGATGGTAGGTAACAAAAAGAAAGAAAGGAGAGAATATACGTATTCACCACGGGGTGAGTGATGTGAAGGTTCTAGAGGTGATGATAGATAGGAGTAGATACAAGTAGATAGATGGTGATAGAGGAGACAGGGGAGGACTTGGAGGAGGAGGGGGGGGGGGGGGGGGGACAAGGGCTTGGCATGTGCATGTGGGCATGGGGCATGTGAATGTGATGGGTCCTTTGTGCGTGGCCCAAAATCCGAGGTGGATTGCAGCTTCAACTTTGGTGCTCCCCACCTTTCACAGTGCAGCTGCAGCAGTACAATCCACAATCCTGCTACCAGCAGCTACAGGTACCCAGCTGACTGCCTATGCCTTGGAGTTTGCTCTGAATGTGAGGATTCTTTCACATCATCATGGCAACATCAGCCCTCAAAGGTCTGTCTAATTGGTGGTAGGGGTGTTTAGTTCCTCTCCAAAATACCAAAACTTCTGTCACATCAATTTTACGGCACATGCATGGAACATTAAATGAAGACGAAACTTTTGCATGTTTGCACAATTTAACTGTAAATCACGAGACGAATCTTTTGAGTCTACTTAGGCTATAATTGGACACTTATTGCAAAAGATTCCTCGCTGCTACAGTGCTAAAATCCCAAAAATTTTAGGGATCTAAACACCTAGTTCATCTCCAAAATCCCAAAACTTCCGTCACATCAATTTTACGGCACAGTGCATACAACATTAAATGTAGACGAAACTTGTGCATGTTTGCACAGTAACTGTTTGTAAATCTGAGACCAATCTTTTGAGTCTACTTAGGGCTATAATTAGACACTTATTGCAAAAGATTCCTCGCTGCTATAATGCTAAAAGTACAAAAAAAAAATTTGGGATCTAAACACCCGTTGCCTTCGCCAAAATCATGGATGGATGGATGGATTCACCTGCTGTCCTGCATGCTTGAATTGCTTTGCTTGTGATCCCATTTGTACAATTGTACTGCCACTGACCCGGGGCCTGGGCTACTACTGCTCTATAGCTATACGTACAAGCATGTAGGTGGCCTTTTGCTTGCTTTCCAGGCACTAGGGCGGAATACAAAGTAATCTTGTATTTGCTTCATTGTGTTGTAAGATTACACACCTTTGAGCTAGCTAGCCATCTTGCATGCATCCATGGTTGGGTTCATGAATGGCGAATTGCGTTGTAAGAAACAAAATTAAGCGTGCGTGAGTTCATGCGGCTGGTTTGAGATAGAGACCGTGGAACAGAATTTGGCCTCCAAAAATGTATTGTTTTGTGTAAGGCGCGCCTTTCATGAACTTATATCAGTTCAATCTGATTTCGGACAGAGACGACAACAACGACAAAGACCTTTTAGTGGAGCAATCTCGTAAACCCTAATGATGGTAAAAAAAAAAAATTATATGTCCCCACATTTTACGGTGAAGAAAATCTACGATGCATTGGGGTCGAAGATATATCTTCTCCTTGTTTACTTTCCACACACAATTCTCTCCTCCACAGAGTTAACTACCTCCATCCTAAAATATAAGAGATACAGGATTCAAAAATGTGTACCAAAATATAATAAAGGTATTTTGGGTCCTCAGCCCCCTCTATCCTTTATTCCTTTTTCTTTTATTTTTTGGAGAAAACAATGAGATATCATTTAGACTTGGTGTCACCCAAAACATATATCTTGCTACAAACTTAGGAAAATAACAACTGAACTACTCCCCCATTCTACTTAGTAAGAACAAAGGTGGTTTTTTCTCCATGCTCCTTATTTTGTCTGAGAAGCCTTCCGACCTTTGGTTGGGTTCAGGGGCGAAGCTACTTACATTGTATTGTAGTGGGTGCACAGGCACCCACAGGCAAAAGAAAATTTTAAAGCCAAGTATCATATTTTTTTGCCAATGCACCCCCCTTCGCTTAAGCACATGCACCCCACATGCGCTCAATAGCAGCAGGCTGCAATGCGAGATGGATCCTAGCAGGCAAAAACATGAAGCTAGTAGTGTGCGATTACAGCCTTCATCCAACCATCATGATTTGTTTGTGGGGATTAATGTGCTGATAGAGAATGAATCTATTGCTCTACTGATTTCCTTTTATCTGTCCTTTTTTCTTCTTTCAAATCATTTTATTAATTACTTCGCTAATTTAGCTCCAATCAATTGCTTTCCCTCTACATACAAGCACATGAGACTTTAAGTTTGTACTCCGTTTTACAAGAAATTGTACTCAACGGAGACATATACATAGAGTTTGAATGATGATAACAAAGTGGTTGAAGAATTTGGCTGAGACGTAAAGATATAGAATAATATATAGTTTTACTAAAAGTAAGAAAATATATAGTTTTAAAGTACCTCTACCCCTAAATAAATCAACTTCTAGAGTTATCGCAAGCCAAACTTTTATAAGGTTTGACCAAATCTATAGAAAACATACACTAATATTTATGACACAAGAATATATAAAAACATCATGTACACCAAGAAGTATAATTTTATAATGTACTTATATGGTGTCGTAGATGTTAATATGTTTTCTATAAATTTAATCAAACTTATTAAAGTCTGACTTATGACAACTTTAAAAGCTCGTTTATTTAGGGACATTGGGGGTATCATTGTATTGCATGCATTTGATTATGAAAATTGTCGTATTTCAAAACTTTGTATTTTTAAAACTACAACATCCAGACCGGGTCTAAAGTATTTGTTCTCTTTTTGCTAGGTTAAACTTCTGTTTCACACTCCTTTATCAGAATAACACACTATTACATGTGATTTCTTTTTTTATAATCTTCCATTACACCATTTTTTATGGGTGGATGTAAGCTTACATCTGACGTTCAAACTACAAACATACTTGTTTAAAAAGACACAGTATGCATAAGCGATACTTGTGGTACACTAAGAAGTACTGCACCCCCCTCAATCCTGCTCTAGCTTCGCCACTGGTTGGGTTGGTTAGCACAGCCGCGAGGCTCCTAGCCAACGAAGGTTCAAATCCCAGTGAGTGCGCTTCGGTGCCGCTGGAAAACCTTGGGGCACCAAAAAATAATCCGCTCGCTCGCTCCACGCCAAAGCACAGGTCTGTGGCCAACCTTCTCACAGGGTTGCGGTGCCGCTGTGTATGGGTGGAGTGGGGGTTCGGGGGTTTTCTTGTTCTGTGTGAGAAGGCCTTCTTCTTAGCCCCGTTAATGGTTGTGTGCACTTCGGTGCCGATCAGGGGAAATGCCGCGGGCCGACTAGGTCCCTGCAGGTCGAGTTTTTTTTATTTTGTCTGAGAATCGCTTGGATACCTTATACTCCCTCCGTTTCAAATTATAAGTCATTCCAAAATCTTAGAGAGTCAACAAATCTCAAATTTGGCTAAAATTATAGAAAAAAGTATACAAATTTATAACATCAAATACGTATACTACGAAAATATAACTAATAAACAATCTAATAATTCTTAGTTGATATTATAAATATTATTATCTTACTATACTATTATCTTATAATGTTATGACCTTTCTCATTTGGGACGATGGGAGTATTATATTTCAGTACGGAGTGAATACTTTAAAAAAATAATAATCATAATAGTTTTAACCTTTCTCATTTGTTGTCTAATGGTTTTAACTTTTAGTTTACATAACTGATAATATGAATAGTCCCACATCACAACCTCACGTGATCTTCAAGCGTGGAGAAAGTCTCTCTCTCTCTCTCTTCGTTAAAATGTGAAATAATATGCTTAGAGCTTATAAGTCACGGTGCCCTAAACACCCTTTCTCGTATGTGCATTCTACATTCAGCTCTATTGGCTTAAATTTACCAGGTAGCATCAGCCAGCTATTTAACAGTGTTTTCCTCTCACAACAATCAGTCAGCTAGCTGTACAATACAGTCAGCCGAACAGTATGACATTGTCCGTCACTTTTAGTTTCACATTTCTCTATGGACAACAAAAACAATATGACATTGTTCAAAACGAGAACAGTGTTGACATTCTGGTAATGTTGAAAATGATACTATATAATGTAGTATGATCGAAAGTATGTCCGTAATGATCGAAACCCAACAAAATGATGTGTAAAAACTAAAAAGCAATAATGACGTCAAACGTAGAACATGATGATATATGGTAGCCATGCAAGTATATAACCTTCTCCATCTCATATAATTGAAACAAACATTAAGAATAACCATGTCCATGACACATATAGTCACATACATTCGTATTACTTTAACGAAGCTCCGTCACTTGTTTAGATATAGCTAGGTTGGGTTAAGGTTTCAAGTGGGACCACATGTTTTTTTTATGAAAAGAAGAATTAGAAGACAACTTTCATTAGTACGTGTTCGGTTGTCTAGAAAAAAAAACGCTAATTTTGGCTGAGGATAATTTATTATGAGAGAAATACACTATTTTATTATTGAAAATACTCTAAGATCTTACTGATTGAAGTAGCCAACCAGGGCTATACAGAGTCTTTGTCCAACTTAGGTTCGTGTAATCATCAGAACGGATGGGGGCACGACTAGAGTCAGGCATGCGGCGCTTCATAGCTTCGGCCTACTGGGCAAGGCTCCGCGTGCAGAAAAGCAGGGGCTAGGATTCATGTTGCTGACCTGGTGGGCCTAGGCTTCCAAAGTTAGAGAAGGACCCTTATTCATTAGTACATGTTCTATAGAGAAAACAATACTCTATCGGTTCTAAAAGGAACGTCATTTTTTAACTTTCATATATCATGTTTGACCGTTTATTTTATTCAAAAATTTTATGTACAAATTATAAAATAAATAAATTATTATTAAAGTATCATTAATAATAAAATAAGTCATAATAAAATAAATAGTACTCCCTCTATCCTATAATAAACGCAATTCTTTGACTTGTGCGATTCTTATTTGACCTGTTCGTCTTATTCAAAAAATTTTAATAAATATTATTTATTTTGTTATGAGTTATTTTATTGTTAGAGATGTTTTCATGATGATTTGTTTAATTTATTGTTTGTATAAAAAATTTGAATAAGACAAACATTCAAACAGAAATCGCAGAAGTCAAAGAATTGCGTTTATTATGGGACGGAGGGAGTATTTATTAAAAACTTTTGAATAAGATGAATGGTTAAACAACACGTTTTGAAATTCTAAACGACACTCCTTTTGGAATGGAGGAAGTATAATATTACTGCATTTTACCATAGAAATACAGCAACACGCTTATATGGTCAAAACGGCAAGCACTGTATCTTTTTCATATTTTTCTACCTTTACATATACAGTACTTACGGTTACCGCTGCCGGTTTTTCTCCATATTTTTCAGCTCTACTTCACATATTTTTGTCAAACGAATTCAGCTTTACGTACGCTGCTCTAGAAAAAATATAGAGTTATGAGAGCATTTAAAGAGGTGCTCCAAAAAACATAGAGTTTGTGAAGCTGCTTGATGATGGAGTTTATGTAACACAGTTTGTGAAGCAAACAGCGCACAGTAAAACGTCGAAAATGAACTTCGCTAATTGATACTATCTTGCGGTTTCGCTTTCATCCAAAATGTGACGGGCCGTGTGTGGCCATCCTTTCGTAGAAGATCCCAACAGCCATGGGAAAGCCGGGGCCTAGTTAGCGTGGGGACTGAACATGACTCGTGGGCGGTGATTGGGATACCATGGGCCTGCAGCCGTTAGTTGCAGCAGGCACATCATCTGATGCATATACTCCATTTGGTTGCTCGATAACCAAGCTAATATTGCTCACTTGAGTAAATGATTAACCCACCAACTTGCATGATTTGTTCTCTGACAAGCGCTGGCTAATCCACAAATCCACCAGTACTAATCTATGTGGTACAAACACATGCAAGCCACTGCCTTGTGCTGCTGCTCATCAGCTTTTGGGAGCTTATTTTTTAAACAAAAAGAACTTTTGGGATCCTAAGTGATCTAGCTCACCATCCAATCCTCAAGCACTGCAACTCTCCAAGGGCCACGGCGTGGGCGTGGCGCCCTTGCCAGCCATGTGCTGCTGACTGAGAGACCACGCCCTCGGTTAGTACGGCCCTGGGAACTGAATGCCACATGCATGGAGAACCAAACAAATTAATCTAGAGCAGCCCAAACACAAACGCAGTGCCTTTTGTATATGTGATTAGTCATGCTAAGGGCACCCACAATAGTAAAATACTTCCATTATTAGTAGATTTATAAAGAGTAGTGGAGTTCCTAACAATTTGCTTCAAAGCACCACAACGGCCAGTTTATGTAACATGATCTGCTCGATCGCCTAAGTAATAAAGAATGACTCTTTCGTGGCCAATAAAAGTATAGCCAAATCATAAATCCATGAAAGACGACCACTCCACATCCGGCCTTTGTCTCTTGCATGCAGAAACGTTTGCATTTCAAAACTGATGAAGAGGACATTTCGTTTTGGGACCATGCATATATAGTCCTCGCATGTAAACAAATCACTGTCCTTACAAGTTTTAAATCCACATCTGTCCTGCTTGCTTGCTACCTGTGGTCCCTGGAGGTCCCCATCGTTCCACAAATATTTTGTATATATATATATATATATAAGAATGATTCATAGAGGTAAGGAAAAAACAAGCCTGAAAGCATCAGCACAGCAGCAGGTTGAAATCCTCAAATCCTTCCAAAACTTCCCTCCCTTGGTTTCATCTACTTGTGCGCCCTAGGACATGACCATTGCATATATATAGCAGTGGTGTTTCATTCAAAGTAGTAGAATTAAATAGGAATGAAAGCTTTGAGTTTGAGCTATTATCCATCCAATACAATCATAATCTTATTGTCCTAACAACTATTTCTCCTCGTTGCTTTCTTCCTCACAATTATTTTAGTCCTCATCTTCTCTCTAAGGCTTCCCGGATCCACAACCAACTAAGATCTTAGGCAATATTGAATCCAAAATACTATCATCCCGATGCTATAAGGAGTGCAAATGGAACTGTTAACTTTTCCACATGTGCCAAAATATTACACTACCAGAATCCTTGCCTTTGAGTGCCAGAGTGTTTGCCGAGTGCATTTTGTCTGGCACTCGACAAACAACACATTTGTTGAGTGTCACCAGATAAACACTCGGCGAAGAAAAATCACTCGGCAAATATCGGGCTTTGCCGAGTGCATAAAATAAAACACTTGGCAAAAAAACGGGATAATCGGCAAACCGTCGCCACATGACCGGAGGACACTCGGCAAACAAGCTCTTTGCCGAGTGTTTTGGGTCGACACTCGGCAAATTATTTAATTTTTTCCTGTTCTGCCCTCTAAACTTTTCTGCTCCTCACATAATGTACGTCGTACCCCAAGTTATTTCTCGGTCCGTTTGCTATATTTAGTTAGTTTGTTTCATTTTATGGATTTTTTTGTGGATAAATCAGAATTGAACTGCAAGTGATTCAAATAATGGAATAAAGTAAATGAAAAAAATGATATCCATGTAATTTAGTGTAATGTGAGGCCTTATTATCTTGGAAATAAAAAGAAATTTTGATCAACTTGTTCACAAAACATTACGACAAACATGTGCTCAAATTGTTTTAAAATTCTAAAAAAGGCAAACGAAAGTCTGAAAATCATGAGATTTGTCAAGATCTCATGATATCATATGTTGAGGATATGGTAAAAAATTTGGAAGGTTTCACACAAGCGATGCCTACAAATCAAAGTATCTCCGAAGAAGATTCATACTGTTGAGAACGATTCGGTGAGATTTGGAGTCAAAGCACTACGTGATTCAGACCCTATTTCAACGCCCCAAAAGTGTTACGATAGGCCCGAAATCATTGCGATAGAACAATCGCAGCACAAGTAAAGCGTTGGGAGGCGTTGCAAGTTCTTGCGTGGCAATAGGCTGCTACAACGTTTTTCTGCTCGGTGTTGCAAATGCAGGTGTTTTGTTGCATCCCCAGTGGCGTTGCAACTTAAGATGTTGCTATAGTTTGAAGTGTGGCAACATAAAATATTACAACGTCTGTGGCGTTGCTGGACCATGAAATGGCAACGTCCCATGGCGTAGCAAATAGTGCAGTAGCAATGAAGAATGAATGGTCCAACACAATATATTGCCACACAAATCAAGTGTGGTAACAAGACTTGTGTCACGACACATGGAATTGGTGGCAACATGTTGAATTGCCACTGCCCAAGATTTGGTTGCTATAGGTGCAGTCACTATTGCAACGCATAACACGTGTGGTAATTAAGGATATGTCGCAACACCAAGAAATGGTGGCAACATGTTTAATTACCACGTCAAGGTTTGGTTACTATACGGTGATCCGCTATTGCTACGTATCACAGGTGTGGCGATTCGGGTTATGTCGCAACACCTATAAATGGTGGCTATATGCACAGTTGCTATTGCTACGCGTAGTGAATGTTGCTATCGCGCATTTTGCAACACAATTCGATTTGTGCCAATAGGCAATATTACGGCGCAAATAATTAATTGAAAACAAAATTAACTAAACAAATCATTTGAATAAATCCAGTAAATGAAAATAGCAAATCATTCATTTAGTAGGCAATGCATTGTATTTGTATCTACAATCACAAAGATAAATAGATGGTTCCCCAAAACCTAAACACTTTTCGACATGCTAAGTTGGAAACTTCATGGCATCTCAAACATGAAGCACTACATCTTTTTTCTAAGATTTCTACAAGGACTTGGTAGATGTGGTAGCACACAGTTTCTTGACCATGCCTTTAGAATTGCTCCAGTTGATCCCAAGCACTCCATCACGTTGCATCTTCCTGCTAAATATAAATATTCATAGTGGATCAGCCAAAGATGAATAAAACGGCATGATCAAAGTTCACTTCATAGTTCATAGAAAACAAATCCTTATAGCATTAGTTTAGAGCATACAACACTACACATTGCAATGCACATTGGAGGTTGGACAGTAAAAAACATGAAGAACAGTATAATCATCATGACAAACAATTGATAGTGCATAGTTATTCTCCATAAAATGAACTGAAGTTGTATGAAAACCAATAGTGATAGTCAATACTTTTTCTGAATACAATGAACAACCAATAGTGATAGTCAATACTTTTTCTGAATACAATGAACAGTACACTGAAAAATGTATTCAATCTTAATGTTTAGGAGCGATTGAGCAGTGTTGCTTACATTCAGTTCTTTTTGTTTCCTGATTGCCTCTTATTTGCAGCATCAGTCAACTGTTTTGTAGAAATATAACTGGTTGTGCCATTCCCTTCTTTATTACTCAGACCCTATTTAAAATTGCCTCTAGTGGTGCACACATTGTTCGCTGCACCAATTGTCGAAGCAGCATGTACTTCTGTTTGGTTTACTATTACATTATTCTGCAAACAAGCAAATTACAAGCCAAATATTATAACTCATACCATGCTCTAATTCATGATGGCTGTCAAATTTATCAATTAAAAATAACCTGTTCCAATGATGATTCGATATTGGTTATTTGTTCTGTTTCATTCAGGATAGGTTCACGAGAATTTGAAGCTGTTTGAATGGCTTCTGTGTCATCAGCTCTTATTTTCAAGGTACTTCGATTTACCTGCAATTAAATTGTATTATTAATTTTGTTTAACTCATAGTGACAGAAACCTAGTAACTACATACATATGCAACTATAAATGTAACAATACTATTACCTAGTGCTGATGCTCCTTGAACTTCTGCTGCAAGCATTGACATAAACTCTCTCCTAAGCTGTTCTTTGTCAGCCTCCCTAGCTTTCTGCAGTTCTTCCATCTGACGCTTGTGTTCTTCCTTCTCGGCTTCCCTCTTAGCAACTTGGTTTTGGAGTTGTTATTGGACCTTCTCCAGCGTAGCATTCAACTCTTCTTTTTCAGTGTTTGCTGCTATTTCAGAACGAGCCTGGTCCTCAAATTGTGCAGTCATGAGCTGCCTTCTAGTTGGATACCTTACCAAATACCCATTACCAAGAACCTTCGATGATTTGCATCTAGTAGTTTGCTTGTATGCTTTCTGGAAAATAAGGTTTCTCTCTACTGAAGGAATAAAGTGCTCAGTTGTCTGTGTTTCCTTCTCTAAAATTTGTTTGGAAGCAGTTTCCTAGCACATAAAAGACTATTGTAAGTGTTCCAACTAAAACAGGAATACAAGAGCAAAACAATTATACACTTAGTAAGGTTTATATGAACTATAATATACCCACATAGATAGTCTTAGATGCATCGTTTGACCATTTTCCTCCCTTGCTATGTGTTTTCGCCCAAAGATCCAAATCATTTGGCTCTTCACCAGTTTCTGGGTCTCTCTAATATTGGTAAGAAAGAAATAAATAAGTATTTCATTAACTAATAAAACATTGACATGTGCTTCTCTAGTCATTACCGGTTCATAGCTAATTTGAGAAAAATGATGTGTTTGTTGAAGGGAACGATTTTAAGAATTCTTACTGCTAAGTTTCTGCATATTTGTTTGCATTCACTACAAGATTCGACCCCTGATACAACGTTGGAAAAGTGTTGCAATAGACCAAATGTTGCAATAGACACAATGGCAACAGTTTTTTTGGTTGCAAGGCGTTGCCACTACTTCCGTAGCAATAGCCTTATGCAACACTTCATTTGAGTGTTGCAGTAGCCTTTTCTCTATTGCAACACAAGATAGGTTTATTGCAACAACCCGTAATGTTGCAAGTCATAGCACACGCAACCACCATGGGTGTTGCAATAGTATCTATTGCAACATGTCAAGCGTTGCCAAAGGTACCTATTGCCACGTACCCACAGAGTAGCAATAGTTGCACTAGCAACGACAATGGGCGTTGCTATAGACCTTATTGCAACGCGTCAATAGCATTGCAATAAATGTTACATCTATTGCTACCACATCTATATGGTTGTTATAGCTCAGACCCTTTATTGCAACTATGAATATTTGGTTGCTATAATCTTCCCTTCAATTGCCACACCACACATTGTCGTTGCCATGGGTCATGCCCTCTGTTGCCATGCCATAATTTGGTTGCTAAAGATGGCTTGTCTATTGCTACAGTGGATGTGGTGGTTGCTAGAACTCGCCTACCTATTGCTACCCAAATTATTGTGGTTGCTATACTTATCGTCTCTATTGCCACGAGGAACACCCGACTATAGTTTTGTTGCTATAGCTGAAGGCTCTATTGCCATACCCGAAGTTTCACTGGATCACGTTTTTGCAACACCATTTGTTTGTTGCTATTGCACATATTGCAACGCCAAATAATTAATTCGAAACTTGTAGCAACGCTTTGTCTGGTAGCTTGAAACAACAATTCCAGAGAACAATATTTGATGAATCAAGCATCTAGACATCCATTAAACAAAAATATATAATTTGTTCATACAAATCATGCATAAACTCAGCAAACACAGTCGATAACACACCCACAAGTGAAACACTTAAGTCTCCATCACATACTAACTTGTTTGAACAAATTATACTATAACAAACTAAGGAGATCTATTATAGCAAATAAGGGTTGACTTTCATCCAATCTATGGTGCACTCCAATCAAATTCCATCTTGCTCCTGAAAAAGAACAATAACATTGGCATGCATCAAGTAATCTGAAATAGAAATATTTTAGAATCTTAAAGTAAAGACTAACAGGTTTGCAACAACATTAAGTCAATCTGGTATGTACAAAACAACAAATTCATTGACAGAAATGTGATTATTAATATAAGAAATATTAATTCACACATAGTTGAGTTAAGAAAACCACCTGTGCATTGTCATCTCGTTGATTCTTTCTAGCTCGTTTCTTAGCTGCACTTTCCCTCAGTGTTTTTGTAGTAACATAACTAACTGAGGCAGTCCCTCTTTTGTTTTGTCCTAATTGTTTGTTAATCAAAGCACTTCTAGTTACTCGACTAGTACTGTTACCTCCTTGTGTGGTGGCTGCGATATGTGTTTGTGACGGGCTAGTAGGTGTGAGTTGTGGTTGCGGCGGGCTGCTATCTTCGTTAACCTGCAAATCGATAGTTGGAGGCTAAATTAGGCCCCATCATATGGAATATATATCACATGGCAGCATTTAGCAAACTTCGATTGTCAAAGTACCTGCTGATTTAATATTTCTTCACTTTCTGTAGTTGTTACATTCCCATGACCAACACTTGCTGCAGCAACATTCTCTCCAATATGTTGTCCAGTTGTAGGCTGCACTTAATGTTTGGTCAAAAAATATTAGTGCTCAAGTTTTAACAAATATGCATGGTTTGTAGACAACTTGAGCACATGATTTCAGTTCAACATATTATAGAAACACTAAACAAGTGGACAGGTCTAGAAGTAATAGTCTAAGACAGAGATAATCACATTAATTAACTGCTAAAACATATTAAAGTGCATGATCTGTCCAGATATCTTCGCTATTTCAAAAAGAAATAAAAACTGAATATTAAATAATCTGAGCCCTCATTACATGTTACACGATGTCATCTACTAGTGAAAGTGAAAAAATGAGAACAAATATGCCTAAAGAAACAAAATTGCATGCCACGTAGAATAAAATGCATGGACTATACCGGTTGTATTGAAATTTGTCCAGGAGCTGCTTCCATCATAGCCCTGAACTCTTGCCTAAGCGCTTCTCTATCAGCTTCCCTTGCCTTCCTCATTTCTTCAATCTGACGCCTATGCTCTTCCCTTTCGGCTTCCATTTCAGCCTCCTGAGCTTCCATTCTTCCTACCAGCTGAGATAACGCGTTTGCGATTGCCGCGTCATTACGGACTTGGTTTTGGTAATCCTCAGACAGAAGCTGCCTTCTAGTTGGGTACTTTGCCATGTATCCATTAGCATGGATCTTGGTTGATTTGCATTGTGTTGCTTCCTTGTAGGCTGACTGAAAAATATGGTTTTGCTCCACATCTGAGATGCTTGCAGCTCCACTTGCTTCCTTCTCAGAAAGTTTGGTGCTAGCATAGTCCTAACAAGGATAGAGCAACAAAAGTAGTTAATTCAAAATGTAATTGTAGGCCTTCACTGTACATCACTTAATAAGGTTTGAACAATTGTTATATACTCACATAGATTTCCCTAGATTCTTGGGTTGCCCATCGTCCATTCTTACTGTGTGTCAACATAAAAAGCTCCAGATCATTTGGCTCATCACCAGTTATGGGGTCCCTCTAATGTGGCAAGAATGTAAAAAATTAGCAACATTTCAAAACATGTAAGAAAGCATATACATGTGGTTATGTAGTTATTACCTGCTCGTAGCTTATCTGAGAAAAAGCCTTTGATCCTGTCACATGGTTTATCTTTCGTTTCTGCCGATTATGGGAATTCTTGCTACTAACCCTCTATACAAGGAGTAAATTTTAAAAATTAAATATTGCATACTTGAAACATATGATTAATTTCAGCAAGTGCAATTGGCAACAATATTAAAAGAAATATCCTCAAACCTGAAATTCTTCACTCCCAAAATACATGACCAGATAGTGCCATTCGACGATGTCCAAATCTTCAGGCTTGTGGCTCATCCTCTCCTCATAGGTATCGTATGCCCTGTACGTAGCACTAAATGTGGAGCGCCATCCTTTGTATCTCTCATTAGCAATGGTCCATATCTTTTTCTTGTTTTCCGGTGTTTCCTCAATGTCCCATTTATTCTGTTGAACATAATCACATATTTGGTGAGACATTAAATAATTTGGTTGCAAAAATGTGTACACTAACAAAATAATCTGAAGCTCACCAAGATATCAGATGCTATTCTTTTTTTCACATCCTCGTGGATATCTCTCCATGTTCTCACTCCAATGAGTGGTGCATGTCTCCATGTAAACACTACAATTTCATCAGTAAATGTCCGTGCGTTCTCACCTGCACCTCCTCCAAGTCTAGAGAACTCAATTTTTAGTTTTTGACTGCCAGACTTGGATCTCTTGTTGCTTGCTGCCAATCCTTTCATGGCACCTCGTGTCTTCCTCTTTTGAGAATCTTGACCAACAAAAGAATGTATAATGCAAGAGATTAAACAATATTGTTTACATAGGGACAATTGATGTAAACATCAAAAAAAAAATTCACAGCAAGCATTACTTACTATTTCCTAGTGTTATTGCACGCCGAGCATGAGATGGTTGGTTCTGAGGTAGTGTTGGATTGCTATCTTGATCTGAAATTAAAACATCTCTCTGATTCCTAGGGTTGTCAAGTGCACCTGCAAACAGTGTATATATATATATATATATATATATATATATATATATATATATGGCAACTTAATAACAGCTGTAACCTATAAATGGTTTGTAAATAAAAGATAATATAATTTGGGAAAATATGTTTTATTACAAATATCATCAAGTTCTCCTTGCACCCTTAACCATTCTTTGTAAGTACTGACTGTATCAGTCCTGAATATATCTTTAAAATCTGTTAAAACCATGCTAATATTAGTGATGAGTGGTCATTGAAATATAATAAGAAAATAACCATTTACAATAGGATAGCAGCATATATCGTACCCAAGCATTTTCCCTCTTTATGCATTTCCTGAAGCCACTTCTTGTAATCATCATCTGACTCATCTGTGTCGTCTTCACTCGATGAAATTCTAGGCAATTTAATGGGTGTTATTTGCACATTTCTCTCTGTTATTTGATCCCTAGACAAAACTAATCTGACCTCCTTCTCCGCCAAATTACATGACACCATTGTATTTGCATCATCATCATATTGGATCTCTTTTAGTGTTGCTACTGCATTACCACATCTCTTCTTATAGTACAAGTAGTCCCTGGAAGCATACCCCAAACCTGATTTCATTGTTATTAAGTTGCCATATGTGAGCTCATCCTTTTTTATTGTGTAAGTAGCAAAGTCTTCCCCCCCAAGTGCACCCTTGCAAGTAAAAAACATAGTCCATCTTTCTTCCGAGCTGTCACATAGAAAATAGAGACAGCCATAGAAGCACAGGTCATGAAACAGTATCCGTAGCTCAGTTAATTTAAAAGCAAAAATTCCTAATAGTTGCATGCAAGAAGTTGTTCAGCCCACTTGTATATGGTGTTGTCTTTCAGTAGTAGTTTTACTCTATAGTTGAGTACTGAACTGAATTAATGCTTGTGCCTATGCAGTATTTTTCTTTCAAGAAAAAGTGGCAGCTTGAATCAATGCTCCAAATCGAGTAATTATTTTTTTCTTCAAATTACTTAGAAACTGTGTAATAATTTTGCTTGTTGCATCAACTATTTACAGAAAAAAAAACAACTAAGAAACTAATTGATGCATTGAGGCTGAATGGTCTCAGATGCAAACGTCAGAAGCTAGCACCAATGCACCATGGATACAATTCGTTCCCAGGATTTAGGCCAGACTAGGGCCAGGGCTGAAAAACTGAAAGCTGCATGTCACGTAAAAGAAATAATATTCTCAACGAAGTCTAGGAACTCAAGAAAAATAAGATGCTAAAGTCCTGCTCCTATGCATCTTGTACAGTATGATATTATAATCTGACTGGAATCAAAACATTATGAACCGTAAATAAGGATTGAAAATTGAAATAAAAAAAACCAAATGCAAACTAGAGCTGCAGCTACTCTATTCCTCGTAGCTCAGCGCCAGTTCTTATCTTCGCCCAGGCTTGGACGGGCAGCGCTGGACTGCCGCTGCCGCTGGGGGCTGGGGCTGTTCCGCTGGGCAGAGCCGCCAAGGGTGTAGCCGCCGCAGCTAGCAGGCGCATAGGCCAGAGCCACGGAGACGGATGGCAGAATGGAGAGGGCGAGCCATGGAGCCGGTGAGGGATGGAGCGAAGAGGCAAAAGGGAGGCCGGAAAGAGGCAGGAAGCCACGGCGACGCCCCTGACGGCGGGGTGGGCAACACATGAGGATGAGACACGAGCGAGCAAAGCGGCGCGAGTCGGTCGAACGCACTGCCCTCTGACCCGCTGCTGTGGTGCTGGCCATGGCGAGCCCGCAGTTAGCCGTCGGTGTCACGTGCATCTTGTTCAACGAAAGCCAGAACACATTCATGCCAATTGCCAACACACCAAAGCCAGAGCAGTTTCATGCATGTATTGTTTGTCTAAGATGAACGCAATGCAAACCTAAATCGACCAAACACATCTTACCTGCCGTTGTCATTCTGAGAGGAACACTGCCGGCCTTGTAGTCCTTGGCTGTCGTTGCCTTCATCGTCGGCAGAAGGTGTCGAAGTCCTGGTAACAAGCACTGCTACATGGGACATCGTCGTTTTCTGCCCATAGACCATCCATGGCACAAGAACAAGATCAGCTTCAACAATGAGGTGGAAAGCAGGGAGGCTCCAGTTCCACTGTCTGGTGAGCAGGTATTGGAGCATTATGCAACTTTTGATCAATTGAGATTTGGAAAGGAGGCAGGAAAAAAGAGGAAGCGTGATGAAGATAAAAGATGGCACAATTGGAGGAAGAAGAGTATTTTTTTTGAGCTGCCTTATTGGTCTTCTTTGCTCATACGGCATAATTTGGACGTCATGCACATTGAGAAAAACATTTGTGAGAGCATATTGGGTACTTTGCTTGAAATTGAAGGTAAGTGTAAGGATAGCGATAAGGCCCGGCTTGACATGGAACAACTAGGGATAAGACAAGATCAGCATCGTGTGATTGACAATGATAATTATACTTTGCCCGCAGCCTTGTATTTCTTAGATAAGGATGACAAAACAAGTTTATGCCAATTTCTACAGGGAGCAAAGATGCCTGATGGGTGTAGCTCCAATATAAGGAGATGTGTTGATGTAAATTCATGTAAGGTGTCTGGACTCAAAACTCATGACTACCATATTATTCTACAAAAACTCTTACCCTGAGTCATCAGAAAGATTTTGCCAGATGATGTTGTCATGCCTTTGATTCAGCTCAGTAGGTTCTTCAGTGCTCTTTGTTCGAAGGAGCTGGTGGAAGAAGATGTTGACAAACTTAGCAAATCAATTGCAGAGACTCTTTGCTGGCTTGAGATGGTATTCCCACCTACATTTTTTGATATCATGGTGCATTTGCCAGTTCATCTAGCTCAAGAGGCTAAACTTGGAGGGCCCGTGTGTTATAGATGGATGTATCCAGTTGAGAGGTATCTACGTACTGTTAAAGGCTATGTGAGGAACAAGGCGCACCCAGAAGGTTCTAAAGCTGAGGGATACGTAGCTGAGGAGTGTCTTACATTTTGTTCTAGGTTCTTGGATGTTGACACCAAGCTGAATCGTGTTGATCGGCATGAAAGCACAGCTGCAAATGAGCCGCCATGTGGTCTAAGCATATTTAGTGAAATGGATTACAAGAGGAGAGGTCAGAATTTGCATGTATTTGAAGCAGATGAGATTCGGAAGATGAAGCACTATATACTCAGTAACTGTGAGGAAGTCAACCATTTCGTCGAGTAAGTTGCAATATATTTTCTTTTATAATTGACTAGCAAATATGGATGCTGGTAAAACATGACCGGAACCATAACTAAACCCTGGATGGATAGGTTCTAATATAGTCCATAGCGAACTGACAACACTTAGATTTTTTTATACCTAAGTAATTGGTATTTCAATGTAGGCAGCATAAGGAAGAACTTAAAAGTACTAGTATAAGGAATCTTGATAAACGACTCCAGGAGCACTTTGTAAGGTGGTTTGACGACAAGGTTAGTACTATTTTTGTATTTTTTTAATTCCATATGATGGTTACGACGATGTAATAACTAATATAATATTTGTTCTCAAATGGTGTTTGCAGATCACCAAACTATATGAGAAAGGGGAAGCAAGTGAACTCATGAATGCCCTTGCTACAGGACCATACCATCGAGGTCGTGTGTTCAATAGATGCTACATCAATAATTGGCTTTTTCGAACGGATGCCATTGAGAGAAACCTTGTGACACAGAACAGTGGTGTGCTTGTGAGGGGTGATGGTACTACTGGCAACATGACATGGTATGGAAAAGTTAAAAGAATGATCTCACTCGAATTCCCTACACAAAAAGAAGTTATATTGTTCCAGTGTGATTGGTATGATGTGCCTGCTACCACTACCAGTAGAAGTAGAGGATACAACAGGGATAAATATGGTATTATCGATATCGATACTTCTAGGTTCCGATATTCAAATGAACCTTACATATTGGCGACACAGGCTGAACCAGTGTTTTTTGTCATCCTTGTGACCAAGCCGGGGTGGTCCAGTGTTGTTGCGGTGAGACCAAGAAATATGTTTGCTATGGCAGAAGAAGAAAATCAGGGTGACCTTGACGTCGATGTACTTGATGTGGGAACCCAAGATATGAATTTATTAGGCATACATCATGATTTGTCAAATTGGACAAGACTAGACAAGGAAGGCACAACTGGTGATGCCATGGTTATTAATCAGGTGCGTGGAAGAAAGTGAGGAAGATTTTGTTGTTTGAATCCATATTTTTTTGTTAATTTGTGATGTTATCATCAGGTGCGTGCCGAAGCTAGTTCCCGAACCAGATAATGCAGTCTTGCTTGATGAGGATGATGACGACCAAGATGACACCTACATTGACGATGGAGTCGTTGCACCAGTTGTGGTAGAAAGCGAGGAAGATGATTTCTTTGTTTAAATGCATATTTTTTTTTATTGGTTTGTGATGTTATAACTGGTTTTTTTGCTGCACTATCACATTGTTTTACATAATTAATATTTGTGTTCGGTCTTTAATCTTTATTCTCATTTTAGGCTGGAATGAAAGACTTAAAGAAACCTCAAAAATTCTCATTTTAGACTCGAATGACTTGGCTCCACATGTACGATGTCAAGTTCATTTTTTGAACTCTATAATATATTGTTAGAAATATATGGTCCAAGCATCCAGATTGACCATATTACCGCCAAACTAGGAATATGAATGAAAAAATGAGTGCGCACCAGCAGCAAACAGCGAAAAAAAATCCCCAAAGGAGCGCGACTAGGCCAGAAACACACCCAGGCTAGTGACAAGCAAAATCCGCACAATATCCATGCAAATTTGCGAGCAACAAAAATATGCAGTCAACCAGGGGGTCGAACCCTGGTCACTTGGTTCCAGATGCGTCAGCCTAACCAGTTGGACTAGCAATGATTCCTGTGTACTTTCTCCGTCTAAAATTACATGTTTTTGTGAGATGCGTGTGCAGGTAATCTGAGCCAATTGACGCCGCGTCATCGCTACGACTTTTGGTGCCGGTCCTGGGGGTGGGGGCATGCAGTTCTATGAATATTAAGTTATTTATTATTAGTTTACTTGGCTCACAAAGTTAAAAGATCAAGAAGGCAATAGCAACACGTTAATTGAGAAGGCTAATTGGCTTAGCTAGAGCCCAGCCTAGGGGACCTGCGATGCCTAGCGATGACTGCAGCCTGCTGAATCAGTAGGTTCTCTTCGCTTCTTTTTAGTCTCTCGATCAAAAATCGAATTCATTAGTTAGGGACTTAGGGTACACTGAGCATATATAAAGAATTTTTTTTGCTTTATGACGGATTCTGTTACGATTTATGAGTTTGTGAGACGACTATTACTCATTAGTATCTAAGTTGTCATTTTGAGGCAGCAACGTCCAAAGGTACTCATTAACCAAAAGCCAAAAGTTCATATTATTTTGTATGTGATACTTTTCAGTTTTATTAATTAATTATAATAATTTCTTATGAATATTGCTTTTCGACCCATTTGAGCGTAAAAATGAATTATACATACATGTTGAGTATTTTTTTAAACATGTTTATAAAAGGTCCTGAGTTTTGGTTCGGCTCCAAGTCCAAAATAACTCAGGACCGTGTGCCTCTGCTAGCTACGGCGTCGCGATCCCACATGTCTCGCATATATTTTTTTTTACGTGTACGTGGGGAGATTAATAGGTTGCTGTTGGGCCCAAGCCTATCTAACTAATTAAAGCCCACCTTATACGTTAGTTTCTCACAACATTCAACTAACCGTGGCAATTGTAACTCGATATTACATCCACATAGGATCATCGTTGCAATTAGTATGTACCAATTGCAACACTACAGAAGACTATTGTATCCCAAAAAATCATGGCAATAGTATGTCACTATTGCAACTGTTGCAAATCATTCATTGCAATATCCATCAAGCATTTGCAACAACTCGAAAAAATTGTCGCAACCAAAATAGTTGTGGCAATAGTACCACATAAAGGCAACCAAATCCAATATAGTTGCAAGAAGATCAGGTAATTGCAACACAAATCAATATTAATGCAACCAAAAAACTCCATTGCAATAAGTCCTATCAAGCGCAACGAAAGACTAAAATAGTTGCAATAGAACACACTTTTTGCAACGATTAACCATACATATTGCAACACTTTTACTTCGTTGCATTACAGGCACATATGGCAACCATTTTACGCCTAGGTTGCAATATGACCCCCCTATGGCAACCAAACTTGTGGTGTTGCAGTGGTGTGGCGTGGCATTAGGGGGGAAACCTTGTAGTGATTAGGGAAAAAACATTGCTCTGAAAGATAATATTTAGTAATACAAATGCAATAATCAACGATGAAGTAAATTGCATCAAACCTGAAATTCTTCTGTGCCAAAATACAACACTAGATAGTGCCATTCAACAATGTGTAGATCTTCAGGCTTATGTCTTATTCTCTCATCATAACTAGTTGCATGCCCTATATGTGGCACTGTATGTTGATCGTCATTCCTTTATAGCGCTCATTAGCGATGCTCCATATAATTTTCTTGTTTTCATAATTGTTCTCAAGATCCCAATTGTCCTGTTTCAGAATATAAATAAAAAATGATTGAATTGTTAAACTATTTCACAATTTAGAAAGGTACGAACCCAAAATATGAGACACTTATTACCATTAATCAGCATGCTATCTCTTCTATAACTTCATCATCAATACCTCGCCAATTTTCTCACTCCAATAAGTTGTGACAGAACCGCCTAAATCACCGGGCCCACGTGCACCGTCATCGTCACTAAGGACCTCCGGTTACTGTGCACTGAGTTCCCCGCAATCTAGATGGCCTACTGGGTTTCCTCGGAAACCCTTATTTCCCCGAGGATCTCATTGTAAAGACCTTACAAGTATTACAACAGTTTACACCAATACTTTGAATCAGAGTACGGAATGCGGAAGAATTACTATAATCATAAGTTTACAAATATAAGTTACATTATCCCAAACCCGAGTTTCGTAGTGGAGTAGCAGAATACAACTATACCCTTGCCCAAGGGTTATATCATGTACATATCTTCATCAATACTCGGTACGTCAACCGGCACAGTCCCACGCAGAACTGTACGCTCGACTCACCTGCAACAGGGGTTAACAAACCCTGAATACTGGGGTACTCTGCAAGACTTACCCGACTAAAGAAAATGGGGAGGAGACTCAGGAATGTATGCTGAGGGGAGTCAAGGTAAGGCTTTAGTAAGAGTTAAAGGATTTTGCAGAAAAGCAATACTAACCAATTTTCAATATTTTAACTCCATATTATTTTAATCATAATCCATAGTTGCCAAATTGAGTCCCATGTATCCTCATACTCTTCAATTTATTATCTATTCTTAAAACAACTAGTTTCGAACCACTTTTCGGGGTAGGGCAGTGGATCAAGTCTCCATTATCCGAGGAGCAACGATGATTCGAATCAATTTGTACCCAGCTAGGGAATCCCTATCCACACTGCATATGTAGCACCTAAGCTTGCATATGCCAACTCCGTCTACCACGGCTTTTCCAAAACTTGAACCAGTCCTGAGCCACCCGAGAGTACAGTACTCCTCTCATCTCCAAGCACGCCGGCCACGAGGGTACACGCTACTCTCGCCATCTCTCCACTTCTAGTGCGTGGTTGTCGGTTCAAGTAGTAGAGCCACCGGAGACAAGGCTTTTCGGAGTATGTGGCTAGTTGCAAAGTCTCGATCCAGTAAGCCTACAACGAATGGTCTCTAATTCTTTTCCGTCAGTGACCATATATTGGGACTCTAACCCAAGTACACAGTTACCCAACAGCTTCCAAATCCATGCCCGTCAACGATAAGACATGGGGGCGCCGCCCCAAGTGCACATCAACCGAACGGACTCATTTTCATTTCCATTTCCAGTCGGCGTCGATGCATTGGGACTCTCACCCAAAGTGCAAAGTCATCTGAACGGTTTCCAATCCGTCGGCGACAATACATTGGGACTTTAACCCAAGTGTAAGTCATCCGAACGGTTGCAAATCTATATTCATTTTCATTTCTTTATTAGTCATCAATGGTATATCATCATAGCTCGAAAAATAGCATTTTATGCAAAACATCTAATTAATTAAGCAGGGCTAAACATTTTTCAAATATTTTTATTTTAAATCAGGTTTCAGGGGTGATATTCCAGTGGTCAATGAAGGTAATACATCAATTGGGTTATCACTCAACTCCTAACAACTTAATGCAATAGTTTAATTCAAAGTGATAAACATTTTATAAATCACAAGGAGATGGCTGAATGCACCGGGGCTTGCCTGTGTTGTAGGTCTGTCACTTCCGCCAGCAAACAAAGAAAACCTATTTGACTTCTCCTGACGAATAATCCTTCCGTCGGTAACCAAGCAAGTCTTCCGGAAATTCGTTTACTACACGAAATGAAAATGCAAGATCTGTATGCCATGATGTAGAAGATGCATTAAATTGTGAATCAAATATAAGTAAACTGAAACCTAGAAAATTGAGTACAACCTTTCTTCACGAATAAAGTTGCTAAGCCAACAAGACTAACTATCGATCATTACTTAATATTCTATTTTAACAGTCATAGAAAGCCACTGCACAACTTTACAACTGCTACTTAGTGGCAACCTTTATCTTGCCAGGGATCACCATAGTGACGGATCCATGGTCAACAAAAAATCCAAAAATCACACAAAGCTAAAAGGTATTAGGGTTTGCTATTTATTTTATTATTCAATTAATCAAACATTTAATTAATGGATAATTAAATTACTCCCATTTGAGCGTAAACTTTTCCAACTAGCCTGGATATCATCCTAAAACAGTGCCAATTCAAATTTCATGATTTTTGGATAATTATATTGGCCTATAAAAATCCTAGAAGAGACATTTATTAGTTACTATAGAAAGTGCTTAAATTCATTATTTCATATTTTTATTAAATAATACATACTGCATAGAGTATATTTAAATAATGTCACTGATTTTTGGAGTATTGAATAATTCCCTACAAAAATAACAAAGTGCAATACTGTTTATTCACTCAGGAAATGGAAAACACAATTCAATTTCGCGGGAAAATGACAAATCCCAATGTGGCCCGAGTCAGGCCCACAACCGCAGGCCAGGCCCACACTCCCTCTCACTCTCTCAAGTGCTCTCACACACGGCTGGGCCGGCCCACAGGCGGCCCAGGCTCGACCCGAGCGTGGCCTGCTCCCTCCTCTCCCTCTCTTTCTCTTTCTCTTTCTCTTTCTTGGGCGCTTCCCGAGTGCACGCACGGTGGCGCGACCACGGTGACTTGCCGACGACCTCTCCGGCGAGCGCAGGGACTCTAACATGCAGCCCACAGATCAGCGAACTCGATTAGGTGCTCATTTGGGTGGACGAACAACACCGGCGAGCTCTAGGCCAGCCATGGCGGCTCACCGGTGAACTGCCCAGTGACGCGGCGACGTGGTTAAGCCGTTCCAACCTCGACGGACCAGTTGAGTTCGAAGCGAACGGACCTAGAGGGCTAGGAGCTCACCCCGGAGATGACTCTCGCGCAGGAATAGGCAGAGGATGACCAGGAGACGGCTTGCAGACGAGGACAGTGGACGCGGTGGCGAGTTCCGACGGCGTCGAGCGCGTCCCGAGGCAATTCATGCTCTAACCAAAGAACCAGCTAGTGCATAATGCATCATAGAGTCATCCTGAGCCTGAGAACGTGCTAACAAGAGGGGAGGAGCTCACCACAACGGCCTGTCGACATTAAGGTCACCCGTGGCGGCGCTCCGACCTGACCCGAGAGGGACGAGGGCCGTTCCGGCGCACTCAAACGGTTAGAGACCGCACGATTGGTTCATGGAGGTGTGTTGGGAGATGGTGAACCTACGAGCACAGCAAATTGGAGTGAGATGAAGCGGTGGTGGTGAATTTTGTCGCAGACAGAGAGGAGACCGCCTAGCGAGCCGAGAGGGGGTGTGAGTGAAAACGGACGGCCCGATGGCTTTATAGTCGAGATAGCAGGGGGAACAAGGAGGAGACAGCTCTCCGGGCCCCCACGACTACAATCCGTCTGACAGCAGGCGGCCGGCAGCACCAGGCGGCGTTGCCGCACGGCTGCACGCACGGTGCTGTGCACGAACAGAGGGAAGAGGCGGTGTACTGTAGCCGATTCAATTCCCCTTTTACTGTTTTGCTGAAATTAGTTTTTATTTTGTATAGAAAGTTGAAAAATCACCAATGTAGAAGTGGTAGTATATTTTGTGCTGAACAAGTTTGGTTCTTTGGACCACATTCAAATTTTGATTGGATTTTGAATAATTCAAAAGGGGGTAAATGTTCATCTTGAATTTTATTCTAAATCCACTCAAATTCCCAAGATTTTTCTCAATAAGATGAAAATCTACCAAAATAAAAGTTGCTCTAATTAACAAGCCCTACAACTTTCATTAAAGGAGTTTTGTCAGATTCTTGAAAATGTTTGTAATAGCATTTCAAATTTAAATTTTAGAGCATTGATTTGAGGTTAATTTGAATTTTTACTGTATAACTTTAAAATCTCAAAAATTGAAAGTTGTTCCATTTTGAAGGGGCTAAAACTTTTATTAAAGGACCATCATCAGATTCTTGGTAGTTTTTAAATTTGTATTTCAAATTTAAGCTTTAAAACATAGGTTAGGGTTTTATTTGAAATTCTTTTTGATAACATCAAAATTGCCCCAAATAGAAGTTGCTTAACTTTTAAAGATTTACAACTTTTGTTTAAGACCCAATATCTAATTCCTTTTAGTTTTTAAATTAGGGTTTGTGGTCCGTTTTAGGGTCTATAAATGATTTTCTTTTTATTTCCAAATTGGATTTAGATAATTAAACATAACCACAAACACTTATACAATGAGTCATTTTAAATCACCTAAACAAAATCATATGCAAGAATAAATTTTACTCTAGTTAATGCACACCTAACAGGGTTGAATGCAGGATAATTTGTATGCAATCATGATGACATGGCATGTTTTAGATACACTAACACCAAGGGTGTTACATCCTTCCCCCCTTAAATAAATCTCGTCTCGAGATTTAATATACGGCTAAAGCCTTAATTTTAGTAATGGAAAAGAAAAGGTGTCAAGTAAACATTTTTCACACTTGACTATAGAGCAAGTAGGGGTTTTATATTTTGTAAGACTTGAAAGGATAAATTATTTTTAAAGGGTAGCAAAGAACTTAGGAAAGTTTTCAGATGAGTAATTCTCTGATTTCTCGGGTAGCTTCTTCATCCAAAGGCTGATTCCATTGTACTTTGTACCATCCTGTTGAAGTCCTTCGAGTAACACGATCTTTTCCTGTCTACGACTCACACTGAATACTGGGAGCATGTCAGATCTGGTTCAATCTACTTCTACCAAGTCAATAACTCGATCTGTCACTTGAAGACACTTCTCAAGTAGTGATACATGAAATACATTCTGCACAGCTGATAGGTGCTTAGAGGCTTGAGTTGATAAGCTACTAGCCCCCACTTCTGTTCCTATCTATTATAAGGGAGATTCTCATTTGACCTAATCAGTTGTCTCTCAACACTTAAAAGCTTTAAAATTTACTTCTTCAAAATAAACCTTTACGAGGAGTATTATTTAAGGGTGATTTCAAGGAGAGTGAGAACACATTAATTGCGAGTTATAATGGTTCAGGAGCACCGACTATGATACCAGTGCGTATCCTGTTAAGATCTTATGTGGCTGTAGTCCACAGAAGATTTCATGTTTTGACACAGCACCATAGTCACGGGTCGAGTTACCATCATAAAACACAATTAAAGTAAGCTCAGTAAAAAGGGAGAAAGTATACCGACCGTGGCTATGATAAAAAATGACCACAAACCTTGATACGAGCATACACCCTTTAGAATCTCATGTGGTTGTGAGTTATAGGAGATTCCAGGTTGCTATATTGTATCGCAGCCGTAGATCATGTTACACCACAGCAAATGGAATAGGGCTTATTAGGTGTGAAGCTATAGTAGATCACAACCTTAAAACTCGATACCTGCACGTGCCTGGTAAAATCTCATGTGGCCACGGCACGCAAGAGATCCTAGGTTTCGACGCGGCACTGTGGCCACCGGTCATGGTACTACAATAGGATACAACCGTGCTGACTCAAATAACATGTTGAATTCAAGGAAATGGTACATGTCGGATCGAGGCATGACACGTATATAGATGAAAATTCATGGTCTAGTGCTAGGTTTTTGTACTGAGTTTGTGGGAAAATTTAAGTGCATCCTCAAGTTTCCGAAGGAGTAAATTTTCAAATAGATCTCAAGGCATTTTTAAATAACCAAAAATCCATAAAATAACAGGGTATCCTCTACGGATCGCAGATACCATTTCCAAGTGATTAGATCTTAGGTACTATTTCTAAATCAGGTTCCCGTTATTTTATCATGTGAGATTTAAGATGATTGCAAGGACAAAGAATTTTCGGGAATTCAGAGGGATCAGATGTGAATTCTCAAGGTAGGTTTGAAGATAGTTATAAATAGGAAAAGAATTCTAGAAATTCAGGAAGAAACATAGATATGAATTTTGTAAAAGAGATTTGAAAGAGAGTGAAAGCACGTTAATTGCAGGCTAGGATCATGACCATTGACCCTGATAACAGCGAGCGTCCAGCAGTAACTTCCTATGGTCGCGATCCATAAGAGACCCTAGATTTTGACGCTACATCATGGTCATAGATCATGATATCCCATAGACTACAATTACAATAGCTTTCAACCAACACCTGTTGGTTGTTAATTTCAAGGAAATACCATGTGTCGTGAAAGGAGAAGATCAAGGCTGACACATATGTAGATTTAGATAGTTAAAGATTTGTCAAGTTTTTGTATTGAGTTGAGTGCATCCAGAAGTTCCCCATGGACTGGAAACTTTTGGAGCAAGGATTAACGAGGATTGGTAAAACCTAGTCTCTGACAAAATTTACTACCTTTTGAACACACTTGTCACTCGTAAACTTAAGTAGGAAATCATCTTACAGATGACAAAGGATTATCCAAGGTTTACACATTAATTCACATTGACTACTTGTTGACACTTCTTAACGCAACCATCAGAGACAGGGTGTTAGGCTATCTCTGATAACGGCGCCAGAAGTGCCCTGAGGGTATTTCTTATGTCTATTGGATAATTCCGCAAGCGCACAGAACATACCGCTGTAGCACTTCACCCGGGAGTATTCCAAGGTATCGTTATTTATTTTATCCCAAGGGAAAGCGATTGTTAGAAATGTTAATAGAAGGAGATCCTTAAATCTATCTCAATTTAGCACAACTAGTACAGAGGGGGTAATCGAAGTATAATAGGAAGGTGATGATTCAAACATAACAAATGAAATGCTAAAAGACAACTAGTGTAGTGCAGCTAGGAGGGAGGACAACGAGTGAGAAAGACTCCTGTGATTCAAACTCTACTCCTATGAACTATCCTATCAAATGGACGAAGTATACTAAGACTGCTACCTTACTTCTGGTGTGTAGGGGATAGTGCGGGACAATAGAGGATATAACCTCTACCCGAATCGCCTATACTCTTATGGGAGCCTACCTTTTAAGAACTTGCCTAAAACACGTGGAGGGATACTAAGACTAGACAGGCTGTCACCACCTGCTAGCACCCACAAACAATCCGTGCGATAAGCGGCATTCAAAGGCAAGATCTAGTCTAAGCACCATGCTTACACTAAGCCTTACTACTCTACCTATGATCAAGGCAACTAGAGCACCTTATGACAGGCGATAAACTACACACGTGAGCTAGTTACAGGATCACAATCTAATGCAAACTGACCAAATAATATGATAACTCACAACAATATTATTAAAGTAATGCACTAAGTAAAGACTTAGTAAAGTAAAGCAGGAATAATATATTAATGTAAATAAGTCTTACAGAAAGAGAAAGATACAAGAGCTATATCAGACTCTCCAGCAGACGACTCCGGAGACCCCGAGTGTAGCTCGACTCAACTCTAACTCCCACACTAGACTACAACTACTACTAAGGTGGAACTACACTATTCTTCACTTGTATCTTAAATGAATCATGTCTTGAGAGGGTGGATGGAGCCTCTATTTATAGGGGAGAGTGGAGGGGCGCCACGTCAGTGATCCGTGTGCCTTTCCACCTTGGCCCTTGGATGAACTGACCTTGTAACCACCTTAGATGGACGCCAGTGATTAAACCAGCACGTGTGAAACATGCAGAAAGGTGTTGGAGGCCAACCGATCTGGCTGGGCACCAGGGGTGGGTCGGCTGACCCCCTATGATAGGTGGGCCTGGCCAGGTGTGGTCCCACCAGTCATAGAGTGTCCCCTTGTCCTGGTTCTGTCTTGATTGGGTTGTTTCACGCCTTGATCCTTGTGCTTTGATTCTCCACCGTTGAATGGAAACACATGTTGATCTAATGGTTGAAATGAGCTGGGTGGAGTGTCACACAGATCATGCCACATCACCAGAGCTAGGTGGGCCCCATGGTGGGGTCGGTCGACCCACACATGGGCCCACTCTAAGCTCTCCTCTCTTCTACGTGATGTCCTGAGTCATTTGTTGAATTGTGATGGCTTGGTTTCCAAATATGTGGTTCGGCCGACCCATAATATTGGGCTCCAAGTGCTCCAATTTGTTCTATTTTGATCTTCCCTGCATTTATAAGCTAAGAGTACAAGTGGAACTAGTTATTGATAAAAATATGTTCATGTTAAGTTGATCTTCCATCAAAACCGAGTCCTGTTGACAATGTTTGAGTGTGGATTTTTATGATATATCCACTGTCAATAAGATCCCCCAAGCTTAACCTTTGCTTGTCCTGAGCAAATAATTAAACTTAGCCTCGGTGGATCAGGAGTTGCTACAATGTTTATATTTCCTTAGTACCAAGTGCACAACAAAATACTTCTCTTTTGAATGAAAAAATTGGCTATAAAAATTCTCCCATTTTACCTTAGTCCTTTATGGGGCTAATGACCTTTCCTTTGCCTTAGGTGGTTGAGAGACAGAACAGTTTAACTTAAGCACTACTTTTCTCATTCTTTGCAAGTTTCATACTGGAGGTTTTAGCAATGTTTTGCAAAAGAAAACTTAATGTTCCTCATATGGTTCTCTCATGTCGCTCAAATGGTGTATGATTCCTTACCAAGGCACAAAAATAAATGTTGCCTTCTCTTTATCATCCTACTTCTAACAATGGCTTATGTGGGGCTTAAGGTAGGAATGAAAAGGTATAGCATACTTACTTTGCATGTATTGTAGAGTCAAAGCTTGGATCCAAAGAGAGAAGTGTCATGCTCTTAGATCAAGATGTGCAAGTGTGTGGAAAATATGAACTATAATGCTCCTCTATTTGAAATTGTATCTCTCTCTAATAAATTTTTAGAAATATGGCTATCATTTTTCCTTATTTTATTCATGAGCCTAGACTTGCTCATATATTTTTTCTTTTCTTTTCTTTTTACGTAGCCTTTTTGTCTCTTCTACCAAATTAACTAAGAGAGATATTTTAAAACTTTAACACATGGAGCATTTATTTTGTTGAAATGGAAGGCATGTGGTTGCGTACTTCCAGTGTAGAAGCAGCATATATGTGGTGTGTACGTGATCTTGATCTTGTGAGCATGATAGGCCTCTCAATAAGGGTCAACAAGACCTGACAATACTCAATACAAAGCAAATAACTTATGTAGAGGGTTTAGACATGTGTAGCTTATATGGCTGTGGTAGGAATTTATCACCGTTGAGGAACAATAATGTTTTGATTGTTTAAGAAATAAATCTCCAGTAATCATGCATGCTTAGAGCCATATTATAGCAGCTCTTATTTCACTATATCATATCTCACAACAACTTAGACTTAGTTCTAGCACTTAGCATCCACAAAGTTTTCAGGTTCATGATGATTTTAAATGAGCCAAGTAATCCATACTCAAAGAAATACTAAGTTGTAAATTAGGCATTAAAGAAATATTAACAGAGCAACTATTCATCATTTCCATGAGAAAGGTAACATGCATGAGACATATGAGACACAAAATATTTTTGGTGTTTTATTTTATTTTATTTAAATGCATTAAAACATTATAAAGAAAACTGAGATAGAATACTTATCTTGGTGGGGGAGAGAATCTCCCCCAAGCTTGCACTTTTGCAAATATCTCACTGAGGTGGACGTGGCGGATATGGTGGTGGATAATGAGGAGGATATTGTGGTGGATATGCTGGTGGATATGGCCGTGGGAACTGCTGTGGGTGTTGTGGAATATATGGTGGTAGAAATATGTTGTGATGTGCATAGAGGGCAGCCCACTGTCTGCCAGTCTCCTCCTTAAAATTTTGGAGCTACTGCTGGGTTTGGGCAGTGATGTTGTGACTGGCCTCATGGCCAGTCCGCAGCACACCAAACTGGTACGTTAGCAACTCCATGTCATGTCGATGGCTTCACGTCCCCGCATCCTGCATAGATGAGTGAGAAAATCTGGCACTTTGTGCCCCTGATCGGTGCCTTCCTCCAGAGCTGGAGGCCTGCATGGCATTTGAGCTGCCTGCATAGGTGCTGTCATCTTTTTCGGACAATTCATTACGTTGTGCAGCACGCGTTCTTGCACGGGTAGTGTTGACACTTCTTAGCGCAATCACCAGAGAGAGGGTGTTAGGCTATCTCTGATAACGTTGCCAGAAGTGCTTAGGGTATTTCTTATGTCTATTGGATAATTCCACAAGCGCACAGAATATACCGCTGTAGCACTTCACCCGGGAGTATTCCAAGGTATCGTTATTTATTTTATCCTAAGGGAAAGCGATTGCTAGAAATGTTAATAGAAAGAGATCCTGAAATCTACCTCAACTTAGTACAACTAGTGTAAAGGGGGTAATCGAAGTGTGATAGGAAGGTGATGATTTAAAGATAACAAATGAATTGCTAAAAGATAACTAGTGTAGTATAGTTAGGTGGGAGGACAACGAGTGATAAAGGTTCCTGTGATTCTTGCTTTACTCCTATGAACTATCCTATCAAATGGACGAGATACACTAAGACTGCTACCTTAATTCTGGTGTGTAGGGGATAGGCGAGACAGTAGGGGATATAACCTCTACCCAAAGCGGCTATTCTCTTATGGGAGCCTACCTTTTAAGAACTTGCCTAAAACACGTGGAGGGATACTAAGACTAGACAGGGCTATCACCACCGGCTAGCACCCACAAACAATCCATGCGACAAGCGGCATTCAAAGGCAAGATCTAGTCTAAGCACCATGCTTACACTAAGTCTCACTACTCTAGCTGTGGCCAAGGCAACTAGAGCACCCTATGACAGGCGATGAACTACACACGTGAGCTGGTTACAGGATCACAATCTAGTGTAAGCCGACCAAGTAATATGATAACTCACAACAATACTATTATTAGAATAGTAATGCACTAAGTATAGAACAAAGTAAATACTCAGCAAAGTAAAGCAGGAATATTATATTAAAGTAAATAAGTCTTACAGAAAGAGAAAGATACAAGAGCTATACCAGACTGTCCAGCAGACGACTCTGGAGACCCCGAGCGCAGCTCGACTCAACTCTAACTCCCACACTACACTACACTACTACTAGAAGTGGAACTACATTGTTTCTCACTTGTATCTTGAATGAATCATGTCTTGAGAGGGTGGAGGCAGCCTCTATATATAGGGGGAAGTGGAGAGGTGCCACGTCGGTGATCCGTGTGCTCCATGCCTCTCGACCCTTGGATGAACCACCTTGGAACCGCCTTGAGATGGACGGCCGTGAGCAAACCAGCACGTGGGAAGTGTGCTCAAGTCGGTGGGGAGGTAACCGACCTGGCTGGGCACCAGGGGGTTCGGCCGACCCCCCTATGGCAGGTGGGCCCAGCTAGAAGTGTCCCCACCTGTCCTAGAGTGTGGCGGTGGCCTGGACCCACCATGGGTGGTTCGGTCGAACCACCTATGGCAAGGTGGGCCCACCACCGTGGTCTCCACCTGTCATAGACTGTGGCTATGTACTTGTTTTGCCTTGATCTTGTCGGTTCACGCCTTGATCCATGTGCTTTGCTTCTCCACCGTTGATTGGAAATATAACTTTGATCCAAAGGTGGAATTGAGCTGGATGGAGTGTCACACGGATCGTGCCATATCACCAGAGTCCTGTGGGCCCCATGCATGGTTCGGCCGAACCATGCATGTGCTCCATTTGCACTGATCTTCCTTGTGTATGCTGATATAACTCATGTGCTGAAATGTCATGGCCTGGTGTCGCCATATGTGGTTTGGCCGAGCCACCTTTGGTGGAACCAAAGGTCCATCTTCTGCAGGTGGCTTCTTCATGAAATTCTAAGCACAATGGTGGTGCTAGCTTGCCCATGGGTGGTTCGGCCGAACCACTCATTGTGCCCATCTTTTGCACATCGTCTCCAGAAGCTATAATATTAATGATTGTGAAGTTGGTTTGTCATTTGGCCATACTTGGTTGGTTGCCCAAACTTCATATAGAGCTTCCAGACACTGAAAAGTAACTGTTCTGAGTGCCTGCAACTAAATAATGACAAGTACATGTGGAATCAAGTTATTTGTACCTAAGTCACTATGTGTTTGGTGGTTTCCTTTCAGAAAGAATGCCTTGTTGACGGTTTTAATGGGGTAAAAACATGGTAAAATTACCGTCAACAGCTAGCAGGTCCTGAAAAACTCCAACGGCTGCCTACTCCTACAATGTTAGGCACAAAAGGGTGGCCCCTATATAGTTTTAATTCTGGGCATAGCAAAGTGAGTCTTGTATCACTATTATGGAATTTAAATTCTATTGTTCCTTGGGGACCACCGGCAATAATATGAGCCTTAATGAAATATTCCTCATCCAGAATGGTTCTATATGTAGGTATGTAATCATTAAATCCATTTAGCAGTTCAAGTTAGCTACACAATTTTGTGATGATAGATGTGAAATCAAATGATCCAAATCTTGATGGTGCAGAAATTCAATGTTCTACCATGGCTTTTACAGGTGATACTCGGATTTTATATACCATGGCATACATTATTTTTAAATCAATTTCCCTCACAATTCTAACATCATCCTGGGGAAACAAAGTGATTCCTAGGCATCTATGCAAAAATCACAGTGTGGGGTTGCAAATGTGACCAGTGCGCGGTTTCCCCATTCTATTTTCCCCTATTATGTCACGCCAAAATTCAAGTTTATTGAACCTACGGGTAGCAGATTCTAAATTTGAGGTGCAGTTCAAGAAGCCTAGGCAAGCACTAAACTAGTCCCAAGTAAGATCATAAGCTTGATTAAACAGGTGAAAGTAGATGTTGTCTCTAGTTGCTTTTACTGTGCACATAAATTCTAAAGTGAGACTCCTTCTACTGTTGGTATAAATTAACTGCACTCTACTTAAATAAGATTGTATTCGGATTATCCGCAAGTGCACAGATAAAATACCACTGTCACATTTCACCCGAAGGTTTTAAATATCGAATCCACAAGGAACACTAGGTGATAATGACCAAGCCGATGAACTTAACGCTACAACTAGGCTAGATAATATCGAGAAAGAGGAATAGCTATTGACTATCTAGTTTCAACAACCGGTAAACTTTGAATAATATCGTTCTAACTGGGCAGTGACATGAATAAGAGGTGAAATCAGAGTTCCCTCCTACCAGACACTTATACACCTATCGATCCTATCAACGGGAAGTGGACTACAAAGGACTCAACGCAGCTATCACCTACGCGATCTACCACTATCCAGCCAATTAGGAGGACATTCACAAGTAAACCTAGCCTAGGAACCACACCTACACTACGAAATACTACTTCAATCAAGTAATGACCAAGATCAAAGCACTCAATATGAGTTGCAAACTTAAGAATGAATAAGAACAAATGCTTACTTGAATTAGAAGTTGAATACAAAAGTACCTCAGAACGCAGCTCCGGGCGAGAAAGCTGAATCCAGAAGAATACAGCCACGAAGAAGCACTGACAGGCCAGAACTCCTTAAGAATCTCTACTCTCCTACTCTATCTCTTTAATCTCTAAATAAGACTAGATCTAGATGAACTAGTCTCTCTTAACTACTACAATTAGATAAACTAGAACTAGATGAACTAGAACTAGATCAACTAGAGGGACCCTAACCCTAATTTATGTAGAGAATATGAAGCACCGGGGTGTAGAATGCCTTCTGGAGGGGGCCTGGGGCATCCTTATATAGGCCGAGGTGGAGTAGGGGGCAAGGAACCGCCACGTCATCGATCCACGTCTCATGTTATATGCACCGTCGGATCAAACCAACCTTAGATCGATGTAGGGATGCTTTACTTGGGTGCCAAGGAAGCGTGGGAGGAAGTTTCAGAAGGCGGGGCCCGCAGTCCAGCAGGGGGGCGCCGGCCGGCCCCACTTTGTGGGATCCGGGGCCCCGGTTGCTCGGGTGTCTTCAAGATCCTTCCCACGTCCTGATGACGATGTTTCCTTCGCGGTTAAGTTTCATGGCTTTTACGCACTTTAATCCCTCTTTTATGCTTTTCTGGAATACTCCCTGGAAAATACAGAATATGCAAAACTCGTGGAAATTGTCAGTTAAAACTCTAGACTAGTGTGTATTCATGTGTCCTTTCATATCTAAAGTTCTAATAAAAGTTGACGTTATCCAGCGTCAACAACTCCCCCAAGCTTACCTTTTGCCAGTCCCTTGGCAAACACCCTAAGCCTAATTATAAGATATTTGTGTCAGGAGTTGCTACAAAGCTTCATGCCTTCCAAGTACACATGCTTTCAAACAGAAATTCTCCTCCGGATTAGACAAAACTGCTCTAACTTTCAAACTTACCCATTTTACCTTTAACTATGGAGCTTCTCAGCTTTTGCATAAGTCTTGAGCAATCGAGAGATAGAACAATCAAGTCAAGATCTATGTCTCAAATTCTTCACAGTACCAATACTCCGGAGTTTTGCAAGTTTTCGAAATAGAACTCAGAGCTTAATTGTATGACACCCTCAAGTCTCTTAGTATATGTGGTATTTACGGATCTCACTGAGGCATTAATGATGTTATGCCTCCCTACAACTAAGGATTATAGTGGAGCATATAGGAGTGGCAATAACAAGGATGAGCATACTTGCAATTCATATATTATAAAGTCAAACAATGGATCCTCAGAGAGTCAAGTCATACAATCAAACCAAGATGTGCATGTGTATGGAATATGGTGGATAGGTGTATATAAGGTGGCTAATCCTAATTCTACTTTTGCTCTTTAGAAATAGATCTCTCTCTTGGAACATAGAACTTTTCGGGAAAACATGGGCTATCTTTATTCTTTTCTTCTATTTTTTTTTCTTTTTCTCTCTCTTTTTTCAGGGAGGCGGGCATCTAAGTACCCATTGTTTTAATTGCTGGGACACTTGTCCATCTTTTACTCCCTTTTCTTTTTTTTCAATACTTTTACATAGCCACATGCATTCTTTGAATATAAATAATTGGAGAGATAATGATAATAACTTAGAGCAATTAAACAGGGGCTGTCCTATAGGGTATATTTTTGGGTGTTTACCCCCATTGTAGGAGAAAAACATTTTTAAGATGGATCTGCTTGGAAGTGGAAAATGCTTGCGCTTACTCCCAGAGTAGGAGTAATGCATATGTGGGTGGAGTGTGTAAGTGATCTTGATTTTAAAAGCATGACAAGACTCTCATAAGGTATACAACAAAGGTCGACTAAACTCAATGCAAAGCAAGCAGCATAAATGTGTAAAGGTTTTCCTATCTCTAAATGTATCATATATGGCTTTGGTAGGAATTGACACTTTGTCATACAAGAGCTCATCATGTAAGATTTTAAATTTAAAATAAATCTACAGAACTTAGTAATGCTAGGAATAAGATAAATAGCAGCTCAACCTTCATGTATCATATCAATCAATCACCTAGACTTAGCTCAAGCATATGCCTCCATAAGTTTCAGGTTCAGAGTAAATTCTTAAGCCAAAACAGTAGTATCCAAAACTCGGGAGAATTTAAGGTTGAAAACTAAACACTTGAAAGGAATTACGGCAGAGCAACTATTCATCATCTCCAAGATAAAATTATAATGTGCTCCAGTTTTTATTTGGCTCTAACCTAAACTAACTATAGACACACTCTAAGACCACTCTAATATATAGCTAAGTTTTTATTTGGTTTTAAATTTTATCTTACTCGTTGACTCACACGAAAAAAGTGATATGGTACAATAATAATAAGGTGGGAAACTTATACTTAACTGGATTTTAAATAGAGGGTGCCCTCCTCCAAGCTGGATGTTTGACAGGGTCTTTGATGTTGCAAATTGAGTGATCCTTCTGAGAGCAGGTGTACTGGCAGTGTAAGGGCGTCGGGTTGACTAGCTCTTTGATCTTGTATTTTCCTGTGAAACTCAATTTCCAACAAAAATACCAAATCTTATGGAGAGGGGTTAGGTTTAGTACCACGCCATGGTAAGTGATTGATTTTATATTCCAGCAAAAGTTTAAGCTTCTTTACCCAATTAGGAAACTTCTCTAAGAGTGTGGACCTTCATGTGCCCACATATTTTTGGTTTTTTCTAAAAAGTGTGGACCTTCATGTGCCCACATATTTTTGGTATTTTTAGATATTCTTATGATACTATTGTGAACCTTCAGGTGCTCACATATTTTTGGTATTTTATGACTTTATAAAACAGACTCGATAATCGCATAGGTATAGTTACCTGATAAATAGGGGATGCTCCTCCCCCAAGCTAAATGTTTGCAATACTTGGTGTTGATGGTCTTTAGAGCAAGCTTGTCAGCAGTAGTTCTAGTGGGCTCCACTGATGAACTTAGTCCTCACACATAGTGTTATCCTGTATAATTATACTCCAACAAGAAAACCAAAACTCGAGGCTTGAATTTAATAAGAGGTTAGCGATCAGCCATTAAGTAATTGATTATTCTTTTGAGTTGATTTTAAATTGATAGGTTCTAGCAGGATTCTTTTTAGGATTTTCAGATTTTCTTATGCAGAAAAGTAAATATGCATGCATGATGTATATATTTTTATTTTTATGCCACCACGGAGAATATTTATTCTCATGGGGCTTAGGATTTTCATAATGCAAGAAAGTAAGTACAGATGCTATTATCATTTTTTATGCCACCACAGTAAATACTCCTACAGGGTTACCATAAGTTTATTCACATGGGGCTTTAATATTTTGTGATGCAAGTAAATAAGACAATAAAGATTATTATTATTTTTTTCTTTTTCGTTTTGATATGCATAAATATGAATATGCTAAAGTGAAATTACTAATGTAGATAGAAATACTAATTAATTAGATAACTACCATATTACCTTATGGCAAGGGTGCGGAATTTAAAGTCTACCGATAGGACTTTTTCTTCCACTCTTGTATATCTCTCCGTCTTAGAGATGGAGGTCTTGATGGTTGCACCCCTTATGATGATGATGTCACTTTTATCCTTTGTTTGTCCAGTAGGTTGGAGTAGAGCATTAATAGTTAGATCTGGCAGCATCTTGCTCAGTGTGCATGTTCACAGAACTTTCACTTGTGAAATTTTGGGAATCAATAAACTTTGGTCGAAGTGTTGTCCTATTTGCAAAACGAAGGTAGAGATCAAGTGCATGGACTCTGCTGGTGGAAAAACACCAACAGAACCAAATCTATTTCTTTATTTATTCTTATCTAGCCTTAGGCACATTGAATAGGATGAAATTGGTGTTGCATAATTTGTTTTATTCGTGACATGAGTGGTAAGATCAGACGATTAAGCATTTAATGTTGCATTTAAGTTTATTTGGTAGAAAAGATTTAAATTGCTTAACCAATAGAAGGGTTGTCTACATAATATATTAGTTTTCACATGAGTATGACTATCATCTTCCAAAAATAAAATACATTGTTTTAGCACATTTGGTTAAGACTGAGATCAAAAGAATGGTGCCATGAACAATCTTAAAGGACAAAGCATGTTGAGTTAATTAGGTTAATCCATTAAAGCTGTAACTCTAACATGTTTGCATCTTCATTTATGTGCATACCATGATCAAGAGGTAAATAGTGACCGCTTACCTTAAGGTATTACCTTCATTATTGGAGCGTGATGACACTAAGTAATGAAGAGTAGATGACTGGTGGTCCTTTCCTTCTCTTGCATCTTGAGTTGTTCATGAGCATCTTGTCTCCTTTGTTGCTTATCCTCTTTGCCATCTTTTGCTTCTTTGATCTTATGACACCTTGTCAGTCCATTCATTATTATGCCTGCAAAAGATTAGTGGACAACACATACCCGAAGGAATGTACAATTTTGGAACATAGGTTGTTTGTCCAGAGTTTTATCATGTTTCATCTATGCTACTAAGAAGATAGGATTGATATTATGTTAGCATAGATCATGTTCTATACAGGCATGGCTTGAGGTAAAGTAACTTGCACAGAAGATAAAGTGAATGAATCATTAATATTCACAGTTCTTCCATCTATAATGAATGAGCTATGTCTTCCTTTGCAAAGTTATTAGAGTTCAGCATGCGCCCTGTCTCATCTCTGATTTGAAATTTATCTCATGACTTACCCAAATTAATTGTGAAAGTTTCCTGCAGGGGTTAGTCCAACAAAATATCCAATGTCTACTACAGTAATTTCTTGTTCAATAACCAAACCAAACTCCATGTCTAGTTTTAATTAAGGAAGGCGTTTTTAACCTGAGCACCACGCTCAATTTAAATGCCAATGGAAGTATTTGCAGTACTTCCAAACCAAATTAAAGGTGCAAGATCAATTCATTTTTTCAAGAGTGGTTATTTTAGGACACAAAGGCATCCTTGGGAAACCTTCTAATTATTGTACTTTGAGTTCATGGGGTGATTTCCTCTAGAACAACATCCTTTGTGCACTCAAGATTACAACGAGATCTACGATATTTATGATAAACATATGCATCTACAAGCACCCTTTCGAAAAATCTATGAACAGGTAGAATGAGGGGGTTGAAGATCTCGTGTGTGATAATGTTAGAGAGACCAATTGATCCAGGAGATTTCTCATATGAGCATGGAACTGATGAGGTGTTAATGATGTAATTCCCATGCTCATCGATATGATCTCCCTTTTGAAACTCCAAAGGTGTTTCTTCATAGATGTCTATAGGCAACAAGTTTGTCTCTTTTATTTCATGTCTATGACATTCATTGGATATTTTATTTTCTTGGATTTCCCATGGATTGGTATCTCTAAGTTTGGTCTCGTCTAAGGCTTTCTCTAAACTTGGATGAGTTATGTTTACTACAGAAATTGATTTAAGCTCACCATTTGAATCTAGACCAAGTTTAGACGCTAGCACTAAGGCTTCTTCCTCTTCCATCCATTCTTTGACAATAGCGTATGTGTTTCTAGTATATTTTATGCATTCCTGCCATTGTCGTAGCTCTTCTTGGTCATTTCAAAAATCTTCAGGACTCCTATTCTTGGGATGTCTTAATGGGATCCTAGGGTCATTATGAGACTTAGGAGAGAGAACATAAGAAGGATCATCGGGGTCAAGGATAGGTTTAGAGATGGGTTCAGATGAGGCATTTACTGTGAGCATAGAAGGGGAGAAGATAGAATTGATTCCTATTTGGCTTGGCTCTCCTTCTATGGCATCACTAGGCATGCCATCCTTGCATTCTTCAAAATGTCTTTCAGGGGGAAGGGAAGTTGACGACTATTTTTTCCAAGATGCTCTTCTGAGAAGATCTGATGTACATTGATTGATAAGCATCTTAGCTAATTGGAAGTCTAAATCATCAAAGTGGGGTTTCGATGGTATAGAATTGACAGCTAGATCTTGGGATTAGAGTGGTTGTGTTTTAGCTACCAAAGCTTCCTCTGCTTGTTCGTGGTATGATTCCTTCTCTTCCTCGGGGAGCTCGGAATTAGCTAGAGCAACCTTGTTGATCATAGCTCTTGCATTACTTATAGGCAAATAAGGAAAGACTCCTCCAGAGGATAAATCAAGAGATTCCCTAGAATTCTTGGTAAGACCCAAAATAAAAATGTTGAATAAGTACTGGGGTCAGGAAAACCAAGGTCAGGGCCAGATGTAACAAGTTCATTAAAACAATCCCATGATGTACTAAGAGATTCTTGTTCTAGTTGCCTAAAAGTTAGAACCTCTTTTCGAAGGTTAACTACTTTATGGATAGGGAAAGAAATATAAACAAAATTCAGAGCATAAAGTTTCTCAATCCCCTTGCGTACTTCCTACGGCTCGATTATACCAATGTTTAGCTCTTCCAATCAAAGAGAACGGAAAAAGCTACCACCTTAAAGTCTTATCAGACATGCCAGCAATGTGCAAGAATGCACAGGTCTGCTCAAATTCTCGTAGGTGTGAGTATGGATTTTCGTTACCTTCACCCTGAGAAGGGTTTATCCCGAATCATATTAATTAGACATGGGCTGCAGCTCATAGCCAGGTGTTATGATAGGCTCTACAGATTTTGGTGGCACGAAGCTTTTGCGCAAGCCAAATAGATAGATAGGCGTGGAATTTAAAGCATCCATAAGGATGAACAGAAAATGATGAAAAGGTAGGGATAAAATAGAAAAGATAAAAGTATAATACAAGATTAAGCTAAACTAAGTCAAAATCAGCAAACCGTTCCCCGGCAACGGCGCCAGAAATGCTTGTTGGTATAAATTAACTGCACTCTACTTAAATAAGATTGTATTCAGATTATCCGCAAGCGCACAGATAAAATACCAGCTGTCACATTTCATCCGGAGGTTTTAAATATCGAATTCACAAGGAGCAGTAGGTGATAATGACCAAGCCGATGAACTTAACCCTACAACTAGGCTAGATAATATCAAGAAAGAGGAATAGCTATTGACTATCTAGTTCCAACAACCGGTAAACTTTGAATAATATTATTCTAACTGGGCAGTGACATGAATAAGAGGCGAAATCAGAGTTTCCTCCTACCAGACACTTATACACCTATCGATCCTATCAACGGGAAGTAGACTATAGAGGACTCAACGCAGCTGTCACCTACGCGATCTACCACTATCCGGCCAATCAGGGGACATTCACAAGTAAACCTAGCTTAGGCACCACGCCTACACTATGAAATACTACTTCAATCAAGTAATGACCAAGATCAAAGCACTCAATATGAGTTGCAAACTTAAGAACGAAGAAGAACAAATGCTTACTTGAATTAGAAGTTGAATACAAAAGTACCTCAGAACGCAGCTCCGGGCAAGGAAGCTGAATCGAGAAGAATACAGCCACGAAGAAGCACTGACTAGCCGGAACTCCTCCAGAATCTCTGCTCTCCTACTCTATCTCTCTAATCTCTAAACAAGACTAGATCTAGATGAACTAGTCTCTCCTAACTGCTACAACTAGATGAACTAGAACTAGATGAACTAGAGGGACCCTAACCCTAATTTATGTAGAGAATATGAAGCACTGGGGTGTAGAATGCCTTCTGGAGGGGGCCTTGGGTGTCCTTATATAGGCCGAGGTGGAGTAGGGGGCAAGGATCCGCCACATCATCGATTCACGTCTCATGTTATATGCACCGTCGGATCAAACCACCCTTAGATCGACGTAGGGATGCTTTACTTGGGTGCCAAGAAAGCGTGGGAGAAAGTTTCCAGAAGACGGGGCCCACAGTCCAGCAGGGGGCGCCGGCCTGGCCCCACCCTAGGGCTGGCCGGCCCCACTTTGTGGGATCCGGGGCCCCAGGTTGCTCAGATGTCTTGTAGATCCTTTCCACGTCCTGATGACGATGTTTCCTTCGCGGTTAAGTTTCATCGCTTTTACGCACTTCAATCCCTCTTTTATGATTTTCTGGAATACTCCCTAGAAAATATAGAATATGCAAAACTCGTGAAAATTGTCAGTTAAAACCCTAGACTAGTGCGTATTCATGTGTCCTTTTATGTCTAGAGTTCTAATAAAAGTTGACATTATCCACCTGTCAACAGCTACCTTGATACCCAGAAAAATCCCAAAATTCACCCCATCCTATTGCACCAAAAACATCAAAGAACTCCTCATACATATCTGTGCGTTGGAGGAGTCCTAAATCAATTAGCTTGGTGTGTTCAAGGTTGCGCTTGCGGATAGAGTTGAGGATGGGAAGTTCTTGTGGAGTGACCCAAATGCCTGTTTCTTGGTCTTGTGTTCTAACAGGTTCTTCTTCTTCTTCGGATTCTTCATTGACTTCATGATCATGAGGAGAGGTTGCTCAACATTTTCCGTGTTATTGCTTGGCTCAGTTCCTTCAGACACATATTCATCCTATGACACCGAGAGTCGTATCTCAGTGTCACAGGAGGATGATCGTCGCGATGAACTCCCGCTCAATGCTGAGCGCACTTTCTTTGCTGCGGCCTTGAATGGGTTCTTCATATTTGCACAAAACAAAGACACGAACCAAACTTCGGATGATAGGGGTTAGCTTAGTTTAATGAGCCTCTTACTGGATAATTACCTTACTTAGCTCCCTCGGGGTGATGAACACTTGAACAAGGATGAGAGGAAAATATTTTTGTATTTTCTTTTTGGAAAGGAAAGAGCCTTGTTGGGAGGTGAGAGAGAGTTTTAGAGTGTCGAAGTGCTCTGCTGGTGGTTTCATCGAAGCAAGGTGCTCACAAGCATGGGGATTAAAAGGAGAAGGAAGCAGAGTTGCAGGGGATACATTGCCTTGTTCGGCCGACCCCCTGCCCTCTCTCCAAATGCACCAATAATTTAAAGAATCTCTGCCATAGTGAAAGGAACAAAAGTTGGAGTGATGGGGCTTCAATCCATGAGTCGGCCGAACCCCCCATCACCCCCATTTTGGTGCCATGTGAAGCATGGTGTCGGCCAGAGGTTCACAGGTTGATGGCTTGCTCTTGTGGTCTATTATTGCCTTGTGAAACATCAACTTTTCTCTCCTTTGGATGCTTGCTCATGAAATCCTTTCTTGGAGTGAGTGGTGAATGGAACAGAGGGCCAAAGGAGGGGGCAAGATATGAGCCCTGGCTGGTGGATGTTTGCTCATGAGATGCTTCACGGGAGAATTCTTTCAAAAGGTGATTTGCTTAAGGGTTTAAGTAAGAATCTTTCCCATGATTAGCAAAAGGTGTTTTGATCAAGGTTTGCATGAGTGAAATTAAGGAGAGAGAGAATGGACTTTGTCATGACAAAATTTTCTCTCTGCCCACTCATGGTTGTTGTGCTCTTTTCTTGTCAGCATTTTTCTATAGCAAGACATGAGAGAAAGAATCTAGCTCCTAGAGTGCAAGTTGACAGATATATGTCTTGCAGCACTTTATAGGGCAGCTCTCATGGGGTTTAGGTAGAGCAAATGAGCATTAAGACATGTGAGTGCACAGAAGAGTGATTGAGGAAAATTAAGGTTGCCTTGCTAGTTCATTTCGATGATCAAAATTTTACATGCAATATTTTAAGGTGTTGTCGTGCATGGGACATATCAAGACATGGCAAGGATTGAATTGGATAGAAAATGGTAGGTGGGAGACACCATGGTGGGGTCGGCCGAACCCCACCATGGGCCCTACCTGGTGCCAACTTTACTCAGCAAGTTAGCAAATTGATTACTAGGGCCAACTTTACTCAGCAAGTTAGCAAATTGATTATTATAATGTTGAGCTTAATTATTGGTCGACAGAAAAAGGAATTGGAAGCATATGCTAAAATAAAGTAAGAAATTAAATGAAGTAAACTTTAATTAAGTGTTAGCGTACTTACCTTGATGGAAGAGTTATTTCATATGGTCCTTGCAGTAGGATTTCCCTCTTGAGCTGCTGTAGGAATTTTCTTTGGAGGCATCGCCGGTTGTATTACATTTCTCTTCCATATTTGCTTGCTCTTTGCTCGTGGTTGTGATTTGGCCTTCTTTAGATCTCTCACAATAGCGAAAGCATGTATCTCCCTTAACATGATTAATGAGCATTGTGCAACCTTCGGTCGGAATTTGAATGTCTCTAGGGTCCCATTGATAGTGAATTGAATTTCTCCAGCTCCAACATCAATATGTGCACTGGCGGTGCTGAGGAACGGTCTCCCCATGATGAGTGGAGTCTTCTCATACACTTCTATGTCCAGGACCACGAAGTCCATGGGGATAAAGAATCCGCGTATCTTGACGGGGATGTTTTCCGCTATCCCCGCCGGATAACGGACCGATTGATCCTCCAGTTGCAAACGTATTGATGTAGGGGACAAAATAGTGTGATTGAGTTTATCGAACACTACCTTTGGCATGACGCTGACGCTTGCTCCCAATTCGCACAGTGCATGCTCAAAGTATTGTGTCCCAATGGAGCAGTCAATAGTGGCAGTTGGTTCAATATGGCCGCGCTACATTCCTCTGTCAATTTGACAATTTCCGTCGTGGGCAGCAGGGCGCTTATTGTTGAGGATGTCTCTTAAGTACTTGGCAGTAGGTTGGTACCTGCATTGCGTCAAGTAATGGAATATGCACATAAAGATGACGAATTACCTCGACGAATTTCCCGAATTGTTCGTCGGTGGTTTGCTTCCTTGTTCTTAGGAAGGGCAGCAGCACATTGGTGTCATAATATTCGTGCGGGGCTGTCTTTCCCTGAAACTTGGTGTTGTCATCAGGCTGCTGGCAATTCTTCTTCTTCTTCTTCATCTACCTTGTCTTTTCTTGCAGCCTTCCCTGCCATGTTAGGATGTGGTGGATCGCGAGTGGACATACCTCCCCTTGTGATCACCGCATTGATATTTGAAGTATTGTAAGTATTTTTGGGAGAAGAAGTAGTAGCAACAAGATGAGCTAATTAAGATTTAGCATTTTATTAAAACTCATTTGTTCTTTAATAGAAGAAGAGAGAGCATCCATTTTAGCATTTAATGTTTCAAGGGTCTTGTTATTTTCTATCAACTTTTTATTCATGCTTTTATTTATTTTAGCTTGATTCATAACAAGATCTTTTAATGATAATTGATTACCAAAATTTACCTTACCTTGAAACTTGGAGTTCGACGCCCATCTTCCTTGTTGAGGATATTTCGAATTGTTGTTGATGGCGTCTATCTTCTCAGGATTTAATTGGGAATAAGATACACTACATACCTGATTCCATTGATGTTTGGAAGTATAGTGTTGAATGGCCTCTCGGTCTTTCTTGAAATTAGCGCGTTCTTCCAACCTTCTCAAGAGGAGATCCATCTTCTCAGAGATTGCATCTGCTTCATGGATGGTATGTGTGTTCTTCTTCTTGAATTGGAGTCGGTCTTCATTCCACCCTTGATTTGTCACCATCTTTTCTATCAGATTCTTGGCTTGTGTGACACTGAGTGAAGTGAATGCTCCTCTAGCAGCGGCATCAAGGTGATTACGGGCTATCGGGGTTAGCCCATGGTAGAAACCTTGAATCATGAGCCATTCTTGGATTACATGGTGAGGACATTCCCGAATGTATTCCTAGAGACGTTCCCATACTTCGGGAATTGTCTCATCCGATTGCTGTGTAAAGCCTGAGATTTTTCTTCGAAGAGCAGTAGTTTTGCCCATCGGGAAGAACTTCTTGAGGAATGCATTGGCATAGCTTGTCCAATTGTCAATGTCTTCAGGATAAGCATAGAACCATTGTTTTGCCTTTCCGATTAAGGAGAACGGAAAAAGGCAAAGACAGATGGCGTCCATTTTGACTCCTTTTTTTGGCAATGGTGCCATACAACTCCAGGAAATTCTAGGAGACTGCGCATTTGCATCTGTTGACATCTACTAACAGTCGCCAAATATAACTTTATAACCTTTAACACTAGAGACGAGATTAGAAGATGTATGGTATTTAATTAACTGATCATTAGCAACTAGCCACTTATCTATTACCAACATTCTTTAGCATGAACTGGGTTGTCAATCCTAATTATATATGCTAAGAATAAATAAAGGTTTTACATATTATTCCATGTGACTAGGCAGAAATATAAATAAATATAAACTAAGAACAATTCTGCAAGCGGACAGATAATTATACTATTGTAGCATTTTATCTAGGAGTTCTACCAGGTTGTCGATTTATATTTATACCACTAGAAAGGACTTGGATAAACTACAATCTATTATATTGATAACAACCATATACAATGAATAAGTAAAATTACCAATGTCATATACTCTACTCATAACAGGTAGAGGTCACAAGATAATAAAGATAAATAGGGTGATAAGTATGATCAAGCATCATTAATAAACACAAACATCAGAGCACTTTCTAGTCATAGTAACAGCTAGGCAATGGATAAACTAAGGAATTAATATCTAAGTTAATTCTATAACTACGGCAATGAATAACTCTAACTAGTGCAATTACATCTAGCAATCATTGTCAGATTAGTCCTATATCATGATCACATGCAAAGGGCATCATCTAGGAAATGTGTGAAACAGAGTCATCACCTAATTTCGTGACCGTGCCTGCTTGCCTACATACGGGGGGTGGACTACAGAGGAATCAACGTAGCTGTCACCTACGCGAACTATCACACGACCCGGCACATAAGGGTGCACTCACAGATAAACAAAATATCTAGACACCACGTCTACACATTGTTCATCATCTACCCAACGATCGTTTGGATAAACGCTATACGAGCAATTACATGAATTCAATAAGATCAAACCAACTATACTAGAAATATAATTAAAGTAGACAAAGACTAATGTAATCAAGAACATATGAACTATTAAGAACAATATTTCCCTAATCATAATGAAGAATACAATAATGGAGAAAGAACCAGAACTATACCGAACTCCGCGCTCCAGATGATCGCCGGGGCTCCAGATCCCGCCGAAGAATTAGATCTCCTCTACTCTCTAATCTAACTAGGCTAAAACTATGAACTAGAAGGCTCTTGATGAACTAATAGGCTCTTAATGGCTTGAAGACTTGTTGCCTTTGATGAATGATTGATTGATGCCTCCAGGGGGGGGTTTGCCCCTTTATTTATAGCCCGGTGGGATGAACGTCCGATGTAGGATCAAACCGACCTAAACATAGGGCCGAGATGACTCCTAAGAGGCGGTGGAATAAGACTTCAGAAGGCGGCGACGAAAGCCTAGGGGGGCGCCGCCCGGCCCCACCCCATGGCCGGCCGGCCCCACCTGGCCAGGTGCGGGCCTCCGCTTGCTTCGGGTGTGTTCTACACTCTTCCAGGGTCTTCGTGATGATGTTTTCTTGGTGGTTAAGTTTCGTGACAATTACGCACTTTAATCCCTCTTTTATGTTTTTCTGGAATAGTCCCTGGAAAATACAGAACATGCAAGACTCGTGGAAATTGTCAGTTAAAACCCTAGACTAGTATGTTTTCATGTATCCTTTTGTGTCTAAAGTTTTAATAAAAGTTGACGTTATCGACCGTCAACAACTCCCACAAGCTTACCTTTTGCCAGTCCCTTGGCAAACAAACTAAGCCTAATTACTAATGTATTTGGATCAGGAGTTGCTACAATGCTTTCATTCTTTCCAAGTACACATGCTTTCAAACAGAAATTCTCCTCCAGATTAGACAATAACTGCTCTAACCTTCAGACTTACTCGTTTTACCTTTAACTATGGAGCTTTACAACCCTCGCATAAGTCTATGGAGCTTTACAACCCTCGCATAAGTCTTGAGCAATTGAAAGATAGAACAATTAAGTCAAGCACTATGTCTCAAATTCTTTACAGTACCAAAATTCTGGGGTTTTGCAAGTTTTTGAAATAAAACTCAGAACTTAATCATATGACACCCTCAAGTCCCTCAATATGTATGGCATTTGTGGATCTCACTTAAGGCATTAATGTTATGCCTTCCTGTAACTAAAGATTATAGTGGAGCTCATAAGAGTGGCAATAACAAGGTTTAAGCATACTTGCAATTCATATGTTGTAAAGTGTAACACCTCTGGTGTTACGGTTAATTAAAACCTGCCATGTCATCATCATTGCATGTAAATCTTCCTGCTTAAACTCATTTTTACTATGCATGAACAAAAATGTTTCTATTTCAACATGTGATTGTGCATAAGTGCTTGTGAGTGATTTATTATATAAATGTTTGTGTTTGTATTCAATTATCTAAAACCAAATAGAAAATAAAAAGGAAAACAATTAAAAACCCTAATCGGACCCGAAACCCTAAATTGAAAACTAAATAGAATCAAGTGTTGGACCTTAAACAAAAGATGTAAATCTTTAAAAGTTGAGCAACTTCTAATTTGGGCAATTTTGAAGTTATTAAAAATAATTTCAAATCAAATCTTGATCTAGGTTTTAAAGTTTAAACTTGAAATACAAATTCAAAAACTAGTAGGAATATGATGGTGGTCCTTTAATAAAAGTTTTATCCCTTTCAAAATGGAACAACTTTCACGTTTAGAGATTTTAAAATTTACTAGTGGAAATTTAAATTAAAACCCAATTAGTGTTTGTTTAATTAAATTTAAAATGCTCTTTCAAAAATTATCAAGAATTTGGGAAAACTACTTTAATGAAAGTTGTAAGGCTTTTCTAGTTGAACAACTTTAATATTTGGGGATTTTGAACTTATGCATTAAGATTTCAAGTTAAACCCTAATGAGTGTTTTAGAATTTAAATTTGAAATGTTATTTAAAAAATTACCAAGAATCTGACAAAGGTCCCTTAATAAACGTTGTAGGGATTGCCAAGTAGAACAACTTTTATTTTTGGATATTTTCAACTTATTGAGAAAAATCTTGAGAATTTGACTAAATTTGAATTGAGGATTCAAAACCCATTTTACCCCGTTTTGATTTATTCAAAATTCACTCAAAATTTGAATATGGTTCTAAAACTAAAGTTGTTCAGCACAAGATTTTCTACAACTCATATTTGGGAAAATTTTCAAGTTTATTCACAAAAATAAAAGTAATTTGGACAAAAGTCAAAAAGAGGAGCTGGTAAGGCTACTGTAGATGGCAGGGGGGTCCGGCTCTGTTCGGCTCTGCCCGTGGCAGGGCGCGTGCCGCGCCGCTCGCCGGTGCTGTCCGGGGCCAGCCGGCTGCGTGTCGCCGTCGGGCCGGGCCCATGGGGGTCCTCTCCACGCCGCACCTCCTTGCCTTGCCCTATAAAAGCCATAGCAGGTCGCCATCGTCTCCTCTAACTTTCACCTTGCCGCCGGCGATCTTCCGTTCCGGCCAAAATTCGACGGCTGTGTTCACCTTCATGCCAAATTGAGTGCACGAATCACTTCGTCACCTTCCTACGCATCCGGAGAGCCCGCCCGTGTGTCTTCTCGTCACCAAAAATCGTCGTGCGTCGTTTTCTTCCTCCTCGGCTCCGGCGAAAACGCCGCCTCGCTCGATTAATCGCCGCCGGAACTCCACGGTGGGTCTCTTTCCCTCGCATCTCCAGTTCTGAGTTTGCCCTGGTCCCTTGGAGCTTATGCTTTAATTGGTTTTCCTTCTGGTGTCCTGAAACCGTCGGAACGAGGCTTCGCGGCCGGAGCACGCCGCCCCGACCACTGTTGATGCCACCAACATCATCTGGTTAATCTCTTGCACCAACCAGCATGAGAACGACGCTCTAGGTGAGGCCCTGATGCTCTGAGAATCCTCTTCTGGAACCCTACCGGCCTGTGGTCGCCGGAGCACAGCGCGCCACCTGCGGCTGTTCGCCATGGGCGCGACTGAGCTCGCTACGGGCTCCTATCTATTCATCTGAACACGTAGCAGGGTCACCATTTTGTGGAGTGCACTCTGGTGCCTTCACCCTCGCCAGAGGGCCGGCGGTGGTGAGCCACCACGGTGAGCCGCCGCGCACACGAGCTCGACCGTCCGGTTTGTGTGCGGGAGAGGGAAAAGGAGAAAGAGCTGACGATGGGGGGCCACCTGTCAGTGGGACCAAGAGAGGGAGAGTCGCGTTGGGCCAGCTTGCCGAGTTGGGCCGTCCCGGGCCGAAACGGCGTTTTCCATTTTCCCCAGTGAATTAGATGCATTTTTCCATTTCCCTGAAAAATGAATGGTGCTAGTGTTTGTGATTTTTTTAGGAATTATTTGGCTACACCAAAAATCCTAAAAATAATTGTGGGTATTCTCTGTAATATGTAGTATTTTTAAAAAATATTAAATAGTGATTTTCAGTAAATCCTTTAGGAACTAAAAATGCCCCTCTTAATTAATAAATAGGACTTCTTTGATTTTTGTAGGCTAGAATAATGATCCAAAAATCATGAAAATTATTTTAGTACTGTTTTAGGCTGAGATATAGCTATGGAAAAAGTTTGGGCTCAAATGGATATAATTTATTATGTTACGCTCCATTAATGGATTAATAAAACAAATAAAAATCTTAATCAATTTAGGGATTTTGTGATTTGGGATTGTGTGTTAATCTTGGGTCATTATCCTGTGCTGACCCTTAGTGTCTTGCTAACTAGTTAAGGCTTATGCTAATCATGTTAATTAAGATATTTAATGGAACTTCAAGTAGGTAGACCAATTGTTAATTAAACATTAGTTGTTTATACACATGTGATAATAGGATTTTTATGAATCACTTAAGTGAGTGCTGGTCATTATTATAGGAGAGCTAGTTCATCTTTCAACAACTGTTAAGATGGTCAATAAACCAAAGTAGTTAATACTCGATAGTAATTAGTTTTGTTGACTTGCAACCTTATCGTGAAGGAAAGTTGTACTCAACTTTCAAATTAAGTTTACTTTCTACTGATAAGTGATTTTGTGCATTTCCTGCATCATGACATACATATCATCATGTCAAGTGTTGCATTACCATTTCGTGTAGTGACCGCGCGGTGATTATTATCTGAAGCATGTCCCGAGTAAGGTCTTCGCTCGGTGGACGGGGATCCTTCTCAGGGTTTGACTTCGGGGTTCTATCTACTTTAAACAACAGGCAAGCCCCGGTGCATTCAGCCGTTTCTTTGTGATTTACAAAATATTTATAACTTGAGTTAATCTACTGCATTAGGTTTATAGGAGTTGATTGATAACCCAATTGATGCATTACCAACCTTGACCATTGAAATATCCAAAAACCATTTTAAAATAAAATGTTTGGAAAATGCTTAGCTCTGCTTGAATAATTTAGATTTGCACAAAATGCTATTTTTGAGCCATTGTGATACATTATTTAAACATGGAAAAGGGAACTGGTATTATTCTCGTTCGGTGGCTGTGCATTGATCAGTACACTGTCGTCGACGAGAAGGGATTTTTCGTGCTCGGTGATCGTGGCTTTGGGTTAGAGTCCCAACAATTGTCACCGACGGAAATGGAATTTGAAAACCAAAGGGACACTTGTACTTGGGTTAGAGTCCCAATGCATTGTCACCGACGGAAAAAGGTATTAGGGACCGTACGTTGTAGGCCTGCTGGATCGAGACTTTGCAACTAGCCACATACTACGGAAAGCCTCTGACTCCGGTGGCTCTACTGCTGGAACCGACAACCACGCACTGAGAGTGGAGAGATGGCGAGAGTAGCGTGTACCCTCGTGGCCAGCCTGCCTGGAGACTAGAGGAGTATTGTGCTCTTGGGTGGCGCAGGACTGGTTCCGGGGTATGAAAAGCCATGGTAGGCGGGGTTGGCATATGCAAGCTTAAGTGCTACATATGCAGTGTGGATAGGGATCCCCAGCTGGGTACTAATCGATTCGAATCGTCATTGCTCCTCGGTTATGGAGACTTGATCCTTCGACCATTCAGCGAAAAGTGGTTCGGAACTAGGACGTTTTTGAGAATAAATAAGTAATTGGAATTGAAGGATATTTGTGAAAGAATTGAGAACTATTGATAATGCTTATAATAATGTTGACTTAAATACTGAAAATAGGATAGCATTGCTTTTTCGCAAAATACTTTTACTAAAGCCTTACCTTGACTCCCCTCAGCCTGCATTCCCGAGTCTCATTCCTTTTTCTTAGTCGGGTAAGTCTTGCGGAGTACCCCAGTACTCAGGGTTTGTTAACCCCCTGTTGCAGGTGAGTTGGGTGTTCAAATTCTACGTGGAACCGTGCCGGTTGACGGATCGTGCATGGATGAAAAAGTGTAAAACCCTTGGGCAGGGTGTCTAGTTGTATGATTGCTACTCCACTACAAAACTCTGGTTTGGGATAATGTAATTTGTATTTCTAATCTATGTTTTATGTAATACTTCCACATCTTGTGCTCTGATTCAAATTATTTGTGTAAACTATTGTAATACTGTAATGCTTACAATGAGATCCTTGGGAAATAAGGGTTTCCAAGGGAACCCAACAGGCCACCTAGGTCAATGGGAACTCGTGCCGACTGATCGTGGGTCCTTAGGGACGATGATGGTGCACGTGGGCCCTATGATTAAGGCGGTTCTGTCACATAAAGTCAAACAATAGATCCACAGAGAATCGAGGCATACAATCAAAGCAGGATGTGCATGTGTATGGAATATGGTGGATAGGTGTATATGAGGTATTTAGTGGCTAACTCTAATTCTACTTATGCTCTTTGGAAATGATTCACTCTCCTTTGGAACTTGGACTAACACATGGGCTATCTTTATTCTTTCTCTCTTTTTTTTCATTCGGGAGGCGGGCATCTAGTACCCATTGTTTTAATGGTGGGACACTTGTCCATTTTTTACTCCCTTTTCTTTTCATATTTTTGCATAGTCACATGCATCCAATAAATGATTTGGAGAGATAACAATAGTGAAAACTTAGAGCATTTATAACAGGGCTGTCCTATGGGGTTTATATATTTTTGGTGTTCACTCCCAGTGCAGGAGAAAACATTTTTATGATGAACATAGATGAAAGTGAAAATGGTTGCGATCACTCCCAGGGTAGGAATAATGCATATGTGGTGAAGTGTGTACGTGATCTTGGTTTTAGAAGCATGACAAGACTCTCATATGGTATTCAACAAAGGTTGACTAAACACAATGAAAAGCAAGTAGCATGAATGTGCAAAAGTTTCCTATCTCTAAATGTATAATATATGGCTTTGGTAAGAATTCACATTTTGTCATACAAGAGCTCATCATGTAGATTTTAAGTTTTCAAAAATAAATCTCCAGAACTTAGTATTGTTAGGAATAAGATAAATAGTAGCTCAACCTTCATGAATCATATCAATCAATTACCTAAACTTAGCTTAAGCATATGCCCTCACAAGTTTCAGGTTCAGAGTAAATTCTCAGATTAAAACAGTAATATCCAAAACTCAGGAGAATCTAAGTTTGACAACTAGACACTTGAAATGAATTATGGCGGAGCAACTATTTATCATCTCCAAAACAAAATTTTAGTGTTCATTAATTTTTAATTTATTCTAGCCTAGACTGACTCTAAACAAACTCTAATATATAGTTAAATATTTATTTGGTTTTTAAATTTTATCTTTCTAGCTAACTCACGCGAAAAAGCGATATAGTAATAATAATAATAAGATAGGAAACTTATACTTAGCTGAATTTTAATTGGAGGGCGCCCTCCCCCAAGCTTGACGTTTCACAGGGTCTTTGATGTTTCAAATTGAGTGATCCTTCCGGGAGCAGGTGTATCGACAGCGTAGAGGTGTCAAGTTGACTAGCTCTTTGATCTTGTATTTACCTGTGAAACTCAATTGCCAATAAAAATACCAAATCTCATTAGGTTTAATACCACTCTATGGTAAGTGATTGATTTTATATTTCCAGCAGAAGCTTCCTAACGAGTGGACCTTCATGTGCCCACATATTTTTGGGTTTTCTCTAAAAGGTGTGGACCTTCATGTGCCCACATATTTTTGGGTTTTCTCTAAAAGGTGTGGACCTTCATGTGCCCACATATTTTTGGTATTTTTAAATTTTCCTATTGTTAACATCTACTAACATCGCCAAATATAACTATATAACTTTTAATGCGAGAGGCGAGATTAGAAGATGAATGGTAATTAATTAACTTGTCATTAGCAACTAGCCACTTTTCTATTACCAACATTCTTATGCAAGAACTAAGTTGTCATCCCTAATTAATAATGCTAAGAATAAATATAGGTTTTATATATTAATCTATGTGACTAGGCAGAATTAAATATAAATATAAAATAAGATCAGTTCTGCAAGCGGACAGATAATTATACCATTGTAGCATTTTACCTAGGGAGTTCTACCAGGTTGTCGATTTATATTTATACCACTAGAAAGGACTAGGATAAACTTTAATCTATTATATTGATAATGATGGTATACAATAGATAAGTGACATTACCGATGTCATTTACTCTACTCATAACAGGTAGAGGTCACAAGATAAATAAAGATAAAGGTGATAAGTATGATCAAGCATCATAAATAAAAGATAATCATCAGAGCACTCTCTAGTCATAGTAATTGCTAGCCAATGGATAAACTAAGGAATTGATATCAAAGGTAATTCTATAACTACATCAATGAATAACTTTAATTAGTGCAATTACATCTAGCAATCATTGTTAGACTAATCCTATATCATAATCACATGCAAAGGGCATCATCTAGGAAGGATGTGAAACAGAGTCATCATCCAACTTCGTGACCGTGCCTGCTGGCATACATACGGGGGGTGGACTACAGAGGACTCAACGCAGCTGTCACCTACGCGATCTACCACACGACCCGGCACATCATGGTGCACTCGCAGATAAACAAAATATCTAGACACCACGTCTACACATTGTTCATCATCTACCCAACGATCGTTTGGATAAATGTATACGAGCAATTACATGAATTCAATAAGTTCAAATCAACTATACTAGACATATAATTAAAGTAGACAAAGACTATTGTAATCAAGAACATATGAACTATTAAGAACAATGTTTCCCTAATCATAATGAAGAATACAATAATAGAGAAAGAACTAGAATTATACCGAACTCCGCGCTCCAGACAGACGCCGGGGCTCCAGATCCGCCGAAGAACTAGAACTTCTCTACTTCTAATCTAACTAGGCTAAAACTATGAACTAGGAGCCTCTTGATGAAATAGGAGGCTCTTGATGGCTTGAGGACTTGATGCCTTGAATGAATGATGGGTTGATTCCTCCAGGGGGTCTGCCCCTCTATTTATAGCCCGGTGGGATGCACGTGCACCGTAGGTTCAAACCGACTTGAAACAAGGGCCGAGATGACTCCACAAAGGCAGCGGAAGAAGACTCCAGAAGGTGGGCCAAAATCCTAAAGGGGGGCGCTGGCCGGGCCCCATCCTGGCGCCGGCCGGCCCCACCTGGTGGGGTTCGGGCCCCGGTCGCGTCGGGTGTGTTCTAGACTCTTTCAGGGTCTTCGTGATGATGTTTCCTTGGCGGTTAAGTTTCGTGGTAATTATACTCTTTAACCCTTCTTTTATGCTTTTTTGGAATAGCCCCTGGAAAATACAGAAATTTAAAACTCGTGGAAACTGTCAGTTAAAACTCTAGACTAGTGTGTATTTCTGTAGACTTTGGTGTCTAAAGTTCTTATAAAAGTTGACGTTATCCACCGTCAACAACACCCCCATGCTTACCTGTTTGCCAGTCCCTTGGCAAACAAACTAAACCTAATTACTAATGTAATTGGACCAGGAGTTGCTACAATGCTTTCATACTTTTCATGTACACATGCTTCAAATATAGATACTCCTCCGGATTAAACAAAACTGCTCTAACTTTTAAACTTACCCATTTTACCTTTAACTATGGGGCTTTACAATTCTTGCCTTAGTCTTGAGTAATTGAAAGAAAGAACAATCAAGTCGTGTACTATGTAGCAAATTCTTCACAGTACCAATATTCCGGAGTTTTGCAAGTTTTTAAAATAAAACTCAGAGCTTAATTGTATGACACCCTCATATCCCTCAATATGTGATATTTGTGGATCTCACTTAAGGCATTAATGCTATGCCTTCCTATAACTAAAGATTATAGTGGAGCTCATAGGAGTGGCAATAACAAGGTTTACGCATACTTGCAATTCGTATGTTGTAAAGTCAAACAATGGATCCACAGAGAATCGAGGCATACAATCAAACCAAGATGTGCATATGTATGGAATATGGTGGACAGGTGTATATGTGGTATTTAGTGGCTATTCCTAATTCTACTTTTGCTCTTTGAAAATGATTCACTCTCCTTTGTAACTTGGAGGAACACAAGGGCTATCTTTATTCTTTGTCTTTTTTTTCGTTCGGGAGGCGGGCATCTAGTCCCCATTGTTTTAATGCTGGGACACTTGTCCATCTTTTACTCCCCTTTTTTCTTTTTCAATACTTTTTTTTTGCATAGCCACATGTATCCTTTGAATATAAATAACTAGAGATATAACAATAAGAACTTAGAGCAATTATATTAAGGCTATCCTACGGGGTATACTTTTGGGTGTTTACTCCTAGTGTAGGAGAAAACATTTTCATGATGAACATTGATGAAAGCGGAAATGGTTGCGATTACTCCCAGGGTAGGAATAATGCATATGTGCTGAAGTATGTACGTGATCTTGGTTTTAAAAGCATGACAAAACTCTCATATGGTATGCAACAAGGGTTGACTGAACTCAATGTAAAGCAAGCAGCATAAATGTGCAAAAGGTTTTCCTATCTAGATGTATCATATATGGCTTTGGTAGGAATTCATACTTTGTCATACAAGAGCTCATCATGTAGATTTCAAATTTTCAAAAAGAAATCTCCAGAACTTAGTAATGCTAGGAATAAGATAAATAGTAGCTCAACTTTCATGAATCATATCAATCAATTTCCTAGACTTAGCTCAAACACATGCCTCCACAAGTTTTAGGTTCAGAGTAAATTCTTAAGTTAAAACAGCAGTATCCAAAACTCAGGAGAATTTAAGTTTGTCAACTAGGCATTGAAAAGTATTGTGACAGATCAACTATTCATCATCTCCAAGATAAAATTTTAATGTTCATCATTTTTTTAATTAACTCTAGCCTAGACCGATTCTAAACAAAATCTAATAGATAGATATTTATTTAGTTTTCAAATTTTATCTGACTAGCTAACTCACGCGAAAAAGTTATATAGTAATAATAATAATAATAATAATAATAATAATAATAATAATAATAATAATAATAATAATAATAATAATAATAATAATAATAAGATAGGAAACTTATACTTAGCTGGATTTCAATTGGAGGGTGCCCTCCCCCAAGCTTGACGTTTGACAGGGTCTTTGATGTTGCAGATTGAGTGATCCTTCTGAGCAGGTGTATCGACAGCGTAGAGGTGTCGGGTTGACTAGCTCCTTGATCTTGTATTTTCCTATAAAAATCAATTGTCAATAAAAATACCAAATCTTATGGAGAGGGGTTAGGTTTAATACCACTCCATGGTAGGTGATTGATTTTAATATTTCCAGCAGAAACTTCCTAACTGAGTGGACCTTCATATGCCCACATATTTTTGGTTTTTTTAAAAGGTGTGGACCTTCATGTGCCCACATATTTTTGGTATTTTTAGATTTTCCTATGATACTATGGTGAACCTTCATATGTTCACATATTTTTGGTATTTTGTGCTTGTATAAAGTAGACTTAATAATCGCATAGATAAAATTACCTGATAACTAGGGGATGCTCCTCCCCCAAGCCTGATGTTTGCAATACTGGTATTGAATGATCTTCAGAGTGAGTTGGTCAGTAGCAGTCCTGGTGGGTGCCACTAATAGACTCTCTCCTTAGTCATAATATTATTCCTGCATAGTTATACTCCAATAAGAAAACCAGAACTCGAGGCTCGAATTATCAAGGGGTTAGCGGTCAGCCAATGAGCACTTTGATTATTCTTTGAGTTGATTTTTGACAAATTCTAGCAGGATTCTAATAGGATTCTCTTTTTAGGATTTCTAATTTTCTTATAAAAAAATCAAATATGTATGCATACTATAATTTTATGCCACCACGGAGAATATTAATTCTCATGGGGCTTAGAATTTTCTGATTTTATAAATATGAATGCTCTTTCTTTTTATTTTTATGCCACCACAGTGAATACTTTTATGGGTTTTACCTTAAGTGCATTTACATGGGGCTTAGTTTTTATGATGCAGTAAATAAAGCAGTAAATGTTTTTGTTTGTTTTTATATTTAATGTGCAAAGTGATTGTACTACTAAATGTGCTAAGCAAAATTACTAATTAATTAGATAACTACCATTCTAAGCTTATGGCTAGGGTACGGAATTTAAAGTCTACCGACATGACTTAGATAGAGGAGAGTACTTACTTAGTAGGTTCATCGTCTGAGGTTACCTCAGTCAATTCCCCATATTGCGGTGGTGTAGCAGGAGCTTCTTCTTTCTCCTTCCATCTCTTTTCTGTCTCTTCTGCTTCTCTCTTTTCTAGCTCCAGCGATTCCTTGTATGCTTCTCTTGATTCTTCATCTTTCTTCATCCATTCTTCTACTTGTGCCTGGATCTCTTCGTTCTCTGCCTTAGCAATCTGGTCCATCCTCTTAGCTTTCGCTTCCCATTCACTCCAGCGTGGTGCTTGTATGGCTTCTTCTTGCTCCTTGTAGCAGTCTTCATACTTCACAATCATACCAGGGAAATCCTCCCATCCACAGTGAGGCTAGGCAGCCTGATGGCGGGCTTGGCGTTTCCTCCTGTTGCGTTGCTTCCTGATCTACTCAAGGTTAAGATGTGTTCTAAATTGACAGTGTACCTTTCCAGTGGGTAGGTTGAAGTGGATCTGTCCAGACCCGATGTAGATGATAGCATTGGTGGTGTACAGGAACGGTCTTCCCAAAAGAATAGGCGATTCGTTGACTTCCTGCATGTCGAGAACTAGAAAATCTGCGGGTATATATTTATTTTGAATTCTTACCATTACGTCCTTGACTACAGCTTCAGGGAATCTCAGTGATTGGTCTGCCATCTGCAACTGAATATATGTTGGTTATAATGGTAAATCATCAAATAATTCATCATATACCTTTTTGGACATTACGTTGACGCCTGATCCAGTGTCGCAGACGGTGTTGGGAAAATGTTGTCTCTGATTGTGCATTCAATGATTGGTAGACCGTCACCTTTCTTTGTTGGGAATGGTTGCAGGAGCATATGATCATTTTCTGTGTTGATAGCATTGATTAGTTGAGCGATTTCTTCAGGTACATGCGGGGGCTTGTTCTTCCTCCATCTTCTATTGTTCTTCTTCTTGGGTGCTGGTTGTTGTTGTTGCTCTTCTTGTTGATGGAATTGCTTCGGAACTGCAGGAGTCTTGAGGATGCGGTTCTTGAATGAAAATCTCTCCTTCTTGTCTTTGATGGAGAGGACAATCTTGGCGTGTTCTGCATAGATGATGGCTTTGGTTGTGCATAAGAATGGTCATCCCAAGATAATGGGTGCCTTCTCATCTCCTCCCGTATCTATGATCACAAAATCAATTGGGACATATGATTGCCCCACTCTGATAACAGCTTTTTCTGGCACTCCCTCGGGGTAGCAAATGGATTGATCTGCAAGCTGTAAACGTATATCTGTGTACAACAAAGGATCACCTAAAATTTTCTCATAGATTATCTTAGACATTATGTTGACACTTGCGCCGAAATCGTAGATAGCCTCTAGAAAGTTACGACATCCTATAGAGATAGGAATCACAGGTCTTCTAGGGTCTCCCATCTTCTCAGGTAGTGAGTGATCTATCCACTGAATATCTGCAGGCTCAATATGGTATTGTGTTGCATTGTGAATATCAATAAGGTTAGCAGTTTCTAAATCCTCCGGCTGGCCCGGAATCTTACCTTTCTGAAATGGAGGGACAACAACAGCTAACTAAGCTAATTGTGATTCTAACATTTTATTAAAGCAGAAGCAAAGGTATCCATTCTGGTATTTATATTTTCTAAAGCTTTATCATTTGAGGCTACCTTTCTAGACATTTGATCTAACAATTTAGATTGACCAGCAACTAAATCTCTTAAAGGCGGAAGATTGTAATTATTGTCATTATTACCTTGGTTGTTACCTTGGTAATTACCTTGTCGAGGTTGCTGATTCCATCTTTGGTTTGGCTGGTTCCATCCTTGATTTTGCTGAGGACGATAGTAGGTGTTGTTGTTGATGAAGTTTACATCCTCTTGCAACGTTGGGTAGTTGACAGCTAAATGCCCGTAACCTCCACATTGTTCATAGGTCATGCGAGAATCATTGATATGCATGACTTTCTTCTTCTCTATGTCGAGCTTCTTCATGATGAGGTCTAGCTTGGCAGTGACCATGTCAGTTTCCTTGTGATGATGGATGCCTCCTCCTCTCTTGGGAGGTTGAGTACGTTCTTCATTACAGCTCGAATTTGAGGCTATCTTGTTAACAAGTGCTTTAGCTTTTGAAAGCTTCAGTGACAGGAAAGCTCCTCCTGGTACAGCATCTATGGACTCATGGGTGGTAGAGACTAGCCCGTGGTAGAAGGTCTGCAATAGTAGCCAATCCTCTATCCCATGATGAGGATAGTCTTCAATGTAATCTTGGAATCTCTCCCATGCTTCAGTGAATGATTCGTCATGTTGTTGTTGAAGGCCTGAAATTTTCCCACACAGAGCATTCGTCTTGCATGTAGGAAAGAACTTTGCCAGGAAAGCAGTTGAGCATCGGTCCCATGTAGTGTTCTTGTCTTTGTTGGCGTAGAACTACTGCTTGGCTTTCCCCAAAAGTGAAAATGGGAAAAGATGGAGTAAAATAGCATCTCTTGGTACTCCTCTAATCGTGAAGGTGCTGCAAATCTCTAAAAAGTGTCATAAGTGTGCAATTGCATCTTCATGAGCTTTTCCAAAAAACTGGCTGGCTTGAACCATGGTGATAAGGGCAGGGTTGAGCTCAAATCCATTCTCCCACGTGTTGACTGCTGGTCCAGTCCGGATGTTTTCTGTTGTTGGGGCAGAGAATTCGCGCAGCGTCTTCTTAGCCATGTTTTCAAACACAGGAGGTAAATCGTCTCCGAAGTCTTCTTCTTCCAATATTGGAGCTGGCTCCTTTGATGAATGAGCTTGAGCAGCGATGGATGTTTTTGATGGTAGCTTGAAATTGTCCCTCGCTTCTGCAAACTTCTTTCTTCTCAGGAGTTTCTCTGGATCATCAGTGAAATTATTTGGAAGAGAAAAACCATTCATTCATCACCCTGCATAAGATAAGTAAATGATAAAAAATAGGGGTGTGCCTGTTTGAGTTAGAGATCAATCGATAATACAATCTTATCCATTATGTATCCATATGTTATCAATATTTCCTAAGTTTAATGTGCCTTCCCCGGCAACGGCGCCAAAAATACTTGTTGACATCTACTAACGTTGCCAAATATAACTATATAACTTTTAATGCGAGAGGCGAGATTAGAAGATGAATGGTAATTAATTAACTTGTCATTAGCAACTAGCCACTTTTCTATTACCAACATTCTAATGCAAGAACTAAGTTGTCATCCCTAATTAATAATGCTAAGAATAAATAAAGGTTTTATATATTAATCTATGTGACTAGGCAGAATTAAATATAAATATAAAATAAGATCAGTTCTGCAAGCGGACAGATAATTATACCATTGTAGCATTTTACCTAGGGAGTTCTACCAGGTTGTCGATTTATATTTATACCACAGGGAAGGACTAGGATAAACTTTAATCTATTATACTGATAATGATGGTATACAATGGATAAGTGACATTACCGATGTCATTTACTCTACTCATAACAAGTAGAGGTCACAAGATAAATAAAGATAAAGGTGATAAGTATGATCAAGCATCATAAATAAAAGGTAATCATCAGAGCACTCTCTAGTCATAGTAATAGCTAGCCAATGGATAAACTAAGGAATTAATATCAAAGATAATTCTATAACTACATCAATGAATAACTTTAATTAGTGCAATTACATCTAGCAATCATTGTTAGACTAATCCTATATCATAATTACATGCAAAGGGCATCATCTAGGAAGGATGTGAAAAAGAGTCATCATCCAACTTTACGACCATGCCTGCTGGCCTACATACGGGGGGTGGACTACAGAGGACTCAACACAGCTATCACCTACGCAATCTACCACACGACCCAGCACATCAGGGTGCACTCGCAAATAAACTAAATGTAACAACCCTAAAAATCCACACAACCTAAAAATCCCAACCAACTAAATTTTTTGATTTATTTATTGTGAAAACCCATTTTTCTTGTGCAAGCATATAGGTTTCATTATGAATTTGGTAAATAAAGGAGGATAGCTTGCATTTTAATTCCATTCACATAGAATAATAGCTTATGCATCACATTTGGGATTTATTGCAATTTATGTTTGTATTTACTCAATACTTAAAATGGGTAATATATGTATTTATACACTTAAGAAAAAGAAAAAGAAAAAGAAAAAGAAGAGAGTATAAGGAGAGCAGAACTGGCCCGACGCCAGCCCAAACCGGCCCAACCGGCCCCGTTTTCTTTTCCTCTCTCCTCGCGCCCACCGCACACGTGAGATAGGCCGGCCCACGTTGCGGCCCGGCAACGCGCGCGACCGGCACACACGCGCTCGCGCTCGCTCTCGCTGCCAACCTGGGCCCGCATGTCAGCCGCCTTCCCCTTCCACTGTTTCTCTTCCACACGAAGGCGACGCGCCTGCCGGGGGTGTCACGCGAATGGCGTGACCCCGGACCCACGGCCGACAGCACCACGCCCCGCAGAGTTGTCCCCCTCCTGTCCCCTCCTTTCTTGGCCGCCAAGCGAGCCCGCGTGCACCCTGAAACCCTAGCTCAAGCGCACGGATGAGCTCCACGTACACCCAACGATACCCATCACCGTCCGCTGCTGTTCCGAGAACCGGCCGCCTATAAATTGGAGCACCCGAGGAGCCCTAGCCCATTCCCACTCGCAGCCGCCACGCTGCGGCTCCACAAGCCACCGCACCCCACCGCATAGCCGAGAGAGAGGGAGAAGGGCGGAGCAGAGGAGGAGGAGCTGCCGGAGCACCGCCGCCGCGGAGCACTCCGGAGCCGGACACGGAGGAGAAGCCCGAGCTGCGGACGAGGAGCGGCACGGCACTGCGATCACTCTGCACGGCTCCAACTCGCCACTGCACCGCCATCCTAGCTTCACCGACACCACGGTGAGCCACCGCACGCCATATCCGAACCTCGCCCTACTTTTGCCATGGCGTTCCACCCACGGGACGCGTAGGCAGGAGCCTTTACCGGCTCAGGAAGATCACCTGCTCCATGCACCTCATACGATCTCGCCGTGCTACGGTCATGGCGCTCGGCATCACGAGCGTGTAGGCCGCGGGCTGTTTCCGGCCCCTGAACACTTCGCACAACACGCGCACAAGACTGGCCATCAAACCACTGGACATCGGCTATGGACGTCAGGCCACTTCCGACGGGCATCGCCGTCACATGTGCTCGGAGCACCGCCACCTCGACGGCGTTCCCGCGCACAAGCCGTGAAACCGCCGACGCGACCCGTTAGCGTGACCACCAACTCACCGACCACCTCGGACAAGCTTAGTTGCGGAAGATCGAACCTCCATAGCCCGGAACACCGAGAGGTGCGTTCTCGGGGAAACGTGATCGCCGCCGACACGTTCCGCCTCGCCTAAAATCCGTTCCGAGTACCCCCGATCGCCTCGCGCTGCGGAGAAAGGCCGACGAGGTTCGCCAAGTCTGCCTCGGCACCGCCGCGTAGATAGCCGAGCCCCGAATCATGTCTGTCGCCTTGGCTACGTGCGCCTCCACCTCGTCGGAGAACCGCCGTATGCCGTGGGAGAGAAGGAGGCCCACGACATCATTTCACTAATGACAGCCAACCCTCGGGAGGGCGCCACCCTCGGCGCCCAAAATTCAAATTCGCCCGAGCCTCCCCGGGAGAGCTCGGGAGAGCGGCACACTCGGCGCACCAAATCTCCGATTCGCCCGAGCCTCCCCGGGAGAGCTCGGGAGAGCGGCACCCTCGGCGCCCAAATGTCCGATTCGCCCGAGCCTCCCCGGGAGAGCTCGGGAGAGCGGCACCCTCGGCGCCCCGAATCTCCGATTCGCCCGAGCTACGCTGAGCTCCGCCGAGCTACGCCGAGCTACGCCGAGCTATGCCGACGCCCCCGACCTCTGAGAACCACCCCCGACCTCTGAGAACCACCCCCGACCTCTGAGAACCGCCCCCCGACCAACGTCGAGCTCGCCCGACCAACCGCCGTGCTACGCCGACGCCGGCGACTCTCTGGGAACCAGCATCGAACACCTGGTGGGCGACCATCGGGTCTGTGTTCTGATGAGGCGCCACATGCCGCACTACTGGACCCGCGCGCCACGTGGACCAATCCTGAGCTGCCCCTGATTAATCGACCATTTTCCATTTTCAGGAAATAGGATAATCTTCGGAAATTCATAACTTATTCATAGATGTCCAAAAATTGCGCACCATATATCAAAATTCTCAGAAAAATGAGATCTACAATCTAAGACTATGTTTGTGTGCATTTGGCTCTTTATTTTATTGGATTTTTCTGAAATACTCTATAGGAGTCGCTGACGTGACTATTTCGTGTTCGATTTCAGAGCCGGAGGAGGATCTGACTAAGGAAGACGACCACGAGTACTTTCAGGAGCTAGGAGACGACCACGAAGGTGCCACGTCCCACCAAATCCTTAGATCCTATTTACGCATTGCAAATGACATTGTTGCTATTGCTTTATGATTATGTATGGATTGGTTGCATGGTAGTATATTTGAATTCCCTGCCTTGATAAGACTATACCCTGCTATCCGCTGCTAGGTTAGCTGCTGCTTAATTTACAGTTACTCTTCCACTACTTTCTACTTGCTATATGCTATGTGGTGGAATTGGGACGGTGAAAATCTGATTATAACCACTGGGAGAGAGTGCTGCGTGCGTCTTGGGTGCGTGGTAAGGGTTGATGTCGACCAAGTGGGATGTGAGACAAGCCCATGGGGCAAGTCGTGCCGGGGGTGCAACCTGGGCATCCCCAAGCGAGATACCTGTGGCGGGTAAAGTTGTTGAGGAGGTTCCGGGTGGGATAGCCTTGGTGGTTTGAAGCCCGTGGACGGAGGTGCTGTGATGGCATGGGGAGAGTATCCCCTAAGTGAAGATGCCTGCTTGGTCAAACCTAGGACGGACTAGTTTCAGGTTCATGGGAATCCTTTTCTACTCACTCGCTTCTGATGGGCGGGAGACGGCTGGACTACTTGGTAGGACGGTGCCACTACTATTAGGTTGAGAGGTGATAAGGGTGGGCGGAGACGGTCGATGGGTTCCCGTTCCGTTCTAGATGCGCAGTACCACTGGATGGGCCCGGTACTGTGTCTCCCAGTCTCAGTATAACAGTGTAGGATCCAGAATATCCCAAGGCTGAGTGGTAGGGTGTTATCGACCTAGGCAAGCAAGCACCCGGAATTCTGCCTAGGTGTTTGCGCAACACCTATGATGGCTAATCTTGTGGGTAGTGAAACCTCTGCAGAGTGTACGGTTGATCGATCGATACATATGCCAACCTGTTGGCTATGGACCTTTCCTGTGAAGCTTCTACTAGTGTAGTGAGTGTTCTCTTCTCCCCCTGGATGACATTTTTCCGGCAGTGTACCCGTTGTGGTAGTGTGCCGCTGAGATAGGCCCGAGAGGGAGTTGGGCCTGTCGAATGAGAGCGAGGTGTGGGTAAGTGAGATGTGGTGATGGGAAAAGGGATGATGGTGTTAACTGGAGATAAAACTTGACTAATTAAACATTGATTACAGCTGCATAGGAAACCTCAGCCTATAGGTCTGCTTGTATAGCCTTGCATCCACTTTCCACAAAGCAAATGCTGCATAGGTGGGCTCCGTGGCCAGTACATATCGTACTGATAAATTTGCTGTCAGGTGACGAGAATGAGTACGACTTCGAGGAAGACGATGGCGAGGAATAGGGTCACGTGCTACACTCAAGTTGGCCGTGAAGGATGAAATGTTTCCGCATCTTCTAAAGCTTCTCTGAATGTTGATTCCGCCAGTGTGGCGATGTAATAAATGTTTATGTAAGACTTAATTATCGTTGTATGGATCCTGGTGTCAACTGAGCTATGGGTAATTTCATGGATTGTCCCAAGCAATCTGTTGAATTACAATTCGAGCTATGGATTTCCCTTCGCGAAAATCGAGGTCGTTTCAGTTGGTATCGGAGCCATACTTGACTGTAGGACGAGACCCATAGAAAATGGACGCTAGAATAGGAAGCCAGACTCTCTTTCAGTTATATTACCGACCTTGCATTCACTTTTTATGCAATGGCTTATCTAATACAAGGACCTGCTAATCCATTTCTTGAAAAATTCACAGATGACCAGCCTTAGACCACCACTTCGTCCACTGCACGACGGCACTATTGAGATCCCGATCAACGGAAGGAATCACGGCGGATTTGCCATGGTACTACGCCAGGTATTGGAGGAGCTGGGAGCACCGTCAGACCAGATCCAGTACTTTAGCCAAGGGAAGCTGTCGAGGCTGAGAGGTTTGAAGGACCTGTCACTACCAGAGTTGAGACACCCGTCAGCCTGACTCTTCTAGGGATGCCGGTTTTTACTGACTACACTGCTGGAGAGACTGTGCAGGACGGAGTACAGTCCATCTCCCGCAAGGTACTACACGCAGTTGTGTACACCGCCTATGAGTACCTTAAGGGGACCCATTTCCGTCTGCTACCTCAGGCTTTGGAGCTGCACCCTGACCCCATTCAGAGGATTCTGTACACTAGCCAGATCGTTCAGGCCGAGACTGACCCTTGCCTACGCACGGTGGCACACCACCTCCAGGAGCAGGATGAGTTCATTAGCTCATTGGAGCAAAGGAGGCAGCGTGACCGAGCACGCATGGCAGAGGTCGAGGATAGTTTGCAGAAAGGGACTCAGACCCTGGAGAGTTTGAGCAGAGCAGTCACTGACTTGCAGTTGGAGATGCAGCGCCGTGATGAGTTACACCGAGCCGAGATCGCCGACTTGCGAGACAAGATCGGAGATTTTGGGCTACGCAATGACTACCTGAACAGCAGAGTATTGGGATTACAGAGGAGGCTGGATGACAAGGAGAGAGCGCTTGCTGAGAGGGAGCAGAGGAGCAGAGACAGAGGAGTCGAGATGAGCATGTTGCGCTCCAGGATCAGGGAGTTGGAGAAGCAGTTGGAGAAAGCCGAGGAGAAGTCCACCCGTAATCAAGGGATTCTGATCGACCGCGTGAAGATGGTGGAGTTCCTAAAGGACAAGCTACGGAGGACAGAGACAGCTTGGAAGCAGTCCGACGCCAGGAGAGCTATTGAGGTCCGGAAGGTACAGAGTTCGCTTCCCCCACTGGAGATGGTGAAGCCCCGGGAGGGAGACTTCCGCGTACCACCCACTACGCTCAACCTGGGAGCGTGTCCGTCTCTAAGGATGCAGGAGATTGAGGCCACTCCAGAGCTAGCTGTAGCACTCGACTACGTCAAGCGCCTGACCATGACTGATGACGAGATCGAGGCAGAGGACAGCCGCGTACCCGACACCGTACTCGACCTTATGCACCAGTAGCTTATGGGACCCTGCGTGGCCCTTAGACTAGTGATACCATGAGTTGTCCTGTCATTGGCTATCTGCGCATAGCACGATCTTCTTAGCAGCTAGGAACATCCTTTATGTAATAATAACCATGTGATGAGTGACATTTGGATCTTATGCTTCTTATAGTTCTCTATGCTTCTTTGGTTGAATGTAGGATAGCATGAAAAATGTTTTAGTTCATTTAAATCGTTGAAAACATCTAACTCCTACTTAAACCACTACAAGATTATTACTGCATTGAGCACATACCTAATAAATTTAGATGTCGATGAGACGTTCTGCGCGTTTGGAGAACCGCCAGCCCTCCCCCGCACCTGCGCCAGGACGCGGGCATGGTCGCAACCGTGGACGCCCAGCTGGCCGACGTGCTGGAGTTAACCTGGAAGAAGAGCTGCGCCGGGCAGAGGATGCACCGCCGGTGAACGATCCGCCACCACAGGGCGAGAATGTGCCACCGACGTTGGCGGAAGTGATGGCACAGCAGACCCAGCTGCTGAATGCCATAGCTACTGGGATGAACAGGCACCACGGGCCACCCCAGAATGACTTCCAAAGAAAACTGGAGGGTTTCCTGAAGCTGAGGCCACCTACCTTCGACGGGACTGACAGCGATCCCCTCGCTGCCGACGATTGGCTTAAAGAGATGGAGAAGAAGCTGGACCTGACCACTTGCTCCGACGAGGATTGTGTTGGGATTGCTAGCCACCAGCTGACCGGTGCTGCACGAGCCTGGTGGGACAACTACACCAGCGCTCATGAGGACCCAGCCCGCATTGACTGGGATGAGTTCACCGAGGCTTTCCGTGACCACCACATTCCCGAGGGAATCATGGAGGCCAAGGAGAACGAGTTTCGCAACATCTCCCAGGGAGCTGACCGGATCCACGAGTACACCACCCGCTTCAACTATTTGCTCCGCTACGCACCTGCGTCTTGCGTGAGTTCCGAGAAGGAAAAGATGTACTACTACAGGAAGGGTCTTCAGACCAAGATCAAGTTGGCTCTGTCAGGGAACAAGAGCTACACTCTGCGTGAGCTGATTGACCGCTGTATTGAGATCGAGAAGGATCGCATGGAAGCACGTCTAGAGTTCAAGGCTCAGAACAAGGGAAAGAAGCGTCGCTCTGAGGGACCCGCTCGCACTGCTCCACCCCAGAGACAGCGAACAGGTGCACCCCCGTCTTTCCGAACTCGCCAGGGACCTTCTTCGGGAACGAGCCGTGGTGGTACCAACAGCAGCAACTATCACCGCCTCGCTCAGACCTACCCTGCGCCGACTCGAGCTGTGCAGAACACACCCGCCCCCGCTACCAACACGCCAAGGACAAACAATTGGAAGGCTCCTGCGACAGCCACAGCAGGCAGTGCGCCCTTCACTTGCTTCGGATGCGGAAAGCCTGGACAGTATGTGGCTGTGTGCTCCGACCTCAACCGTGCACCAGCAGCTGCACAGGGTACACCGAACCAGGGATCTGCTGCCCGAGGAAGACTGAACCACATGACCGCTGAGGAAGCTGAAGCTGCACCTGATGCTGTGTATGGTACGTTCCTAGTTCAGGGTAACATGGCTACAGTTCTGTTCGATTCAGGAGCTACATGTTCATACATTTCATCTGCATATGCACGTAAGCATAACATACCTGTAACCCCGAGAGCAAACCCCATCCTAACTAGCTCGCCCTTAGGAACCTTCAGAAGCGTTCACATATGTAGGGGAGTGATAATCACAATCGAGGGACTTGACTTTCGAGCTGACCTAACCCTACTACCCTCCAATAGCTTAGATGTCATCTTAGGCATGGACTGGCTAACCAAACATCGGGGAGTGATACCTAGATATGCTCAGGTAACCCACCCTTGGGGAACAGTCGTCCGATGTATACCCCAAACCGGGAGAATCCAAGCCCTCCTATGTGCTCTGGAGACTAAGGCAGATAAAATGGAGCTGACATTCAGAGATGTGCCAGTAGTCTATGAATTCAATGACGTATTTCTAGAGGAGTTGCCAGGAATGCCACTAGATAGAGATGTGGAGTTTGTTATAGAGCTGATGCCAGGAACTGCACCGATTGCCAAAAGACCCTACAGAATGTCGGCTGATGAGTTGAAGGAACTCAAGAAGCAGCTGGGAGAATTACTGGAGAAGGGCTTCATTAGGCCTAGTGCCTCGCCCTGGGGATCTCCCATTTTGTTTGTCAAGAAGAAGGATGGCACGATGAGGATGTGCATTGACTACCGGAATCTGAATGCAGTTACAGTCAAGAATAAGTACCCATTGCCCCGCATCGATGATCTGTTAGATCAATTGAGTAAGGCCAAGTACTTCTCAAAGATTGATCTCCGATCAGGGTACCATCAGATGAAGATCAGGGAAGAAGATATCCCGAAGACTGCATTTGTCACTAGATATGGACAGTATGAGTGCACAGTAGTCTCATTTGGACTCACTAATGCTCCAGCATACTTCATGAACATGATGAACAAGATCTTCATGAATGAGCTAGACAAGTTTTTAGTGGTATTTATTGATGATATATTGGTTTACTCAGCCACAAAAGAGGAACATGAACATCATCTGAGGACCGTATTGGAGAGGTTGTCTCGCAACCAGCTATACGCCAAATTCTCCAAGTGCGAATTCTGGCTTGAGGAAGTTGCTTTCCTTGGACACGTACTGTTAGGAGAAGGAGTCGCGGTAGACCCAGCCAAGATTGAAGCTGTGAAAGAGTGGGAACAACCCCGTAATGTGTCAGAAATCAGAAGCTTTTTGGGACTCGCAGGATACTATCGCAGATTTATTGAGAATTTCTCCAAGATTGCAAGACCCATGACCAATTTGCTGAAGAAAGAGAACAAGTTTATATGGACTCCTAAATGTGAGAAGAGTTTTCAGACCTTGAAGGAGAAGCTCACTACTACACCTGTACTAGCCCTGCCCGATATTCACAAAGATTTTGTTGTATATTGTGATGCCTCTCGGCAAGGTTTGGGCTGTGTACTAATGCAAGAAGGAAGGGTGATAGCTTATGCCTCAAGACAGTTGAAGGAACATGAGCAGCGATACCCGAATCATGACCTAGAACTTGCAGCCGTGGTACATGCACTCAAGATTTGGAGACACTATCTAATAAGCAACAAGTGTGACATCTACACTGACCACAAGAGCCTGAAGTACTTCTTCACTCAAGAAGATCTGAATATGAGGCAGCGCAGATGGCTAGAACTCATCAAGGACTATGATCTTGAGATCCATTACCACCCAGGGAAGGCTAATGTTGTCGCTGATGCACTTAGCCGCAAAAGCTACTGCCATACCCTCATCACCAACTCTATGCCGCCTGAGCTCAGGAGAGAGTTCGACGCATTCCAGCTTGAGGTAGTCTCCTATGGCATGCTAAATGAGCTTCGCGTCGAGTACAATCTCACCTCACGGATCCATGAAGCGCAAAAGAACTGTCCTGAGATAGACTATATCCGTGGTTTGATGAAGCTGGGAAGAGGCCCCGAATACCGAGAAGATGAGCAGGGAACTGTATGGTACAAAGATAGAATCTGTGTACCGACGGATTCAGCGATACGAGAAGAGATTCTGTCAGAAGGGCATGACTCCAAATATTGCATTCACCCAGGGTCAGCCAAGATGTACCATGACCTAAGGAAGCACTTCTGGTGGGAGAATATGAAGACAGACATTGCAGGGCATGTAGCCCGATGTGATACAAGCAATAGAATCAAGGCCGAGCATCAGAGACCAGCAGGGTTGCTACAACCAGTTGAGATACCAGAATGGAAGTGGGAATGCATATCCATGGACTTTATAATAGGACTACCCCGATCCGAGCATGGGTATGATTCTATATGGGTAATAGTGGACCGTCTAACCAAAGTTGCACATTTTATACCGGTCAAAAGGAAGTATAGAGCTGAAAAGCTGGCAGATCTGTACGTATCAAACATTTTGAAGTTACATGGGGCGCCTCTGAGTATTATATCTGACCGAGGCTCACAGTTCGTATCACAGTTCTGGAAATCCTTGCACAAGTCCATCGGGACCAAGCTCGACTATAGCACCGCATACCACCCGCAAACGGATGGGCAAACAGAAAGAGTGAACCAGATTCTCGAGGACATGTTACGTGCTTGCGTATTGAGGTACAAGGAAGGATGGGAGAGCTGTCTACCCCACGCCGAGTTCTCATACAACAACAGTTATCAGACAAGCATTAAGATGTCTCCATTTGAAGCGTTGTATGGAAGACCGTGCAGAACCCCGCTAATGTGGTCGGAACCAGGTGAAAGGACATTCTTCGGTCCTGCTAAGATTGTGGAAGCAGAAGAAGGTGTTGCCCAAGTAAGAGAGAATTTGAAGATTGCACAAAGTAGGCAAAAGAGCTATGCAGATAGAAGACGTAGAGAGCTTGAGTTCAAGGTTGGGGATTATGTCTACCTCAAAGTATCTCCACTTTGTGGCACCGTCAGATTCCATGTGAAAGGGAAATTGGCACCAAGATATGTTGGGCCATACAAGATCTGTAAAAGGGTTGGAAAGCTTGCTTACAAGCTGGAACAACCGGAGGAATTATCTGGAGTACACCCCGTGTTCCATGTCTCGCAATTAAGAAAGTGTCTGAAGCTTCCCGAGGAGCAAGTTCCTACGGATGCATTAGACCTACAAGACACACTTGAATACAAGGAACATCCGATCAAGATCTTGGCACGGGATACCAAGGAGATGCGAAACAAGACTATTCCGATGTGCAAGGTACAGTGGAGCAATCACACTGAAAGAGAAGCTACGTGGGAGAAAGAATCGGACTTGCGGATTATGTTTCCTTACCTCTTCGAAGGGTACGTTATCTCTGAATCTCGAGGTCGAGATCCTAATGAGGGGGGAGGACTGTAACAACCCTAAAAATCCACACAACCTAAAAATCCCAACCAAATAAAATTTTTGATTTATTTATTGTGAAAACCCATTTTTCTTGTGCAAGCATATAGGTTTCATTATGAATTTGGCAAATAAAGGAGTATAGCTTGCATTTTAATTCCATTCACATAGAATAATAGCTTATGCATCACATTTGGGATTTATTGCAATTTATGTTTGTATTTACTCAATACTTAAAATGGGTAATATATGTATTTATACACTTAAGAAAAAGAAAAAGAAAAAGAAGAGAGTATAAGGAGAGCAGAACCGGCCCGACGCCAGCCCAAACCGGCCCAACCGGCCCCGTTTTCTTTTCCTCTCTCCTCGCGCCCACCGCACACGTGAGATAGGCTGGCCCACGTTGCGGCCCGGCAACGCACGCGCGACCGGCACACACGCGCTTGCGCTCGCTGCCAACCCGGGCCCGCATGTCAGCCTCCTTCCCCTTCCACTGTTTCTCTTCCTCACAAAGGCGACGCGCCTGCCAGGGGTGTCACGCGAATGGCGTGACCCCGGACCCACGGCCGACAGCACCATGCCCCGCAGAGTTGTCCCCCTCCTGTCCCCTCCTTTCTTGGCCGCCAAGCGAGCCCGCGTGCACCCTGAAACCCTAGCTCAAGCGCACGGATGAGCTCCACGTACACCCACCGATACCCATCACCGTCCGCCGCTGTTCCGAGAACCGGCCGCTTATAAATTGGAGCACCCGAGGAGCCCTAGCCCATTCCCACTCGCAGCCGCCACGCTGCGGCTCCACAAGCCACCGCACCCCACCGCATAGCCGAGAGAGAGGGAGAAGGGCGGAGCAGAGGAGGAGGAGCTGCCGGAGCGCCGCCGCCGCGGAGCACTCCGGAGCTGGACATGGAGGAGAAGCCCGAGCTGCGGACGAGGAGCGGCACGGCACTGCGATCACTCTGCACGGCTCCAACTCGCCACTGCACCGCCATCCTAGCTTCACCGACACCACGGTGAGCCACCGCACGCCATATCCGAACCTCGCCCTGCTTTTGCCATAGCGTTCCACCCACGGGACGCGCAGGCACGAGCCTTTACCGGCTCAGGAAGATCACCTGCTCCATGCACCTCATACGATCTCGCCGTGCTACGGTCATGGCGCTCGGCATCACGAGCGTGTAGGCCGCGGGCTGTTTCCGGCCCCTGAACACTTCGCACAACACGCGCACAAGACCGGCCATCAAACCACTGGACATCGGCTATGGACGTCAGGCCACTTCCGACGGGCATCGCCGTCACATGTGCTCGGAGCACCGCCATCTCGACGGCGTTCCCGCGCACAAGCCGTGAAACCGCCGACGCGACCCGTTAGCGTGACCACCAACTCACCGACCACCTCGGACAAGCTTAGTTGCGGAAGATCGAACCTCCATAGCCCGGAACACCGAGAGGTGCGTTCTCGGGGAAACGTGTTCGCCGCCGACACGTTCCGCCTCGCCTAAAATCCGTTCCGAGTACCCCCGATCGCCTCGCGCTGCGGAGAAAGGCCGACGAGGTTCGCCAAGTCTGCCTCGGCACCGCCGCATAGATAGCCGAGCCCCGAATCATGTCTGTCGCCTTCACTACGTGCGCCTCCACCTCGTCGGAGAACCGCCGTATGCTATGGGAGAGAAGGAGGCCCACGACATCATTTCACTAATGACAGCGAACCCTCGGGAGGGCGCCACCCTCGGCGCCCAAAATTCCGATTCGCCCAAGCCTCCCCGGGAGAGCTCGGGAGAGCGGCACCCTCGGCACACCAAATCTCCGATTCGCCCGAGCCTCCCCGGAAGAGTTCGGGAGAGCGGCACTCTCGGCGCCCAAATGTCCGATTCGCCCGAGCCTCCCCGGGAGAGCTCGGGAGAGCGGCACCCTCGGCGCCCCGAATCTCCGATTCGCCCGAGCTACGCTGAGCTCTGTCGAGCTACGCCAAGCTACGCCGACGCCCCCCGACCTCTGAGAACCACCCCCGACCTCTGAGAACCACCCCCGACCTCTGAGAACCGCCCCCCGACCAACGTCGAGCTCGCCCGACCAACCGCCGAGCTACGCCGACGCCGGCGATTCTCTGGGAACCAGCATCGAACACCTGGTGGGCGACCATCGGGTCTGTGTTCTGATGAGGCACCACATGCCGCACTACTGGACCCGCGCGCCACGTGGACAAATCCCGAGCTGCCCCTGATTAATCGACCATTTTCCATTTTCAGAAAATAGGATAATCTTCAGAAATTCATAACTTATTCATACGATGTCTAAAAATTGCGCACCATATATCAAAATTCTCAGAAAAATGAGATCTACAATCTAAGACTATGTTTGTGTGCATTTGTCTCTTTATTTTATTGGATTTTCTGAAATACTCTATAGGAGTCGCTGACGCGACTATTTCGTGTTCGATTTCAGAGCCGGAGGAGGATCTGACTAAGGAAGATGACCACGAGTACTTTCAGGAGCTAGGAGATGACTACGAAGGTGCCATGTCCCACCAAATCCTTAGATCCTATTTACGCATTGCAAATGACATTGTTGCTATTGCTTTATGATTATGTATGGATTGGTTGCATGGTAGTATATTTGAATTCCCTGCCTTGATAAGACTATACCCTGCTATCCGCTGCTAGGTTAGCTGCTGCTTAATTTACTGTTACTCTTCCACTACTTTCTACTTGCTATATGCTATGTGATGGAATTGGGACGGTGAATATCTGATTATAACCACTGGGAGAGAGTGCTGCGTGCGTCTTGGGTGCGTGGTAAGGGTTGATGTCGACCAAGTGGGATGTGAGACAAGCCCATGGGGCAAGTTGTGCCGGGGGTGCAACCTGGGCATCCCCAAGCGAGATACCTGTGGCGGGTAAAGTTGTTGAGGAGGTTCCGGGTGGGATAGCCTTGGTGGTTTGAAGCCCGTGGATGGAGGTGCTGTGATGGCACGGGGAGAGTATCCCCTAAGTGAAGATGCCTGCTTGGTCAAACCTAGGACGGACTAGTTTCAGGTTCATGGGAATCCTTTTCTACTCACTCGCTTCTGATGGGCGGGAGACGGCTGGACTATTTGGTAGGACGGTGCCACTACTGCTAGGTTGAGAGGTGATAAGGGTGGGCGGAGACGGTCCATGGGTTCCCGTTCCGTTCTAGATGCGCAGTACCACTAGATGGGCCCGGTACTGTGTCTCTCAGTCTCAGCATAACGGTGTAGGATCCGGAATATCCCAGGGCTGAGTGGTAGGGTGGCATCGACCTAGGCAAGCAAGCACCTGGAATTGTGCCTAGGTGTTTGCGCAACACCTATGATGGCTAATCTTGTGGGTAGTGAAACCTCTGCAGAGTGTACGGTTGATCGATCGATACATATGCCAACCTGTTGGCTATGGACCTTTCCTGTGAAGCTTCTACTAGTGTAGTGAGTGTTCTCTTCTCCCCCTGGATGACATTTTTCCGCAGTGTACCCGTTGTGGTAGTGTGCCACTGAGATAGGCCCGAGAGGGAGTTGGGCCTGTCGAATGAGAGCGAGGTGTGGGTAAGTGAGATGTGGTGATGGGAAAAGGGATGATGGTGTTAACTGGAGATAAAACTTGACTAATTAAACATTGATTACAGCTGCATAGGAAACCTCAGCCTATAGGTCTGCTTGTATAGCCTTGCATCCACTTTCCACAAAGCAAATGCTGCATAGGTGGGCTCCGTGGCCAGTACAAATCATACTGATAAATTTGCTGTCAGGTGACGAGAATGAGTACGACTTCGAGGAAGACGATGGCGAGGAATAGGGTCACGTGCTACACTCAAGTTGGCCGTGAAGGATGGAACGTTTCCGCATCTTCTAAAGCTTCTCTGAATGTTGATTTCGCCAGTGTGGCGATGTAATAAATGTTTATGTAGGACTTAATTACCGTGGTATGGATCCTGGTGTCAACTGAGCTATGGGTAATTTCATGGATTGTCCCAAGCAATCTGTTGAATTATAATTCGAGCCTGTGGATTTCCCTTCACGGAAATCGAGGTCGTTTCACAAAATACCTAGACACCACGTCTACATATTGTTCATCATCTATCCATCGTCCACATGAATAAACGCTATACGAGCAATTACATGAATTCAATAAGATCATACCGACTATACTAGACATATAATCAAAGTGGACAAAGACTATTGTAATCAAGAACATATGAACTATTAAGAACAATGTTTCCCTAATCATAATGAAGAATACAATAATAGAGAAAGAACTAGAATTATGCCGAACTCCGCGCTCCAGACAGACGCCGGGGCTCCAGATCCGCCGAAGAACTAGAACTTCTCTACTTCTAATCTAACTAGGCTAGAACTATGAACTAGGCTGCTCTTGATGAACTAGGAGGTTCTTGATGACTTGAGGACTTGATGCCCTGAATGAATGATGGGTTGATTCCTCCAGGGGGGTCTGCCCCTCTATTTATAGCCCGGTGGGATGCACGTGCGTCGTAGGATCAAACCTACTTGAAACAAGGGCCGAGATGACTCCACAAAGGCGGCGGAAGAAGACTCTAGAAGGTGGGCCAAAACCCTAAGGGGGGCGTCGGCCGGCCCCACCCTAGCGCGGGCCAGCCCCACCTGGTGGGGTTCGGGCCCCGGTCGCTTCGGATGTGTTCTAGACTCTTCCAGGGTCTTCGTGATGATGTTTCCTTGGCGGTTAAGTTTCATGGTAATTATGCTCTTTAACCCTTCTTTTATGCTTTTTTGGAATAGCCCCTGGAAAATACAGAACATGCAAAACTCGTGGAAACTATCAGTTAAAACCATAGACTAGTGTGTATTCCTGGAGCCTTTGGTGTCTAAAGTTCTTATAAATTGACGTTATCCGCTGTCAACACCTATGGTACTATGGTGAACCTTCATGTGTTCACATATTTTTGGTATTTTATGCTTGTATAAAGTAGACTCAATAAGCGCATAGGTATAATTACCTGATAACTAGGGGATGCTCCTCCCCCAAGCTTGATGTTTGCAATACTTGGTGCTTGAATGATCCTCAGAGTGAGATAGTAGTAGTCCTGGTGGGTGCCACTAATAGACTCTCTCCTTAGTCATAATATTATTCCTGCATAGTTATACTCCAACAAGAAAACCAAAACTCGACGCTCGAATTTATCAAGGGGTTAGCGGTCAGCCAATGAGCACTTTGATTATTCTTTGAGTTGATTTTAATTAATAGATGTTAGCAGGATTCTAACAAGATTCTCTTTTTGAGGTTTTTCTAATTTTCTTATGCAGAAATCAAATATGTATGCATGCTATATAATTTTTTATGCCACCACAGGGAATATTCATTCCCATGGGGCTTAGGATTTTCATAATGCAATAAGGTAAATATAGATTGTTATTTTTATTTTTATTTTTAAGCCACCACAGTAAATATGCCAACAGGGTTACCATAGGTTTATTCACATGGGGCTTTAATATTTATGATGCAGTAAATAAACATTAAATATTTTTGTTGGTTTATTTTTAATATGCAAAAATGATTATGCTAAATGTGTTAAAGTAAAATTATTAATGAATGTTAACTTAATTAGATAACTACCATTCTAACCTTATGGCTAGGGTACGGAATTTAAAGTCTACCGACAGGACTTAGATAGAGGAGAGTACTTACTCAGTAGGTTCATCGTCTGAGGTTACCTCAGTCAATTCCCTATTTTGCGGTGGTATAGCAGGTGCTTCTTCTTTCTCCTTCTATCTCTTTTCTGTCTCTTCTGCTTCTCTCTTTTCTAGCTCCAGCTCTTCCTTATATGCTTCTCTTGATTCTTCATCTCTCTTCATCCATTCTTCTACTTGTGCCTGGATCTCTTCTTTCTCTGTCTTAGCAATCTGGTCCATCCTTTCAGCTTCCGCTTCCCACTCGCTCCAGCGTGGTGCTTGTACGGCTTCTTCTTGCTCCTTGTAGCAGTCTTCAAACTTCACAATCTTACCAGGGAACTCCACCCATCCATAGTGAGGCTGGGCAGCCTGAGGGTGGGCTTGGCGTTTCCTCCTGTTGCGTTGCTTCCTGTTCTGCTCATGGTTAAGATGTGTTCTAAATTGACAGCGTACCTTTCCAGTGGGTAGGTTGAAGTGGATCTATCCAGACCTGATGTAGATGATATCATTGGCGGTGTAGAGAAACGGTCATGACGTCCTTGACTACGCCTTTAGGGAATCTTAGTGATTGGTCTGCCATTTGCAACTGAATATATGTTGGGTATAATGGTAAATCATCAAATAATTCATCATATGTCTCTGATTGTGCATTTAATGATTGGTACACCTGGGTCACCTTTCTTTATTGGGAATGGTTTCGAGAGCATATGATCATTTTCTGTGTTGATAGCATTGATTAGTTGAGCAGTTTCTTCAGGTACATGTTGGGGCTTGTTCTTCCTCCATCTTCTATTGTTCTTCTTCTTGGGCACTTGTTGTTGTTGCTCTTCTTGTTGATGGAATTGCTTCGGGACTGCTGGATCCTTCAGGATGCGGTTTTTGAACGAGAATCTCTCCTTCTTGTCCTTGATGGAGAGGACAATCTTGGCGTGTTCTGCATAGATGATGGCTTTGGTTATGCATAAGAATGGTCGTCCCAAGATAATGGGTGCCTTCTCATCTCCTCCGGTATCCATGATCACAAAGTCAATTGGGACATATGATTGCCCCACTCTGATAATAGCTTCTTCTAGTACTCCCTCGGGCTAGCAAATGGACTGATCTGCAAGCTACAAACGCATATCTGTGTACAACAAAGGATCACCTAATATTTTCTCATAGATTACCTTAGGCATTATGTTGACACTTGCGCCGAAATCACAGATAGCTTCTGGAAAGCTTGTGACATCCTATGGAGATAGAATGACAGGTCTTCCAGGGTCTCCCATCTTTTCAGGTAGTGAGTGATCTATCCACTGTATATCTGTAGGCTCAATATGGTATTGTGTTGCATTGTGAATATCAACAAGGTTAGCAGTTTTTAAATCTTCCGGCTAGCCCAGAATCTTACCTTTCTCAAATGGAGGGACAGCAGCAGCAAGCTGAGCCTAATTGTGATTCTTACATTTTATTAAAGCTGTGTTGATTCTTTATAGCAGAAGTAAAGGTATCCATTCTGGTATTTATGTTTTCTAAAGCTTTATCATTCGAGGCTACCTTTCTAGACATTTGATCTATCAATTTAGATTGACCCCAGGGCCGGCTTGCCCCACCTGGCCTAGGTGCGGGCCTCCGCTTGCTTCGGGTGTGTTCTACACTCTTCCAGGGTCTTCGTGATGATGTTTCCTTGGCGGTTAAGTTTCGTGATAATTACGCACTTTAATCCCTCTTTTATGCTTTTTTTGAATATACAGAACATGCAAAACTCATGGAAATTGTCAGTTAAAAACCTAGACTAGTATGTTTTCATGTGTCCTTTTGTGTCCAAAGTTCTAATAAAAGTTGACGTTATCGACCGTCAACAACATCCACATGGGGCTTTCCGCAGAATGGGTTGGCTTGCACCATATTGATAAGAGATGGCTTGAGCTCAAAAGTGGCATCCCCTAAGCTGTTGGTATAAATTAACTACACTCTACTTAAATAAGATTGTATTCAGATTATCCGTAAGCGCACATATAATATACCGCTGTCACATTTCACCCGGAGGTTTTAAATATCGAATCCACATGGAACAGTAGGTGATAATGACCAAGCCGATGAACTTAACCCTACAACTAGGCTAGATAATATCAAGAAAGAGGAAATAGGTAATGATTATCTAGTTCCAACAACCGATAAACTTTGAATAATATCGTTCTAACTGGGCAGTGACATGAATAAGAGGCGAAATCAGAGCCTTCTAGGATCTTCGTGATGATGTTTCCAGAGCCCCGGTTGCTCGGGTGTATTCCAGAGCCTTCTAGGATCTTCGTGATGATGTTTCCTTGGCGGTTAAGTTTTGTGTCTTTTATGCTTTTCTAGAATAGCCCCTGGAAAATACAGAACATGCAAAACTCATGGAAATTGACAGTTAAAACCCTAGACTAGTGTGTATTCATGTGTCCTTTCATGTCTAAAGTTTTAATAAAAGTTGACGTTATCCACCGTCAACAACACCCCCATGCTTACCTTGTTTGCCAGTCCCTTGGCAAACAAGCTAAGCCTAATTTACCAAAGTATTTGGATCAGGAGTTACTACGATGCTTTCATACTTTCCAAGTACACATGCTTTCAAATAGAAATTCTCCTCCGGGTTAGACAAAACTGCTCTAACTTTCAAACTTACCCATTTTACCTTTAACTATGGGTCTTTACAGCTTTCGCATAAATCTTGAGCAATCGAAAGATAGAACAATCAAGTCAAGCACTATGTCTCAAATTCTTCATAGTACCAATATTCCGGAGTTTTGCAAGTTTTCGAAATAAAACTCAGAGCTTAATTGTATGACACCCTCAAGTCTCTTAGTATATGTGGTATTTATGGATCTCACTGAGGCATTAATGATGTTATGCCTTCCTACAACTAAGGATTATAGTGGAGCTTATAGGAGTGGCAATAACAAGGATGAGCATACTTGCAATTCATATATTATAAAGTGAAACAATGGATCCATAGAGAGTCAAGTCATACAATCAAACCTAAGATGTGCATGTGTATGGAATATGGTGGATAGGTGTATATCTGGTGGCTAATCCTAATTCTACTTTTGCTCTTTGAAGATAATTCACTCTCCTTTTTGGAACTTAGAACTTTCGCGGGAAAACATGGGCTATCTTTATTTTCTTTTTCTTCTTTTCTTTCTCTCTCTCTTTTTTTAGGGAGGCAGGCATCTCAGTACCCATTGTTTTAATTGCTAGGACACTTGTTCATCTTTTACTTCCCTTTTCTTTTTTTTCAATACTTTTGCATAACCACATGCATCCTTTGAATATAAATAATTGGAGAGATAATGATAAGAACTTAGAGCAATTAAACAAGGGCTGTCCTATAGGGTATATTTTTGGGTGTTTGCTCCTAGTGTAGGAGAAAAACATTTTTAAGGTGGATCTAGTTGGAAGTGAAAAATGATTGCGCTTACTTCCAGAGTTGAAGTAATGCATATGTGGGTGGAGTGTGTAAGTGATCTTGATTTTAAAAGCATGACAAGACTCTTATAAGTTATATAACAAAGGTTGACTAAACTCAATGCAAAGCAAGTAGTATAAATGTGCAAAGGTTTTCCTATCTCTAAATGTATGATATATGGCTTTGGTAGGAATTCACACTTTGTCATACAAGAGTTCAACATGTAAGATTTTAAATAAATCTCCAGAACTTAGTATTGCTAGGAATAAGATAAATAGCAGCTCAACCTTGATGTATCATATCAATCAATCACCTAGACTTAGCTCAAGCATATGCCTCCACAAGTTTCAGGTGTATCATATCAATCAATCACCTAGACTTAGCTCAAGCATATGCCTCCACAAGTTTCAGGTTCAGAGTGAATTCTTAAGTTAAAACAGTAATATCTAAAACTCGGGAGAATTTAAGGTTGAAAACTAGACACTTGAAAGGAATTACTGGCAGAGCAACTATTCATCATCTCCAAGACAAAATTTTAATGTTCTCCAGTTTTTATTTGACTCTAACCTAGACTGACTATAGACACATTCTAAGACCACTCTAATATATAGCTAAGCTTTTATTTGGTTTTCAAATTTTATCTTACTAGCTAACTCACGCGAAAAAGCGATATGGTACAATAATAATAAGGTGGGAAACTTATACTTAGCTGGATTTTAAATGGAGGGTGCCCTCCCCCAAGCTGGATGTTTGACAGGGTTTTTGATGTTGCAAATTGAGTGATCCTTCTAGGGGCAAGTGTATTGGCAATGTAAGGGCGTCAGGTTGACTAGCTCTTTGATCTTGTATTTTCCTGTGAAACTCAATTGCCAACAAAAATACCAAATCTCATGGAGAGGGGTTAGGTTTAGTACCACTCCATAGTAAGTGATTGATTTTATATTTCCAGCAGAAGTTTCCTAATTGGGTGGACCTTCATGTGCCCACATATTTTTGTTTTTTTTCTAAAAAGTGTGGACCTTCATGTGCCCACATGTTTTTTTTTGGTATTTTTAGATTTTCTTATGGTACTATGGTGAACCTTCATGTGTTCACATATTTTTGGCATTTTATGACTTTATAAAATAGACTCGATAATCGCATAGGTATAGTTACCTGATAACTAGGGGATGCTCTTCCCCCAAGCTAGATGTTTGCAATACTTGGTATTGATGATCTTTTAGAGCAAGCTTGTCAGCAACAGTCCTAGTGGGCTCTACTGATGGACTCACTCCCCAGTCATAGTGTCATTTCTGCAGAATTATACTCCAACAAGAAAACCTGAAACTCGAGGCTCGAATTTAATAAGAGGTTAGCGATCAGCCAATAAGTAATTGATTATTCTTTTGAGTTGATTTTAAATTGATAGGTTCTAGCAGGATTCTTTTTAGGATTTTCTGATTTTCTTGTGCAGAAAAGAAAATATGTATGCATGATGTATATTTTATTTTTATGCCACCACTGAGAATATTTATTCTCATGGGCTTAGGATTTTTATAATGCAAGAAAGTAAATACAGATGCTATTATCATTCATTTTTTTATGCCACCACAGTAAATGCTCCTACACAGTTACCATAAGTTTATTCACGTGGGGCTTTAATATTTTGTGATGCAGTAAATAAGACAATAAAGATTTTTATTTTTTCTTTTTCGTTTTGATATGCATAAAGATAAATATGTTAAAGTGAAATTACTAATGTAGATAGAAATACTAATTAATTAGATAACTACCATATTACCTTATGGCAAGGGTGCAGAATTTAAAGTCTACCGTTAGGACTTTTTCTTCCACTCTTGTGTATCTCTCCGTCTTAGAGATGGAGGCCTTGATGGTTGCACCCCTTGTGATGATGATGTCACTTTTATCCTTTGTTTGGCCAGCAGGTTGGAGTAGAGCATTAATAGTTGGATCTGGCAGCATCTTGCTCAGTGTGTATGTTCACAGAACTTGCACTTGTAGAATTTTGGGAATCAATAAACTTTGGTTCGAAGTGTTATCCTGTTTGCAATACCAAGGTAGAGATCAAGTGCATGGGCTCTTCTGGTGGAAAAACACTAACAGAACCAAATCTATTTCTTATTTATTCTTCTCTAACCTTAGGCATATTGAACAAAATAAAGTTGATGTTGCATAATTTGTTTTATTCGTGACATGAGTGGTAAGATCAGACTGATTATGCATTTAATGTTGCATTTAAGTTCATATGGCAGAAAAGATTTAAATTGCTTAACCAATGGAAGGGTTGTCTATCTCTACATAATATATAAATTTTCACGTGAGTGTGACTATCGTCTTCCAAAGATAGAATACAATGTTTTAGCACATTTGGTTAAGACTGAGATCAAAAGAATGGTGCCATGAACAATCTTAAAGGACAAAGCATGTTGAGTTAATTAAATTAATCAATTAAAGCTGTAACTCTAACATGTTTGTGTCTTTATTTATCTGCATACCAAGATCAAGAGAAAAATAGTGACCACTTACTTTAAGATATTACCTTCATTATAAGAGCGTGATGGTACTATATAATGAAGGGTAGATGACTGGTGGTCCTTTCCTTCTCTTGCATCTTGAGTTGTTCATGAGCATCTTGTCTCCTTTGTTGCTTATCCTCTTCGCCATCTTTTGCTTCTTTGATCTTATTACACCTTGTCAGTCCGTTCATTATTATGCCTGTAACAGATTAGTGGACAACACATACCCGAAGGAAATGTACAACTTTAGAACATAGGTTGTTTGTCCAAAATTTTATCATATTCCATCTATGCTACTAAGAAGATAGAGTTGATATTATGTTAGCATAGATCATGTTCTATACCAGTCATGACTTGAGGTAAAGTAACTTGCAGCAGAAGATAAAGTGAATGGATCATTAATACTCATAGTTCTTACATTCATGATGAATGAGCTGTGTCTTCCTTTGCAAAGTTATTGAAATTCAGCCTGTGCCCTGTCTCATCTCTAATTCGAATTCACCTCATGACTTACCCAGATTAATTTTGAAAGTTTTCTGCAGGGGCTTAGTCCAACAAAATATCCAATGTCTACTACAGCAATTTCTAGTTCAATAACTAAACCAAACTCCATGTCTAGTTTTAATTAAGGAAGGCGTTTTTAACCTGAGCACCACTGCTCAATTTAAATGCCAATGGAAGTATTTGCAGTACTTCCAAACCAAATCTTACTATGGCAAACAAAGGTGACATGAAAGCACTTATAGAGATTTATTCATTTGGAGACTGAAAAGGTGAACAATTAAACATGGATTAGAAAGGTAGAGACAACCAATATTAGCGGCATAAGATTTTCTAATTGAGCCCATTTCCCCAAGCTGGAATTTTACAAAGCAAAGTTAAGCTTGGATGGATATAATTCAATATTGCATGATGATTGGTTGGACGTACCTTGCATTGTTATTTTCTACTTCAAACCTGAAATGATTAGTGAAAAAAATACCCAAAGGAATATTTTCATAATTATAATTTTATGCTCAATTCACAAGGGAATTATAGTAAAATTAAAGGTGCAAGCTCAATTCATTTTTTCAATAGTGGTTATTTTAGGACACAAAGTCATTCTTGAGAAACCTTCTAATTATTGTACTTTAAGTTCATGAGGTGGTTTTCTCTAGAACACCAGTCTTTGTGCACCTATATCAAGATTACAACGAGATCTACAATATTTATGATAAACATATGCATCTACAACCACCCTTTCAAAAAATTTATGAACAGGTAGAATGAGGGGGTTGAAGATCTCGTGTGTGATAATGTTAGAGAGACCAATTGATCCACGAGATTTCTCATATGAGCATGGATTCGATGAGGTGTTAATGAAGTAATTCCCATGCTCATCGATATGATCTCCCTTTTCAAACTCCAAGGGTGGTTCTTCATGAATGTCTATAGGCAACAAGTTTGTCTCTATTATTTCATGTCTACGACATTAATTGGATGTTTTATTTTCTAGGATTTCCCATGGATTGGTGTCTCTAAGTTTGGTCTCGTCTAAGGCTTTCTCTAAACTTGGATGAGTTATGATTACTACAGAAATTGATTTAAGCTCACCATTTGAATCTAGACCAAGTTTAAATGCTAGTACTAAGGCTTCGTCCTCTTCCATCCATTCTTTGACAATAGCGTATGTGTTTCTAGTATGTTCTATGCATTCCTGCCATTGTCGTAGCTCTTCTTGGTCATTCAATAATCTTCATGACTCCTATTCTTGGGATGTCTTAATGGGATCCTAGGGTCATTATGAGATTTAGGAGAGAGAGCAGAAGAAGGATCATCGGGGTCAAAGATGGGTTTAGAGATGGGTTCAGATGAGACATTTAATGTGAGCATAGAAGGGGAGAAGATAGAATTGATTCCTATGTGGCTTGGCTCTCCTTCTATGGCATCACTAGACATGCCATCCTTGCATTCTTCCCAATGTCTTTCAGGGGGGAAGGGAAGTTGACGACACTTTTTCCAAGATGCTCTTCTAAGAAGATCTGATTTATATTGATTTACGAGCATCTTAGCTAATTGGAAGTCTAAATCATCAAAGTGAAGTTTCGATGGTTTAGGATTGACAGCTAGATCTTGGGATTAGAGTGATTGTGTTTTAGCTACCAAAACTTACTCTTCTAATTCGGGAGATGATTCCTTCTCTTCCTCGGGGGGGGGGCTCGGAATTAGCTTGAGCAACCTTGTCGATCATGGCTCCAGCTTTACTTATAGGCTGTTTACACCAAAATTTGGACTGAGAATATATAGCCGATACCAAGAACAGAGACAGTCGATTTTCGAAAAGCAGAGCCTTCTATGCGAAGAGTTAGAATAGCCGATCGGGTCCTAGATCGATTGTTGGGTCGAAGTGAAGACGGCGCGGTTGAAGACAAGAGTCGATTGATGATGTCAGCATGAATCTCTAGCGCCGAAGAGCGATCATGTTCGGAGTCCGTTCTAGAAAGGGAAGATTGGACTCCAGTTACCTTTAGATTAGGAAAGTTTGTTAGTTTACATATCTATTTCGAGTTGTAATTCGATTAGGACTCTATCTTGTCGAGCCCAGGGTATAAATATAAGCCCCCGGCCTTGTAATATGTACATACACATCAATACAACACACCTTTCGGCTCCGGCCAAACCTTAGGAGTAGGAGTAACGTAGATCTCAGTGAGTTCTTCAATCGGCTGAGTGCCATCCGGTGGACGCAGGATTGCTTGTAAGTACCGTCATGCCTTGCTAAGCTTTGTCTTTTTAATGTCATCCGGTGGACATGGAAGCATCGTAGATCGGGGTTGATTCTCGTTTGATATAAGTTTAGCGTCATCCGTTGGACGTGGGTTTAGATCAAATAAGGATTAGTTATCGATTCATGTTTGTTTTCTTGTTTAATCTATGTTTAGCGTCATCCAGTGGACGAGGGCTTAGGTTAAGCTTGATTATGTGCATGGATTAGTTATCGGCTCTAACTAATTTGGCATCTTAGTTAGATTCATTAAGTTATCAAGATGTTATTTGTTCTTTACCATGTTTGTTTTGTAACATCTCTTTGCCCGATCAAGATTGCATAGTATTGGCTTTAGATCTAGATGAAAAATGTTCATTTATGTTTCGCTCATGTTTATACTTTGTTATGATAACTATTTGATTCAGCCAGTACTATCGCAGTCTTGCTCGTACGTGATGAGAAGGCTTGGCAAGAGCCGATTTGTACGGATACAGAACCGCCGGCCTTTAGACAAGTTCCGTATTCTTATAGATCGACTTGTGGCTGTTGTTACCGCCAAGTTTTCTGTTTCACGGACCCTAGATTGGCTAATTAGCTGATGCAGTTATGCTTTCACGAGAAAAACCAGCTAACCGATCGTGTTCTGCCAAATCGGCTAAATAGCCGATTTCTGTCTGTCTGACATTCAGACAGTCTGAATTAAATAAGTTGACCTGTTTACAATAATCGATTATGTCCTTGATTTGTTATAACTATCTGCATAGACTTGTTTAATGTAGATTGTCATGTCTGGTTATACATATTAATTGATTATGCATCAGTTCAATAATTGTTTCCTGTGGCAAAACATGCATACATGCCGGAATCGACTCTTTAGTCGATTTTCGATTATGTTGGCTCTCAGAGCCACAAAGTTGGAACTACCTGGACCCACCGGTTAGTTCCGCCTTGTGATTATTCCTTGTCAATTGTAGGCCAAATTGACTGGCACGCTTGAGGGTTATCGGCACTCTCTGATCGGGTTTGAAGCTAGCTATATCTTGGAAACTCCGACACTCTTGAGATTATATCCGGCTTCACTGGTGTGTTGGACGCGAGGAACCACATTTTGTGCCAACATAGGCAAATAAGGAAAGGCTCCTCCAGAGGATAAATCAAGGGATTCCCTAGAGTTCTTGATAAGACCCAAATAAAAATGTTGAATAAGTACGGGGTCTGGAAAACTAAGGTCAGGGCCAGATGCAATAAGTTCATTAAAATAATCCCATGATGTACTAAGAGATTCTTGTTCTAGTTGCCTAAAAGTTCGAACCTCTTTTTGAAGGTTAACAACTCTATGGATGGGAAAGAAATATAAACAAAATTCAGAGCACAATGTTTCCCAATCACCTCGCATACTTCCTACGGCTCGATTATACCAACGTTTAGCTCTTCCGATCAAACAGAACGGAAAAAGCTTCCATCTCAAGGTCTTATCAGACATGCCAGCAATGTGCAAGCATGCACAGGTCTGCTCGAATTCTCGTAGGTGTAAGTATAGATTTTCGTTACCTTCTCCCGAGAAGGGTTTATCCCGAATCATATTAATTAGACATGGGCGCAGCTCATAGCCAGGTGTTATGATAGGCTCTATAGATTTTGGTGGCCCGAAGCTTTTACGCATGCCAAATAGATAGATAGGCGTGGAATTAAAAGCATCCATACGGATGAACATAAAATGATGAAAAGGTAGGGATAAAATAGAAAAGATAAAAGTATAATACAAGATTAAGCTAAACTCAGTCAAAATTAGCAAACCGTTCCCCGGCAACGGCGCCAGAGATGCTTGTTGGTATAAATTAACTGCACTCTACTTAAATAAGATTGTATTCAGATTATCCGTAAGCGCACAGATAATATACCGCTGTCACATGAATTTATAATGACCAAGCCGATGAACTTAACCCAACAACTAGGCTAGATAATATCAAGAAAGAGGAAATAGCTAATGATTATCTAGTTCCAACTACCGGTAAATTTTGAATAATATTGTTCTAACTGGGCAGTGACATGAATAAGAGGCGAAATCAGAGTTCCCTCCTACTAGACACTTATACACCTATCTATCCTATCAACGGGAAGTGGACTATAGAGGACTCAGCGCAGCTGTCACCTACACGATCTACCACTATCCAGCCAATCATGGGACATTCACAAGTAAACCTAGCCTAGGCACCACGCCTACACTACGAAATACTACTTCAATCAAGCAATTACCAAGATCAAAGTACTCAATATGAGTTGCAAACTTAAGAACGAATAAGAACAAATGCTTACTTGAATTAGAAGTTGAATACAAAAGTACCTCAGAACGCAGCGCCGGGCGAGGAAGCTAAATCCAGAAGAATACAGTTACGAAGAAGCGCCGACAGGCCGGAACTCCTCCAGAACTCTACTCCTCCACTCTATCTCTCTACTTCTCAAGACAAGACTAGATCTAGAAGAACTAGTCTCTTCTAATTGCTACATCTAACCCTAACTAGAGATATTGAATTGAAACTCAGGAATAGGGATTGCCTTCAGGGGGGTCTGCCCCTTCATTTATGGCCTGGTGGGATGAACGTGCGCCGTAGGATCAAACCGACTTCAACAAAGGGCCGAGATGACTCCTAAGAGGCGGCGGAAGAAGACTCCAGAAGCGGGGGCCAAAACCCTAGAGGGGGCATCGACCGGCCCCACCCTAGGGCCCAGCCGGCCCCACTTTGTGGGGTCTCGGGCCCCGGTTGCTCGGGTGTGTTCTAGAGCCTTCTAGGATCTTCATGATGATGTTTCCTTGGCGGTTAAGTTTCGTGTCTTTTATGCTCTTTAACCCTTCTTTTATGTTTTTCTGGTAATAGCCCCTAGAAAAATACAGAACATGCAAAACTCGTGGAAATTGTCAGTTAAAACCCTAGACTAGTGTGTATTCATGTGTCCTTTCATGTCTACAGTTCTAATAAAAGTTGACGTTATCCACCGTCAACACAAGCTAAGCTGCTGGTGGCGACATTGTCAGCTGATGGTGTAGAATGCTCGAAGATGGTCTTTTGGGCCATAGCTTCCTTAGGTGATAGTGCTGAGCCTCCTTCCTTGAGTGGATTCCAATACCAAATCGGACCTCCGATCGGAGACTGAACGGTGTCGAGAATTCCTGGTGGATGTCTCTGGATTTTCTATTGTTGTGGCTTGAAACTGAAATCCACTCATGTATGCCTTGCTTCACGATAAAGAGAGGCAGAGGCAAGGGTAAGCCCTACTACAACTAATTGATACTAAATTGACGATAGGTTCCGGATTCGATCTTATTAAAATTTCTAAACTATGCTTTCCCCGGCAACGGCGCCAGAAATGCTTGTTGACACTTCTTAACGCAACCACCAGAGACAGGGTGTTAGGCTATCTCTGATAACGGCGCCAGAAGTGCCCTGAGGGTATTTCTTATGTCTATTGGATAATTCCGCAAGCGTACAGAATATACCGCTGTAGCACTTCACCCGGGAGTATTTCAAGGTATCGTTACTTATTTTATCCCAAGGGAAATCGATTGCTAGAAATGTTAATAGAAGGAGATCCTTAAATCTATCTCAACTTAGCACAACTAGTGCCGAGGGGGTAATCGAAGTATAATAGGAAGGTGATGATTCAAAGATAACAAATGAAATGCTAAAAGATAACTAGTGTAGTGCAGCTAGGTGGGAGGACAACGAGTGAGAAAGATTCCTGTGATTCAAACTCTACTCCTGTGATCTATCCTATCAAATGGACAAAGTACAATAAGCCTGCTACCTTACTTCCGGTGTGTAGGGGATAGTGCGAGACAATAGAGGATATAACCTCTACCCTAAGCGCCTATGCTCTTATGGGAGCCTACCTTTTAAGAACATGCCTAAAACACGTGGAGGGATACTAAGACTAGACAGGGCTGTCACCGCCTGCTAGCACCCACAAACAATCCGTGTGACAAGCGGCATTCAATCGCAAGATCTAGTCTAAGCACCATGCTTACACTAAGCCTTACTACTCTAGCTGTGATCAAGGCAACTAGAGCACCCTATGACAGGCGATGAACTACACACATGAGCTGGTTACAGGATCACAATCTAATGCACATCGACCAAATAATATCATAACTCACAACAATACTATTAAAGTAATGCACTAAGTAAAGACTCAGTAAAGTAAAGCAGGAATAATATATTAAAATAAATAAGTCTTATAGAAAGAGAAAGATACAAGGGCTATAGCAGACTCTCCAGTAGACGACTCCGGAGACCCCGAGCGCAGCTCGACTCAACTCTAACTCCCACACTAGACTACAACTACTACTAAGGTGGAACTACACTATTCTTCACTTGTATCTTGAATGAATCATGTCTTGAGAGGGTGGATGTAGCCTCTATTTATAGGGGAGAGTGGAGGGGCACCACGTCAGGGATCTGTGTGCCTTTCCACCTTGGCCCTTGGATGAACTGACCTTGTAACCGCCTTAAATGGACGCCAGTGATTAAACCAGCACGTGTGAAACATGCAGAAAGGTGGTGGAGGCCAACCGACCCAGTTAGGCACCAGGGGTGGGTCAGGTCGACCCCCTACGACAGGTAGGCCTGGCCAGGTGTGGTCCCCACCAGTCATAGAGTGTCCCCTTGTGCTGGTTCTGCCTTGATTGGGTTGTTTCACGCCTTGATCCTTGTGCTTTGATTCTCCACCGTTGAATGGAAACACATGTTGATCTGATGGTTGAAATGAGCTGGGTAGAGTGTCACAGGGATCATGCCACGTCACCAGAGCCAGGTGGGCCCCATGGTAGGGTCGGCCGACCCACACATGGGCCCACTCTGAGCTCTCCTCTCTTCTGCGTGATGTCCTGAGTTATTTGTTGAATTGTGATGGCTTGGTTCCCAAATATGTGGTTCGGCCGACCCATAATATTGGGCTCCAAGTGCTCCAATTTGTTCTGTTTTGATCTTCCCTGCATTCATAAGCTAAGATTACAAGTGGAACTAGTTACTGATAAAAATATGTTCATGTTATGTTGATCTTCCATCAAAACCGAGTCCTGTTGATGGTGTTTGAGTGTGGATTTTTATGATATATCCACCATCAACACTACTAGCTCAGGCCGACTTGCTTCAACTTAGTGAACTAACATTACACCAGTTTCCTACCGACCCAGGGTTTGTTATATTACAAAAGAAACTCGACCTTAGGTCGGACCTGATTTGACACTGGGTCTAAGATACCAGCTATCTTCATAAGCTACTTGACCTGACCACTCATTACTTTAGACTCTGAGTTGTTCGCTGCTTCCTCTAATTCTTCATCTGCATTCTCTGCTGAACCAGACTCTTCTTCATTGTCAGCTTCTGCAAACCCCATTTCCATCATTGGGTCATTCATGGCATGGAGCATTTGCACTTCTCATTGCAGATCGGTGATATTCTGATGGGCTGCCTGAAGTTGTTGCCGATAGGTGTTATGCAGGTCCCAAAACATCACATCCTGATGCTGCAAATATCTAACAGTCTCTCTAAGACCTTCTCTTGCCATTATGGCATAAGAATGAGCTCCTTCACACTGCTGGCTAAGAAGTCTTGTTTGAAGGTGAAGACTATCCACCAGATTCTCCAGTTCTTCTATGCGGTGCTGGTCTGCTTGTCGCTGTGTTTCGAGTGCTTCAATCTGGACTTCCAGGCCGATCTTTTGTACATCGCCGGTCTGAGCAGATTCTTGCCACTTAAGGGCTTTCTTATAGGCCTTCTTCTTCTTTAGTTCAGTACTCTTGAGTGCTTCATAGCATTCCAAGTAAAGTTCCTGCCACTCCTCGCGTCCTTGCTCACGGGTCAGATGCAAGTGTCGACGGTGGATAACGTCAACTTTTATTAGAACTTTAGACACCAAAGGATACATGAATACACACTAGTCTAGGGTTTTAACAGATAGTTTCGACGAGTTTTGCATATTCTGTATTTTCTAGGGGCTATTCCAGAAAAGCATAAAAGAAGGGTTAAAGAGCATAATTATCACGAAACTTAACCGCCAAGGAAACATCATCACGAAGACATTGGAAGAGTCTAGAACACACCCGAAGCACCGGGGCCCAAGACCCACCAGGGTGGGGCCGGCCGGTGCCCCCCCATTAGGGTTTCGGTCCACCTTCTGGAGTCTTCTTCCGCCGTCTTTGTGGAGTCATCTAGGGCCCTTGTTTCAAGTCGGTTTGATCCTACGGCGCACGTGCATCCCGCCGGGCTATAAATAGAGGGACAGAACCCCTAGAGGAGGAACCCAATCATTCATTCAAGGCATCAAGTCCTCAAGCTATCAAGAGCCTCCTAGTTCATCAAGAGCCTCCTAGTTCGTAGTTCTAGCCTAGTTAGATTAGAAGTAGAGGAGTTCTAGTTCTTCGGCGGATCTGGAGCCCCGGCGTCTGTCTAGAGCATGGAGTTCGGTATAATTCTAGGTCTTTCTCTATTATTGTATTCTTCATTATGATTAGGAAAACATTGTTCTTAATAGTTCATATATTTTTTATTACAATAGTCTTTGTCTTCTTTGATTATATGGCTAATATAGTTGGTTTGATCTTATTAAATTCATGTAATTGCTCGTATAGTGTTTATTCATGCGGACGATGGATAGATGATGAACAGTATGTAGACGTGGTGTCTAGATATTTTGTTTATCTGCGACTGCACCTTGATGTGCCGGGTCGTGTGGTAAATCGCGTAGGTGACAGCTGCATTGAGTCTTCTGTAGTCGACCCCCCGTATGTAGGCTAGCAGGCACAGTCGCGAAGTTAGATGATGACTCTGTTTCACATCCTTACTAGATGATGTCCTTTGCATGTGATCACAATATAGGATTAGTCTAACAATGATTGCTAGATGTAATTGCACTAATTAGAGTTATTCATTGATGTAGTTATAGAATGTTTTAAATGAATTAGGTAATTGGATTTTCAGAAAAGGTGTAAAATCTTCTAAAAATCATAGATGGAGCTAGGCATATCCAATGGAGGTAAACCAAATTTTGTTGGGTTTGTACTTCTGAGTTCTACACAGGAAAAATATGAAATATGATTTTGTGGTAACTTTTCTGTGCAGTTATAATTAATTTGTTATATGCTTGTAAACTTGATAAATGCATAACTAATTATAGGAATATGCTAAAAATGTGATTCCACTTGCATTAACCTTGTTTAGAGTAGTAGGATCTGGTAAAAATAAATTTGCTGGTTGGTTACTGTTATTTATATGATGTCATTTGTAACATGCCTTTCATGCTATACTCTTGCTAAATTCACCATGTTTGATGGGAATAAGTAATAGCCATGGATATTTTTCTTGAGACTTGTTTTGTGATAAAGAAGCTAAGAAAAATGGGAAATCTATTGTTTGATACTTTTCACTGTAGTAAGTATTTTCCATTGCTTAAATGGCTGTCTGCTTGTCATTTTTGCGTAGCATGTTATATCTGTCCAAATGACTTAAAATTTTTCCAATAGTCTAATATGGGAGTGTGCTATTTTCTTTAATTTTTTCAGAATTTTCTGGGTACAACAGATGAAAGGTCCAGTTATAAGCTAGTGCTTGTTTAATTGTTTTTAATTGAGTAATAATGGGTTAGAAGATGTTTTCATGCATTTCTGTGATGCTCCAGCTTGGTAACCTTGCTGAAAACTTTGGGGTTGATCTTGTTCATGTGTAGGGCCGCTAGGTCAAATATCTTTGCTTATATGCTTTATTCGTGGTTATTAGTTAAAAGATGGGTGTGGTAGGAAAAGTTTGATTCAAATTAATTGTTAGTGCAGGTTGTAGACCTCTTACGCAAGACGAGAAATTGTTCTATAGCTTGCTTAAGAAGGGTGAGTATGCGTTGTTGTTTAGATAAGAAATATGCACATACTCAGTAAATATTTGATTAAATTATTTGGATGCTCACATGTTGTCTAATGCATCTCATGGCTCAAGTTGTGCATCTCTATATTGCATTCCATGGGCATTCTCAGTTCTCATATATGCATATCATGCATACAGGATCGCCGGGCGGAGTTACACTGCTGCAATTCGATCCGCCGGAGGAAGGAGTGCCCCCGGAGATTGAGGTGCCGGAAGCTCCCGAGGCTGAGGAGGAAACTGAACTACCGAAGTGCACCGACCACCAGCCCTCTAACTTTGTGAAAAGCAAGCCCCGGAGAATCTCTAAGCCTCCACCTATTCTTTTTTTTACAAATGCACTGGTCTTTATTAAATCGTATGGTTGTGCACTTAAGTATAGGAGTTGATTTGATACCGTTGCTGCATTTATACCTTGTCCACTATATATATATATTTATATTTTGATCCTGGAAATATTACTAGACAAGGGATGGGTTCGATCTTATGCTTAGCCATGCTTAGACCGGTAGAAGTCGAGGGATTTCCTGTCCTTCGCGAGCATAGGTGGTGACTAATGATGATGGGGATGGATTCCACATGGTTGACTATATGTGCCACCATGCCACAATGATAATGAGAGAATCAAGGCTAGGTAGCGGGGAGCCGCATGACATGGATGAGATCATGCCGTCTTTGGTGCTGCTTGCGGCCGACTAGGACTGAGGCCACCATATATCAGTTGAGATTGAAAGACGTCGTCACATAGCTGGCCAGATAAGTCGTTCTGACCGCGAAACCGAGTATTTCTTTCTGAGCCAGGAATTAGGGCTGATAAGGTAGACATATTCTGGAGGCAGGAAGGATGTGCAGAGACACCATCTTACCCAGGGCAGGTCATGGACCTGATGCATCCGGGAAGTGGGTTCGTCTCTGAGAATATGGGCCCCCTCCAAACCCGCGATACATATTATGTCTCAGAAAGATCTAACGGTGACCCAAGAAGCCAATGATTAGGCTGACAGGGTTTGTGATTGGCATGTTTGCCAGCTAGTACAATCGATTCGAATCGCCATCTCTCCTGATAGTGAGAAACTGAACTGATCTTCTGGTGAGGTAGAGGTTAACAACTTGAACATATTGATTATGGTGAGATGAGGTTGATATCTGTGGATATCAGAATCATATGGTTGTATTGTTTGCTATAATATCAAGTGATTGTTTAGTATAGCTGCAAACCTTAGCTTAATAGCTTAACTGAAATCGAAGCTATACCATATCTAAAATTTATAAGTTGAGGAACTACTGTAGTAATGCTTTTTATGCAAAATGTTGCTATCCTCTGAGCTCCACCAAATAAGCCTGCATATCCTTGAGAGTCTTTTTATTTACTTCCTGTCGGGTAAGTCTAGCTGAGTACAATTGAGTACTCAGGGTTTTATTCCCATTGTTGCAGAAGGATGTTGTCTACTATGCTTATTGTAAAAACTGCTTCACCCCTATGGGCGAAGAAGATTAGACCTGGGGCAAGGTCATTATCCATCTTTAGCTTTTGTAAGATGCTGTGACACGGTCAGCTGGTGGTACTCGTATGTGAACTACGTTGTTTCAAAACTATGTTGATTTCCACTACTGTTATATTTATGTAAAAGACTATGTTGTACTCTGATGTTTTAATTCGGTTGTGAACTTATGTATCATGTGATGGGTTGTTGCTGAATTTGTAAGAACCTTGGGGTGTGTTCTGTTTAAAATGTTTGAAATCCTTCGAGATTTTCGGACTGCCGGGTTTATATTGGCTCAAGTGTGACTTGATTGCTACTAAATTGGTGATCGCCGTACTTGTGCTCGCATAAATTGGTCGGTTCTGTTACAGCTGGTACCAGAGCATAATTCAGCATACACCATCACTTGACTATTTGAAAACAAGAATTGGTTTTGGAGTTTTGAAAATTATTTGACAATTATTAGTTGGGTGTATGTGATTTAAACCGAGTGTTTGCAAAGATTATGAGTACCAATGACCAAATCCTATATCCCTATATATGTATATGTGGCAATTAGGTGGCTTATGTAAGTACTAACTGAGAGATTGCATCATGTTTCTATCTGCGGTTCATTTGGTTTTGTTGCGTGAATATATATATGTGGCTTGCAGTTTCTTATTGCTTCTTATGGGTCGGTGTGCCACTTCGGATAAGGTAAGGTGAGATGTGAGTGTACGATCGAACAACCGTCGATCTATGGGGAGTGCTTATGGTTACTGAAGTGAGTACATACGGTTCATATGTGTACTTATGGAAGTATTAGGGAGTAATTACTTTCGGGGTCGCAAGTGCTCACGGGAGCATTTTCGGCAAAAAGTGCTTCTTATTGCCATTCATACATTGGGGAACACTAACCACGCAAAATGTGTAGTACGACCAGTTACGTATATGAGAGCACGTGGTATGTGTCACACCCATATTTTAAGAACAAAATAGGATGCATAAATAACTCATATGTGTCCCAGAAATAGTCACACATATAAGCTGACAAATTATAAATAGTATCATCGCAGTGTTTACAATACGAATAAACATTTATTACATAGTCTTGAACAAATATATCTCAAATAAATAAATGATAACTAAGTCGAAACGTCGGCGGAAGCTCCAACACAGGGACACGTCGACTGGGAGACATCAAGCCTAATACTCATTACGATAGTCTTCAATCCAATCTTCATCTGTTGTCATGGTAATAGCAAGAGTGAGCACATTTCGTACTCAGCAAGTACAACACAGGTTCATGAGGCACAAAAGACTAGACACTGTTTGACTGCATTTAGCATTAATATTCATATTCATTTTAGCAGTTGAGTAGCATCAAGTATACCAAACCCATAATTAATCCAATGATCAATTGTAATAAGGTTAATAAATAGCAAAGGCATTAATTACAATAATAATCATAGCATGAAAGTAATAGTAACCAACTAGCTGTAAATGTGTCCAAAGCCGCTCGTGACCGTGAGCACGGCTATCATGATAGATTATTAAACTCTGCGCAGAGATGTACACTTTACCTGTGCAGTCATGATTTTCTAATGCATGGATTGATCAGACCCAAACACTAGCTAACCATATAAAGCCACTTAAAAGTTCGTCTAACAAGTTACGGCCGCAAGGGTGAGTGGCAAGCGAGATATAGAAACCCCCTTTTCTTAAATGGCACACTCCTTCACGGCTATACTCATAAGACTAGAAGCCGTACTACACCCAAGGTGGCAAACTCCCAACTGCGTCCTTTCGGGTAACCTCTAACAAGCTAGAAAAGGTCTTTTAAATAACTAGAGCCAGAGCCATATAGCCCCCACAGTTGTACTATAAATCCTGGATCTTCACGAACAGAAATCCTATGGAGAGAAACTAGAGCCAAACCATCCAACCCAAGGCTCTAGCCCCCTTTTGAGCAATAATAAAATCATATTAACCAGATTAAATGTTCATTTCGCAATCCATTAATCATATCACAAGATCATTGGCATTAATAAAGTACTAGCAAAAGCTACCCAATGCACATCCTATAGGTGAATAAGGAATCAAGATAGCAAATCTACATTATAATCTCTAAGGTTGTTCAGGTGGACACATGCAAATGAATTATGAATTTATTGTGAACAGGACATCAAGGATGGTCTATGTTATACTTGCTTGATCAAAGTACTCCTGCTGGTCCTGCTCGTAGAGGTACTCTTGATCTTCCACGAACTGCTCACCGTCTAGTCACACGATCATCACATTACCACACATTCAATCGGGCAAACATACACGAAGCACACAAGGGAATTAATTAGAACAGTACACCAACAGAATGAAAACAGTTTGAAAATCAAATAAAAATATTCTACTCATTCCAACGATCGCATCGATATAAAGATCACTGAAAACGGATTTAAAACGCAGAAGTTACGAATTTCCAAAGATTTGTATAGGAAAATAATAATTATCTATTAACTCGAATTTTCAAAAGTGTCAAACTCACTGTACAGTGGCATAAACACGTAGAGTTCAAAAATACGAAACTAACAAAATTTGAATCATCTCAAACGGATTTAAAATGAAGAAATTATGGTCTAATAAAAACTGGTGGCAAATCTGTAATAAACCGAAACCATTTTGAATAAAGATTAAATCGAATTTCTAAATACCAGCTGGGTAAGGGATTGCGGCCTGATTTGGCAAAACCCGAAGGCTTCCTAACGAAGTTTCCGCTCTCACAATGAACAGGGTTGGGTGGATGGCGGGTTTATTCCTAGAAACTAGAAGGTCTCTTTAGCAAAACAACCCGCAAAGGGGTATGGTGCAATCTCGACCGTCGGATTTCCACTGAACGCTCCAGATTAAAAGGGGTGAAGTCATGGGGGGCTTCCTGCTCGGGACAGGGAGCTGCCACGGCGGCACCATGGCCGGCGACGAGCCGAGCTCGCCGGAGAAAACTGAAACCTGCTCTAGGATGCACGGATTTGCATGGGATAAGGACCAAATGAAAGAGGAGATGCAGGGAACCTCACCTAGGGCCATAGGAAGGTCGAGAACGACTCGGTGGCGGCCCTCAGCTGCAGATGGCGGACGTCAACCACCTGCATGCGTCGACGGCGGTTAGCAGCGGAGGAGTTTAGAAATTGAAGGGTGGTACGGCTTCCCGCAGACGCAACGATGCTTACTGAAACCTCAATTCGGTTGGAGAACAAGCAAGGAAGGCTGGTGACGGCGGTGGCTTAGGATGAGGGTGGCGACTGTGGCGGCTCGCAACTATGGACGAGGTAGCGCAGGTCGAGTAGATGGGAAAAAGATTAGGGCGTGCGGACTCTATGGCTTATATAGGTCAAGGCTGGAACGTAGGATATCAACTCCGATCCAATCGCATGGTTTGCTGCCTTCCGACTCGAACACCAACGAGATGGAGATTAACTCTGGGCTGGGGCTGTTGCAGCAGAGAGAGAGAGAGAGAGAGCGCCCTCGCTGGTTGGCTTACAGGCCGGCAGGGTGGCCATCGGCCCAGCAGTAAGAAGAGAGGAGCTAGCAGGCTTGGATGTGATAGGAGAGCAGCGACCTGGCCACTCGGCCTGAAAACAGAGAGGAGGAGAAACAGCAAGGAACCAAGAGCTCTCCGCCAGCACATGAGCAAAAGGAGATTTTCCTTATAAAAAAAAAATATTCCATAAGCTATCAAATTTTCCAAATCGAGTTTCTCAGAAAAAAAATAGTTTGAAAAAAAAAATAGCAAAACAGAATAAAAACTCAGCATTCAAAATAATGTGCAGCGGCATGTATGCAATAGTACATGATCCTAACTTTTCATTGATTAATTCATTTCATAAATTATTATTTTGCCTACAAAACAATTAGCTAGAAAAAAAACATTTAAATTTTCATTTTTAAATAGATTCAAAATTAGGGTGTTACAAATTCTACCCCCTTGAAATAATCTCGTCCTCGAGATTGAGCGGTGCTTACTCAAATAACTGCGGATATGACTTTCTGAGATCATCCTCTCTTTCCCAAGTTGCCTCTGCCTCTGAATATCGGTTCCACTGAACTTTGCACATTTTAATGACTCTACTTCTCGTAACTCTTTGTGCTGTCTCCAAGATCCTAACCGGGTACTCTTCATAGGTAAGATTATCTTTAATTTTTATTTCTTCCAAAGGTATTTGCTCTTCCGGCACACGCAAACACTTTTTCAGTTGGGAGACACGGAACACATTATGCACAGCTGCCAGATTTTCAGGCAATTCTAATTCATAAGCAACTTCACCACGTCTGGCTATAATTTTAAATGGTCCAACATACCTTGGTGCTAGCTTTCCTTTCATAGCAAATCTCTTCACACCTTTCATTGGTGACACCTTCAAGTAGACATAATCACCTACTTCAAAAGCTAAATCTCTTCTCCGATTATCAGCATAGCTCTTCTGACGAGACTGTGCTATTCTCAAGTTCTCCTGGATTTTATGCACTCGTTCTTCTGCATCTCTCAGAACATCTGATCCAAACACCTGAGTTTCACCAGTTTGATTCCAAAACAAAGGGGTTCTACACTTACGCCCATATAAAGTTTCAAATGGTGACATCTTAAGACTTTGCTGATAACTATTATTATAGGAGAATTCTGCATAAGGCAAACTCTTATCCCAGCTAGTCCCATTCTGTAATGCACTAAGCTCTCAACATATCTTCTAGTATCTGATTGATTCTTTCTGTCTGTTCATCTGTCTGCGGATGATATGCTGTACTAAAATTCAACTGAGTTCCCAAAGATTTATGTATTGCTTTCCAAAAGTGAGACGTGAACTGCGTGCCTCTGTCAGAAACAATCTTTTTAGGTACTCCATGCAGACATACTATCCTCTCCATATACAAAGTAGCTAATTGTGGTCCGGTATATTTAGTTTTGACGGGTATGAAGTGAGAAACTTTAGTTAACCTGTCTACTATCATCCAAATAGAATCATAACCATTCTGAGTGCGAGGTAATCCCACTATGAAATCCATACCAACTTCTTCCCACTTCCATTCAGGAATCTTCATTGGTTGCAACAATCCTGCAGGTCTCTGGTGTTCAGCTTTCAGCCCTTTGACAAACATCACACAATGCCACATATTCAGCCACATCTCGCTTTAAACCAACCCACCAATACTTTTCTTTAAGATCAAAATACATCTTAGTACTACCAGGATGTATAGAATAAGCTGATTCGTGTGCTTCTCGAAGAATTTTCTGTCTTATTGTTGGATCCTCAGGTACACACAACCTCTTGCCATGCCACAAGGTTCCATTATCATCCATCCTAAAACCAGGTGACTTACCAACCACTATATTTTCTGCTATCTCTTTCAATTTCTCATCTTTCAACTATCCTTCGCGAATCTCTTGCTCAAGTGTAGGTTCTATCACCAGTTCAGCTGCATTGAGGACAACTCCCAAGTTTAGATGTTCAAATTCAGCACATAACTCACTCGACGTAGGCAATAACTGTATCTCATTAGCATAACTCTTCCTACTAAGAGCATCTGCAACAACATTAGCCTTTCCCGGGTGATAATGCACATCCAAATCATAATCTTTAATCAACTCTAACCATCTGCGCCTGCCTCAAATTCAAGGTCAGACTGAGTGAAGATATACTTCAAACTTTTATGATCGGTGTATACATCACTCTTATGTCCAACTAAATAATGTCTCCAGATCTTCAAAGCATGAACCACAGCTGCTAACTCTAAATCATGAGTAGGATAGTTTAGTTCATGTTTCCTCAACTGCCTAGATGCATAAGTAACAACTCTACCTTCTTGCATAAGAACACAACCCAAACCTTGACGAGATGCATCACAATAAATAGAGAACTTCTTGCTCAGATCTGGTAATACCAACACAGGCGCAGTAGTCAATCTCTTCTTCAACTCTTCAAAACTAGATTGACAGGCATGAGACCATACAAACTTTGCATTCTTCTCTAATAAAGCAGTCATAGGCTTAGCAAGTTTAGAGAACCCTTCTATAAATCTTCTATAGTAACCAGCCAATCCCAAGAAGCTACGAATCTGACTCACATCAGTAGGTGGTTGCCAATTCAACACATCCTTCACCTTGCCTGGATCTACCGATATTCCACCATTGGACACAATATGACTAAGAAAAGCAACTTCCTTTAACCAGAATTCACATTTACTCCGTTTAGCATATAGCTTATGTTCTCTAAGTTTCTGCAATACTAGCCTCAAATGTTCAGCATGTTCTTCTTCAGTTTTAGAGAATACCAGTATGTCATCAATGAACACAACCACAAACTTATCCAGATACTCCATAAACACCTTATTCATCATATACATAAAGTAGGCTGGTGCATTGGTCAAACCAAAAGACATGACAGTATACTCATATAAACCATATCTAGTAGTAAAGGCTGTCTTTGGAATATCAGAAGCTCGAATCTTCAGTTGATGATAACCAGAACGCAAATCAATCTTAGAGAACACACAAGCACATCTTAACTGGTCAAACAGATCATCAATTCTAGGCAATGGATATTTATTCTTGATGGTTACCTCATTAAGTGACCGATAATCAACACACATCCTCTGACCACCATCTTTCTTGTCAACAAAAATAACAGGTGCACCCCATGGTGATGAACTAGGCCTAATGAAACCCTTTCTAGCAATTCCTTTATTTGTTTCTTAAGTTCTTCTAGTTCATTAGATCCCATTCTATATGGTCGTTTAGCTATAGGTGCAGTTCCAGGTAATAACTCAATAAGAAATTCAATGTCTCGGTCAGGTGGCATACCTGGCAACTCATCTGGAAAGACATCCGAAAATTCATCCACTACATGATCCTGTTGATTCCCATCTTCATTCACTTGATTCACAGCAGCTACTGGTGGTTTTTGCACAATGACATCAACACTGAGTTTATCTCCATTGGGCGCAGTCAATTCTACTATCTTCTGTGCACATTTAATTTCTACTTGGTGTCTCTTCATCCAATCCAATCCCAGAATAACATCAATACCAGCAGGTTGTCAAGACTATAAGCTTTTCTTTGAACTCTATCCCACTTAAAATAATACTAACAGATGGAAGGTAGAATCCAGCTTGCAAAACCCCACCCGGTGAATTTACTATAAGTCGATTTGTCATTGGTACTATGGGGATGGCATGTATCTTAACAAAATTGTGCGAGATGAAAGAATGTGAAGCACCAGAATCAAAAAGAACAGTAGCAGGGATGGAGTTGACATTGAACGTACCCATCATCACCTCCTGGCGCTTCCTGAGCGGTGTCGGCAGACACATGATTCACCTTTCCAGTGTGTGATGGCCTCTGACTAGCTGCTCTGACTCTGGGGGGGTCTGCTGGTTTCTCTTCTTGGGGCAGTTGTAGGAGTAATGACCCGGCTCTCCACAACGGTAACACAAGTTAGGAGTACTAGGTGCACTGGTCTTCATGGGGGTGGTGTTGGGAGTTCCCTGACGTGGAGTTTGCTGACCACTCTGTTGCTGGTACTGTGGACACTGCTAAAACTGAGAGTGCTGCTGAAACTGGTTGCCTTGCTGGTTGTTGTTGCGGTTCCACTGGCTGATAGGCCCCTGGTACTTCTGATGGAAACCATGCTGAGAATTAGTGCGCTGGCGCCTGTTGCTTCCTGAGGACTGACCCCTCAACTTCCTCTTCCTATCCATCTCCTTGCGCTCATTATCAATCACAATAGCGCGGTTCACCAAAGCTTGAAAGTTTGGGTAAGTGTTTCCTTTCAGCTATAGCCTGAGGTCATAGTAGATACCCTTGAGGAACATATGCTGCTTGTCAGCATCCTCTCTAACTTCATTAGGTGCATAGCGAGCCAGGTGAGAGAACTGATCATGGTACTCACTGACAGTCATCTGTCCCATCCTGAGATTTCTGAATTCCTCTTGCTTGAGTTCAATCACACCTTCAGGAATGTGTCGAGCCCAGAAGTCTCTAACAAACTCGGCCCAGGTGATGGGAGGAGCATTGTTAGGATGTGCAGTTTGATAGGATTCCCACCAAGTCTGAGCGGCTCCCTGAAGCTGTCCAGAAGCGTGGAGCACCTTCTGCTGGTCATCACACTGACAGATGTTGAGCTGTTTCTCCACAGCTCGAAGCCAATCATCAGCCTCCAATGGATCAGCAGCATGAGAAAACAATGGCAGGGTGACCCTGCATGAACTCCCTTCTCTTGTTCACTGGCGGTGGAGGAGGTGCATTGCCTCCAGCAGGCTGATTTTGGATAAACTGCATCATAGTCTGCATCAGCTATCCCTGCATCTCCATCAGCTGTTGTGCCTGTCATAGGTGGTGGTGGCGGCAGGGGATTGGTTAGTTCTAGCAGGTCTTCCTCTAGGCATCTGTGTTGCATGTTAAGAGAAAAATTCTTTTAGAATTACTTAATAACTCAAAATACCAACATATAACTGAATCTGAAATTTTCTGGCGAGATACAACTGCAATATTTCAGTAATACAGGAGATATCTGGAGTTCCCGAAATCCAATTGATGTGTACCATACACGGTTGGAAAGCTAATAAAATTGTCTACAACGTTCATTCAGACCACTTTCCTAGATTCTAGCAATTAAATTTATCAAAACAGAGAAAAACCGAAACTGTTCTAGGAATTCCTGACTGCACAGAACCTCATGTTCGAACAGGCATATCTATCAGCTCGAAAATGATAAAAAGGTAAAACTTGTGGGGTTGGAAATGTACGGAAGTCTAGTTATTCCCAGAAAATTTTCATAATTTTTGCACGAGTATTTTTATAGTTATAACAGAAACTTCATAGGCTGCTCCAGAAAAACAGCAATGGCAGAAACAGGTTGCAACTGAATCCACATAATAAACATAACTATAACTCAATATTAATATATAAGAAACTTGTAGACATGCCCACAAAGTTTCAGCAATCATCACAAAGATCCAAATCACTCATTGACACAAGAACAATTCATCCAAACACATAGTTCACAACTTCGAAACTACACATGCTTCTTCCTAATTGGTAGACATCCTAAAAGATATATATGATGATAGGCCATCGATATTTTGAGCAAGATGAGTATAGAAAATTTTATAAAACAACTAAAATAATAGCTCAAGGAGAATAGTAGAAATAGCTCAAAGAAAGCTATCAAGGGGAGTGGCAATAATATGACAAGGATAAGAATTAATCAAATGAATGAGCCAAAAAGGTAGAAAAATAGTTTTGTATCAAAATAAGGTTTGCAACTCGACCAGTGCTAAGTAGGCTTGCGTCCTACAGTCAACACAGCTTTGATACCAATCTGTCACAACCATATTTTAAGAGCAAAATAGGATGCATAAATAACTCATATGTGTCCCTAGGAATAGTCACACATATAAGCTGACAAATTATAAATAGTATCATCACAGTGTTTACAATATGAATAAACATTTATTACATAGTCTTGAACAAATATATCTCAAATAAATAAATGATAACTAAGTCGAAACTGTCGGCGGAAGCTCCAACACAGAGACACGTCGACTGGGAGACATCAAGCCTAATACTCATTACGATAGTCTTCAATCTAATCTTCATCTGTTGTGGTGGTAATAGCAAGAGTGAGCATATTTCGTACTCAGCAAGTACAACACGGGTTCATGAGGCACAAAAGGCTAGACACTGTTTGACTACATTTAGCATTAATATTCATATTCATTTTAGCAGTTGAGTAGCATCAAGTATACCAAACCCATAATTAATTCAATGATCAATTGTAATAAGGTTAATAAATAGCAAAGGCATTAAAACAATAATAATCATAGCATGAAAGTAATAGTAACCAACTAGCTGTAAATGTGTCCAAGGCCGCTCGTGACCGTGAGCACGGCTATCATGATAGATTATTATACTCTACGCAGAGATGTACACTTTACCTGTGAGTCATGATTTTCTAATGCATGGATTGATCAGACCCAAACACTAGCTAACCATATAAAGCCACTTAAAACTTCGTCTAACAAGTTAGGGCCGCAAGGGTGAGTGGCAGCGAGATGTAGAAATCCCCCTTTCTTAAATGGCACACTCCTTCATGGCTATACTCATAAGACTAGAAGCCGTACTACACCCAAGGTGGCAAACTCCCAACTGCGCCCTTTCGAGTAACCTCTAACAAGCTAGAAAAGGTCTTTTAAATAACTAGAGCCAGAGCCATATAGCCCCCATAGTTGTACTATAAATCTCCGGATCTTCACGAACAGAAATCCTATGGAGAGAAACTAGAGCCAAACCATCCAACTCAAGGCTCTAGTCCCCCTTTTGAGCAATAATAAAATCATATTAACCAGATTAAATGTTCATTTCGCAATCCATTAATCATATCACAAGATCATTGGCATTAATAAAGCACTAGCAAAAGCTACCCAATGCACATCCCATAGGTGAACAAGGAATCAAGATAGCAAATCTACATTATAATCTCTAAGGTTGTCAAGATGGACACATGCAAATGAATTATGAATTTATTGTGAATAGGACATCAAGGATGGTCCATGTTATACTTGCCTTGATCAAAGTACTCCTGCTGGTCCTGCTCGTAGAGGTACTCTTGATCTTTCATGAACTGCTCATCGTCTACTCACACGATCATCACATTACCACACATTCAATCGGGCAAACATACACGAAGCAAACAAGGGAATTAATTAGAACAGTACACCAATAGAATGAAAACAGTTTGAAAATCAAATAAAAATATTCTACTTGTTCCAATGATCGCATCGATATAAAGATCACTGAAAACGGGTTTAAAACGCAGAAGTTACGAATTTCCAAAGATTTGCTATAGGAAAATAATAAATATCTATTAACTCGAATTTTCAAAAGTATCAAACTCACTGTACAGTGGCATAAACACGTAGAGTTCAAAAATACGAAACTAACGAAATTTGAATCATCTCAAACGGATTTAAAATGAAGAAATTATGGTCTAATAAAAACTGGTGGCAAATCTGTAATAAACCGAAACCATTTTGAATAAAGATTAAATCAAATTTCTAAATACCAGCTGGGCAAGGGATTGCAGCCTGATTTGGCAAAACCCAAAGGCTTCCTAACGAAGTTTCCGCTCTCACAATGAACAGGGTTGGGTGGATGGCGGGTTTATTCCTAGAAACTAGAAGGTCTCTTTAGCAAAACAACCCGCGAAGGGGTATGGAGCAATCTCGACCGTCGGATTTCCACTGAACGCTCCAGATTAAAAGGGGTGAAGTCATGGGGGGCTTCCTGCTCGGGACAGGGAGCTGCCACGGCGGCACCATGGCCGGCGACGAGCCGAGCTCGCCGGAGAAAACTGAAACCTGCCCTAGGATGCACGGATTTGCATGGGATAAGGACCAAATGAAAGAGGAGATGCAGGGAACCTCACCTAGGGCCACAGGAAGGTCGAGAACGACTCAGTGGCGGCCCTCAGCTGCAGATGGCGGACGTCAACCCCCTGCATGCGTCTACGGCGGTTAGCAGCGGAGGAGTTTAGAAATTGAAGGGTGGTACGGCTTCATGCAGACGCAACGACGCTTACCGAAACCTCAATTCGGTTGGAGAACAAGCAAGGAAGGCTGGCGACGGCGGCGGCTTAGGATGAGGGTGGCGACTGCGGCGGCTCGCAACTATGGACGAGGTAGCGCAGGTCGAGTAGATGGGAAAAAGATTAGGGCGTGCGGACTCTATGGCTTATATAGGTCAAGGCTGGAACGTAGGATATCAACTCCGATCCAATCGCATGGTTTGCTGCCTTCCTGACTCGAACACCAACGAGATGGAGATTAACTCTGGGCTGGGGCTGTTGCAGCAGAGAGAGAGAGCGCCCTCGCTGGTTGGCTTACAGGCCGGCAGGGTGGCCATCGGCCCAGCAGTAAGAAGAGAGGAGCTAGCAGGCTTGGATGTGATAGGAGAGCAGCGACCTGGCCACTCGGCCTGAAAACAGAGAGGAGGAGAAACAGCAAGGAACCAAGAGCTCTCGGCCAGCACATGAGCAAAAGGAGATTTTCCTTATTAAAAAAAGTATTCCATAAGCTATCAAATTTGTAAATCGAGTTTCTCAGAAAAAAATAGTTTGGAAAAAAAATAGCAAAACAGAATAAAAACTCAGCATTCAAAATAATGTGCAGCGGTATGTATGCAATAGTACATGATCCTAACTTTTCATTGATTAATTCATTTCATAAATTATTATTTTGCCTACAAAACAATTAGCTAGAAAAAAAAACATTTAAATTTTCCATTTTTAAATAGATTCAAAATTAGGGTGTTACAAATTCTACCCCCTTGAAATAATCTCGTCCTCGAGATTGAGCGGTGCTTACTCAAATAACTGCGGATATGACTTTCTGAGATCATCCTCTCTTTCCCAAGTTGCCTCTGCCTCTGAATATCGGTTCCACTGAACTTTGCACATTTTAATGACTCTACTTCTCGTAACTCTTTTAAATAGATTCAAAATTAGGGTGTTACAGTATGCCCCCGACTATAACGTTAGTTAATTAAATGATAATGTGTGAGGTCGTTGGCACGTGCATACATCATGATCATGAAATTAATTTAAAATTTCTGTATTGTTCCCTTCCCTGTAGTAAAATGGTGCTATCCTGTCTTATTCTAATGCTACAAGATATTGCATTGTACCAGATGGCAGCTGAAGGTGCGCCGCAGAGTGGTCAGTTTCTGGAGAAGTTTGGCACACCCACTGTGCTGTGGAGGTTGTTGGAGTTAGTGGGGTATCCAGAACTACCATTGTATTTCTGGAAGCCAGGAGAGACCATGGTGCAGCCTTGGTTTGATGTTTGGGTGAAAATCCGTGCTCTTGAAGGGGATTGGTCTTTACCCGAGCTCAAAGTCGAGGTAGACATGAAGACGCCATGGGGTGGTGCCCAGTTTGCAGCCTTCGAGATGTTGATGGAGATTTGCACCAGGTTCAACAAGAGGGCTGATTTGGGGCCAACCAATGTGTTCCCAAGGGCAGATGCTTCACAGGATGAGTGGGCTCAGTCTAGCCAAGCTCCTATGGTGCGAGGCAGAGATGAGCGTGCTCATAGCACTGGGGCTCCTATGAGTGCTATGTTTGCTGTCCTGAAGATGCACTTTGCCACTAGGGATGGTTGGATGCAGTGTATTGACGCCCGGCATGATGCTGTTGAGAAGAGACTGGAAGCAGAAGAGTTTGCACGCATTGCTCATCGCAGTGCAGACGATCAGGTGGCAGCTCTTACCGCCTACCGAAATGAGTTGCTACAATGCACTGGTGCTTTGATGGCAGCTGATCGCCGTGTTACTGAGCTTGAGAGGCAGAATGCGGACCTTCGTCATTAGCTTGGTAATCGCAATATGAATCTGGCACGTCAGCGAGATGACTTTTTGCGCGAGTTGCGTGCGAGTCAGCAGCAGGTCTGGGAGCTGCAGCAGGATGTTCATCGTCTGAACAACCGTGTTGATCCGTTTCACTATTCAGGTGCAGCAGAGATCGGTCCTGAGATCTTCGTAGCAGCTGATGATGGTGAGGCAAGTTCGGAAGGAGAAGAAGAAGACCTTGAGGAGATAGTGCCTATCGACGAGAGTGATGACTTTGGTGGGAACGTGTTCGGTATGGACAGTGACCACGATGAGTAGCTCTTTCTAGTGCACTTGCCATGTTGGCACTCTTTTGTAATAAAATACTTTGATGTACCTAAAATGGTTGGGTTGGACTTGTAATGTTTAAACCTTGTATGTTCAAGGCTTGAACCATCAGACTTTTAATTAAGTAATGATTGTCGTGCGGTTCGCGAAGAATTTTTCTTTGTTGCGCCTTGTTATTGTGTGGTTGTGAGATGGTTATTGAATTATTATGCCATTTGTATGTTATCAAAAATAATCATTGATATCCTCTGGGCATAATTTTTTGGTTATCGTCTGCATAACTAACACCTGACAATGGTTGTTGTGCTTACTGCAAATGCCGGTTAACACCCGCCGTGGGTCGGGTAGTGGTGGTGGAAATGAGCGCGAGGATGAGGAGTTACCGCCGCCTCCACCGCGCACGCAAGAGCAGATGTTTGCTCAGTTCCTAGATACTCAGCAGGCTATTCTGCAGCAGATGGTTGCCAACAACAACAATAACAACAATCGCAACCGAGATGGGCGTCGTGGAAATGATGAAGGCTAGTACAGTGATTACATGGACTTCTTGGACACCAAGCCACCAGTGTACAAGCAGGCTGTTGAACCATTGGAGGCAGATGAGTGGTTGAACACAATCGAGCAGTCATTCTCAGTGCTGAGGTTGACCGAGACCATGAAGGCTAGCTTTGTTGCTCTCTTGCTGCAAGGACCCGCAAGGATATGGTGGGCAAATCGCAAGACCGCCTATGCTGTGGTTACTGATATCACCTGGGAGCAGTTCACTAAGGATTTCAGGGGTCATTTCAATCCCGCTGGGTTGATCAAGATGAAGGTTAATGAGTTCATGGAGGTTGCCCAGGGTACCAAGACCCTTACTCAGTACCATCATGTTTTCAACAATCTGGCAAGGTATGCTCCTTGGATGGTGGACACTGATGAAAAGAAGATTGAAACTTTCAAGAGAGGTCTTAGTACCAAGCTCATGAAAACTTTGGCTAACAACATTCGTACAACTTTAAACGTGTTTATCAGTGATGCTTTCATCCAGGAGAAATAGAACAATCTGCACACTGCTTCCAAGGGAGGCAAAAGGCCTTTGGAAGGGGGTTCTTCTCAGCCGAGGGCTCCAGTAGCAGGTCGTGCTGTGGCAAATCGCCCTGCTTATCGTCCGACTGTTCCTAGAGCAAAGTTCATGCCTCCTCCAAAGAAGCAGCAGCCAGCATCACAACGCTACAAGAAGGGTTTCACTGTGCCTTTGAACAAGAACAATGCTCCTCCAGGCAATGCCGCACAAGCAAAAACCACCTAAGGTTTGGGGCCGTGTTTTAATTGCGGTCAACAGGGGCATCTTGCTCGCTATTGCCCTCATCCAAAACTAGCTCGTGTGCACCATACTACTATTGAAGAAATTCCAGAAGGTGAACCAGTCACTGCGGGTATGTTTTCTGTAAATCAACATCCTGCTATTGTTTTGTTCGACTCTGGATCATCGCATTCTTTTGTGAGTCAAGCATTTGCACAAAAGCATGCATTTCAAATTGTTGATTTGGGATGTAACTTTTGAATAACATCAGCTGGGGATGAAATCTGTACACGTGAGGGTGTCAAGCACGCAATTGTTGAGCTTGGTAATAGGAGTTTTGTCAGTCACCTCATTGTGTTGCCCGGGTTGGGTCTGGATGTGATTCTAGGGGTGAGTTGGATGAACAAGCAGGGTGAGGTGTTGGACATCGCTAGCTGAACCATGACACTGAAGGAACCTCAGGGGAAAAGTACCTTTCAAGTTTTCTTACCTCGGAGGGGAGACCTTTTAAGTCTCTGCTTTGCGGCGGATGTTGCAACTCTTCATGATATTCCTGTAGTGTGTGAGTTTCCTGATGTCTTTCCAGACGATCTTCCTGGACTTCCTCCTGACCGGGATGTGGAGTTTGCGATAGAACTTATTCCCGGAACAGCACCTATCTCTCAGAGGCCATACAGAATGCCACCACATGAATTAGCTGAGCTTAAGAAGCAACTCTAGGAGTTATTGGACAGGGGGTTCATTCGCCCTAGTTCTTCTCCGTGGGGCTATCCTGCTATCTTTGTGAAGAAGAAAGACGAAACTTTGCGTATGTGTGTGGACTACAGACCACTTAATGCTGTGACAATTAAGAAAAAGTATCCTTTACCTCGTATTGATATCTTGTTTAATCAATTATCCAAGGCTAAGGTTTTCTCCAAGATTGATCTGAGATCTGGGTATCATCAAATTAAGATTAGGCCATAAGATATTCCCAAGACGGCTTTCTCCACTCGGTATGGATTGTATGAGTATTTGGTTATGTCTTTTGGGTTAACCAATGCTCCTGCACATTTCATGTACTTAATGAATTCAGTGTTCATGCCAGAGTTGGATAAGTTTGTGGTAGTCTTTATTGATGACATTCTGATTTATTCTGAAAACGTGGAGGATCATTCTGAACATTTGAGGATTGTTTTGACTAGACTCAGAGAGCATAAGCTATATGCTAAGTTTAGCAAGTGTGAGTTTTGGCTAACCAAAGTACCTTTTCTGTGTCATATCTTGTGTGCTGAGGGTATTTCTGTGGATCCGTCTAAGGTGCAGCAGGTGTTGGATTGGAAATCGCCCACCAATGTTTCAGAGGTTCGTAGTTTGTTGGGGTTAGCTGGGTATTATCATTGTTTCATTCAAGATTTCTCCAAGATAGCTCAACCTATGACCAAATTTATTGCATAAAGATACCAAGTTTGTTTGGAGTGAGGAGTGTGAAGCAGCTTTTCGCACCTTGCGGACGTTGCTGACCACTGCTCTAGTTCTTGCACAACCTGATATTGAGAAGCCTTTTGATGTGTACTGTGATGCCTGTGGCACTGGGTTACGTTGTGTGCTCATGCAAGAAGGCCGAGTCATTGCTTATGCCTCGTGTCAATTGAGAAAACACGAGCAGAATTATCCTACCCATGATTTGGAGCTTGCTGTAGTAGTACACGCACTAAAGATTTGGCGTCACTACTTGATGGGCCATAAATGTCATATCTATTCTGATCACAAGAGTCTTAAGTACATTTTTACTCAACCTGAGTTGAACATGAGGCAAAGAAGGTGGTTGGAGTTGACCAAAGATTATGATTTGGAGGTACATTACCATCCGGGCAAGGCTAATGTAGTTGCTGATGCTTTGAGTCGAAAGTCTCATTGCAATGCATTGCAGCCGTTGCTAGCGGATGGGTTTAATCTTATGCATCTAGTGGTATTGAATAATATTACTCTCAATTGTACTTTGGAAAGCAAAATCATTGAAGGTCAGAAAACAGATCCGGGTATATATCAATCAAGAGAAAGATGCAAGAGCAAGAAACACTTCACTTCCAGGTAGATGAAAAAGGTATATTATGGTTCAAAGACCGATTAGTAGTACCAAAAGATCATGAGCTGAGGAATCAGATAATGGATGAGGCTCATCTTTCCAAGTTATCTATTCATCCTGGTAGCAGTAAAATGTATCAAGACTTGAAGCCTAGATTTTGGTGGACAAAAATGAAGAAAGAGATTGCAGCTTATGTGGCTAGGTGTGATACCTGCTGTTGTGTGAAAGTTATTCACCTTAAGCCAGCCGGTTTATTACAACCTTTGCCAGTTCCCGGCTGGAAGTGGGATGAGATAACCATGGACTTCATAACAGGCTTACCCTTAACGCAAAAAGGTCATAATTCTATTTGGGTGATTGTAGATCGACTGACTAAGATTGCACATTTCTTACCAGTTCGAACTACGGATCGTCCTCATCAGCTGGCACAGCTCTACTTTGCTCAGATACTTCGGTTACACGGTGTACCGAGGACGATAGTTTCCGACAGAGGCCCGCAATTTATTGCACGCTTCTGGGAGCATCTACACAAGTGTTTGGGAACCAATTTGGTTCACAGTTCAGCTTATCATCCTCAGACTTCGGGTCAGACTGAAAGAGTAAATCAGATATTGGAAGATATGTTGAGAGCCTGTGTCATTTCATCCAAAGGTTTGTGGGAAGAATGGTTACCATTAGCAGAGTTCTCATACAACAATAGCTATCAAGAGAGTTTTCAGATGGCTCCTTTTGAAGCTTTGTATGGGCGCAAATGTAGAACTCCTCTTAACTGGGTTGAACCAGGAGAAAGGAGGTACTACGGAATTGATTTCGTAAAAGAAGCCGAAGAACGAATGCATACCATTCAACAACATCTCAAAGCCACACAAACTCACCAAAAGAGTTATGCGGACAAGCGTCGAAGACCGTTGGAATTTCAAGTTGGTGACTATGTGTACTTGAAGGTGTCACCCATGAAGGGTGTACAACGTTTCGGAGTGAAATGAATGTTAGCCACAAGGTTTTTGGGTCCTTTTCAAATTTTGGAAAGAAGTGGGAAAGTAGCATACAAGTTACGGTTACTGTCACACCCAATTTTAAGGATAAAATGGGATGCATAATCTTATGTGCGCCCAGAGATCAGTCACACACATAAGCCAACAAATTGCATAAATTGTATCATAACCAATGTTTAATACATAGCGAATAATATCAAAGTCATTACACAGCGGAAAATAAAGATAACTCTCGCGGTAGCTCCATAGCACAGGGACGTCGACTGGTGAAGCACAAGTCTAGTAGTCCTCTGGGTAGTCCTCATCACTATCACCATCTGTTACCCATCCGGGATTTTTAACCAAGTAATGAAAAACAAACAAGCGTAAGTACATGTCGTACTCAACAAGACTAGCATGGGTTCATGAGGCTCAAAAGGTTGACACGGGTTTACCAGCTGTTTGCTTTTAATTAATCACCTTTATGCAATTGAATAGCAACAAGTTAATAAGCCCATTCTCATGATCATAGTAAACACAATTAATGAGTAGCAATAAATAGACTAGCAACAAGTAAACATCACCCCGAAAGATAACTATTCCGTGAGTTTTCCGGGCCACTCGTGACCGTTAGCGCGGCTAGTATACCAGTTTTACACTCTGCAGCGGTTGTGCACTTTCACTATGAGCCGTGATTCCCATTTGCTCGGGTTAATTACTCCCACAACACTACCAAGGTGAGAGAGCAGGGTTTCACTATGAAGTCTTTCAAAATACTTCGTCAAACAAGTTAGGGCCGCTAGGGACCCGGCAAGCAGATGTAGAGCCCCCTTCGTCGTGGCACAAGGTCACACACGTTATACACACTCGGACAGGAGCCGCACTATACCCGAGTCGTCAGGCCCCATCACGCCTTTCGGTAACCTCTAACAAGCTAGAAAAAGGACCTATACTTGACTAAAACCTGAGCCATGTAGCCCTCATAGTTGCACTGTAAGTCCCAGCTTTTGCTGACAGATCATTACCAAGGGGGAAAGGATATGGAGCATCACAAAACTATGCTCCAATCCCCTAGTTCCATGTTGCTAAAAAGGCATATTTTAATCCTTATTGCATATTCAATTAATCAGTTTACATGATCATGATATCAATAACGCACTAGCATCAACTACCATATGCATGATCCCATAGGTTGCAAGGAACAGGATAACAAAACTAGGAAGTAACTATGGTTAACAAGGAAGACACATGCAAATGCAATTATTTATTTGGTGAATAGGACAACAAGGATGATCCATACTAATACTTGCCTTGATCAGCAAACTCCTGGTGATCCGAGTTGTCGAAGTACTGATCTTGATCACCCACGTAAGGCTCACCGTCTATACTCGATCCATCATAACAACACACACGCATACAGGGGCAATCATGCGTACAAACAAGAGTTTTCATTAGAACAGTACACCAACAGAGAGAAAATAAATTAAAAAGGTTATAACGATCACATCGATATAAAGTTTGTGCAAATCGGATTTAAAACGAGGAAGATATGAATTTTACAAGATTTATAATAGAATAATAATAGATTAAATATAATCTTGAATTTTAAAAGTTAATAACATATGAAATAGTGGTACTAACTGGTAGATCATCAAATTACGAATCTAACGCAATTTGAGTCATTCAAATCGGAATTAAAACGGAGAAACTACGAACAAAACAGTTCTGATTTCAAATCTGAAAACACATTTTCATATATACCGAAAATAAATACGCCTTCAAATACAGAAAACGTAATTTACGGAATACGCTAAGGGCTGCGGGTTAAGCATTAAAAACTGCAGGGGGTTATCCACAAAAACGCCGGCCGAATCGGTATGGGCTGCTCTCGGCCGCCCTATTCAAAATCGGCGGATCAGATTAAAAGAGAGGAGGGGTGGCGGTGCTCCCGGCCGGAAAACAGAGGCCGACGGCGGCGCCATGGCCGGAGGGCCACCGGAGAAGGTGAACTCAGCCTTCGGTGCATGAAATAGGTCGGGAAGGGTACCCATAGATCGGGAAGAGCATCGCAAGCTCACCTAGGGTGATGGGAAGGTCGGAAATCGACTCGGAGATAGCTCGCGGCGTGACACGGCGGACGGTGGCTCTCTGCAACGGTGGCGGAGGCGTGTCAGTGCACAAATCGAAGGGGGAAAGTGCTCGGGAACTTCACAAGATCACAGCGAAGCTCCTCAAAGGCTTACCAAGAGGAAATTGGTGGCGAATCGAGCTAATTGCTCGCGGCGGCGGCTGCTCGGTTCTCGCGGGAGCTCGGCAGTGGCGGCGAGAAGAGGCGGCTAGGGTTAGGTGACGGCTATGAGGGGTTGTGGTGCTGCTTAAGTACTCCCGAGGTGTGACGACAATCTCGGAGATTGAAACAAACTCGGCGAGCGGAGAAATCGGCTTCGGCCGTTTCTTCTCTGCTTCGGACTTCTCGGCGCGGCGACGAACTCGGCTTCGGCCGTTTTCTTTCTTGCCCGCGTCGGACTCTCGGCGAGCAGCCGAGGGAAACAGGGGAGGGGCTATCCTGTGGGTCCTCAACAGTAGCAGGTAAAGGCGCTGGGCCCGGTTGGCAGTCACGGCAGAGGGACGCTCCGCGCGCGTGCTCGGCCGCGGCGGTGCTCTGCCTCTCGTCCATGGAAGAAGCAGAGGGGAGGGGGAAGGGAGGGATTAGGTCGGCCGAGCTGGCCTCGGGCCATCCGACCTGGGCCGGCTGGGGCCAGGGAGTGGAAAACAGGCCAAGCTGCTGCTTGGGCCAGAAAGGAGAGGGGAAGGGCTCTTCTCTATTTCCTTTTCCATTTTCCAAAAGGATTTTCAAATTGAGTTTCTAAATATTTGAAAAATTCAAATAAGCTACAACAGTGCAAAGAAGAAATGCTCCAGCATGAATGCATCATACATGTGTATGACCTAGGTTTGATTTTATATTTGAGAAAAATTATTATTTCCCTATATTGGAATGATCAACTAATTGCATAATTAAATAAATTCCCACTATTTAAAAGAATGCAATTTTTCGGGTGTTACAATTCTACCCCCCTTAAAAATAATCTCGTCCTCAAGATTCAGTTGGTGCTTACTCAAACAACTCCGGGTACTTTTCTCTGAGATCTTCCTCTCTTTCCCAAGTAGCTTCTTCCTCAGAGTACCGATGCCACTGCACCTTGCACATCTTTATAACTCGACTTCTTGTAACTCTTTCTGCGGTTTCCAAAATTTTCACTGGATGTTCCTCATATGTGAGACCCTCCTTGAAAACTATTTCCTCAATAGGAACCTGCTCTTCCGGTACTCTCAAGCACTTTCTCAACTGAGATATGTGGAACACATCATGCACACCGGACAAACTTTCCAGAAGTTCTAGCTGATATGCCACTTCTCCACGTCTCTCTAGGATCTTGAAAGGACCAATATACCTTGGTGCCAATTTTCCTTTGCTGTTGAACCTCTTCACACTTCTCATCGGGGACACTTTAAGATATACATAGTCTCCTACATTAAAAGCTAGTTCTCTTCTCCGTGTATCCGCATAGCTCTTCTGTCTAGATTGTGCTATTCTCAAGTTCTCTCTTATTGTCTGGACTTGCTCCTCTGCGTCTCTCAACACATCCGGTCCAAACACTTGACTTTCTCCAGTTTGATTCCAAAACAAGGGTGTCCTGCACTTGCGTCCATACAATGCTTCGAAGGGTGCCATCTTGAGACTTTTCTGGTAACTATTATTATAAGAGAACTCCGCATACGGCAGACTCTTATCCCAACTGGTTCCATACTGTAAAGCACAAGCTCTCAACATATCTTCCAAAATCTGATTAATCCGTTCAGTTTGACCGTCAGTTTGAGGGTGATATGCAGAACTGAAATTCAACCGTGTTCCCAATGATCTATGCACTTGTTGCCAAAACTGTGAGGTGTACTGCGTACCCCTATCGGACACTATCTTCTTTGGAACTCCATGTAGACACACAATCCTTTCCATATACAACTCTGCAAGTCTTGCTCCGGTATAGGTGGTCTTGACGGGGAGGAAATGAGCAACTTTAGTCAGTCGATCCACAATTACCCAGATTGAATCATAACCTCTCTGAGTACGTGGCAATCCAACTATGAAGTCCATACCGACTTCTTCCCACTTCCACTCAGGTATCTTTAGTGGTTGTACCAATCCTGCAGGCCTCTGGTGTTCAGCTTTAACTCTCTGACAGGTATCACAGATAGCCACATATTCTGCTACATCACGCTTCAGTCCAACCCACCAATATTTTTCCCTCAGATCCAAATACATCTTGGTACTTTCTGGGTGTATAGAATATGCTGACTCATGAGCTTCACGCAGTATAGCGTCTCGGATGGATTTCACTTCAGGTACACAGAGTCTCTTCCCAAACCATAAGGTTCCATTCTCATCTAGCCTGAATCTCGGTGATTTTCCAACCACAATGTTCTCTGCTATTTCTTTGAGCTTCTCATCTTCCAACTGAGCCTTTCGTATCTCTTGCTCTAGTGTGGGTTCAACCTCCATCTCAACAGCATTGATCACAATTTCCAAGTTGAGACGCTCCATCTCTGCACACAACTCTGCGGGTATAGTGGTTGCTCGAATCCCATTAGCATAACTTTTTCTACTAAGAGCATCTGCTACAACATTTGCTATGCCAGGATGATAGTGCACTTCCAAATCATAATCCTTTATCAATTCCAACCAACGACGTTGCCTCAAATTCAACTCTGACTGGGTGAAGATATACTTCAAGCTCTTATGATCTGTATAGATGTCACACTTATGACCAATCAGATAATGCCTCCATAACTTCAGAGCGTGAACCACCGCTGCTAGCTCCAAATCATGGGTAGGATAATTCAACTCATGCTTCCTCAACTGTCTCGATGCACATGCTACGACTCTTCCTTCTTGCATGAGTACACAACCAAGACCTAGGCGGGAAGCATCACAATAGATAGAGAACTTCTTACTTAGGTCCGGCAAAACCAACACTGGCGCTGTTGTCAATCTCTTCTTCAATTCTTCGAAACTAGCTTGACACTTCTCAGACCACACAAACTTAGCATTCTTCTCTAGCAAGGAAGTCATTGGCTTCGCAAGCTTGGAGAATCCTTCAATGAACCTTCGGTAGTAACCAGCTAAACCAAGAAAACTACGAGTGCCAGTCACATCAGTTGGCGGCTTCCAATTCAACACGTCTGCCACCTTGCTTGGGTCTACAGAAATTCCACCATTGGACACAATATGTCCTAGAAAAGCAACTTCTCTCAACCAGAACTCGCACTTACTTCGCTTGGCATACAGCTTGTGTTCTCTGAGCTTCTGCAAAACCAATGTCAGATGTTCGGCATGCTCTTCTTCATTCTTGGAGTAGATCAAGATATCATCAATGAACACCACAACAAACTTATCCAAGAATTCCATGAATACCTTGTTCATCAGGTACATGAAGTAGGCAGGTGCATTAGTCAAACCAAAGGACATTACCGTATACTCATACAATCCATACCGAGTAGTGAATGCAGTCTTAGGTATGTCAGAGTCACGAATCTTCAACTGATGATAACCTGAACGGAGATCAATCTTGGAAAACACACAAGCACCTCTCAACTGATCAAATAAGTCATCAATTCTAGGCAACGGATACTTGTTCTTAATGGTGACCTCATTCAGTGACCGATAATCAACACACATCCTTTGACTACCATCTTTCTTATCAACAAAAATAACCGGGGCTCCCCAAGGTGAAGAACTAGGACGAATGAAACCTTTTTCTGACAGTTCTTTAATTTGTTTCTTAAGTTCTTCTAATTCTTTAACTCCCATTCTATATGGACATTTAGCTATAGGTGCAGTACCAGGTAACAACTTAATGATAAATTCAATGTCACGGTCAGGCGGCATACCTGGCAACTCATCTGGAAACACATCTTCAAACTCATCCACCACTGAGTTATCCGGCTGCACTTCTTCTCTGAGCTGATGTACTGTGGCTTTCTGTTGAACTTGCAAAGCAACCTCAACTCTGACCTCATCTCCCTTCTGGGTAGTGATAGTCACGACCTTCTCCTTGCACTTTATATTGATGTCGTTCTTCATCATCCAATCCATACCCAGGATAAGATCAATTCCGGTAGTATTTAACACAGTAGGGGTTATCTCAAATTCTACCTCCCTTAATGAGATAGTAATTGGGAGACACTGAAGAGTATCTTGCATAACACCACCCGGAGAAGAAACCATAATAGGATGTTTCATGACACTAAAGGGAATACCATGCTTTCTAACAAATGTGTGCGAAATGAAAGTATGCGAAGCACCAGAGTCAAAAAGAACTGTAGCGGGGATGGAGTCGATATTGAACGTACCCATCATGACCTCTGGAGTCTCTTGTGCTGTATCAACAGACACATGGTTCACCTTCCCGGTGCGAGGTGGCACTCTCTGCTGGTTGTTCTGCTTCTGGGAGGCTTGGGGATTCTGCTTCTCAGGACAATTGTAGGACAAGTGTCCTTCCTTGCCACAACGGAAACACTTGTTGGGGGCACCATTCTTCACTGGGATGTTGTTGGGAGCAGTCAGTTGTGGCACCTGGTTGCCACCTTGTTGCTGGTACTGGGAACGCTGCTGGTTCTGGGAACGTTGTTGATTCTGGAAATTGTTCTTGAATCCAGACTGTCCCTGGAAACGTTGTTGCTGCTGAGGCTGCTGCTGGTTGTTATGGAAGCGGCTGTTGCTTCCAGACGACTGCCCTTGAAACTTCCTCTTCTTCTTCTTCTTCTCATCTATCTCACGGCGCTTGCTCTCGATGATCAAAGCTTTGTCCACCAACTGTTGGAAGTTGGCAAAAGTGTGGGAGAGCAACTGGTACTGGAGATGATCATTCAGTCCCTCCAAGAAGAGCTCTTGCTTCTTGGCATCATCTTCAACCTCTTTTGGAGCATACCGCGACAATTGGATGAACCTGTCACGGTACTCGGCAACTAGCATACCTCCCTGCTTCAGAGAAAGAAACTCCTTCTTCTTCAGCTTCATCAACCCTGCAGGCACATGATGATTGCGGAACCCCTCACGGAATTGCTGCCAAGAGATGGGGTCGGCACGTCCAAAACGGAAAGACTCCCACAAATCCAGAGCAGCTCCCTACAACTGCCCGGATGCATAGAGAACCTTGTCGACGTTGTTGCATTGGGCGATCTCCAGCTGCCTTTCTATTGCACGCAGCCAATCATCAGCTTGGAGAGGATCACTGGAATGATCGAAGGTGGGCGGGCGTCCCTTCAATAATTCGCTTCTCTTGTCACGGGGTGGTGGAAGTGGGTTCTCATTGCCATTGTTTCGCTGCAGCAGTTGAATGTTCTGGGCCATCTGCTGCATTAGCTGTGTCTGCATCAACATCAGCTGCTCAATATTAGGCTGTGGCGGAGGTGGTGGTGGATTAGCATTTTCTTCAGAGGTACCATCACCCCTTGGGTTCCTCTTGGTGTGGGCCATCTTCTGTTCAAATCATTGAAGTGAGGTTTAGAATTCTTTTCCATTAAAATAACACTTAAAAGACTAGAACAGGAAATTCTGGGCACGATCCAACAACGGTAGAGTAGATAAATAGTCATATCTAGAGTTCCCGAAGTCAAACAGAGACATGCTATACATGGTCAGAAAGCATGAGAAAAACTCAACAACTTTTATTCAGACCATCTCTCCAGATTCTGTCGTTAAATTTATCAAAAACAGATTTGATTCGAAACTATTTCAGAGTAACAGACAGCGCAGAAACTTTGACTTGTGACATTTCTTTCTCCCAAACCGTAACTGATATTGAGATCATTCTTGCGGCCAAAGAAAACTACAGAAGTCTAGTTTTTCACAAAAAAATTTCACAATTTTTTGGTCGTATATAATTAAATAGGAAAAATAACTAAGGCAAAGAGGTCTGAAAAACAGCACTGCTGGAAACTGAGATAATCAACCCAAACTATTATGCATTAATTCAAACCTATATAAAGAGATTTTACGGACATGCCCACAATCTCAGCACTCATTACAAACTCCAAATCAAGCATTGTTCATAAGAAAAGCAATCTAGCACAAAAGTTCACAAGACACGAACTAGACTCGACTTGACTCAACTCGCGCTACTAGCGTCTTTTGCTACTAACTGGGGGTAACTCCTCTAGGGGTCGATGTCGGTGCGGGTGTGAGCATCTCCATGGTCACCTCGGTTCCTTGGCGGCGATTCAGCTGGGCACCTTGGTGATGGCGGAGGGGGTCCAACACCGAGTTGCCTGTTCAACTCATCCACCGCCCGGCTGAGCTTGTAGTTAGCTTCAGTCCTGGTGTTCAGCTCATCCAATGTCTGGTCCAGAAAAGTGTTGGTCTGGGCCAAACACTCCAAGGCAGCGTGGAGTCGGGCGTTCACTTCTCCAAGTGGACCGGCGATGCTGCAGTTAGCTTGGCCACTCTGACAGCGGGGAAGGTAGCGGTGCATCTCCCACTTGATGATGTCCCAATTCTCATGGCGGTGCACCATAAGAGCTTGTCGTGCGGCATCCTTGATGGCGGCAGCTTTGGAGAGTCGAATGGACACAGCATAGTGGATATTCTTCACCTGGCTTCCCTCCTTGATGTACACCCTCGTCTCATAGTAGTCGGCGTAGTCAGGGTGCTTCCAGTGCTCCGTCTTGTACAGCACCGAGGCGTTGGGGTAGAAGCGGTGCACCAAGTCGAGAAGTAGCGGGTGGTAGTAGTCATCACCATGATGATCATAGTGAATCATTCCCACCCAGGGTTTTCCACCTTGGTCTCCATCATCGTCGCCATCGTCATCGGGGTCGTCGGAGTCATCCGAGTCGCCTCCATCATCTTCGTCATCAGGGTCGCCAGCACAATCCTGGTCACCCTGCGGCTCCACCTTCTCGGGTTCATCTTCCTGAGGGTCCTCCATAGGTACATCTTCAGAGCTGTCTTCCAAGGGCTCTTCACTGGGCTCCTCTGCGGGCACCTCCTGCTGGGGCTCCTCCACTGGTACGTCTTCCACGGGTACCTCCGGTCGGGATACACGTCCGCCAGAGATGAAGCGCTGCAGGTACCTCTTAGGTGGCATGACACGCTTGTGGGCAGTGCGCTTAAGGTTGGCCATCTACAAGAATTAAGATTAAGTCAAAATTTTGTAATGGACAAGGGTAGGATATCAGCAAAAACTTGTAACAAATTAATATAACAAGTAAAAGAGGTAAACAAAGCTAAGGGCTATCCAGTGCTAACTAGGCTTGCGTCCTACAGTCAACACGGCTCTGATACCAATCTGTCACACCCAATTTTAAGGATAAAATGGGATGCATAATCTTATGTGCGCCCAGAGATCAGTCACACACATAAGCCAACAAATTGCATAAATTGTATCATAACCAATGTTTAATACATAGCGAATAATATCAAAGTCATTACACAGCGGAAAATAAAGATAACTCTCGCGGTAGCTCCATAGCACAGGGACGTCGACTGGTGAAGCACAAGTCTAGTAGTCCTTTGGGTAGTCCTCATCACTATCACCATCTGTTACCCATCCGGGATTTTTAACCAAGTAATGAAAAACAAACAAGCGTAAGTACATGTCGTACTCAATAAGACTAGCATGGGTTCATGAGGCTCAAAAGGTTGACACGGGTTTAACAGCTGTTTGCTTTTAATTAATCACCTTTATGCAATTGAATAGCAACAAGTTAATAAGCCCATTCTCATGATCATAGTAAACACAATTAATGAGTAGCAATAAATAGACTAGCAACAAGTAAACATCACCCCGAAAGATAACTATTCCGTGAGTTTTCCGGGCCACTCGTGACCGTGAGCGCGGCTAGTATACCAGTTTTACACTCTGCAGAGGTTGTGCACTTTCACTATGAGCCGTGATTCCCATTTGCTCGGGTTAATTACTCCCATAACACTACCAAGGTGAGAGAGCAGGGTTTCACTATGAAGTCTTTCAAAATACTTCGTCTAACAAGTTAGGGCTGCTAGGGACCCGGCAAGCAGATGTAGAGCCCCCCTTCGTCGTGGCACAAGGTCATGCAGGTTATACACAATCGGACAAGAGCCGCACTATACCCGAGTCGTCAGGCCCCATCACGCCTTTCGATAACCTCTAACAAGCTAGAAAAAGGACCTATACTTGACTAAAACCAGAGCCATGTAGCCCTCATAGTTGCACTGTAAGTCCCAGCTTTTGCTGACAGATCATTACCAAGGGGGAAAGGATATGGAGCATCACAAAACTATGCTCCAATCCCCTAGTTCCATGTTGCTAAAAAGGCATATTTTAATCCTTATTGCATATTCAATTAATCAGTTTACATGATCATGATATCAATAACGCACTAGCATCAACTACCATATGCATGATCCCATAGGTTGCAAGGAACAGGATAACAAAACTAGGAAGTAACTATGGTTAACAAGGAAGACACATGCAAATGCAATTATTTATTTGGTGAATAGGACAACAAGGATGATCCATACTAATACTTGCCTTGATCAGCAAACTCCTGGTGATCCGAGTTGTCGAAGTACTGATCTTGATCACCCACGTAAGGCTCACCGTCTATACTCGATCCATCATAACAACACACACGCATACAGGGGCAATCATGCATACAAACAAGAGTTTTCATTAGAACAGTACACCAACAGAGAGAAAATAAATTAAAAAGGTTATAAAACAAATCTACACGTTGCTACGATCACATCGATATAAAGTTTGCGCAAATCGGATTTAAAACTAGGAAGATATGAATTTTACAAGATTTATAATAGAATAATAATAGATTAAATATAATCTCGAATTTTAAAAGTTAATAACATATGAAACAGTGGTACTAACTGGTAGATCATCAAATTATGAATCTAACGCAATTTGAGTCGTTCAAATCAGAATTAAAACGGAGAAACTACGAACAAAACAGTTCTGATTTCAAATCTGAAAACACATTTTCATATATACCGAAAATAAATACGCCTTCAAATACAGAAAACGTAATTTACGGAATACGCTAAGGGCTGCGGGTTAAGCATTAAAAACTGCAGGGGGTTATCCGCAAAAACGCCGGCCGAATCGGTATGGGCTGCTCTCGGCCGTCCGATTCAAAATCGGCGGCTCAGATTAAAAGAGAGGAGGGGTGGCGGTGCTCCCGGCCGGAAAACAGAGGCCGACGGCGGCGCCATGGCCGGAGGGCCGCCGGAGAAGGTGAACTCGGCCTTCGGTGCATGAAATAGGTCGGGAAGGGTACCCATAGATCGGGAAGAGCATCGCAAGCTCACCTAAGGTTATGGGAAGGTCGGAAATCGACTCGGAGAGAGCTCGCGGCGTGACCCAGCGGACGGTGGCTCTCTGCAATGGCGGCGGAGGCGTGTCAGTGCACAAATCGAAGGGGGAAAGTGCTCGGGAACTTCACAAGATCACAGCGAAGCTCCTCAAAGGCTTACCGAGAGGAAATTGGTGGCGAATCGAGCTAATTGCTCGCGGCGGCGGCTGCTCGGTTCTCGCGGGAGCTCGGCAGTGGCGGCGAGAAGAGGCGGCTAGGGTTAGGTGATGGCTACGAGGGGCTGTGGCGCTGCTTAAGTACTCCCGAGGTGTGACGACAATCTCGGAGATTGAAACAAACTCGGCGAGCGGAGAAATCGGCTTCGGCCGTTTCTTCTCTGCTTCGGATTTCTCGGCGCGGCGACGAACTCGGCTTCGGCCGTTTTCTTTCTTGCCCACGTCGGACTCTCGGCGAGCAGCAGAGGGAAACAGGGGAGGGGCTATCCTGTGGGTCCTCCACGGTAGCGGGTAAAGGCGCTGGGCCCGGTTGGCAGTCACGGCAGAGGGACGCTCTGCGCGCGTGCTCGGCCGCGGCGATGCTCTGCCTCTCGTCCATGGAAGAAGCAGAGGGGAGGGGGAAGGGAGGGATTAGGTCGGCCAAGCTGGCCTCGGGCCATCCGACCTGGGCCGGCTGGGGCCAGGGAGTGGAAAACAGGCCAAGCTGCTGCTTGGGCCAGAAAGGAGAGGGGAAGGGCTCTTCTCTATTTCCTTTTCCATTTTCCAAAAGGATTTTCAAATTGAGTTTCGAAATATTTGAAAAATTCAAATAAGCTACAACAGTGCAAAGAAGAAATGCTCCAGCATGAATGCATCATACATGTGTATGACCTAGGTTTGATTTTATATTTGAGAAAAATTATTATTTCCCTATATTGGAATGATCAACTAATTGCATAATTAAATAAATTCCCACTATTTAAAAGAATGCAATTTTTCGGGTGTTACAATTCTACCCCCTTAAAAATAATCTCGTCCTCGAGATTCAGTTGGTGCTTACTCAAACAACTCCGGGTACTTTTCTCTGAGATCTTCCTCTCTTTCCCAAGTAGCTTCTTCCTCAGAGTACCGATGCCACTGCACCTTGCACATCTTTATAACTCGACTTCTTGTAACTCTTTCTGCGGTTTCCAAAATTTTCACTGGATGTTCCTCATATGTGAGACCCTCCTTGAAAACTATTTCCTCGATAGGAACCTGCTCTTCCGGTACTCTCAAGCACTTTCTCAACTGAGATATGTGGAAACATCATGCACACTGGACAAACTTTCCAGAAGTTCTAGCTGATATGCCACTTCTCCACGTCTCTCTAGGATCTTGAAAGGACCAATATACCTTGGTGCCAATTTTCCTTTGCTGTTGAACCTCTTCACACTTCTCATCGGGGACACTTTAAGATATACATAGTCTCCTACATTAAAAGCTAGTTCTCTTCTCCGTGTATCCGCATAGCTCTTCTGTCTAGATTGTGCTATTCTCAAGTTCTCTCTTATTGTCTGGACTTGCTCCTCTGCGTCTCTCAACACATCCGGTCCAAACACTTGACTTTCTCCAGTTTGATTCCAAAACAAGGGTGTCCTGCACTTGCGTCCATGCAATGCTTCGAAGGGTGCCATCTTGAGACTTTTCTGGTAACTATTATTATAAGAGAACTCCGCATACGGCAGACTCTTATCCCAACTGGTTCCATACTGTAAAGCACAAGCTCTCAACATATCTTCCAAAATCTGATTAATCCGTTCAGTTTGACCGTCAGTTTGAGGGTGATATGCAGAACTGAAATTCAACCGTGTTCCCAATGATCTATGCACTTGTTGCCAAAACTGTGAGGTGTACTGCGTACCCCTATCGGACACTATCTTCTTTGGAACTCCATGTAGACACACAATCCTTTCCATATACAACTCTGCAAGTCTTGCTCCGGTATAGGTGGTCTTGACGGGGAGGAAATGAGCAACTTTAGTCAGTCGATCCACAATTACCCAGATTGAATCATAACCTCTCTGAGTACGTGGCAATCCAACTATGAAGTCCATACCGACTTCTTCCCACTTCCACTCAGGTATCTTTAGTGGTTGTACCAATCCTGCAGGCCTCTGGTGTTCAGCTTTAACTCTCTGACAGGTATCACAGATAGCCACATATTCTGCTACATCACGCTTCAGTCCAACCCACCAATATTTTTCCCTCAGATCCAAATACATCTTGGTACTTTCTGGGTGTATAGAATATGCTGACTCATGAGCTTCACGCAGTATAGCGTCTTGGATGGATTTCACTTCAGGTACACAGAGTCTCTTCCCAAACCATAAGGTTCCATTCTCATCTAGCCTGAATCCGGGTGATTTTCCAACCACAATATTCTCTGCTATTTCTTTGAGCTTCTCATCTTCCAACTGAGCCTTTCGTATCTCTTGCTCTAGTGTGGGTTCAACCTCCATCTCAACAGCATTGATCACAATTCCCAAGTTGAGACGCTCCATCTCTGCACACAACTCTGCGGGTATAGTGGTTGCTCGAATCCCATTAGCATAACTTTTTCTACTAAGAGCATCTGCTACAACATTTGCTTTGCCAGGATGATAGTGTACTTCCAAATCATAATCCTTTATCAATTCCAACCAACGACGTTGCCTCAAATTCAACTCTGACTGGGTGAAGATATACTTCAAGCTCTTATGATCTGTATAGATGTCACACTTATGACCAATCAGATAATGCCTCCATAACTTCAGAGCGTGAACCACCGCTGCTAGCTCCAAATCATGGGTAGGATAATTCAACTCATGCTTCCTCAACTGTCTCGATGCATATGCTACGACTCTTCCTTCTTGCATGAGTACACAACCAAGACCTAGGCGGGAAGCATCACAATAGATAGAGAACTTCTTACTTAGGTCCGGCAAAACCAACACTGGCGCTGTTGTCAATCTCTTCTTCAATTCTTCGAAACTAGCTTGACACTTCTCAGACCACACAAACTTAGCATTCTTCTCTAGCAAGAAAGTCATTGGCTTCGCAAGCTTGGAGAATCCTTCAATGAACCTTCGGTAGTAACCAGCTAAACAAAGAAAACTACGAATGCCAGTCACATCAGTTGGCGGCTTCCAATTCAACACGTCTGCCACCTTGCTTGGGTCTACAGAAATTCCACCATTGGACACAATATGTCCTAGAAAAGCAACTTCTCTCAACCAGAACTCGCACTTACTTCGCTTGGCATACAGCTTGTGTTCTCTGAGCTTCTGCAAAACCAATGTCAGATGTTCGGCATGCTCTTCTTCATTCTTGGAGTAGATCAAGATATCATCAATGAACACCACAACAAACTTATCCAAGAATTCCATGAATACCTTGTTCATCAGGTACATGAAGTAGGCAGGTGCATTAGTCAAACCAAAGGACATTACCGTATACTCATACAATCCATACCGAGTAGTGAATGCAGTCTTAGGTATGTCAGAGTCACGAATCTTCAACTGATGATAACCTGAACGGAGATCAATCTTGGAAAACACACAAGCACCTCTCAACTGATCAAATAAGTCATCAATTCTAGGCAACGGATACTTGTTCTTAATGGTGACCTCATTCAGTGACCGATAATCAACACACATCCTTTGACTACCATCTTTCTTATCAACAAAAATAACCGGGGCTCCCCAAGGTGAAGAACTAGGACGAATGAAACCTTTTTCTGACAGTTCTTTAATTTGTTTCTTAAGTTCTTCTAATTCTTTAACTCCCATTCTATATGGACATTAGCTATAGGTGCAGTACCAGGTAACAACTCAATGATAAATTCAATGTCACGGTCAGGCGGCATACCTGGCAACTCATCTGGAAACACATCTTCAAACTCATCCACCACTGAGTTATCCGGCTGCACTTCTTCTCTGAGCTGATGTACTGTGGCTTTCTGTTGAAATTGTAAAGCAACCTCAACTCTGACCTCATCTCCCTTCTGGGTAGTGATAGTCACGACCTTCTCCTTGCACTTTATATTGATGTCGTTCTTCATCATCCAATCCATACCCAGGATAAGATCAATTCCGGTAGTATTTAACACAGTAGGGGTTATCTCAAATTCTACCTCCCTTAATGAGATAGTAATTGGGAGACACTGAAGAGTAGCTTGCATAACACCACCCGGAGAAGAAACCATAATAGGATGTTTCATGACACTAAGGGGAATACCATGCTTTCTAACAAATGTGTGCGAAATGAAAGTATGCGAAGCACCAGAGTCAAAAAGAACTGTAGCGGGGATGGAGTCGATATTGAACGTACCCATCATGACCTCTGGAGTCTCTTGTGCTGTATCAACAGACACATGGTTCACCTTCCCGGTGCGAGGTGGCACTCTCTGCTGGTTGTTCTGCTTCTGGGAGGCTTGGGGATTCTGCTTCTCAGGACAATTGTAGGACAAGTGTCCTTCCTTGCCACAACGGAAACACTTGTTGGGGGCACCATTCTTCACTGGGATGTTGTTGGGAGCAGTCAGTTGTGGCACCTGGTTGCCACCTTGTTGCTGGTACTGGGAACGCTGCTGGTTCTGGGAACGTTGTTGATTCTGGAAATTGTTCTTGAATCCAGACTGTCCCTGAAAACGTTGTTGCTGCTGAGGCTGCTGCTGGTTGTTATGGAAGCGGCTGTTGCTTCCAGACGACTGCCCTTGAAACTTCCTCTTCTTCTTCTTCTCATCTATCTCACGGCGCTTGCTCTCGATGATCAAAGCTTTGTCCACCAACTGTTGGAAGTTGGCGAAAGTGTGGGAGAGCAACTGGTACTGGAGATGATCATTTAGTCCCTCCAAGAAGAGCTCTTGCTTCTTGGCATCATCTTCAACCTCTTTTGGAGCATACCGCGACAATTGGATGAACCTGTCACGGTACTCGGCAACTAGCATACCTCCCTGCTTCAGAGAAAGAAACTCCTTCTTCTTCAGCTTCATCAACCCTGCAGGCACATGATGATTGCGGAACCCCTCACGGAATTGCTGCCAAGAGATGGGGTCGGCACGTCCAAAACGGAAAGACTCCCACAAATCCAGAGCAGCTCCCTGCAACTGCCCGGATGCATAGAGAACCTTCTCGACGTCGTTGCTTTGGGCGATCTCCAGCTGCCTTTCTATTGCACGCAGCCAATCATCAGCTTGGAGAGGATCACTGGAATGATCGAAGGTGGGCGGGCGTCCCTTCAATAATTCGCTTCTCTTGTCACGAGGTGGTGGAAGTGGGTTCTCATTGCCATTGTTTCGCTGCAGCAGTTGAATGTTCTGGGCCATCTGCTGCATTAGCTGTGTCTGCATCAACATCAGCTGCTCAATATTAGGCTGTGGCGGAGGTGGTGGTGGATTAGCATTTTCTTCAGAGGTACCATCACCCCTTGGGTTCCTCCTAGTGTGGGCCATCTTCTGTTCAAATCATTGAAGTGAGGTTTAGAATTCTTTTTCATTAAAATAACACTTAAAAGACTAGAATAGGAAATTCTGGGCGCGATCCAACAACGGCAGAGTAGAAAAACAGTCATATCTGGAGTTCCCGAAGTCAAACAGAGACATGCTATACATGGTCGGAAAGCATGAGAAAAACTCAACAACTTTTATTCATACCATCTCTCCAGATTCTGTCGTTAAATTTATCAAAAACAGATTTGATTCGAAACTATTTCAGAGTAACAGACAGCGCAGAAACTTTGACTTGTGACATTTCTTTCTCCCAAACCGTAACTGATATTGAGATGATTCTTGCGGCCAAAGAAAACTACAGAAGTCTAGTTTCTCACAAAAAAATTTCACAATTTTTTGGTCGTATATAATTAAATAGGAAAAATAACTAAGGCAAAGAGGTCTGAAAAACAGCACTGCTGGAAACTGAGATAATCAACCCAAACTATTATGCATTAATTCAAACCTATATAAAGAGATTTTACGGACATGCCCACAATCTCAGCACTCATTACAAACTCCAAATCAAGCATTGTTCATAAGAAAAGCAATCTAGCACAAAAGTTCACAAGACACGAACTAAACTCGACTTGACTCAACTCGCGCTACTAGCGTCTTTTGCTACTAACTGGGGGTAACTCCTCTAGGGGTCGATGTCGGTGCGGGTGTGAGCATCTCCATGGTCACCTCGGTTCCTTGGCGGCGATTCAGCTGGGCACCTTGGTGATGGCGGAGGGGGTCCAACACCGAGTTGCCTGTTCAACTCATCCACCGCCCGGCTGAGCTTGTAGTTAGCTTCAGTCCTGGTGTTCAGCTCATCCAATGTCTGGTCTAGAAAAGTGTTGGTCTGGGCCAAACACTCCAAGGCAGCGTGGAGTCGGGCGTTCACTTCTCCAAGTGGACCGGCGATGCTGCAGTTAGCTTGGCCACTCTGACAGCGGGGAAGGTAGCGGTGCATCTCCCACTTGATGATGTCCCAATTCTCATGGCGGTGCACCATAAGAGCTTGTCGTGCGGCATCCTTGATGGCGGCAGCTTTGGAGAGTCGAATGGAGACAGCATAGTGGATATTCTTCACCTGGCTTCCCTCCTTGATGTACACCCTCGTCTCATAGTAGTCGGCGTAGTCAGGGTGCTTCCAGTGCTCCGTCTTGTACAGCACCGAGGCGTTGGGGTAGAAGCGGCGCACCAAGTCGAGAAGTAGCGGGTGGTAGTAGTCATCACCATGATGATCATAGTGAATCATTCCCACCCAGGGTTTTCCACCTTGGTCTCCATCATCGTCGCCATCGTCATCGGGGTCGTCGGAGTCATCCGAGTCGCCTCCATCATCTTCGTCATCAGGGTCGCCAGCACAATCCTGGTCACCCTGCGGCTCCACCTTCTCGGGTTCATCTTCCTGAGGGTCCTCCATAGGTACATCTTCAGAGCTGTCTTCCAAGGGCTCTTCACTGGGCTCCTCTGCGGGCACCTCCTGCTGGGGCTCCTCCACTGGTACGTCTTCCACGGGTACCTCCGGTCGGGATACACGTCCGCCAGAGATGAAGCGCTGCAGGTACCTCTTAGGTGGCATGACACGCTTGTGGGCAGTGCGCTTAAGGTTGGCCATCTACAAGAATTAAGATTAAGTCAAAATTTTGTAATGGACAAGGGTAGGATATCAGCAAAAACTTGTAACAAATTAATATAACAAGTAAAAGAGGTAAACAAAGCTAAGGGCTATCCAGTGCTAACTAGGCTTGCGTCTTACAGTCAACACGGTTCTGATACCAATCTGTCACACCCAATTTTAAGGATAAAATGGGATGCATAATCTTATGTGCGCCCAGAGATCAGTCACACACATAAGCCAACAAATTGCATAAATTGTATCATAACCAATGTTTAATACATAGCGAATAATATCAAAGTCATTACACAGCGGAAAATAAAGATAACTCTCGCGGTAGCTCCATAGCACAGGGACGTCGACTGGTGAAGCACAAGTCTAGTAGTCCTTTGGGTAGTCCTCATCACTATCACCATCTGTTACCCATCCGGGATTTTTAACCAAGTAATGAAAAACAAACAAGCGTAAGTACATGTCGTACTCAACAAGACTAGCATGGGTTCATGAGGCTCAAAAGGTTGACACGGGTTTAACAGCTGTTTGCTTTTAATTAATCACCTTTATGCAATTGAATAGCAACAAGTTAATAAGCCCATTCTCATGATCATAGTAAACACAATTAATGAGTAGCAATAAATAGACTAGCAACAAGTAAACATCACCCCGAAAGATAACTATTCCGTGAGTTTTTCGGGCCACTCGTGACCGTGAGCGCGGCTAGTATACCAGTTTTACACTCTGCAGAGGTTGTGCACTTTCACTATGAGCCGTGATTCCCATTTGCTCGGGTTAATTACTCCCATAACACTACCAAGGTGAGAGAGCAGGCTTTCACTATGAAGTCTTTCAAAATACTTCGTCTAACAAGTTAGGGCTGCTAGGGACCCGGCAAGCAGATGTAGAGCCCCCCTTCGTCGTGGCACAAGGTCATGCAGGTTATACACACTCGGACAAGAGCCGCACTATACCCGAGTCGTCAGGCCCCATCACGCCTTTCGGTAACCTCTAACAAGCTAGAAAAAGGACCTATACTTGACTAAAACCAGAGCCATGTAGCCCTCATAGTTGCACTGTAAGTCCCAGCTTTTGCTGACAGATCATTACCAAGGGGGAAAGGATATGGAGCATCACAAAACTATGCTCCAATCCCCTAGTTCCATGTTGCTAAAAAGGCATATTTTAATCCTTATTGCATATTCAATTAATCAGTTTACATGATCATGATATCAATAACGCACTAGCATCAACTACCATATGCATGATCCCATAGGTTGCAAGGAACAGGATAACAAAACTAGGAAGTAACTATGGTTAACAAGGAAGACACATGCAAATGCAATTATTTATTTGGTGAATAGGACAACAAGGATGATCCATACTAATACTTGCCTTGATCAGCAAACTCCTGGTGATCCGAGTTGTCGAAGTACTGATCTTGATCACCCACGTAAGGCTCACCGTCTATACTCGATCCATCATAACAACACACACGCATACAGGGGCAATCGTGCATACAAACAAGAGTTTTCATTAGAACAGTACACCAACAGAGAGAAAATAAATTAAAAAGGTTATAAAACAAATCTACACGTTGCTACGATCACATCGATATAAAGTTTGCGCAAATCGGATTTAAAACTAGGAAGATATGAATTTTACAAGATTTATAATAGAATAATAATAGATTAAATATAATCTCAAATTTTAAAAGTTAATAACATATGAAACAGTGGTACTAACTGGTAGATCATCAAATTACGAATCTAATGCAATTTGAGTCGTTCAAATCAGAATTAAAACGGAGAAACTACGAACAAAACAGTTCTGATTTCAAATCTGAAAACACATTTTCATATATACCGAAAATAAATACGCCTTCAAATACAGAAAACGTAATTTACGGAATACACTAAGGGCTGCGGGTTAAGCATTAAAAACTGCAGGGGGTTATCCGCAAAAACGCCGGCCGAATCGGTATGGGCTGCTCTCGGCCGTCCGATTCAAAATCGGCGGATCAGATTAAAAGAGAGGAGGGGTGGCGGTGCTCCCGGCCGAAAAACAGAGGCCGACGGCGGCGCCATGGCCGGAGGGCCGCCGGAGAAGGTGAACTCGGCCTTCGGTGCATGAAATAGGTCGGGAAGGGTACCCATAGATCGGGAAGAGCATCGCAAGCTCACCTAAGGTTATGGGAAGGTCGGAAATCGACTCGGAGAGAGCTCACGGCGTGACCCAGCGGACGGTGGCTCTCTGCAATGGCGGCGGAGGCGTGTCAGTGCACAAATCGAAGGGGGAAAGTGCTCGGGAACTTCACAAGATCACAGCGAAGCTCCTCAAAGGCTTACCGAGAGGAAATTGGTGGCGAATCGAGCTAATTGCTCGCGGCGGCGGCTGCTCGGTTCTCGCGGGAGCTCGGCAGTGGCGGCGAGAAGAGGTGGCTAGGGTTAGGTGACGGCTACGAGGGGCTGTGGTGCTGCTTAAGTACTCCCGAGGTGTGACGACAATCTCGGAGATTGAAACAAACTCGGCGAGCGGAGAAATCGGCTTCGGCCGTTTCTTCTCTGCTTCGGACTTCTCGGCGCGGCGACGAACTCGGCTTCGGCCGTTTTCTTTCTTGCCCGCGTCGGACTCTCGGCGAGCAGCAGAGGGAAACAGGGGAGGGGCTATCCTGTGGGTCCTCCATGGTAGCGGGTCAAGGCGCTGGGCCCGGTTGGCAGTCACGGCAGAGGGACGCTCTGCGCGCGCGTGCTCGGCCGCGGCGGTGCTCTGCCTCTCGTCCATGGAAGAAGCAGAGGGGAGGGGGAAGGGAGGGAGCAGGTCGGCCGAGCTGGCCTCGGGCCATCCGACCTGGGCCGGCTGGGGCCAGGGAGTGGAAAACAGGCCAAGCTGCTGCTTGGGCCAGAAAGGAGAGGGGAAGGGCTCTTCTCTATTTCCTTTTCCATTTTCCAAAAGGATTTTCAAATTGAGTTTCGAAATATTTGAAAAATTCAAATTGCTACAACAGTGCAAAGAAGAAATGCTCCAGCATGAATGCATCATACATGTGTATGACCTAGGTTTGATTTTATATTTGAGAAAAATTATTATTTCCCTATATTGGAATGATCAACTAATTGCATAATTAAATAAATTCCCACTATTTAAAAGAATGCAATTTTTCGGGTGTTACAGTTGCCACCACACATGTTCACTATTTTCAATGTCTTTCTTGTATCGCAACTCAAGAAATGTTTGCGAGTACCGGAAGAACAAGTCGATCTTGGTGATATCAAGTTGAAATCAGATTTGACATATGAAGAGAAGCCTATACAAGTGGTAGATTATAAGGAAAGAGTCACTCACAGCCGAGTGGTCAAGTTCTACAAGGTGGTTTGGAATAACCAAAGTGACTGGGATGCGACTTGGGAAAGCGAAGAGTATCTCAAGGAAGTTTATCCTTCTTTCTATAAACAATGGTAATTAACTCTAATCTCAGGGACGAGATTCTTTTAAGGGGGAAGGGCTGTAACACCCTAGTGTTAGTTACTATTTTCACATTTGCATTTGCATGCCATCAAGCATTGATCATGTCATTTCATGCATCTTTACCATTTGAATTGAATTAAATCCCTTTATATGTTATATGTTTGCTTGTATGCCTATAGTGTGCTAGATGTGTTAGCATGCAAATGTGATGCTTGTTTACTGTTCTAAATGCCTTAAACATGTTTGGGTCAACATTTGGAACAATGTTCATGTTGGTGAAATCCCCAAAATACCCCTCTAGCTCATAGTTGACTAGAAAGCCCTCCTAGACCTATTTTGTTTGACCAAACAAGAAAGTTAATTTAAAGACTTTTTATGTCAGAGCCCCCTTAATCAAAGTTGTGTAGAATTTTATAAGCAACAAACTTTATTTTTGGGTCAACTCATGAAAATGGGTGTAAGGTGGTCAAAATTGTGAAATTGTGCAGTTTGGGAGCTGTTTTGAAGTTTCAAATTCTCTCTAAGTCTAAAGCTATTTCCAGTTTCAAAGTACCCATGTTCATCAACCGATATCTTTCAAACCAAGCCGTTTCAGTTAAAGGTGTTCTAATATGGATTGGAGTACTCGTGTAACTCTTTGACCCATATTAGTGAAGTTTCCGCTGAAACGCCCTAGATCGAGAGATATGGCGCGTCAAAGATCGAGTTTCAGTCGGTTTTGAACTGAATCTAAACCGATTCAGTTTGAATCGGGGAGGGGCCGACGTTGCCGCCGTTTTGTGATAAAGAAGCTAAGAAAAATGGAAAATCTGTTGTTTGATACTTTTCACTATAGTATGTATTTTCCATTGCTTAAATGGCTGTCTGCTTGTCATTTTTGTGTAGCATGTTATATCTATCCAAATGACTTGAAATTTTGCCAGTAGTCTAATATGGGAGTGTGCTATCTGCTTTAATTTTTCCAGAATTTTCTGGGTACAACAGATGAAAGGTCCAGTTATAAGCTAGTGCTTGTTTAATTGTTTTTAATTGAGTAATAATGGGTTAAAAGATGTTTTCATGCATTTCTGTGATGCTCCAGCTTGGTAACCTTGCTGAACACTTTGGGGTTGATCTTATTCATGTGTAGGGCAGCTAGGTCAAATGTCTTTGCTTATATGCTTTATTCGTGGTTATTAGTTAAAAGGTGGGTGTGGTAGGGAAGTTTGATTCAAATTAATTGTTAGTGCAGGTTGTAGACCTCTTACGCAAGACGAGAAATTGTTCTATAGCTTACTTAAGAAGGGTGAGTATGTGTTGTTGTTTAGAGAAGACATATGCACATACTCAGTAAATGTTTGATAAATTATTTGGATGCTCACATGTTGTCTAATGCATCTCATGGCTCAAGTTGTGCATCTCTATATTGCATTCCATGTGCATTCTCAGTTCTCATATATGCATATCATGCATACAGGATCGCCGGGAGGAGCTACACTGCTGCAATTCGATCCGCCGGAGGAAGGAGTGCCCCCGGAGATCGAGGTGCCGGAAGCTCCCGAGGCCGAGGAGGAAACTGAACTGCCGGAGTGCACCGACCACCAACCATCTAACTTTGTGAAAGGCAAGCCCCGGAGCATCCCTAAGCCTCCACCTATTCTTTTTTTTACAAATGCACTGGTCTTTATTAAATCGTATGGTTGTGCACTTAAGTATAGGAGTTGATTTGATACCGTTGCTGCATTTATACCTTGTCCACTATATATATATTTTGATCCTGGAAATATTACTAGACAAGGGATGGGTTCGATCTTATGCTTAGCCATGCTTAGACCGGTAGAAGTCGAGGGATTTCCTGTCCTTTGCGAGCATAGGTGGTGACTAATGATGATGGGGATGGATTCCACATGGTTGACTATATGTGCCACCATGCCACAATGATAATGAGAGAATCAAGGCTAGGTAGCGGGGAGCCGCATGACATGGATGAGGTCATGCCGTCTTCGGTGCTACTTGCGACCGACTAGGACTGAGGCCACCAGACATCAGTTGAGATTGAAAGATGTCGTCACTTAGCTGGCTAGATAAGTCGTTCTAACCGCGAAACCAATTATTTCTTTCTGAGCCGGGAATTAGGGCTGATAAGGTACACATATTCTGGAGGCAGGAAGGATGTGCAGAGACACCATCTTACCAAGGGCAGGTCAGGGACCTGATGCATCCTGGAAGTGGGTTCATCTCTGAGAATATGGGCCCCCTCCAAACCCGCGATACATATTATGTCTCAGAAAGATCTAACGGTGACCCAAGAAGCCACTGATCAGGCTGACAGGGGTTGTGATTGGCATGTTTGCCAGCTAGTACAATCGATTAGAATCGCCATCACTCCTGGTTAGTGAGAAACTGAACTGATCTTCTGGTGAGGTAGAGGTTAACAACTTGAACATATTGATTATGGTGAGATGAGGTTGATATCTATGGATATCGGAAATCGTATGGTTGTATTATTTGCTATAATATCAAGTGATTGTTTAGTATAGCTGCAAACCTTAGCTTAATAGCTTAACTGAAATCGAAGCTAAACCATATCTAAAATTTATGAGTTGAGGAACTACTATAGTAATGCTTTTTATGCAAAATATTGCTATCCTTTGAGCTCTACCAAATAAGCCTGCATATCCTTCAGAATCTTTTTATTTACTTCCTGTCGGGTAAGTCTAGCTGAGTACAATTGAGTACTCAGGGTTTTATTCCCATTGCTGCAGAAGGAGTGGTCTACTATGCTTATTGTAAAAACTGCTTCACCCCTGCGGGCGAAGAAGATTAGACCTGGGGCAAGGTCGTTATCCATCTTTAGCTTTTGTAAGATGCTGTGACACGGTTAGCTGGTGGTACTCGTATGTGAACTACGTTGTTTCAAAACTATGTTGATTTCCGCTACTGTTACATTTATGTAAAAGACTATGTTGTACTCTGATGTTTTAATTTGGTTGTGAACTTATGTATCATGTGATGGGTTGTTGCTGAATCTGTAAGATCCTTGGGGTGTGTTCTGTTTAAAATGTTTGAAATCCTTCAAGATTTCCGGACTACCGGGTTTATATTGGCTCAAGTGTGACTTGATTGCTGCTAAATTGGTGATCGTCGTACTTGTGCTCGTATAAATTGATCGGTTCTGTTACAATATTTGCTTGCTCTTTGCTCGTGGTTGTGATTTGGGCTTCTTTAGATCTCTCACAATAGCGAAAGCATGTATCTCCCTTAACATGATCAATGAGAGGTACCTTTTCCGCTATCCCCGCCGGATAACGGACCGATTAATCCGCCAGCTGCAAACGTATTGATGTAGGGGACAAGATAGTATGATTGAGTTTGTCGAACACTACCTTTGGCATGACGCTGACGCTTTCTCCCAAGTCGCACAGTGCATGCTTGAAGTATTGTGTCCCAATGGAGCAGTCAATGGTGGGACACCCAGGATCCTTCTTCTTGGTTGGTAGTTGGTTCAATATAGCCGCGCTGCATTCCTCTATCAATTTGACAATTTCCGTCGTGAGCAGTGGGCGCTTATTGTTGAGGATGTCTCTTAAGTACTTTGCATAGGTTGGTACCTGCATTGCGTCAAGTAATGGAATATGCACATAATGATGATGAATTATCTCAACGAATTTCCCGAATTGTTCATCGGTGGTTTGCTTCCATGTTCTTGAGAAAGGTAACAGCATATTGGTGTCATAATATTCGTGTGGCGCTGTCTTTTCCTGGAATTTGGTGTTGTCATCAAGCGCTGGCAATTCTTCTTCTTCTTCATCATCTTCCTTGTCTTTTCTTACAGCCTTCCCTGCCATGTTAGGATGTGGTGGGTCGCGAGTGGTCTTACCTCCCCTCGTGGTCACCGCATTGATATTTGAAGTATTGCAAGCATTTTTAGAAGATGAAGTAGTAGCAACAAAGTGAGCTAATCGAGATTCTAACATTTTATTAAAACTCATTTGTTCTTTTACAGAAGAAGAGAGAGCATCCATTTTAGCATTTAATATTTCAAAGGTCTTGTCATTTTCTATCAACTTTTTATTCATGCTTTCATTTATTTTAGCTTGATTCATGACAAGATCTTTTAATGATAATTGATTACCAGAATTTGCCTTCCCTTGAAACTTGGAGTTCGACGCCCATCTTCCTTGTTGAGGATATTTCGAATTGTTGTTGATGGCGTCTATCTTCTCAGGATTTAATTTGGAATAAGATACACTACATACCTGATTCCATTGATGCTTGGAAGCATAGTGTTGAATGGCCTCGCGGTCTTTCTTGAAGTTAGCACGTTCTTCCAGCCTTCTTAGTAAGAGGTCCATCTTCTCAGAGATTGCATCTACTTCATGGATGGTATGTGTGTTCTTCTTCTTGGATTGGAGTCGGTCTTCATTCCACCCTTGATTTGTCACCATCTTTTCTATTAGATTCTTTGCTTGTGTGACATTGAGTGAAGTGAATGCTCCTCTTGCAGCGGCATCAAGGTGACTACGGGCTATCGGGGTTAGCCCATGGTAGAAACCTTGTATCAGGAGCTATTCCTGGATGCCATGGTGAGGACACTCCCGAATGTATTCCTAGAGACGTTCCTATGCTTCGGAAATCATCTCATCCAATTGTTGTTTGAAGCCTGAGATTTTTCTTCGTAGAGCTGTGGTTTTGCCCATCGGGAAGAACTTCTTGATGAATGCATTGGCGCAGCTTGTCCAATTGCGAATGTCTTTAGGATAAGCATAGAACCATTGTTTTGCCTTTCTGATCAAGGAGAACGAAAAAAGGCGAAGTCAGAAGGCGTCCACTTTGACTCCCTTTATGGCAATGGTGCCACACAATTCCAGGAAATTCTAGAGATGTACAATTGCATCATCATGGGGCTTTCCGTTGAATGGGTTGGCTTGCACCATATTGATAAGAGATGGCTTGAGCTCAAAAGTGGCATCCCTCAAGCTAAGCTGCGGACCGGTGGTGACATTGTCAGCTGACGATACAGAGTGCTCGAAGATAGTCTGTTGGGCGATAGCTTCCTTAGGTGACAATGCAGAGCCTCCTTCCTTGAGTGGTTCCAATACCAAATTGGACCTCCGATCGGAGACTGAACGGTGTCGAGAACTCCTGGTGGATGTCTCTAGATTTTCTATTGCTGGGACTTGAAACTGAAATCCACTCATGTATGCCTTGCTTCAAGATAAAGAGAAGTAAAGGCAAGGGTAAGCCCTACTACAACTAATTGATACTAAATTGATGATAGGTTCCGGATTCGATCTTATTAAAATTTCTAGACAATGCTTTCCCTGGCAACGGCGCCAGAAATGCTTGTTGACAGTTCTTAGTGCAACCACCAGAGATAGGGTGTTAGGCTATCTCTGATAACGGCGCCAGAAGTGTCCTGAGGTATTTCTTATGTCTATTGGATAATTCCGCAAGCGCACAGAATATACCACTGTAGCACTTCACCCAGGAGTATTCCAAGGTATCGTTATTTATTTTATCTCAAGGAAAGCGATAGCTAGAAATGTTAATAGAAGGAGATCCTTAATTCTATCTTAACTTAGCACAACTAGTGCAGAGGGGCTAATCGAAGTATGATAAGAAGGTGATGATTCAAAGATAACAAATGAAATGCTAAAAGATAACTAGTGTATTATAGCTAGGTGGGAGGACAACCAGTGAGAAAGGTTGCTGTGATTCAAACTCTACTCCTGTGATCTATCCTATCAAATGGACGAAGTACACTAAGACTGCTACCTTACTTCCGGTGTGTAGGGGGTAGTGCGAGACAATAGGGGATATAACCTCTACCCGAACCGCCTACTCTCTTATGGGAGCTTACCTTTTAAGAACTTGCCTAAAACATGTGGAGTGATACTAAGACTAGACAAAGCTGTCACCACCTGCTAGCACCCACAAACAATCCGTGCGACAAGCGACATTCAAAGATAAGATCTAGTCTAAGCACCACGCTTACACTAAGCATTACTACTCTAGCAGTGATCAAGGCAACTAGAGCACCCTATAACAGGTGATGGACTACACACATGAGCTGGTTACAGGATCACAATCTAATGCAAACCAACCAAATAATATGATAACTCACAACAATACTATTAAAGTAATGCACTAACTAAAGACTCAGTAAAGTAAAGCAAGAATAATATATTAAAGTAGATAAGTCTTACAGAAAGAGAAAGATACAAGAGCTATACCAGACTCTCCAGTAGACGACTCCGGAGACCCCGAGCACAGCTCGACTCAACTCTAACTCTCACACTAGACTAGAACTACTACTAAAGGTGGAACTATACTACTCTTTACTTGTATCTTAAATGAATCATGTCTTGAGAGGGTGGATGCAGCCTCTATTTATAGGGGAGAGTGGAGGGGCGCCACGTCAGCAATCCGTGTGCCTTTCCACCTTGGCCATTGGATGAACCGACCTTGAAACCACCTCAGATCAACGGCAATGTCGAAACCAGCACGTGGGATGCATGCAGGAAGGCGATGGAGGCCAACCGACCTGACTGGGCACCAGGGAGGGTCGGCCAACCCCCTATGACAGGTGGGCCTAGCCAGGTGTGGTCCCCACCAGTCATAGAGCATAGTCTTGTGCTGGTTCTGTCTTGATTGTGTTGTTTCACGCCTTGATCCTTGTGCTTTGACTTTCTATCGTTGAATGGAAACACATGTTGATCTGATGGTGGACTTGTGCTGGGTAGAGTGTCACACGGATCCTGCCACATCACCAATGCCAGGTGGACCCCTTGGTGGGGTCGGCTGACCCACACATGGGCCCACCCTGAGCTCTCCTCTCGTCTACGTGATGTCTTGAGTCATTTGTTGAAGTGTGATGACCTGGTTCCCAAATATGTGGTTCGGCCGACCCAACATATTGGGTTCCAAGTGCTCCAATTTGTTCTGTTTTGGTCTTCCCTACATTCACAAGCTAAGAGTACAAGTGGAACTAGTTATCGATAAAAATATGTTCATGTTATGTTGAACTTCCATCAAAACCAAGTCCTGTTGACGGTGTTTGAGTGTGGATTTTTATTGTATATCCACCGTCAACAAGATCCCCCAAGCTTAACTTTTGCTCGTCCCGAGCAAATAATTAAACTCGGCCTTGGTGGATCAGGAGCTTCTACAATGTTCATATTTCCTTAGTACCAAGTGCACAACAAAATACTTCTCTTTTGAATGGAAAAATTGGCTATAAAAATTCACCCATTTTACCTTAGTCCTTTATGGGGCTAATGACCATTCCTTTGCCTTAGGTGGTTGAGAGACAGAACAGTTTAACTTAAGCACTACTTTTCTCATTCTTTACAAGTTTCATACTGGAGGTTTTAGCAATGTTTTGCAAAAGAAAACTTAATGTTCCTCATATGGTTCTCTCATGTCGCTTAAATGGTGTATGATTCCTTGCCATGGTACAAAATAAATGTTGTATTCTCTTTATCATCCTACTTCTAACAATGGCTTATGTGGAGCTTAAGGTAGGAATGAAAAGGTATAGCATACTTTGCATGTATTGTAGAGTCAAAGCTTGGATTCAAAGAGAGAAGTGTCATGCCCTTAGATCAAGATGTGCAAGTGTCTGGAAAATATGAACTATAATGCTCCTCTATTTGAAATTGTATCTCTCTAATAAATTTTTAGAGACATGGCTATCATTTTTTCTTTATTCATGAGGCTAAACTTGCTCAAATTTTTCTTTTCTTTTCTTTTCTATGGACTTTCTTGTGTCCATTTTTCTTTCTTTTTCTTTTCATTTTGCATAGCCTTTTGTCTCTTCTACCAAATTAACTAAGAGAGATATTTTAAAACCTTAACACATGGAGCATTTATTTGGTGGAAATGAAGGGCATGTTGTTGCGTACTTCCAGTGTAGAAGCAGCACAAGTATGTGGTGTGTACGTGATCTTGATCTTGGGGGCATGATAAGACCCTCAATAAGGCTCAACAAGATTTGACAATACTCAATACAAAGCAAATAGCTTATGTGGAAGGTCTAAGACATGTGTAGCATATAAGGCTATGGTAGGAATTTATCACTATTGAGGAACAATAAGATTTTGATTTTTCTAAGAAATAAATCTTCAGTAATCACGCATGTTTAGAACAATATTATAGCAGCTCTTGTTTCACTATATCATATCTCACAACAACTTAAACTTAGTTCTAGCACTTAGCATCCATAAAGTTTTCAGGTTCATGATGATTTTAAATGAGCCAAGTAATACATACTCAAAGAAATACTAAGTTGTAAACTAGGCATTAAAGAAATATTAACATAGCAACTATTCATCATTTCCAATGAGAAAGATTAACATACATGAGACATATGAACAGAAAATACTTTTCGTGTTTTTTATTTTATTAAATGCATTAAATTAAAAACAATATAAAATATTGAGATAGAATACTTACCTTGGTGGGGGAGAGAATCTCCCCCAAGCTTGCACTTTTGAAGATATCTCACTGAGGTGGACATGGTGGATATGGTGGTGGATAGTGAGGAGGATATTGTGGTGGATACGTTGGTGGTTATGGCCGCAGGAACTGCTGTGGGTGCTGTGGAATATACGGTGGTGGAGGTATGTTGTGATGTGCATAGAGGCCAGCCCACTGTCTGCCAGTCTGCTCCTGAAAATTTTGGAGCTGCTGCTGGGTTTGTGCAGTGATGTTCTGAATGGGCTTATGTCCAGCCCGCAGAACACCAAACTGGTACGTTAGCAACTCCATGTCATGTCGATGGTTTCACGTCCCTGAATCCTGCATAGATGAGTAAGAGAATCTAGCACTTTGTGCCCCTGACCGGCGCCCTCCTCCAGAGCTGAAGGCCTGCATGGCATTTGAGCTGCCTGCATAGGTGCTGTCGTCTTCTTCGGACGAGTCATTACGCTGTGCAGCGCGTGTTCTTGCGCGGGTAGCAGGTCCTGAAAAACTCCAACGGCCGCCTACTCCTGCAATGTTAGGGTGGCCCCCATATAGTTTTAATTCTGGGCATGGCAAAGTAAGTCTTGCATCGCTATTATGGAATTTAAATTCTATTGTTTCTTGGGGACCACCGGCAATAATATGGGCCTTAATGAAATATTCCTCACCCAGAATAGTTCTATTTGTTGGTATGTAATCATTAAATCCATCTAGCAGTTCAAGGTAGCTACACAATTTTGGGATGGTAGATGTGAAATCAAATGATCCAATTCTTGATGGTGCAGAAATCCAATGTTCTACCATGGCTTTTATAGGTGATACTCGGATTTTATATAGCATGGCATACATTATTCTTAAATCAATTTCTCTCACAATCCTAACATCATCCCGGGGAAATAAAGTGATTCCTAGCCATCTATGCAAAAAGCGCAGTGTGGGGTTGCAGATATGACTAGTGCGCGGTTTCCCCATTTTATTTTCCCCTGTTGTGTCATGCCAAAATTTAAGTTTATTGAACCTATGGGTAGCAGATTCTAAATTTGAGGTGCAATTCATGAAGCCTAGGTAAGCACTAAACTGATCCCAAGTAAGATCATAAGCATGATTAAATAGGAGAAAATAGATGTTGTCTTTAGTTGCTTTTACTGTGCACATAAATTCTAAGGTGAGACTCCTGCTACCTAGGTACCCAGAAAAATCCCAGAATTCACCCCATCCTATTGCACCAAAAACATCAAAGAACTCCTCATACATACCTATGCATTGGAGGAGTCCTAAATCAATTACCTTGGTGTGTTCAAGGTTGCGGTTGCGGATGGAGTTGAGGACAAGAAGTTCTTGTGGAGTGACCCAAATGCCTGTTTCTTGGTCTTGTGTTCTAACAGTTCTTCTTCTTCTTCGGATTCTACATTTACTTCTTCATGATCATGAGGAGGTTGTTCAACATTTTCTGTGTTGTTGCTTGGCTCAGTTGCTTCGGACACAAATTCATCCTGTGACCCCGAGAGTCGTATGTCAGTGTCATGAGGGGATGATCGTCCCGATGAACTCCCGCTCAATGCTGAGCGCACTTTCTTTGCTGTGGCCTTGAATGGGTTCTTCATATTTGCACAAAACAAAGAGAGATGAGCCAAACTTCGGATGATAGGGGTTAGCTTAGTTTAATGAGCCTCTTACCGGATGATTACCTTACTTAGCTCCCTCGTGTGATGCATACTTGAGTGAAGAACAAGGATGAAAGGAAAATATTTTTGTGTTTTCTATTTGGACAGAGGGTTGTTGGAAGGTGAGAGAGAGTTTTAGATTGTTGAAGTGCTCTGCTGGTGGTTTGGTTGGAGAAATGTGCTCACGAGCATGGCAATGAAATAGAAAAGGAGGCAAAGGTGCAGGAGGCACTTGGTCAAATTCGGCCGACCCATGCCCTCTCCCTATTTTGTGCCAATAATTGGAGGAGTCTCTGGTGCATTGAATGGAACAAAAGCTGGAGTGGTGGAGCTCAATTGATGGGTTGGCCGAACCATCAATCACCTCGAATTTTCAAGCATCTTGTTGCTTTGTAGACATTGTTGGAGCTAGAGCAAGTGTTGGCGTTTCTTAGCGTCATTACTAAAGATAGACTAAAAGCCCATCCCTAGCAATGATACTAGAAACGTGTGTTAACATCCCTAACCACCATTACTTCAGAAAGGTAACTCTCAGCCCTTAACGGCGCCGGCCAAGATAATGCAGTCTGTTAATAACAGTTAGAAGTGCCTGTTTGGCCTTCCCAACCATCGTTACTTACGATATGCAAAAGTGAAGCACGACGCCTTGGGGTGCAACAAGAATTACAGTACTTAGGTTATGGTAATTAGGTATGCCAATCATGATAGCTCAATATAGATAAATCCGCAAGCGCACGGAACTATCATTGTAGCATTTCAACCCGTGAGTATTCAGGGGTGTCGTATTTATAATTTCCTGTAGGAGGGCAGGACGAATGCATCTAGCTTTGGCATAAACATGATCACTTATTGAATGCATAGGTAGACATAGCATAGGCAGGGGTAAATCATAGTTCAAAGATAGTGAACACACATCTGAGCCGACCTCAAGGATAAAGGAGAAATAGAGAATAAAAGAATATATCTAACTGAGCAGGCATTGGTCATATATAACTATGCAAAGAACTGTTAGTAAACATCTAACTAGCATGTCTTGTATCAGGACTAGGTCTGGGATGACAGGGAGATCCCCGCAGTTAGTCTGCCAGCCGATAGAGACTTTATGAACTCCTACCCAATATCCGAATGTGAGGGAGTGCTAGGGATGGACAGGGCTGTCACCACCTGCCCACCTACCCCTCTGCCCGTGGGATACTGACATATTCGCCGATCTCCGCATACCCAAGCACCATGCTCGTGTACTTGGAAACAACTCCTAACCTCCTAGGACCCCACCCCTTCGGAGTGACAGGCTAGGCTAAGAGGAACCGAGAAGGCACGACAAACCATCACCTCATCCCTAGTTCTTCCTCTATTCATACTAAGTCGATGAACGATGAAGAACAACGATGAACATATCAAGAACATAACACATAAACTATATGCTAGTTCATATATCATGATTATAACATGACCAAGACTATACTATAGTTCATATGCATTGCTATATAAATAAGATAAGAACTTGAACTTGGAAGAGAACTGCATTGTATTTATACCGAGGTGTTCCTTCTTCTCCCAAGGATACAAACTCTCCTTGCTAGCTCTTGCCTTGCTCTAATACTAAAACTAATCTAAAGAATACAAGTGAGAGGTGAGGTAAATGGCTCCAAATGATGGTGTGTGTTGGAGGGGAGCTCTCCCTCTCTTTTATAGTGTAGCAAGGACGGTTCGGGCACCAACAAATATGGAAGCAGGTGGAACCACCTTCAGGGAACCGTCCTACGCACCGCCTGAAAAGACTGGGCCCGAGAGGCCCCACTAGGGGACCGGCCGCCCCTAGGACCGGCCGCCCCCTTGGTGGGTCCGTTTGGCCACCGCCTTCGCGTGGTCGGTTTGTCTCTGGGCCTGGACTTCTCCTGTGGTTACGAATGGGCCCAGAATGCTAATGAAGGTGGGCTTCTCTTCTTCTTTGCGTCTTTTCTGAATAGGAATTCTGGAATGCGCTTTCTTTATGGTTTTTGTGCATTTCCATATGTCACACCTGCAAGTCAAGTACACACCAAAACTTGTGGAAATGTTAGTTTAAAACCCTACCTACTATTTATTTTAGTAACATATTGGCAGTAAGAAATAGGCTCTAAGGACCGCCAACAACTCCCCCACACTTAGTCCTTTGCTCATCCTCGAGTAAAGGTTTGAAGGACTAAGCGGGTTTATCTCCTTGATTTGAAATCTTCGTACAAGTTATTCCAAGCTTCACCTAAACCTGTGAACTTCCAAGTGTCTACCGAGTCATCTTGGGTAATTGAAAAATGGAATAGCCTGGATTCAAATCTTCTTACTCATATCCCTGCTCAGAAACTTGGATTTTTGTGAAGTTTTGAAAACAAAAAGATAGCACTTGTTCCTTGAATGATTCTCTCATGTCACTTATTTGTATGTGGTTCCTCACCAAGGCATATATAGGGATTGCCTTCACTTGATCACCCTACCTCTAAAAAGTTTATCTGGAGCTTTAGGTAGGGAGCAAAATACTAAGGTACACTTACCTTGCATGTATTGTCAAGTCAAACCCTGGACCGCACCGGAGGGAAGCGTCATACTCTTAGATCAGAATGTACATGTGCGTGGAAAGAATATGGTGGGTATTATTGGTGTCTAACCTAATTCCACTGGGCTCTTTGAAACACATCTCCCTCCTTATCAGGACTTAGAAAAATCTTTTATGAGGGCATGAGTTATCCTTATTCTCTCTCTTCTTTTTATATATATATTTATATATATATTTCTCTTCTTCTTCTTCTTCTTTTCTTCTCCACTTTTTTTTCTTCTTTTTTTCATTATTTTTCTTCTCCACCCTTTTTTCACCTTTTGGAAGATAGCCTCATGCTTTTATTTGCAACAAAAACTTTGAGGGAGATGTGAACAAAGATTCAGAGCATTTATTTGGATGGGACCTAATAAATATATTTTTGGTTCACCCCCAGTGTAGGAGTAGAACATTTTGGGTGGATCAAAGTGGAAGGTATATTTTGCGCCTACTCCCAAGGTAGGAGTAGTGCAATTATTTGGTGGATGGATGAATGTTGTGCGCAACTCTTAGTGTAAGAGTTGGCAACCTTATTTGTGGGTGCGTGAAATCTGATCTTGGGAGCATGAAATTTCTCTCAACAGGGGGTCACAAAACTTGACCAAACTCAACACAAAGTAAGATGCATATGTGGAAGATTTTGTCATGAAAGATCATGTATGGCCTTGGTAGGTATTTGCAATCATTTAAGGAACATGCTATATTGATTTTTGTTTTGTAAAAATAAATCCCAAGTTCTTTGCAAGAAATGAGTAGGCATCATGTCATCCTACTATATCTCATTCGTCAATCACTTAGATAAAATGGGGTCCCTATGATAAGTGTTCACAAGTAATAGAAATATTGGCAAGGAATAAAGAGTATGCAAACTTTAATCACAGGATAAGTGTTCACAAGTAATAGGAATATTGGCAAGGAATAAAGAGTATGCAAACTTTAATCACAGGATACCATGGAGATGGAGCATCAAAAGTTTTGTCTTTTCAAAAGTGTTCAAAGTTAAATTTCAAAACTTTGAAAAGAGCAGGGGTAGAGTTGCACAAACCATCGTTGAAGATGAAGGAACTAATGGAAGTTGTTTGTCTCGTCCTTTTGTTTGATGGGTTGCTCGATGTTTGTGCAATGTGTTAGGGAGATCTCGAATTTGTTGTAGTTATGCTTGAGAGATCTCCCCCACACTTTTTTTGTACCTGCTTTTATTATAACAAAGAAAACAAAACAAGAGGGACTACAACTGGCAAGGGTCTTATTGGCTAAAAGATCAAGGAAGCAAAATTTTATTATTTAGTTATTTTTATTTTATTAGAAACTTGTTCAACCAACTTTTATTAGAGCTCAAACAAGGCTGATGTAAAAGATGCAACGAAAACATAGTCAAGACTTATCCCCATATCAGATTACTGCCATTGTTTATGAAAACAACTCAAGGTTCATTAATCAAATTTCAACACCATGTCAAAACATGATTAAACAAGACTATTTCAACCTAAGCACCATGCTTAATTTGAAAATAGCCTATGGATGTTACTCGCGAGAATACATCCAAACAAGAGCATATGACATAAACAGGGAAGTATGAATTTGAATGATCATAAGGAGACAAGTATGAGCAAAGGGGTTGGTGAACATTTATTACCTTTTGCATAACTGAGTGTTCTTACCGGCAGCATATGTGGATTTCTTTGAAGATGCTGCACCGGTGGTGTGGACATATAGGCTCGAACTCAGCTGAACCATCAGGCCGGATCACACACACAACTAGTGTATATGGACCTTGGCCTTATTGGTAGCAAAGGTGTAAAGGAGTAGAGTCCTTTTCTTTTCTCTCTCTCTCTCTCTCTCTCTCTCTCTCTCCTTTTTTTCTCTTTTTTTTGAAAGATAACTACCGATGACCTTCGGCAAGGGCTCAACATTTATAGTCTGTTGGCAAGTCTTCCCCCTCTTCATTGCTCTGCAGCTGCATGAACAAACTTGGGAGAATTCTCGGGTTGCCCTGAGATTTTTCCCGTATTGTTGACAGGAATAGAAGCAGCAATTTGAGCAAACTATTTTTCTATCATTTTATTGAAACTCAGCTGATGTTTAACAAAAGAAGATAGAGTTTTAAGTTTAGCATTTATAGATTCAAATATTTTATCTTTAAAGGAAAGCTTTCTAGCAAGATCTGCATTAAACTTAGCTTGCCTTAAAACAAAATCTCTTGAGGAAGGTTGATTGAAATTCAATTTGAAATTTGAATTGAGATTAGAAGAATTACCTTGTGGGTGGTTATGGTTGTTCCACCATTATTACCTGGTTGTTGATGTTGGCGAAACCCATTGTTGATATAGGTCGCTTCTTCCTAGGTTTCGGGACAGCTGTTCCCCGAATGGCCAACATTTCCACAGACTTCACATGTCATGTGTGAGTCCGTGGCTTGGATGGTGCCTGTGGTGGGTTCAGTGGCACGGTCGTCCAGCCACTTTATTAGGAGGTCTATTTTTGTGGCAAGCAAATCCGTCTCCTTCACGGTATGCATGCCTTATTGTGTTTCTCTTCCTTCTCCCCAGCTTTGGTTTGCTACCATTTTTTCGATGAGTGCAGTGGCATTCTCGATGGTGAGGGAGAGGAATGCCCCTCCAGCTGCAGCGTCAAGGTGCCCTTTTGACATGGCCATCAGGCCCTCATAAAAGTTCTAGAACACCAGCCAATCTTCCATTCCATGGTGGGGACAGGTTCGGACGTAGTCCTGCAGCCTCTCCTATGCCTGAGGGATGGACTCGAGTGATGTTTGCTGGAAGTTGGATATCTCCCCCCTTAGAGCAATGGTTTTGCTCATGGGGATGAACTTGTGGCGAGGAACGCCATGGAACATTTGTCGCACGTGTTGACAGCTTCCTTGTTTTGTTAGAACCACTGTTTCGCCTTCCCCGCAAGGGAAAAAGGAAACAGGCGGAGCTTGATGCTAGTTGGTGTGACGTCTTTGGTGACGATGGTGTCACACAATTCAAGGAAGTGTTGAAGATGAGCATTTGCGTCCTCATTTGGAAAGCCATAGAACTGGCTTGCCTGCACCATCTTGATTAGGCCAGTACGGAGCTCGAAGTTTCCATTCCCGATATTGACAGCGGGCCCAACGAGCACGTTGGCAACAGTAGGGGTGGAGTAGTCATGGAGTGTCTTGGCCATGATGATAGTAGCGGATGGTGCGGGAGTGAATGGTTCGTCTGTTGATGGAGTAGCAAAAGAAGAAGTGGTACGGGACCTGTTCTTCCTTAGGAGTGCCTCCGGATTATCGGTGAAGTTGTTCGACTGGTCGAAACCACTCATACACTATCCTATTTTCTTTCTAATAAAAAAGAGGAAGAAAACAAGAGAAGTTAGCCTGCCTAAACTATGGCCACCTTTTGCTTATTGTGCAATCAAAGCCTATGCCAAGCTAGATGTTTTTATTTCCCTTTGCCCTCCCCAGCAACGGCGCTAGAAATGCTTGTTGGCATTTCTTAGCGTCATTACTAAAGATAGACTAAAAGCCTATCCCTAGCAATGATACTAGAAACGTGTGTTGACATCCTTAACCACCATTACTTCAGAAAGGTAACTCTCGGCCCTTAACGGCGCCGGTCTAGATAATGCAGTCTGGTAATAACAGTTAGAAGTGCCTGATTGGCCTTCCCAACCATCATTACTTACGATATGCAAAACTGAAGCACGACGCCTTGGGGTGCAACAAGAATTACAGTCCTTAGGTAATGGTATTTAGGTATGCCAATCATGATAGCTCAGTATAGATAAATCCGCAAGCGCACGGAACTATCATTGTAGCATTTCAACCCGTGAGTATTCAGGGGTGTCGTATTTATAATTTCCCTTAGGAGGGCAGGCCGAATGCATCTAGCTTTGGCATAAACATGATCACTTATTGAATGCATAGGTAGACATAGCATAGGCAGGGGTAAATCGTAGTTCAAAGATAGTGGACACACATCTGAGCCGACCTCAAGGATAAAAGAGAAATAAAGAATCAAAGAATATATCTAACTGAGCAGGCATTGGTCATATATAACTATGCAAAGAACTGTTAGTAAACATCTAACTAGCATGTCTAGTATCAGGACTAGGTCTGGGATGACAGAGAGATCCCCGTAGTTGGTCTGCCAGCCGATAGAGACTTTACGAACTCCTACCCAATATCCGAACGTGGGGGAGTGTTAGGGATGGACAGGGCTATCACCACCTGCCCACCTACCCCTCTGCCCGTGGGATACCGACATATTCGCCGATCTCCGCATACCCGAGCACCATGCTCGTATACTTGGAAACAACTCCTAACCCCCTAGGACCCCACCCCTTCGGAGTGACAGGCTAGGCTAAGAGCAACCGAGAAGGCACGACGAACCGTCACCTCATCCCTAGTTCTTCCTCTATTCATACTAAGTCGATGAACGTTGAAGAACAACAATGAACATATCAAGAACATAACACATAAACTATATGCTAGTTCATATATCATGATCATAACATGATCAAGACTATACTCTAGTTCTTATGCATTGCTATATAAATAAGATAAGAACTTGAACTTGGAAGAGAACTGCATTGTATTCATACCGAGGTGTTCCTTCTTCTCCCAAGGATACAAACTCTCCTTGCTAGCTCTTGACTTACTCTAATACTAAAACTAATCTAAAGAATACAAGTGAGAGGTGAGGTAAATGGCTCTAAATGATGGTGTGTGTTGAAGGGGAGCTCTCCCTCTCTTTTATAGTCTAACAAGGACGGTTCGGGCGCCAACAAATATGGAAGCAGGTGGAACCGCCTTGAGGGAACCGTCCTACTCACCGCCTGAGACGACTGGGCCCGAGAGGCCTCACTAGGGGACCGGCCGCCCCCCTGGTGGGTCCGTTTGGCCACTACCTTCGCGTGGTCGGTTTGTCTCTGGGCCTGGACTTCTCCTGTGGTTACGAATGGGCCCAGAATGCTAATGAAGGTAGGCTTCTCTTCTTCTTTGCGCCTTTTCTGAATACGAATTCTGGAATGCGCTTTCTTTATGGTTTTTGTGCATTTCCACATGTCACACCTGCAAGTCAAGTACACACCAAAACTTGTGAAAATGTTAGTTTAAAGCCCTACCTACTATTTATTTTAGTAACATATTGGCGGTAAGAAATAGGCTCTAAGGACCGCGAACAGCAAGTTGGTGCGGTCATGTGTCAGCTTTTAGGTCGGCTGAACTCTCCCCTCTCTCTAACTGCTATGTGCCAAACAAAGGAGTCCAGGGTGGTCATTTCTTTCCTGGTGAAGCACTCATCTTTCTCTTCTTTGGATGCTTGCTCATGGAATCCTTTCTTAGAGTGAGTGGTGAATGGAACAAAGGGCCGAAGGAGTGGGCAAGACATGACCATGGCTGGTGGATGTTTGCTCATGAGATGCTTCACGGGAGAATTCTTTCAAAAGGTGATTTGCTTAAGGATTTAAGTAAGAATCTTTCCCATGATTAGCAAAAGGTGTTTTGATCAAGGTTTGCATGAGTAGAATTAAGGAGAGAGAGAATGGACTTTGTCATGACAAAATTTTCTCTCGGCCCACACATGGTCGTTGTGCACTTTTCTTGTCAGCATTTTTCTACAGCAAGAGATGAGAGAAAGAACCTAGCTCCCATAGTGCAAGTTGACAGATATATGTCTTTCAGCACTTTATAGGGTATCACATGGGGTTTAGGTGGAGCAAATTAGCACTAAGACATGTGAGTGCATAGAAGAGTGATTGAGGAAAATTCAAGGTTGCCATGCTAGTTCATTTAGATGATCAAAATTTTACATGCAATATTTTAAGGTGTTGTCGTGCATGGGACATATCAAGACATGGCAAGGATTCAATTGGACAGAAAATGGCAGGTGGGAGACACCAGGGTGGGGTCGGCCGACCCCACCATGGGCCCCACCTGGTGTCAACTTTACTCAGGAGATTAATTATATGATTATTTTGATGTTGAGCTTGATTATTGGTCGACAGAAAAAGGAGATGGAAATAAATGCTAAAATAAAACGAGCAATTAAATGAGTAAACTTTAATTAAGTGTTAGTGTACTTACCTTGATGGAAGAGTTATTTCCTCAAGTCCTTGCAGTAGGATTTCCCTCTTGGGCTGATGTAGGAATTTTCTTTGGAGGCATCGCCGGTTGTATTACCTTTCTCTTCCATATTTGCTTGCTCTTTGCTCGTGGTTGTGATTTGGGCTTCTTAAGATCTCTCACAATAGCGAAAGCATGTATCTCCCTTAACATGATCAATGAGCATTGCTCAACCTTTGGTCAGAATTTGAATATCTTCAGGGTCCCATTGATAGTGAATTAAATTTCTCCAGCTCCAACATCAATATGTGCATTGGCCGTGCTGAGGAATGGTCTCCCCAAGATGAGTGGAGTCTGTTTATGGTCGCCAACACCCTGTTTTACCGTCAACATTTCCCCCACAATCAAGGTAAAACCACATGAAATGCAAAGAACCCACCTTGAAACTTATCTAGTTCCACATGTCCTTGGAGAAATGTTGTGTATGCAGGAAAAATGGTGGAAACAAGGCAAAACAAAGCAAGGCAAGACACCTCAGCACCTTAGCTGCCACGTGGGATCCAGAGGGGCGGCGCCCGCCCTGCTAACAGGGCGCCCGCCCTTTCCAAAGTGCCAAACAGCACTTGCCACCTCACTGATCCGTGTGCCAACCTCCCAAATGGTCTGTGGCACGTTGAAACATCATTAACGGCTCAGAAAGAAGGCACGGGGATCCGGTGGCCCAATCAATAGGGCGCCCGCCCTGTCAAAGTTGAGTGCCACGTCCATAATCCGAGGGAATGTGTCCAGGAGCCATCTACACCATCAATTGAAGTCCGTTTTCATCCAACAGTGACCAAGTGATGTGCCATCGATTGAAGGGCCCACATGTCATCCTCCCAGGGGTTGCAAACCGCCTTTCCAAGGCACAAACCGACCATGCAACCACCATAAGGGAGGAAGGAGGGCCGTTGGATGTAAGGCGGTGCATCCAACTGGGCGCCCCCCTAAGGGGCGCCCGCCCTGCCACTTCGTGCCACCGCCTTCCAGCAAGCCTACAAGTACCCCTAGTGCACTCCTACACTATAAATAGGGCTAGGATCCTCACTTGTAAGGGGGAAACATGTAGAAACACGAAGCAACACTTAGTAGCACACAAGAAACACTAGAGAGTAGAGTGTTGGAGAGAAGTCGGGATAAGGAAGAAGTCTGTTGTGGAGCCGGACTTGTCGGCGACCTCCTTTACGGTGTTCTTCACTTTTATCGGTAATAAAGATCCCCTTCTTTATTTACTATTGTTTTACTTTAAGTAGCTCTATACTTGCTCATTTCTTGGTTAGAGTGCTCTAATTTGTTGGCCAGAGTTAGAGTAGTAAGTTTTATAGATTAAGCAAGGTGCTTAGGCTATAGCTTACCCTTGAGTGCCGCTAGACCCACGGATAGTAGTGGTAGGTGCTAGGTGGTGACAGCCCTAGGATCCTGTATATTCCACCTCGTTCGGCCTAGTATCCGGTATAAGCGTAGGACTTCAGGACGTACGGTGCCTAATCAGTCAAACCCCGGCGAGTTTAGGACTTTGCGTGTCCCAAGTATAGCAGTCTCTTTGGTATAACAATCATTTGATCTTTTACTCAGATAGAGTTCTCCCCCAAAACTCCAAAGCTACCTAGTGCGTGTTTCCACCTTAGTTATACTTCATTGATTTATCCTTACTAAGGTTATTACCCCAATTATCCATATCTAGATCCTTGACTATCATATCCTTGGAATCACAAACCCCGCCTTCCTTTGGGAAAATATAAATTCGACACCTGGTACTCCCAGGTAAAGTGCTACACGATAGTTCTGTGCGCTTGCAGAATCCCATCACCTATCCTTTAGAGCTACCCATAGCCTTTTTGGCTAACAACCACATACTTTGAGCATAGGGATTGACAACCCCCGTGATTGCGTTGAGAAGTATTGTTACCATTGCTAGAGGATAGATTTGGCTACCTTCTTTTGATAGTGTTAGTAACTGTCAACAAGCATTATTGGCGCCATTGCCGGGGATATCTCTAGCCTTGGTGATTGCGTCAGATTTGCCAACAAGCATTTTTGGCGCCGTTGCCAGGGAAGGCAACTGTTGAATTCCTTTGATTTGAGTCAAGTCTAGATAGTTATCCTTAGAATCATGAATATGGTCGAAAGGACCATCCGTGAATTCTCTGCACCTTCTGCTGCTAATATAGCAACAGGCCCTGGTGTTATCGAGGCAAACACTCAGTTTGAGTTAAAGCCCACATTAATCACAATGGTTCAAGCTAGCCCATTTTGTGGCAAAGCTCGCAAGGATGCTAATGCACACCTTCAACATTTCTTGGAGATATGCAGCACCTTTACCATTAAAGGAGAAACCCTAGACGCAATTCGTTTGCGACTCTTTCCTTTCTCCTTGTTAGGAAAAGCCAAGCAATGGTTCTATACGGACCGAAATGATGTGGACACATGGGAAAAGTGTTCCAACTCTTTCCTAGTGAAATTCTTTCCTCTAGGCAAGACCAATGCTCTTCGCAATAAGATCTCTAGTTTCCAACAACAAGCCGATGAATTGATTCCCAAGGCTTGGGAACGAATGCAAGAGTATGTCGCTGCCTGTCCACACCATGGTATGGAGGATTGGCTTTTGATCCAAAACTTCTACCATGGATTAACCCCTCTTGATAGAAGCCATCTAGATGCTGCCGCCGGTGGAGCATTCTTTTCTCTTAAAGTTTCAGATGCGAAGGCTTTGATCGAGAAGATGGTGTCCAATCAAGGATGGAACGAGGAACGTCTACAACCACACAAGCAAGGTATGCATTCATTAAAGGAAGCTGACATGATTGCAGCTAAAGTGGACCTACTGGCCAAAAGGCTAGAAAATTGCGAGAGGATGCGTACACCTGAGACCGTGCAAGCCATGGAGACTCACATGACGTGTCAAGTCTGTGGAGAAGTTGGCCATTCCGGACTCCATTGTCCTGAGACACATGAAGACCTCAACTTCATCAACAATGACAACAATTTTCGTTCTTCAAATCAAGGATGGACTCAGCACTCCAATTCTCAAGGTAACACTTTCAATTCTTCGCAACGTCCAAACAACCAAGGTAATAACTACCCTTCTCTTAAAGATCTTATCTATGGTCAAGGTAGAATGATTGATAGTATAAACAAGAAGCTCCATGCTAATGATAGGATGCTAGATAGCATAAATGCTAAATTGGATGATTTCTCTTCTGCAATTAAGAATCAACTTAGTTTCAATAAGATACTTGAAACCCAATTAGCACAACTTGCTGCTGCAATTCCATCTTTTGAAAAAGATAGAATACCAGGAAAGCCTGAAACAACCATGGAATCTGCTAATCTTGTTACTATTAGTTATCATAGCTATGAATTAGATAGATAGAATTTTCCAACTAAAAAGGGAGATCCTGAAACCCCTATCATATCTTGTTCTATTTAATCTCAAAAGTTCCGTAATGCTATATGTGATTTAGGATCTAGCATTAACATCATGTCTAAAGAACATTATGAAAAGTTGTTTTATACTGAACTAGTACCAACTTCTGCATATGTGCAATTAGCTGATCAAACAACTTGCTACATAGAAGGAGTACTTTGTGATGTTCTTATAAAAGTAAGAAACAACTTTGTGCCTACCGATTTCATGATTTTAGACATGGGTAATAGGGACAACTTACCCCTCATTCTTGGCCGACCTTTCTTGAATACTGTGAATGCATGCATATTTGTTGCTAATGGTAGCATGGATTTCTATATAAATGGGAAGAAAGAAAGATTTATTTTCTCTTGTGCACCGCACCATGCAATTAACATGCAGGAAAATAAGAGTCGATCCATGAGGAGGAGAAAAACAAGAATCTGGAGAAACAAGAAAGATAGAGATGCGGTTAAGAGCGAACCATCATCTACAGCCTCTACACCAGGCCTCACTACTGTTAAAGAAGGACAAGATGAGAAGAAGACATCGGTCAAGGAAGAACCTCCTTCCGAGGAAGGACAACTATGGGAGTAATTATTCTATCTCTCTCTTTAATTATTGCATTGGCATATTTTCCTTCCTCGTGCATTAAATCAATTAATTGTTAGAAGCCTGTTTAAATTTATGTCTTGCATTTAAACCATGAAAAAAGAGAGATTAAAAAAAATAATAATAATAAAATAAAATAGAGATTTGGTTTGTCATAGTAGCAATAATAAAAGTAGAATAAAAAGCAAAGCCTAGTGATCATAATAAGATGCAAAAGAGGAAACAAGCCAACCAAGAGGAGAATCCGATCCTGGAGAAGAAGCTAGCTTGGCGGAGCCGTCATCCTCGCCAAGGTATGGTTTCTAACCCCAGCAATTCTTTTTCTTAATTACTATGAGTTATAATGTTCTTGCATAACAATAAATAAATGAAAATAAAAAGAATATGCTATGTCTTTGTTGGAAATAATGAACAATTGCTCAATGATGATTTGCAAAATCTTGTTATGCAATCCTTGCTATGAAAGTTTTGAGTATGATATTTGAATTCTGTCTTAAGTCAAACACTATTGTGGGTTGCACATGCCTAAGTTATGCTCTTGCAAGATTAAAATTGGTATAAGTAGAACTTTTACCTGATCTAAGGAATGAGTGAGAACCAGCTAGAGATTTTGATTTATAAAATTTAAATTCTTGCTCATGGTTCCTTTATGGAATTAAATACCTACCATCAAGCCATACATCCACAAACTACTAAAACCACCAAAAGAAAGAGCCTTTGTCTGCTTTGAGTTTGTTTAGGCCTTATTTGATCTAGGTAGAGGAACTAGTCATATTCTTTGATCAAGATCACGTACACATGCCGCCTATGTATTACTTCTACACTGGAAGTATGCATCTATGCTCCACACACCAATTGAGACAACCAACCACAATCAACTTTTATCCTTTTGATAGATGGGGAGTATAGGTTACAGAAAAAAAGAGAAAGAGAGCAAGTGCTCAAGGAAACAAAAGAGGACAAATGTCCCATGGGCAGGTGCCCATATATCTTCGAAAAAAAGAGAGAGAATTATGTATTCAGTAACCTTGCTCTCCCCTATCTAAGGCAAAGGAATAAGTCTCAAGGAGCCGACCAAATAATTTACACTTACACTTCTTGATCATGTTTTATGACTTGTTGCTCCCTGTGATCTAAGAGTCTAATCTTGTAATACATTCAGTTCAAGTATGCTTTACTCCAATCCTATAAACCCCACATAAGTTTAGGATAAACATTAAAAGCTCTTTTGAGCTATTGTGAGGTCCATCACACTAAGGAGTGGTTGAGAGTGCCATTAAAGGAACCAAAGCAAGATTTTCTTTTTCAAAAGAATAAAAACTCTCTAGTGAAAGGTTTCACTCTACCAAAGTAAGGGACAAAGTGTCTACTTATCTATGCTATCTTATTTTTGCATGACCCATGGTGAAAAGCTAGAAGCCCCATATAGTTAAGACATAAGATGAATTTTTGAATCATGCTCAATACTAGAATAGTGTTGGTTTGTATGCAAGGTCTTTGTGAATTGTTACATTAAAGAAATTCTTGATCCAACATTTCCATGTTAAAATCATGTCTTTACTTGAGGACAAGCAAAAGGTTAGCTTGTGGGAGTTTGTTGACGGTCGCTAACACCCTGTTTTACCATCAACATTTCACCCATAATCAAGGTAAAACCACATGAAATGCAAAGAACCCACCTTGAAGCTTACCTAGTTCCACATGTCCTTGGAGAAATGTTGTGTATGCAGGAAAAATGGTGGAAACAAGGCAAAACAAAGCAAGGTAAGACACCTCAGCACCTCAGCTGCCACGTGGGAGCTAGAGTGGGGCGCCCGCCCTGTCCAAAGTGCCAAATGGCACTTGCCACCTCACTGATCCGTGTGCCAACCTGGCAAATGGTCTGTGGCACGTTGAAACATCATCAATGGCTCAGATACAAGGCACGGGGATCCGGTGGCCCTATCAATAGGGCGCCCGCCTTGTCAAAGTTGAGTGCCACGTCCACAATCCGAGGTAAGGTGTCCAGCAGCCATCTACACCATCAATTGAAGTCGGTTTTCATTCAACGGTGACCAAGTGATGTGCCATGGATTAAAGGGCCCACATGTCATCCTCCCAGGGGTTGCAAACCGCCTTTCCAAGGCACAAACCGACCACGCAACCGCCATAGGGGAGGAACGAGGGCCGTTCGATGCAAGGCGGTGCATCCAACAGGGCGCCCGCCCCCTAGGGGGCGCCCGCCCTGCCACTTCGCGCCACCGCCTTCCAGCAGGCCTACAAGTACCCCTAGTGCTCACCTACACTATAAATAGGGCTAGGATCCTCACTTGTAAGGGGGAAACACGTAGAAACATGAAGCCACACTTAGTAGCACACAAGTAACACTAGAGAGTAGAGTGTTGGAGAGAAGTCAGGAGAAGGAAGAAGTCTGTGGTGAAGCCGGGCTTGACGGCGACCTCCTCTACGGTGTTCTTCACTCTTATCGGTAATAAAGATCCCTTCTTCATTTACTATTGTTTTACTTTAAATAGCTCTATACTAGCTCATTGCTTGGTTAGAGTGCTCTAATTCCTTGGCCAGAGTTAGAGTAGTAAGTTTTATAGATTAAGCGAGATGCTTAGGCTATAGCTTACCCTTGAGTGCCGTTAGGCCCACAGATAGTAGTGGTAGGTGCTAGGTGACAGCCCTAGGATCGTTTGTATTCCACCACATTCGGCCTAGTATCCTGTATAAGCATAAGATTTCGGGACGTACGGTGCCTAATCTGTCGAACCCCGGCGAGTTTAGGACTTTGTGTATCCCAGGTATAGTAGTCTCTTTGGTATAACAATCATTTGATCTTTTACTGAGATAGAGTTCTCCCCTAAAACTCTAGAGCTACCTAGTGCGTGTTTCCACCTTAGTTATACTTCATTGATTTATCCTTACTAAGGTTATTACCCCAATTATCCATATCTAGATCCTTGACTCTCATATCCTTGGAATCATAAACCCCGCCTTCCTTTGGGAAAATATAAATTCGACACCTGGTACTCCCTGGTAAAGTACTACACAATAGTTCTGTGTGCTTGCAGAATCCCATCACCTATCCTTTAGAGCTACCCATAGCCTTTTTGGCCAACAACCACATACTTTGAGTATAGGGATTGACAACCCCCGTGATTGCGTTGAGAAGTATTGTTACCATTGCGAGAGGATAGATTTGGCTACATTCTTTTGATAGCGTTAGTAACTGCCAACAAGCATTTTTGACGCTATTGCCATGTATATATCTAGCTTTGGTGATTGCGTCAGATTTGCCAACAGAGTCTTTTCATCCACTTCCATGTCTAGGACCACGAAGTCCACGGGGACAAAGAATTCGCGTATTTTGACGGGGCTGTTTTCCGCTATCCCCACTGGATAATGGACCGAATGATCCGCTAGCTGCAAACGTATTGATGTAGGGGACAAGATAGTATGATTGAGTTTGTCGAGCACTACCTTTGGCATGTCGCAGAGTGCATGCTCGAAGTATTGTGTCCCAATGGAACAATCAATGGTGGGACACCCAGGATCCTTCTTCTTGATTGGCAGTTGGTTCAATATAGCCGTGCTGCATTCCTCTGTCAATTTGACAATTTCTGTCGTGGGCAGCGGGCGCTTATTGTTGAGTATGTCTCTTAAGTACTTGGCGTAGGTTGGTACCTGCATTGCGTCAAGTAATGGAATATGCACATAAAGATGTTGAATTACCTCGACGAATTTCCCGAATTGTTCGTCGGTGGTTTGCTTCCTTGTTCTTGGGAAAGGTAACAGCACATTGGTGTCATAATATTCGTGTGGCGCTGTCTTTCCCTGGAATTTGGTGTTGTCATCTGGCACTGGCAATTCTTAGTCTTCTTTGTTGGTATTTTTAACATCACTTCACGTTAAGTTGTCATCCCTAACATGATGCCAAAAACCAAAGGTAAAATAATCTTCATTTGCCTCCTAAAAATAATACTATAGAATATATCCGCAAGCGCACAGATAATTCTCCCATTGTGGCACTTCACCCAGTAAGTATTCAGAGTATCGTTGATTTTTTTTATGCCAAAAGGATAAAGATGGCATTCTACTCATTAGGATAATCTACTATAATGATTGGAAAGATTAATGTGCAGACCTATGATAATCCATAACTCTAGTGCTTTAGCGATAAATAAGTCAATGATAAATGGTAAATGATAACTGAGTAAATGAGGTAAATGGTATTTCAGAGATAGAATATAGAGACTCACTAATGTAGTAAGACAATCTCGAGATTCGGCTAAAGTAAAGGAAACCTATGTAATTACTAAATACAAAGTCCAGCCTACACCACATTACACATCTTCATCTATAGCATAATCAACTCAGAAAACATCATAAGGAGCATCATCTAATGAGGATATTAAGATACAAGGGTCACCTCCTTCGCCACCGCGCTCTGCTCGTCCTACGTACGGGGGGTGGACTACAGAGGAACCAACGCAGCTATCACCTACGCGGACTACCACACGACCCGGCACGTTAGGGTGCCTCCGTAGGTACACAATATATCTTGACACCACATCAACATAATGCATATCACCTAACTCATTCGAGTACTGAATTAGGCGCTTTACGATCAAATGAAAATAATCATCACCAATCACAACTATATCGAATATGCAACTAGAATAAACTAAGAACTGAATAAGTAGCAATATATTGAAATAAAGTAAAGTCATAATGAGATACAAGATAATATTACTGATCTCCAGACGAACAGATCTGGAATCCCGAACGTAGTGCCCAACTCTACTTGAACCTTGCTAGACGCCTAAACTATGAACTTGAAGAACTAGAGCCCTATTTCTAATCTCTGGAAACCCTAACTTCTGTCTACTCTTGATGAATGAAGCAGGAGGAATGAATTGGCACTCTGGGAGGGGTCTGCCCCTTTATTTATAGCCCGGTGGGATGAACGTGCGCCGTGGGATCAAACCGACTTGAACAAAGGGCCCAGATGACTCCAGAGAGGCGGTGGAAGAAGACTCCAGAAGATGGGCCGAAACCCTAGAGGGGGGCGCGGGTCGGCCCTACCCTGGCGCGGGCCGGCCCCACCCTGATGGGTCTCGGGCCCCGGTGCTTCGGGTGTGTTCCAGATGCTTCTAGTGTTCTCGTGATGATGTTTTCCTTGGCGGTTAAGTTTCGTGGTAATTAAGCACTTTAATCCTTCTTTTAAGCTTTTCTGAAATAATACCTGAAGAATACACAATTCACCAAAACTCGTGGAATTTGTCAGTAATAACCCCTATGCTTCTATTATTGATCCTCCCTAGGCATTAGTTGACGGTATAAAATTGGTACTTAATGACCATCAATAATACCCCCAAGCTAAGTCTTTGCTAGTCCCTTAGCAAAGTTGACTTGAAATAATTTATTCAGGGTTCCCTAAAATGTATAACTCCCAACAAATAATTAAATATTTAAACAGAAATTTTTCTCCGGATTATTATTCATTAATCCACCTTTCAAACCTATTCTCATTCTTTTCAATCGTGGGGCTTTTTAAACTAAGTCTTAGGTAATTGAGAGATAGAATAATCAAACAAGCACTAGAATAATCAAGCAAGCACTAAATCTTTCATCCTTTGTTTCAACCATTGCTCTAGAGATTTTTTTGAATAAGTATATAATTTTTATTTAGAAAATAATGAGAGCCTACTAATAAGATTGCTGAGGACTACTAGGCCATAAATCATGATTGAATGTGTGAATGTGATAAAATTTCATTTTTGAACTCCTATGCATTATCCTTTCTTTTCTGTCTTTCTGAAGAGTGTGGGCTATCTCCCCAGCGGATACTTTTTGTACCCTCTTTTCTCTCAGGCGGGTGTCTTTCACCCATTGTTTTTCTCTTTTTTTGGCACATACCCTTTTGATATGGCATCTTTCAGGCTCATACTTCTTTGGTATGGCATCTTTTAATTTTATAACCCACACTCTCTGTTAGACTTTTAAGAGGGAGACTTGTGCATAGAGTGAAAACTTTTTGTGCATGTGAATTCAATCATGAATGCATAACAGAATAGTCTACTTAAATCATATTAGCAGAACAAATTATTATATTTGCTTTCGATTTTAATTTTTGAAATGTCTGGAGCTTAGGTGTCACTCAGAATGAAATAAATAGTAACTCAAACCTTCTTATATCATATCCGTCAATTACTTAGAAAAAGCTTATGCTACCCACTGATATCAAATATCAGAATAAATTTTCATGGTAGATAAACTTCATGCAATTTGTAGGAGAATTTAAATTTAAATACTAAACAATTGCAGGAAATTATATTTAAACAATTTAAATATCTTTTTGATTTTCTGATTTTTTTCTCTAGCTTCAAGTTCTAATTATTTTAAAGCAAACTTAATTATACAATCTATTATTTTTGGATTTTCATTTTTAAGCAAACAGAAATTTAATGCAATAACTAAAGAAAGTAGTAAATAAATTTTTATTTGGTTTTCTTGTTGTTTTTAGTAATATTGAAATTGACAGAATTTAAACACCAAATTAAATACTGAAATAAAGAGCATATATAACGGTGAGAGGTACTCACCTAGCGGGGATCTCCCCCAAGCTGGATGTTGCTTAGTAATATGGTGGAGGTGGTGGCGGGTATCCCATCTGATGTATCAAATACTCCAATCCGCTCTACGTCTGCTGCTGTCCCTGATATATCTGATCCAGTCGTTGGTCCGTGTTGTGCTGCCATTGTTCATGCTGGTAGAACCTGTCGTCGACCTGCTGCTGCCACTGTTCGTGCTGGTGCAATGTGTCGCTTATCGCATTTTGTCCCTGTTCAATGTTAGTGAGACGCATAGATAAAGTAGGGAAATCGTTAGCGGTAGCTGAAAAGTGTGGCTCGGGCAGCCAATAGTAATCATCTTCTGGTGGTGCGTGGAATGGATATGGTCCACCAGCGGTGAAATCCGTATTTCCGCGTGTAGAAAAAGATGCTCGTCCTCTCCGAAAATCAGTTGCTCCCCAACCCGCTGCTACTGCTGCCGATGAAGATTCTCCTTGCTGAAATGTGGGCTGTTCCTCCCATCCTGCATGTGCAGTCCATTGCTAGCGTCGCTCCTGCATCAATACCTGTTCACCAAAATTAACATAGTGGGAATAAGCTGGCCCAGATGGTGCTGGGTCAGCTCTAGTGAAATTAGCTCTCGGCACCCTGCTGATGCGCGCGGATAGACACCTGCCAATATTAGCTCTAACAGCTGGAAAAACAAAATTCTGCACAAAATAAATTCCTAACTCCCTATCTGGCAGTTCATACTTATTGTCATAATTTTTATAAATCATAACTATTTTATTATTTCGGCGTTTGAGCATGTGAGCACGAAAGAAAAAAATCATAACCAATAATTCTGCGGGCATCAGCAATATAAACAAGTGAAGCATTTGATAATAATCCTAGCCCTGCAGCTAAACGTGTAATCCAGGAAGTAAAATAAATGCTACACTTTCTCAAGGAAGGGACAGTTCTCCAATAATTCAACATCATTTTTACAGGTGACGCCTTCCTCTTTTTAATCATGATATATAACAAATGTAGCTCATCCTGTTTAATAGTATTTAACTCCTCTCTAGGAAAGAATATAAAAGCTAGCCATTTAAGCATGAATCTCAGTGTGGGGTGATGAACTTCCTTAGTAGTATATTTTTGTTTTCTCTCAGGTTTCTTTGCAGTGGTACTCTCCCAAAAATCATCTTTATCAAAGTCTTGGAGAGTTTCAGAAATATTGACCACACACTGATTATTGAATCCTAATGCTAAACTAAGAGTTTTCCATGAGAGGGTAAAAGGTTTATCAAACATTCTAAAATTAACCTCATCATCATCAAAGTCTAGGGTACAAATAAATTCTATAGTGAGTAACTTGCTACCCTGCTCATTAATTTGCCATGCATTTTTCCATCCAACACTTCTAAAAATAAGCTCAAACTCGGAATCCATTCCGGTTTCATGGAGCAAAGTGGCATAAAAAATTGGAGTATGCATAAATTCCTTGTTTTTAACCACATTTAACATCTCCCTTTGCGGTCTAGTTGGTAATGAAATTTGAGTTATGCTTGTGAGTTCATATTCTAGTTGGGAAGAGAATGATGGGTTGTCATACGTGAAGTGTGACGGAAGATCGATATTCATGTCATTGCCGACGAACGATGGCACTTTTGATGATGATTGGCTTCTTGTTGTGCGGTGTGAGAGGGCTCTTCCAAGGGATCAAATGACACCTTTCATTCTATTGCTCATCTTGTCTGTAAAATGAAGAACACGAAGAACACGGCAAGAACGAACAAGAACACAAAAACAAGCAAGAACAAGTAAGAACAAGTGAAGAGAAGGAATCAAAGTGGCGATCTCTCTTCTAGGTCTTCTTGATAATCTTCTTCTCTACCCTTTTCCTTGCTTAAACTTGAATCAAATGAAGAGTTTATGAGAGTTTGAAGTCACGAGCTGCAAAACAACTTGGCTATGTGCTCTCTGGAGTGTGTGTGAATGAATGAATGTGTGAGAGAGAGGAGAGGCAAAGAAGAGGCAGAGGGGCACCGGTCGGCGTGGCCTTGGGGCCGGCCGGCCCTACCTTGTGTCATTTGGCTCTCAACTTTTGAAAAAATGTCGACACCACCTACAGATGCATGTGCTTGATTGCTTTCTCTGGTGAATTGAATGAATGTTGGGTAGTGCATGAATGATAGAGCTTGTATGGTAGTGAAAAGTAATGGTTAGTGATAAGGCTTGAGATGACTTGATGTGATGTATGTGGGTCCCAAATATTTTCTGTATTTATACCGTATAATGACACAAGAATGAAAAACTAAATTACTTTTATGAATCTATGAAAAATTAGAATTCTAATGATGGTCTTTTTATAATTTTCTGCCACCACAGTAAATTTCACTGACGGGGGTTTAACACTCCGTTAGTAATAATCACATGGGGCTTAAGCTTTAATCATGCTATGCTTATTTTTAGTTCTTTTTAATAATGCAATTTATGAGAAAATAAATATGCAAATTTAAATGCAGGAATTAAATTACCGATAACTAGCGAGTTACCTCCCGGCGATGGTTCAGGGTTTTTGAGTCTGCCGATCCAGACTTCTCCAGTTGAATTATCCTTCATGATTCATTTCCGGTGTCGGAGATGTTGTTGCATCTTGTTCTTCGTGACACTTCAATGTTTGGCATTGCTCCAATCTTGGCTTGAATGCGAATCGCTCTTCTTGACCATTGATGGTGAATGTGATCTCTCCAGCTCCGACGTTGATGGTTGTACTTGCAGTGTTTAAGAATGGTTGCCCGAGGATGAGGGGTGTCTTCCTCTCTTCCTACATGTCAAGTACTACAAAATCTACAGGAATGAAAAAGTTGCGAATTTTTACCAGAATATTTTCTGCGATTCCTGCGGGATAGCGGACCGATTGGTCAGCTAATTGCAAACACATCATGGTTGGTGTGAGCGTAGAATAGTTGAGTTTGTTGAAGACGGTCTTGGGCATGACGCTGACACTTGCTCCAAGATCACATAAAGCATTCTCGAATATCTGGTCTCCTATTGAATAATCAATAGTAGGACACCCTGGATCCTTCTTTTTAGTAGGAGAAGAACTCAGAATTGCCTCACTACACTCCTCCGTTAGCTTGACAACTTCAGTAGAAGGTAGTGGTCCTTTGTTGTTGAGGATGGTTCGAAGATACTTCGCGTATGTAGGTACCTGCATGGCATCTAACAACGCAATATTGACATATAACTTCTGAATTATCTCTACAAACTTACCAAATTGATCATTCGTTTTAGCTCTTCTTCTTCTGCTTGAAAACGGTAGGAGGGTTGTGTCATGAAAATCTTGAGTTAATTCTTAATGTTGTGGTTCAACAGGTGGTGAAGATGGTATAACTTCTTCTTCTCTGTTGTCCTTCTCAATCTCTTCTTCTACCTACACTAAATGTGATGGTCTACGTGCCCCTTTTGGGTAAGGTGGATCACGTGTAGACTTACCTCCTCTAGTAGATATTCCTTTTATTTGCTCATGGTTAGTGGTAAACAAAGTAGAAGATAATTGTGAAATTTATAATTCTATCTTCTTATTAAATAATATTTGATCTTTAACAACGGAAGAGAAATTATCCAATTTAGAATTAATTCCTTCTAAAACTTTATCATTAAAAGTAAGCTTCTTATAAATATTTTCATTAATTCTATCTTGTTCTAATATTAATTCTCTCAAGGGTGGTTGTCTATGATTTGAAAAATTAGAATTGCCTTGGTACTTACCTCGACTGGTTGACCGAGGTTGATTCCATCCTTGCTTCTGAGAAGTGGACTTGACGACTGTACTAATATCTTCTGGGGGATTTGCAAACTCTATTTCTAAAGATCCTTCATATTGATTCTGGGAATTGAATGCATCTTGAATAGCTTGACGATCTCTTTTATGATTGGCTCTTTGCTCTAACCAGTTCAACAGTACATCCATTTTGGTTGATGGTGCACACACTTCCTCTGAAATTTCTTCACTCTTATGGCATGTCTGAGTGTTGTTTGTCCAATTCTGATTTTCTGCTATCTTTGCCATAATATCTTCAGCTCTTCTAGGGGTGAGTGAAATAAATGATCCTTCAGCAGTGGCATCTAGTTGCACACGTGACCTTTGAGTTAGTCCGTGATAAAATGTTTGCATGAGCAACCACTTCCCCATTCCATGATGGGGATAATCTAATATGTAATCTTGAAAATGTTCCCAGGCTTCTGAAATAGATTCACCTTTCTGCTGACAAAATTCTGAAATCTTTCCTCGTAGAGCATTGGTTTTGCTTATTTCTAGGAAAGCTTTTGAACATTCTACCCATGTCTTGACTCGATCTTTATTCTGATAAGACCACTGCTTCGCCTTTCGCTCTAATGAGAACGGATACAAACAAAGTAGCACGACGTCTTGAGGAATGCCTTTGATGTTGATGGTGTTGCCAATCTCCAGGAAATTCTGCAGATGGACACTTGCATCTTCATCTTTCTTTCTAGTAAATGCGATAGCTTGCACCATTTTGATGAGGCTTGGCTTGATCTCTTAGTCATGATCTCCAATGTTAAAAGTTGGCCCAACGTGAATATTCTCAGTGCTTGGGGCAGAGAATTCACGTAGAGTCTCCTCAGCCATGGCTTCACAAAATAATGTAAGACCCTTCTTCCTATGGTTGTTCCTGATTGATAAGAGTTAAAGTACACAACCAATCCTGCACTTACCCTATATAAGATATTTTAAACATAAACAAAACACGGGTAAGTCTGCTAAAGCAAAAGGTTATGTTTATCTATAAGTGTCTATATCTACAGTTATTTTTATGTTTTTCTATAATATTAGCCATGAAGAACTCTCCTATATGAAATTCTAGAATAAATATCCTGGCAAATCAAATCAACAAACTCAATAAATTATCCTAGTGAATACAATTGCCATCCCCGGCAACGGTGCCAGAAATACTTGTTGGTATTTTTAGCATCACTTCATGTTAAGTTGTCGTCCCTAACATGATGCCAAAAACCAAAGGTAAAATAATCTTCACTTGCCTCCTAAAAATAATACTATAGAACATATCCGCAAGCGCACAGATAATTCTCCCATTGTAGCACTTCACCCGGTAAGTATTCTGAGTATCATTGATTTGTTTTATGCCAAAAGGATAAAGCGGCATTCTACTCATTAGGATAATCTACTATAATGATTGGAAAGATGAATGTGCAAACCTATGATAACTCATAACTCTAGTGCTTTAGCAATACATAAGTCAATGATAAAGGGTAAATGATAACTGAGTAAATGAGGTAAATGGTATTCCAGAGATAGAATATAGAGACTCACTAATGTAGAAAGATAATCTCGAGATTCGGCTAAAGTAAAGGAAACCTATGTAATTACTAAATACTAAGTCTACATCCTATGCCACATTACACATTTTTATCTATAGCATAATCAACTCAGAAAACATCATAAGGAGTATTATCTAATGAGGATATTAAGACACAAGGGTCACCTCCTTCGCGACCGCGCTCTGCTTGTCCTACATACGGGGGGTGGACTACAGAGGAACCAACGCAGCTGTCACCCACGCGGACTACCACATGACCAGACACGTCAGGGTGCCTCCATAGGTACACAATATATCTAGACACCACGTCCACATAATGCATACCACCTAACTCACTTGAGTACTGAATTAGGGGCTTTACGATCATATGACAATAATCATCACCAATCATAACTATATCGAATATGCAACTACAATAAACTAAGAACTGAATAAGTAGCAATATATTAAAATAAAGCAAAGTCATAATGAGATACAAGATAAGATTACCGATCTCCAGACAAACAAATCTGGAATCCCGAGCGTAGTGCCCAACTCTACTTGAACCTTGCTAGATGCCTAAACTATGAACTTGAAGAACTAGAGCCCTATTTCTAATCTGTAGAAACCCTAACTTCTGTCTATTCTTGACGAATGAAGCAGGAGGAATGAATTGGTGCTATGGGAGGGGGTCTGCCCCCTCTATTTATAGCCCGGTGGGATGAACGTGCGCCGTGGGATCAAACCGACCTAAACAAAGGGCCCAGATGACTCCAGAGAGGCGGTGGAAGAAGACTCCAGAAGGCGGGCCAAAATCCTAAGGGGGGGCGCCGGCCGGCCCTACCCTGGCGTCGGCTAGCCCAACCCAGGTGGGGTTCGGGCCCCAGTCGCTTCGGGTGTGTTCTGGACTCTTCCAGGGTCTTCGTGATGATGTTTTCTTGGCGGTTAAGTTTCGTGGTAATTAAGCACTTTAATCCTTCTTATAAGCCTTTCTGGAATAATCCCTGAAAAATACACAATTCACTAAAACTCGTGGAATTTGTCAGTAATAACCCCTATGCTTCTATTATTGATCTTCCCTAGGCATTAGTTGACGGTATAAAATTGGTACTTAACGACCGTCAACATTCTTCATCATCTTTCTAGTCTTTTCTTACAGCCTTCCTTGCCACGTGAGGATGTGGTGGATCGCGAGTGGTCTTACCTCCCATCATGGTCACCGCATTGATATTTGAAGTACTGCAAGCATTTTTAGGAGATGAAGTAGTAGCAACAAAGTGAGCTAATCAAGATTCTAATATTTTATTAAAACCCATTTGTTTTTTTACAGAAAAAGAGAGAATATTAATTTTAGCATTTAATATTTCAAAGGTCTTGTCATTTTCTATCAACTTTTTATTCATGCTTTCATTTATTTTAGCTTGATTCATGACAAGATCTTTTAATGATAATTGATTACCAAAATTTTCCTTACCTTGAAACTTGGAGTTCAACGCCCATCTTCCTTGTTGAGGATATTTCGAATTGTTGTTGATGTCGTCTATCTTCTCAGGATTTAATTTGGAATAAGATACACTACATACCTGATTCCATTGATGCTTGGAAGCATAGTGTTGAATGGCCTCTCGGTCTTTCTTGAAGTTAGCACGTTCTTCAAGCCTTCTTAGTAAGAGGTCCATCTTCTCAGAGATTGCATCTACTTCATGGATGGTATGTGTGTTCTTCTTTTTGGATTGGAGTCGGTCTTCATTCTACCCTTGATTTGTCACCATCTTTTCTATCAGATTCTTTGCTTGTGTGACATTGAGTGAAGTGAATGCTCCTCTTGCAGCGGCATCAAGGTGACTACGGGCTATCGGGGTTACCCCATGGTAGAAACCTTGAATCAGGAGCCATTCCTGGATGCCATGGTAAGGACACTCTCGAATGTATTCCTGTAGACGTTCCCATGCTTCAGGAATTGTCTCATCCATTTGTTGTTTGAAGCCTGAGATTTTTCCTCGTAGAGCTGTGGTTTTGCCCATCGGGAAGAACTTCTTGAGGAATGCATTGGCATAGCTTGTCCAATTGCCAATGTCTTCAGGATAAGCATAGAACCATTGTTTTGCCTTTCTGATCTAGGAGAGCAGAACAAGGCGAAGATAGATGGCGTCTACTTTGACTCTTTTTATGGCAATGGTGCCATACAATTCCAGGAAATTCTGGAGATGTGCAATTGCATCCTCATGGGGCTTTCCGCTGAATGGGTTGGCTTGCACTATATTGATAAGAGATGGCTTGAGCTCAAAAGTGGCATCCCCCAAGCTAAGCTGCAGATCGGTGGCGACATTGTCGGCCGATGGTACAGAGTGCTCGAAGATGGTCTTTTGGGCCATAGCTTCCTTAGGTGACAATGCAGAGCCTCTTTCCTTGAGTGGTTCCAATACCAAATCGAAACTCCGATCGGAGATTGAACGGTATCGAGAACTCCTGCGGATGTCTCTGGAATTTTTATTGCTGTGACTTGAAACAGAAATCCACTCATATATGCCTTGCTTCACGATAAAGAGAAGCAAAGGCAAGGGTAAGCCCTACTACAACTAATTGATACTAAATTGATGATAGGTTCCGGATTCGATCTTATTAAAATTTCTAGACTATGCATTCCCCGGCAACGGCGCCAGAAATGCTTGTTGACACTTCTTAGTGCAACCACCAGAGACAAGGTGTTAGGCTATCTATGATAACGGCACCAGAAGTGTCCTGAGGTATTTCTTATGTCTATTGGATAATTCCGCAAGCGCACAGAATATACCGCTGTAGCACTTCACCCGGGAGTATTCCAAGGTATCGTTATTTATTTTATCCCAAGGGAAAGCGATTGCTAGAAATGTTAATAGAAGGAGATCCTTAATTCTATCTCAACTTAGCACAACTAGTGCAGAGGGGGTAATCGAAGTATGATAGGAAGGTGATGATTCAAAGATAACAAATGAAATGCTAAAAGATAACTAGTGTAGTATAGCTAGGTGGGAGGACAACGAGTGAGAAAGGTTCCTGTGTTTCAAACTCTACTCCTATGATCTATCCTATCAAATGGATGAAGTACACTAAGGCTGCTACCTTACTTCTAGTGTGTAGGGGGTAGTGTGAGACAATAGAGGATATAACCTCTACCCGAAGCGCCTACTCTCTGATGGGAGCCTACCTTTTAAGAACTTGCTTAAAACACGTGGAGGGATACTAGGACTGGACAGGGCTGTCACCACCTGCTAGCACCCAGAAATAATCCGTGCGGCAAGCGGCATTCAAAGGCAAGATCTCTAGTCTAAGCACCACGCTTACACTAAGCCTTACTACTCTAGCAGTGATCAAGGCAACTAGAGCACCCTATAACAGGCGATGAACTACACACGTGAGCTGGTTACAGGATCACAATCTAATGCAAGCTGACCAAATAATATGATAACTCACAACAATACTATTAAAGTAATGCACTAAGTAAAGACTCAGTAAAGTAAAGCAGGAATAATATATTAAAGTAGATAAGTCTTACAGAAAGAGAAAGATACAAGAGCTATACCAGACTCTCCAGCAGATGACTCCGGAGACCCCGAGTGTAGCTCGACTCAACTCTAACTCCCATACTAGACTACAACTACTACTAAAGGTGGAACTACACTACTCTTCACTTGTATCTTGAATGAATCATGTCTTGAGAGGGTGGATGCAGCCTCTATTTATAGGGGAGAGTGGAGGGGTGCCACGTCAGCGATCCGTGTGCCTTTCCACCTTGGCCCTTGGATGAACCGACCTTGAAACAGCCTCAGATCAACGGCAATGACGAAACCAGCACGTGGGATGCATGCAGGAAGGCGGTGGAGGCCAACCGACCCGGCTGGGCACCAGGGGGTCGGCCGACCCCCTATGACAGGTGGGCCCGGCCAGGTGTGGTCCCCACCAGCTATAGAGCGTAGTCTTGTGCTGGTTCTGTCTTGATTGTGTTGTTTCACGCCTTGATCCTTGTGCTTTGATTCTCCACCGTTGAATGGAAACACATGTTGATCTGATGGTGGAATTGAGCTGGGTAGGGTGTCACACGGATCCTGCCATGTTACCAGAGCCAGGTGGGCCCCTTGATGGGGTCGGCCGACCCACACATGGGCCCACCCTGAGCTCTCCTCTCGTCTACGTGATGTCTTGAGTCATTTGTTGAAGTGTGATGACCTGGTTACCAAATATTTGGTTTGGCCTACCCAACATATTGGGTTCCATGTGCTCCAATTTGTTGTGTTTTGGTCTTCCCTGCATTCACAAGCTAAGAGTACGAGTGGAACTAGTTATCGATAAAAATATGTTCATGTTATGTTGATCTTCCATCAAAACCGAATCCTGTTGACGATGTTTGAGGGTGGATTTTTATTGTATATTCACCGTCAACAGTGGCTAACTACAACTAAACTTGAGCAAAGAACTCGCTCAAATGGAGAGAAGAAGAGAGATTGTGTGCTCGAGATGATTTAGCTGGTTTGGGTGTGCAAATGAGCACACAATGCAGGGATATATATAGGGGGAGAAGGGCTGGTGACCAGGCCACTAGGGCCAGGTCGGCCGACCCCACCTGCACAGGTTCAGAGCTGCTTTCACCTTTGGACAGGGAATCTATTTGAATTCAAACACAATTTTGCAGACAGGGCTTTAAACATGGGTTGGCCGACCCATGTTTGGTCCTCTTTTTAGCTTTAAACAGTATGTTTCACTTTGTCCAGTAAAGTAAAGATTAGTGGTGGACCAAAAGTGGAGAAGTTTTCAGAGATTCCCTTGTCTAGTGTTTTGTGAAAGAGAAAGGTGTATGACAAAAGTGAGGACATGCTTTAAAGTGATTCCCATGGACCATGGGAGCACTAATGCATGCCAAAGTGTCCACTTTTCAGAATTTGAAAGGTAGTGAGTGTTGGATTCTCCTTGGAGCATGTGAAAGTGGTCATGACAAAAGGTGGTCGACCAAATTCAAAAGGAGTTGGTGTTCAAAATTTAGGAGATGCATTAATACACCAGGCCAACACCACCAGAGGTGGATGGGCCCCATGGTGGGGTTGGCCGACCCCGCCTTGGGTGGTCCCACCACCTCATGCATGAGCACTACAGTTCGTTTCAAGTTTTATTTATTTAAGTATTTTATTCTGTCAAAATAAATTATTGCCAAATTTAAATATATAAAATGCAATGCAAAAATGCAAGAATGCAAAAGGTAAATATGAGATAAATACTGATTTACCTTACTAGCAAGGGCTCCATGCTTTAGGTCCGTAGAGCAGGACCTCTCCTTTTCGGGTTCATTCTTCGGGTGCATCGATTGGTCCCGGAGATAGGGATTCTAATGATCGCACCTCTTTCTTCTGTCATTCCTTCTTGGTTGATGCTTGTGACTCACCATAGTCAGCCTTGTTCACCACCTCAGCTTTACTTACCAGTTCGGCCTTTTTGGCCTTCGGCGGTTGATTCTTCCGGCGGGGTGCCTATTGTGGCTTGTTTCTCCACAGGTTCTTCCTTGCCTGTTGAAACGACCTCGATTTCCGTGAAGGGAAATCCACAGGCTCGAATTGTAATTCAACAGATTGCTTGGGACAATCCATGAAATTACCCATATCTCAGTTGACACCAGGATCCATACAACGGTAATTTAAGTCTTACATAAATACTTATTACATCGCCACACTGGCGGAATCAACATTCAGAGAAGCTTTAGAAGATGCAGAAGCGATTCATCCTTCACGACCAACTTGAGTGTAGCACGTGACCCTATTCCTCGTCATCATCTCCCTCGAAGTCGTACTCATTCTTGTCACCTGACAGCAAATTTATCAGTACGATTTGTACTGGCCACGGAGCCCACCTATGCAGCATTTGCTTTGTGGAAAGTGGATGTAAGGCTATACAAGCAGACCTATAGGCTGAGATTTTCCTATGCAGCTGTAATCAATGTTTAATTAGTCAAGTTTTATCACCAGTTAACACCATCATCCCTTTTCCCATCACCACATCTCACTTACCCACACCTCGCTCTCATTCGACAGGCCCAACTCCCTCTCGGGCCTATCTCAGCGGCACACTACCACAACGGGTACACTGCCGGAAAAATGTCATCCAGGGGGAGAAGAGAACACTCACTACACTAGTAGAAGCTTCACAGGAAAGGTCCATAGCCAACAAGTTGGCATATGTATCGATCGATCAACCGTACACTCTGCAGAGGTTTCACTACTCACAAGATTAGCCATCATAGGTGTTGCGCAAACACCTAGGCAGAATTCTAGGTGCTTGCTTGCCTAGGTCGATGCCACCCTACCACTCAGCCCTGGGATATTCCGGATCCTACACCGTTATGCTGAGACTGGGAGACACAGTACCGGGCCCATCCAGTGGTACTGTGCATCTAGAACGGAACGGGAACCCATCGACCGTCTCCGCCCACCCTTATCACCTTTCAACCTAGCAGTAGTGGCACCGTCCTACCAAGTAGTCCAGCCGTCTCCCGCCCATTAGAAGCGAGTGAGTAGAAAAGGATTCCCATGAACCTGAAACTAGTCCATCCTAGGTTTGACCAAGCAGGCATCTCCACTTAGGGGATACTCTCCCCGTGCTATCACAGCACCTCCGTCCACGGGCTTCAAACCACCAAGGCTATCCCACCCGGAACCTCCTCAACAACTTTACCCGCCATAGGTATCTCGCTTGGGGATGCCCAGGTTGCACCCCCGGCACGACTTGCCCCATGGGCTTGTCTCACATCCCACTTGGTCGACTTCAACCCTCACCACGCACCCAAGACGCACGCAGCACTCTCTCCCAGTGGTTATAATTAGTTATACACCGTCCCAATTCCACCACATAGCATATAGCAAGTAGTAAGTAGTGGAAGAGTAACAGTAAATTAAGCAGCAGCTAACCTAGCAGCGGACAGCAGGGTAAAGTCTTATCAAGGCAGGGAATTCAAATATACTATCATGCAACCAATCCATACATAATCATAAAGCAATAGCAACAATGTCATTTGCAATGCCTAAATAGGATCTAAGGATTTGGTGGGACGTGGCACCTTCGTAGTCGTCTCCTAGCTCCTGAAAGTACTCGTGGTCGTCTTCCTTAGTCAGATCCTCCTCCGGCTCTGAAATCGAACACGAAATAGTCGCGTCAGCGACTCCTATAGAGTATTTCAGAAAAATCCAATAAAATAAAGAGCCAAATGCACACAAACATAGTCTTAGATTGTAGATCTCATTTTTCTGAGAATTTTGATATATGGTGCGCAATTTTTGGACATCCTATGAATAAGTTATGAATTTCCGAAGATTATCCTATTTTCCGAAAATGGGAAAACTGGTCGGTTAATCAGGGGCAGCTCGGGATTGGTCCTCGTGGCGCGCGGGTCCAGTAGTGCGGCATGTGGCGCCTCATTCGAACACAGACCCGATGGTCGCCCACCAGGTGTTCGATGCTGGTTCCCAGAGAGTTGCCGGCGTTGGCGTAGCTCGGCGGAGCTCGGCGCTGGTTCGGCGGTGGTCGGGGGTAGCTCGGCGGGGCTCGGCGTAGTTCGGCGGTGGTCGGGGGTAGCTCGGCGGGGCTCGGCGTAGTTCGGCGGTGGTCGGGGGTAGCTCGGTGGAGCTCGGCGTAGCTCGGCATAGCTCGGCGTAGCTCAGCGGGGTTCGGCGTACCTCGTCGGGGCTCGGGCGAATCGGGAATTCGGGCGCCGAGGGGGCCGCTCTCCCGAGGTCTACCGGTGAGGCTCGGGCGAATCGGACATTTGGGCGCCGAGGGTGCCGCTCTCCCGAGGTCTACCGGGGAGGCTCGGGCGAATCGGAAATTTGGGCGCCGAGGGGGCTGCTCTCCCGAGGTCTACCGGGGGGCTCGGGCGAATCGGACATTCGGGCGCCGAGGGTGCCGCTCTCTCGAGGTCTACCGGGGAGGCTCGGGCGAATCGGAAATTTGGGCGCCGAAGGGGGCCGCTCTCCCGAGCTCTCCTGGGGAGGCTCGGGCGAATCGGAGATTTGGTGCGCCGAGGGTGCTGCTCTCCCGAGCTCTCCTGGGGAGGCTCGGGCGAATCAGAGATTTGGTGCTAGCAGGGTTGCAGGGCCTCTGTTCAAGGCGGTGGTGTCTCTCCGATGCGGCGGTCGATGGCAGGGCGGCTATGACCATACTTCGGCAAGACAAGGCTCGGCTTTCCCCAATTGGCGTACTCAGGCAGTCGTCCGACCAGATGGTGGCGGGTTAGAGTTGTGGTATGGCCTCCTTCTCTCTCTCGGCATACGGCGGTTCTCCGACGAGGTGGAGGTGCACGTAGCCAAGGCGACAGTCATGATTCGGGGCTCGGCTATCTAGCGGCGGTGCCGAGGCAGACTTGGCGAACCTCGGCGGCCTCTCTTCGCAGCGCGAGGCGATCGAGGATACTCGGAACAGATTTTAGGCGAGGTGGAACGTGTCGGCGGCGATGTCGCCGCGACTGTGAGGTTCCGGCGGGGCTAAGGAGGTCTTCTAGGAGATGCATACGCCTCCAGGGTCTATGGCGATGGTATACAAACTACCAATTTTGGCTACCGAGATTCCCAAGGTGCTCAGTTGTGGCGGCGGCGTGTCGCCAACGACGGCGGAAGGCGGCAACGCGGCTACGACCAAGTATTGGTTCAATCGAATGCGGTCTTGTCAAATTGGTGAGGCCAGAGAAGCATACAACACTCTGGTGGCGAACTTTAGCCATGGCATGACCTTCTTTTGGCGACGGCTCGCGGCGGCGCTCCGGTAAGGTCGCGGCGCACGCGGCCAGGGCGATTCAGACTTCCTCTAGCGCTTAGATCTGCGTAGCTAGCTCAAGGGGTCGTGGCAGTGCTCCACGACGCTCTAACCTATACGGGTGCTAGTCGGATTGCTCGGAACAGGTGATTCGGGATCGGAACACGTCGGTGGTGAGCGCGCTCCGCCGAGAACGCATCGTGCTGCGTTATCGGTCTAGCAAGCTTGTAGTCCGGGGGTTTCGGCCGGTCGAATGAGTGCATGGTGCAGGTGATCTTCCCGAGCCGGTAAAGGCTCGTGCCTGCGCGTCCCGAGGGTGGAACGCCATGGCAAAAGCAGGGCAAGGTTCGGACATGGCGTGTGATGGCTCACCGTGGTGTCGGTGAAGCTAGGATGGCGGTGCAGTGGCGAGTCGGAGCCGTGCAGTGCGATCGCAGTGCCGTGCCGCTCCTCGTCCGCAGCTCGGGCTTCTCCTCCGTGTCCGGCTCCGGCGTGCTCCGCGGCGGCGGCGCTCCGGCAGCTTCTCCTCCTCTGCTCCGCCCTTCTCCTACGCTCTCTCTCTCTCGGTTTGGTGCAGTGTGCCGGTCTGTGCTGCGGTGGCGGCGAGGGGAAATGAGGGTAGGGCTTCGGGGTGAGCTCCTTTTTATAGGCGAGCTTGGCCAGCTCCAATGGTGTACGGTCCTGATCGCGCTCGACCGATCGAAGGGTCGTGGCTCGAGTGGATCTAGGGCTCCGGATGGGCGCGGGTTCGCTTGGCGGCCAAGAAAGGAGGGGATAGGAGGGGGACAGCGGGATCAGGGCTCTGCCATGATGTCGGCTGTGGGACCGGGGTCACGCCATTCGCGTGACACCCCCGGCAGGCGCGTCGCCTTCGTGAGGAAGAAGAACAGTGGGGGGGCGAGAGCGGCTGACAGGCGGGGCCGGGTTGGCAGCGAGCGCGAGCGCGTGTGTGCCGGTCGCGCGCGCGCTGCCGAGCCGCAACGTGGGCCGCGCGCGGGTGAGGTGAGGAGAGGAAGGTCGGGCTGGCTTGGGCTGGCTTAGCGATCCGGCTGGCCGAATGGCTGGCCTAACTCTCTTTCTCCTTTTCTATTTTCAATTTAGTGTATGTATACATATATTGCCCATTTTAAATATTGAGTAAATACAAACATAAATTGCAATAAATCCCAAATGTGATGCATAAGTTATTATTCTATGTGAATGGAATTAAAATGCAAACTACACTCCTTTATTTACCAATTTCATAATGAAACCTATATGCTTGCACAAGAAAAATGGGTTTTCACAATAAATAAATGAAAAATTTTAATTGGTTGGGATTTTTAGATTGTGTGGATTTTTAGGGTTGTTACAGTCCTCCCCCCTCATTAGGATCTCGACCTCGAGATTCAGGGATAACGTACCCATCGAAGAGGTAAGGAAACATAATCCGCAAGTCCGATTCTTTCTCCCACGTAGCTTCTCTTTCAGTGTGATTGCTCCATTGTACCTTGCACATCGGATTGGTTTTGTTTCGAGTCTCCTTTGTATCCTGTGCCAAGATCTTGATCGGATGTTCCTTGTATTCAAGTGTGTCTTGCAGGTCTAATGCATCCGTAGGAACTTGCTCCTCGGGAAGCTTCAAACACTTCCTTAATTGCGAGACATGGAACACGGGGTGTACTCCCGATAATTCCTCCGGTAGTTCTAGCTTGTAAGCAAGCTTTCCAACCCTTTTACAGATCTTGTATGGCCCAACATATCTTGGTGCCAATTTCCCTTTCACGTGGAATCTGACAGTGCCACGAAGTGGAGATACTTTGAGGTAGACATAATCCCCAACCTTGAACTCAAGCTCTCTACGTCTTCTATCTGCATAGCTCTTTTGCCTACTTTGTGCAATCCTCAAATTCTCTCTTACTTGGGCAACACCTTCTTCTGCTTCCACAATCTTAGCAGGACCGAAGAATGTCCTTTCACCTGGTTCTGACCACATTAACGGGGTTCTGCACGGTCTTCCATACAACGCTTCAAATGGAGACATCTTAATGCTTGTCTGATAACTGTTGTTGTATGAGAACTCGGCGTGGGGTAGACAGCTCTCCCATCATTCCTTGTACCTCAATACGCAAGCACGTAACATGTCCTCGAGAATCTGGTTCACTCTTTCTGTTTGCCTGTCTGTTTGCGGGTGGTATGCTGTGCTGTAGTCGAGCTTGGTCCCGATGGACTTGTGCAAGGATTTCCAGAACTGTGATACAAACTGTGATCCTCGGTCAGATATAATACTCAGAGGCGCCCCATGTAACTTCAAAATGTTTGATACGTACAGATCTGCCAGCTTTTCAGCTCTATACTTCCTTTTGACCGGTATAAAATGTGCAACTTTGGTTAGACGGTCCACTATTACCCATATAGAATCATATCCATGCTCGGATCGGGGCAGTCCTATTATGAAGTCCATGGATATGCACTCCCACTTCCATTCTGGTATCTCAACTGGTTGTAGCAACCCTGCTGGTCTCTGATGTTCGGCCTTGATTCTATTGCATGTATCACATCGGGCTACATGCCCTGCAATGTCTGTCTTCATATTCTCCCACCAGAAGTGCTTCCTTAGATCATGGTACATCTTGGCTGACCCTGGGTGAATGCAATATTTGGAGTCATGCCCTTCTGACAGAATCTCTTCTCGTATCGCTGAATCCGTCGGTACACAGATTCTATCTTTGTACCATACAGTTCCCTGCTCATCTTCTCGGTATTCGGGGCCTCTTCCCAGCTTCATCAAACCACGGATATAGTCTATCTCAGGACAGTTCTTTTGCGCTTCAGGGATCCGTGAGGTGAGATTGTACTCGACGCGAAGCTCATTTAGCATGCCATAGGAGATTACCTCGAGCTGGAACGCGTCAAACTCTCTCCTGAGCTCAGGTGGCAAAGAGTTGGTGATGAGGGTATGGCAGTAGCTTTTGCGGCTAAGTGCATCAGCGACAACATTAGCCTTTCCTGGGTGATAATGGATCTCAAGATCATAGTCCTTGATGAGTTCTAGCCATCTGCGCTGCCTCATATTCAGATCTTCCTGTGTGAAGAAGTACTTCAGGCTCTTGTGGTCGGTGTATATGTCACACTTGTTGCTCATCAGATAGTGTCTCCAAATCTTGAGTGCATGTACCACGGCTGCAAGTTCTAGGTCATGAGTCGGGTATCGCTGCTCATGTTCCTTCAACTGTCTTGAGGCATAAGCTATCACTCTTCCTTCTTGCATTAGTACACAGCCCAAACCTTGCCGAGAGGCGTCACAATATACAACAAAATCTTTGTGAATGTCGGGTAGGGCTAGTACAGGTGTAGTAGTGAGCTTCTCCTTCAAGGTCTGAAAACTCTTCTCATATTCAGGGGTCCATATAAACTTGTTCTCTTTCTTCAGCAAGTTGGTCATGGGTCTTGCAATCTTGGAGAAGTTCTCAATAAATCTGCGATAGTATCCTGCAAGTCCCAAAAAGCTTCTGATTTCTGACACATTACAGGGTTGTTCTCACTCTTTCACAGCTTCAATCTTGGCTGGGTCTACTGCGACTCCTTCTCCTGACAGTACGTGTCCAAGGAAAGCAACTTCCTCAAGCCAGAATTCGCACTTGGAGAATTTGGCGTATAGCTGGTTGCGAGACAACCTCTCCAATACGGTCCTCAGATGATGTTCATGTTCCTCTTTTGTGGCTGAATAAACCAATATATCATCAATGAATACCACCACAAACTTGTCTAGCTCATTCATGAAGATCTTGTTCATCATGTTCATGAAGTATGCTGGAGCATTAGTGAGTCCAAATGAGACTACTGTGCACTCATACTGTCCATATCTAGTGACAAATGCAGTCTTCGGGATATCTTCTTCCCTGATCTTCATCTGATGGTACCCTGATCGGAGATCAATCTTTGAGAAGTACTTGGCCTTACTCAGTTGATCTAACAGATCATCGATGCGGGGCAGTGGGTACTTATTCTTGACTGTGACCGCATTCAGGCTCCGGTAGTCAATGCATATCCTCATCGTGCCATCCTTCTTCTTGACAAACAAAACGGGAGATCCCCAGGGCGAAGCACTAGGCCTAATGAAGCCCTTCTCCAGTAATTCTCCCAACTGCTTCTTGAGTTCCTTCAACTCATCAGCCGACATTCTGTAGGGTCTTTTGGCAATCGGTGCAGTCCCTGGCATCAGCTCTATAACAAACTCCACATCTCTATCTGGTGGCATTCCTGGCAACTCCTCTGGAAATACGTCATTGAATTCACAGACTACTGGCACATCTCTGAATGTCAGCTCTGTCTTATCTGCTTTAGTCTCGAGTGCACATAGGAGGGCTTGGACTCTCTCGGTTTGGGGTACACATCGGACAGCTGTTCCCCAAGGGTGGGTTACCTGAACATATCTAGGTGAACAAGATATCACTCCCCGGTGTTTGGTTAGCCAGTCCATGCCTAAGATGACATCTAAGCTATTGGAGGGTAGTAGGGTTAGGTCAGCTCGAAAGTCAAGTCCCTCGATTGTGATTATCACTCCCCTACATATGTGAACGCTTCTGAAGGTTCCTAAGGGCGAGCTAGTTAGGATGGGGTTTGCTCTCGGGGTTACAGGTATGTTATGCTTTCGTGCATATGCAGATGAAATGTATAAACATGTAGCTCCCGAATCGAACAGAACTGTAGCCATGTTACCCTGAACTAGGAACGTACCGTACACAGCATCAGGTGCAGCTTCAACTTCCTCAGCGGTCATGTGGTTCAGTCTTCCTCGGGTAGCAGATCCCCGGTTCGGTGTGCCCTGTGCAGCTGCTGGTGCGCGGTTGAGGTCGGGGCACACAGCCACACGGTGTCCAGGCTTTCCGCATCCGAAGCAAGTGAAGGGCACACTGCCTGCTGTAGCTGTCGCAGGAGCCTTCCAATTGCTTGTCCTTGGCGTGTTGGTAGCGGGGGCGGGTGTGTTCTGCACAGCTCGAGTCGGCGCGGGGTAGGTCTGAGCGGGGCGGTGATAGTTGCTGCTGTTGGTACCACCACGGCTCATTCCCGAAGAAGGTCCCTGGCGGGTTCGGAAAGGCGGAGGTGCACCCGTTCGCTGTCTCTGGGGTGGAGCAGTGCGAGCGGGTCCCTCAGAGCGGCGCTTCTTTCCCTTGTTCTGGGCCTCGAACTCCAGACGTGCTTCCATGCGATCCTTCTCGATCTCAATACAGCGGTCAATCAGCTCTCGCAGAGTGTAGCTCTTGTTCCCTGACAGAGCCAACCTGATCTTGGTCTGAAGTCCCTTCCTGTAGTAGTACATCTTTTCCTTCTCGGAACTCACGCAAGACGCAGGTGTGTAGCGGAGCAAGCAGTTGAAGCGGGTGGTGTACTCGTGGATCCGGTCAGCTCCCTGGGAGATGTTGCGAAACTCATTCTCCTTGGCCTTCATGACTCCCTCAGGAATGTGATGGTCACGGAAAGCCTCGGTGAACTCATCCCAGTCAATGCGGGCTGGGTCCTCGTGAGCGCTGGTGTAGTTGTCCCACCATGCTCGTGCAGCACCGGTCAGCTGGTGGCTAGCAATCCCAACAGACTCCTCGTCGGAGCAAGTGGTCAGGTCCAGCTTCTTCTCCATCTCCTTAAGCCAATCATCGGCAGCAAGGGGATCGCTGTCGGTCCCGTCGAAGGTAGGTGGCCTCAGCTTCAGGAAACCCTCCAGTTTCCTTTGGAAGTCATTCTGGGGTGGCCCGTGGTGCCTGTTCATCCCAGTAGCTATGGCATTCAGCAGCTGGGTCTGCTGAGCCATCACTTCCGCCAACGTCGGTGGCGGCGGCGGTGGCGGTGGCGGAGGCACGTTCTCGCCTTGTGGTGGCGGATTGATCACCGGCGGTGCATCCTCTGCCCGGCGCAGCTCTTCTTCCAGGTTAACTCCAGCACGTCTGCCAGCTGGGCGTCCACGGTTGCGACCACGCCCACGTCCTGGCGCAGGCGCGGGGGAGGGCTGGCGGTTCTCCAAACGCGCAGAACGTCTCATCGACATCTGAAATTATTAGGTACGTGCTCAGTGCAGTAATAATCTTGTAGTGGTTTAAGTAGGAGTTAGATGTTTTCAACGATTTAAATGAATTAAAACATTTTTCATGCTATCCTACACTCAACCAAAGAAGCATAGAGATCCATAAGAAGCATAAGATCCAAATGTCACTCATCACATGGTGATTATTATATAAAGGATGTTCCTAGCTGCTAAGAAGATCGTGCTATGCGCAGATAGCCAATGACAGGACAACTCATGGTATCACTAGTCTAAAGGTTACGCAGGGTCCCATAAGCTACTGGTGCATAAGGTCAATGGCCATTTGATCGGGATCTCAAAAGTGCCATCGTGCAGTGGACGAAGTGGTGGTCCAAGGCTGGTCATCTGCGAATTTTTCAAGAAACGGGTTAGCAGGTCCTTGTATTAGATAAGCCATTGCATAAAAAGTGAATGCAAGGTCGGTAATATAACCGAAAGAGAGTCTGGCTTCCTATTCTAACGTCCATTTTCTATGGGTCTCGTCCTACAGTCAAGTATGGCTCTGATACCAACTGAAACGACCTCGATTTCCGCGAAGGGAAATCCACAGGCTCGAATTGTAATTCAACAGATTGCTTGGGACAATCCATAAAATTACCCATATCTCAGTTGACACCAGGATCCATACAACGGTAATTTAAGTCTTACATAAATACTTATTACATCGCCACACTGGCGGAATCAACATTCAGAGAAGCTTTAGAAGATGCGGAAGCGATTCATCCTTCACGGCCAACTTGAGTGTAGCATGTGACCCTATTCCTCGTCATCATCTCCCTCGAAGTCGTACTCATTCTCGTCACCTGACAGCAAATTTATCAGTACGATTTGTACTGGCCACGGAGCCCACCTATGCAGCATTTGCTTTGTGGAAAGTGGATGCAAGGCTATACAAGCAGACCTATAGGCTGAGGTTTTCCCATGCAGCTGTAATCAATGTTTAATTAGTCAAGTTTTATCACCAGTTAACACCATCATCCCTTTTCCCATCACCACATCTCACTTACCCACACCTCGCTCTCATTCGACAGGCCCAACTCCCTCTCGGGCCTATCTCAGTGGCACACTACCACAACGGGTACACTGCCAGAAAAATGTCATCCAGGGGGAGAAGAGAACACTCACTACACTAGTAGAAGCTTCACAGGAAAGGTCCATAGCCAACAAGTTGGCATATGTATCGATCGATCAACCGTACACTCTGCAGAGGTTTCACTACTCACAAGATTAGCCATCATAGGTGTTGCGCAAACACCTAGGCAGAATTCCGGGTGCTTGCTTGCCTAGGTCGATGCCACCCTACCACTCAGCCCTGGGATATTCCGGATCCTACACCGTTATGCTGAGACTGGGAGACACAGTACCGGGCCCATCCAGTGGTACTGTGAATCTAGAACGGAACGGGAACCCATCGACCGTCTCCGCCCACCCTTATCACCTTTCAACCTAGCAGTAGTGGCACCGTCCTACCAAGTAGTCCAGCCGTCTCCCGCCCATCAGAAGCGAGTGAGTAGAAAAGGATTCCCATGAACCTGAAACTAGTCCATCCTAGGTTTGACCAAGCAGGCATCTCTACTTAGGGGATACTCTCCCTGTGCTATCACAGCACCTCCGTCCACGGGCTTCAAACCACCAAGGCTATCCCACCCGGAACATCCTCAACAACTTTACCCACCACAGGTATCTCGCTTGGGGATGCCCAGGTTGCACCCCCGGCACGACTTGCCCCATGGGCTTGTCTCACATCCCACTTGGTCGACTTCAACCCTCACCACGCACCTAAGACGCACGCAGCACTCTCTCCCAGTGGTTATAATCAGTTATACACTGTCCCAATTCCACCACATAGCATATAGCAAGTAGTAAGTAGTGGAAGAGTAACAGTAAATTAAGCAGCAGCTAACCTAGCAGCGGACAGCAGGGTAAAGTCTTATCAAGGCAGGGAATTCAAATATACTATCATGCAACCAATCCATACATAATCATAAAGCAATAGCAACAATGTCATTTGCAATGCCTAAATAGGATCTAAGGATTTGGTGGGACGTGGCACCTTCGTAGTCGTCTCCTAGCTCCTGAAAGTACTCGTGGTCGTCTTCCTTAGTCAGATCCTCCTCCGACTCTGAAATCGAACACGAAATAGTCGCGTCAGCGACTCCTATAGAGTATTTCAGAAAAATCTAATAAAATAAAGAGCCAAATGCACACAAACATAGTCTTAGATTGTAGATCTCATTTTTCTGAGAATTTTGATATATGGTGCGCAATTTTTGGACATCCTATGAATAAGTTATGAATTTCCGAAGATTATCCTATTTTCTGAAAATGGGAAAACTGGTCGGTTAATCAGGGGCAGCTCGGGATTGGTCCTCGTGGCGCGCGGGTCCAGTAGTGCGGCATGTGGCGCCTCATTCGAACACAGACCCGATGGTCGCCCACCAGGTGTTCGATGCTGGTTCCCAGAGAGTTGCCGGCGTTGGCGTAGCTCGGCGGAGCTCGGCGCGGGTTCGGCGGTGGTCGGGGGTAGCTCGGCGGGGCTCGGCGTAGTTCGGCGGTGGTCGGGGGTAGCTCGGCGGGGCTCGGCGTAGTTCGGCGGTGGTCGGGGGTAGCTCGGCGGAGCTCGGCGTAGCTCGGCATAGCTCGGCGTAGCTCAGCGGGGTTCGGCGTACCTCGGCGGGGCTCGGGCGAATCGGGAATTCGGGCGCCGAGGGGGCCGCTCTCCCGAGGTCTACCGGTGAGGCTCGGGCGAATCGGACATTTGGGCGCCGAGGGTGCCGCTCTCCCGAGGTCTACCGGGGAGGCTCGGGCGAATCGGAAATTTGGGCGCCGAGGGGGCTGCTCTCCCGAGGTCTACCGGGGGGCTCGGGCGAATCGGACATTCGGGCGCCGAGGGTGCCGCTCTCCCGAGGTCTACCGGGGAGGCTCGGGCGAATCGGAAATTTGGGCGCCGAAGGGGGCCGCTCTCCCGAGCTCTCCTGGGGAGGCTCGGGCGAATCGGAGATTTGGTGCGCCGAGGGTCCTGCTCTCACGAGCTCTCCTGGGGAGGCTCGGGCGAATCGGAGATTTGGTGCTAGCAGGGTTGCAGGGCGTCTGTTCAAGGCGGTGGTGTCTCTCCGGTGCGGCGGTCGATGGCAGGGCGGCTATGACCATACTTCGGCAAGACAAGGCTCGGCTTTCCCCAATTGGCGTACTCAGGCAGTCGTCCGACCAGATGGTGGCGGGTTAGAGTCGTGGTATGGCCTCCTTCTCTCCCTCGGCATACGGCGGTTCTCCGACGAGGTGGAGGCGCACGTAGCCAAGGCGACAGTCGTGATTCGGGGCTCGGCTATCTAGCGGCGGTGCCGAGGCAGACTTGGCGAACCTCGGCGGCCTCTCTTCGCAGCGCGAGGCGATCGGGGATACTCAGAACGGATTTTAGGCGAGGCGGAACGTGTCGGCGGCGATGTCACCGCGACTGTGAGGTTCCGGCGGGGCTAAGGAGGTCTTCTAGGAGATGCATACGCCTCCAGGGTCTATGGCGATGGTATACAAACTACCAATTTCGGCTACCGAGATTCCCAAGGTGCTCGGTTGTGGCGGCGGCGTGTCGCCGACGACGGCGGAAGGCGGCAACGCGGCTACGACCAAGTATTGGTTCAATCGAATGCGGTCTTGTCAAATTGGTGAGTCCAGAGAAGCATACAACACTCTGGTGGCGAACTTTAGCCATGGCATGACCTTCTTTTGGCGACGGCTCGCGGCGGCGCTCCGGTAAGGTCGCGGCGCACGCGGCCAGGGCGATTCAGACTTCCTCTAGCGCTTAGATCTGCGTAGCTAGCTCAAGGAGTCATGGCGGTGCTCCACGACGCTCTAACCTATACGGGTGCTAGTCGGATTGCTCGGAACGGGTGATTCGGCGTCGGAACGCGTCGGTGGTGAGCGCGCTCCGCCGAGAACGCGTCGTGCTGCGTTCTCGGTCTAGCAAGCTTGTAGTCCGGGGGTTTCGGCCGGTCGAATGAGTGCATGGTGCAGGTGATCTTCCCGAGCCGGTAAAGGCTCGTGCCTGCGCGTCCCGAGGGTGGAACGCCATGGCAAAAGCAGGGCAAGGTTCGGACATGGCGTTTGATGGCTCACCGTGGTGTCAGTGAAGCTAGGATGGCGGTGCAGTGGCGAGTCGGAGCCGTGCAGAGCGATCGCAGTGCCGTGCCGCTCCTCGTCCGCAGCTCGGGCTTCTCCTCCGTGTCCGGCTCCGGCGTGCTCCGCGGCGGCGGCGCTCCGGCAGCTTCTCCTCCTCTGCTCCGCCCTTCTCCTACGCTCTCTCTCTCTCGGTTTGGTGCAGTGTGCCGGTCTGTGCTGCGGTGGCGGCGAGGGGAAATGAGGGTAGGGCTTCGAGGTGAGCTCCTTTTTATAGGCGAGCTTGGCCAGCTCCAATGGTGTACGGTCCTGATCGCGCTCGACCGATCGAAGGGCCGTGGCTCGAGTGGATCTAGGGCTCCGGATGGGCGCGGGTTCGCTTGGCGGCCAAGAAAGGAGGGGACAGGAGGGGGACAGCGGGGTCAGGGCTCTGCCATGCTGTCGGCTGTGGGACCGGGGTCACGCCATTCGCGTGACACCCCCGGCAGGCGCGTCGCCTTCGTGAGGAAGAAGAACAGTGGGGGGGCGAGAGCGGCTGACAGGCGGGGCCGGGTTGGCAGCGAGCGCGTGTGTGCCGGTCGCGCGCGCGCGCTGCCGAGCCGCAACGTGGGCCGCGCGCGGGTGAGGTGAGGAGAGGAAGGTCGGGCTGGCTTGGGCTGGCTTAGCGATCCGGCTGGCCGAATGGCTGGCCTAACTCTCTTTCTCCTTTTCTATTTTCAATTTAGTGTATATATACATATATTGCCCATTTTAAATATTGAGTAAATACAAACATAAATTGCAATAAATCCCAAATGTGATGCATAAGTTATTATTCTATGTGAATGGAATTAAAATGCAAACTACACTCCTTTATTTACCAATTTCATAATGAAACCTATATGCTTGCACAAGAAAAATGGGTTTTCACAATAAATAAATGAAAAATTTTAATTGGTTGGGATTTTTAGATTGTGTGGATTTTTAGGGTTGTTACACCTGTTGCATAGATTTATAACCATTGAAAGGACATTTAATTCTCTTTCCTGGGAGTTGAAAGTGGACTTGGCCAGACCCCACGTAGATGATGGCGTTCACGATGTTGAGGAACGGCCTTCCCAGGATAATGGGGACTTCGTCATCGGCCCCCATATCGAGAATGATGAAGTCGGCGGGGATGTATTTTCGTCTTGAACTTTGACAAGGATATCCCTTGCCAATCCCTTGGGGAACCGGATGGATTGATCGGCCATCTGCAATTTGACAAAAGTGGGGTACAGGGGTCCCCTTATCAGATTTTCATACATTACCTTGGACATGATGTTCACTCTAGATCCATGGTCGCAGAAGGCGTTGTTGAAGGTGTGCGGCCCAATCTCACAGGTGATGGTAGGATGGCCAGGGTCACTCTTCTTGGCCATGAATGGCGGGTCAAGAAGGCAACCTAGATTTGGCCTGACCAGAGAGGCTTACCAAACCTCGTGGAAATTAACTTGACACCCTTAATTGGTTTCTCAGGTTTCCCTGGGATCTTACCTTGTTCGAAGGATGGGACAGCTGCTGCTATTTAAGCTAATTGTGTTTCTAGCATTTTATTAAAGCTCAATTGATTTTTCATAGCAGTGTTAAAGCTATCCATTTTCTCACTAAGATTTTCAAGAATCTTATCATTAGCCATTATTTTCTTGTTTATACTATCATTGATTTTAGATTGGCCTAAGACAAGATCTTTAAGAGAAGGTTGGTTACCATAAGAATTATTAAAACTATTGCTGTAACCATTACCTTGATTTCCTTGGTAGAAGGGGCGCGAGTTCCATCCTCCTTGTTGCTGGGGTCGATACCCATTGTTGTTGTTGATGATGATGAAGCTCACTTCCTCCTTCGTTTCGGGATAGTTGTTGCCCGAGTGGTCTTCTCCTCCACATACCTCGCACCATGGATCAGCTTCAATTGCTCGTGCGGTGGCAGTGGTTCGAATGGCCTCTTGGTCCTTTTTGGAACTTTTCTCAATCTTTTTCATCAAGAGGTCCATTTTGCTGAGAGCATGTCCACCTCATGAACGGTGTGCATACCCCTTTTCTTGGGCTAGAGACACTCCTCATTCCATCCTTGGTTGATAACCATCTTTTCAATGAGGTCTTTAGCATCCTTGACATTGTGTTGCAGGAATGCTCCTCCAGCGGCAACATCAAGGTGACTACGGGCTAATCCAGTAAGCCCATGGTAGAAACCTTGGATTAGGAGCCATTCTTCAATTCCATGATGAGGACAAGCACGTATGTACTCCCGGAGACGTTCCCATGCTTCGGGAATTGTCTTGTCAGCTTGCTATTGGAAGCTTGAGATCTTTCCACGAAGAGCGCTGGTTTTGCCCATTGGGAATAATTTCTTGACAAATACATTGGCGCACTTCTACCAAGTGGTAGCTTCATTCTTGTTGGCATAGAGCCATTGCTTTGCCTTCCCAAGTAGTGAGAATGGGAATAGGCGAAGGCAGATGGCGTCTGCCGAAACATTCTTGATAGTGAAGGTACCACACACCTCCAAGAAATGTTGGAGATGGGCATTAGCATCTTCATGCGGCTTCCCACAGAATGGGTTGGCTTACACCATATTGTTGAGTGCTGGCTTAAGCTCAAAGGTAGCATCCCCCAAGTTGAGCTGCGGACCGGTCGCAATGTTGTCAGCCTACGGTGTAGAGAACTCAGAGATGGTATTTTGGGCCATAGCTTCCTTGATTGATAGTGCGGAGCCTCTTTCCTCAAACGGATTCAGGTTTGAGATGAACCTTTAAGTTGGAACTTGACGGTGTCTAGTTCTCCTCAACAATTGCTCAGGATCTTCAATAAAATTTGACGGCAATTGGAAACCGCTCATGCACTGTCTAGCTTCACGATAACGAGAAACACAGACAAGGGTAAGCCCCTAACACTAATCGATAACTAGATTGATAGTAGACTCCGGATTCAATTTTTATTAATATTCCTAGACTGATGCTTTCCCCGGCAACGGTGCCAGAAATGCTTGTTGACACTTCCTATCGCAACCACCAGAGACAGGGTGTCAGGCTATCTTTGATAATGGCGCCAGAAGTGCCTTGAGGGGTATTTCTTATGTCTATTGGATAATTCCGCAAGCGCACAGAATATACCGCTGTAACACTTCACCCGGGAGTATTTCAAGGTATCGTTATTTATTTTATCCCAAGGAAAAGCGGTTGCTAGGAATAATTAATAAAAGAGAGAGATTCTTAAGTCTATAGCAACTTAGTATCAACTAGTGATAGGGGGTAAATCGATAAATAGAGGAAAGGGTAATGACACAAAGACACGACAAGGTTTTAGGATAACTAAAGATAACTAGTAGAGTATAGCTTGGTGGGAGGACAATGAGTGAGTATAAGACTCCTATGACTCGTACTTTACTCTTGTGAACTATTTTATCAAATGGATGAATTACACTAAGACAGCTACCTTACTTCCGGTGTGTAGGGGGTAGTGCGAAACAATAGAGGATACAACCTCTACCCAAAGCACCTACGCTCTTATGGGAGCCTAGCTTTTAAGAACTTGCCTAAAACACATGGAGGGATACTAAGACTAGACAGGGCTGTCACCACCTGCTAGCACCCACTAACAATCCGTGCGACAAGCTGCATTCAAGGGTAAGATCTAGCCTAAGCACCACGCTTACACCAATTCTCACTACTCTAGCTGGGTACCAAACAGCCAAAGCACCCTATGACAGGCAATGAACTACACACGTGAGCTGGTTACAGGACTATAAGACAAGACAAGACACAACAATACTATAATGAATAGTAAAGCACTAAGTAAAGACTTAGTAAAGTAAAGTAAAGATGATATATTGATAAAAGTAAAGTCTTACAGAAGAAAAGGTACAAGAGCTATACCAGACTCTCCAGCAGACGACTCCGGAGACCCCGAGCGTAGCTCGACTCGACTCTAACTCTCACACTAGATTAATACTACTACTAAAGAGTGGAACTCTAGCTTCTCTTGTCTCTTGTGTATCTTGTGTGTCTTGAAGAGGGTGATGGCAACCTCTATTTATAGGGGAGAATGGAGGCATGCCACGTCAGCGATCCGTGTGCTCTTTGCCTCTCCTCCCTTGGATGAACCGACCTTGAACCGCCTCAAGATGGATGGCATTGGTGAATCCAGCACGTGGGAATCATGCAGGAAGGCGGTGGAGGCCAACCGACCTGGCTGGGCACCAGGGGGTCAGCCGACCACCTATGACAGGTGGGCCTAGCCAAGTCCTTCTAGAAGCTGTCCCCATCTGTCACAGGGTGTAGTTCCACCTTTGCTGCGTGTTTGTCACGTTGATTTATCCCTTGATCCTTGTGCTTTGATTCTCCACCGTTGAATAGAAACACATGTTGATCTGAGGGTTGAAATGAGCTGAGTGGAGTGTCACGAGGATCGTGCCATGTCACCAAAGCCAGGTGGGCCCCATGGCGGGGTCGGCCGACGCACACATGGGCCCACCCTAAGCTCTCTTCTTTTCTACGTGATGTTGTGCACCTTATCTTGATGTTTTATGGCCTGTTTGATCTTTCATGCATTCACAAGCTAAGAGTACAAGTGGAACTAGTTATTGATAAAATATGTTCATGTCATGCTTATTCTTTCTTGAATCCGAGGCCTGTTGACGGTGTTTGAATGTGGATTTTTATGGTATATCCACCGTCAACAACAAGAAGCTATTTTTCTTTTTACCTTAGCCCCTAGCTTCTTATCCCTTTTCTTTCACCTTTTCTCCACTTGATCACATCCTTTGCTCCATGTCATCTTCGTCCATCGATGTGCTAATCCTTCTATGAGCTACACACTTAGCACTTAGAATTAGTGACGAGGTTTCATCCATTACCAAAACCCAAACTAGGGCTTTTCAGCCCTATCGGTTATGCCTTGGCCTTGAGCTCCAAAGATTTGCATCCTTCTTTTCTCCTTGTGAAGAGCACTTGATCTTTGATTGTTCATGGGCTTACACCATCTTCATGGATGATGGCTTAGCTCCTCACTTGGATGTACTAACCATTCTTGTAATCATAACACTTAAGCACAAGGTTAGTATTTAGGTTTCATCAATTATCCAAAACCAAACTAGGGATTTTAGCGGCCTATGTACATCCACTTACGGTCATTCATTTTCTAACATAGAAGCGAGTAATATAAAAATCAATTTCACCTACACCATTTTTATACTATCTAATAGGTGAAGGTACATCCTATTCCCACCCGAAAATGTGTAGTATGAGGTTAGTTTCCATGGTCTACTCTTATCCGAGATAGACTTTTGGCAGAACCTCCCTGATCTTCTCCAAATACAATGTGTATTTGGAGAACAGGGGGAGATGATGCCAAAACACTTTCTCAGATAGGAGTAGACCATGGAAACTACCCCATTTACGCATTTGGTCTCAAAAAACATGGACAATTCGACACAGATGTGCTTATAGATATGCAGAGATCTGCAAATTTTCAACTGTATCTCTTTTGAACTAGGTTACGTGATCTACGAACATGATATGAAAAAGGGTCTTTTATGGCTCACCTTGCTATCTTGCAAATTAAAGTGACATGTTGAGGATGGTCATGGTGGCGTCGGATAGGGGAAGGCCGTAGCAGGAGTGCTGCGGTGGCCATGGTGGCGTCAGGGGAGTCTGTAGGCCGGCTGTCGACATCAGAGGAGTGCCATGGGGCTGGTGTTTATCTAGGCCGACGATGAATCGAGTGCCGGTGTTGGCGGGCAGCGGTGACGGTGTTGCGGGCTGGGGTGGAGCCCATGCAATGGCATCTTCGGTGGGCATGGGCGGTCTGGGCGGCTTCGCCAGCCACGGACAGGGGTGCCGCCAGCAGGTACGGCCGGGGGCGTCAGCAACGGGCAGGGGCGGTGTTGTGGGTATGTGCGTGGGTATGTGTGGCCCGGGGGTAGGCTGCGGTTTAAACGAGCGATTTTCAGAGTGTCCGTGATCTGGCACTCGTGAAAGGTCCTAAATGGTTAGAGATGGATGAATAGCCTAATTAAAATTCTACAAGCAACACTCAACCAAAGGGTTAGTACAATAAAAAGCAAAGTGAGTTTTGTGTTCGCCTACTCAAAATGAAAGCCTCCTAACCATTCTAGCTAAATCTCTAGTGTCACACAACAAGTCTAGTACACTAGGACTAACGAATCCTAGGTGGACAAGCTAGAAGAACTAACACTACAAAAGTAAATACGCAAAGGTACAAAGAGTAGTGAAGTGAGTTATACCGCCGAGTAGAGTAGATAGCCAATCACCAAAAGAATAATATACCAATACACTCGAAGGTGATGGTCACAAGAACTCCAAAGATCAACACAATGAAGATGATGATTTGTCCTCGAGGTTCATGTGCTTGTCGGCACACTACATCCTCGTTGTGTCGACCACTACTCGGTGGTTCGGTGGTTAATTGACAACCAATGTCAAGCTCAACAAATGAGCGCCATAAGAACCTACCATGAGCATGGTAACTCAATGACACGATCAATCCACTAAGGATAACTTTGGCTCTCCACCAGGGAAGGTACCAAACCCCTCACAAATCCACCAAGGATGGTCAGAGACAATCACCACTCCGCCAATCCTTCTTCACTGCTCCAAGCCATCTAGGTGACGACAATCACCAAGAGAAATGAGAGAAATCCATAGCCAACACGATCAACAAGTGCCAAGAGATGAAATGGATCAATGCAATGCACTTGGATTGATCTCTAGCTCACTATGAGTATGATTGATGTGACCAAGGTGAGTTAGAGTGCTTAGAGGGTGTTCACTAGGTGTACCAACAAGTTGGGGAACCAAGAGAGCAAGCAAGAGCCAGCCATGAGCTATTTATAAGTCCACACAAAACAATATATAGTCGTTACCTTCCTCTGCCTACCATCGGACGCTGAGCGTTAGACTCTCCGTCGGGACGATCGGACTAATTGTTCCAGTCCGACGGCCTTTAAACAACGAATCGTGCGCTGCCACGTGTTTCTTCCTGTTTGAAATTGACCATTGACATGCAACGGCTCTTAGCTCACGCGCTCGGACGACGGCGTCGGAGTCAAAACAATGCAGCCGTTGGACCAAAGAGAAGCATTGTCTGACGTTTCCAGAGAGCGACCATACAGCAAATTTGGTGTCAAACTCAGTCCGACGATGGCCACCGGACTAAGGTTCAGAGTCTAATGCCTTGAAAACGATTTCTCGCATGCTGGTACTACTCGTTGGACGGAGGGATTTTGGTCTGACGAACGGAAAACGGCGGTCCGACGCTCTCTCTCGCTATGCAGGGCAATTAGCCACCGAACGTTGAGGTTTAGTCCAATGCTTAGTGCACCTGGCGTCCGACGCACTATTTTCAATGAAATTGAGCCTGTGCCTCGTCCTTTGCTAGTGTGAACTTACACTTAGGTTATGTAAAACATTTTGCAAGGAGTGTTAGCCATTTTCAAGGTCTTTGCAAAGGTTCTGAGTTAACCACTAGATCTAAATGCAATGCATGATCTATATCAGCTAGTGGCACTTGATAACTGTCTTGACTATTGATAAACTCTCCTCTTATAGTACGTCTATCTATTCTAAACATGATCACACTCTCTATAGTGTCTTGATCACCAAAATGGAAAGAGCCCTATGGATTATACTTTTGCCTTGAGCTCTTCTCCAAATCCCAAGCCGAGGAGCAATTGATCCAACTTGATGATGGACTTACACCACTTGCATGGACGCTGTCACAGCTCCTCACTTGGTCCACTAATGATCCTTGTAATCATAACAGTTAGGAACATGGTTAGTTAATAGGTGTCATCAATTAGCTAAAACTAAACTAGGGCTTTCAACTCGGCAAAGAGTGGGTTTGTCGAGCACCCCTGATCTGGCACTCGGCAAAGGGTAGGGTTTGTCGAGTGCCCACTTTCTTGGCACTCGGCAAACATTTTTTAAAAAAAAATTCTTTCCTCTCTTTCTTTTACATAATGTTTTTACTAAATTTATTCGAATTTGCTTTTAAAATACCTTGTCTAATTCACTCAATAATGTACATTCGATGCTTCCATGAATATGAGACCATTATTTCATGCGGTTCTAACTCAAATTCAATTTATATCAATTAAAATATATAATTGTTTTTAAAAACTAAAAATATGAAATAGATTCAAAAAATACCAAAATTTCACATGAAAGAATCTATGTTGTCTATTGCCTATACAAAAAGTTATGAAGTCAAACTCCAACTCAATCGTCACTTCACTACGTGTTCCGACCCTTTTGCCACGTGACCCCATGTGCAACGCCTCAAATTGTGTTGTAATAGGGGGTTTTCGCAACATGTGTCCAAAACGGTGGCAATAGAGGGCATGTGTTACCACAAAAATAGTCCACTGCAATATTTATGCTCGTCGTTGCAAGAAGTGAGCTCTATAGCAACTGTTTTTTGTAACGTGTTGCTATATGTTACGACCATTGCCATGATACATTGTCATTGCATTTGTATTGCTTAGCGTTGCAACTATGTGGGGCTCTTGCAACCATAAAGGAAAGAGTTGCTATTGACTAAGTTTTTTTCCAAAATATGGTTGGGTTGCAATATTTATCATGACCATTACAATTAGGTTGCTGGCTATCGCAACTCATTAATAAAAATGATGCAATAGTATGTTGGTATTGCCACAGTTTTGATTCATTGTAAAAAGTACTCGCGTCCATTGCAATAGCTTGTTGTCTATTGCAACTAAAATTATTAGGTGAGGCAATAGTACGTACTATTGCCACAGATGTGTTTGGTTGCAACTAAAAACCAGTGTCTTATTAAGGGGAGGTATAATTGGATCGTGGGCTCTTGTAAAAGGGCCAGCCTGCATAAATACATCTCTGCTTCCTAAAAGAACTCTTGTAAAAGCCCCGATCTATCTACGTACGTCGACAATCCCTTGACGACATCGCAATCAACAGACGGTTCCCCTCCTTGGCGGCACGTGGAAGACATATAATTGAGGGCGCAATACCCTGACTAATACGTGAGGGCACGCGGTGATCGATCATCGAGCGGCAGCACAAGAAGCAGGTGCGTACATGACAAAATTGTTTAGGGCGCATATATTCTTAATTACGATTTGATCATATATATATATGGCACTTATAAGTTGATCATAATTGGTTTGTAGTCTTCGATTTTATAGTTATGTCATCTGCTCGCTCTTATATGTATATATATGTGAACTGTACTTATGTATATCTCTCTGTTGATTCAATTGTCATGCAGAAATTTTATCAGATCAACATAATATAATGTCATCTCATGATAACTCAACGAGTTGGATGCGCATGGACAGGTCTCATCCTATTTGGCAGGAGAAATTCCAAAAATTTATGGACACCACATTTGATGGGGCATCAACTGCAAAGTGTCCGTGTGCTAGCTGTCGATGCATGGTCTACAAAACGTGACGTGAAGTTCACCGACATGTTCTTAGTTATCGGTTTGATGAAAGTTTCATCAAAGAAGGGGAACATTATCCAAGTGATCAAGTCACCGACCTATCTAATATTGACGATGACGATGAAGGAGGAGGTAATGACATTGATCGTGGGAGGGAGCTGGTTGAAACATTAATCAGGGCTGCTGTGCATGGAAACATCATCCAAGCTCCAAATGAAGAGCCAAATGAGCGTGCCAAGAAGTTCTATAATTTACTAGAGGAGGCAAGACAGGAATTGTATCCTGGGTGCATAAGGTTTCTTTTATTGTGAGATTGTTTCAGATTAAGTACATGTATGGTATGAGTAACCATTGCCTAAGGAGCGTACTAAATCTATTCTCACTTGTGCTACCTGATGGACACTGTGTCCCAAACACGTTGGAGAAAGTGCAAAGTTTAGTTCAAGAGCTAGGTCTGGACTATGAAAATATACATGCTTTTGAGAATGATAGCGTATTATTTTGGAAGAAAAATGAAAAACTGGACAAATGCCAAGTTTGTGGTGAGTCTAGGTGGAAGGATGATGGTGCAGCAAAGGGTGATGATGATACTAGTGACACTACCAGTACAACAAAGAAGTGTTTTCCACGCAAAATCCTTCGTTATTTCCCGCTGATTCGTCGGTTGCAGAGATTATATTTGCGGGTGACCACATCATCAGAGATGAGATGGCACAAGGAGAATTGGTTCGTGATGGCAGAATGCGTCAACCAGCAGACTTCCTAGCATGGAAGCACATTGATGAAAAGTTCAAGTGGCTTTCATCCGATCCTCGTAATGTTAGGCTAGCTCTGGCATCTGATGGGTTCAATCCATTTGGGATGATATGTACAACATATACCATTTGGCCTGTGATCATAATCCCTTATAATTTGCCGCCTTGGTTGTGTATGAAACAACCTTATTGGATGATGTCGATGTTGGTTCCAGGACCAAAATACCCTGAAAACAATATTGATGTATATTTTCGTCCACTCACCGATGAGCTTAACGAGTTGTGGAACGATGGTGTTGAAACATGGGATGCAAAGGAAAAGAAGAATTTTACTCTACATGCTCTTCTACTGTGGACAATCAATGATTTTCCAGCATATGCAATTTTATCAGGTTGGAGCACCAAAGGCAAGTTTGCTTGTCCATATTGCAACAAGGATATAGATTTCTTGTGGCTCAAATGTGGGTCGAAGCATTGCTACATGGGACATCACCGCTTTTTGCCATCTACATAGGTAAGATTCCTAGTTGACATGTTTATATATTATTGTCTTTTTAGTTTCTAGTTATTTAATGAATTCACCATCCAAACATAGGTGGCGCAGGAATAAGCTCAGCTTTAATAATAGAGTGTAAATGAGGGAGACTCCTCAACCATTGACTGGCCAACAAGTGAGGGAACAATTTCAATCTTTTGACCAGGTCATCTTTGGTAAAACGACAAGAAAGAGGAAGCACCGTGATGAAGAAAATAGATGGCACAATTGGAGGAAGAAGAGTATTTTTTTTGAATTGCCTTATTGGAACTCATTGCTTATAAGGCATAATTTGGTTGTGATGCACATTGAGATGAACATCTATGAGAGCATTTTGGGAACATTGCTTGAAATTGATGGTAAATGCAAGGACAGTGAGAAGGCCCGGCTTGACATCTTGGTATGAGGAAGGATCAGCATCTTGTGATGGGAAATCGTAAATATACTATGCCACTAGCTTTGTATTTATTATCTAAGGACGAGAAACAAATTTTATGCATCTTTCTAGAAGGAGTGAAGATGCCCGATGGGTTTGCCTCCAATATAAAGAGATGTGTTGATGTGAAAGCTTGCAAGGTTGCTGGACTAAAAACTCGTGACTACCATGTTGTTCTACAGAAGTTGTTACCTTTGATTATACGCAGCATTTTGCCACCGCATGTTGTGGTCCCATTGATTGATCTTAGTAGGTTCTTCAGTGCCCTTTGTTCAAAGGAGCTACTGCCGGAAGATCCTGATAAGCTTAGCAGTTCCATCAGAGAGACTCTTTGTCGCCTTGAGATGGTATTCCCACCTGCATTTTTTGACATCATGATGCATCTGCCGGTTCATTTAGCAGAAGAGGCTAAACTAGGAGGTCCTATGACTTATAGATGGATGTATCCAGTCAAAATATATTTACATATACTAAAAGGCTATGTTAGGAACAAAGCACATCCCGAAGGTTCAATAGCCGAGGGATATATCTCCGAAGAATGCTTGACCTTTTGTGCTCGTTTCTTGGAAGATGTTGACACCAAATTGAATCAGGCAGATCGTCATGAAAGCGCCGCCGTGAAAGAGCCACCATCTGGGCTCAGCGTATTTAGTGAAATTGATTATAACAAGAATGGTTTTAGTTTGGAGTTAATTGATAAAGAATAGTTACTCAAGATGAGGCACTACATTGTAACCATTTGTGAGGAGGCACAAAATTGGGTGAGTAAGTTCTATTATCTAGCATTATTAATTTTACCATTTTAGTACATACTACTAATTATTTTAAGCTTTGTTTACAATGCAGTGAGCATATGGAGGAACTCAGGAAGGATGGTACCAGAAACCTTGATAAATGACACAAGGAGCAATTTATACATTGGTTTAAGGACAAAGTGAGTACTAATTAATTTTTTAATACTGATGGCCAGAAGACCACGTATATGTAATTTATTCACTGGCCCCTGCTTTTATTGTATTGGGTTCTGCAGATTTCCATGCAAATTAACAAAGGATTAAATATTGACCCCTTACTATATTCCCTTGCTAAAGGACCAGACCATAGAGCCCGGGTGTTCAATCGATACTTTATCAATGGTTTCTTTTCCGAACCGCTTCTACAGAGAAAAGGCTGAGCACACGAAATAGCGGTGTTTGTGTGAAGGGTGATGCCAGCACCGGCAATATGACATGGTATGGAGTCATTAAAAGGGTCATCACTCTTGATTTCCCCAATGCAAATGAAGTTGTTTTGTTTGAGTGTGACTGGTATAATGTACCAGCTGCAACTACTAGCAAAGGAAAAGGATATAAGAAGGATGAAAATGGGATTATTGAGATTGATACTAGTCGTTATCGATATTCTAATGACCCCTATATTCTGGCACAAGCTGAATTAGTTTTCTATGCTGAAATCCCAAGCAAGCCGGGTTGGTGTACTGTTGTTGCAATGAAGCCTAGAAACTTGTTTGCCATGTCAGAATCATCTGTTGATGAGAGCAAAATAGACATAAGCTTGCTGGACGTGGGAGTGCAAGACATGAGTAATGAAGTACATCAACGTATGGATTTGACAAATTGGAGGAGACCAAGCATGGCAGGCTGAAGTGGAGATTCAAGGGTTATTAGTATAGCGATTTCCCAATCTGTTCGTGAACCAAATCATGCAGACTTGCTTGATGCTAAAGACGATGAAACATAATTGATGATGGTGTCGTTGCACTAGCTACAACCATTGGAGTAGGCGAGGATGATGATTTCTTTGTTTAACTCTGTATGGATTAAGACATCTTTATTAGTAATTGTTGCTTTTTTGTCCACCTGGATGCATTACATACCTTCGGTTAAGTCATTTTTATGAGAGATTGTTGTTTTTTTGAACATGTAATGTAGACTTATGTGAGCATGAGTTATGATTTCATGTGCACATTGCATGCTTCTACCAGCCCCCAGCACATGCAGACACTAGACAGCCCCCGGCACATGCAGACACTAGCCAGCTCTCAGCACATTGCAGCCGACTAGCAGCACTACTGGCTAGGCCATATAGCACATTCGATCGATTGGTTACAGAGACAATAGATCAAACTAACATCATATATAACTATATATAATTAGATACATATGTATATATAGAAAGGCACTAGGCCCCTACCACAGAGTTGTTTGCAAAGCTAGCAAATCAACTACCAGCATTAGTGTTTGCTTCCACACACACACACACACACATATATATATAAAGTACTTCAAAAGAGACTTATAATCCCCAGCTAGAAACCACTCCAAAAGAGACTTATAATCCCCACCACAACTAGAGACTTCACACTGCACTGGTCTTCTTCATCAAAGTCCATCATCCAGGTCCTTCCTGATGTTGGCATGTATATTTTGCAGCTTCTTTTTAAGAAACTTTTTTATCTTTTCAGACATGTGATCTATGTAGGCATCGATATTGACCCATGCAATGTCCAGCCAGAAGCACACAGCATCATATTCAGGTTCACCATCAGACTCTATTTCACCTGGCTCTTCATAGTCATCTTCATCAGCTGAACAAGGCTGCAAGCATGGAACATAACTATTAGAGTTAGCTACGACAACACTGAACATATAACAACACTGCAGATAAGAGTATAACTAGTAACTATTCACAAATCACAGTTCACAGTTCATTACAAAGCATAACATTTTAAAGTTCATTTCAACAAAGGCAAGGTTAAGCTATAAGTATTTCACATAACTGAACTTAACTGATCGATGCCAAATTCTTCACTATTACCACATAAGCAATCACATAGGCAAACACAACAAAATTGATCGATGCCAACTATTTCAAATAAGCAAAGATAAGAAAATCAGGTGACCAGAGACCTGTTGCTTAACTGAACTTAACTAATCGATGTCAAATTCTTCACTGTTATCATATAACCAGAGAACAGTTCCTTAAGTGAACTAGCATAGCAGGTTACCTAGAAAATCAATTAACTATAGAACAGTTCCTTAATTGAAGTTAACTGAACGATGACAAAATCTATGCTATTATCACATAACCAAAAACAAGAAAATCAATAACACAACACTTGGCTAACTGAAATACTATAGCAGGTTAACTAGAAAATTAATTAACTATAGAATCATGTTACTCGAGATTCACACATATCCAGGCCATCACAATAATAAAGCAGTTCAACTCAATTAGCAACAATGCAATCAGCATCAATAAATTCCTATTTTCAAATTACAGGCTAATCAAAACCCTAATCATGAGAACAATAATTAACATAACTAAGAAACATAATCTCAAATTAATCCCTAATTGAGACCCTAATCCAAACTAGAAAACCCTAATTTCAAATTAAAGTCTAATCAAATCCCTAATCCAAACAGGAAAACTAATTTCACCTTGTTTTTAGTGGAGGAGGTGCAGCCCGAGAGTCGCTTGATGCCACCGGCTGGGACCTTCTGCTTGAATCGTGAGGGCGTTGGTCCTAGGGGCCCCTTGTCACTAGGGAAGGGGGTCGTCTTCTTGGCCGAGGCGGACGAGGCACCTCATCTTCCCTCCGCCCAGTCAAGATCGCCTTCATCAAGGATGACCTCGTGTAGTGCATATGCTGCACGTCGAGCTTCACGTCTTCCTCGGAGTCGGCCGGGCCTCCCGACGCCGATGCATTGGCCCCATGGCGGCGCTGTGACTCCCCTATCCGGGGTTCAGAGGAGACGAAATGTCCCCGCGAGTTCCGCTGTTGCCTCCTACGCTTACAGGAAGCCATCCCCCTCCTTCGCGCTTGTCGCCTCCGGCCGCCGCTCAATCCGCCTCACCGCGCTCGCCGCCTGGTGGAATCAGGAAAGGCGCGTGGTTTGTTGGAAATGGAACTGTCGCCCCCAACACCGTTGGTAGAAGGGCTTAAAGATGGGCTGGCAAATTTTTTCTGGACCAATGTACCCCTCGAATTTAGTCCTTAATATGAATGCCTACTCAAATTTTTTTTGGATTGTGTATGTTGCTATGAATAAATAAATAAAAGATAGATATATTTTAGGTAAATGAATGCCTACTCAAATGTTGCAGAGATAAATAAATAAAAGATAGATAAATTTTTTGGGATATGAATCCCTACTCAAATGTTGCAGAGATAAATGAACCAGCACAAACCAGCATCGGCACAAGAAACTAGCCAGAACCAGCACCAGCCCAAACCAGCCGAACAGGGTGAATAATTAAAATATAGATATATTTCAGGTAAATGTACCACAGTAGTGCCAATCCATCTTCTTCACTAAACACTACATTAGTTGTCCATCAGTCGGAACCGCACAAGCACAAGGCTTGCACACAAAAACAGTACTTAACTGATTACATAAGTTGTGATCAAGTCATGACACAGTTGACCAACTATATAGGTTATATACACTATATCTATCCTAGCTAGGAACCATCTTCTTCATCTTTCATCCCTTGCGTGGCAGGAAGAGGAGCCGGAGGAGGCTGGTGTCCGGTGATACTTGCGCTTGAGCAGGACACGCATATTCTCGGCCTTCCGCTTGAGCTGTCAATTCACAAAGGAGCAAGTTAACATATATATATATATAATTGAAATTTAGGAATCTTAAGCTAGAGGAGCCATATATCACCTCCTTATTCATCTGGACAGGTCATTCTCCGGTCTCCTCATCTCTGTTATGAGAAAAGCTGTAATGAATTGCAATCTTCTTACTGATCACGAACACATGGTCGTGATCTAGAACATTCATTAACAAAATCAGAGTAAGTTTAGAATCGCAAACATGAATGATTGCAAGTTAAATTTTTTCTGTGGCTGTTATCTAAAAATTAAATAGCTTGCTAAATCAAATAGAAGACAAATGGGACAGGTTTATGTTCCAGAAGGCTGCTGATGACTGGAATGGCGAGGCCCTAAAACTCCAAATAAAAATTAACATGAATTATTACAAGTGCTAAATTAATCTTAATCAATTCAACACAGACTTAGAATCCATTCCATACTATATGAGTATTGAAATACTTTAACATGAATTGATTGCAAGTGCTAAATTAATCTCAATCAAATCAAATCATACATAGAATCCATTTCATACTATATATAGTTACCATTGAAACAAATTAACTTTGGCCGGATTGCAAGTTCTAAATTAATGTGAATCAATTCAAAACAGACTTAGATTCCATTTGATACCATATATAGTCAGTATTGAATAATTTAACATGAATTGATTGTAAGTGCTAAATTAAACTTTGTAACTGATTACTACTACTGACTAGAAGCAGATTATTCAATGATACAAACTACTGAACGTTCCACATCAATACACATCCCAAATCCAAACTAGAAGCAGATTGCTAATACTGAACATTCCACCTCAATGATACACATGCCAGTTGCTAATATCCGCACAAGAAAATTAAAAAATCTAATCTGCCATGTGAATATTCTAAACAGTAACCAAAAGAAAACCCTAACCTCCGGGCCCAGAAGCTCCACCGCCTGCACGGGGTTCGCATGGCCGTGGTGTTGCTCGAAGCCAAAAGGAACTTCGGGAAGCACCGCCGCTTCCGCTTCCGCTTGAATACTTTGGCTCGGCCGGTTGGACGTCGTCGTGCCCCTCCTATGCCGCGTGAACCGTCCCCTCCTGTCTCGGTTCTGCTGCACCGAGTGGTGCTGCTGCTCTGTTGGTGGCGCAGCAATGGCGGCCGTAGGACGGGAGGCGGGGGCGTGGTTCTCGCTAGAGCTGGTTGCGCCGACCATGTCGGCAATGGAGGAAGGGGCGAAGGAAACGAGAAAGACGACAAGTCGGAGTTGATCGGATTGATTGGGGACAAAGGGGCGAGACGTAGGGAGTGGAACCACCGTCGTGCGGCGCCTCTGTTTTCATGCATGTAAAGGTCGCGTTTAGTGACCATTCGCTGACTCATGGGCCCCAGCATCATTGGACCCAGGCGTCAGTAAGGCTTAACATAGCCAATTGGGTGTGACATTTTTTTAAAAAATTGAGTATGTTATGTTACTGAGAAATGTAGGGGACAAACTGCATGCAGAGTTAACCATTGGCGGACCCAGAGTTGACCTAAAGTGACACGGACATGTGTGAGAGATATGTGCCTTGTAAGCATGTGCATCACCACTATCTCAGAAACAGTTGAAATTTTTTTCTTAACACTATACACATAAATGATGTGTCCACGCAAGTTTTTATATTTTTTTAGGTAGCTTAGCTTATTTTACCATTTGTCCTTCAGGAAATCAACAAATAATCACAGTGATAGGTAAACTTGATCTGAAAATTGCACAGATGCACACAACTCCATGATATACCTACATGATCATCCCAAAAAAGTTTCAAATGGTTTGGATGAAGTTGTACTACACATCCACTAAACGGATGAACATCTGTTACTTAGTGACAAGGATGACATGTGTGAGAGATGTGTGCCCTTGAAAGCATGTGCATCACAACTTTCTCAGAATCAGTTGAAACTTTTTTCTCAATACTTGACACCTAAACGATGTGTCCATGCAAGTTTTTAGATTTTTCTAGGTAGCTTAAGTTATTTTACCATTTAGCCTTCAGGAAATCAACAAATAATTACAGTAATAGGTAAACTTGGTCTGAAAATTGCAAAGACGCAAACAACTCCATGGTACACCTACATGATCATCCCAAAAAAGTTTCAAATGGTTTGGATAAAGTTGTACTACACATCCCCAAAAAGTTGAACATCTCTCACTTAGTGACAAGGACATGTGTGAGAGATGTGTGCCCTTGAAAACATGTTTATCACCACTTTCTCAGAATCAGTTAAATTTTTTTTCTCAACACTAGACGCCTAAATGATGTGTCCATGCAAGTTTTTAGATTTTTCCAGATAGCTTAGGTTATTTTATCATTTATCCTTGAGTAAATCAACAAATAATCACAGTAATAGGTAAACTTGGTCTGAAAATTGCACAGATGCACACAACTCCATGATACACCTACATGATCATCCCAAAAAAGTTTCAAATGGTTTGTATAAAGTCTCATGTTTGTTATTGAATTGATGCAGCCATTAAATATAGCACATTTTCAATCAAAATTAAAAAAATCCAAAGAGCCTCGCGGCCTGCCTCCTTGCGAAACAGAGGCGCTAGATTTCCCGCGCCCTGTAATACCTCTGGTATTACGGATTAATTAATCTGCCATGTCATCATGTTTAAATTAATTTCATGCATATAATTGTGCTTAGGATCTTTAGAGTGGTTTGATGTTGTTGTAAATGATTACGTGATTAAAACACTAATTGAAAACAAAAATAAAAATAAAAGAAAAATTCAGATTAAGCCCTAATTTGATCCCAAAACCCTAATTCAAAAATTACTTGGAATCTTGTGAAGATGTCTTAATAAAAGTTGTAGATATTTTAAAATGGAACAACTTTTATTTTTGGATATTTTGAAGTTATAACGTGGAAATTCAAATTAAACTCAAAATAAAGCTTTAAAATTTGAATTTGAATCTTCACTTCAAAAATTAGGAAGAATCTGACAAAACACCCTTAATAAAAGTTGTAGGTATCTACAAATGGGACAATTTTTATGTTTACAGAATTTTAAGTTGTTATAAGAATTTTGGAGAATTTCAGCAAATTGCATTTGAATTTCAAATTTCCCTTTTACCCCCTTTCTAATATTTTTCAAACTGAGCCGAATTTGAAAATGATGCCATAACCAAAAATGATCTACATGAAATTTGCCACAACTTTCATTTTAGGTAATTCATCTGAATCAAATTGGAATAGCCATCATTGTGTGATATAGGGTTTGACTATAGCTTAGTAGCTACAGTACCGTTCCCCCTCCTTGGTACGCTGCTCGGGCAGCGCACGTACGCGTGTGCACCGCACCGCCCGCCGGCGTTGTCCGGCCGGCCGAGGCCCGGCCACCGCTGTGTCTGGGTCGCAGAGGGGGCCCCGGACCAAGCCTGATCCTATCCGCTCGCCTTCTAACCTTTAAAGGCGATGAGCACAGCCCCTTCCTCATCTTCTCTATTCCGGCCGCCGGCAAGAACCTTGCGGTCTTGACCGAAATTCGCCGATGTCGAGCCAGCTCCACCCTCTCAGTCCCAAAGCCAGCTAGCTAGTTTCCTTGTGCACCACTAGAGCCGCCTGTTGAGGTTTGTTGCGGTCGGGATACTGCGCGGCTGTTCTTCTTCTTCCTCCACTCCGACCGAGCGCCGCCGTGGGCAACCTCGACGCGGCCGGCTCGTCTCAGTGAGTCTCTCGCCGGTAATGCTTGTGTTCTGTGTTCCTTGTTGCGTCGTGACGCTCATATACGTGATGGTTTCTTGTTTGGAGCTCAGGGCACGTCGGAACGCCCCTCGCCATCGTGACCGGAACTGCTGCCCTCGCCACCGCCGTAGCGTTTTAGCCTCTACGTCACCACCGAGTCACTCAGCTTGTCGTGCTTGGCCTTGGTGAGATACCGTACCCCTATGACACTTTGCCTTAGCCGCTACCGCACCGGTTCCCCGGAAACATGGCCGTGCCGCCGCGGTCATGAACGCCGAGCCGCCATGGGCGAGCTCGTGCTCGTCGAAGGCGCCTAGCTTCCTATTTTGGGGTCCTGGGTTGCTTGCTATGCCATCAGGGACGCAGTCGGGTGTTTGGCTTCACATCGGGGTTCACCGACGGCGAGCTCCGCGGCGGGCCCATCGTCCGCGCACGTGCGCGTGGGTGCGCAGGGGAGCGGCGTGAGGGATAGAGAGACTGGCGGGTGGGGTCGGCCTGTCAGTGACCCAGGGAAGGAGAGAGGGAGCGCGGGCGAGCGCGCGGGCTGGATGGGCCGGTTTGCCGTTGTTGGGCCGAACTGGGCCGAAGTAGCGTTTTCCTTTTTCCAGTGATTTAGTTTAGCTTTTCCATTTTTAAATCAAAATGAATAGAGCTGCTGTTTCATCTTTTTAGTAGAATAAATACACTGTTTCAAATTTTATGAAAATAATTGTATATGCTCTGCTCAGTGTGTAGTATTTATCAAAAATATAAAATAGTGATTTCGGACACTTTCTGCACAAACAAAAATCAGTACATTAATTGATAAATGGAACTTTGATGAATTTTAATTAATTCTCTGTAACTCCAAAATCATGAAATTTGGTTTGGTACTGTTTTAGGTCAAAATCTATCTGTTGGTGAAGTTTGGTATCAAATGAAAAAAATTTAGTTGTTTATTAATTGAATGTTTGATTAATTGGTTAATAATAGGAATAGGAAATAAAGATAAATAGGATATTGTATGATTTTTGGATTGATTGTGGTTCTAGGTCAATTACCCTTATGACCTAGTGCAGGATGAATTAGAATAGTCATGGTTAGCTTGAGGTAGGGTTATGATCATGTGTGTATTATTTATTATCGAATCATGTCTGTCATTTCATGTTGCATCGCATTGAAGCATTCATCATTGCATGCGTGTAGTGACCGAGAATCCAGAGGTAAAAAGTGAAGTGACTGCTGAGGAGACTGCTCCTGAATTTGTGCCAGGCTTCGATATCTGTGGCACCGATCCCGACCCGACTCTCTACGCACTTCAAGGCAGGCCCCGGTGCATTTACCCCTCATTATATTTAAAATGTTTATCACTTGAGTTAATTTACTGCATTAGGTTAATAGGAGTTAAGTGATAACCTATTGATGCATTACCTTTCCTTGACCACTGATTATACCTGAGAAACTGATTTAATTAAGTACTGAAAAATGCTTAGCTCTGCTTAATTGAATTAGATTTGCATAAAATGTTATTTTGTACTATGATGATATGCAAACAATGAATCATTAAATGGGATTGGTATTGTCCTCGTTGTTGGCGGTGTACTTGGCCAGTCCATTGTCATCGATGGGGATGGGGTTTCCATGTGGTGGCCATATGTTTGGGTTAGAGTCCCAACTTATAGTCGCCAGCGGAAAAGGGATGTGAAAAGTAGGTGGTCACCAGTGTACTTGGGTTAGAGTCCCAATGCATGGTTTTCAATGGAAAAGTTTTAGGGACCATTCGTTGTCGGCCTGCTGTGATCGAGACTTTGCAACTAGCCATATACTACGGGAAGCCCTATCTCTGGTAGCTCTATTGCTTGAACTGACAACCACACACTGGGAGTGCAGAGATGGCGAGAGTAGCATGTACCCTCGTGGCCGGTGTGCCTAGAGACGAGAGGAGTACTGTGCTCTCGGGTGGCGCAGGACCGGTTCAGGGATAGAAAAGCCGTGGTAGACGGGGTTGATATATGCAAGCTTAGGTGCTACATATACAGTGTGATTAGGGATCCCCAGCTGGATACTAATCGATTCGAATCGTCGTTGCTCCTCGGTTATGGAGACTTGATCCACTGACTTGCATCGAAAAGTGGTTCGGAAGTAGGATGTTTTTGAGAATGAATAAGTAATTGGCTTTGAAGGATATACGTGAAAGGATTGTGAACTACTAATATTAATTATTAATAATGTTGAGTAAAATATTGAAAGCAGGATTAGTAATGCTCTTTCCGCAAAATACCTTGACTCTTGCTAAAGCCTTACCTTGACTCCCCTCAGCCTGCATTCCTGAGGCTCATTCCTTTTTCTTAGTCGGGTAAGTCTTGCGGAGTACCCCAGTACTCAAGGTTTGTTAACCCCGTTGCAGGTAGTCAGCAGCAGGAGGTTTGTCTTGCCCCTTGCTGTGTGACCATCATCCAAGATAGCGAGGAAGAGTAAAGTGAACCCGTGGGCAAGGTTCGTGTTACATCTATCTTATTATATTATGTTGTTGTTCTACTGCTACTGCTACTATTTGAACTTTGGTCTGTAATAACTGTATTTAAATTCTATTTGAACAACCGGTTTGTAATCTAAGTACTATTTAAATATTTCGCACTTTTACTCTAATGTATTTTATTATGAAATGTTGTAATCCTGTAATGGCTTCGCAATAGGATCCTGTCGGAGAAATGGGTGCTGAGGTAACCCGACAGATCCTCCTAGATCATCTGAGACACGGGCCCGGCTGTCAGAGGTCATTAGTGACAATGACAGGTGCCTGTGGGCCATGTGATTTAAGCGGTTCAATTACAGCTGGTATCAGAGAGTTCCATTGCTAAATCATTATGGTATTACTTTGCAAAACTTCAAAATGTTTTGGATCATAAAAATTTAAATTGCTATTTTGGTCCAAATTGCTTATTCTTATCCTATTTCGTAAAATAGTTATGGTAGCATGTGGAACAACTTTATTAGTAGCCCTATGTTAAGTTTATTTATGCATTTATTTATCTTGCATTGAGTTAAAATTCGTAAGTACGATTCATGCATCATGATTAATCATTATGTTAATACTTCCTCCTTAAAAGTTGGGTATACGGGTTAGGATTTACCAAACCTATTCTTGCTAGCCTTTTATATCTTTGCTAATCCATACTTACCTTCCAGCTGGCACGCTGCAAGCTCACTGCTCACAAGATGATAGGTCCCAGGGGAGTGCCGCGCCACCAGCTGGTGCCACGTGACGGAGAGGAGGCTTCTGGTAGCCGCTGTCCCCGCCGCAGTCGCAAGGAATTGAAAGCGGAGATTAAGGAGCTTAAGAGGGAGGTGAAGCTCATGTAGGAGGACTTCAGAGTGGCTCATGTTAACCACTACAGGGATGTGAGACTGAACAACAAGCTGCGCCAGGAGAATGCCCATCTGACTCAGGAGAGAGATGAGTCCTTGGAGAGTGAGGATGTGGCCCGTGCAAGGGCCCATTGGTATGAGAACTATCCGGAGCACCTCGAGGGTTACAACGATGCTCTACATGAGGAAGATCCTTAGGATGGCATGGTTGTGGGACCTAAGGAGGAGGAGTATGACGAGGAGGCAACCGAGGATGACTTTGAGGAGGCAGATGATCGCATGGAGGATGTGATCATGGAGGATGATGACGAGGAGGTGATCATCATCAACGATGACTAGACTAGTCTTAGGACTAGGAGTGTCAGCCTATCTTTACCTTTTGTGTTGTAATGTTATGTGCCAAGAACCTTAGTTTGGGTTGGGAACTTGTTAAGTCTTAGCCGTGTTCTTTAAGTATCGTTTAAGTCTTGTAATGTTTAAGTTTGAACCGCTACTATGTTTCGTTAAGTAATGTTAGTTCTAAATTTGGTGTGCAATTAAACAGATGCCTGTCCATACCCGCTCAACTGGTACCTCTGAGGATGGAAACGCTCCCAACCCACCGCCTATACCACCAACCTTGGCCGATGCTATTGCAGCCTTGGCCAATGCCGCCAATGCAATGGCGCAAAACAGGGACAACCGTGGTGGGCGTCGTGGCCGCCGCGACGATGATGAGACAACATATGTGGATTTCACAGATACCCGTCCACCTGTGTTCACCAAGGCTGATGAGCCATTGGAAGCTGATGATTGGCTCCGCACCATGGAGCAAAAGTTCAGTCTGATTCACTGCACGGAGACACAGAAGCCCCTGTTCGCAGCACAGTAGCTGCGAGGTCCTGTCAGTGCTTGGTATGCAAATCTCCTGGCAGCTCAACCTGATGGACACCAAATGACCTGGGCAGAATTTTGTGAAGCTTTTCGTGCCCACTACATTCTAGCTAGTGTTATCAAGATGAAGCTTGATCATTTTCTGGCCCAGCAGCAGAAAGATTCTACCGACATGCAGTATGTTGGGCAGTTCAATCATCTGGCGCAGTATGCTCCTGAGCACACTAACACTGACCAGAAAAGGAAAGACTGTTTCATCAGGGGTCTGAATTACAAGATTCAGCGAATCTTGTCCAACAACCTCCACTGCACCTACCATGAAGCTATCAACATAGCCATTGCCTATGAAGAGAGTGACCATAAATACCAAGAGGAGAAGAAGAAAAAGAAAGCGGGGTCATCTGGCGGCCAGAAGCGTCAGAAGCTCATTTACCACCCCACTCACCACTCTCGTTCACCCTACCCACAGCAGCAGGTTGTTGTTCGTACTGCTGCTACCTCTCACACCTCCAACCAGCAAAACACCACTCAGCCGAATGCCCCTGGCGTTCGTGTCACCACCTCGCAAGTCAACTACAACCACCCGTGCTACAACTGTGGCAAGATGGGCCACTGGGCCCGTGACTGCCCGAATCCCAAGCAGTACAACCAAAATGCTCAGAAGGGTCATGGCCATCAATAGCAGCAGAATCAACAGCATGGTCATCAGCAGCATGCTTAGAAGGGAAAGGTGGTCAAGAAGGCAGGCCACGTCTACTACACACAGGTTAATCAGATCCCAGAAGGTGAACCCGTCATGATGGGTAGGTTCCCTGTCGCAAGTCACCCTGCAATTATGCTTTTCAATTCCGGTGCATCTCATTCATTCATCAATCGCACTTTTTTTGTCAAGCATGAGATACCAATTGGGGAAATAAAGAAAAATTTCCTAATACATTCGCCCGGGGGGCGTATAAATACTAAGGAGGTAGTGCAACAAGTACCTATAGAACTGGGTGGGCATATATTCCCTACCACCATGATAGTACTCAAGTATCAGGACATAGATGTGATATTAGGCATGAATTGGATGTATCAGCACAAGGCTCTCATTGACGTGTTAAATAGAACCATCAGGGTAAACTTGCCTAATAGTTCAACCCAACTCCTCATCCAACTTCCAATCCCTCAAAGAGCAGTTGGTAGAATATGTGCAACCGCAGTCAAAGAAGTGCAGGATATCCCAGTGGTCTATGAATTTCCGGACGTGTTCCCTGATGATTTGCCTGGTTTGCCACCTGATCGTGATTTGGAGTTTGCTATTGAGCTAAAGCCTGGAACTGCACCAATATCCCGTAGAGCCTATAGGATGCCTCCCAAAGAACTGGCAGAACTGAAAGTTCAGTTGCAAGATCTACTAGATAAGGGTTTCATTAGACCTAGCTCATCACCATGGGGTTGCCCTGCTATCTTTGTGAAAAAGAAAGACAAGTCCCTCCGACTCTGTGGTGATTACCGTCCACTCAACGAGGTCACCATCAAAAATAAATACCCTTTACCTCGTATTGACCTACTCTTTGACCAACTAGCTGGAGCCAAAGTGTTTTCAAAAATTGACCATAGGTCTGGCCACCACCAAATAAAGATCCCTCCCAAAGACATTCCAAAAACAGCATTCACCACCAGATACGGCCTATATGAGTATCTAGTCATGTCCTTTGGCCTAACCAATGCACCTGCCTATTTCATGTACCTAATGAAATCCGTCTTCATGCCGGAGCTCGACAAATTTGTGGTCGTGTTTATTAACGACATCCTTGTCTACTCCAAAACCCCCGAAGAACATGCCAACCATCTCCGTGTTGTCCTGTCTCGTTTGAGAGAACATCAGCTTTATGCCAAGTTCAGCAAGTGTGAGTTTTAGTTGGACAGAGTCCCGTTTCTCAGGCATATTTTGTCGGCTGAAGGCGTATCCGTCGATCCGAGTAAGGTGGAGGAAATGTTGAATTGGAAGCCACCAACTACGGTACATCAAGTCCGCAGTTTCATGGGAATGGCGGGATACTACCGTCGCTTTATTCTGGACTTTTCTAGAATAGCCAAGCCTATTACCGGGTTGTTGAAGAATCAGGTCAAGTTTGTCTGGTCACTGGAATGTGAGAAAGCTTTTCAGATGTTGAAGAGATTGTTAACCACAGCACCAGTCTTAGCTCAGCCCGATATCGAAAAGCCGTTTGACGTGTACTGTGATGCTTCTGGTACCGGTCTTGGTTATGTCTTGATGCAAGAAGGTCGAGTCATTGCTTATGCTTCACGGCAACTCAAGCATCATGAAGAGAACTACCCCACCCATGACTTGGAGTTAGCAGCTGTAGTGTATGCCTTGAAGATCTGGCGTCATTATCTGCTAGGCAGTACTTGCAATGTCTGCACTGACCACAAGAGTTTGAAGTACATATTTATCCAAGAAGAGTTGAATATGAGGCAAAGAAGATGGCTCGAGTTGATCAAGGATTATCATATTGAGGTACATTATCACCCTGGTAAGGTGAATGTGGTCGCCATTGCACTTAGTCGCAAGGTTCACTGCAATTGTCTGACAATGAAACCCCGAGACCTTTCCTTGTGCTATGAGCTGGAAAAGTTGGGCATGGAAATAGTTCCACAGGGCAGTCTAGCCAACATCAGCATTGAGACACCTATCCGAGATGAGATTATTGCTACTCAAAAGGGAAACAATGGAATCAAGCACATTAAGGAGAAAGTTCAAGCCGGCAAGGGAGATTGTTTCAGGATTGATGATGAAGGTGTCGTGTGATTCAAGGATCGTCTGGTAGTCCCAAAGATACCTGAGTTGCATCAAAAGATCCTCGATGAAGCACATTTAACAAGATTCTCCATTCATCCAGGAAGCAACAAGATGTATCAAGACTTGAGACAGAAATTCTGGTGGACTAAGATGAAGATAGAAATTGCTCGGTATGTGGCCAGGTGTGATACCTGTCAAAAGGTGAAAGCTGTGCATATGAAGCCCAGGGGAGAGCTGCAACCATTGCCTGTCCCTACATGGTAGTGGGAGGATATCAGCATGGATTTCATCGTGGGTTTGCCCAAGACATCCAGAGGCTTTGATTCCATCTGGGTCATTGTGGACCGTCTCACCAAGCAAGCTCACTTCGTGCCTATGAAGACTGCATATACTGCTGCAGTAACAGAACCGCCTAAATCACATGGCCCACAGGCACCTGTCATTGTCACTAATGACCTCTGACAGCCGGGCCCGTGTCCCAAATGATCCAGAAGGTCCTGCCGGGCTACATTAGCGCCCGTTTTCCTCCGACAGGATCCCATTGCGAAGCCATTACAGAATTACAACATTTCATAACAAATTACATCAGAGTAAAAGCACGGAAAGATTATAAAGTACTTAGATTACAAACCATTTGTCCAGATAAGATTTAGGTGCAATTATTATAGACCATAAATAAAAGTAAGTAGCAGTGGAACTACGATACAACATAATTAAACATTTATTAAAAAGAACCCTGCCCATGGGTTCAACCTTACTCCTCCTCACTTCCCTCTTGGACCACTGTCACACAGCATGGGGCAAAACAGACCTTCGACTACTGTATCCCTACAACATGGGGTTAACAAACCCTGAGTACTGGGGTACTCCGCAAGACTTACCCGACTAAAGAAAAAGAGTGAGACTTAGGAATGCAGGCCGAGGGGAGTCAAGGTAAGGCTTGAGCATGAATCAAAGAGTTTTTGCAGAAAAGCTTTATTATCCAATCTTCATATTTGATCCTGATTTTATTTTAGTCATAACACAATATTCCAAATTTATCATCATATTACATCATACTTTCCAATTCTTTAATCATTCTCAAAACACCTAGTTCCGAACCACTTTTCAGTTGTAGGTCAAAGGATCAAGTCTCCATATCCGAGGAGCAACGACGATTCGAATCGATTAGTACCCAGCTGGGGATCCCTATCCACACTGCATATGTAGCACTTAAGCTTGCATATACCAACCCCGGCTATCACGGCTTTTCTATCCCTGAACCGGTCCTGCGCCACCCAAGAACACAGTACTCCTCTCCTCTCCAGGCACGCCGGCCACGAGGGTACACGCTGCTCTTGCCATCTCTCCACTCCCAGTGCGTGGTTGTCAGTTCAAGTAGTAGAGCCACCGGAGTCAGAGCTTTCCGTAGTATGTGGCTAGTTGCAAAGTCTCAATCACAGCAGGCCTACAATGAACGGTCCCTAATTCTTTTTCCGCCGGCGACATTGTATTGGGACTCTAACCCAAATACAAGTGTCCCAACGGTTTTCAAATCCCTTTCCCGCCGATGGTCAAGCAATGGGACTCTAACCCAAATTCACAACCAACGAACGGAAAACCCCTTTCCGTTGGTTACAATGCATTGGGGCTGCTACCCAAGTACACAATTCCCGAACGGACTCAGATCCCTTTTTCATTCCTCATGATTCATAAATATCACATTCCCATAGGTCAAAAATAGACTTTTATGCATATCTAAATTGATTAAGCAGGGCTACGCATTTTTAAATGTTTTCAATTTTTAAAACAGGTTTCAAGGGGATTATATATCAAGGCAGGTGATGCAACAATATAGGTGACAATCAACTCCTAACAACCTAATGCAATAATAGACTCAAGATGTAAATACTTTATAAATACAAGGCGGAGCTGAATGCACCGGGACTTACCTTAGATTGCGTACAGCGTCGGGTCGAGCTCGGTTCCGCAGATGTCAAATCCTTGGACGACCTCCGGAGTGACCTCCTCAGCAGTGGCCTCGACTTTGACTTCCTCGGCGACGGGCACTACATGTATGCAATGATGCACGCTTAGCGTGGTATGAAGATAATTAATGCAATACTCAAAAGTAAACCATTCAATCCTTGAGTACAACATTCCTTCACGGTAAAGTTGTAAACGTTTTACAAAAAGCAAAACAGTGTTTGCATACTTTGTTTTATTGACCATTTTAACAGTCATAGAAAGCCGCTGCACAGTTTTACTACAACTAACAAGTGACATCATTACTTTTGTCAAGGATCACTACGGTGAAAGATCCATGAACGGCATAAATCCAAAAATCACACACATTACAGGGATTATGTGCTTAAATCAATTTTATTAACCAATTAACACAATATTTAATTAACAAGTGATCAAACAGTTTCCAATTGAGCCCAAACTTAACCAACAGATAGATTTTACGCTAAAACAGTGCCATATAAATTTTCATGATTTTTAGATTAATCTGGAATTTATTAAAATTGCCCAAAGTTGCATTTATTAATTAATATGCTGATTTTTAGTTCCTACAGAAGGTGTCCAAATCTTATATTTAATATTTTTACAAAATACTACATACTTCAGAGAGCGTACACAATTAATTTCATGACTTTTAGCTCAATAGAAATATTCCTATAAAAATAACAAATAGCAATACTATTCATTTTGATTTATATTAGAAAAGTCACTGAAATTCATAAAAAATAAAGAAAACGATTCCAGCCCGCGGCGGCCCAACAACAGCAGGCCGGCCCAGCTCTCGCCCGCGCGCTCGCCCGCACACGCGCTCTCCCTCAGGGACGCTGATAGGCGGGACACCCCTGTCAACTCTCTCCTCTTCCTCCCGCGCGCTCGTGCGCGCGCGCACACGCGGCGGCCCGCCGCGGATCTCGCCGCCGGTGGCTCCAGCAGCGAGGCCGAGCATGCCAACGTGAACCCCAGAGTCTAGCGAACACCCTAGGTAGGTTAGCCCCTACCCCACGCGCCTCCGACGAGCCTTGACTCACCCGTGGCGGATGCGGCGGCACGGTGACCCTGTTCCGGCTGCGGGGTGTGGTGGAGTTAATGGAAAAGAGCCGAGGAAGACCAAGAGCTCACCACGGTCCTAGACCGACGGCTGGCTGAGGCTGAGACGGAGTGGAGCGGCGAGCTTGACGACGGCGGCGAATGCAGCGGCTCGGCCTCGACGGCGAAGTCTCGTTCCGGCGATCCTAGGGTACGAAATGGAAAACCGTCGCGAGCATGAGCTAAAGCATGAAACAGAGAGTCACATACGGGGGGCCGAAGGAGGAGAGGGTCACCATAGCAAGCTAGACATGGGAGGGATGGCTGCGGCGGCGCTCCGGCCGGACCCGAGGACGACGACAGGCGTTCCCGGACCAACAGGGCATGAACTGAAGCACAAATTGATGCACTGGGTGCGCAAGGGAGTAGGAAGATCAGCTGCTTGGGAAATTTGGAAGGGGTGGTCGGTGCTAGCCAATTTGGCCGAGCAGTGAAGGTGGTCGCCGGCGAGCCGAGATGGAGAAGAGCAGGCAGGGAGGCGACCGGATGCCTTTAAGGTGGATTTCGGAAGGGGACAGAGGTGATCCGGGGCGGCGCGGGGTCCCCTACTAGCTCAGCTACGGGGGGGGAACACGGCCGGCCGGCACAGGCGGCGCCGGGCGCTCGACGCGGGCGGCTTCCGGCCCTGTGACCGAACAGGGGAGGGGAGGCAGGCTACTGTATCCATTTGAATGCCCTTAAATCGGTTTTTGCTCAATTCACTTCATTCTGTGCATCAACTCGAAAAAGTGCAAATACCGAAGTTGTAGGATTTCAAATTCTGAACAACATTGGTTTTGGGACCAAATCCAAATTTTAAATAATTTTGAAAATATTTGAAAGGTGGTAAAACCACTATTTGAAATCCATTTCTAATCCTGTTAAATTCTCTGAATTTTTCTCTACAACATGAAAATATTGCAATATAAAAGTTGTTCTATTAGTTGAGCTTGACAACTCTCATTAAGGCAGTTTAGTCAGATTCTCAATAATTTTTAAATTAACATTTCAAATTTGAATTTCAAAGTAGTAATTAGGTTTTAACTTAAATTTCTATTAAAGAACTTCAAAAACTCCCAAAATAAAAGTTGTTCCATTTTAAAAGATCTATAACTTTTATTAAGATACCATCACTAGATTCCATGTAGATTTTGATTTAGGGTTTTGGGGTCCGGTTAGGGCTTAATTTGGATTTTTCTTTTGATTTATTTTTAATTACCAATTAGGGATTTAATTACAACATCCATAACATTCATAAATAAGTCACTCTAAAGTCCCTAAGCACAATCATATACAGGTGCTTAAAAATAAACATGATGACATGGCATAATTAATTAGTCGTAATACCCGGGGTATTACAGCCCTTCCCCCTTAAAGAAATCTCGTCCCGAGATTTAATAGACGGCAAAACCTTAGGGTTCAGTAATGCAAAAGAAAATGTCTCAAGTAAACCTACTCTAGTTTCTACCATAAAATAATCAGGGGAGTTTATACATGCTACAACCAGAAGCTTTACATTTACAATGTAGCAAAGAATTCGGGGAAGTTGAAACGACCTCGATTTCCACGAAGGGAAATCCACAGGCTCGAATTGTAATTCAACAGATTGCTTGAGACAATCCAAGAAATTACCCATATCTCAGTTGACACCAGGATCCATACAACGGTAATTAAGTCTTACATAAATATTTATTACATCGCCACACTGGCGGAATCAACAATCAGAGAAGCTTTAGAAGATGCGGAAACGATTCATCCTTCACGGCCAACTTGAGTGTAGCACGTGACCCTATTCCTCGCCATCGTCTTCCTCGAAGTCGTACTCATTCTCGTCACCTGACAGCAAATTTATCAGTACGATTTGTACTGGCCACGGAGCCCACCTATGCAGCATTTGCTTTGTGGAAAGTGGATGCAAGGCTATACAAGCAGACCTATAGGCTGAGGTTTTCCTATGCAGCTGTAATCAATGTTTAATTAGTCAAGTTTTATCACCAGTTAACACCATCATCCCTTTTCCCATCACCAAATCTCACTTACCCACACCTCGCTCTCATTCGACAGGCCCAACTCCCTCTCGGGCCTATCTCAGCGGCACACTACCACAACGGATACACTGCCGGAAAAATGTCATCCAGGGAGAACACTCACTACACAAGTAGAAGCTTCACAGGAAAGGTCCATAGCCAACAAGTTGGCATATGTATCGATCGATCAACCATACACTCTGCAGAGGTTTCACTACCCACAAGATTAGCCATCATAGGTGTTGCGCAAACACCTAGGCAGAATTCCGGGTGCTTGCTTGCCTAGGTCGATGCCACCCTACCACTCAGCCCTGGGATATTTCGGATCCTACACCGTTATGCTGAGACTGGGAGACACAGTACCGGGCCCATCCAGTGGTACTGTGCATCTAGAACGGAACGGGAACCCATCGACCGTCTCCGCCCACCCTTATCACCTATCAACCTAGCAGTAGTGGCACCGTCCTACCAAGTAGTCCAGCCGTCTCCCGCCCATCAGAAGCGAGTGAGTAGAAAAGGATTCCCATGAACCTGAAACTAGTCCATCCTAGGTTTGACCAAGCAGGCATCTCCAGTTAGGGGATACTCTCCCCGTGCCATCACAGCACCTCCGTCCATGGGCTTCAAACCACCAAGGCTATCCCACCCGGAACCTCCTCAACAACTTTACCCGCCACAGGTATCTCGCTTGGGGATGCCCAGGTTGCACCCCCGGCACGACTTGCCCCATGGGCTTGTCTCACATCCCACTTGGTCGACATCAACCCTCACCACGCATCCAAGACGCACGCAACACTCTCTCCCAGTGGTTATAATCAGTTATACACCGTCCCAATTCCACCACATAGCATATAGCAAGTAGAAAGTAGTGGAAGAGTAACAGTAAATTAAGCAGCAGCTAACCTAGCAGCGGATAGCAGGGTAAAGTCTTATCAAGGCAGGGAATTCAAATATACTACCATGCAACCAATCCATACATAATCATAAAGCAATAGCAACAATGTCATTTGCAATGCGTAAATAGGATCTAAGGATTTGGTGGGACGTGGCACCTTCGTAGTCGTCTCCTAGCTCCTGAAAGTACTCGTGGTCGTCCTCCTTAGTCAGATCCTCCTCCGGCTCTGAAATCGAACACGAAATAGTCGCGTCAGAGACTCCTATAGAGTATTTCAAAAAAATCCAATAAAATAAAGAGCCAAATGCACACAAACATAGTCTTAGATTGTAGATCTCATTTTTCTGAGAATTTTGATATATGGTGCGCAATTTTTGGATATCGAATGAATAAGTTATGAATTTCCGAAGATTATCCTATTTTCTGAAAATGGAAAATGGTCGATTAATCAGGGGCAGCTCGGGATTGGTCCACATGGCGTGCGGGTCCAGTAGTGCGGCAAGTGGCGCCTCATCAGAACACAAACCCGATGGACGCCCACCAGGTGTTCGATGCTGGTTCCCAGAGAGTTGCCGGCGTTGGCGTAGCTCGGCGTGGCTCGGCGGTGGTCGGGGGTAGCTCAGCTGTGGTTGGGGGTAGCTCGGCGGAGCTCGGCGGTGGTCGGGGGTAGCTCGGCGGTGGTCGGGGGTAGCTCAGCGTAGCTCGGCGGAGCTCGGCGGGGCTCGGGCGAATCAGAAATTCGGGGTGCCGAGGGTGCCGCTCTCCCGAGGTCTACCGGGGAGGCTCGGGCGAATCGGACATTTGGGCGCCGAGGGTGCCGCTCTCCCAAGGTCTACCGGGGAGGCTCGGGCGAATCGGAAATTTGGGCACCGAGGGGGCTGCTCTCCCGAGGTCTACCGGGGAGGCTCGGGCGAATCGGAGATTTGGGCGCCGAAGGGGGCCGCTCTCCCGAGGTCTACCGGGGAGGCTCGGGCGAATCGGACATTTGGGCGCCGAGGGTGCCGCTCTCCCGAGGTCTACCGGGGAGGCTCGGGCGAATCGGAAATTTGGGCGCCGAAGGGGGCCGCTCTCCCGAGCTCTCCTGGGGAGGCTCGGGCCAATCGGAGATTTGGTGCGCCGAGGGTGCTGCTCTCCCGAGCTCTCCTGGGGAGGCTCGGGCGAATCGGAGATTTGGTGCGCCGAGGGTGCTGCTCTCCCGAGCTCTCCTGGGGAGGCTCGGGCGAATCGCAGATTTGGTGCTAGCAGGGTTCCAGGGCGTCTGTTCAAGGCGGCGGTGTCTCTCCGGTGCGGCGGACGATGACAGGGCGGCGATGACCATATTTCGGCAAGACAGGGCTCAGCTTTCCCAAATTGGCGTGCTCAGGCAGTCGTCCGACCAGATGGTGGCGGGTTAGAGTCGTGGTATGGCCTCCTTCTCTCCCTCGGCATACGGTGGTTCTCCGACGAGGTGGAGGCGCACGTAGCCAAGGCGACAGTCGTGATTCGGGGCTCGGCTATCTAGCGGCGGTGCCGAGGCAGACTTGGCGAACCTCGGCGGCCTTTCTCCGCAGCGCGAGGCGACCGGGGTACTCGGAACGGATTTTAGGCGAGGCGAAACGTGTCGGCGGCGATGTCGCCGCGACTGTGAGGTTCCGGCGGGGCTAAGGAGGTCTTCTAGGAGATGTATACGCCTCCAGGGTCTATGGCGATGGCATACCAACTACCAATTTTGGCTACCGAGATTCCCAAGGTGCTCAGTTGTGGCGGCGGCGTGTCGCCGACGACGGCGGAAGGCGGCCACGCGGCTACGACCAAGTATTGGTTCAATCGAATACGGTCTTGTCAAATTGGTGAGGCCAGGGAAGCATATAACACTCTGATGGCGAACTTTAGCCATGGCATGACCTTCTTTTGGCGACGGCTCGCGGCGGCGCTCCGGTAAGGTCGCGGCGCACGCAGCCAAGGCGATTCAGGCTTCCTCTAGCGCTTAGATCCGCGTAGCTAGCTCAAGGGGTCCTGGCGGTGCTCCACGACGCTCTAACCTATACGGGTGCTAGTCGGATTGCTCGGAACGGGTGATTCGGCGTCGGAACGCGTCGGTGGTGAGCGCGCTCCGCCGAGGACGCGTCGTGCTGCGTTCTCGGTCTAGCAAGCTTGTAGTCCGGGGGTTTCGGCCGGTCGAATGAGTGCATGGTGCAGGTGATCTTCCCGAGCCGGTAAAGGCTCGTGCCTGCGCGTCCCGAGGGTGGAACGCCATGGCAAAAGCAGGGCAAGGTTCGGACATGGCGTGCGATGGCTCACCGTGGTGTCGGTGAAGCTAGGATGGCGGTGCAGTGGCGAGTCGGAGCCGCGCTGAGCGTACGCAGTGCCGTGCCGAACCGCGACGAGGCTCCGGCTTCTCCTCCGTGTCCGGCTCCAGCGTGCTCCGCGGCGGCGGCGCTCCGGCAGTTTCTCCTCCTCTGCTCCGCCCTTCTCCTACGCTCTCTCTCTCTCTCGGTGTGGTGCAGTGTGCCGGTCTGTGCCGTGGTGGCGGCGAGGGGAAATGAGGGTAGGGCTTCGGGGTGAGCTCCTTTTTATAGGCGAGCTTGGCCAGCTCCAATGGCGAACGGTTCTGATCGCGCTCGACCGATCGAAGGGCCGTGGCTCGAGTGGATCTAGGGCTCCGGATGGGCGCGGGTTCGCTTGGCGGCCAAGAAAGGAGGGGACAGGAGGGGGACAGCGGGGTCATGGCTCTGCCATGCTGTCGGCTGTGGGACCGGGGTCACGCCATTCGCGTGACACCCCCGGCAGGCGCGTCGCCTTCGTGAGGAAGAAGAACAGTGAGGGGGGGGCGAGAGCGGCTGACAGGCGGGGCCGGGTTGGCAGCGAGCGCGAGCGTATGTGTGCCGGTTGCGCGCGCGCGCTGCCGAGCCGCAACGTGGGCCGCGCGCGGGTGAGGTGAGGAGAGGAAGGCCGGGCTGGCTTGGGCTGGCTTAGCAGACCGGCTGGCCGAATGGCTGGCCTAACTCTCTTTCTCCTTTTCTATTTTCATTTTAGTGTATATATACATATATTGCCCATTTTAAATATTGAGTAAATACAAACATAAATTGCAATAAATCCCAAATGTGATGCATAAGTTATTATTCTATGTTAATGGAATTAAAATGCAAACTACACTCCTTTATTTACCAAATTCATAATGAAACCTATATGCTTGCACAAGAAAAATGGGTTTTCATAATAAATAAATGAAAAATTTTAATTGGTTGGGGTTTTTAGGTTGTGTGGATTTTTAGGGTTGTTACAGAAGTTTTCAGCGAGATAGTCTTCAGATTCCCAGGTGGCTTCATCCTCTGAATGTTCGCTCCATTGAATCTTGTACCATCTTGTGGTGGTTCTTCGAGTGACACGATCTTTTCGATCCAGAACCCGGATGGGATACTCAGAGTACGTTAGGTCAGGTTGGAGTTCTATTCCCTAAACATCAATCACTTGATCTGGCACTCAAAGACACTTTTTGAGTTGCGATACATGGAATACATTGTGTACAGCTGAGAGATGATCTGGCAATCTCAACTTATAGGCCACTTTCCCATGACGGGCTATGATCTGAAATGGTCCAATGTATCGAGGAGCTAACTTGCCTTTAACTCCAAAGCAATTAATTCCCTTCATGGGTGAGACTTTGAGATAGACATAATCTCCTGTCTTGAACACAAAGGGATGGCACCTTTGATCGGCGTAACTTTTTTGTCGCGACTGTGCAACCTTCAGATTATCTTGTATTTGCCGGACCTTTTCTTCAGTTTCTTCCGCCAAGTCAACTCCAAAGAACCATCTTTCCCCAGGCTCAGACCAATTTAGGGGCGTTCGACACCTACGACCATACACCGCCTCGAACGGTGCCATTTTGATGCTTTCTTGATAACTGTTATTATACGAGAATTCTGCCAGAGCCAAACACTCATCCTATGAGCCTGTGTAATTGAGTGCACATGCCCTCAACATGTCCTCCGACACCTGGTTGACGCTCTCAGTTTGTCCGTCGGTCTGAGGATGGTATGCAGTACTATGCAGAAGTTTTGTTCCGAGTGACTTATGAAATGCCCTCCAAAAATTAGAAATGAATTGAGAACCTTGATCTGAGACAATGGTCTTAGGTACACCATGAAGCTTCATCAGATTTTAGATATACAGCTTCGCATAGTTCACTGCAGTGTAATTAGTCTTGACGGGGATGAAGTGAGCTTGCTTAGTGAGGCGATCAACCACAACCCAGATTGAGTCAAAGCCCCTAGATGTTTTTGGCAAACCCACGATGAAATCCATACTAATGTCTTCCCATTTCCATGCGGGAACAGGCAATGGTTGTAGTTCTCCACCAGGCTTCATGTGTATAGCTTTTACTTTCTGACAGGTGTCACACCTTGCTACATATCGAGCGATCTCTATTTTCATCTTGGTCCACCAGAACTTTTGCCTCTAATCTTGGTACATCTTATTGCTACCAGGGTGAATAGAGAATCTGGTCAAATATTCTTCATCCAGAATCTTTTGGCGCAACTCGGGTACCTTTGGAACTACTAACCGATCCTTGAACCATACGACACCTTCGTCGTCAATCCTGAAACAATCTGCCGTACCTGCTTGGACTTTGTCCTTGATATGCTGGATGCCTTTGCTTCCTTTTTGAGCTACGACGATCTCATCACGGATGGTGGTCTCAATATTAATGTGGTTCAAATTGCCATGTTCAACTATTTCTACCCCTCACTTCTCTAGTTCATAGCATAAAGAAAGGTCTTGGGGCTTCACTGTCAAACAATTGCAATGAATCTTCTGACTGAGTGCATCGGCAACCACATTGGCCTTACCCGGGTGGTAATGTACTTCAATGTCATAATCCTTGATCAACTCGAGCCATCTCCGCTGTCTCATGTTCAATTTTTCTTGGGTAAATATGTACTTTAGGCTCTTGTGATCGGTATAAATCTTGCAAGTACTGCCAAGCAAATAATGATGCCAAATCTTCAATGCATGGACAACGGCGGCCAATTCTAGATCATGAGTAGGATAATTCTCTTCATGGCGCTTAAGCTGTCGTGACGCATAAGTAATGACTCGGCCCTCTTGCATCAAGACACAACCCAGACCGGTTCCAGAAGCATCGCAGTACACGTCAAATGGCTTTTCAATGTCCGGCTGAGCTAGGATTGGTGCAGTGGTTAACAATTTCTTCAAGGTCTGAAATGCTTGCTCGCACTCAGGTGACTAGACAAACTTGACCTCGTTCTTCAATAGGCTGGTAATGGGCTTGGATATTTTGGAGAAATCCGGAATAAAACGACGGTAATACCCCGCCATTCCCATAAAACTACGGACTTGATGCACTGTGGTCGGTGGTTTCCAATTCAAGATCTCTTCCACCTTGCTTGGGTCAACCGATACACCTTCGGCCGATAGGATATGTCCGAGAAACGGAACTCTGTCAAGCCAAAACTCGCACTTGCTGAACTTGGCATATAATTGATGTTCTCTCAGACGAGTTAGGACTACCCGAAGATGTTTGGCATGTTCTTCAGGGTTTTTGGAATAGACAAGAATGTCGTCGATGAACACGACCACATACTTGTCGAGTTCGGGCATGAAGACAGAGTTCATGAGATACATGAAGTAGGCAGGGGCATTGGTTAGGCCGAAAGACATAACCAGATATTCATATAGACCATATCTGGTGGTGAAGGCTGTTTTGGGAATATCTTCAGGATGGATCCTTATTTGGTGGTATCCAGATCTGAGGTCAATTTTAGAAAATACCTTGGTTCCAGCAAGTTGGTCAAAGAGTAGGTCTATGCGAGGCAAAGGGTACTTGATTTTTATGGTGACCTCATTGAGTGGACGGTAATCGACACAAAGTCTGAGGGAATTGTCCTTCTTTTTAACAAAAATAGCAGGGCAACCCCAGGGAGATGAACTAGGTCTGATGAAACCCTTATCCAACAGATCCTGCAACTGAACCTTCAACTTTGCCAATTCCTTGGGTGGCAGTCTATAGGCTCTTCGGGAAATAGGTGCTGTTCCTGGCTTCAACTCAATGGCAAATTCTACATCACGGTCAGGAGGTAAACCGGGTAGTTCGTCAGGGAATACATCCGGGAATTCGCAGACTACCGGAATGTTCTGCACCTCTTTAACTGCGGTTGCACATACCCTACCAACTGCTCTCTGAGGTATTGGAAGTTGGATAAGAAGTTGAGTTTGACTATTAGGCAAGTTTACCCTGATGGTCCTATTCAGCACATCTATGAGAGCTTTGTGCTGATACAACCAATTCATGCCTAATATCACATCTATATCCTCATCCTTCAACACTATCATTGAGGTCGGGAATATATGCCCGCCAAGTTCTATGAGCACCCGATGTACTACCTCTTTAGTACTAATGCGCCCTCCGGGCGACTGAATAAGAAAATTTTCCTCTATCTGCCCAATCGGAATTTCATGCTTGACAACAAATGTACGATTGGTGAATGAATACGATGCACCAGAATCGAAAAGCATGACAGCAGGATGACTTGTGACAGGGAACCTACCCAGCATGACGGGTTCACCCTCTGGAATGTCTCCAACTTGTGTGTAGTAGACCTGTCCTGCTTTTCTCACAACCTTTCCCTTCTGGGCCTGCTGTTGGTGGCCACGGTGCTGAGTCTGCTGCTGCTGCTGTCCACCAGGAGCCTTCTGCGCATTCTGATTGTATTGCTTGGGGAATGGGCAGTTGAGGGACCAATGTCCCATCTTGCCACAATTATAGCAGGGTTGGTTGTAGGTTGTTTGAGGAGTGGTTACGCGAACGCCAGGGGCATTCGGCTAAGTGGCACTTTGTTGGTTGGAAGTGTGAGAGGTAGCAGCAGTTCGAACTACGACCTGCTGTAAGGACCGTATAGGCTAGAGGGGGGTGAATAGCCTATTAAAAATTCAAGCAAAATATTAGACCACAAGTTAGTAGACAAGCAAGCGAGACAAAGCGCTAGCTCTAGACTATACTATGCAAGCCACCTATCACGATGTGCTACTCAAAAATATAGGCACTCAACACGCAAGAAACCAACTCCTCCGAACCTAAGGAAATGGCACCTAAACAAGAAGAAAGCGCAAAGAAAAGAGATCGAGAGGATTGTACCAAAGGGCTTGATTGAAGTGAAGTCCACACGCCGTGAAGACCAATCATCGGGAGATATCCAATATGAAAACCAAATGATCAAACCCAATAGAAAACCGGAAAGACAACAAACCACTCGATGGTGGAGAAGAGAGTGAACACACGATTTTTTACCGAGGTTCACGTGATCGCCGTCACGCTACTCCTCGTTGTGGCACCGGTCTTCCTTGGTGAATTGTGAGCTAGGCTTCACACGCCAATCCCTCACCGGGAGCCACTCACCAACACAAGAGAAGTGGCTATCAACCACGAGCAATCCACTAGAGTTGGTTTTGGCACTCCGCCAAGGATAACCACAAAACCTCTTACAATCAATCACCTCGGTGTGGGCTCGAACAAGCACCAATCAACCTCACACCGGAATCACCTCCAAGCCGCTAGGGACACGGCAATGCCCAAGAGAATAAGAACTCAGCCTTGGCTTGCTCTCAAGTGCTCTAGAATGCAAATCACTAAGCAATAAAGCACTTGAGGATCACTCAACTCAAATGAATGAACAAGAGATGATCAATTGAGTGAGTGGGAGGCTTAGGATGCTCACAAAGAGTATGCAAATGATTCAAGTGTGCAAGAGGGTCACCAAGTGACCAGGGAAAGAGTATAAATACCCCTAAGTGCAATCCTAGCCGTTACCCACTGAGAAACAGCTGTTAACACGTTTTTCGGGGCGTCGGACCGACCGTCGGACCAAGCGATAGCGTCCGACGCTCTGGATTCTCGCCACGTGTCAGCTAGAGTTTAACGTCGATCGTTCGATCTCAACGGTCGACTTCGCGCCAGATTCTTACATCGTCAGACTGGGGGCGTCGGACTAAAACTCTCGCTCCGACGTCTTGTTCCCAGTACACTGCGCGCGTACCGTCGGACGTTCGCGCGAGCACCGTCGGACTAAAGAAACTTAGCGTCCGACACTTCCAAAGAGGTTTAAAACCGTTAAAACTTTGTCGGACTCCGTCCGACGCTCGGCGTCGGACTAAGCTTCAGCGTCCGATGCTCTCAGAATTGCCACGCGTCACTTGCCGCTGCTCGGCACCGTCGGACTGAAGTGGGCAATGGTCCGACGCTCATAAAACGAGCGTCCGACGCTCGCCATTGGCCAGAACTAGGTTTAGGCGTCGGACTCTAGACAATAGTCCGACGCTGCCCCTACTAACAATCCGACGCTCACTTCTCAGCGTTTTTCAAGTCTATTTCTCACCCCTTGCTTCTATGTGCTAACACTCAAGGTCTCCAACACTTGTGCACAGTGTGTTAGCCTTTTCAAAACATTTTCCAAGGGTTTTTAATTTTGATCTCTAGGTTGTGTTAGTTCAATGCAAATGAAATGCAACCTAGAGCACTTGAAAGTAATCCAACACTCGTTCTCCCCTTAATAGTCGGCTATCTATCCTAAATGTGAACAGACCCACTAGGTGTCATGTTCACCAAAAGGAAAACCTATTTGGATTATACCTTTGCCTTCTCACTTGATCACCTTTGCTCCTTCCATGATTAAGCCTTCCTTTAGTCATCACCATTTTCCTTTAGGCTTCACACCATGGATTGACCAACCTAAAAACTTGCCATCACTAGCAATCTAGGTTAGTCCTTAGGATGTCATTAATTATCAAAACAAAATTAGGGCTTTCAATCTCCCCCTTTTTGGTAATTGATAACATCCCTTACAAAGATAAGAGTTAAGTTTGTTTTTGAACTTGTGAGCTTGTCCGAACAAGATTGTCATGTTTTGGAAAGGACAAACAACACAAATTCGGTTTGGTGGCTATTTAGCTCCCCCTACATATGTGCATGAGTTTGGATTTGAAAGCTTGCACATATGCATATATAGAGAGTAAATTTCCACCAATATGTGCTAGGATGGTTAGGATAAACCTTTGAAGCGTGATACGGATTGAAAATTTCATATCAAAGTTGTGGAAATCTCCATCCCATCCTTAGCACTTTTGATAACTAGATGATCACAAAACTTGAGCATACCGTGAGATCAACATTATAGGCAATGCTCAAGAACCACTTGTAAGACCACTTGTAAAGTACAAGATCATCTAGCTACCACATAAGCATGCTAGTTATCAAGTCATCAATCAATTCTATACTAGCATACTCCACTCAAGAACATGGCAATAGAATGTAAAAAACATATGCAAGTGCATCAAACATATGTGAGTGCACATTCCAAATGCGACAACCAAGTTCATGAGTTTGCTCCCCCTTAAGGTGAGCTTATCTTAGGTAAAGGTTATGATTCAAAATTTTCGAGCTTCGATCCCTTTACTTTGGCCTATTGCTCTTCCATCATCGGCCTAATGATGTTTCATCGCGAAGCTCAAGTTCTCTCGCCCTTTGTCATTTTATCTTTGTACTTGCTCCTCCTTGGCATCAAGTACCACAAAAGGGTCAAGTTAATGGAATGAGAGACCTTTGGAGTCAAATTTTGGTTCAATCTAGCAAATTTGTACAAGTGTCTTAACTCGGTTTGAACCAAAGACAAGTTTCTTCACGCCACTCGGGGTTATCTTGCCTATGTTGAGTTAAGCACTTAGTTACTCATTTAATCTAGATTCAACACTAGGTTTGCATCCCCATGAACAAGTTATATGCCATCACTAGATCAAGCAATCAACCAAGCAATAGTGATGCCATATAGACTTCAAAACCATTTTAGCTTACAATGAATGACCTAGAGAGGACAAAATCATGTCTATATGATCTAGCAAGTCCTAGTAAAGTATGAATGCACATGTCAAATAATGATACCTTTGCCTTGCTTGGAGAATAGAAATGTCATAAGATATTCATGAAGTGCATCAACACATGTTGGAGTAGTCAAGTATGTTCAACTCATTCCTTAGCTTGCAAAATCTACAAGTGGCTTGGTGAATATATCAGCTAGTTGATCTTCGGTGCCTACACTTGTGATTGCAATATCTCCTTTTGCTTGGTGATCTCTTATGAAATGGTGCCTCACATCTATGTGTTTGGTTCTTGAATGTTGCACCGGATTGGTTGTGATCTTCACCGCACTTTCATTGTCACATAGCAATGGAACCTTGTTGAATTTCAATCCATAGTCCTTCAAGGTTTGTCTCATCCAAAGCAATTGTGCACAACAACTTCCCGCACTAATGTATTCAGCTTCGGCAGTAGAAAGTGCAACACTATTTTGCTTTTTGGATGACCATGAAACTAGTGACCTTCCCAAGAGTTGACATGTACCGGAAGTGCTCTTTCTATCAATTTTGCAACCGGTATAGTCCGCATCCGCATAACCTATCAATGTGAAGTTGGAGCCCTTGGGATACCACAAACCAATGTTAGGTGTGCTCTTTATGTATCTCACAATTCTTTTAGTTGCCTTCAAATGACTTTCTCTTGGAGAGGCTTGATATCTTGCGCACATGCACACACTAAACATCACATCCGGCCTAGAAGCGCTCATATAGAGTAGACTACCAATCATTGACCGATATTGCTTTTGATCAACCAATTCACCTTCTACATCCGGTTCCAAGCTTCCACTAGTTCCCATTGGTGTTGAGATTGCTCTTGCATTTTGTAATCCAAACTTCTTCACCATGTCCTTGATATACTTGCTTTGACTCACAAATGTGCCATTCTTCAATTGCTTGATTTGGAGTCCAAGAAAGTAGCTAAGTTCTCCTACCATGGACATTTCAAACTCTTTGGCCATCATTTCTCCAAACTCCTCACAAAATGCTTGACTTGTTGATCCGAAGATGATATCATCAACATAGATTTGCATGATGAACAAGTCATTCCTGATCTTCTTAGTGAAGAGAGTGGTGTCAACCTTTTCCATCTTGAACCCTTTAGAGAGTAGGAAGTCCCTCAACCTCTCGTACCATGCTCTTGGTGCTTGTTTCAAGCCATAGAGAGCCTTCTTGAGCTTGTATACATGGTCGGGCTTCTTATCATCTTCAAAACCGGGAGGTTGCTCAACATAGACTAACTCATTGATGTAGCCATTCAAGAATGCACTTTTGACATCCATTTGATAGAGCTTGATATCATGAGCACATGCAAATGCCAATAAGATCCAGATTGCTTCCAATCTTGCCACCGGTGCATAGGTTTCTCCAAAGTCTAAGCCTTCGATTTGAGTGTAACCTTATGCAACCAATCTAGCTTTGTTCCTCACAACAATCCCATCTTGATCTTGCTTGTTCCGAAAGACCCACTTGGTGCCAATCACATTGTGTTTACTTGGTCTTGGAACTAATTCCCATACTTGATTTCTCTCAAAATTGTTGAGCTCTTCATGCATAGCATTTATCCAATCCTCATCTTTGAGTGCCTTCTCAATGTTGGTAGACTCCTCTTGTGAGACAAATGAATAGTGCTCACAAAATGAAGCCACTCTTGACCTTGTTTGTACACCTCTACTAATGTCACCAACAATTTGATCTAGAGGATGATCTCTTGCAATGTGAGTGGGTTGGAGAATATGAGATGAACTAGCATCTTGAGCTTGGTCTTGATCTTGATCATGAGCTTGAGATTGAGATCCACTTGAGTTTGCTTGATTTGCATCATCCTCCACTTGTACAATAGGAGGGGTGACTTCATCATCATTATCTTCAATTTGTCTCGGTCTAATGTCACCAATGTCCATGTTCTTCATAGCATCAACTAATTAAGGTCCTCTCACATCATCTAGATTATCCTTCTCTTCTTGAGACCCATTGGTTTCATCAAACTCAACATCATGGACTTCTTCAACTATCCCATGTGCCAAGTTCCATACTCTATATGCTTTACTTGAAGTTGAATACCCAAGAAGAAATCCTTCATCACACTTCTTCTCAAATTTACCCAAACGAGTGCCCTTCTTTAAGATATAGCATTTGCAACCAAACACTCTAAAATATGCAATGTTGGGTTTTCTTCCATTCAAGAGCTCATAGGGTGTCTTCTTTAACATTGGATGACAATATAGACGGTTGCTAGTGTAGCAAGCCGTATTGATAGCTTTCGCCCAAAATTCATCACTAACATTGTATTCACTTGGCATGGTTCTTGCCATATCAATGAGAGTTCTATTCTTTCTTTCGACAAGACCATTTGATTGAGGAGTGTACTTTGCCGAGAATTGATGCTTGATTCCTAGATCATCACAAAGCTCATCAACTCTTGTATTCTTGAATTCACTTCCATTATCACTCCTAACTTGCTTCACCCTTGTATCAAACTCATTTTCACTTCTCTTGATGAAAGACTTAAAGATTCCGTACACTTCACTTTTGTCAACTAGAAAGAAGACCCAAGTGTATCTTGAGAAGTCATCAACTATCACAAAGCCATATTTTCTTCCTCCGATACTTGCATAAGTGGTTGGACCAAACAAATCCATATGCAATAGCTCAAGTGGACTAGATGTACTCATCATGCCTTTCTTAGGGTGTATGTTCCCAACTTGCTTTCCAAATTGACAAGAACTACACAACCTATCCTTCTCGAAGTGTACATCCTTTAAGCCTCTAACCATGTCGTGCTTGACCAATCTACCAAATTGCTTCATCCCAACATGTCCAAGTCTTCTATGCCACAACCAACCAAGCCTTGACTTTGAGATCAAACATGAAGAAAGCTTTGCTTCACTATCATTGAAATCCACCAAGTATAGGTTCCCATATCTAAAGCCCTTGAAGATCAAGTTGGAACCATCCACACTAACAATCTCAACATCATCAATACCAAAGATGCACTTGAAACCAAGATCACATAGTTGTGCAACCGATAATAAGTTCAAATTGAGAGATTCAACTAGCAACACATTTGATATGCTCATATCATTTGAGATAGCAATCTTGCCTAATCCTTTCACCTTGCCTTTTCCATTGTCACCAAATGTGATAGAATCAAACTCTTGACTACCATTTATGTTGATAGAATTGAACATATTAGACTCTCCGGTCATGTGTTGAGTGCATCCACTATCAAGCACCCAATGTCTTCCTCCGGCTTTGTAATTGACCTACAAAGAATAGATCAATTGGTTTTAGGTACCCATGCGTTCTTGGGTCCTTGGAGGTTAGTGACCAAAGACTTAGGCACCCAAATGGATCTCATCCGTGGGTTGCCTCTTGGTGTACCAATATACTTGGCTTTAACACCCTTCACTCCTTTGGTGAGCATGTAACAAGAATCAAGGTGAATTGAAGTCGCACTAGCAAATTTGACTTGCTTGATCTTGTTGGCCATGCAATATTGCTCATTGTGCCCTACTTGCTTGCATCTTTGGTAATACCTACCATTGTTCCTCACAAAGCTAGCTTTGGGAGTCACAAAGGCGGCCTTGCCTTTCTTGGGGGGTATAGCCTAGTCCTAGTCCCTCCTTAGAGTGACTAAATCTTTGGCTACCCAAGCACTTTAGCAAGCGGGCGTCCCCACCATAGGCATTGCCTAAGGCACGGGTGAGCTTGTTGACTTCCTCCTTGAGGTTTTTGTTTTCTACCACAAGTGAGGACTTAGAGTCATCAACTTTAGGTGAAATAGGAGTGGTGGAGCTGCAAGAAGGGTTAGTGACAACAATAGTAGAAGAAGGAATTGACTTGTCACTAAGGATATCACATGATGAACCCATGTCATATGTCTTGATGGATTCCCTCTTCTCATTTTCGGCCACTAGAGAGGAATGAGCTTTTTCTAGCTTAGAGTGAGCAACCTTGAGGTTCTCATGGGCTTCCATTAGCCTCTCATGAGACTTCAAGAGCTCATCAAAGGATTGCTCACTGGCTAACTTGCCTTTGCGCAATTCTTTGCACTCCTTTCTCTTAGCCTCAATGTAAGTATTGGCATCATCAAGCACAGACATAAGCTCATCACATGATAGCTCCTCCTCATCACTCTCATCATCGGATTGTACCTTGGATGGCTTGGCCATCAAGCATGTAGATGGAGTGTCGAAGAGAGACAGCTTGTTGTTGAGAGCAATGCTTGCCATAGCCTTCTTCTTGATGGTCTTGCTCTCATCATCACTATCATCATCATCGGTAGAGGCATCACTATCATCCGAAGTGACACAATATGATTGCCCCTTCTTCTTCTTCTTGAGAGTCACGTTCTTGTTCTTCTTCTCTTTCTTGTCCTTCTTCTTGCTCTTCTTCTTATCATCATCACTCTTATTGTCATTGTCACTATTTAGAGGACAATCAACAATGAAGTGATCCAAGCTCTTGCACTTGAAGCATCTCTTTGGCTCTTGCTTGTTTTTGGAGATAAACTTCTTCTTGCCTTGACCATAGCCCTTTCTCTTCATGAAACGACCAAACTTGCGTACTAGAAGAGCCATGGCCTCATCATCTTCATCATCACTAGAGGTAGATTCTTCTTCTAGCTCAATCATCTTGGCCTTGCCTTTGCTCTTGGAGGGTGTAGCTTTGAGAGCCACAATCTTTTTCTTCTTCTCCTCAACCACCTCTTCATTGTTCATGTCTTGGGTGATGATCTCACCGAGGATTTGGTTGGGCTTCTTAGTGATCAAGTCTTCTCTTGCAAGCAAGGTCTTGATGATTGCAAATCTTGCGGGCAAACACCTCAAGAACTTATGAGAGAAGTCCTTGTCCTTGATGTCCTCACCCAAGCTCTTCAAGTCATTCACTATCACTTGTAGCTGGTTGAACATCTCCGGCACACTTTCATCTTCATTCATCTTGAAAGTACCAAACTTCTCTCTCAACATGTATACCTTGGCATTCTTGACCTCTTGTGTGTCCTCATATGTCTCCTCTAACCGCTTCCAAATGTCATGAGCTAAGTCAAGATCCTTGATTTGCTCAAACACATGAGACTCAAGAGCGGTGTAGAGTGCATTGATTGCATGGGCATTGCACTCCATCTTTCTTTTGTCAACATCGGTGGGAGCTTGAGCATTCTCATACTCAATTTTTGTCTCCGTCACCTTCCACATATCGATACGCATGGTCATGAAATGCACTATCATCTTCCTCTTCCAATGATCATAGCTTGTGCCATCAAATTTTAGCAGCTTCCCCAACACATTGATTTAAGCCATTTTTTCACCACAAGGATGTTAAGCCTTAAACGATGGTGACCTCGGCTCCGATACCACTTGTAAGGACCGTATAGGCTAGAGGGGGGTGAATAACCTATTAAAAATTCTAACAAAATACTAGACCACAAGTTAGCTCTAGACTATTCTATGCAAGCCACCTATCACGATATGCTACTCACAAATATAGGCACTCAACACGTAAGAAACCAACTCCTCCGAACCTAAGGAGATGGTACCTAAACAAGAAGAAAGCGCAAAGAAAAGAGATCGAGAGGATTATACCAAAGGGCTTGATTGAAGTGAAGTCCGCACACCGTGAAGACCAATCACGGGAGATATCCAATATGAAAACCAAATGATCAAACCCAATAGAAAACCAGAAAGACAACAATCCACTCGATGGTGGAGAAGAGAGTGAACACACGATTTTTTACCGAGGTTCACATGATCGCCGTCACGCTACTCCTCGTTGTGGCACCGGTCTTCTTTGGTGGATTGCGAGCTAGGCTTCACACGCCAATCCCTCACCGGGAGCCGCTCACCAACACAAGAGAAGTGGCTATCAACCATGAGCAATCCACTAGAGTTGGTTTTGGCACTCCGCCGAGGATAACCACAAAACCTCTTACAATCAATCATCTCGGTGTGGGCATGAACAAGCACCAACCAACCTCACACCGGAATCACCTTCAAGCCGCTAGGGACACGGCAATGCCCCAAGAGAATAAAAACTCAGCCTTGGCTTGCTCTCAAGTGCTCTAGAATGCAGATCACTAATCAATGAAGCACTTGAGGATCACTCAACTCAAATGAATGAACAAGAGATGATCAATTGAGTGAGTGGGAGGCTTAGGATGCTCACAAAGAGTATGCAAATGATTCAAGTGTGCAAGAGGGTCACCAAGTGACCAGGGAAGGAGTATAAATACCCCTAAGTGCAATCCTAGCCGTTACCAACTGAAAAACAGTCGTTAACACGTTTTTCGGGGCGTCGGACCAAGCGATAGCGTCTGACGCTCTGGATTCTCGCCACGTGTCAGCTGGAGTTTAACGTCGATCGTTCGATCTCAACGGTCGACTTCGCGCCAGATTCTTACATCGTCGGACTGGGGGCCTCGGACTAAAACTTTCGGTCCGACGCCCTGTTCCCAGTACACTGCGCGTGTACCGTCGGACGTTCGCGCGAGCACCGTCGGACTAAAGAAACTTAGCGTCTGACACTTCCAGAGAGGTTTGAAACCGTTAAAACTTCATCGGACTCGGTCCGACGCTCGGCGTCGGACTAAGCTTCGGCATCCGACGCTCTCAGAACTTGCCACGCGCCACTTGCTGCTGCTCGGCACCGTCGGACTGAAGTGGGCAATGGTCCGACGCTCGTAAAACGAGCGTCCGACGCTCGCCATTGGCCAAAACTAGGTTTAGGCGTCGGACTCTAGACAATAGTCCGACGCTGCCCCTGCTAACAGTCCGACGCTCACTTCTCAGCGTTTTTCAAGTCTATTTCTCACCCCTTGCTTCTATGTGCTAACACTCAAGGTCTCCAACACTTGTGCACAGTGTGTTAGCCTTTTCAAAACATTTTCCAAGGGTTTTTAACTTTGATCTCTAGGTTGTGTTAGTTCAATGCAAATGAAATGCAACCTAGGGCACTTGAAAGTAATCCAACACTCGTTCTCCCCTTAATAGTCGGCTATCTATCCTAAATGTGAACACACCCACTAGGTGTCTTGTTCACCAAAAGGAAAACCTATTTGGATTATACCTTTGCCTTCTCACTTGATCACCTTTGCTCCTTCCATGATTAAGCCTTCCTTTAGTCATCACCATTTTCCTTTAGGCTTCACACCATGGATTGACCAACCTAAAAACTTGCCACCACTAGCAATCTAGGTTAGTCCTTAGTATGTCATTAATTATCAAAACCAAACTAGGGCTTTCACCTGCTGATGGGGATACTGGGGACGTGAGTGGTGAGTGGGATGGTAGATGATTTAATGGCGCTTCTGATGGCCAGAGGATCCAGCCGATCCAGACTTCTTCTTTTTCTTCTCTTCCTGATGCTTGCGGTCGCTTTCTTCAAAAGCTATTGCGATGTTGACTGCTTCATGATAAGTGCAATGGAGATTGTTGGCCAAGCTTCTTTGAATCTTGTAGTTCAAGCCTCTGACAAAGCAATCCTTCCTCTTTTGCTCTGTGTTAGTATGCTCAGGGGCATATTGCGACAAATGGTTAAACTGGCTGACATACTGCATGACTGTGGATTCCTTCTGTTGCATAGCCAAGAACTGATCCAACTTCATCTTCATTACACCCGCAAGGATGTAATGTGCATAGAAAGCCTCGCAAAACTCCGCCCAGGTAAGTTGGTGTCCATCTGGCTGGGCTGACTGGAGGTTTGCAAACCAAGCGCTCGCAGGGCCTCGGAGTTACTGTGCTGCAAACAACGGCTTCTGGGTTTCTGTGCAGCGAATCAATCCAAATTTCTGCTCCATGGTACGGAGCCAGTCATCTGCTTCCAGCGGCTCCTCCGCTTTGGTAAACACCGGTGGACGGGTGTCTGTAAAGTCCACATAAGTTGTTTCCTCATCGTGATGGCGGCCACGGCGACCACCACGATCATCTCGGTTCTGAGCAAGAAGCGTTGTAGCATTGGCTAAGGCGGCGATGGCATCTGCCAAGGTGGGTGGAATCGGCGGTGCTTGAGGAATGGCCCCGTCCTCAGAAGTCCCAGCACCAATCGAGCGGGTGTGAACAGGCATCTGTACATAATTAAGCCCAAACCAAGTCTTAAATTACTTAACCGAGTCTTAATACAATACACACCATAATATTACAATAACCAGGGCACACAATCGATACTTGACATAGATCCCAAACCATAGCTAAGGTTTTCATGGCAACGCTGACATTACAATACTCTAAAGAGTGCGAGTAACTGACATCACTTATCCTACAGTTAGTCTAGTCGTCAACCTCCGCGACGTGGTCCTCGATGTCCTCATCGGCGTCCTCCTCGACAACCACCTGGAGAGGCTCAATCTCCTCGTCAACGTCCTCCATGTCCTGAACCTCAGGACCAACAACCACCCCATCCTCGGGGTCCTCAACACGTGGCTGTAGGATCGGGTTAAGCTCATTGTTGAGCCTATGCACCTCCTCGTGCAGTGCGTCGTTGTAGTCCTCAATCTGCTCCATGTAGATCTCAAGCTCGTGCAGCCTCGCCCTGGTCACGTCCTCACACGCCCAGGTAGCATCCCTCTGCTCGATCAGACGAGCCACGGAAGTCCGCAGTCGGTCGATCGTCACCACGTCCTAGTAGTGCTCCCGACGAGCGGCAGCAAAGTCCTCCATCATCCTCCTCATCTCCCCCCTCATCCTCTCTATCTCCTCCTGCAACTCAGCGCGATGGTGGCGGGGGCGGCGACTGCCAGAGGCCTCCCCGTCGCGCGGCGCTAACTGGTGACGCGGCACACCTCTGGGTCCCGTCATCTTGCGCGTGGTCTGCTTGCAGCGTGCCATGCTGGAGAAGATAAGTTGAGATTAGTGAGGATATAATATAGGCTAGCAAGAATAGGTTTGATAGATCCTAACGCATAAATCATTTTAAGGAGAAAGTTATTTAACATGTAAATCAATCATGATGCATGAATTGTACTTACGAAATTTAAAATCAATGCAAGGGTAATAAATGCAAAAATAATTTTCAACATAGGGCTAATAATAGCGCTATTCCACTGATTACCATATCTATAATTCAGATTAAGACAAGAGTAAGCAATTTGAACTCAAAATAGCAACTTAAAGTTTATGATCCAAAATATTTTGAAGTTTTGCAAGGTAATACCGTAATGATTTAGCAATGGAACGCTCTGATACCAGCTGTAACAGAACCACCTAAATCACATGGCCCACAGGCACCTGTCATTGTCACTAATGACCTCTGACAGCCGGGCCCGTGTCCCAAATGATCCAGAAGGTCCTACCGGGCTACATTAGCGCCAGTTTTCCTCCGACAGGATCCCATTGCGAAGCCATTACAGAATTACAACATTTCATAACAAATTACATCAGAGTAAAAGCGCGGAAAGATTATAAAGTACTTAGATTACAAACCATTTGTTCAGATAAGATTTAGGTGCAATTATTACAGACCATAAATAAAATTAAGTAGCAGTGGAACTACGATACAACATTAATAAGAACCCTGCCCATGGGTTCAACCTTACTCCTCCTCACTTCCCTCTTGGACCACTGTCACACAGCAGGGGGCAAAACAGACCTCCGACTGCTGTATCCCTGCAACATGGGGTTAACAAACCCTGAGTACTGGGGTACTCCGCAAGACTTACCCGACTAAAGAAAAAGAGTGAGACTCAGGAATGCAGGCCGAGGGGAGTCAAGGTAAGGCTTGACCAAGAATCAAAGAGTTTTTGCAGAAAAGCTTTATTATCCAATCTTCATATTTTATCCCGATTTTATTTTAGTCATAACACAACATTCCAAATTTATCATCATAATACATCATACTTTCCAATTCTTTAATCATTCTCAAAACACCTAGTTCCGAACCTTTCAGTTGTAGGTCAAAGGATCAAGTCTCCATATCCGACGAGCAATGACGATTCGAATCGATTAGTACCCAGCTGGGGATCCCTATCCACACTGCATATGTAGCACTTAAGCTTGCATATACCAACCCCGGCTACCACGGCTTTTCTACCCCTGAACCGGTCCTGCGCCACCCAAGAACACAGTAATCCTCTCCTCTCCAGGCACGCCGGCCACGAGGGTACACGCTGCTCTCGCCATCTCTCCACTCCCAGCGCGTGGTTGTCGGTTCAAGTAGTAGAGCCATCGGAGTCAGAGCTTTCCGTAGTATGTGGCTAGTTGCAAAGTCTCAATCACAGCAGGCCTACAATGAACGGTCCCTAATTCTTTTTCCGCCGACGACATTGCATTGGGACTCTAACCCAAATACAAGTGTCCCAACGGTTTTCAAATCCCTTTCCCGCCGATGGTCAAGCATTGGGACTCTAACCCAAATTCATAACCAACGAACGGAAAACCCCGTTCCGTCGGTTACGATGCATTGGGGCTGCTACCCAAGTACACAATTCCCGAATGGACTCAGATCCCTTTTTCATTCCTCAAGATTCATAAATATCACATTCCCATAGGTCAAAAATAGCCTTTTATACAAATCTAAATTGATTAAGCAAGGCTACGCATTTTTAAACGTTTTCAATTTTTAAAAAGGGTTTCAAGGGGATTATATATCAAGGCAGGTGATGCAACAATATAGGTGACAATCAACTCCTAACAACCTCATGCAATAATAGACTCAAGTTGTAAATAGTTTATAAATACAAGGCGGGGCTGAATGCACCGGGGCTTGCCTTGGATTGCGTACAGCGTCGGGTCGGGCTCGGTTCCGCAGATGTCGAATCCTTGGACGACCTCCGGAGTGACCTCCTCAGCAGTGGCCTCGACTTTGACTTCCTCGGCGACGGGCACTACACATATGCAATGATGCATGCTTAGCATGTTATGAAGATAATGAATGCAATGCTCAAAAGTAAACCATTCAATCCTTGAGTACAACTTTCCTTCATGGTAAAGTTGTAAACGTTTTACAAAAAGCAAAATAGTGTTTTCATACTTTGTTTTATTGACCGTTTTAACTGTCATAGAAAGCCGCTGCACAGCTTTTGTACAACTAACAAGTGACATCATTACTTTTGTCAAGGATCACTACGGTGAAAGATCCATGAACCCAATCAATCCAAAAATCACACACATTACAGGGATTATGTGCGTAAATCAATTTTATTAACCAATTAACCCAATATTTAATTAACAAGTGATCAAACAGTTTCCAATTGAGCCCAAACTTAACCAACAGATAGATTTTACCCTAAAATAGTACCATATAAATTTTCATGATTTTTGGATTAATCTGGAATTTATAAAAATTGCGCAAATTTGCATTTATTAATTAATATGCTTATTTTTAGTTCCTACAGAAGGTGTCCAAATCTTATATTTAATATTTTTATGAAATACTACATACTTCAGAGAGCATACACAATTATTTTCATGATTTTTAGCTCAACAGAAATATTCCTATAAAAATAACAAATAGCAATACTATTCATTTTGATTTATATTAGAAAAGCCACTGAAATTAACTAAGAATAAAGAAAACGATTCCAGCCTGCGGCGGCCCAACAACAGCAGGCCGGCCCAGCTCTCGCCCGCGCGCTCGCCCGCGCGCGCTCTCTCCCTCAGTGACGCTGACAGGTGGGACCCCCCCGTCAGCTCCCTCTTCTTCCTCCCGCGCGCTCGTGCGCGCGCGCACACGCGGTGGCCCGCCATGGATCTCGCCGCCGGCGGCTCTAGCAGCGAGGCCGAGCGTGCCAACGTGAACCCCAGAGTCTAGCGAACACCCTAGCTAGGTTAGCCCCTACCCCCGCGCCTCCAACGAGCCTTGACTCGCCCGTGGCAGATGCGGCGGCACGGTGACCCTGTTCCGGCCGCGGGGTGTGGTGGAGTTAATGGAAAAGAGCCGGGGAAGACCAAAACCTCCACAGTCCTAGACCGACGGCTGGCTAAGGCTGAGACGGAGCGGAGCGGCGAGCTTGACGACGGCGGCGGATGCAGCGGCTCGGCCTCGACGGCGAAGTCTCCTTCCGGCGATCCTAGGGGACGAAATGGAAAACCGTCGCGAGCATGAGCTAAAGCATGAAACAGAGAGTCACAAACGGGGGGCCGAAGGAGGAGAGGCTCACCACAGCAAGCTAGACATGTGAGGGATGGCTGCGGTGGCGCTCCGGCCGGACCCGAGGACGACGACAGGCGTTCCCGGCCCAACAGGGCACAAACTTAAGCACAAATTGATGCACTGGGTGCGCAAGGGAGTAGGAAGATCAGCTGCTCGGGCAATTTGGAAGGGGTGGTCGGGTGCTAGCCAATTTGGCCGAGCAGTGAAGGTGGTCGCCGGCGAGCCGAGATGGAGAAGAGCAGGCAGGGAGGCGACCGGGTGCCTTTAAGGTGGATTTGGGAAGGGGACAGAGGTGATCCGGGGCGGCGCAGGGTCCCCTACTAGCTCGGCTATGGGGGGGCACACGGGCGGCGCCGCGCGCTCGATGCGGGCGGCTGCTGGCCCTGTGACCGAACAGGGGAGGGGAGGCAGGCTACTGTAGCCATTTGAATGCCCTCAAATCGGTTCTTGTTCAATTCACTTTATTCTGTGCATCAACTCGAAAAAGTGCAAATACCAAAGTTGTAGGATTTTAAATTCTGAACAACATTAGTTTTCAGACCAAATCCAAATTTTGAATAATTTTGAAAATATTTGAAAGGGGGTAAAACTACTATTTGAAATCCATTTCTAATCCTGTTAAATTCTCTGAATTTTTCTCTACAGCATGAAAATCTTCCAAAATAAAAGTTGTTCTATTCGTTGAGCTTGACAACTCTCATTAAGACAGTTTAGTCAGATTCTCAATAATTTTTAAATTAACATTTCAAATTTGAATTTCAAAGTAGTAATTAGGGTTTAACTTAAATTTCCATTAAAGAACTTCAAAAACTCCCAAAATAAAAGTTGTTCCATTTTAAAAGATCTATAACTTTTATTAAGACATCATCACTAGATTCCAAGTAAATTTTGATTTAGGGTTTTGGGGTTCGGTTAGGGCTTAATTTGGATTTTTCTTTTGATTTATTTTATTTACCAATTAGGGATTTAATTACAACATCCATAACATTCATAAATAAGTCACTCTAAAGTCCCTAAGCACAATCATATGCAGGTGCTTAAAAATAAACATGATGACATGGCATAATTAATTAGCCGTAATACCCGGGGTATTACAGCTGCAACCTATGCTAAGCTATATATAGAAAATCTGATGAAGCTGCATGGAGTACCAAAGACCGTTGTCTCCGATCGAGGTACCCAGTTTGTCTCTAATTTTTGGAAGGCATTTTACAAGTCATTAGGAATGAAGCTTTTGCACAGCACAGCGTACCATCCGCAAACTGATGGACAGACTGATAGAGTCAACCAGGTACTGGAGGACATGTTGAGGGCTTGTGCACTCACTTACACTAACACATGGGACAAGTGTTTAGCTTTGGCAGAGTTCTCATACAACAACAGCTATCAAGAAAGCATCAAGATGGCTCCGTTTGAAGCAGTCTACGGTCGAAGGTGTCGTACTCCGTTGAATTGGTCTGAACCAGGAGAAAGATGGTTCTATGGGGTTGACTTGGTTAATGAAGCCGAGGAGAAGGTCCGATTGATACAGGAAAATTTGAAGGTGGCATAGTCACGTCAGAAAAGCTATGCCGATCAAAGGCGTCAACCATTAGCATTCAAGGTTAGAAACTATATCTATCTAAAAGTGTCACCAATGAAAGGGGTCAACCGCTTCGGAGTTAAAGGCAAATTAGCCCCACGTTACATCGGACCATTTCAGATTACGGAACATGTGGGAAAAATGGCTTACAGACTGCAATTACCAGAGCACCTCTCTAATGTGCACAATGTGTTCCATGTGTCGCAATGGAAGAAGTGTCTTCGAGTGCCCGATCAAGTTGTTGATGTTGAAGGAGTGGAACTCGAACCGGATCTGACATATTCGGAGTACCCAATTCGAGTTTTAGATCGAAAGGATCGTGTTACCCGAAGAACTACAACCAGGTGGTACAAGATCCAATGGAGTCAGCACTCTGTTGACATCTACTAACGTCGCCTAATATAACTTTATAACTTTTAACACTAGGGACAAGATTAGAAGATGTATGGTATTTTAATTAACTGATCATTAGCAACTAGCCACTTATCATTCTTTAGCATGAACTGGGTTGTCAATCCTAATTATATATGTTAAGAATAAATAAAGGTTTTATATATTATTCTATGTGACTAGGCAGAAATATAAATAAATATAAGCTAAGAACAATTCTGCAAACGGATAGATAATTATACCATTGTAGCATTTTACCTGGAGTATCACCAGGTTGTCGATTTATATTTATACCACTGGGAAGGTCTAGTAGGACTTATTATATCTATAACTTGTACTGCTAATGTAAAAGATAAACCATAACTATAATCCTACTCATAGCAGGGATAAGTCACATAATAAAGATATATATATGATAAACATGATCAGTCATCATCATAAATAGGTAAATATCAGAGCTCATCTAGTCATAACAATAGCTAGCCAATGGATAGATAAAGGAATTAATATCTAAAGTAATTCTATAACTACGTCAATGAATACTATGATTAGTGCAATTACATCTAGCAATCATTGTTTAGCTCTACCTACATCATGATTAAATGTAAAGGAGCATCATCTAATGAGGATATTAAGACACAAGGGTCACCTCCTTCGTGACCGCGCTCTGCTCGTCCTACGTACGGGGGTGGACTACAGAGGACTCAACGCAGCTATCACCTACGCGATCTACCACACGACCCGGCACGTCAGGGTGCACTCGCAGATAAACAAGATATCTAAACACCACGTCTACATACTGCCAATCATTCATCCATGATATCTCTGGACGAACTCTATACGAGCAATTAAATAAATTCAATAGGATCAAACTAACTATGCTAGACATATAATCAAAGAGAACAATGACTATTGCAATTAAGAACATATATAAGATTAAGAACAATGTTTTCCAAATCATAATGTTGAATGCAATAAGAGAAAAGAACTGGAACAATACCGAACTCTGCGCTCCAGACAGACGTCAGGGGCTCCGGATCCCGCTGAAGAACTAGAACTCCTCTACTTCTAATCTAACTAGGCTAAAGCTATGAACTAGAGAGGCTCTAATGAACTAGAGAGGCTCTGGATGGTTTGATCTCCAAATGACTTGATGCTTTAGGGAGGGGGGTCTGCCCCTTTATTTATAGCCCGGTGGGATGAACGTGCGCCGTAGGATCAAACCGACTTAACCAAGGGCCGAGATGACTTCTCATAGGCGGTGGAGGAAGACTCCGGAAGGCGGCGGAGGAAACCCTAGGGGTGGGGCCGGCCGGCCCCACCTTGGCGCCGGCCGGCGCCCAAGTGTGGGCTTCCGGGCCCATCTTTGTCGAGGTGCTTCCACACCCTTCCAGGGTCTTCGGGATGATGTTTTCTTGGCGGTTAAGATTCGTGTCTTTTATGCTCTTTAACCCTTCTTTTATGCTTTTCTGGAATAGCCCCTAGAAAATACAAAACATGCAAAACTCATGGAAACTATCAGTTAAAACCCTAGACTAGTGTGTATTCGTGTGTCCTTTCATGTCTAAAGTTCTAATAAAAGTTGACGTTATCGACCGTCAACAACACCCCCAAGCTTACCTTTTTGCCAGTCCCTTGGCAAACAAACAAAGCCTAATTTATCAAAGTATTTGGATCAGGAGTTGCTACAATGCTTTCATACTTTCCAAGTACACATGCTTCAAACATAGATTCTTCTCCAGATTAGACAAAACTGCTCTAACTCTCGAACTTACCCATTTTACTTTTAACTATGGAGCTTTACAGCTTTTGCATTAGTCTTGAGCAATCGAAAGACAGAACAATCAAGTCAAGCACCATGTCTCAAATTCTTCACAGTACTATTATTTCGGAGTTTTACAAATTTTCAAAATAAAACTCAGAGCTTAATTGTATGGCACCCTCAAGTCTCTTACTATGTGGTATTTATGGATCTCGCTGAGGCATTGATGATGTTATGCCTTCCTACAACTAAGGATTATAGTGGAGCTTATAGGAGTGACAGTAATAAGGATTAGCATACCTGCAATTCATATATTATAAAGTCAAACAATAGATCCACAGAGAATCGAGGCATACAATCAAACCAAGATGTGCATGTATATGGAATATGGTGAATAGGTGTATATATGGTATTTAGTGGTTGATCCTAATTCTACTTTTGCTCCTTGAAAATAACTCCCTCCTTTAAAACTTAGAACTTTCGCGGAAAAACATGGGCTATCTTTATTCTCTCTTTTTTTCTCTTTTTCGCTTTTTTTCAGGGAGGCGGGCACCTAAGTACCCATTATTTTAATTGCTGGGACACTTGTCCATCTTTTACTCCCTTTTCTCTTTCCTTTTCTTTTTTTCTCTCTTTTTTCAACTATTTTTGCATAGCCACATGCATCCTTTGAATATAAATAATTGGAGAGATAATGATAATAACTTAGAGCAATTAAACAGGGGCTGTCCCATGAGGTATATATTTTTGGGTGTTTACTCCCAGTGTAGGAGAAAAATATTTTTAAGGTGGATCTGGATGAAAGTGAAAGATGATTGCACTTACTCCCAGAGTAGGAGTAATGCAAATGTGGCTGGAGTGTGTAAGTGATCTTGGTTTTAACAGCATGACAAGACTCTCATAAGGTATACAACAAAGGTTGACTAAACTCAATGCAAAGCAAGCAGCATAAATGTGCAAAGTTTTTCCTATCTCTAAATGTATCATATATGGCTTTGGTAGGAATTTACACTTTGTCATACAAGAGCTCATCATGTAAGATTTTAAATTTAAAATAAATCTCCAGAACTTAGTAATGCTAGGAATAAGATAAATAGCGGCTCAACCTTCATGAATCATATCAATTAATCACCTAGACTTAGCTCAGGCATATGCCTCCACAAGTTTTAGGTTCAGAGTAAATTCTTAAGTCAAAACAGCAATATCTAAAATTCGCGAGAATTCATGGTTTGAAAACTAGGCATTTGAAAAGTATTATGGCAGAGCAACTATTCATCATCTCCAAGACAAAATTTTATTGTTCATCAGTTTTAATTAACTCTAGCCTAGACATACTCTAATATATAGCTAAATATTATTTGGTTTTCAAATTTTATCTTACTAGCTAACTCACGTGAGAAGCGATATAATAAGGTGGGAAACTTATATTTAGCTGGATTTTAAATGGAGGGTGCCCTCCCCCAAGCTGGATATTTGACAGGGTCTTTGATATTGCAAATTGAGTGATCCTTCTGAGAGCAGGTGTATTGGCAGCGTAAGGGCATCAGATTGACTGGCTCTTTGATCTTGTATTTTCCTGTGAAACTCAATTGCCAACAAAAATACCAAATCTCATGGAGAGGGGTTAGGTTTAGTACCACTCTGTCGGTGCTAGTTTTAGCGGGGCTAACACCGGCTAGTAAATCTGTGTTTTGCGGTTGAGGTTACGGGTGGTGTGCAAGAGGGAACACAGGGATTATACTGGTTCAGGCCAAGAGGGCCTTACGTCCAGTGGAGAGGAGAGTCGTGTTGCCTTGCACCGGGGTGCTTGTAGTAGGGGGTTACAAGCTAGGCGAGAGAGGGAAGTTCTCCCAAGTCTCCTGTGAGTGTCTAAGGGTGCACAAGTCGCTTGCTGTCGTGGTATGTGAGTCTGTGCTCGAGAACTTAGAATCGCCGGGGTCCCCTAAGGCTGGCCTCTGCTCTCCCTTTTATACTCACAAGGGAGAGGCAAGGGTAGCGTGTACATTGTTGTGTATGCTACATTGGGGAGTTGTTGTCTCTGTTTGACTGTTGTCAGCTACGGTCTTGTCTCCGTGTCTCGAGGGTATGGCCGTAGTGGTTCGTATGATCTTGGTGAGTTCCAAGGCGGCAACAGTCGGCGGATTATGGCATGGCGTGGTGTCATACCTGATGGCCGTCTACTTGCACGATGTGATGAGAGGGTGAGTTGCCCCGGGGCGTTGTCTCCCGAGGCTCGGGACTCCTGGAGGTGTGATGGAACGGGGCAGGGTGATATCTTCCCTCGGGCGTATTTTCGGCTTTCGGACAGTGTTTCCCGAGGGTCAGGTGGGCCCGGCTGGAAGGCGTGCTCGTCCTTTCGAGTGGACAGCGCAGTAGCCGTTTTTCCTGTTCTTGCGTAACCCGTCGTCAGGCGCTTGCACTGTTGTAGTCATAGTTGGTAGATCCCGGCAGAAAACGGGGCGGCGCACCGTAGACCATACTGTGGAGAGGATGGTCGTAGCGGGTCTATCAAATCCGTTGCCAGGGAAATCCTGACAGGTGGTATGGCCGTCAGGGGCATGCGAAGCACAGTTGCATCGAGACTCTCTCCTGACAGGACAGTGCTCGTAAAGTGGTTAGATAGGTCTCTTGTGGTCCAAGATTTCTCCGCTGACTTCAACTGTGCATTGGATGCCTTTGAGGGATTGCGCTCGTGGGGAATGTGGAAGCTCGGGCGAATCGGAGAATTGGCGCCCGAGGGTGCCGCTTTCCCGAGCTCTCTCGGAGAGGCTTGGGCGAATCAAAGAATTGGCGCCGAGGGTGCCACTCTCCCGAGCTCTCTTGGAGAGGCTCGGGCGAATCGGAGAATTGGCGCCGAGGGTGCCGCTCTCCCGAGCTCTCTTGGAGAGGCTCGGGCGAATCGGAGAATTGGCGCCGAGGGTGTAGCTTTCCCGAGGGTAGGCTGGCGTTGGTGCAGCGCCGTCATGGGCCCCCGTAGGCGTGGCCTTCGTGGGCTTTTATTGGCCTTACCTGGGCCGGGCCGCGTTGGGAATGTGTGTTTCTGAGTCGAAGTTGGGTACCCCAAACTTAGGTACTCGACAGTAGCCCCCGAGCCTGTGGCAGAGTGAAGGCACTCCTCCACAGGTTCAGACTGGTTCTTCCTCTCGAGGAGATAAAGTATAGGTTGTTGTTTTTTCGGTGGGTGCGCACGAGCGCACCCGCCGGGTGTAGCCCCCGAGGCTTTGGAGGGATGTTATATCCCTTCAAAGGCTTAGAATCGTGTTTATTAGTATTCGGGTGTTTTTCGATTTATTTAGGGGAGTTGTTTCTTTGGAAGCGGAGCCTCCGAGCCTCCCCTCGTATAAGGGAGGTTATTCGGTGGTCTTTCCAAGGTGCAGGGTAAGTTCCCGAGCCTCTGTTTTCGCATCCGAGGTCGATCGGGCTCTTCCCTGTCTTTTTAAATCGACCCTCGCGCTCTTTTTTTGGGAAGAGGAAGGTTTGGTCCTGCTTGACTTCCCCGTTGGGGCACGAGTCAGCATTTCCGGTGAGCTACAAACGGGTTGGTCAAAGTGGAGGTCCGTGCCCCGTTCGTTAGGGGTCGGCTAGTGGCCTGAGCACACTCCAAATGTTTCCCGAGGGTCAATTAGTGGATGTCGGGTCCCTTCGATGGGTCCCGAAGGCCTGATGCCTCCCACGGAGGGATTCCATGTAACCGACTCACTACTGGGACTTGGACACAGCACGGGATGTCCCTTGCAACGCTCGGGCATCGGGATACTGGCCGTTTTCATGACCCATCCGCTAGCTGTCCCTAACTCGGTTTCCCTGGGGCGACTGTTCGAGCCACTATGGGACAGTCTTCGATCCCCTGGGAACATAACAGGCGCCCGAGCCTGAGGTTCCTTCGTCGAGAAGGGGAACGTATCGGCGGAATTGAGGCAGGCAGGCGTAATGATTTGGCTCACCTTTTGAGGCGTGCAGGTATGGGACAGTCTTCGATCCCCTGGGAACATAACAGGCACCCGAGCCTGAGGTTCCTTCGTCGAGAAGGGGAACGTATCGGCGGAATCGAGGCAGGCAGGCGTAATGATTCGGCTCACCTTTTGAGGCGTGCAGCCTGACGGACACGACGGTTCGCCGCAGTCGAGGCGGTAGCGTGCGCGAGGCCGGCGGCGACGTGGGGATCGTGGCGGGCCCCACGCAGTTAATACGGCGGATCCTCCGCATCTCCCTCGATTCGTCGCCCGGGTATATAAGAAAAACTCACGGTTTTTTCTTTCTACCCTAGCCATTTGCTCGCGCAACCGTTCGCTTTCTTGCCTTCGTCATCCGCCCTTTTGCCTTCGTTGTTCGCTCGAGTGAGAAGCGCCGCCGCGACCGACGTCGTTGCGTTCCCCCCGTTCTTCTTCTTTAGCTTCGCCATGTCTTCCTCCCCAGTTCGCACCGACGCCGCTGGCATCCTCAGGATGGAGCCGTGGCCTCGCAGCTTCGTGACCGAGGCGGATCTAGAGCGTCTCGTGGAGTTGGGGCTCCTACGCCCCCGCACCAACGCGGAGCGCCCAGAGTGGGTCATGCCGTCGGACGACCACGACGAGCCGAAGCCCGATGAGGGGTACGTGGTGGGCTTCATCGCTTACCACGAGCGCGGGCTCGGGTCGCCGCCGAGCCGCTTCTGCCAGGCGCTGCTCTTCGTCAACGGGATGGAGCTCCACAACCTCACCCCCAACTCCATCACGCAGGTGTCGATCTACGCCGCCTTGTGCGAGGGGTACCTCGGGGTACCCCGCATTGGAATTTATGGCGGCGCATCTCCCGCGTCGACTGGTACACCAAGATGGCCGGTCCGAGGAAGCCGCGGGAGATCCCGCGTGCGGGGGGATGCGGGTTCGTGATCCGCTCCGGCGAGTACATCCCCTGCAAGGCCCCCTCCTCCAACAAGGGCTGGCACCACGGCTGGTTCTACCTCCGCAACGACGGGGACGCCTTCCCCAAGTACACGGGAAGGGCGTTCGTCGCTCCCCTCCCTCAATGGGATTGGGGGTGCCCGGCGAAGGAGGCCAAGCACCTCAACGCCTACTTCGAGGTGCTCCAGACGTTGCGCGACCGGGGCCTTACGGGAGCCGCCGTGGCGGCGCAGTTCCACGCGCGGACGGTGTTACCGCTGATGGACCGCCGGCTGGCGCTAAACCAGATGCTCGCTGGGTCGTCGCGGGAGGGCACGACGATGCTGCCCCAGGACATCGGCCAGCAAGAGGTTATGCGCCGGGTTAAGTACATGGTGGGTGGTCACCATACCTGGGATGAGGTGAACCGGATACCCATGCGCCCCCGTACGGGCTTCATCGCGCTGGTGAGTGTCGTCTGCTTCGTCGATTTTGCAGTTCTGTCGGTCTTTTTCTTGACTTCTTTCTTCGTTCGTTGCAGGGTCTTTCACGGACCGGGAAGCCTTCCCTTCCGCCTGTCCAAGAGGACAAGGTTCAGCGAACCCAGAACCGCCTTCGGGACCAGGCGGAGAAGGACCGGAAGATCGCGTTGAAGCAGGCCGTCGCCGTAAGGAGGCGGGGGAGCCGGTGGAGGACACCTTCTCCGATGAAGATGAGGAGGATGAAGAAGAAGAAGAATTTTTTGATTTAACTGTGTTGGACCGGCCCATCGTGGCCACAAAGCCCGCGGTGGGCGCCAACGAGCCTGGGAAGGCTCCAATGTCGGCGTCCGCCGGCGGATGTGCCGGGGCTCGTGACCCGAGCCCCCAGGCAAAACTGCCGGAGTCCGCGCCTGAAGGCGCGGTCTCTGGCAGCGTGACTACCGGAGCCACGGCTCCGCCTTCCAGCGGCCGCGAGGGCTCGTTGGAGGGGCCGGGAACGGGCCCAGGCCGGGCACCCGAGCCGAGCCTAGCTACTACCGGCGAGACCGGGGGGATCCTGTTCCCGCGCACCCTCCCCTCCGACGCGTCATTGGTCGGCGCGACGGCCGAAAGCGGGGGGAGCGCTGGGCGGGCACCGTCGGAGCCGGAGCCATCCCGCGCCAAGATGCCGGAACCTAAGCTGGGGTCCTCCCAGACTCAAGCTTCCCCACCGAGGGGCGGCGACATCGGGGCGACCCCTGGCGCCCAGGCGGAACCCTTGTCTCAGGGCGGCGCTGGCCCGGATGCCGAGGTGGCACCCACTCCTCCACCGCCGGTGCAGCCTACGCCATCCGTCGTCTCGCCGAGCGCGGGCGCTGCGAAGAAGAAGAGGGTGGTTCCGAAAACGAGGTAGGTGTCTTTACCTATAATTCCTTTCGTCAGAGATTTTGTTACGAGCATTCCTCTCTTCCTTCTCTGCTTTAGGAAGCGCTCGGGGGCGGACGTCCAGGTGTCACACCTGAAGGTCCTGAAAGTGCAGGGCCATGACACGGCCGGGGGGAGCTCCCGGTCGGCAGACGAGGAAGTCCGTCCCCCCACGGGTCTGTCCGTGGCATCCGAGGTTCCTCCCCCGGGGGAGGTCGTTCTGGCGGCGGCCGCCATCGTCACGCCCGTCATCGACCTGGAGGTAGAGCCAGCGCGGGCTTCCAAGGCCTCGGCCGTCAGTTCTGGAGGCGCCTCGGGAGCCCCAGCCGATGCCGCCCCCATGGAGCCTGCCGCTGCGGGGTTGTTCGGTCGCGGATGTCGGCACAGGAGCTCCCGCCGCCCGCGAGGAAGGTCCCTGGGCGTTGGCTCTAAGGGAGCCTCGTCCTCGGGAGCTGACCGCCTCCCGGATCGAGTGGGCGGACCGAGCGGACCCTCAGGCGCCACCCGTCTTCTCGCTCCGGGACGACCTTGAGGCTCCCAAGTGGGACGCCGTTCAAGAGCTCGGGTTCAGCTCGGCGGCGGGTCTCCGCGCGATTGTTGACGTCCTCGAGAAGGACCTCCCGGCCCAGCTTTAGGTGGATCCCCGTGTCTTGTAACTTTTCTTGCGTATGAGCATTGTTCTTACCGTCTCCGCACCTTTCTCCTTTCCAGGACCACATGCATGCCTCCCGGGACAAGTCCCGCTTCCTTCGCGGCGGGCTCGGGCTCTGAAAATAGCTTGACCTCAAGGGGAAAGCCCTTGCTCGCACCCAGAACGAGCTCACCGCCGTGACCTCCAAGCTCTCCGAAGCGAGTGTCGACAACACCATCTTGAAGGAGGAGGTCACGGAGGCGAGGGACCAAGCCGCTGCCTTGGCAACACGGGTGCGGGAGCTGGAGAGCGCCCTGGCCGAGGTGACAAGGGAGCGCGACGCCGCCCGAGAGCTTACCGCCGAGAAGACATCTGTCGCTGAGGCCTTGGCTCTCGACCTGAGTGACACTCAGGAGGCGTTGCGCCTGGCGGTTGGCGCGGCGGAGTCGGCCCGGAAGGAGGCACAGAAGGCTCGGGAAGACGCTGGCGGTATGTGCAATGTCGTGCTTTTTCGTCCTGTTCGTCTTGGTTGTTTGCTGCATCTTTGTTCACCTCCATGTTTTGCTCCCGCAGTTCTGCAGGTGGCTTATGACGGCGAAGCGGCCGACCACCTTGAACTGCAGAAGGTCGCGCGCGCGCTGTGTGACTCCATTGGCACCGGTGGGGAACCCACGGGGATGTCGTTCCGGAGCCGGCTGGAGGCACTTTACGGCAGCGTCGGCGGCCGGGTCAAGGAGGCCCTTCTAACGGGTGTCCAGAAGACACCGGCGGTCGTAAAGTCCCACTATGGGAACTTTGACACCGGCCCTGTCAGCGAAGACTTCCTTGAGGCCGACGACGCTGAGCTCCTGGCGCTGGAGGACTCGATGAAGGAGCCAGGAGAAGCGTTGGCGGGCCTCTTCGAAGCCGAAGTCGAGCTCCCTCCCCTGAACCTGCCATGAAGAACAAGCGGGCCGTAGTGCCCTTGCAAAAAGTAACTTTTCGTGAGTGGCTGAGAGGAAACATACAATGTGGCCTTTCGTGGCCTTTATATTTATGTAAACATTTGCTGTACGTTTGTTTCGTTTTGTTTCATGCTTTTTTCCTTAGGCGTTTTTTCTTGCCGATCCTGTGCCCGGGCCATCGAGCCTCGGGGGACTTTTTCGGGTGTCGTAGCGTTAGCGGCATAAACGCAGCCGATGTCCTAGGAGCTTTGGCAGAAAGAATCCCCAGAAAAAAGGCTTAGTTATTTCTTCCCGAGCTTCCTCCCTTTGCCGAGCGTAGATCCTATAAGTTTTCTTCCGAGTGCGAGTTAGCCTTCGAACGCGGAGTGGCGAGGGGAGATGCTGTAGCCCTGGGGCATAAGCGGTCTCCACGACTCGACCGGCTCTGTTCTCTGGGACTTCTCTCACTCTTCCGAATTTTATAAGTTCATGCTTGATTTCAGGAGGGAAACATGCTTTAGGGAGAAAAGATTTCAACGAGTTTTGAAATTTTTGCGTTTTCAAAATTGTTGAAGCTCAGGAAAGTCCGGGGGTTCCCCCCGTCCTAGCCCCCGAGGGAGGGTCAGTCTTTCTGTAGGCTAGGCCGAGCCTCTATTTTTTAATGCGCGGTGAAATGAAAGGTCATTTCACTCCCGAGTGTAGGCTCGGATCAAAAATCTAAAAATCATGTAAAAAGAGTAGAAGTCGAGTCTTTTATTGACTTCAAGATTTTACAAATTGTACAATGCTCGGAATCTTAAGAATAGAAGCGACGTAGCTGTTCAATGTTCCAAGCGTTGCTGTAGACCTCGCCTTCTCGTTCGCGAGCTTGTATGTGCCAGGGCGTAGCACCTCGGCGACGATGAATGGTCCTTCCGACGGTGGTGTGAGCTTGTGGTGCCCTTTATTGTCCTGCCTGAGCCACAGCACCAAGTCGCCTACGCTGAAGGCTCGGCCCCAGATACGCCGAGCATGGTACTTGCGTAGTGACTGCTGGTACTTGGCCGAGTGCAATAGAGCCATGTCCCGAGCTTCGTCGACTTGGTCCAGCGCATCTTCGCGGGAAGTTTGATTGCCCTGCTCATCGTAGGCTCGGACCCTCGGGGCGCCGTACTCTAAATCCGTGGGGAGGACGGCCTCGGCACCGTACACCAAGAAGAAAGGCGTGAAGCCCGTGGCTCGGCATGGCGTAGTCCTTAGACTCCATATAACTGCCGGGAGCTCGGTCAGCCACCTCTTGCCGAACTTATTCAATCTGTTGAATATTCTCGGCTTAAGGCCCTGAAGAATCATGCCATTGGCACGTTCTACTTGGCCGTTTGTCCTTGGGTGGGCTACGGCCGCCCAGTCCACTCATATGTGGTATTCGTCGCAGAAGGCCAGAAATTTCTTTCCGGTGCACTGCGTGCCGTTGTCAGTGATAATGGAGTTCGGGACCCCAAACCGACGGACGATGTCGGTGAAGAATAACACCGCTTGTACTGAGCTGATTTGGGCGATTGGCCGAGCCTCGATCCACTTTGAGAACTTATCGATGGCGATAAGCAAATGGGTGAAGCCCCCGAGCACCTTTTGGAGGGGCCCAACAAGGTCCAGTCCCCACACGACGAATGGCCAAGTGAGAGGGATCGTCTGGAGAGTTTGGGCCGGTAGGTGTGTCTGCCGAGCGTTGTATTGGCATCCCTCGCAGGAGCGTACCATCTCGGTGGCATCGGCCACGGCGGTTGGCCAGTAGAAGCCTTGTCGAAAGGCATTACCGACTAGAGTTCTTGGTGCGGCGTGGTGGCCGCAGGCTCCGGCGTGTATCTCTTCAAGCAGGCGTTTGCCTTGACTGAAGGGGATGCAGCGCTGGAGGACGCCCGAGGGACTCCGTCGATAGAGGTTGCTGTCGATCATCGCAAAAGACTTGGCTTTACGTGCCAGCCGTCGTGCTCTGGTTTTGTCCGAGGGTAGGACTCCTCGGACGAGCCAGCTGACCAGTGGCTCGCGCCAGTCCGGTTCGTCGTCGTCCGTCTCGGGTTTGATCTCCATTGCCTTGGCTTTGTTGCCGTCTTCAGCCAGGGTCTCGGGTGGCTCCCCTTTGTTGGAGAGGTCGGCAGCCCCCGAGGGGCTTGCGTGGCTTGAAGACGGTCTGGGTTCTCCCGGGGGCTCGGGGGGTCTTTTTCCCCTTGGCCCCCGAGGGATCTATACTGACCGAGGGCTTGTGGAGGTCGTTGGCAAATACGCCCGTCGGGACCGTAGCCCTTTCGGACGCGATCTTTGCCAACTCGTCGGCCTCTTCGTTATACCGTCGTGCGATGTGGTTGAGCTCGAGGCCGTCGAACTTTTCCTCGAGCAACCGCACCAACTTGCAGTAGGCGGCCATCTTGGGGTTCTGGCACGTCGACTCCTTCATGACCTGGTCCACGACGAGCTAGGAGTCGCCTCGGACCTCGAGGCGCCGGATCCCGAGCTCGATGGCAATGTGGAGACCGTTGACCAGAGCCTCATATTCGGCCACGTTGTTGGAAGCCGTGAAGTGCAGCCGCAGTAGGTACTTGAGCCGGACCCCGAGGGGCGAGATGAAGACGATGCCTGCGCCAGCACCGGTCTTCATCATCGACCCGTCGAAGTATATGACCCAATATTCTTCTTGGGTCGGGAGTGGCGGTAGCTGTGTCTCGGTCCACTCTACCACGAAGTCCGCAAGCACCTGGAACTTAATGGCTTTGCGTGGCGCGTAGGTGATGCCATCGCCCATGAGCTCGATGGCCCACTTAGCGATCCTCCCAGTCGTCTCCCGATTTTGGATCACCTCACCGAGGGGGAAGGATGACATCACAGTCACAGGATGGGATTCGAAGTAGTGCCGCAACTTGCACCGAGCAAGAATGATCGCGTACACCAGCTTCTGGATCTGAGGGTAGCGTGTCTTGGTCTCGGACAAGACTTCGCTGATGAAGTAGACCGGCCGCTGTACCGGTAAGGCGTGCCCTTCTTATTGCCGCTCTACGACGATTGCTGCACTCACAACTTGGTTAGTAGCAGCGACGTACAACAAGAGATTCTCCTTTTTCATAGGAGGCACGAGAACCGGTGCTTTTGAAAGCAGAGCCTTAAGCCTTTCGAGGGCTTCCTGGGCCTCGGCGGTCCAGGTAAAGTGCTCATTTTTCTTTAACAACCGATAGGAAGTCCCTTTTCGCCAAGCCTCACTATACCACAGCCTATCTTTGGCGTCGCCCGGTGGGTCGTTAAAAGCCGTTTCAGCGACATACGGTCGGTCGTTATATCTTTTTAACGACCCTTATATCTGCCGCTGATACTCGCGTCGTTATAAATCTTTAACGACCGACCGTCAGACGCTGTGTGCAAGATATAACGACCAACCATCTGACGTGTATTATAAACTTATAACGACACACTGTCCGACAATATATATTTATAACGACCCACTAACTATTGCTAGCATAATATGAACTAATTAATTATACAATAACCATATAGCATTATCCAATTAAACATTATGCATCCAAACTGATGTTGAGCATCAAACACCATTACTCACAATTTCCATTGAAGCCAACATTTGTACTTGTACAATGTTTTATACAAAATACTCACAACCAAGCTAGATCACTTTAGTATCTACACAACTAAGAAGTCTGTCATATACAAAACATAACTCATATGTCTTGCTTGCACAAGGTCTGTCATATACAAAACATAACTCATATGTCTTGCTTGCACAAGGATAAAGTTCTTTTGAAAAATGTCTCATCTATGAGCACTTTGATCTTCTTTGATCTTCCTTTCCTCACATCTAGTAACTTGCATGAGCACTTTGATCTTCTTGCTGCACTTTTATCTTATTTGATCTGTCTTTCCTCTCATCTAGTAACTTCCATGCTTATTGGACTGAAAAAAAAAATAGAAATTTAAACCGCATACAATACTGCATACCCCAGAAAATGGAAACATAGTCCAGCCATACGCAAACACAGTTAAAAAAATCACTGCAAAATTTAGGATCAACACATCAATCATATTTTAAGACATGATCTGCGTGATTTGATTGATCCAAAAATCATTCCATCACCATGTACCAGTAAGTTTTTTTTGTTGTACTATAAAAAAAGAGGCAAATAGAGAAACATCTTGTGGAGATGGAGACACCTATGCAAGCAAGCAGAGGGATGGCTGTAGGTAAGCTGACAGGGATGAGAAAAACAACATCACAGGATGACATTAAAGAGCTGTGCGTATCATTCACCTTCCAAGTTTTACCTGGTGCATGCCGTGAGAAACCAAACATATTCAGGACTGTGCAGTCTCTCCATTTCCATTCAGCTTACATCACCTGCAAACAAGTCAATACAATTAATCACTTGCAAAAAGGTACAGGGAGTGTGGTCTTGCTTCAAGTTTTAATCTTAATTAGAACAGAGAGTCTGAAAATTACTCAGTAGTTGACATCTAGAATTTATAAGGAACTCCTGAACTGAATCCTTAGACAAAAGCCAAATGACTGGTGCAACATTCTTTCTTACCAAGTAAATTGTTCCTATCACAATAGCCCATAGAGACATACATATATCAGTCAAAAGAAGTTTTGATGCATAATCCTGAACTCTGAGATCTGACAAACTTAAATATGACAAAACGACAAATAATGGACAAACTGAGGGATGTGTATACTCTGTTTTATATAACAAATGCAATTATCTTGTGAACACATGTTTTACTTGATGTTGTATATCTCAGAATAACACTGCAATTATAACATGGTATTCTATCTTTAATAAGAATAACATTGTGAAACAGGGCGGTCATTTTGGAGGGGGAGGGAGCAACTGTCTTGTAAGTTTCCATATTTCTGATTAGCTACACTTTGTTTTCACATAAGCAATAGATTCTCTTGAAATATCCACAGGAAGACTATGATTTCAGGAGAAACAAAAAAATTCTTATATAAGATATGGTATCCGCTGTAAAAACTTCTCCAAATTTGAACTTAGAATTCTTTTTTTATGAGGATAATGAGAAGATACTTGGAAGAGGCACCAGTTAGCAGGTTGATTGAAATTTGGTCCTTTTCCTTGTGCAAACACTGTAAATAGCACCAATCATAGTATAGACTCTCAAGTACAAAACAAAATGCATGTAGAACAATCACGTGTTTTTGGAGAACTAAAGAATTCATAGTTCACTGCAGATTACATAACAAGGTTAAGAATTAATACCTCCCTGCTGCTACAGCAAAACAAGCAGAGAGAAAACTAACAGCATGCAGTGGCCATAGAGCACAGCAGAAAAAAAAAGAGATAACTAACCAGCACAATGTCTAGGATTTAAGGACCGCAAGATAGAAGCTTGCACAACCATTATGGTGCATTGCAAGAAATGCTTACCCTCTAAACGGTAACTCCCAGTTCTGTAACTAGAAGCAAAACGAGAACAACAATAGCCTCAAGTCAACTTACCTGTTACAAATTTACAACTGATGTCACATAAAACCAAAGAAGAAATGTACAGCATGAGTCAATTGGATTAACTGGCAATCTAATTCTAAATCTAGTAGTGACAAGCAATCAATAAGACATTAGTATTCTAGCCATGCATGACTGAAACATTAAGAAATTAACTTGATTTAGCACTAACAAATTTTCAATAGACCAATTAAACTAGTAGTGACAAGCTGTTTATTACACATAAGCAGTTCACAGAATGTTTTCTCCAATGCAATTGTGTAATGCTATGCAAATAAGTATTGAATAGCTGAAACTGAAAGTCTTAATTTTTTCATGATGGGAAAAATGCCATCACAACTATCAGTTACATATCAGAGGATGGATTGTAAGGAGATGTCAGCTGCACATGAACAAATATGAGGTCGATGGCTGGAGCTCAAACAAATGAGTCAGGAAAATGGTCTCCCTTTCCCACCTTCTGTAAAAGTGGCACTTTCAGATAGTCACATAAATAAAATCATGTTGCATGCAGTGCAATCTAAACCTGATGAAATGTTCACACAGTACAGAATAAAAATCCGAGGGAGAACTACCTAACTAGATTTTCACTGTACAACCACTAGCAAAAATCCCAGGTCGTCAATGGATGCTTAAGAAAATTTGTCTTAGGCCATGATTCACCTCTCCCACTTGTTTACATGCACAACACAATTTGCCTCAGGCCTAAAAAGAAAAGGAAGAAATATTTACAAGGGGTAACACAAGTGTCGTGAGTGCAAGAACGAATTTGCTTCAGTTAATAAAAATGAAGAAATTCCCACATACTGCATAAGAACAGAGTGGTGGTACCTGGTGGCAACGGGTGGCTGGTTGTGTAGAAGACGATGGAGCTGGATCTTTATGCTGCTTCAGTGCTTCTGCACTTCGTGGAGAACGGCCGTGGTGCAAGGGTTTGGGGCTGCCGGGGCTAGGGTCAAGGAGCGGGGGTAACGAGTCTACCTGCTGTGGGCATGGCGGCGGGCAGACGGCGGCGCTAGGATCTGGAGGCGCCGGGGCTAGGGTCAAGGGGAGGCCGGGACTGGTCTGACGGTTGACGGCGACGGCCGGCGGGCAGGCGAGCGGCGGCGGGCAGGCGGCCGTCAGGCGGACGAGTGGCGGCGGTGGCAGCAAGCGGCCGGCGGAGGCTCGAGGCTCGAGCTGTAGGAGGCGGCGCTCGATCTGGAGTAGGTCATCGAGGTAGCGGGCTGGATGCGTGAGGCGTGTGGCGGATTGGAGATGGAGGAAACGAATTTTGGGGGAAAATTTTGGGCGTGTGGCGGATTGGAGATGGAGGAAACGAATTTGGGCATCGGCGCGGGCTGAAGGCATGCTGCGGAAAATTTTCCTCAAAATCCCGCGCCCTCGTTTCGCTTGTCTGCCTGCTCGGTGGGCCAACTTGGGGTGAGCGCCCGGAAAGAGAAAATGGGCTGATGTGTGCGTGCATTGGCGCCTTGGCGGGCTGGAATGGCGCGGCTGCATTTTTTCCCGACAAGTGGGTCCAGGTAAAAAAGGTGGTGGAAAGTTTGCCCAACTGTACACTTGAATGCAGCCCATTTGTGGCGATGACTCGTGGGTCCTTAAAAACAGGATATAGCGACAGACCGTCTGAGGTTGAAGCGAAATAGAATTAATGATCGACCATCTATTGTAAAAATAAGATATAACGACCGACAGTATGTTACAAAGTTTTAACGTCGGACCTTCCAACGTTAAATTGGCATTTTTAACGACCCCCATGTGACGCTAAAGATGGGCTATGGTATAGTGCCTTGAGATGAATCGACTTAAGGCCGCGAGATATCCCATGAGCTTCTGCACGTCTTTGAGGTTTCGAATCGGACCCATCTGTGTGATGGCCGATATCTTCTCCGTGTTGGCTTCGATGCCACGCTCGGAGACGATAAACCCGATGAGCATGCCCCGAGGGACCCCGAAAACGCACTTCTCGGGATTTAGCTTTATGTTTCGCTTCTCGAGGCATTCGAACGCCTCTTCTAGGTCGGCTACTAAGTCACTCACCTACCTAGATTTTATCACTATATCGTCTACGTAAGCCTCAACGGTCCGCCCGATGAGGTCCCAAAAACTTTGAGCATGCAACGCTGATAAGTTGCGCCCGCGTTTTTGAGGCCAAATGGCATGGTTACGTAACAGTACGTGCCGAAAGTAATAATGAAAGAAGTCGCTAATTCGTCGGACTCTTTCATACGAATCTGATGATAACCGGAATAAGCATCAAGAATGCAAAGTCGTTCACAGCCAGCGGTAGAATCAACTATTTGGTCAATGCGAGGTAATAGAAATGGATACTTAGGACAAGCTTTATTTAAACTAGTGTAATCGACACACATTCTCTATTTTCCATTTTTCTTCTTAACCAAAATAGGATTAGCTAACCATTCTGGATGGAAGACCTCCTTGATGAATCCGGCCGCCAAAAGTTTCTGCACCTCCTCCCCGATGGCCTGGCGCTTCTCCTCGTCGAATCGGCGCAGGCACTGCTTCACCGGCTTGGACCCGGCCCGGATGTCCAAGGAGTGCTCGGCGACCTCCCTCGGGATGCCTGCCATATCCGAGGGACTCCATGCAAACACGTCGGCATGCTTGTGGAGGAAGTCAACGAGCACAGCCTCCTATTTCGGGTCGAGAGTGGTGCTGATCTTCAGCACCTTGCCGTCGGAGGAGTTCGGATTGAGGGGTACCTCCTTCACCCCCTCAGCGGGCTCAAAGGTGCCCGTGGCCTTCTTGGGGTCGGAGACCTCCTTTTCCAACCTTTCAAGATCGGTCATGAGGGCCTCAGACTCCATCAGCGCGCCGGCGTACTCACAGCACTCGACGTCGCACTGGTACGCGTGCTGGTAGGATGCGCCGATGGTGATCACCCCCTTTGGCCCCGGTATTTTGAGCTTGAGGTAGGTGTAATTCAGGACTGCCATGAATTTGGCGTAGCATGGCCGCCCAAGGATAGCATGGTAGGTGCCGTGGAAGCCTACCACCTCAAAAGTCAGGACCTCCTTCCTGAAGTTATCTAGTCCCGAAGTAGACGGGCAGATCGATCTGCCCGAGGGGCTGCACGCTTTTTCCGGGCACTATCCCGTGGAACGGGGACGTTGTGGCCCAGAGGAGCGAGCGGCTGATTCCTATCAAGTCGAGGGTCTCAGTGTAAAGAATGTTGAGGCCGCTGCCTCCGTCCATGAGGACTTTGGAGAGCCTCGTGTTGCCGACGACGGGGTCGACAATGAGCGGGTAGCGTCCCGGTGATGGGACGTAGTCCGGGTGATCGTCCCGGCTGAAGGTGATGGCGTCGTGAGACCAGTCGAGGAAGCGTGGTGTCGCTGGCCTGACGGAGTAGACCTCCCTGCGCTCACGCTTTCGCTATCGCGGCGTAGGAGCAGTGCCGGGCCCACCGAAGATCATGAGGCACTTGTCGATGGGCGGGAACTCATCGTCCTTCCCGTCCTTGTCCTCCTGATCCCTGGCGGGCTTCTTGCCAGCGTCGTCCTTGAACGCCTGCCGGCCGTAATGCTTCTTGAGCATCACACACTGCCCAAGCGTGTGATGCACTGGGCCCTGGTGATAAGGGCACGGCTTGTTGAGCATCTCGTCGAAGCGGCCCCGAGGGGGTCGTTCCCTCTTGGGCTCGGTGGCCGCCACAAGGGAGTCGCTGCGGAGTGGGGCTTTTCCCTTCCCTTTCTTCTTCTTGCTGTTCGGGCCTCGGGAAGAGGTGCCCTCGGGGGCCTCCTCCTTCCGTTTGCCCTTTGGGTCGGAGAAGAGGGCTCCCACCGCTTCGTCCCCGAGGCGAAGCTGGTGGCTATCTTCATGAGCTTGGAAATGCTGGTGGGGGTCTGGCGTCCGAGCTCATGAACAAGCTCTTTGCAGGAAGTTCCTGCCGCAAACGCTCCGACGACATCGGAGTCGGCAACCTGGGGCAGCTCGTTATACTGTTTAGAGAACCGCCAGATGTAGTCCCTGAGGGACTCGCTCGGCTTCTGCTTGCAGCTCCTGAGGTCCCAGGAATTGCCAGGGCACACGTACGTGCCCTGAAAGTTTCCTACGAAGATCTTGACCAGATCACTCCAGTCAAAGATCAAGCGCGGGGGAAGATGTTCTAGCCAAGCTCTTGCTGAGTCGGAGAGGAACAAAGGTAGATTGCGGATGATGATAAGATCATCCTGTGCATTGCCGAGCTGGCACGCAAGACGATAATCTGCTAGCCATAGTTCGGGGTTGGTTTCCCCTGAATACTTGGCTATGTTGGCCGGTTGTCAGAACCGGGGCAGGAATCTAGCCCTTCGGATGGCCTCGCTGAAGACACGAGGACCCGAGGGCTCGGGCGAGGGCTCGCAGTCCTCATCCGAGTCGTAGTGCCCGCCCCGATGGACATGGTAGCCTCGTGCGGCTCCGTCGGTCTTTCGCCGACCGCGGACTTGAAGGATGGCTCGGACGTCGACGTCCTTGCCAAGTCGTTGGTGAACCGACGGGGCCTCGGGGCCTCGGGATGCACCGAGGCCTCTCGCTCGTGGCGCGCCGCGACGCCACGTTGGTGGCTTTCAGCGCCACGATGGCGCGACGCTGAGCTTTCCGCCTAGAGGACGGCTGCATCTTCCAGGAGGTCCTTGAGCTGGTTCTAGAGCTGCCGTGGCTCCTCGGTGGAGGGCTCAGGCATGCTTCGAAGCAGCATTGCCGCCTCCGTGAGCTTGCGGCTCGCTCGAGGCAGGGCTTCCGGTGTTTCGGCTCCATCGTCGGCGATGATACGAGCCTGAACGTCCTGGGCCCGGCGACGAGCTGCTCCGTCAGTGCCTTGCCGCTCCTCGCGCTCGAGCACGGCTCGCAGCTGGGTGAGGCGTAGGCGGTCTTCGTCCATCCGTGCTTCCAGTTCCCGGAGCTGCTCTAGCTCCGGAGACTGGTGCGCGGGACGAGACGGCCCAGCCCCCGCGTCCTGCAGTGGGGCTGACCGTGCAGGCCGTGGAGTGGCCGGCGGAGGGGTGTGTTGCTGAAGCTGCGGCTGGAGCGGGGAAGGTACGTCGTTGTCGTCCCCCGAATGGACGTCCTCCACCCGTCCGTCTTCGGGGTGCACCAAGTGGTAGCACTCCCGAGCGGGGTCGACGTAGGACTGGTCGGAGTCGGTGATGACGCTCGGAGTTTCCTCCCACGAGTCGTCGGGGTGGACGGTGAAGTCCACGTTCGCCCAGAACTCCTTGTCGTCATCGCTGAGGCCCCGCCGCGATGGCATGGTCCAACCACGATGATCCCACTCCTCCGAGTATTCTCGGGGAGTGAGGCTGTCAGTGGAGTCTGTCTCCTCCCCGCCATATGCCCTGGGATTGCTCCCAGGAGAGGACGGTGGGGAGGCCACGTGGCCGCCCACGAGGTCATCTAGACGCTCGAGGCGGTGGACAGGTGTCTCCACCAAATCATGCAACAGAGCGCGGACTGCGCGGACGTGGGCGTCCACAGCGCTCTGGAGCCCGAAGAGAGATGACGGCACCGTGCCCCTCCCGCTATGAGGGCGAAGAGAGAGGCCCATTGACGTCGCGATTTCGCCCCCGCCCGTCCTTCGGGTGGTTGACGGACGTGTGGCGGCCGGCGCCGTGTTGGCGTCCCCTGCCGGGGGCACCTGGTTGGCCGCGCCTTCCGCGACCAGGGGCTGGTGGGCGCGGTTGCGCCTCCTCCTCCTAGTCCGCCGGGAAGCGCGACGTGAGGCGCTCCCCTCGTCCTCTGGGACGAGAGGTAGCGTCGTCGTGGTCCTTTCCCTGGCCGCCTGATGGGCCGGAATCAGGACGATGATGGTGCGAGGCTCGGTTGGGCGCGGGTTCATCTCGAGCCCGTGGCCGGTGGCCACGAACTCAAGACTCCCGAACCGGAGCACCACGCTAGCAGGAAGCGTCATGGAGATGTCAGCCATCCGTAACCTGAGTCAACACACAAAAGCCCCCTACCTGACGCGCCAATTGTCGGTGCTAGTTTTAGCGGGACTAACACCGACTAGTAAATCTGTGTTTTGCGGTTGAGGTTACGGGTGGTATGCAAGAGGGAACACAGGGATTATACTGGTTCAGGCCAAGAGGGCCCTACGTCCAGTGGAGAGAAGAGTCGTGTTGCCTTGCACCAGAGTGCTTGTAGTAGGGGGTTACAAGCTAGGCGAGAGAGAAAAGTGCTCCCAAGTCTCTTGTGAGTGTCTAAGGGTGCACAAGTCGCTTGCTGTCGTGGTATGTGAGTGTGTGCTCGAGAACTTAGAATCTCCGGGGTCCCCTAAGGCTGGCCTCTGCTCTCCCTTTTATAGTCACAAGGGTGAGGCAAGGGCAGCGTGTACACTGCTGTGTATGCTACATTGGGGAGTTGTTGTCTCTGTTTGCCTGTCGTCAGCTACGGTCTTGTCTCCGCGTCTCGGGGGTATGGCCGTAGTGGTTCGTACGATCTTGGTGAGTTCCAAGGCGGCAACAGTCGGCGGATTACGGCATGGCGTGGTGTCACACCTGATGGCCGTCTACTTGCACGATGTGACGAGAGGGTGAGTCGCCCCGGGGCGTTGTCTCCCGAGGCTCGGGACTCCTGGAGGTGTGATGGAACGGGGCAGGGTGATATCTTCCCTCGGGCGTATTTCTGGCTTTCGGACAGTGTTTTCCGAGGGTCAGGTGGGCCCGGATGAAAGGCGTGCTCGTCCTCTTGAGTGGACAGCGCAGTAGGCATTTTTCCTGTTCTTGCATAGCTCGTCGTCAGGCGCTTGGACTGTCGTAGTCGTAGTTGGTAGATCCCGGCGGAAAACGGGGCGGCGCACCGTAGACCTTACTGTGGAGAGGATGGCCGTAGCGGGCCTATCAAATCCGTTGCCAGGGAAATCCTGACAGGTGGTATGGCCGTCAGGGGCGTGCGAAGCACAGTCGCATCGAGAATCTCGCCTGAAAGGACAGTGCTCGTAAAGTGGTCAGAGAGGTCTTTTGTGGTCCAAGATTTCTCCGCTGACGTCAACTGTGCATTGGATGCCTTTGAGGGATTGCGCTCGTGGGGAATGTGGAAGCTCGGGCGAATCGGAGAATTGGCGCCCGAGGATGCCACTTTCCCGAGCTCTCTCGGAGAGGCTCGGGCGAATCAGAGAATTGGCGCCGAGGGTGCCGCTCTCCCGAGCTCTCTTGGAGAGGCTCGGGCGAATCGGAGAATTGGCGCCGAGGGTGCCGCTCTCCCGAGCTCTCTTGGAGAGGCTCGGGTGAATCGGAGAATTGGCGCCGAGGGTGTAGCTTTCCCGAGAGTAGGCTGGTGTTTGGTGCAGTGCCGTCATGGGCCCCCGTAGGCGCGGCCTTCGTGGGCTTTTATTGGCCTTAACTGGGCTGGGCCGCGTTGGGAATGTGTGTTTCTACGTCGAAGTTGGGTACCCCAAACTTAGGTACCTGACACACTCCATGGTAAGTGATTGATTTTATATTTCTAGCAGAAGTTTCCTAACTGAGTGGACCTTCATGTGCCCACATATTTTTAGGGTTTTTTTTCTAAAAGGTGTGGACCTTCATGTGCCCACATATTTTTGGTATTTTTAGATTTTCCTATGATATTATGGTGAACTTCAGGTGTTCACACATTTTTGGTATTTTATGACTTTATAAAATAGACTCGATAATCGAATAGGTATAGTTACCTGATAACTAGGGGATGCTCCTCCCCCAAGCTAGAAGTTTGCAATACTTAGTGTTGATGATTTTCAAAGCGAGCTTGCCAGTAGTAGTCCTAGTGGGCTCCACTGATGGACTCACTCATTAGTCATAATGTCGTTCCTACATAATTATGCTCTAAAAAGAAAACCAAAACTCGAGGCTCTAATTTAAGGGGTTAGTGGTCAGCCAGATCAATAATTAATTATTCTAATTTGCTAATATTAGTTGGCAGATTCTAGCAGGATTCTTCTTTCTAGATTTTCTATTTTGTGATGTAGTAAAATAAATGTAGATTCTATTTTATTTTGGTTTTGATGCCACCACAACAAGTATTGCTACGGGGTTACCATAAGTCTACTTACATGGGGCTTTAATATTTTTGATGCAATAAAAGCTATAATTTTTTTTGTCTTTCTTTTCAATGCACTAATAATGCGGCAAAGATTTTTATTTTGTTTTAATATGCAGAAAGATAAATATGCATGGTATGTTTGTATTTATTTTTAGGCCACCATGATGAGTACTCCTACAGGTTTTATACCGCAAGGGTTTCACATGGGGCTTCAAGTTTTTAAGATGCATGAATACAGCTTAATGTATGCCTATTCACTCTTGTCATTTTTTATGCAAAGCTAATGCAGAAAAGTAAACCTACTTAAGAGAAAATAATTCATGCAATGCAGAAAAGCAAAAATGGATAACTACCGATGTTACCTCACGGTGAGGGTTCGATGTTTTGAGTCTTCTGAACTGGACTCCTCCTTGCAGTGATTCATCAAGTCAAGTACTTTAGTTTGCTTGAGGTGGTGCCTCCACTAGTGGCTTCCAATGGCGGTGCCACCTTTTTCTTTTCTTTTGTCGGCATCTCGAAGCCAATCTTATGTGCATCATTATTACTGGTTGAGAACTTCCACTTATCGAATTTGGGGGATTGTCTCCCCACACTTTGATTGAAGTGTGTTCTGCCCATAAAGACAAGGTAGAGATCAAGTGCATGGACTCTGCTGGTGAAAAACACCAACAGAACCAGAAATTTATTCATTCTCTAACCTTGGGCACAATAAGATTGATGTTATTCATATTGTTCATTTATAACATGGGTGAGAATACAGAAGTATAAATATGGTATTTAAACTTGTGAGATAAAGAGTGAAGTTATTTAAGCCGTTGGAAAGACTGTTCATCTTTAAAATTTTCATGATGACTATCATTTTCAAGAATAATAGACGAAGTAATTCTAGCTTACTTGGTTAAGACTGGGATTAAGAGAATAGCGCTATGAACAGACTTAGAGAACAAATCATGTTGAGTTAATCAGGTTGATCAATTTAAGTAGTAACTCTAACATGGTTGTATTTTTCATTTATTGCATACCAAGATCAAGAGGAAATTAATAGCCACTTACCTTAAGATGTTACCTTCATCATTGGATCATGATAAAGGGTAGATGAATTTCATTGGTCCTTTCCTTCATTATATCTTGAGTTGTTCATTAGCATCTTTTCTTTTACTTTGTTCTCACTCTTCAGACCTCCTGCTTCTCTCATTATATATATATATATTTTTTATTTTTTTTCTCTGCAAGGGGTTAGTAGACAACATATACCCGAAGGAATATTCAATTTAAAATATGGATAGTGTTTGTCAAGGTTAATTTGTAGCTTTAGTTTTAAATGATTCATCATTACTTTATTCAATTTTTTTTCAAAAGGTTAAGGTAAACATATTATTTGAAAAGTACCTTCAACCTCAACTTGATTCTATGAATAGTCTCCTAATAGGATTTAAACATTTTTAATATGGGAGAGGTGAGTCTACATATATAACCAAATTCTCAGACAAGTATGCTTTGATCTTATAGTTATGTTCAAGTAATATTCTGAAGCATACTTATAATAGAACAAGGAAGTTTACAAGACTAAAGATATTTATTCAAAAAAACCAAGAATGTGTATGGTGAACCAAAAAGAGCATTTTTTTAATTTGTTTTAATTGTTAGCAAGTTAAGTTTGAGCATGGCATAGGGTAGGAGTGACCAAGACAAATTAGCAACATAATATAAGATGTTGATTGTAGTTAAATATTACATGGGGCTTGGACAAACATAGCTTATGTCTTCATCCTTCTAAGTAAGTGGTGACAAACTTACTTGGAAGAGGATGCTTACCCGGTTCATCTGTTGGTGAAAGCTTGTGGTCTGCTGAGTAAGGCCCTCCTTCTATTATCTTTGCCTTTTCACCATCCGATGAAAGTATAGATAATTACATGCTCTTCATTCATCAACCTTTTCTTGATTTTAATAGAATTGCGGTTGATAAGCTTGGGTCCACTGGAGGTGCAAACTCAAGTTCCTCCCTGGTTGTCTTTGTCTTCTATTGGCATGGCAACGAGTTGTTCTTCTTTAAGTGACATGCCAGCCGTCTTGATGGTCAGGGCGGGGAACTTCTTTGATATTCAAGTAAAACTTCACCTCCAATAGATTAAGAATGTTCTTTTCTGCAAAATGTTAATGGACACATACCCGAGGGAATATAACAAAATTGAAATACAGGTTTTGTTGTCCATACTATTTTGTGATTTTCCTCTATGCTAACAAGATGATATATGGTTTTAAGATTGTTTAGCACAGATTGTGTCTATTGTGTTTATATTGTTGTTGCTACATTCTAGCATGGTTCAAAACATAGATAACTTGCAACGAAAGATAAATGAATAAACATTAATACTCACAGTTCTTCCTCTTATAAAGAATGAGCTGGGTCTTCTTGTGCAAAGTCATTACTACCTTGATTCATCTTCGGTGTGAACTCATCTCTTGACTTCCCCAGATTTAATTCAAAATTTTCCTGCAGGGGTTAGTCCGACAAAATATCCAATGCCTACTACAAGCAATTTCTAATTCAATAACTAAATCAAACTCCATGTCTAGCTTTAGTTAAGTAAGACATTTCAACCTAAGCACCACGTTTAATTTAAAAACTTTTGGAAAATACTCATATGGCCGTATGCAGTACCTCCAAACCAAAACTTACTATAGCAGACAAAGGTAACATGAAAGCACTAGTAGGGAATTATTCAGGTAGAGATGAAAAAGCATGATCATGATGAGTTTTTTTAAATACTAATCATGAGCCTTCATGTGCTCATATATTTTTTCTTTCTTTTAATAAGAATGCAAGTGAGATGGATATATGAATGGAACTAAATAAGTTATGAATAGAAAGACTTTAGAATAAATAGGGTGAATATATGGATTTAAAGTGAACATGCAGTGGAATGCAAAAGATAACTACTCATCAAATTTAAAGTCCATGAGCAAGACTTTCTCACCTTTATTTCATCATACTTACCATGTCTCACATGATGGAATTTGTGAGTGATGTAGCATCTTTATTCCCGTCACTTGAGATATGAATTGAATTTTGTGACGTCGACCTCTTTTTCCAATCTTGGATTTATTATGTTTCTTCTTTTTGTGGGAGCTTGCCGGAAGGTCGTAAACCAGTCATTCATTACCCTGCATAAGATATTAAAGTAGACAAAACACGGGTAATCCTGCTTGAGCAGGGGTTAATGGTTATCTTGATTACATTAATAAGTATAAGTCTATCAATATTCTTAATATGCCTAGCTATCTTCCCTGGCAATGGCGCCAAAAATGCTTGTTGACATCTACTAACGTCGCCCAATATAACTTTATAACTTTTAACACTAGGGACGAGGTTAGAAGATGTATGGTATTTTAATTAACTGATCATTAGCAACTAGCCACTTATCATTCTTTAGCATGAACTGGGTTGTCAATACTAATTTTATATGATTAGAATAAATAAAGGTTTTATATATTATTCTATGTGGCTAGGCAGAAATATAAATAAATATAAACTAAGAACAATTCTATAAACGGACAGATAATTATACCATTGTAGCATTTTACCTTGAGTATCACCAGGTTGTCGATTTATATTTATACCACTAGGAAGGTCTAGTAGGACTTATTATATCTATAACTTGTACTGCTAATGTAAAAGATAAATCATAACTATAATACTACTCATAGCAGGGATAAGTCACATGATAAAGACATATATAGGATAAACATGATTAGTCATCATCATAAATGGGTAAATATCAGAGCTCAACTAGTCATAACAATAGCTAGCCAATGGATAGATAAAGGAATTAATATCTAAAGTAATTCTATAACTACGTCAATGAATACTATGATTAGTGCAATTACATCTAGCAATCATTGTTTAGCTCTACCTACATCATGATTAAATGTAAAGGAGCATCATCTAATGAGGATATTAAGACACAAGGGTCACCTCCTTCGTGACCGCGCTCTGCTCGTCCTACGTACGGGGGGTGCACTACAGAGGACTCAACGCAGCTGTCACCTACGCGATCTACCACACGACCCGGCACGTCAGGGTGCACTCGCAGATAAGCAAGATATCTAAACACCACGTCTACATGCTGCCAATCATTCATCCACGATATCTCTGGACGAACTCTATACGAGCAATTAAATAAATTCAATAGGATCAAACTAACTATGCTAGACATATAATCAAAGAGAACAATGACTATTGCAATTAAGAACATATATAAGATTAAGAACAATGTTTCCCAAATCATAATGTTGAATGCAATAAGAGAAAAGAACTAGGACAATACCGAACTCCGCACTCTAGATAGACGTCAGGGGCTCCGGATCCCGCTGAAGAACTAGAAATACTTTACTTCTAATCTAACTAGGCTAAAGCTATGAACTAGAGAGGCTCTGACGAACTAGAGAGGCTCTAGATGGCTTGATCTCTAAATGACTTGATGCTTCAGGGAGGGGGGTCTGCCCCTTTATTTATAGCCCGGTGGGATGAACGTGCGCCGTAGGATCAAACCGAGTTAACCAAGGGCCGAGATGACTTCTCATAGGCGGTGGAGGAAGACTCCGGAAGGCGGCGGAGGAAACCCTAGGGGGTGGGGCCGGCCGGCCCCACCTTGGCGCCGGCCGGCGCCCAAGTGTGGGCTTCCGGGCCCATCTTCGTCGAGGTGCTTCCACACCCTTCCAGGGTCTTCATGATGATTTTTCCTTGGCAGTTAAGATTCGTGTCTTTTATGCTCTTTAACCCTTCTTTTATGCTTTTCTGGAATAGCCCCTGGAAAATACTGAACATGCAAAACTCGTGGAAACTATCATGTCATCATTTTTAAATTAATTTCATGCATATGATTGTGCTTAGGATCTTTGGAGTGGTTTTATGTTGTTGTAAATGATTATGTGATTAAAACCCTAATTGAAAACCAAAAATAAAAATAAAAGGAAAATTCAGATTAAGCCCTAATTTGATCCCAAAACCCTAATTTAAAAACTACTTGGAATCTTGTGAAGGTGTCTTAATAAAAGTTATATATCTTTTAAAATGGAACAACTTTTATTTTTGGAGATTTTAAAGTTATATTGTGGAAATTCAAATTAAACTCTAAATAAAGCTTTGAAATTTGAATTTGAATCTTCACTTCAAAAATTTGGAAGAATCTGATAAAATACCCTTAATGAAAGTTGTAGGGCTCTACAAATGGGACAATTTTCATGTTTACATAATTTTAAGTTGTTATAAAAATTTTGGAGAATTTCAGCAAATTGCATTTGAATTTCAAATTCCCCTTTTGCCCCCTTTCTAATATTTTTCAAACTGAGCCGAATTTAAAAATGATTCCAAAACCAAAAATGATCTACATGAAATTTTCCACAACTTTCATTTTAGGTAATTCATCTGAATCAAATTGGAATAGCCATCATTGTGTGATATAGGGTTTGACTATAGCTTAGTACCTACAGTACCGTTCCCCCCTCGTTCGTACGCTGCTCGGGCAGCGCACGTACACGCATGCACCGCACCGCCCCCCGGCGTCGTCCGGCCGGCCGAGGCCCGGCCACCGCCGCGTCTGGGTCACAGAGGGGGCCTCGGACCAAGCCCGATCCTATCCGCTCGCCTCCTGACCTTTAAAGGTGATGAGCACAGCCCCTTCCTCATCTTCTCCATTCCGGCCACCGGCGAGAACCTTGCGGTCTCGGCCAAAATTCGCTGACGTCGAGCCAGCTCCACCCTCTCAGTCCGAAAGCCAGCTAGCTAGTTTCCTTGCGCACCACCAGAGCCGCCTGTTGAGGTTTGTTGCGGTCGGGATACTGCGCGGCTGTTCTTCTTCTTCCTCCGCTCCGACCGAGCGCCGCCGTGGGCAACCTCGACGTGGCCGGCTCATCTCAGTGAGTCTCTCGCCGGTAATGCTTGTGTTCTATGTTCCTTGTTGCGTCGTGATGCTCATATACGTGACGGTTTCTTGTTTGGAGCTCAGGGCCCGTCGGAACGCCCCTCGCCGTCTTGACCGGAACTGCTGCCCTCGCCGCCACCGTAGCGTTTCAGCCTCTACGTCACCACCGAGTCACTCAGCTTGTCGTGCTTAGGTTGGTGAGATACCATACCCTCTGACCCTTTGCCTTAGCCGCTACTGCACCGGTTCGCCGGAAACACGGCCGCGCCGCCGCGGTCATGAACACCGAGCCGCCATGGGCGAGCTCGTGCTCGTCGGAGGCGCCTAGCTTCCTGTTTTGGGGTCCAGGGTTGATTGCTATGCCACCAGGGATGCAGTCGGGTGTTTGGCTTCACCTCAGGGTTCACCGACGGCGAGCTCCGCGGTGGGCCCGTGGTCCGCGCGCGTGCGCGTGGGTGCGCAGGGGAGTGGCGTGAGGGAGAGAGAGACTGGCGGGTGGGGTCGGCCTGTCAGCGACCCAGGGAAAGAGAGAGGGAGCGGGGGCTGGCTGGGCCGGTTCGCCGTTGCTGGGCCGAACTGGGCCGAAGTAGCGTTTTCCTTTTTGCAGTGAATTAGTTTAGCTTTTCCATTTTTAAATCAAAATGAATAGAGCTGCCATTTCATCTTTTTAGTAGAATAAATACACTGTTTCAAAATTTATGAAAATAATTGTATATGCTCTGCTCAGTGTGTAGTATTTAACAAAAATATAAAATAGTGATTTTGAACACTTTCTACAGAAATAAAAATCAGTACATTAATTGATAAATGGAACTTTGATGAATTTTAATTAATTCTCTGTAACTCTAAAAATCATGAAATTTGGTTTGGTACTGTTTTATATCAAAATCTATCTGTTGGTGAAGTTTCGTATCAAATGAAAATAGTTTAGTTGTTTATAAATTAAATGTTTGATTAATTGGTTAATAAAAGGAATAGGAAATAAAGATAAATAAGATATTGTGTGATTTTTGGATTGATTGTGGTTCTAGGTCAATCACCCTTATGACCTAGGGCTGGATGAATTAGAATAATCATGGTTAGCTTGAGGTAGGATTATGATCATGTGTGTATTATTTATTACCGAATCCTGTCTGTCATTTTATGTTGCATCGCATTGAAGCATTCATCATTGCATGCGTGTAGTGACCGAGAATCCGGAGGTAAAAAGTGAAGTGACTGCTGAGGAGACTGCTCCTGAATTTGTGCCAGGCTTCGACATCTGTGGCACCGATCCCGACCCGACTCTCTATGCACTTCAAGGCAAGCCCCGGTGCATTTGCCTCTCCTTGTATTTAAAATGTTTTATCACTTGAATTAATTTACTGCATTAGGTTAATAGGAGTTGAGTGATAACCTATTGATGCATTACCTTTCCTTGACCACTGATTATACCCGATAACCTGATTTAATTAAGAATTGAAAAATGCTTAGCCCTGCTTAATTGAATTAGATTTGCAAAAAATGCTATTTTGAACTATGATGATATGCAAATAATGAATCATTAAATGGGATTGGTATTGTCCTCGTTGTTGGCGGTGTACTTGGCCAGTCCATTGTCATCAACGGGGATGGGTTTCCGTGTGGTGGCCGTATGTTTGGGTTAGAGTCCCAACTTATAGTCGCCAGCGGAAAAGGGATGTGAAATCGGGTGGTCACCAGTGTACTTAGGTTAGAGTCCCAATGCATGGTTTCCAACGGAAAAGTTTTAGGGACCGTTCATTATCGGCCTGCTGTGATCGAGACTTTGCAACTAGCCACATACTACGGGAAGCCCTATCGCCGGTAGCTCTATTGCTTGAACCGACAACCACGCACTGGGAGTGGAGAGATGGCGAGAGTAGCGTGTACCCTCGTGGCCGGCGTGCCTGGAGACGAGAGGAGTACTGTGCTCTCGGGTGGCGCAAGACCGGTTCAGGGATAGAAAAGTCGTGGTAGACGAGGTTGGTATATGCAAGCTTAGGTGCTACATATGCATTGTGGTTAGGGATCTCCAGCTGGGTACTAATCGATTCGAATCGTCGTTGCTCCTCGGTTATGGAGACTTGATCTACTGACTTGCATTGAAAAGTGGTTCAGAAGTAGGATGTTTTGAGAATGAATAAGTAATTGGATTTGAAGGATATATGTGAAAGCATTGTGAACTATTGATATTAATTATTAATAATGTTGACTAAAATACTGAAAGCAGGATTAGTAATGCTCTTTCCGCAAAATACCTTGACTCTTACTAAAGCCTTACCTTGACTCCCCTCAGCCTGCATTCCTGAGTCTCATTCCTTTTTCTTAGTCGGGTAAGTCTTGCGGAGTACCTCAGTACTCAAGGCTTGTTAACCCCGTTGTAGGTAGTCAGTAGCAGGAGGTTTGTCTTGCCCCTTGCTGTGTGACCATCATCCAGGATAGCGAGGAAGAGTAAATTGAACCCGTGGGCAGGGTTTGTGTTACATCTATCTTATTATATTATGTTGTTGTTCTACTACTACTGCTACTATTTGAACTTTAGTTTGTAACAACTGTATTTGAATTCTATTTGAACAACCAATTTGTAATCTAAGTACTATTTAAATCTTTCGCACTTTTACTCTGATGTATTTTATTATGAAATGTTGTAATCCTGTAATGGCTTCGCAATGGGATCCTGTCGGAGAAACGGGTGCTGAGGTAACCCGACAGATCCTCCTAGATCATCTGGGACACGGGCCCGGCTGTCAGAGGTCATTAGTGACAATGACAGGTGCCTGTGGGCCATGTAATTTAGGTGGTTCTGTTACACGCCCTCAAAAATTTTCGCCCGCAAGGCACCATATACGAACGCGGCTTCCCCCCTCCCAAACCAAATTAGCTCCCCCACTTAATCTAATAACCCCCGTCGCGCTATTTCTTTGGGGGCTATAAATTGGAGTGAGAGCCGGCCTTGGGTAGGGGTCTTGCACCTTAGGAATGTGTTTCCCTTGCTTGTGCATGACTTAGTTCTCTCCAACTCATTTGTGCTAATCTAATTCACATCCGATAAGTGAGAGATCGACTGCTAGTGCATTGCAATGAAAGTTTGCATCGAGTGGCACTAGGTGATCAAGTTGCAAGCCGGTGTACTTGTTACACTTGGAAGTTGCCACCTCCTAGATGGCTTGGTGGCTCGTGGCTCCGTCGAAGCAAGCAAGGAGATTGTGCTTGGCTCCGGAGAGGTGCTTGTGAGGGGTGTTGTGCTAGCCCCGCGGGAGATCGCGAAGAGCAACTCTAATTGAGCGCGTCACTCAACATCTCCCTCGTCGAGTAGGTTCTTGTGGTGCTATTTTGTAGAGCTTGATCTTGGTGATCGATTAGCCACCGAACCACGGAGTGTAGGTGGACACAATGGAGGACGTAGCTTGTGGGACGTAGCTTGTGGCAACAAGTGAACCTCTGGGAAATAAATCACGGTGTCATCCTCTACATCATTCTTTGTAATGGTTTGCATTTCCCTACACAAGTTATTATTGTTGGTCTTTACTTTACTTGTGTAGTTGTAGCTCTTGTGAGATCGGTTATCTTGTGTAGCTTGCCACTCATGTTCTTTGCTTGTGTAGCTTAGAACTAGTGTCTTGTTTAGTTTGTGTAACTAAGCAAGTTGCGCTCCTTGATTAGGATTGTGTATCCTTGTCATTGAGCACTTAGTAGGCTTAGGTGTTTAGTGCGCTTTTGCTTACTAGTTGGTAGGAGCTCTCCCCGGTGCTTGAAGTACTAGCGCTTAGGTTTGTGTGATCTTGCGCTAGAACGGTTTAGGGAAGCTCAAGCTAGGCTAGCACTTTTGTTTCTTGCTAGAATCTTTTACAAGGTGCTTAGAGACTTAGTTAGAGGGGTGAATCGTTGCTAGAACCGATTAGGCTTTATTCCGCTGCGATCAATTTTTAAAAAGGACTATTCACCCTCCTCTAGTCCGCCATCACGACCATTCAAGTGGTATCGGAGCCTGGTCTCTCCGTTGTGGTCTTCACCGACCCGAGAGGATGGCTTCTAGAGAGTTTGATTGTTGTGGGACACACATTTTTTATGGCACTTTGCACGGTGGAAACACCACATGCTTGATCATATGCGTGCAAAGGGACCTAAGTTTTGGTGGGTGATTACTAGTGGTCTCACACATGTCTTGGACCATAAGAATCTAACCGAAGCTCAAAAGGTTCTCTTTGAATTGGATTGCCATGCATGTTGTTTTCTAATGAATTCTTTGAGCTTTGAGATGTCTAAGAAGGTGAACGAAAAGGCAACCGCCCATGAAATATGGGAATCAATCAAGCACACCTTCGGTGACCCCTCCACTTGGGATGATGGCTAATTTGAGAAGGAGGAGGTATATGAGGAAGTTGAGCACATTCACAACACGGCGGTTGTGGAGAGTTGCTCCTCCTCATGGTCAAGTGATGATGATGAAGGCTTCACCACAAGCTCACTTGACAAGATTGATGATGATGATGGCTCATGCTCCGGAGGTGATCATGATGCTACTACAAGCCCATCCACTACACCACATTGCTTCATGTCACCAGATGACACAAAGTTACAAAATGATAATGTGGTTGATCATGTTGATTCATATGATGAGATTGTTAGTAAACTTGCTAGCATGACCATGTCTTTGGGAAAAGAGAAAGCTAAAACATTAAAATTGGAAAATGAAAACTCTTTTCTCAAGAAATCATGTGAAGAAAATAAGCACTTACTTGATGTTCTTAAATCTTCACATGATGAGCTAAAATTGGATCATGAGAAACTTCATGATTCTCATGATGAATTAATTGAACTACATGCTTCTCTCACTAAAGCTTTACAAAAGAAAATAAAAAGCAATGAGAGCTCATCACATGAGTCAGTTGATCAATTGCAACATGTGACTAACTCTTGTGATGTAGGGAAGAAGCATGTATCCACCTCTTGTGATGATTTACTTTCTATTCCATGTTCTTCACATATAGATACTTGTTCTACTTCTATGTCTTGTGAGACTAACATTTTGAAGGAGAACAATGAGCTCAAAAGACAAGTGAAGAATTTGAGCTACACAATAGAGAGATGGAACAACTCAAAAGTCGCCCTCAATAATATGTTGACGAGCACAAGAATGGTTGACGACATGAGTGGACTTGGCTTCAAGACAAGCAAAGTCGACATACAAAGAAGCCAAGATGACACAAGTGGCATACACTTCAACAAGAGCAAGATCAAGGGCGAGAGATGGGGCAAGAAAAGATATGAAAGAGAAATGAAGAAACAAGAAGAAGAAAGGCTTGCTCATTTCATATGTTTCACATGTCATGAGTTGGGCCATCTAGCTTCATCATGCCCAAACCGAGAGAAGCTCAAGTTGAAGAAGGAAGAAGAAAGACTCAAGCACATTAGATGCTCCAAGTGTCACATTAGAGGTCATCGACCCTCGATGTGTACCAACAAGTGGTTTGTGATGCGTGTAGATGAGTCTCAAGCAACGCCACAAGAGAAGATATCCCAAGTTCAAATCAAAAAAACAAGAAGGGGTAGTGGAAGAGGAAGGCATCCAACTCACATACATGATGCCAACAAGATGATGAGCAAGAATCAAGTGAAGAATGATTTGGCTCACATCAAGCACTTCAAGTGTGAAGACATGGGACACTTTGCCTTTAAGTGTCCTAGCAAGCTTGAGAAGGCAACCCACAAGAGGCAAGGCAAGGAGGAGAACCAAATGAGCAAGAAAGAGAAGGCTCAAGCAAAGCAAAGGTGCTACTCATGCCGGAAAAGGGGACACATGGCTAATTCATGTCCCCTAGGTAACACTCCTAAGCCCATTTCAATTAATGCAAATATTTTGCTTAGAAAGAAGGTTGATAATGGTGCCTCCTTGGTTGCTATTGCAAAGCATCCCGCTATGCCTAAGTATGCTGCTCCTAACTTTAGAGGACCCAAACTTGTTTGGGTACCATCAAAAGGTGGATGAATATGTGTAGGTACCATGGCATTGGAAGCTTGATTCAATTGGTATTCATATTGATCATCATATGTTGAGTCAAGTTATAAAGCCTAGTGTAACATCCAAACCAATGCCAAGTCAATAGAAGTGAAGTCCAAGTGCAATAACATACAAGTGCAAGAATTCAAGTTGTGGGTGATTATTTGGATAATTATTTGATGACTTGCAGAGAATCAAGTTGAAGCTTGCAAATGGGTGATTATGAACCTTCAAAGTATATCTTATGTTGATGAATTACATTTGGATGCATATGAGTTGATTGAATTGGATAAATATACATATGTTGCTTGCTATGAGATGGTTGAATGGAATAATTGCTTATTGACCAAGTTTGATTAGATTTGGTTGTATATAATCATGAGATGAATTTTAGTAAGTGGATTGAATGAAAATAAGTCTTGTGAGAGTATTCAAGCCAGTTTATCTCAAGTTTGATATAATTTGATGAAGATTAGCTCAATTATTCAAATCTGTCTAAAATCTGAAATCTGAGCTAGCTGAGAAGAAAGCCATGATTGAGTGATCAAAACAATTTGGATTGGCTTGAAATTTGGTATGCATGCTGTAGACTTATATTATAAATTGCTGTGAAAGTTTCGTGAGTATTGGATAAGGACTGCTTTGGTTTTGAAGTAGTTCTTGTCAACACAGGTGCACAGTTTTTAGCATGTAGCAGTGTGGGGAAAATAGATTGCTGGCAGTTGATACTTGGTCAAATGAAGCTCAAATTTTTGTGGCTACTAATAGACTCATAGAAGGTCATCTCCATAAAATTTCAAGGTATTTGGACAAGTACATTGGCAGTTATGATCTATTCTTTAGAGTGTACAGAATCTGTCCACAAGAGAGAAATATTGAAAAAATTTGGTATCTCTTGCATTGAAAGGCTCTCAAGTTGGAATTATGATTACAAGAGGTTGAGAGTCTCATTTGTTTGGTTTTGGATCAAAGAAGAAATATGGTATTGAAGTAAAGATCAAGATCAATCAAAGAGAAGATGAAACTTTTGTCCTAGTGATATTTGGAGATCAATTGGATAGAATGAAAAGGGCTTAAGGAAGTAGAAAGAAAAGGACTTACAAGGAATTCAAGTTGGTTATCATAGTTAGTCCTTGGATCAATCAAACAAAGGCAACCCAAGTGAGTGTTGAAGATGGTTCTTTGGAGAGAGGTCACTTCTCCCGTTTGTCGGGGCATGCGGCCTTTTGTAGGTAAAAAGATTGTCTTGGAAGGCTAACATGAAAATAGTGATTCAGAGAATCATTGGAATTGCTTAGTTGAAGCAAATCAAAAGATTGATCTAGAGAGCAAGCAACACCCAAATGAGAAGTACATAAGGATCTACAAGTGGTACCATCTACAAGTTATATTCTCATGCAAGCTTGATCGAGAAAAGAGAAGCAAGTCAACCATAACATTGAAGCTAGCACTTGATCATAAGTGGTATTCAATTCATATGGGTGAAGAATGGTTTTCATGACGTTGATTGGTCTTCACCAAGCCTTCAAGTGGACTTCACATTGCTATTGCGAAGATGAATGGTATTCATTGACTACTATGAGATAGCAAAGGTATCATTGTATGGCATTTGCATACATACTTTGCTAAGGACTTGATTAGAGCATATACTCATACATAGATGTGCATTCCAAATGTTTTTTAAGTTCATATGATGCCACTATTGCTTCTATTACTTTTTTGATCTAGTGGCTAAATATGACTTGTTCATGAGCATGCGAACCTAGTGTTTGATCTAGTTAAATAAGCAAGAAAGGATCTAATTCAACATAGGCAAGATAACCCCTAGTGGCATGAAGAAGCTTGTCTTTGGTTCAAACCGAGTTAGATTACTTGTGCAAGTTAGCTAGTTTAAACCAATCAAGAAAGAAGCTCTTGACAACAAGATAAGTTCAAAATGCACAAGACAACAATGAAAATGGATATCAAGTTATTCTTTCAAAATGGTATCTAGACTCACCAAATCACTAGTAGCATGCACATGGTTATTCCATTAAGTGTATCACTATTCTTCAAGTGGTATTACTATACAAGGTGTTTGTCTACAAGTGGTTCAACTTCAAGTGGTACTATGTTCTTCATGACAGCATCCATGCAAGTGGTATAAGTCCAGCCCAATGGTACTCATAAGTGATGTCTAGATCAAGCATGCAAGAGGTATCCAACAAATGTGCAAGTGATCCTCAACTTTAAGTGATCATCAAGATTAAGACTTCCCACACCAACAAGAGTTCAAGATTGTCAAGTGGATGACCGACGATATGACATCGGGGGAGGATACCCAATCAAATGGTATCATGAGATGCATGGTCCTACATGTGGTATCTCCACCTATGGATGGATTTCAAGTGGTGTCATTCCAAGTCAAAAATGGTGGTGTCCATAAAAAATGCAAGTGTCTTCCCTCAACATCCGTAGCCACACCTTTGTCAAAATAGAGCATGACCTTTTATGGAAATTGATGACAAAGGGAAAAAGTTGGGCAAAGATATGAGGAAAGATATTGGATTGAGAGTTGATTAAGATGGATGAAAGTACGCGATAAACCATCATAGGCCGATGATGGGAGAGCAATAAGCCAACAAGAAGGATGATCCACAATATTGAAGAATACAAGGGGATCAAATTCTTGGACAAGAGAAGCACACAAGTAGGGGGAGCAAGCTCATGGACATGGTTGATTGCATTTGAAATGTGCATACTCATATGCTTGCTTGCATTTGCATATAGTTATTTACATATGGTATCCTCTCTTGTGTGGTGTATGCTAGTATAGATTTGAATGATGATTTGATAACTAGTATGCATAGGTTGTTGGCTAGACATGTGTGTTTTTCAAATATTTACTAGAACCTTGCTTATAATGTTGATCTCATGGGGTATCTAGTATTTTTGCTTGTCTAGCTAATCATGATGCTAAGGATGGACTTAATGGTGCAACTTCAATTGGCTTCAAGCAATTGGTATCATGCTACAAAGGTTTATTCTATGCACCTTAGCATCACTTAATAGTGTTGACACTCCCACAAATTCCATATTTATGCATGTGTGAGAAATTGAAACCAAACCATTTGAGCATATATGTAGGGGGAGTTAACACTACCAAGTTGGGTTTTATAGAGCTTATCCAAGTCTAAATATTTGAGCTTAAAGATGTATAAGTAACATAAAATCCAAACCCAAGTTAGTGCTTTACACTTGTGTGAAGAGCTAACTTGGTTAATGTGCTTAATTTCCATATCTTTGTAGAAGTTGTCATCAATTACCAAAAAGGAGGAGATTGAAAGGACCTTGTTTGGTTTTGGTAATTGAGTGACAACTTAGGTGGACTAATATGTGTTTAAGTGTTGATTACACAGGTGATTAGTCCATAGGTACATGTGTGTGAGCATCTATGCCATGGAGGTGGATATGGCTTGGAAATGATGCTTAGCTCACACATATGGTATGAAGGAGCTAAATGCACATGAGACATGACATGGAGTCATGTGGCTAGATGAAGAAGATCAAGACAAGAGTTGGCTTGATGGACTCGTTGCAAGGGCAAAGGGCAAGTTGGAGGCTTTGAAGTCGTTGGTACCAAGTGTCGGGAGACTTAAGCAAGACTTGGCGCTGGAAGCCAAAGCAAGGGTGAAGAGCAAGTGAAGTCAAGGATCGATGGACCTAAAGCCACATGATGATATGATGTGGATATATCATTCATGAGGTGTTGGTGCATGTGTTGCACTGGCATCGACCGAGTTGGAGATGGAGAAGGTGATGAAGACGATGATTGGAATGGAAAGCGCAAGGCAAAGGTATAACCATAGACATTTCCATTTCACCGGTCTAAGGTTGAGTAGAGAAGTGCTTGACCGGATTTAGTATAGATGGCCGTACTATCAAGAGGGGCAAACTTGTTTGCATTTCGGTCATCTAGTGCACTCGGAGTAATCTAACTTTGCATTGCTAGGATCGAGTGGCGTGGCAAGAAAGAGTGAAAAAAACCCTTTGAAAAATGTTTGTGAAAATGGTAACTTACATGTGAAAGCTCTATGTTTGGTTTTGGCTAATTGATAACACCTAGTATCTAACCAGGTGCTTAAGCTATTGATTACAAGTATGGTTAGAAGATCAAGTGTGGAGCAATGACGGCATCCAAGCTCTTGGTGCAAGCCCATCAACATGAAGATCAAATGCTTCAGCACTTGGTGGTTTGGATGGAGCTCAAGGCAAAGGTGAAACTTACCATGGCTCTTTCCATTTTGGTGATCAAGACACTATAGAGAGTGTGATCACGTTTAGGATAGATAGCCATACTATAAAGAGGGGAGTTATTCCACGGTTAACATGGTTATCAAGTGCCATGAGATGTTTGGATCTTGCATTGCATTTAGATCTAGTGGCTAACTCAAAACCTTTGCGAAACTCTTTGAAAAAGGCTGACACTCTTCAAGAAATGTTTCAAAATTAACAAGTGTTAGCCAACATAAGGAAAGGACTTGACACAGGGCTCAAAAACACCTAAATCAGAGCGTCGGACGCTCTGATGGCCAAGCGTCGGACCATTTCTCAGGGTCCGACGGCTGACTACCCCTGTGCACGTGAGAGAGCGTTAGACCGGCTGTTTTCAGTCGTCGGACCATTTGTTTGTAGAGTCTGATGGTACTAAGCAGCGGGATAGTGACATGTGGCGATTGTTGAAGCGTCGGACTGACGTCTTTAGTCCGACGCCAACCGTCGGACTTTGTACGATGCGTTTTGTGCTCTCGGGGAGCTCTCTGGAAACGTCGGACGGTAGAAACCGTTAGTCCGACGCCTCGCGTCCGACGATCACCGGACGAACGTCCTCCGTCCGATGGTCTGCAGTTGAAGGCGCCAATGTTCATATTCAAATGGTAACGTACACGTGGCAGCACACGATTCAACGGTGAGGTAGCGTCGGACTATAAGCAATAGTCCGACGCCCAGCGTCCGACGCCTCGCAGAGAGAGCGTAATAGCTAGAATTGTTAGTGGAACTTTATAAATACTTCCTAGCCAGCTCTTGCTCACCCTTTTGGCTCTCTAACTTGTTGATACACCTCTTGAACATTCTCCTAACACTCTTACTCACTTAGATTGCATAAATCTCATCCATTGTGAGCTAGAGTGTGATCCAAGTGCATTGCATTGATCTTTGCATCCATTGGCACTTGTTGACCGTGTTTGCTGCGGAGTTCTCTCATTTCTCTTGGTGATTGCCGTCACTTAGACGGCTTGGAGCAGCGGAGGAGCTTGGCGGAGTTGGTGATTGTCTCCGGCCAATCCCAGGTGATCTTGTGAGGGGTTTGGTGCCTTTCCCGGCAGAGTGCCAAAGGTAACCTCAGTGGATTGCTCGTGTCATTGAGTTACCTTACTCGTGGTAGGTTCTAGTGGTGCTCATTGGTTGAGCTTGACATTGGTTGTCAATTAGCCACTGAACCACCGAGTAGTGGTTGACACAACGGGGACTAGCGTGCCGGCAAGCATGTGAACCTCGGGATAAATTGGTGTTCATCTTTGTGTTGATCTTGGACCATCATCCTTCGAGTGTATTGGTATTATTTCGCTGATTGGCCAACTACTCTACTCGGCGGTATAACCACTCTCTATCTATCCCTTTACTTTGAGCATGTTATTTGTGTAGTAGTAGTTCTTGTAGTTTGCTTGTCCACCTAGGAGTAAAGTAGTTGCAACCTAGGCTAGCTTGTGTGTGCTTATAGAGACATAGCTAGAACGGTTAGAAAGGCTTGCATTTTGAGTAGGCTAGCGCAAAATTCGCTTCGCCGTTGTCATTACTAATCCTTTGGTCAAGTGTTGTTTGTAGATCTTTAAATAGGCTATTCACCCCCTCTAGCCTCTTTGGACCTATCAATTGGTATCGGAGCCTGTGCTCACCGTTGTTGCAAGGCTTAACATCCTTCGGTGTCAAGAATGGCTCACAACAACTTGATCAACCATATGGGCAAGCCACCTCGATTTGATGGCTCTAGCTATGGCTATTAGAAGAAGCAAATGAAATCTCACTTGAAATCAATGAATAGGAAGATGTGGGAGATTGTTGAGAAAGATTTTGTTGTGATTGACATGAATGATCCCACCCCAAGAGAAGAAGAGAAGCTTCAATTCAATGACATTGCTCTCAATGCTATCTATAGTGCTCTTGATGAAAAGGTCTTTGAGCAAATCAAGAACTTGGAGTATGCATATGAGGTTTGGAAGAAATTGGAGGACACATATGAGAGCACCACCGCCATCAAGAGTTCCAAGCTATACATCCTCAAAGATAGATATGCAAGCTTCAAGATGAAGGATGATGAGAGCATACCGGAGATGTTTCACCGATTGAGTGTCATTATTAGTGATCTCAAAGCTCTTGGTGAAACAATTAGTGATAGAGACTTCTCACATCGCTTCTTGAGATCTCTACCTCCTCGGTTTGAGACCTTGGTTCCCATCCTTGTGAGGGAGGATCTCTCAAAGAGGACTCCAACACAAGTGCTTGGTGATGTCATGATTCATGAGACATACCGAGTGGAGAAGAAAGGAGGAGTCAAGGAAGAGAAGAAAGAAAAAAATGAGAAGAAGAGCATTGCATTTCAAGGCAACTTCATCAAGGCACAAGTGCAAAGCAAAGAAGCAAGTATCTAGTGATGATGAAGATAGCTCAAGTGATGATGATGAGGAGATGGCACTTCTTGTGAAAAGATTTGGTAGATTCATGACAAAGAAGGGCTATGGTGCGAGGAAGAGGATGGACTTCACCAAAGGCAAGGGTCCAACCATGAGATGCTATGAGTGCAAGAGCAAGGACCATTTGATAGTCGATTGTCCTCACAAGAATGATAGTGATGATGAGGATGACAAGAAGAAGAAGAACAAGAAGGACAAGAAAGACAAGAAGATGCAATTCAAGAAGAAGAAGGGGTATTCTTATTGTGTCACATGGGATAGTGATGCTTCTTCTTCTTCTTCTTCTTCTTCTTCTTCTGATGATGATAGTGATGATGATCACAAGATCACCAAGAAGAAGGCCATTGCTAGTCTTGCTATTCCTAGCAAGCCATTTCTATTTGACTCTACACCGACTTGTCTCATAGCTAAGCCATCAAAGGTACAATCCGAATCCGATGAGAGCGGTAGTGAGAGCGAGGAGGAGGACTTCTCCAAGGAGGAGCTCCTTGACATGTTACATGACACACACTCTTATCTTAAGAAGAAAGTGAAAGAGTGCAAAGCTTTGACCAAGGAGAAGAAACTCCTTGAGCAATCCTTTGATGAGCTTAGTGCTTCTCATGAGTGTCTAAAGGAAGACCATGAGAGTCTAAAAGAAGCTCACTCCAAGCTTGAGAAGGCCCATTCTTCACTTTCGAAGTTGGCTAAGATAGAGGATGTGCCCACAACATGTGACGTAGGTGTTACTTGTGATATTCTTGATACACGTATTGTTGTTGCCTCCACTAACACTTCTTGTAGCACATCCACCTCTACCTCATCTAAGGATATTGGTGTCACTTGTGATGCCACAATCTTGGTTAAGAACAAGAACCTCAAGAAGGAGGTGCATGAGCTCACTCTAGCATTAGGCAATGCCTATGGTGGAGATGCCCGCTTGCTTAAGTGCTTGGGTAGTCAAAGGTTCTCCATTAACAAGAAGGGTCTTAGCTATACCCCCAAGTAGGGCAAAGCCGCCTTTGTCCCTCACAAGACTACTTTTGTGAAGGGCAATGGTGTGGTTTGCGATAGTTGCAAGCAAGTAGGGCACAAAAAGCAATATTGCAAGAAGAGGATGATAAAGCAAAGCAAGCCTAATGTGTCATCCATTAGACTTGATTCTTGCTATGTGCTTACAAAGAGTGCAAAGGGAGTGAGAGTCAAGTATATTGGTGTACCTAAGGAGAGCCCAAAGAAGAAGGCTATTTGTGTGCCCAAGAGCTTGGTCACTAACCTCCAAGGACCCAAACAAACTTGGGTACCAAAATCTAATTGATTTCTTTGTAGGTGAACTACAAGTCTGGAGGGAGGCATTGGGTGGTTGATAGTGGGTGCACTCAACACATGACCGGAGAATAAACCATGTTCAATTCAATCAAGCCAAATGAAGATAGGAATCTTGATAGTATCACATTTGGTGACAATAAGAAGGGCAAGGTTATCGGTCTTGGAAAGATTGCAATATCAAATGATATGTCTATCTCCAATGTCTTGCTAGTTGAGAGCTTAAACTTCGACTTGTTGTCCGTGGCTCAATTGTGTGACTTGGGATTCAAATGCATCTTTGGTGTTGATGATGTGGAGATTGTTAGTGTTGATGGAAGTAACTTGATATTCAAGGGATTATGGTATGGCAATCTCTATTTGGTGGATTTCAATGCAAGTGAAGCTCAATTGTCAACATGGTTGTTCACAAAATCAAGTATGGATTGGTTATGGCATAGAAGGCTTGGTCATGTTGGAATGAAGCAATTCAATAGATTGGTCAAGCATCACATGGTGAGAGGATTGAAGAATGTGCAATTTGAAAAGGATAAATTATGTAGTGCTTGTCAAATGGGAAAGCAAGTTGAAAACACACATCCTAACAAGAGCATGAGGAGTACATCTAGAGCATTTGAGTTATTGCGTATGGATCTATTTGGCCCAACCACTTATGCTAGTGTTGGTGGAAACAAATATGGCTTTGTGATAGTGGATGATTATACAATATACACATGGGTCTTCTTTCTTATTGATAAGAGTGAAGTATTTGGCATATTCAAGTCATTTATCAAGAGAAGCCAAAATGAGTTTGAAGTAACAATCAAGAAAGTGAGAAGTGACAATGGAAGTGAATTTATAAATGCAAAAGTTGATGAGATATGTGATGAGTTTAGAATCAAGCATCAATTCTCGGCCAAGTACACTCCACAATCAAATGGCCTTGTTGAGAGGAAGAATATAACACTTATTGATATGGCAAGGTCTATGCTTAGTGAATACAATGTGAGTTTGGACTTTTGGGCCGAAGCAATCAACACGGCTAACTATTGTAGCAACCGACTCTATTGTCACCGGCTATTGAAGAAGACACTATATGAGCTATTGAATGGAAGAAAGCCTAACATTGCATACTTTAGAGTGTTTGGTTGCAAATGCTATATCTTGAAGAAAGGTGCAAGATTGGAAAAATTTAAGAAGAAATGTGATGAAGGTTTTCTACTTGGCTACTCCACTACAAGCAAAGCATATAGAGTATGGAATCACACCACCAAGCTAGTAGAAGAACAAGTTCATGATGTGGAATTTGATGAAACCAAGGGTTCCCAAGATGAGGAAGAAAATCTTGATGATGTGAGAGGAACTCAATTGGTAAATGCAATGAAGAACATGGACTCTAGTGATTCTCATGATCAAACTCAAGTGCAAAATGATGAAGATCAAAATGCTAGTCAATCTCAAGTGGGTCAACCTAGCTCAAGCAATCAAGTTCTCCAACCGGTTCACATTGCAAGAGATCATCCATTGGATCAAATAGTTGGGGACATTAGAAGTGGTGTTCAAACAAGATCAAAGTTAGCAAACTTTTGTGAGCACTTCTCTTTTGTGTCATTTGAAGAGCCAACAACTATTGAGAAGGCCTTGCAAGATAGTGATTGGGTCAATTCTATGCATGAAGAGCTCAACAACTTTGAGAGAAATCAACTTTGGGAGCTAGTAGAGAGGCCCAAGAACTATAACGTCATTGGAACCAAATGGGTGTTCAAAAACAAGCAAGATCAAGATGGCATTGTGGTTAGAAACAAGGCAAGGCTAGTTGCACAAGGATACACTCAAGTGGAAAGATTGGATTTTGGAGAGACATATGCTCCGGTTGCAAGATTGGAAGCAATTAGGATCCTTCTAGCTTATGCATGTGCACATGATATCAAGCTCTATCAAATGGATGTCAAAAGTGCTTTCTTAAATGGATACATCAATGGGCTAGTGTATGTTGAGCAACCCTCGGGTTTTGAAGATGACAAGAAGCCCAACCATGTCTACAAGTTGAGAAAGACATTGTATGGTTTGAAACAAGCTCCAAGGGCATGGTATGAAAGATTGAGAGATTTCTTGCTATCAAAGGGTTTCAAAATGGAGAAAGTTAACACCACTCTCTTCACCAAAAGAATTGGCAAAGACTTGTTTGTGTTGCAAATCTATGCTGATGATATCATCTTTGGTTCAACCAATCAAGACTTTTGTGAGGAGTTTGGGAAAATGATGGCAAATGAGTTTGAGATGCCCGTGATTAGAGAGTTAAGTTATTTCCTTGGTCTTCAAATCAAGCAATTGAAGAATCGAACTTTCATAAGTCAAGGCAAATATATTAGGGACCTATTGAACAAATTTGGGATGCAAGATTCAAAATCCATTAGCACACCTATGGGCACAAATGGTAATCTTGATGAAGACAAGAGTGGAAATATGGTGGATCAAAAGAAGTATAGGTCTATGATTGGAAGCTTACTCTATGTGACCGCTTCTAGACCGGATGTGATGTTTAGTGTTTACATGTGTGCAAGGTATCAAGCTTCACCAAGAGACAGTCATTTGAAGGCAACCAAGAGGATATTGAGATATCTCAAGCACACACCCGATGTTGGTCGTTGGTATCCTAAGGGGTCAAACTTTGAGTTGATAGGTTATTCGGACCCCGATTATGCGGGATGCAAAATCAATAGAAAGAGCACTTCCGGCACATGCCAATTGTTGGAAAAATCACTAGTATCATGGTCATCCAAGAAGCAAAACACCGTTGCACTCTCCACCGCCGAAGCCGAGTATGTTAGTGCGGGGAGTTGTTGTTCACAGTTATTATGGATGAAGGCCACATTGAGTGATTATGGAATCAAATTCAAGAATGTGCCATTGCTATGTGATAATGAAAGTGCTGTGAAGATAGCCACCAATCCGGTTCAACACTTAAGAACAAAGCATATTGATGTGAGGCATCACTTCATTAGAGACCATCAAGCCAAAGGTGACATTGAAGTTGAGAGTGTGGGCACCGATGATCAACTCGCCGACATTCTCACCAAGCCACTTGATGAAGCAAGATTTTATAAATTGAAGAATGAATTGAACATCCTTGATTTCTCTAATATGAGTTGAGCATGCACCCCCACTATATGACTTGCCTCTACTCCAATAAAGCAAAGGTATCATTGTTTCACATGTCATTCATATGTTGCTAGGACTTGTGTAGAGCATATAGACATACTTTCTTCTTTAAATAGGCTCATTCATGAAAAACTAAATATTATTGAGGTCATATGCCACTACTATTGCTGTACATCTTGTTTGATCTAGTGGTGACATATGACTAGCTTGTGGGATTGTGAACTGAAACGACCTCGATTTCCACGAAGGGAAATCCACAGGCTCGAATTGTAATTCAACAGATTGCTTGGGACAATCCATGAAATTACCCATATCTCAGTTGACACCAGGATCCATACAACGGTAAATAAGTCTTACATAAATATTTATTACATCGCCACACTGGCGGAATCAACAATCAGAGAAGCTTTAGAAGATGCGGAAGCGATTCATCCTTCACGGCCAACTTGAGTGTAGCACGCGACCCTATTCCTCGTCATCATCTCCCTCGAAGTCGTACTCATTCTCGTCACCTGACAGCAAATTTATCAGTACGATTTGTACTGGCCACGGAGCCCACCTATGCAGCATTTGCTTTGTGGAAAGTGGATGCAAGGCTATACAAGCAGACTTATAGGCTGAGGTTTTCCTATGCAACTGTATTCAATGTTTTAATTAGTCAAGTTTTATCACCAGTTAACACCATCATCCCTTTTCCCATCACCACACCTCACATACCCACACCTCACTCTCATTCGACAGGCCCAACTCCCTCTCGGGCCTATCTCAGCGGCACACTACCACAACGGGTACACTGCCGGAAAAATGTCATCCAGGGGGAGAAGAGAACACTCACTACACTAGTAGAAGCTTCACAGGAAAGGTCCATAGCCAACAGGTTGGCATATGTATCGATCGATCAACCGTACACTCTGCAGAGGTTTCACTACCCACAAGATTAGCCATCATAGGTGTTGCGCAAACACCTAGGCAGAATTCCGGGTGCTTGCTTGCCTAGGTCGATGCCACCCTACCACTCAGCCCTGGGATATTCCGGATCCTACACCGTTATGCTGAGACTGGGAGACACAGTACCGGGCCCATCCAGTGGTACTGTGCATCTAGGACGGAACGGGAACCCATCGACCGTCTCCGCCCACCCTTATCACCTTTCAACCTAGCAGTAGTGGCACCGTCCTACCAAGTAGTCCAGCCGTCTCCCGCCCATCAGAAGCGAGTGAGTAGAAAAGGATTCCCATGAACCTGAAACTAGTCCATCCTAGGTTTGACCACGCAGGCATCTCCACTTAGGGGATACTCTCCCCGTGCTATCACAGCACCTCCGTCCACGGGCTTCAAACCACCAAGGCTATCCCACCCGGAACCTCCTCAACAACTTTACCCGCCACAGGTATCTCGCTTGGGGATGCCCAGGTTGCACCCCCGGCACGACTTGCCCCATGGGCTCGTCTCACATCCCACTTGGTCGACATCAACCCTTACCACGCACCCAAGACGCACGCAGCACTCTCTCCCAGTGGTTATAATCAGCTATACACCGTCCCAATTCCACCACATAGCATATAGCAAGTAGAAAGTAGTGGAAGAGTAACAGTAAATTAAGCAGCAGCTAACCTAACAGCAGATAGCAGGGTAAAGTCTTATCAAGGCAGGGAATTCAAATATACTACCATGCAACCAATCCATACATAATCATAAAGCAATAGCAACAATGTCATTTGCAATGCGTAATAGGATCTAAGGATTTGGTGGGACGTGGCACCTTCGTAGTCGTCTCCTAGCTCTTGGAAGTACTCGTGGTCGTCTTCCTTAGTCAGATCCTCCTCCGTCTCTGAAATCGAACACGAAATAGTCGCGTCAGCGACTCCTATAGAGTATTTCAGAAAAATCCAATAAAATAAGGAGCCAAATGCACACAAACACAGTCTTAGATTGTAGATCTCATTTTTCTGAGAATTTTGATATATGGTGCGCAATTTTTGGACTTCGTATGAATAAGTTATGAATTTCCGAAGATTATCCTATTTTCTGAAAATGAGAAAACTGTTTGGTTAATAGGGGCAGCTCGGGATTGGTCCACGTGGCGCGCGGGTCCAGTAGTGCGGCAAGTGGCGCCTCAACAGAACACAGACCCGATGGTCGCCCACCAGGTGTTCGATGCTGGTTCCCAGAGAGTTGCCGGAGTTGGCGTAGCTCGGCGTGGCTCGGCGGTGGTCGGTGGTAGCTCGGCTGTGGTTGGGGGTATATCGGCGGAGCTCGGCATAGTTCGGCGGTGGTCGGGGGTAGCTCGGCGGTGCTCGGCATAGTTCGGCGTACCTCGGCGGGGCTCGGGCGAATCGGAAATTCGCGGCGCCGAGGGTGCCGCTCTCCCGAGCTCTCCCGGGGGGGGGGGGGGCTCGGGCGAATCGGAGATTCGGTGCGCCCGAGGGTGCCGTTCTCCCGAGGTCTCCCGCGGAGGTTCGGGCGAATCGGACATTTGGTGCGCCCGAGGGTGCCGTTCTCCCGAGGTCTCCGCGGAGGCTCGGGCGAATCGGAAATGTGAGCGCCGAAGGGGCTGCTCTCCCGAGCTCTCCCGGTGAGGCTCGGGCGAATCGGAAATTTGGGCGCCCGAGGGTGCCGCTCTCCCGAGCTCTCCCGGTGAGGCTCGGGCGAATCGGAAATTTGGGCGCCCGAGGGTGCTGCTCTCCCGAGCTCTCCTGGGGAGGCTCGGGCGAATCGGAGATTTGGTGCGCCGAGGGTGCCGTTCTCCCGAGGTCTCTCGCGGAGGCTCGGGCGAATCGGAGATTCGGTGCTAGCAGGGTTCCAGGGCGTCTGTTCAAGGCGGCGGTGTCTCTCCGGTGCGGCGGACGATGACAGGACGGCGATGACCATATTTTGGCAAGGCAGGGCTCGGCTTTCTAGCGGCGGTGCCGAGGCAGACTTGGCGAACCTCGGCGGCCTTTCTCCGCAGCGCGAGGCGACCGGGGGTACTCGGAACGGATCTTAGGCGAGGCGGAACGTATCGGCGGCGATGTCGTCGTGACTGTGAGGATCCGGCGGGGCTAAGGAGGTCTTCTAGGAGATGTATACGCGTCCAGGGTCTAAGGCGATGGTATACCAACTACCAATTTTGGCTACCGAGCTTCCCAAGGTGCTCGGTTGTGGCGGCGGCGTGTCGCCGACGACGGCGGAAGGCGGCATCGCGGCTACGACCAAGTATTGGTTCAATCGAATGCGGTCTTGTCAAATTGGTGAGGCCAGAGAGGCATACAACACTCTGGTGGCGAGCTTTAGCCATGGCATGACCTTCTTTTGGCAACGGCTCGCGGCGGTGCTCCGGTAAGGTCGCGGCGCACGCGGCCAGGGCGATTCAGGCTTCCTCTAGCGCTTAGATCCGCGTAGCTAGCTCGAGGGGGTCGTGGCGGTGCTCCACGACGCTCTAACCTATACGGGTGCTAGTCGGATTGCTCGGAACGGGTGATTCGGCCTCGGAACGGGTGATTCGGCGTCGGAACGCGTCGGTGGTGAGCGCGCTCCGCCGAGAACGCGTCGTGCTGCGTTCTCGGTCTAGCAAGCTTGTAGTCCGGGGGTTTCGGCCGGTCGAATGAGTGCATGGTGCAGGTGATCTTCCCGAGCCGGTAAAGGCTCGTGCCTGCGCGTCCCGAGGGTGGAACGCCATGGCAAAAGCAGGGCAAGGTTCGGACATGGCGTGCGGTGGCTCACCGTGGTGTCGGTGAAGCTAGGATGGCGGTGCAGTGGCGAGTCGGAGCCGTGCAGAGCGATCGCAGTGCCGTGCCGCTCCTCGTCCGCAGCTCGGGCTTCTCCTCCGTGTCCGGCTCCGGCGTGCTCCGCGGCGGCGGCGCTCCGGCAGCTTCTCCTCCTCTGCTCCGCCCTTCTCCTACGCTCTCTCTCTCGGTTTGGTGCGGTGTGCCGGTCTGTGCTGCGGTGGCGGCGAGGGGAAATGAGGGTAGGGCTTCGGGGTGCTCCAATTTATAGGCGAGCTTGGTAGGTTCCCATGGCGGACGGCCGCGATTGATCTCGGTAGATCAGAGGGCTTCGGCCGCTCGACGCTAGGGCTTCAGGGTGCACGCGGGCTCGCTTGGCGGCCAAGGAAGGAGGGGACAGGAGGGGGACAGCGGGGTCAGGGCTCTGCCATGCTGTCGGCTGTGGGACCGGGGTCACGCCATTCGCACGACACCCCCGGCAGGCGCGTCGCCTTCGTGAGGAAGAAGAACAGTGGGGGGGGGGCGAGAGCGGCTGACAGGCGGGGCCGGGTTGGCAGCGAGCGCGAGCGCGAGCGCGTGTGTGCCGGTCGCGCGCGTGCGCTGCCGAGCCGCGACGTGGGCCGCGCGCGGTGAGATGAGGAGAGGAAGGTCGGGCGGGCCTGGGGCTGGCTTAGCGACCTGGCTGGCCGAAACGAATGGCTGGCCTAACTCTCTTTCTCCTTTTCTATTTTCAGTTTAGTGTATATATACATATATTGCCCATTTTAATTATTGAGTAAATACAAACATAAATTGCAATAAATCACAAATGTGATGCATAAGTTATTATTCTATGTGAATGGAATTAAAATGCAAACTACACTCCTTTATTTACCAATTTCATAATGAAACCTATATGCTTGCACAAGAAAAATGGGTTTTCACAATAAATAAATGAAAAATTTTAATTGGTTGGGATTTTTAGATTGTGTGGATTTTTAGGGTTGTTACAGTCCTCCCCCTCATTAGGATCTCGACCTCGAGATTCAGAGATAACGTACCCATCGAAGAGGTAAGGAAACATAATCCGCAAGTCCGATTCTTTCTCCCACGTAGCTTCCCTTTCAGTGTGATTACTCCACTGTACCTTGCACATCAGAATGGTTTTGTTTCGCGTCTCTTTGGTATCCCGTGCCAAGATCTTGATCGGATGTTCCTTGTATTCAAGTGTATCTTGCAGGTCTAATGCATCCGTAGGAACTTGCTCCTCGGGAAGCTTCAAACACTTTCTTAATTGCGAGACATGGAACACGGGGTGTACTCCAGATAATTCCTCCGGTAGTTCCAGCTTGTAAGCAAGCTTTCCAACCCTTTTACAGATCTTGTATGGCCCAACATATCTGGGTGCCAATTTCCCTTTTACGTAGAATCTGACAGTGCCACGAAGTGGAGATACCTTGAGGTAGACATAATCCCCAACCTCGAACTCAAGCTTTCTACGTCTTCTATCTGCATAGCTCTTTTGCCTACTCTGTGCAATCCTCAAATTCTCTCTTACTTGGGCAACACCTTCTTCTGCTTCCACAATCTTAGCAGGACCGAAGAATGTCCTCTCACCTGGTTCTGACCACATTAGCGGGGTTCTGCACGGTCTTCCATACAACGCTTCAAATGGAGACATCTTAATGCTTGTCTGATAACTGTTGTTGTATGAGAACTCGGCGTGGGGTAGACAGCTCTCCCATCCTTCCTTGTACCTCAATACGCAAGCTCGTAACATGTCCTCGAGAATCTGGTTCACTCTTTCTGTTTGCCCATCCGTTTGCGGGTGGTATGCGGTGCTATAGTCGAGCTTGGTTCCGATGGACTTGTGCAAGGATTTCCAGAACTGTGATACGAACTGTGAGCCTCGGTCAGATATAATACTCAGAGGCGCCCCATGTAACTTCAAAATGTTTGATACGTACAGATCTGCTAGCTTTTCAGCTCTATACTTCCTTTTGACCGGTATAAAATGTGCAACTTTGGTTAGACGGTCCACTATTACCCATATAGAATCATATCCATGCTCGGATCGGGGCAGTCCTATTATGAAGTCCATGGATATGCACTCCCACTTCCATTCTGGTATCTCAACTGGTTGTAGCAACCCTGCTGGTCTCTGATGTTCGGCCTTGATTCTATTGCATGTATCACATCGGGCTACATGCCCTGCAATGTCTGTCTTTATATTCTCCCACCAGAAGTGCTTCCTTAGATCATGGTACATCTTGACTGACCCTGGGTGAATGCAATATTTGGAGTCATGCCCCTCTGACAGAATCTCTTCTCGTATCGCTGAATCCGTCGGTACACAGATTCTATCCATGCACCATACAGTTCCCTGCTCATCTTCTCGGTATTCGGGGCCTCTTCCCAGCTTCATCAAACCACGGATATAGTATATCTCAGGACAGTTCTTTTGCGCTTCACGGATTCGTGAGGTGAGATTGTACTCGACGCGAAGCTCATTTAGCATGCCATAGGAGACTACCTCGAGCTGGAACGCGTCAAACTCTCTCCTGAGCTCAGGTGGCATAGAGTTGGTGATGAGGGTATGGCAGTAGCTTTTGCGGCTAAGTGCATCAGCGACAACATTAGCCTTTCCTGGGTGATAATGGATCTCAAGATCATAGTCCTTGATGAGTTCCAGCCATCTGCGTTGCCTCATATTCAGATCTTCCTGTGTGAAGAAGTACTTCAGGCTCTTGTGGTCAGTGTAGATGTCGCACTTGTTGCTTATCAGATAGTGTCTCCAAATCTTGAGTGCATGTACCACGGCTGCAAGTTCTAGGTCATGAGTCGGGTATCGCTGCTCATGTTCCTTCAACTGTCTTGAGGCATAAGCTATCACTCTTCCTTCTTGCATTAGTACACAGCCCAAACCTTGCCGAGAGGCATCACAATATACAACAAAATCCTTGTGAATATCGGGCAGGGCTAGTACAGGTGTAGTAGTGAGCTTCTCCTTCAAGGTCTGAAAACTCTTCTCACATTCAGGAGTCCATATAAACTTGTTCTCTTTCTTCAGCAAGTTGGTCATGGGTCTTGCAATCTTGGAGAAATTCTCAATAAATCTGCGATAGTATCCTGCAAGTCCCAAAAAGCTTCTGATTTCTGACACATTACAGGGTTGTTCCCACTCTTTCACAGCTTCAATTTTGGCTGGGTCTACTGCGACTCCTTCTCCTGACAGTACGTGTCCAAGGAAAGCAACTTCCTCAAGCCAGAATTCGCACTTGGAGAATTTGGCGTATAGCTGGTTGCGAGACAACCTCTCCAATACGGTCCTCAGATAATGTTCATGTTCCTCTTTTGTGGCTGAATAAACCAATATATCATCAATGAATACCACCACAAACTTGTCTAGCTCATTCATGAAGACCTTGTTCATCATGTTCATGAAGTATGCCGGAGCATTAGTGAGTCCAAATGAGACTACTGTGCACTCATATTGTCCATATCTAGTGACAAATGCAGTCTTCGGGATATCTTCTTCCCTGATCTTCATCTGATGATACCCTGATCGGAGATCGATCTTTGAGAAGTACTTGGCATTGCTCAGTTGATCTAACAGATCATCGATGCGGGGCAATGGGTACTTATTCTTGACTGTGACCGCATTCAGGTTCCGGTAGTCAATGCACATCCTCATCGTGCCATCCTTCTTCTTGACAAACAAAACGGGAGATCCCCAGGGCGAAGCACTTGGCCTAATGAAACCCTTCTCCAGTAATTCTCCCAGCTGCTTCTTGAGTTCCTTCAACTCATCAGCCGACATTCTGTAGGGTCTTTTGGCAATCGGTGCAGTCCCTGGCATCAGCTCTATAACAAACTCCACATCTCTATCTGGTGGCATTCCTGGCAACTCCTCTGGAAATACGTCATTGAATTCACAGACTACTGGCACATCTCTGAATGTCAGCTCTGTCTTATCTGCTTTAGTCTCCAGGGCACATAGGAGGGCTTGGACTCTCTCGGTTTGGGGTACACATCGGACAGCTGTTCCCCAAGGGTGGGTTACCTGAACATATCTAGGTGAACAAGATATCACTCCCCGGTGTTTGGTTAGCCAGTCCATGCCTAAGATGACATCTAAGCTATTGGAGGGTAGTAGGGTTAGGTCAGCTCGAAAGTCAAGTCCCTCGATTGTGATTATCACTCCCCTACATATGTGAATGCTTCTGAAGGTTCCTAAGGGCGAGCTAGTTAGGATGGGGTTTGCTCTCGGGGTTACAGGTATGTTATGCATACGTGCATATGCAGATGAAATGTATGAACATGTAGCTCCTGAATCGAACAGAACTGTAGCCATGTTACCCTGAACTAGGAACGTACCGTACACAGCATCAGGTGCAGCTTCAGCTTCCTCAGCGGTCATGTGGTTCAGTCTTCCTCGGGTAGCAGATCCCCGGTTCGGTGTGCCCTGTGCAGCTGCTGGTGCGCGGTTGAGGTCGGGGCACACAGCCACACGGTGTCCAGGCTTTCCGCATCCGAAGCAAGTGAAGGGCGCACTGCCTGCTGTAGCTGTCGCAGGAGCCTTCCAATTGCTTGTCCTTGGCGTGTTGGTAGCGGGGGCGGGTGTGTTCTGCACAGCTCGAGTCGGCGCAGGGTAGGTCTGAGCGGGGCGGTGATAGTTGCTGCTGTTGGTACCACCACGGCTCATTTCCGAAGAGGGTCCCTGGCGAGTCCGAAAAGACGGAGGTGCACCCGTTCGCTGTCTCTGGGGTGGAGCAGTGCGAGCGGGTCCCTCAGAGCGGCGCTTCTTTCCCTTGTTCTGGGCCTCGAATTCCAGTCGTGCTTCCATGCGATCCTTCTCGATCTCAATACAGCGGTCAATCAGCTCACGCAGAGTGTAGCTCTTGTTCCCTGACAGAGCCAACCTGATCTTGGTCTGAAGTCCCTTCCTGTAGTAGTACATCTTTTCCTTCTCGGAACTCACGCAAGACGTAGGTGCATAGCGGAGCAAGCAGTTGAAGCGGGTGGTGTACTCGTGGATCCGATCAGCTCCCTGGGAGATGTTGCGAAACTCGTTCTCCTTGACCTCCATGACTCCCTCAGGAATGTGATGGTCACGGAAAACCTCGGTGAACTCATCCCAGTCAATGCGGGCTGGGTCCTCGTGAGCGCTGGTGTAGTTGTCCCACCATGCCCGTGCAGCACCGGTCAGCTGGTGGCTAGCAATCCCAACACACTCCTCGTCGGAGCAAGTGGTCAGGTCCAGCTTCTTCTCCATCTCCTTAAGCCAATCATCGGCAGCGAGAGGATCGCTGTCGGTCCCATCGAAGGTAGGTGGCCTCAGCTTCAGGAAACCCTCCAGTTTCCTTTGGAAGTCATTCTGGGGTGGCCCGTGGTGCCTGTTCATCCCAGCAGCTATGGCATTCAGCAGCTGGGTCTGCTGAGCCATCACTTCCGCCAACGTCGGTGGCGGCGGCGGTGGCGGAGGCACGTTCTCGCCTTGTGGTGGCGGATCGATCACCGGCGGTGCATCCTCTGCCCGGCGCAGCTCTTCTTCCAAGTTAACTCCAGCACGTCTGCCAGCTGGGCGTCCACGGTTGCGACCACGCCCACGTCCTGGCGCAGGCGCGGGGGAGGGCTGGCGGTTCTCCAAACGCGCAGAACGCCTCATCGACATCTGAAATTATTAGGTACGTGCTCAGTGCAGTAATAATCTTGTAGTTGTTTAAGTAGGAGTTAGATGTTTTCAACGATTTAAATGAATTAAAACATTTTTCATGCTATCCTACACTCAACCAAAGAAGCATAAAGAACCATAAGAAGCATAAGATCCAAATGTCACTCATCACATGGTTATTATTACATAAAGGATGTTCCTAGCTGCTAAGAAGATCGTGCTATGCGCAGATAGCCGATGACAGGATAACTCATGGTATCACTAGTCTAAGGGCCACGCAGGGTCCCATAAGCTACTGGTGCATAAGGTCAAGTACGGCGTCGGGTATGCGGCTGTCCTCTGCCTCGATCTCGTCGTCGGTCATGGTCAGGCGCTTGACATAGTCGAGTGCTACTGCTAGCTCTGGAGTGGCCTCAATCTCCTGCATCCTTTGAGACGAACACGCTCTCAGGTTGAGCGTAGTGGGTGGTATGCGGAAGTCTCCCTCCCGGGGCTTCACCATCTCCAGTGGGGGAAGCGAACTCTGTACCTTCCGGACCTCAATAGCTCTCCTGGCGTCGGACTGCTTCCAAGCTGTCTCTGTCCTCCGTAGCTTGTCCTTTAGGAACTCCACCATCTTCACGCGGTCGATCAGAATCCCTTGGTTGCGGGTGGACTTGTCCTCGGCTTTCTCCAACTGCTTCTCCAACTCCTTGATCCTGGAACGCAGCGTGATCATCTCGACTACCCTGTCTCTGCTCCTCTGCTCCCTCTCAGCAAGTGCTCTCTCCTTGTCGTCCAGCCTCCCCTGTAATTCCAACACTCTGCTGTTCAGGTAGTCATTGCGAAGCCCAAAATCTCCGATCTTGTCTCGCAAATCGGCGATCTCGGCTCGGTGTAACTCATCACGGCGCTGCATCTCTAACTGCAAGTCAGTGACTGCTCTGCTCAAACTCTCCAGGGTCTGAGTCCCTTTCTGCAAACTGTCCTCGACCTCTGCCATGCGTGCTCGGTCATGCCGCCTCCTTTGCTCCAATGAGCTGATGAACTCGTCCTGCTCCTGGAGGTGGTGTGCCACTGTGCGTAGGCAAGGGTCAGTCTCGGCCTGAACGATCTGGCCGGTGTACAGAATCCTCTGGATGGGGTCAGGGTGCAGCTCCAAGGCCTGAGGTAGCAGACGGAAATGGGTCCCCTTAAGGTACTCGTATGCTGTGTACACAACTGCGCGTAGTACCTTGCGGGAGACAGACTGTACTCCGTCCTCCACAGTCTCTCCAGCAGTGTAGTCAGTAAAAACCGGTATCCCTGGAAGGGTCAGGCTGACGGGTGTCTCAACTCTGGTAGTGACAGGTCCTTCAAACCTCTCAGCCTCGACAAGCTTCCCTCGGCTGAAGTACTGGATCTGGTCAGACGGTGCTCCCAGCTCCTCCAGCACCTGGCGTAGTACCATGGCAAATCCGCCGTGGTTCCTCCCATTGATCGGGATCTCAATAGTGCCGTCGTGCAGTGGACGAAGTGGTGGTCCAAGGCTGGTCATCTGTGAATTTTTCAAGAAACGGATTAGCAGGTCCTTGTATTAGATAAGCCATTGCATAAAAAGTGAATGCAAGGTCGGTAATATAACCGAAAGAGAGTCTGGCTTCCTATTCTAACGTCCATTCTCTATGGGTCTCGTCCTACAGTCAAGTATGGCTCTGATACCAACTGAAACGACCTCGATTTCCACGAAGGGAAATCCACAGGCTCGAATTGTAATTCAACAGATTGCTTGGGACAATCCATGAAATTACCCATATCTCAGTTGACACCAGGATCCATACAACGGTAAATAAGTCTTACATAAATATTTATTACATCGCCACACTGGCGGAATCAACAATCAGAGAAGCTTTAGAAGATGCGGAAGCGATTCATCCTTCACGGCCAACTTGAGTGTAGCACGCGACCCTATTCCTCGTCATCATCTCCCTCGATGTCGTACTCATTCTCGTCACCTGACAGCAAATTTATCAGTACGATTTGTACTGGCCACGGAGCCCACCTATGCAGCATTTGCTTTGTGGAAAGTGGATGCAAGGCTATACAAGCAGACTTATAGGCTGAGGTTTTCCTATGCAACTATATTCAATGTTTTAATTAGTCAAGTTTTATCACCAGTTAACACCATCATCCCTTTTCCCATCACCACACCTCACATACCCACACCTCACTCTCATTCGACAGGCCCAACTCCCTCTCGGGCCTATCTCAGCGGCACACTACCACAACGGGTACACTGCCGGAAAAATGTCATTCAGGGGGAGAAGAGAACACTCACTACACTAGTAGAAGCTTCACAGGAAAGGTCCATAGCCAACAGGTTGGCATATGTATCGATCGATCAACCGTACACTCTGCAGAGGTTTCACTACCCACAAGATTAGCCATCATAGGTGTTGCGCAAACACCTAGGCAGAATTCCGGGTGCTTGCTTGCCTAGGTCGATGCCACCCTACCACTCAGCCCTGGGATATTCCGGATCCTACACCGTTATGCTGAGACTGGGAGACACAGTACCGGGCCCATCCAGTGGTACTGTGCATCTAGGACGGAACGGGAACCCATCGACCGTCTCCGCCCACCCTTATCACCTTTCAACCTAGCAGTAGTGGCACCGTCCTACCAAGTAGTCCAGCCGTCTCCCGCCCATCAGAAGCGAGTGAGTAGAAAAGGATTCCCATGAACCTGAAACTAGTCCATCCTAGGTTTGACCACGCAGGCATCTCCACTTAGGGGATACTCTCCCCGTGCTATCACAGCACCTCCGTCCATGGGCTTCAAACCACCAAGGCTATCCCACCCGGAACCTCCTCAACAACTTTACCCGCCACAGGTATCTCGCTTGGGGATGCCCAGGTTGCACCCCCGGCACGACTTGCCCCATGGGCTCGTCTCACATCCCACTTGGTCGACATCAACCCTTACCACGCACCCAAGACGCACGCAGCACTCTCTCCCAGTGGTTATAATCAGCTATACACCGTCCCAATTCCACCACATAGCATATAGCAAGTAGAAAGTAGTGGAAGAGTAACAGTAAATTAAGCAGCAGCTAACCTAACAGCGGATAGCAGGGTAAAGTCTTATCAAGGCAGGGAATTCAAATATACTACCATGCAACCAATCCATACATAATCATAAAGCAATAGCAACAATGTCATTTGCAATGCGTAATAGGATCTAAGGATTTGGTGGGACGTGGCACCTTCGTAGTCGTCTCCTAGCTCTTGGAAGTACTCGTGGTCGTCTTCCTTAGTCAGATCCTCCTCCGTCTCTGAAATCGAACACGAAATAGTCGCGTCAGCGACTCCTATAGAGTATTTCAGAAAAATCCAATAAAATAAGGAGCCAAATGCACACAAACACAGTCTTAGATTGTAGATCTCATTTTTCTGAGAATTTTGATATATGGTGCGCAATTTTTGGACTTCGTATGAATAAGTTATGAATTTCCGAAGATTATCCTATTTTCTGAAAATGAGAAAACTGTTTGGTTAATAGGGGCAGCTCGGGATTGGTCCACGTGGCGCGCGGGTCCAGTAGTGCGGCAAGTGGCGCCTCAACAGAACACAGACCCGATGGTCGCCCACCAGGTGTTCGATGCTGGTTCCCAGAGAGTTGCCGGAGTTGGCGTAGCTCGGCGTGGCTCGGCGGTGGTCGATGGTAGCTCGGCTGTGGTTGGGGGTATATCGGCGGAGCTCGGCATAGTTCGGCGGTGGTCGGGGGTAGCTCGGCGGTGCTCGGCATAGTTCGGCGTACCTCGGCGGGGCTCGGGCGAATCGGAAATTCGCGGCGCCGAGGGTGCCGCTCTCCCGAGCTCTCCCGGGGGGGGGGGGGGGCTCGGGCGAATCGGAGATTCGGTGCGCCCGAGGGTGCCGTTCTCCCGAGGTCTCCCGCGGAGGTTCGGGCGAATCGGACATTTGGTGCGCCCGAGGGTGCCGTTCTCCCGAGGTCTCCGCGGAGGCTCGGGCGAATCGGAAATGTGAGCGCCGAAGGGGCTGTTCTCCCGAGCTCTCCCGGTGAGGCTCGGGCGAATCGGAAATTTGGGCGCCCGAGGGTGCCGCTCTCCCGAGCTCTCCCGGTGAGGCTCGGGCGAATCGGAAATTTGGGCGCCCGAGGGTGCTGCTCTCCCGAGCTCTCCTGGGGAGGCTCGGGCGAATCGGAGATTTGGTGCGCCGAGGGTGCCGTTCTCCCGAGGTCTCTCGCGGAGGCTCGGGCGAATCGGAGATTCGGTGCTAGCAGGGTTCCAGGGCATCTGTTCAAGGCGGCGGTGTCTCTCCGGTGCGGCGGACGATGACAGGGCGGCGATGACCATATTTCGGCAAGGCAGGGCTCGGCTTTCTAGCGGCGGTGCCGAGGCAGACTTGGCGAACCTCGGCGGCCTTTCTCCGCAGCGCGAGGCGACCGGGGGTACTCGGAACGGATCTTAGGCGAGGCGGAACGTGTCGGCGGCGATGTCGTCGCGACTGTGAGGTTCCGGCGGGGCTAAGGAGGTCTTCTAGGAGATGTATACGCGTCCAGGGTCTAAGGCGATGGTATACCAACTACCAATTTTGGCTACCGAGCTTCCCAAGGTGCTCGGTTGTGGCGGCGGCGTGTCGCCGACGACGGCGGAAGGCGGCATCGCGGCTACGACCAAGTATTGGTTCAATCGAATGCGGTCTTGTCAAATTGGTGAGGCCAGAGAGGCATACAACACTCTGGTGGCGAGCTTTAGCCATGGCATGACCTTCTTTTGGCAACGGCTCGCGGCGGTGCTCCGGTAAGGTCGCGGCGCACGCGGCCAGGGCGATTCAGGCTTCCTCTAGCGCTTAGATCCGCGTAGCTAGCTCGAGGGGGTCGTGGCGGTGCTCCACGACGCTCTAACCTATACGGGTGCTAGTCGGATTGCTCGGAACGGGTGATTCGGCCTCGGAACGCGTCGGTGGTGAGCGCGCTCCGCCGAGAACGCGTCGTGCTGCGTTCTCGGTCTAGCAAGCTTGTAGTCCGGGGGTTTCGGCCGGTCGAATGAGTGCATGGTGCAGGTGATCTTCCCGAGCCGGTAAAGGCTCGTGCCTGCGCGTCCCGAGGGTGGAACGCCATGGCAAAAGCAGGGCAAGGTTCGGACATGGCGTGCGGTGGCTCACCGTGGTGTCGGTGAAGCTAGGATGGCGGTGCAGTGGCGAGTCGGAGCCGTGCAGAGCGATCGCAGTGCCGTGCCGCTCCTCGTCCGCAGCTCGGGCTTCTCCTCCGTGTCCGGCTCCGGCGTGCTCCGCGGCGGCGGCGCTCCGGCAGCTTCTCCTCCTCTGCTCCGCCCTTCTCCTACGCTCTCTCTCTCGGTTTGGTGCGGTGTGCCGGTCTGTGCTGCGGTGGCGGCGAGGGGAAATGAGGGTAGGGCTTCGGGGTGCTCCAATTTATAGGCGAGCTTGGTAGGTTCCCATGGCGGACGGCCGCGATTGATCTCGGTAGATCAGAGGGCTTCGGCCGCTCGACGCTAGGGCTTCAGGGTGCACGCGGGCTCGCTTGGCGGCCAAGGAAGGAGGGGACAGGAGGGGGACAGCGGGGTCAGGGCTCTGCCATGCTGTCGGCTGTGGGACCGGGGTCACGCCATTCGCACGACACCCCCGGCAGGCGCGTCGCCTTCGTGAGGAAGAAGAACAGTGGGGGGGGCGAGAGCGGCTGACAGGCGGGGCCGGGTTGGCAGCGAGCGCGAGCGCGAGCGCGTGTGTGCCGGTCGCGCGCGTGCGCTGCCGAGCCGCGACGTGGGCCGCGCGCGGTGAGATGAGGAGAGGAAGGTCGGGCGGGCCTGGGGCTGGCTTAGCGACCCGGCTGGCCGAAACGAATGGCTGGCCTAACTCTCTTTCTCCTTTTCTATTTTTAGTTTAGTGTATATATACATATATTGCCCATTTTAATTATTGAGTAAATACAAACATAAATTGCAATAAATCACAAATGTGATGCATAAGTTATTATTCTATGTGAATGGAATTAAAATGCAAACTACACTCCTTTATTTACCAATTTCATAATGAAACCTATATGCTTGCACAAGAAAAATGGGTTTTCACAATAAATAAATGAAAAATTTTAATTGGTTGGGATTTTTAGATTGTGTGGATTTTTAGGGTTGTTACATGAACTTAGTATTTAACTAGAATATGAGCATTATGGTATATAATTCAACTTTGTCAAGATAACCCCTAGTGGCGTCAAGAAGCTTGCCAAAGGACAAACCGAGTTATATATTTGTGCAAGTAATCTAGCTAAATGCTTAAAAGAAGGAAGATGATGGAAACAATCTAAGAGTTTGACAAAGTGGTTCCCTCCATTGATTTCAATGTGCTACCCTTTTGTGGTCTTTGATGACAAAGGGGGAGAGAATGGTACAAAGATATGGAGGTTGAGCGATAAACCATCATTAGGCCGATGATGGGAGAGCTATAGGCCAAGTGAGAGGGATCACAAAATTTTAAAATTTGGATCTCACACTTAGGGGGAGCAAGCTCACAAGAATGATTGCAAGCATTTGATTGTGCATTTTCATATGTTTGATGCATTACATTTGTACTTAAATTCAATATATGTGCTTGCTTGGTGTATGCTAGACTTAAATTGTATGGTGAATTGAAGTACTAGCATGCATAGGAAATGGCAGCTAGTTCCCGGTCTTTTCAAGTGGTACTAGAACCTTGTTTCTAATGTTGATCTCACGAGGTATTCTAGTGTCCTTGGTTGCAAGAATTCTTTCAAGTGGAAACTAGCTATCCATGGTGCTAAGGATGGTTTATAAATGCACTCTGATGGTATCGCGCTTCAAAGGTCCAATTCTATAAACCTTAGCATCAAATTGGTAGTAATATCTCTCCCATACTTCTAATCCAAAGCATATGTGCAAAGCCTTTCAAATCCAAACACTTGGCACATAGGTAGGGGGAGCTAATTCTATCAAATTGAATTCATTGCATATCTTTGTAGAGGTTGTCATCAATTACCAAAAAAGGGGGAGATTGAAAGCTCTATGTTTGGTTTTGGCTGATTGATGACATCTAGTATCTAACCATGTGCTTAAGCTATTGATTATCCAAGCTCTTGGTGTAAGCCCATCAATATGAAGATCAAATGCTTCAACACTTGGCGGTTTGGATGGAGCTCAAGGCAAAGGTGAAACTTAATAGGGCTCTTTCCATTTTGGTGATTAAGACACTGTAGAGAATGTGATCACGTTTAGGATAGATAACCGTACTATAAAAGAGGGGAGTTATTCCATGGTTAACACGGTTATCAAGTGCCATTAGATGTTTGGATCTTGCATTGCATTTAGATATAGTGGCTAACTCAAAACATTTGCAAAACTCTTTGAAAAAGGCTGACACTCTTCAAGAAATGTTTCATAATTAACAAGTGTTAGCCAACATAAGCAAAGGACTTGACACAGGCTCGAAAACACCTAAATCAGAGCGTCTGATGGCCGAGCGTCGGACTATTTCTCAGGGTCCAACGGCTGACTACCCCTGTGCACGCGAGAGAGCGCCGGACTAGCTGTTTTCAGGCGTCGGACCATTTGTCTGCAGAGTCCTGACGGTACTGAGCAGCGGGATAGTGACATGTGGCGATCATTGAAGCATCAGACTGACGTCTTTGGTCTGAGGCCAACCGTCGGACTTTGTCCGACGCGTTTTGTGCTCTCGGGGAGCTCTCTGGAAACTTCAGATGGTTGAAACCGTTAGTCTGACGCCTCGCGTCCGACGATCACAGGACGAACGTCCTCCGTCCGACGGTCTGCAGTCGAAGGCGCCAACGTTCATATTCAAACGGTAACGTACGTGTGGCAGCGCATGATTCGACGGTGAGGTAGCGTCGGACTGTAAGCAATAGTCCGACACCCCCGAGCGAGAGTCCGACGCCCAGCGTCCGACGCCTCGCAGAGAGAGGGTAACGTCTAGAATTGTTGGTGGAACTTCATAAATACTTCCTAGCCGGCTCTTGCTCATCCTCTTGGCTCTCTAACTTGTTGATATACCTCTTGAGCATTCTCCTAACACTCTTACTCACTTAGATTGCATAAATCTCATCCATTGTGAGCTAGAGTGTGATCCAAGTGCATTGCACTGATCTTTGCATCCATTGGCACTTGTTGATCATGTTTGCTGCGTTCTCTCATTTCTCTTGGTGATTGCCATCACCTAGATGGTTTGGAGCAGCGGAGGAGATTGGTGGAGTTGGTGATTGTCTCTGGCCACTCCCGGTGATCTTGTGAGGGGTTTGGTGCCTTCCCCGGCGGAGTGCCATAGGTAACCTGAGTGGATTGCTCGTGTCATTGAGTCAACTTACTCGTGGTAGGTTCTAGTGGTGCTCATTGGCTGAGCTTGACATTGGTTGTCAATTAGCCACCGAACCACCGAGTAGGGGTCAACACAACGGGGACTAGCATGCCGGTAAGCATGTGAACCTCGGGATAAATTGGAGTTCATCTTTGTGTTGATCTTGGACCATCACCTTCGAGTGTATTGGTATTATTTCGGTGATTGGCCAACTACTCTACTCGGTGGTATAACCACTCTCTACCTATCCCTTTATTTTGAGCATGTTATCTGTGTAGTAGTAGTTCTTGTAGTTTGCTTGTCCACATAGGAGTAAAGTAGTTGCAACCTAGGCTAGTTTGTGTGTGCTTCTATAGACATAGCTAGAACGGTTAGGAAGGCTTGCATTTTGAGTAGGCTAGCGGAAAATTCGCTTGCCCGATGTTATTACTAATCCTTTGGTCAAGTGTTGTTTGTAGATCTTTAAATAGGCTATTCACCCCCGTCTAACCTCTTTGGACCTATCAACATGCACAAGGTTGTGGAACACTTTAGAGTTGGCACATTTGCAAAAGGGTTGAAGTTTCGAACCTGCGGGAAGCTTGTTTTGATCTGGGATGGATAAACTACTACCATCCTTTGAGTTTTGGATTAAGCAATCATATGGGTTATGTAGCCCTCTGAATAAGCTTTCCAAAATATCTAAAAATCGGAGTTTGGAGCTAAGAGATATCGCCGTTTTAGTGAACGGAGGTCTGCACAGGACGCTGCACTGGACGCGGAAAAAAGAGCACCGGACGCGCTGCTGTTACTGTAGCAGCGTCCGGTGCATTTAATGTTGTTCGGGCTACAGAAGAGCACCGGACGCTCCCGGCGTCCGGTGGGTAGGCACCGGACGCGTCCGGTGTGACCATGGAACTCTCGGGTGCTGCACAACAGCTAGTTCCCTTGGTGATTTGAGCACCGGACGCGTCCGGTGTGACCATGGAAATCTCGGGTGCTGCACAACAGCTAGTTCCCTTGGTGATTTGAGCACCGGACGCGTCCGGTGCAACATAACTGCACGTCCAGTGCGCACGCAGAGTGCCCAATGAAGGGGGTAACGGCTCTATTTCTTTGGGGGCTATAAATTGAAGTGAGAGCTGGCCTTGGGTAGGGGTCTTGCACCTAGGGAATGTGTTTCCCTTGCTTGTGCATGACTTAGTGCTCTCCAACTCACTTGTGCTAATCTAATTCACATCCAATAAGTGAGAGATCGACTGCTAGTGCATTGCATTGAGAGTTTGCATCGAGTGGCACTGGGTGATCAAGTTGCAAGCCGGTGTGTTTATTACTCTTGGAGGTTGCCACCTCCTAGACAGTTTGGTGGCTCGTGGCTCCGTCGAAACAAGCAAGGAGATTGTGCTTGGCTCTAGAGAGGTGCTTGTGAGGGGTGTTGTGCTCGCCCCGCGGGAGATCACGAAGAGCAACTCTAGTTGAGAGTGTCACTCAACATCTCACTCGTCGGATAGGTTCTTGTGGCGCTCTTTTGTAGAGCTTGATCTTGGTGATCAATTAGCCACCGAAACACAGAGTGTAGGTGGACACAATGGAGGACGTAGCTTATGGCAACAAGTGAACATCTGGGAAATAAAGCACCGTGTCATCCTCTACATCATCCTTCGCGGTGGTTTGCATTTCCCTACACAAGTTATTATTGTTGGTCTTTACTTTACTTGTGTAGTTGTAGCTCTTGTGAGATCGGTTAGCTTGTGTAACTTGCCACTCACGTTCTTTACTTGTGTAGCTTAGAACTAGTATCTTGTTTAGTTTGTGTAACTAAGCAAGTTGCGCTCCTTGATTAGGATTGTGTATCCTTGTCATTGAGCACTTAGTAGGCTTAGGTGTTTAGTGCGCTTTTGCTTACTAGTTGGTAGGAGCTCTCCCTGGTGCTTGAAGTACTAGCGCTTAGGTTTGTGTGATCTTGCGGTAGAACGGTTTAGGAAAACTCAAGCTAGACTAGCACTTTTGTTTCTTACTAGGATCTTTTACAAGGTGCTTAGAGACTTAGTTAGAGGGGTGAATCGTTGCTAGAACCGATTAGGTTTTATTCCGCTGCGATTAATTGTTAAAAAGGACTATCCACCCCCCTCTAGTCCGCCATCTCGACCTTTCAACCTCCCCGACGGCTGAGGAGATGACGCAGTCAGAGCGGCATCCAGCGTCGACGACAGCCACCCCCGCGTACACGAGGCCGCCGCCGGGGATGACTCGCACTCGTGCGTCAAAGGCGGCGCTTTTCGGCGACGCGCTTAGGACGCCGTCGACCCATGCTGACATCGACGACGATGGCTGTCATGACATCGGCAGCCAGCGAGGTTTCAACGGTTTCACTCCTAATTTCTAGCCATACGACTCGTCACAGTGTCGGTAATATCAGTCACCACTGAAACCAATCCTTCAATTAAACAAAAGTATTCTACACTATTTTTGTATCCAATTTTGTATGAAAGTGTGCTCAAATTAATCAGTTTTTTGATGCTACTATTTTTATTGTACTCAAACTAATTAGCTTATTAATCAATTTATTGTATCCAAGTATTTTTATTGTTATTGTACTCGGATTTATAAGTGTATAAAATCAGTTTATTGTATCCAACTAATTTTATTGTAATTGGATTAAGCAGTTTATTAAATCCAACTAATTTATTTTGTATGAATGTGTTCCTCAGGGAGGATACCTTGACGCCGGAAGAAGCCGAACATTGGATTTTATATTTTGATCTTGTAGGGGCGGCACCACCTGTAGACAATTTTGCATAAATTAACATAGATAGGATCGATATCACCTTTGGAAACTCGCTGACAATGAAAGGACGTTTAGGATACTCTACGAGGGACTTCTTACACTATAAGAAGCGAACATGTAATGTTCAAGCAACTCTAGTAGAAATTGAAAAAGAAAGTCATGCAAATGCAATGGTAGTATCGAACGATGAAGAGAGAGAGGTCAGATTAATTTTGAGCTGGGATAGAATTCCTGACCTAAATGTAACCGTAACACCTGTCAAATTACCTCCAGGTACTGCTTTTTACGAAGATTTCACAGATGAGTGAATTGATGAATACAAGGAATGGCTTGCAGAACTGCACGAGAACAGCGTAGGCAAGGGTAAGTAAAATCAGCACACAGGTTTCCATAAGTGATTATTAATTAAATGTTTGCCAATGCAATTATATAAGTATTGTTGCAGAATATAAGGATACCTTTAGAGAAGATACGGTCAAATCATATAGCGAGTGGCTACGCGTGGTAGGACAATATGATGAAATCGATAATATAATATCTCTTTACATGTTGTCAATCAATTTAATAGGTCTTCGCATTTCAACTGTAACTTATGTTCAAAATCTGCCAGAGGCATATGCAACTAACCAAGGCAGTGAGCAGTCAAGTGAAGCCAGCTATCCAACACCGCCCTCACAGTGCCCAAGTCATGCTCGGCGTATAAAACAATTGCACAATAATGGTAAGACATTCTACATAAAACATCAGTATAAGGTGCGCAATTGTATTTCACAAGTTAACAGGAACATTTATTCTATTTCATAGTATGTTATTCCGAAGGAGTACAAGTAGACTAGGAAAAAAGGAAGTATAGAGGGCGTGGGACCATCAAGGGTTTAGCTGCATCCAACAAAAGAATTAAGCATGGCACTCAGAAAATGAATATTCAATTCTCAAGTAGACTAGGAGGACCTGTAGGTGGAAACCAACGATCCTTTATTGATGAGGTTGTCATGTTTACAAGGAACTATGCTCCACTTATGTAACACCCCTGGTGTTACTGTATCTAAAACCTGTCATGTCATCATGATTGCATATAAATTATCCCGCATCCAACCATGTTAGGTGTGCATTAACTAGAGTAAAATTTATTCTTGCATATGATTTTACAGTGATTTAGAGTGACTCATTGTATAAGTGTTTGTGGTTATGTGTAATTATCTAAATCCAATTTGAAAATAAAAAGAAAATCATTTATAAACCATAAAACGGACCCAAACCCTAATTTAAAAACTAAAAAGAATCAGATATTGGGTCTTAAATAAAAATTGTAAATCTTTAAAATTTGAGCAACTTCTATTTGGGGCAATTTTGAAGTTATCAAAAAGAATTTCAAATAAAACGCTAACCTATGTTTTAAAGCTTAAATTTAAAATACAAATTCAAAAACTACCAAGAATCTGATGATAGTCCTTTAATAAAAGTTATAGGGCTTGTCAATTAGAGAAACTTTTATTTTTGTAGATTTTCAACTTATTGAGAAAAATCTTGGGAATTTGAGTGGATTTGGAATAAAATTCAAAATGAACATTTACCCCCTTTTGAATTATTCAAAATCCAATCAAAATTTGAATGTGGTCCAAAAACCAAACTTGTTCAGCACAAAATGTACTACACTTCTACATTGGTGATTTTTCAATTTTCTACACAAAATAAAAACTAATTTCAGCAAAACAATAAAAGGGGAATTGAATCGGTTACAGTACACCGCCTCTTCCCTCTGTTCGTGCACAGCTCTGTGCGTACGGCCGTGCGGCAACGCCGCCAGGCGCTGCCGGCTGCGTGCTGTCGGACGGGTTGGAGTCGTGGGGGCCCGGAGAGCTGTCTCCTCCTAGTTCCTCCTGCTATCTCGACTATAAAGCCGTCGGGCCATCCGTTTTCACTCCCACCCTCTCGGCTCGCCGGCGGTCTCCTCTCTGTCCGCGACAAAATTCACCACCACTGCTTCATCTCACTCCAATTCACCGTGCTCGTAGGTTCAACACCTCCCAACGCACCTCCATGAACCAACCGTGTGGTCTCTAACCATTTGAGTGCGTCGGAACGGCCCTCGTCCCTCTCGGGTCCAGTCGGAGCGCCGCCACGGGTGACCTCAACGTCGACGGGTCGTTGTGATGAGCTCCTCCCCTCTTGTTAGCTCGTTCTCGGCTCAGGATGACTCTGTGATGCTTATGCACTAGCTGGTTCTTTGGTTAGAGCACGGGTTGCCTCGGAACGCGCTCGACGCCGTCAGAACTCGCCACCGCGTCCACTGTCCTCGTCTGCAAGCCGTCTCCGGTCATCCTCTGCCTTTTTCCTGCACGAGAGTCGTCTCCGGGGTGAGCTCCTAGCCCTCTAGGTCCGTTTGCTTTGAACTCGACCGGTCCGTCGAGGTCGGAACGTGTTAACCGCGCCGCCGCGTCACCGGGCAGTTCACCAGTGAGCCGCCATGGATGGCCTAGAGCTCGCCGGTGTCGTTTGTCCACCCAAATGAGCACCTAATCGAGTTCGCTGATCTATGGGCTGCATGTTGGAGTCCCTGCGCTCATCGGAGAGGTCGTTGTCGGCAAGTCGCCGTGGTCGCGCCACCATGCGTGCGCTCGGAAGCACCCGAGAAAGAGAAAGAAAAGGAGAGTAGGGAGCAGGCCACGCTCGGGTCTAGCTGGGTCACCTGTGGGCCGGCCCAGCCGTGTGTGAGAGCACTGAGAGAGTGAGAGGGAGTGTGGGCCGGCCTGCGGTTGTGGGCCGACTCGGGCTACATGGGGATTTGTCATTTTCTCGCTAATTGAATTGTGTTTTCCATTTCCTGAGTGAATAAACAGTATTGCACTTTGTTATTTTTGTAGGGAATTATTCACTACTCCAAAAATCATGAAATTATTTAAATATACTCTATGCAGTATGTAGTATTTAATACAAATATGAAATAATGAATTTAAGCACTTTCTGTAGGAACTAAAAATCTGTCTTTTAACTAATAAATGTCTCTTCTAGGATTTTTATAGGCCAATATAATTATCCAAAAATCATGAAATTTGAATTGGCACTGTTTTAGGATGAGATCCAGCTGTTGGAAAAGTTTGCGCTCAAATGGGATTAATTTAATTACCCATTAATTAAATGTTTGATTAATTGAATAATAAAATAAATAGAAACCCTAATACCTTTTAGCTTTGTGTGATTTTTGGATTTATTGTTGACCATGGATCCGTCACTATGGTGATTCCTGGCGAGATAAAGGTTGTCACTAAGTAGTAGTTGTAAAGCTGTGCAGCGGCTTTCTATGACTGTTAAAATAGAATATTAAGTACATGATCATTAGTTAGTCTTGTTGGCTTGTAACTTTATCGTGAAGAAAGGTTGTACTCAATTTTCTAGGTTCAGTTTACTTATATTTGATTCACAATTTAATGCATCTTCTGCATCATGGCATACATACCATGCATTTTTATTTCGTGTAGTAAACGAATTTCTGGAAGACTTGCTTGGTGACCGACGGAAGGATTATTCGTCAGGAGAAGTCAAGTGGGTTTTCTTTGTTTGCTGGCAGAAGTGACAGACCTACAACACAGGCAAACCCCGGTGCATTCAGTCCTCTCCTTGTGATTTATAAAATGTTTATCACTTTGAGTTAAACTATTGCATTAAGTTGTTAGGAGTTGAGTGATAATCCAATTGATGTATTACCTTCCTTGACCACTGGAATATCACCCCTGAAACCTGATTTAAAATGAAAATGTTTGAAAAATGCTTAGCCCTGCTTAATTAATTATAGTTTTGCATAAAATGCTATTTTTCGAGCTATGATGATATACCATTGATGAATAATAAAGAAATAAAAATGAATATCGATTTGCAACCGTTCGGATGACTTGCCCTTGGGTTAAAGTCCCAATGTATTGTCGCCGACGGATTAGAAACCGTTCGGATGACTTTGCACTTTGGGTTAGAGTCCCAATGCATCGATGCCGACGGAAATGGAAATGAAAATGAGTCCGTTCGGTTGATGTGCACTTGGGGCAGCGCCCCCATGAACCCTGTGTACTTGGGTTAGAGTCCCAATGCATGGTCATCGACAGAAAAGAATTAGAGACCGTTCGTTGTAGGCTTGCTGGATCGAGACTTTGCAACTAGCCATATACTCCAGGAAGCCTTGTCTCTGGTGGCCCTACTACTTGAACCGACAACCATGCACTGGGAGTGGAGAGATGGCGAGAGTAGCATGTACCCTCGTGGCCGGCGTGTCTGGAGACGAGAGGAGTACTGTACTCTCGGGTGGCGCAAGACCGGTTTAGGTTTTGGAAAAGCCATGGTAGACGAGGTTGGCATATGCAAGCTTAGGTGCTACATATGCAGTGTTGATAGGGATCCCCAGCTGGGTACTAATCGATTCGAATCGTCATTGCTCCTTGGATAATGGAGACTTGATCCACTGCCCTACCCCTAAAAGTGGTTCGGAACTAGATGTTTTAAGAATGGATAATAAATTGAAGAGTATGAGGATACATGGGACTGAATTTGGAACTATGGATTATAATTAAAATAATATGGAGTTAAAATATTGAAAATTGGTTAGTATTGCTTTTCTGCAAAATCCTTTGACTCTTGCTAAAGCATTACCTTGACTCCCCTCAGCCTGCATTCCTGAGTCTCCTCCCCATTTTCTTTAGTCGGGTAAGTCTTGCGGAGTACCCCAGTACTTAGGGTTTGTTAACCCCTGTTGCAGGTGAGTCGAGCGTACATTTCTGCGTGGGACCGTGCCAGTTGACGGACCGGGTATTGATGAAGATATGTACATGATATAACCCTTGGGCAAGGGTATAGTTGTATTCTGCTACTCCACTACGAAACTCTGGCTTGGGATAATGTAACTTATATTTGTAAACATATGATTATGTAATTCTTCCGCACTCTGTACTCTGATTCAAAGTATTGGTGTAAACTGTTGTAATACTTGCAAGGTCTTTACAATGAGATCCTCGGGGAAATAAGGGTTTTCGAGGCAACCTGGCAGGCCACCTAGGTCGCGGGGAACTCATCCACAGTAACCAAAGGTCCTTAGTGATGATGACGGTGCACGTGGGCCTGGTGATTTAGGCGGTTCTATCACACAATGGTATCAGAGCATTTCATTGTATGGTACTTGCAGTATTACTTTATAAAACCTTCAAAATGGTTTGGAATGAATAAAATTTATGGGGTAGTTTGGTCCGAGTTGCTTCTAAACTTTCCTCACTCATTCTATAGAATCTTTCCTTGAGTATTTCTATAGATCTATAGACAGGTTTTGAGTTTAGTAGTGGATTAGCACCTTAAATATGCCCTGTGTTTAAAAACATTGAGTGCAACTCACTCTAGTAATTGATTTAAACAGTATAATACCTATATGTCAGAGTATTCTGACTTCTGTTGGAACGCTCATGCATCATGACATTACAACTATTAATAATTCCCCCATTATGGAGTGTATCTATGCTTTCCTAGGTAGGATTTATTTCAAAATATATTTTGGTTAAAAAAATATATAAAATAAAATTCCACTCTTCTCCTGAACAGATGGACCCACAAGAACCTGCTACTGGGATTGACGAGTGTCTGGCTATGTTTGGAACCCCTGCAGTGTTGTGGCAGTTACTATAGGAAGTAGGCTATTCAAAACCACCCAAGTATCATTGGTCCCGTACTATTCTCTTGGGTCGGCCATGGTACGAAGTGTCCCTCCGGATCCTAGCTTGTACCACTGCTCCGTTTCGGCCAGCTTGGGAAGCGCATGCTGAAGGTATGAGTCCAAGAGAACGAGCTCAGGCAGCAGCATTGGAAGTCTTGAGAAAGATTTGCATTAGGTGTCAGAAAGAGGTCAGAGTATCTTCTCTGAGAATGTTTCCGTCAGGGGCACCAGGAAATTGGGACAGCCTTCAACAACAAGCCAAGCAACTGGAATAAGGTTCTGAGCAACAGGATCCCATATTGGTAACCACTACTCGAGCTATGCTGGCCATCCTTAACTTGCTGTTGAAATCTACTAACATCGCCAAATATAACTATATAACTTTTAATGTGAGAGGCGAGATTAGAAGATGAATGGTAATTAATTAACTTGTCATTAGCAACTAGCCACTTTTCTATTACCAACATTCTTATGCAAGAATTAGGTTGTCATCCCTAATTAATAATGCTAAGAATAAATAAAGGTTTTACATATTATTCCATGTGACTAGGCAGAAATAAATATAAATATAAAATAAGATCAGTTCTGCAAGCTGACAGATAATTATACCATTGTAGCATTTTACCTAGGGAGTTCTACCAGGTTGTCAATTTATATTTGTACCACTGGGAAGGACTAGGATAAACATTAATCTATTATATTGATAGTGATGGTATACAATGGATAAGTGACATTACCGATGTCATTTACTCTACTCATAACAGGTAGAGGTCACAAGATAAATAAAGATAAAGGTGATAAGTATGATCAAGCATCATAAATAAAAGATAATCATCAGAGCACTCTCTAGTCATAGTAATAGCTAGCCAATGGATAAACTAAGGAATTAATATCAAAGGTAATTCTATAACTGCATCAATGAATAATTTTAATTAGTGCAATTACATCTAGCAATCTTTGTTAGACAAATCCTATATGATAATCACATGCAAAGGGCATTATCTAGGAAGGATGTGAAATAGAGTCATCATCCAACTTCGTGACCGTACCTGCTGGCCTACATATGGGGGGTGGACTACAGAGGGCTCAACGCAGCTGTCACCTACGCGATCTACCACACGACCCGGCACATCAGGGTGCACTCGCAGATAAACAAAATACCTAGACACCACGTCTACATACTGTTAATCATCTATCCATCGTCCGTATGAATAAACGCTATACGAGCAATTACATAAATTCAATAAGATCAAACCAACTATACTAGACATATAATCAAACTAGACAAAGACTATTGTAATCAAGAACATATGAACTATTAAGAACAATGTTTCCCTAATCATAATGAAGAATACAATAATAGAGAAAGACCTAGAATTATACCGAACTCCGTGCTGTAAACAGACGCTGGGGCTCCAGATCCGCAGAAGAACTAGAACTCCTCTACTTCTAATCTAACTAGGCTAAAACTATGAACTAGGAGGCTCTAGATGCACTAGGAGGCTCTTGATGGCTTGAGGACTTGATGCCTTAAATGAATGATTGGTTCCTCCTCTAGGGGGGCGTCTGCCCCTCTATTTATAGCCCGGTGGGATGCACGTGCGCCGTAGGATCAAACCGACTTTAAACAAGGGCCCAGATGACTCCACAAAGGCGGTGGAAGAAGACTCCAGAAGGTGGGCCGAAACCCTAATGGGGGGCGTCGGCCAGCCCCACCCTGGCGCCGACAGGCCCCACCCTGGTGGGTCTCAGGCCCCGGTGCTTCGGGTGTGTTCTAGACTCTTCTGGTATCTTCGTGATGATGTTTCCTTGGCGGTTAAGTTTCGTGGTAATTATGCTCTTTAACCCTTCTTTTATGCTTTTCTGGAATAGCCCCTGGAAAATACAGAATATGCAAAACTCGTGGAAACTGTCAGTTGAAACCCTAGACTAGTGTGTATTCATGTATCCTTTGGTGTCTAAAGTTCTAATAAAAGTTGACGTTATCCACCGTCAACAACACTCCCAAGCTTACCTGTTTGCCAGTCCCTTGGCAAACAAACTAAGCCATTGGATCAGGAGTTGCTACAATGCTTTTATACTTCCCATGTACACATGCTTCAAACATAGATCCTCCTTCGGATTAGACAAAACTGCTCTAACTTTTAAACTTACCCATTTTACCTTGAACTATGGGGCTTCACAATTCTTGCCTTAGTCTTGAGTAATTGAAAGAAAGAACAATCAAGTCATGCACTATGTAGCAAATTCTTCACAGTACCAATATTCTGGAGTTTTGCAAGTTTTCAAAATAAAACTCAGAGCTTTAATTGTATGACACCTTCAAGTCTCTCAGTATATATGGTATTTGTGGATCTCACTTAAGGCATTAATGTTATGCCTTCCTATAACTAAAGATTATAGTGGAGCTCATAGGAGTGGTAATAACAAGGTTTAAGCATACTTGCAATTCATATGTTGTAAAGTCAAACAATGGATCCACAGATAATAGAGGCATACAATCAAACCAAGATGTGCATATGTATGGAATACGGTGGATAGGTGTATATGTAGTTTTTAGTGGCTATTCCTTATTCTACTTTTTCTTTTTAAAAATGATTCACTCTCCTTTGTAACTTGGAGGAACACATGGGCGATCTTTATTCTTTCTCTTTCTCTTTACTTCTTCTTTCTTTTTTTCGGGAGGCAGGCATCTAGTACCCACTATTTTCATGCTGGGACACTTGTCCATCTTTTACTCCCCTTTTCATATTTTTGCATAGCCATATGTATCCTTTGAATATAAATAACTGGAGAGATAGTAATAAGAACTTAGAGCAATTATATCAAGGTTGTCCTACGGGGTATAATTTTGGGTATTTACTCCTAGTGTAGGAGAAAACATTTTCATGATGAACATTGATGAAAGTAGAAATGGTTGCGATTACTCCCAGAGTAGGAATAATGCATATGTGCTAAAGTGTGTACGTGATCTTGGTTTTAAAAGCTTGACAAGACTCTCATATGGCATATAGCAAAGGTTGATTAAACTCAATGCAAAGTAAGCAGCATAAAAAGGTTTTCCTATCTCTCGATGTATCATATATGGCTTTGGTAGTAATTCATATTTTGTCATACAAAAGCTCGTCATGTAGATTTTAAGTTTTCAAAAATAAATCTCCAGAACTTAGTAATGCTAGGAATAAGATAAATAGTAGTTCAACTTTCATGAATCATATCAATCAATTATCTAGACTTAGCTCAAACATATGCACCCACAAGTTTCAGGTTCAGAGTAAATTCTTAAGTCAAAACAGCAATATCTAAAACTCAGGAGAATTTAAGTTTGACAACTAGGCATTTGAAAAGTATTGTGACAGAGCAACTATTCATCATTTTCAAGACAAAATTTTAATGTTCATCATTTTTGATAACTCTAGCCTAGACCGACTCTAAACAAACTCTAATATATAGATAGATATTTATTTGGTTTTCAAATTTTATTTTACTAGCTAACTCACGCGAAAAAGCGATATAGGAATAATGCTAATAAGATAGTAAACTTATACTTAGCTGGATTTTAATTGGAGGGTGCCTTCCCCCAAGTTTGACGTTTGACAGGGTCTTTGATGTTGCAAATTGAGTGATCCTTCTGAGCAGTGTATCGGCAGTGTAAGGGCGTTGGGTTGACTAGCTACTTGATCTGGTGCTGTCCTATGAAACTCAATTGCCAATAAAAATACCAAATCTTATGGAGAGGGGTTAGTTTTAATACCACTCCATGGTAAGTAATTGATTTTATATTTCTAGCAGAAGCTTCCTAATTGAGTGGACCTTCATGTGCCCACATATTTTTGGGTTTTTTTCTAAAAGGTGTGGACCTTCATGTGCCCACATATTTTTGGTACTTTGTGCTTGTATAAAGTGGACTTAATAATCGCATAGGTAAAGTTACCAGGTAACTAGGTGATGCTCCTCCCCCAAGCTTGATGTTTGCAATACTTGGTGCTTGAATGATCTTCAGAGCGAGTTGGTTAGCAGCAGTCCTGATGGGTGCCACTAATAGACTCTTTCCTTAGTCATAATATTATTCCTGCATAGTTATACTCCAACAAGAAAACCAAAACTCGAGGCTCGAATTATCAAGGGGTTAGCGGTCAGCCAATGAGCACTTTGATTATTCTTTGAGTTGATTTTAATTGACAGATTCTTGCAGGATTTTAACAGGATTCTCTTTTTGAGGTTTTTCTAAGTTTCTTATGCAAAAAAAAGTATGCATGCTATTAATAATTTTTATGCCACCACAGGGAATATTCATTTTCATGGGGCTTAGGATTTTCATGATGCAACAAAGTAAATATAGATTTATTTTTATTTTTATTTTTATGCCACCACAGTAAATACTTCTACGGGCTTTACCTTAAGTGTATTTACGTGGGGCTTTAGTTTTTATGATGCAGTAAATAAAATAGGAAATGTTTTTGTTGGTTTTATTTTTAATATGCAAAAAATGATTGTACTAATAAATATGCTAAGCAAAATTACTAATGAATGCTAAATTAATTAGATAACTACCATTCTAACCTTATGGCTAGGGTACGGAATTTAAAGTCTACTAACATGACTTAGATAGAGGAGACTACTTACTCAGTAGGTTCATCGTCTGAGGTTACCTTAGTCAATTCCCCATTTTGCGGTGGTGTAGCAGGTGCTACTTCCTTCTCCTTCCATCTCTTTTCTGTCTCTTCTGCTTCTCTCTTTTCTAGCTCCACCTCTTCCTTGTATGCTTTTCTTGATTCTTCATCTCTCTTCATCCATTCTTCTACTTGTGCCTGGATTTCTTTCTTCTCTACCTTAGCAATCTGGTCCATCCTCTCAGCTTCCGCTTCCCACTCACTCCAGCGTGGTGTTTGTACGACTTCTTCTTGCTCCTTGTAGCAGTCTTCATACTTCACAATCTTACCAGGGAACTCCTCCCATCCACAGTGAGGCTGGGTAGCCTAACGGCGGGCTTGGCGTTTCCTCCTGTTGCATTGCTTCCTGATCTGCTCATGGTTAAGATGTGTTCTAAATTGACAGCGTACCTTTCCAGTGGGTAGGTTGAAGTGGATCTGTCCAAACCCGATGTAGATGATAGCATTGGCGGTGTAGAGGAACGGTCTTCCCAAAAGGACAGGTGATTCATCGTCTCCCTATATGTCAAGAACTAGAAAATCTGCGGGTATATATTTATTTTGAATTCTTACCATGACGTCCTTGACTACGCCTTCAGGGAATTTCAGTGATTGGTCTGCCATCTACAACTGAATATATGTTGGGTATTATGGTAAATCATCAAATAATTCATCATATACCTTTTTGGACATTACGTTGATGCCTGATCCAGTGTCGCAGATGGTATCGGGAAAAGTGATGTCTCTGATTGTGCATTCAATGATTGGTACACCTGGGTCACCTTTCTTTGTTGGAAATGGTTTCGGGAGCATATGATCATTTTCTGTGTTGATAGCATTGATTAGTTGAGCGGTTTCTTTAGGTACATGCTGGGGCTTGTTCTTCCTCCATCTTCTATTGTTCGTCTTCTTGGGTGCTGGTTGTTGTTGTTGCTCTTCTTGTTGATGGAATTGCTTCGGAACTGCAGGAGTCTTGAGGATGCGGTTCTTGAATGAAAATCTCTCCTTCATGTCTTTGATGGAGAGGACAATCTTGGCGTGTTCCGCATAGATTATGGCTTTGGTTGTGCATAAGAATGGTCTTCCTAAGATAATGGGTGCCTTCTCATCTCCTCCGGTATCCATAATCACAAAGTCAATTGGGACATATGATTGCTCCACTCTGATAACAGGTTCTTCTAGTACTCCCTCGGGGTAGCAAATGGACTAATCTGCAAGCTGCAAATGCATATCTGTGTACAACAAAGGATCACCTAATATTTTCCCATAGATTACCTTGGGCATTATGTTGACACTTGCGCCGAAATCGCAGATAGCCTCTGGAAAGCTGTGACATCCTATAGAGATAGGAATCACAGGTCTTCCAGGGTCTCCCATCTTCTCAGGTAGTGAGTGATCTATCCATTGTATATCTGCAGGCTCAATTTAGTATTGTGTTGCATTGTGAATATCAACAAGGTTAGCAGTTTCTAAATCCTCCGACTGGCCCGGAATTTTTCCTTTCTCCAATGGAGGGACAACAGCAGCTAGCTAAGCTAATTGTGATTCTAACATTTTATTAAAGCTGTGCTGATTCTTTATAGCAGAAGCAAAGGTATCCATTCTGGTATTTATATTTTCTAAAGCTTTATCATTTGAGGCTACCTTTCTAGACATTTGATCTAACAATTTAGATTGACCAGCAACTAAATCTCTTAAAGGTGGCAGATTGTAATTATTGTAATTATTACCTTGGTTGTTACCTTGGTAATTACCATGTCGAGGTTGCTGATTCCATCCTTGGTTTGGCTGGTTCCATCCTTGGTTTTGCTGAGGATGATCGTAGGTGTTATTGTTGATGAAGTTCACATCCTCTTTCAACGTAGGGAAGTTGACAGCTGAATGCCCATAATCTCCACACTTTCCACAGGTCATGCGAGAATCATTGATATGCATGACTTCCTTCTTCTCTATGTCGAGTTTCTTCATGATGACATCTAGCTTGGCAGTGACCATGTCAGTTTCCTTGAGATGATGGATTGCTCCTCCTCTCTTGCGAGGTTGAGTACGTTCTTGATTACAGCTTTAATTTGAGGCCATCTTCTCAACAAGTGCTTTAGCTTCTGGAAGCTTAAGTGACAGGAAAGCTCCTCCAGCTGCAGCATCTATGGACTCACGGGTGCTTGAGATAAGCCCGTGGTAGAAGGTCTGCAATAGTTGCCAATCTTCTATCCCATGATGAGGACAGTCTTCAATGTAATCTTGGAATCTCTCCCATGCTTCAGTGAATGATTCGTCATGTTGCTGTTGAAAACTTGAGATTTTTCCATGCAGAGCATTTGTCTTGCCTGTAGGAAAGAACTTTGCTAGGAAAGCAGTTGAGCATCGGTCCCATGTAGTGTTCTTGTCTTTATTGGCGTAGAACCACTGCTTGGCTTTCCCCAAAAGTGAAAATGGGAAAGACAGAGTAAAATAGCATCTTTTGGTACTCCTCTAATTGTGAAAGTGCTGCAAATCTCTAAAAAGTGTTGTAAGTGTGCACTTGCATCTTCATGAGCTTTTCCACAAAACTGGCTGGCTTGAACCATGGTGATAAGAGCAGGATTGAGCTCGAATCCATTCTCTCCTGTGTTGACTACTGGTCCAGTCCGGATGTTTTCTGTTGTTGGGGCAGGGAATTCGCGCAGCATCTTCTTAGCCATGTCTTCAAACACAGGAGATAAATCTTCTCCTAAGTGTTCTTCTTCCAATATTGGAGCTGGCTCCATTGATGAATGAGCTTGAGCAGCGATGGGTGTTTTTGATGGTAGCTTGAAATTGTCCCTCGCTTCTACAAACTTCTTTCTTCTCAGGAGTTTCTCTGGATCATCAGTGAAATTATTTGGAAGAGAAAACCATTCATTCATCACCCTGCATAAGATAAGCAAATGATAAAAAAACAAGGGTGTGCCTGTTTGAGTTAGAGATCAATCGGTAATACAACCTTATCCATTATGTATACATATGTTATCAATATTTCCTAAGTTTAATGCGCCTTCCCTGGCAACGGCGCCAAAAATGCTTGTTGACATCTACTAATGTCGTCAAATATAACTATATAACTTTTAATACGAGTGGCGAGATTAGAAGAAGAATGGTAATTAATTAACTTATCATTAGCAACCAGCCACTTTTCTATTACCAACATTCTTATGCAAGAACTAGGTTGTCATCCCTAATTAGTAATGCTAAGAATAAATAAAGGTTTTACATATTATTCTATGTGACTAGGCAGAAACAAATATAAATATAAAATAAGATCAGTTCTGCAAGCTGACAGATAATTATACCATTGTAGCATTTTACCTAGGGAGTTCTACCAGGTTGTCAATTTATATTTATACCACTGGGAAGGACTAGGATAAACTTTAATCTATTATATTGATAGTGATGGTATACAATGGATAAGTGACATTACCGATGTCATTTACTCTACTCATAACAGGTAGAGGTCACAAGATAAATAAAGATAAAGGTGATAAGTATGATCAAGCATCATAAATAAAAGATAAGCATCAGAGCACTCTCTAGTCATAATAATAGCTAGCCAATGGATAAACTAAGGAATTAATATCAGTCTAGTGAACCAGAAGCGCACCAAAGCTACTGACTAGTGGGGACACAGGTAGACCCGGCCCCATGTGACAGAGAGAGGGAGCAACCCGCCGGCGCTGACCGGCCCTATCTCGCCGGCGGCGAGGTCACCGGCGGCACCGAGGGCACGTACGTGCTCTTGGGAACAAGGCGAACCCAACGGACTAAGCCTCAAGACCTAACCCTTACCGGAGCAAGCTCAACGGCAGCAATGGCGGACGGCAGAGCTCCGGCGAGCGCGCGCCGGTCGCTACCGGCCTTCACCGGCGAAGCTAAGCCTCGTTCCAAGAACCTGAAACCCTAACGAAGCTATACGGCCCGCGAATCGACCTTTGGTCCACTCCAACTCGACCTAACCGCGCGCAAGGCGGCACGGTGGCAGACGGGAACTCCGGCGAGCGGCGTCCCGGCTGAAACAGGGCTCGAGGGGCCCGACCAACCCTCTAGGCTAGATCCACGACTGGCGGAGACACCTAGACGAGCAAGAGAGAGGGAAGCCGGCCACGGCATTGTGCTTGACGCAGCGAGCAGTGAGCTCGGCGGCGCTCCGGCAATGGCACGACGGCGAAGGACTCTAGGTGCTATACCTTGCCTCGGCTGGTTCCAGAAATGGGCAGGGAAGGTAGAGTAGAGGATGGCGAAGCTCGGGTGGAGATGGAGCGGCCGGATATGAAGCAGCAGCAGCGGATTTCACCGCGGCATCGCCTCGGCGACCATGGCGTCCGACGGAGAGGAAAGAGGAGAGCAGAGAGACGAGAGCGAGAGAGAGCGAGTGGAGCGCACAGGGGACAGAATGGCGTGTCGCCTTTGCACTGCAGGCTGGCCGAGGGGGCAACGACGGCGTACGGCGCCACCTGGCGCGCGATGCCTGACGGTGGCAACGTCGGCCCCTCCCCGATTCAAACTGAATCGGTTTTGATTCAGTTCAAAATCGACTGAAACTCGATCTTTGACGCGCCATATCTCTCGATCTAGGGCGTCTCAGCGAAAACTTCACTAATATGGGTCAAAGAGCTACACGAGTACTCCAATCCATATTAGAACACCTTCAACTGAAACGGCTTGATTTGAGAGATATCGGTTGATGAACATGGGTACTTTGAAACTGGAAACAGCTTTAGACTTAGAGAGAATTTGAAACTTCAAAACAGCTCCCAAACTGCACAATTTCACAATTTTGACCACCTTACACCCATTTTCATGAGTTGACCCAAAAATAAAGTTTGTTGCTTATAAAATTCTACACAACTTTGATTAAGGGTGCTCTGACATGCAAAGTATCTAAATTAACTTTCTTGTTTGGTCAAACAAAATAGGTTTAGGAGGGCTTTCTAGTCAACTATGAGCTAGAGGGGTATTTTGGGGATTTCACCAACATGAACATTGTTCCAAATGTTGACTCAAACATGTTTAAGGCATTTAGAACAGTAAACAAGCATCACATTTGCATGCTAACACATCTAGCACACTATAGGCATACAAGCAAACATATAACATATAAAGGGATTTAATTCAATTCAAATGGTAAAGATGCATGAAATGACATGATCAATGCTTGATGGCATGCAAATGCAAATGTGAAAATAGTAACTAACACTAGGGTGTTACATGGAAGAGAAAGGTAATACAACCGGCAATGCCTCCAAAGAAAATTCCTACATCAGCCCAAGAGGGATATCCTACTACCAGGACTTGAGGAAATAACTCTTTCATCAAGGTAAGTACACTAACACTTAATTAAAGTTTGCTTCATTTAATTGCTTGTTTTATTTTAGCATTTATTTCCAACTCCTTTTTCTATCAACCAATAATCAAGCTCAACATCAAAATAATCATATAATTAATCTCCTGAGTAAAGTTGACACCAGGTGGGGCCCATGGTGGGGTCGGCCGACCCCACCCTGGTGTCTCCCACCTGCCATTTTCTATCCAATTCAATCCTTGCCATGTCTTGATATGTCCTATGCACGACAACACCTTAAAATATTGCATGTAAAATTTTGATCATCTAAATGAACTAGCATGGCAACCTTGAATTTTCCTCAATCACTCTTCCGTGCACTCACATGTCTTAGTGCTAATTTGCTCCACCTAAACCCTATGTGAGCTGCCCTATAAAGTGCTGAAAGACATATATCTGTCAACTTGCACTATGGGAGCTAGGTTCTTTCTCTCATCTCTTGCTGTAGAAAAATGCTAACAATAAAAGTGCACAACAACCAAGAGGTGGGCCGAGAGAAAATTTTGTCATGACAAAGTCCATTCTCTCTCTCTCCTTAATTCCACTCATGCAAACCTTAATCAAAACACCTTTTCCTAATCACGGAAAAGATTCTTACTTAAATCCTTAAGCAAATCACATTTTGAAAGAATTCTCCCGTGAAGCATCTCATGAGAAAACATCCACCAGCCATGATCATGTCTTGCCCCCTCCTTTGGCCCTTTGTTCCATTCACCACTCACTCAAAGAAAGGATTCCATGAGCAAGCATCCAAAGAAGAGAAATATGAGTGCTTTACCAGGCAAGAAATGACCACCCTGGACTCCTTTATTTAGCACATAGCAATTAGAGAGAGGGGAGAGTTCGGCCGACCCATAAGTTAACACATGACCGCACCCACTTGCTCTAGCTCCAACAATGTCTACAAAGCAACAAGATGCTTGAAAATTTGAGGTGATTGATGGTTCGGCCGACCCATCAATTGAGCTCCACCACTCCACCTTTTGTTCCATTCAATGCACTAGAGACTCCTCCAATTATTGGCACAAAATAGGGAGAGGGCATGGGTCGGCCGAACTAGGCCAAGTGCCTCCTGCACCTCTGCCTCCTTTTCTATTTCATTGCCATGCTCGTGAGCACATTTCTCCAACCAAACCACCAGCAGAGCTTCTTCATTCAAGTATTCATCACCCGAGGGAGCTAAGTAAGGTAATCATCCGGTAAGAGGCTCATTAAACTAAGCTAACCCCTATCATCCGAAGTTTGGCTCGTCTCTCTTTGTTTTGTGCAAATATGAAGAACCCATTAAAAGCCGCAGAAAGAAAGTGCGCTCAGCATTGAGCGAGAGTTCATCGCGACGATCATCCTCTCATGACACTGAGATACGACTCTTGTGGTCACAGGATGAATTCGTGTCCGAAGCAACTGAGCCAAGCAACAACACGGAAAATGTTGAACAACCTCCTCATGATCATGAAGAAGTCAATGAAGAATCCGAAGAAGAAGAAGAACCTGTTAGAACATAAGACCAAGAAACAGGCATTTGGGTCACTCCACAAGAACTTCTCATCCTCAACTCCATCCGCAACCGCAACCTTGAACACACCAAGGTAATTGATTTATGACTCCTGCAACGCACAGGTATGTATGAGGAGTTCTTTGATGTTTTTGGTGCAATAGGATGGGGTGAATTCTGGGATTTTTTGGGTACCTAGGTAGCAGGAGTCTAATCTTAGAATTTATGTGCATAGTAAAAGCAACTAGAGACAACATCTATTTTTGCCTGTTTAATCAAGCTTATGATCTTACTTGGGACCAGTTTAGTGCTTGCCTAGGCTTCATGAATTGCACCTCAAATTTAGAATCTGGTACCCGTAGGTTCAATAAACTTGAATTTTGGCATGACATAACAGGGGAAAATAAAATGGGTAAACCACGCACTAGTCATATCTGCAACCCCACACTTGCGCTTTTTGCATAAATGGGTAGGAATCACTTTATTTCCCCGGGATGATGTTAGGATTGTGAGAGAAATTGATTTAAGAATAATGTATGCCATGGTATATAAAATCAGAGTATCACCTGTAAAAGCCATGGTAGAACATTGGATTTTCTGCACCATCATGAATTGGATCATTTGATTTCACATCTATCATCACAAAATTGTGTAGCTACCTTGAACTGGCTAGATGGATTTAATGATTACATACCTACACATAGAACCATCCAAGGGTGAGGAATATTTCATTAAGGCCCATACTATTGCCAGTGGTCTCCAAGGAACAATAGAATTTAAATTCCATAATAGCGATGCAAGACTCACTTTGCCATGCCCAGAATTAAAACTATATGGGGGCCACCCTAACATTGCAGGAGTAGGCGGCCGTTGGAGTTTTTCAGGACCTACTACCCGCGCAAGAACATGCTCTGCACAGCGTAATGACTCGTCCGAAGAAGATGACAGAGGCAGCTCAAATGCCATGCAGGCCTCCAGCTCTGGAGGAGGGCGCCGGTCAGGGGCACAAAGTGCCAGATTCTCTTACTCATCTATGCAGGATGCAGGAACTGCGAAGCCATCGACATGACATGGTGTTGCTAACGCACCAGTTTGGTGTGCTGCGGGCTGGCCATAAGGCCATTCACAACATCACTGCACAAACCTAGCACCAGCTCCAAAATTTTTAGGAGCAGACTAGCAGACAGTGGGCTGCCCATCTATGCACATCACAACATACCTCCACCACCGTATATTCCAGAGCACCCACAGCAGTTCCCGCGGCCATATCCACCAGCGTATCCACTACAATATCCTCCTCACTATCCACCACCATATCCGCCACGTCCACCTCAGTGAGATATCTGCAAAAGTGCAAGCTTGGGGGAGATTCTCTCCCCCTACCAAGGTAAGTATTCTATCTCAGTATTTTATATTGTTTTTAATTTAATGCATTTAATAAAATAGAAAAAACACCAAAAGTATTTTCTCTTCATATGTCTCATGTATGTTAATCTTTCTCATTGGAAATGATGAATAGTTGCTATGTTAATATTTTTTTAATGCCTAGTTTACTACTTAGTATTTCTTTAAGTATGGATTACTTGGCTCATTTAAAATCATCATGAACCTGAAAACTTTATGGATGCTAAGTGCTAGAACTAAGTCTATGTTGTTGTGAGATATGATATAGTGAAACAAGAGCTGCTATAATATTGTTCTAAGCATGCATGATTACTTGAGATTTATTTCTTAGAAAAATCAAAATCTTATTGTTCCTCAATGGTGATAAATTCCTACCACAGCCTTATATGCTACACTTGTCTTAGACCTTCCACATAAGCTATTTGTTTTGTATTGAGTATTGTCAAGTGTTGTTGACCCTTATTGAGGGTCTTATCATGCCCCCAAGATCAAGATCACGTATACACCACATACATGTGTTGCTTCTACACTGGAAGTACGCAATAACATGTCCTCCATTTCCACCAAATAAATGCTCCATATGTTAAGGTTTTAAAATATCTTTCTTAGTTAATTTGGTAGAAGAGACAAAAGGCTATGCAAAATGAAAAGAAAAAGAAAGAAAAATGGACACAAGAAAGTCCATAGAAAAGAAGAGAAAAATTTGAGCAAGTTTAGCCTCATGAATAAAGAAAAAATGATAGCCATGTCTCTAAAAATTTATTAGAGAGATACAATTTCAAATAGAGGAGCATTATAGTTCATATTTTCCACACACTTGCACATCTTGATCTAAGGGCATGACACTTCTCTCTTTGAATCCAAGCTTTGACTCTACAATACATGCAAAGTAAGTATGCTATACCTTTTCATTCCTACCTTAAGCTCCACATAAGCCATTGTTAGAAGTAGTATGATAAAGAGAAGGCAACATTTATTTTGTGCCTTGGCAAGGAATCATACACCATTTGAGCGACATGAGAGAACCATATGAGGAACATTAAGTTTTCTTTTGCAAAACATTGCTAAAACCTCCAGTATGAAACTTGCAAAGAATGAGAAAAGTAGTGCTTAAGTTAAACTGTTCTGTCTCTCAACCACCTAAGGCAAAGGAAAGGTCATTAGCCCCATAAAGGACTAAGGTAAAATGGGTTAATTTTTATAGCCAATTTTTCATTCAAAAGAGAAGTATTTTGTTGTGCACTTGGTACTAAGGAAATATGAACATTGTAGAAGCTCCTGATCCACTGAGGCCGAGTTTAATTATTTGTTCGGGACGAGCAAAAGTTAAGCTTGGGGGATCTTGTCGATGGTGGATATACAATAAAAATCCACACTCAAACACCGTCAACAAGACTCGGTTTTGATGGAAGATCAACATAACATGAACATATTTTTATCGATAACTAGTTCCACTCGTACTCAAAACCTACAGTATGAAACTTGCAAAGAATGGGAAAAGTAGTGTTTAAGTTAAACTGTCCTGTCTCTCAAACACCTAAGGCAATGGAAAGGTCATTAGCCCCATAAAGGACTAAGGTAAAATGGGTGAATTTTTATAGCCAATTTTTCCATTCAAAAGAGAAGTATTTTGTTGTGCACTTGGTACTAAGGAATATGGAGGCTGAGTTTAATTATTTGCTCGGGACGAGCAAAGGTTAAGCTTGGGGGACCTTGTTGACGGTGGATATACAATAAAAATCCACACTCAAACACCGTCAACAGGACTCGGTTTTGATGGAAGATCAACATAACATGAACATATTTTTATCGATAACTAGTTCCACTCGTACTCTTAGCTTGTGAATGCAAGGAAGACCAAAACAAAACAAATTGGAGCACTTGGAACCCAATATGTTGGGTCGGCCGAACCACATATTTGGGAATCAGGTCATCACACTTCAACAAATGACTCAAGACATCACATAGACGAGAGGAGAGCTCAGGGTGGGCCCATGTGTGGGTCGGCCGACACCACCAAGGGGCCCACCTGGCTCTGGTGACGTGGCAAGATCCGTGTGACACTCCACCCAGCTCAATTCCACCATCAGATCAATATGTGTTTCCATTCACGGTGGAGAATCAAAGCACAAGGATCAAGGCGTGAAACAACACAATCAAGATAGACCCAACACAAGACTACGCTCTATGACTGGTGGGGACCACACCTGGCTGGGCCCACCTATCATAGGGGGTCGGCTGACCCCCTCGTGCCCAGCCTAGGTCGGTTGGCCTCCACCGCCTTCCTGCATGCATCCCACGTGCTGGTTTCGTCATTGCCGTTGATCTGAGGCGGTTTCAAGGTCGGTTCATCCAAGAGCCAAGGTGAAAAGTCACACGGATCGCTGACGTGGCACCCCTCCACTCTCCCCTATAAATAGAGGCTTCATCCACCCTCTCAAGACATGATTCATTCAAGATACAAGTGAAGAGTAGTGTAGTTCGACCATTAGTAGTAGTTGTAGTCTAGTGTGAGAGTTAGAGTTGAGTCGAGCTGCGCTCGGGGTCTCAAAGGAGTCGTCTGCTGGAGAGTCTGGTATAGCTCTTATATCTTTCTCTTTTCTGTAAGACTTATCTACTTTAATATATTATTCCTACTTTACTTTACTGAGTCTTTACTTAGTGCATTACTTTAATAGTATTGTTGTGAGTTATCATATTATTTGGTCGGTTTGCATTAGATTGTGATAGGGTGACCAGCTCATGTGTGTAGTTCATCGCCTGTTATAGGGTGCCCTAGTTGCCTTAATCACTGCTAGAGTAGTAAGGCTTAGTGTAAGCGTGTTGCTTAGACTAGATCTTGCCTTTGAATGCCGCTTGTCGCACGGATTGTTTGTGGGTGCTACCAGGTGGTGACAGCACTGTCTAGTCTTAGTATCTCTCCACGTGTTTTAGGCAAGTTCTTAAAAGGTAGGCTCCCATAAGAGAGTACGCTTCGGGTAGAGGTTATATCCTCTATTGTCTCGCACTACCCACTACACACCGGAAGTAAGTTAGCAGTCTTAGTGTACTTCATCCATTTGATAGGATAGATCACAGGTGTAGAGTTTGAATCACAGGAACCTTTCTCACTCGTTGTCCTCCCACCTAGCTATACTACACTAGTTATCTTTTAGCATTTCATTTGTTATCTTTGAATCATCACCTTCCTATCATACTTCGATTACCCCCTCTGCACTAGTTGTGCTAAGTTGAGATAGAATTAAGGATCTCCTTCTATTAACATTTCTAGCAATCACTGTCCCCTTGGGATAAAAAAATAACAATACCTTGTAATACTCCCGGGTGAAGTGCTACAGCGGTATATTCTGTGCGCTTACGGAATTATCCAATAGACATAAGAAATACCTCAGGACACTTCTAAGCGCCGTTATCAGAGATAGCCTAACACCCTGTCTCTAGTGGTTGCTCTAAGAAGTGTCAACAGCCACTCAAAACAAAAACCCAAAAATATTGTAGTAGTAGAAGCTTGTCTTACTCTCATCTTTGCTCTCAACATCTTGTTTGTGGAGTACTCCTACCCACAAGAGCGGTTTGTGGAGGCAACCATACCCCACAAGTACTACTAACATTGGGATAGCTAATGCTAACGCTAACGCTAATCCTTGTTGTCCTAGTGTGTTCTTGTGTTGTCTCATTGCTGCAGGAAGATGAAGAAGTTCTACTCCGCATTCAAGAAGGTCAAGGGTGTCGTAGGGAGTTTCCTCCCGACGACCCCGCCATGACGAAGATGAAGGAAGAGAAGCTCCACCGAGACAATGCTTTGGAGTGCCTCCCAAGAGGATGCTCGACCCTGAGAGCGGCCTCATGCTGAACCAAGAAGAGTACCAAAGGTACCTCGCCATCCGACACTGCGGTTATGAACATACCAACACCATCGACTCTGTCCTTTTGGACAACACAGGTATGACCGCAGAGTTTAATACTATTTTCAATACAATTGGGTGGGGATGCTTTTGAGAAGTGCAAGAATTTGGAATTGAAAAACTCACCATAGAATTTCTATGCTCTTTACAAGTCACTGATGATAATGTCTACTTTTGCATGTTCAATCAAGAGTATAATTTAACTTGAGGAGTTTTTAGTATGGTACTTGGCTTTGATAACAACTGTCATCTAGATCTAGTTAACGCTACAAGAAAATTTGATAAAGCTGATTTCTGGAAAGCCATAACTGGATCCAATGATTGCTCTGATCGTAAAACCTGATGAAATCCATAATCCTACTTTGCGCTTGCTCCGCTTATTGCATGGCCATAACTCTTCTTCCTGGCTCCAATGTGCAAATCCTTCTTAATAATGAACTAAGACTGCTTTATGCCATAACCAAGAAAATAAAAGTTTCACCTGCTAAAATTTTAATCCGCTTTTGGCTTGGCATTTTCCATAGAAGTAAGCCTATATTCTTTACCTCTTTTATCACTCGCATTGCTGAAACAATGGACTTGCTAAATGAAAAACACTACTTTGAATATATTGCTTCTCTAGAGACATTGTAACTAAACATTTCTTCATAAGTACTCAAGTCCTAAAAAGAGATGAAAATGGTGATCTTAAAATGATTTATCCAGGCCATATAGCCAAAATCTCTCTTCCATGTGAGAGGCTTCGGATGTATGCGCTGCGTACATTAACCATAAATTGGGACCGAGAGGCGAGAATCCAAAAAATTGCAGGAACAAGAAGGGTGCCAAGGAGCATGTCACAGGCCGCTCAATTTGAGCAAGACGGCACCTCACGAGCAGCAGGAGGAGACGACGAAGAAGGCGATGAGGCAAGTTCCATGGATATTTCAGGGTCCACGGAACGGCCTCAATAGCACACTTCAAGAGGGCGCACTCCCCGTTCATCCACACGAGCGAGGGGTCATCGGAACCAAGGATCGGAAATGGATCAACTCATCAACGACATGGGCGATATGCAAGTTGAACAAGATGATGGCACAATAAAATACCCAACTATTGCAAGCCATACAAGATGAAGAAGCACAACGCTGGGCGGGATGGTTCCAATACTATCCGCCACCACAATGAGTAAAAGTCAAGCCTTGGGGGAGATCCTCTACCCCACCAAGGTAAGTCCTCTATCCCATTCTTATTGCATTATTCTTCAGTTTTATTATCTTTACATTAAAAAGAAACCTTAGATCAAATGTTTCATTAATGTTTATCTTCCTCATGGAATTGATGAATAGTTGCTCTGTTAATGTTTCTTTAATGCCTAGTCTACAACTTAATATTTCTTTGAGTATGGATCACTTGGCTTATTTAAATTATCATGAACCTGAAAACTTTATGGATGTTAAGTGCTAGAACTAAGTCTAAGTTATTGTGAGATATGATATAGTAAAACAAGAGCTGGTATAATATTGTTCTAAGCATGCATGATTACTGGAGATTAATTTCTTAAAAACAATCAAAACCTTATTGTTCCTCAATGGTAATAAATTCCTACCACAGCCATATATGCTACACATGTCTTAGCTCTTCTACTTAAGCTATTTGCTTTGCATTGAGTTTTGTCAAGTCTTGTTGACCCTTATTGAGAGACTTATCATGCTCCCAAGATCAAGATCATGTACACACCACATATATATGCTGCTTCTACACTGGAAGTACGCAACAACATGCCTTTCATTTCCACCAAATAAATGCTCCATGTGATAAAGTTTAAAAGTATCTCTCTTAGTTAATTTGGTAGAAGAGACAAAAGGCTATGCAAAATGAAAAGAAAGAAAAGTGGACACAAGAAAAGTCCATAGAAAAGAAGAGAAAAATTTGAGCAAGTCTAGGCTCATGAATAAAGAAAGGAAAAATGATAGCCATGTCTCAAAAATTTATTAGAGAGAGATACAATTTCAAATATAGGAGCATTATAGTCCGCTTTTTCCAGACACTTGCACATCTTGATATAAGGGCATGACACTTCTCTCTTTGGATTCAAGCTTTGACTCTACAACATATGCAAGGTAAGTATGCTACATTCTTTCATTTCTACCTTAAGCTCCACATAAGCCATTTTTTTAGAAGTAGGATAACAAAGAGAAGGCAAAATTTACTTTGTGCCTTGGTAAGGAATCATACACCATTTGAGCGACATGAAAGAACCATATGAGGAACATTAAGTTTTCTTTTGCAAAACATTGCTAAAACCTTCAGTATGAAACTTGAAAAGAATGAGAAAAGTAGTGCTCAAGTTAAACTGTTCTGTCTCTCAACCACCTAAGGCAAGGGAAAGGTCATTAGCCCCATAAAGGACTGAGGTAAAATGGGTGAATTTTTATAGCTAATTTTTTCATTCAAAGGAGAAGTATTTTATTGTGCACTTGGTACTAAGAAAATATGAACATTGTAGCAACTCCTGATCCACCGAGGCAAAGTTTAATTATTTGCTCGGGACGAGCAAAGGTTAAGCTTGGGGGATCTTGTTGACGGTGGATGTACCATAAAAATCCACATTCAAACACCATCAACAGGCCTCGGATTCAAGGAAGAATAAACATGACATGAACATATTTTATCAATAACTAGTTCCACTTGTACTCTTAGCTTGTGAATGCAGGAAAGATTAAACAGGCCATTAAACATCAAGATAAGGTGCACAACATCACGTAGAAGAGAAGAGAGCTCAGGGTGGGCCCATGTGTAGGTCGGCCGACCCCACCATGGGGCCCACCTAGCTCTGGTGACATGGCACGATCCTCGTGACACTCCACTTAGCTCATTTGAACCCTCAGATCAACATGTGTTTCTATTCAACGGTGGAAAATCAAAGCACAAGGATCAAGGGATAAATCAATGTGACAAACATGCAGCAAAGGTGGAACCACACCCTGTGACAGATGGGGACAGCTTCTAGAAGGACCTGGCTAGGCCCACCTATCATAGGGGGGTCGGCCGACCCCCCTGGTGCCCAGCCAGGTCGGTTGGCCTTCACCTGCCTTCCTGCATGATTCCCACGTGCTGGATTCACCAATGCCATCCATCTTGAGGCGGTTCAAGGTCGGTTCATCCAAGGGAGGAGAGGCAAGGAGCACACGGATCGCTGACAGTGGCATGCCTCCATTCTCCCCTATAAATAGAGGACTGCCATCACCCTCTTCAAGACACACAAGATACACAAGAGACAACAGAAGCTAGAGTTCCACACTTTAGTAGTAGTATTAGTCTAGTGTGGGAGTTAGAGTCGAGTCGAGCTACGCTCGGGGTCTCCGAAGTCATCTGCTGGAGAGTCTGGTATAGCTCTTGTACTTTTCCTTCTGTAAGACTTTACTTTTATCAATATATCATCTTTACTTTACTTTACTAAGTCTTTACTTAGTGCTTTACTATTCATTATAGTATTGTTATGTCTTGTCTTGTCCTTATAGTTGATTTACACTAGATTGTGATCCTGTAACCAGCTCACATGTGTAGTTCATTGCCTGTCATAGGGTGCTTTAGCTGTTTGGTACCTAGCCAGAGTAGTGAGAATTAGTGTAAGCGTGGTGCTTAGGCTAGATCTTACCCTTGAATGCCGCTTGTCGCATGGATTGTTAGTGGGTGCTAGCAGGTGGTGACAGTCCTGTCTAGTCTTAGTATCCCTCCACGTGTTTTATGCAAGATCTTAAAAGGTAGGCTTCCATAAGAGCGTAGGCGCTTCAAGTAGAGGTTATATCCTCTATTGTTTCGCACTACCCCCTACACACCGGAAGTAAGGTAGCTGTCTTAGTGTAATTCATCCATTTGATAAGATAATTCACAAGAGTAAAGTAAGAGTCATAGGAGTCTTATACTCACTCGTTGTCCTCCCACCTAGCTATACTATACTAATTATCCTTAGTTATCCTAAAACCTTGTCGTGTCTTTGTGTCATTACCTGTCTTTGTGTCATTACCCTTTCCTCTATTTATCGATTTACCCCCTATCACTAGTTGATACTAAGTTGCTATAGACTTAAGGATCTCTCTCTTTTATTAATTATTCCTAGCGACCGCTTCCCTTGGGATAAAATAAATAACGATACCTTGAAATACTTCCCAGGTGAAGTGCTACAGCGGTATATTCTGTGCGCTTACGGAATTATCCAATGGACATAAGAAATACCCCTCAAGGCACTTCTAGCAAATATCCCTCAAGGCACTTCTGGCGCCGTTATCAGAGATAGCCTAACACCCTGTCTCTGGTGATTGCGCTAAGAAGTGTCAACACTTGTTCGGTGATCAAGGCCCTTAGATCATATTTAGGATAGATGACCGAACTATTAAGAGGGGAATTGCTCTTTAACTCGATCATCAAGTGCTCTAGGTTGCATTTAGTTGCATACACATGGAATCTAACCTAATGAGACTAACATCGCCTTACAAATGTGTTAAAAACCTGCTAACAAACGTGCCTAAGAGTGTGAAACACTTAGATATCAGTTTTTGAGAGCAAGGGCGGTGAGATAGACTTGAGTTTATGCTTAGAGGAGCACTGAACGTTGAGCCAGAGCGTCCAGTGACTAACCATAAACATGGAATCTATAGTGCAGAGTGCACCGGACGCTGGGGCATCCGGTGAGTGTGCACAGGACGCATTTGTGCTCTCTGGATCCTCTCTGTTCTCACATTGGATGCATGAATAGTGTCAAGGTCGCATCCGGTGAAAACGAACGTGCGTCGGATGTGAACTGAGTCGGAGAGTACACCAGACGCTAGGAGCGTCCGGTGGCCATTCACTGGACGCGTCCGGTGATCAGCTGTAGCTCTCGCGTGAAAACTATGCAGCCTCAAGGTTTTCTATGGAGTTGTTCACCGGATGCGTCAGGTGTGGCAGTTGACAGCATTCGGTGCAACATTAACCATTCGCACACGTGGAATCGACCGTTGAGATCTGGTGGCTAAGGTTCAAAGATGTGACACAAGTGGCATCGATCAGCACACCGAATGTTGAGGCACCGGACGCTGGAGGGTCTAGTGGGCACATCCGGTGCCCTCACAAAAAGTGCAAAACGTCTAGTTTTTGAGAGGATGCTATAAATAGTAGTGTGGCTGGCTAGAGGCATCTCTCTTGCACATTTTGATCTTCCTAAGCCTCTTGTGAGCCTAGCACACTCCCTCGAGCTCTCTCCTCTTGATTCAACTTGTGATTTTGATTGAGAGAGAGTGATCCAAGTGTAGTGATCATCATCTTGCATCATTAGAGCACTTGGTGGCTTGGTGACGGGGTAATTCTTGTTACTCTTGGTGATTGCCGTCACCTAGCCGGTTTGGAGATGGAGGAAAGTGTGGAGAAGCTTGGTGATTGTGCTTTCTCACATCGGTGATTATGAGCGGTTCATGCCTACCTCAAGCGGAGTGCTCAAAGGCAACATTAGTGGACTGCTCGTGTCATTGAGTTACTTCCACCATATTAGGTCCTTGTGAAACCTAAACGTAGGCTCGGTGTGTGATACTGATTAGCCACCGGACCACCGGTTGAAGTCGACACAACGGGGACGCAGCATGCCGGCAAGCACGTGAACCCCAGGGGATAAATGTTAGTGTTCATATTGATTTTCACACCGTTGAGTGAGTGACTTGGTATTTATCCTAGTGATTGGCTTCATCTTAAGGCAAAGGTATAACACTCCAAATCTCATTTCCGTTATCTTTGTCCAAAGTAGCTTGCTTTCTTGTTTTAGTTAGCTTTGCTTTAGCTACTTAGGTAGCTAAATAGTTTGTTTAGTGGCTTAGGTGCTTAGAAATACTAGAATTGTGTAGGTGGCTTCCCTAGGTTAGTAATTGCATTTGCTTTGAACTTTTCATCAGTTGTGGTACTAACCTTGTGCTTGAATGTTTTGTAGAATTTTAATTTAGGCTATTCAACACTCTCTGGCCATTAGGACCTTTTAAGGGCTCTATTATTTAGGTGATCAAGACACTATAAAGTGTGTGATCACATTTAGAATAGTTGACCGTACTATTAAGAGGGGAGAAATTCACATGCAATCTCGGTCATCAAGTGCCACTAGATGAATTAACTTGGGCATTTGCATTTAAATCTAGTGCACGAACTTAAACACCCTTGAAAATGTTTGAAAACTACTAATATTCATGCCTAAGTGTGTAGAATACTCAGATGTTAGCACATGAGAGCAAGGGCGGTGAGAAGAGCTTGCGAGAGTGTTGATGGTAATTATTATATGATTTCAACCACCAAACAAACATGAAAGAGGGGTATAAAAGCAATCACCAAACATGAGAGAGGGGTTTAAAATGACAAAATTCCATAAGTTTTGGTGAATCTATGTTTTGTAAGGAGCAATCAGGAAAAGAACCGAAGGAGACGCACATGTCATATAAATATATCGAATTCCATGTGGGCTTTCAGTTAAGAACATTCTAGAGGACACCAGATAGTCACCTGTGAAAGCGGGGCCTAAATGTCAGAGAGGGAAGGTTGGCCGACCCTATTGCGAGGTCAACCGAACCAGGGCCCACTTGTCAGCGTTCCTGCTACAACATTAGTTCTCCACCACCTTTAAGGATGCATATGGTCTATTATTCATTTCTCTCCCTTATATAAGTAGCCCCAGACCCCAGGGTTTCATATGAATCCAATCAGTCCAATTCAATTGATTAAATTCTAGAGTCAGAAACCCTAGTTCATTAGAGCTCCACCATCTAGAGAATAGCTACATAGGTTTAGAAGCAGAAGGAGGCAGATTCCCGATCGTGTTAGGAGTGTGGCTTCATCGGAGCCCCTGCAAGCTCTCTCTTGTATCTTTTTGTATTTATTTTGCTTGATACATTTGATTATATATTGCATTATATTGATTATGTTCTCAATTGTGTCATTCATTGTTTGCCTAGATTATATACTTAGCATAGTTAGGATGTCTTTATATTTATTCATAAGATCGTATAGCGCTCACTCTTTGAATTCATGGGTGAGTGACCGACGACATGTAAGCATGGTGCTTAGATGTTGTTTGTCTGTGAATGCACCCTATATTCCGGGTAATGTGGTAGATCACGGACGTGATACTCCCATTAGGTCCTTTGTAGTCCACTCCTCGAATATAAGGATAGTAGGAACATATTCTTGCTATAGAAGTCATGCTCTCTTCTTTATCTTCCTTAGTAATATCCCTTATGTTTAGATATACATTATTCTCGCCATGATTGCTAGTATAAGTGTACTAATCTAAGTATGACTTTGATAATATAGTTTAGAATGACTTAGAAATATTCTTGTGCTTCTACCTAATCCATGCTAGTGCCTAGATAGGGAGTGTGTTGGTATAAGTTAACTCAAACAAATAAACACTAGGAATTATTGAAAGGTCTCGATAGGCTGGAGGGGGGTGAATAGCCTATAAAAACTTCTACAAAGCACTAGACCACAAGTTAGTAATTTAACAAAGCTTTGCCAAGCACTAGCTCTAAGGCTACTCTATGCAAGCCACCTAGCACAATAAGCTACTCACAAGAAAGCACACAATCGCGAGAAACTCACTCCTTCGAAACATAAGGAGAGAGCACCTAAAAGGGTAAAAAGCGCAATGAGATAGAGTAACGAGGAAGCTATACCGAGGGGCTTGATGAAGTGAAGTCCGCTTGCCGTGAAGATTCAATCACCAAGATATAATCAACAAAAATGAAGAAGACCAATCACCAAAGAAACACCGGAAAGCCAATCATCCACTCGATGGTGGAGAAGAGAGAACACTCGAATTTTTTACCAAGGTTTATGTGATCGCCGTCACGCTACTCCTCGTTGTGGCACCGATCTTCCTCGGTGGATTGCGAGCTAGGCTTCACACACCAATCCTTCACCGGGAGACGCTTCACCAACACAAGAGAAGTGGCTTTCAACCACAAGCAATCCACTAGAGTCGGTTTTGGCACTCCGCTGAGGAATAACCGCAAGAACCCCTCTCACAATCAAAACTTCGGTGTCAGGCTTGAACAATCACCAATCAACCTCAACACCGGAATCACCTCCAAGCTGCTAGGGACACTGACAATGCCCCAAGAGAATAAGAACTCAGCAATGACTTGCTCTCAAGTTCTTTAGAATGCAAATCACTAGCAAAGATGCACTTGAGGATCACTCAACTCACAAAGATGATCAAGAGAAGAACAAGAGAGTGAGTGGGAGGCTATAGAGTGCTCACAAGTGTATGGCAATGAATCAAATGTGCAAGAGGGTCACCAAGTGACCAGGGAAGGAGTATAAATACTCCTAAGTTCACTCCTAGCTGTTACCCACTGAAAAACAGCCGTTAAACCACTTTTTGGGGCGTCAGGACGCTACCGTCGGACGCACCCCATCAGACTAATCACCTGAGTCCGACGCTCGGATTACTGCCACGTGTTAGCTCAGTTTTAACCACAGCCGCAGATCTGCAATGGTCACTGATTTGTGCCTTTCTCTTAACCGTCGAACTAAACACTCATAGCATCCGACGCTTCCAGAGAGCACACAGAGACGATTTTCTTCGTCGGACGTTGTCCGACGCTCAGCATCGGACTAAACACCTACGTCCGATGCCTTAAACTCAGCTTGCCACCCACTGCGCCAGAACGCGAACTCACCATGATGCACCGTCGGACCGTGAACTGATAGTCCGACGCTCGCCCTTCTCTACTCATCGGATAGTCCGACTCTCACAGCAGACAGTTTACTCAGAGACCGTCGGACACTCTCTCAACAGTGCGTCAGACTAAAGTTTTCCACCGTCCGACGCTTCTAGAAACGACCAGAGAGCTCCAGAAATGCTCGGACGGTGTTCGAAGCTCATCGTCGGACCAAAGAGCACCGTCCGACGCATTCACAATTAGAAATAGAGCCTGGGGACCGTCGGACCCTAGAAACCATTGGTCCAGCGCCCGGCATCCCCAACGTCCGAAGCTCAAATCTCACCGATTCCATGTCTATTTCTTCACCCTTGCTGCTATGTGCTAACACTCAAGGTCTTCAACACTTGTGGACAGTATGTTAGCATTTTCAAAATATTTTTTTCAAGGGTTTTCTAAGTTGATCTCTAGGTTGGTTAGTCAATGCACATGAAATGCAACCTAGATCACTTGAAGGTGAACCAATCACTTAGTTCTCCCCTTAATAGTCGGCTATCTATCCTAAATGTGATCACACCCACTTGGTGTCTTGATCACCAAAAGAAAAGTCTATTTGGAGTTATACCTTTGTCTTCAAACTTTTCTCTTTCACTTGGTCTTCTTTACTTGATCCACATTGCTTCATCCATGGTTGAGCCTTCCTTGATCATTACAATCAACCACTAGGCTCTTCACTCCATGGTTAGGACTACCTATACTTAGCCAACACTTAGCAAGTAGGTTAGTCCTTAGGGTGTCATTAATTATCAAAACCAAACTAGGGCTTTCGATTATCTGCAAACGGACAGATACCGATGTACCACTTCACACGGGAGTATTCCAAAGTATCGTTGTTTATCATTTTACCATAGGGAGAACAGGATTATCTCGAAACTAAGCTTAACCCCTGAGGTACTATCAAGGATGGAGAAAGCAAGGCAATAGAGGAGACAACTAAGGCTTCTAGTTCTAACCTTGCAAGATATGATATTGCTATTCTTAATTACTTAAGGAAGATACCATCAAAGGATAAATCCCTCAGTAATGCAGTCCTACTATTCCTATTGACGAGAGGTGGACTATAGAAGACTCAACGGCACAGGTCACCCCGCCATCTACCACCGATCCAGGACAATCGGGATGTATTTATGAGCTACCTAGTCCAAGCATCACGCTTGAACTACACAAACTACTTCAATCAAGGAGTTATCAAGACTAAAGCACTCAAAAGTGACGTAAACCGAAAGAATAGTAATAGCAATGTTGCTTACATTAGAAGTTGAAATCTCGAGCAATCTTTAGAAGCAAGTTCTGTAGAAGAACTTGAGTCCACAGGTACAAGTCATAGAGCAGTCACCGATAGGCTGGTAACTCCTCCAAGCTCCTCCCCAACTCTCTATCTCTCTATCTATTTCTAAATAAGAACTAGACCTAATCTGAACAAGACTACAAGACTATTCTTCTACTTAAGACTTGGCTCTGGATCCTATCTAGGGTTTCTGGTGAGGTACTCCTTTCTTGTATCAGATCATATGAAACCCTGGGGGGTCTGGGGCTATATATATAGACCAGAGCGGTGAATCTTAGCCCTCAAATCCAACCGACATTGGGCGATAGACCAGATGCATCCTCAAATGCAGTGGAGAGTCCACGTCAAGGGCACACGGTTTGGCCCTTGAGCAGGTTTGGCCAAACCACTCTGGTGGCGGCTCGGTTCCGTATTCAGTCAGTAGTTCTCTGGTGTTCTCTAGAATATTCTTGACATACAGCACATGCGTAATTCGATATTTTTGTATGACATGTGGGTCTTCTTTGGTCTGTTTCCCAATTTAGTCCCTGCAAAACACGGATTTATCAAAACTCATGTAATTCTATCAGTTAAAACCCTATTCTACGTTGATGTTGCTTTTATACCCTTTTTTATAATTAATTGATGAATAAAATCTTATGATCAATACCATCAACAGAGTGCTCTATGTGAACTGCATTATATTATATAATTTGATCGTTTACATTTATTATTATTATTATTATTATTATTATTATTATTATTATTATTATTATTATTATTATTATTATTATTTATTGATAAAGACAAGCCTACGCTGTCCAAGAATTGACCCCAATCTTTCACGGCACAAATATCAATAATTCAACTTCTCTTATTTTTACTGTGCCCAACCAATTTAATCTATGATAGAAAGCAATAACCTTGCCAATACTGGAAAATCTTGATGAGCATTTTGCAAGCCAAACACTTGTACGAATATACTAGTATTAGATATTCTACTGTATTGCTGAAACTCTCACAGGAACACGTCACCGATCAGAGGCCAGTTCAGCTAGCAACCACGACCAAACTAACCAATTGCCGGAAAGCTAACAAAGTACAGTAGTGGCACACCAGATTGATAACAATCAACGAGCAGCAGATGGAAGCCGGCCAAGACAAGCAAACTGAATCTCACGACAATAGACAGTTACCCAGCAGCCGCAATTCAGAGCAACGCACCAGCGGAACCAAATAACCTTATTTGAATTAATCCAAAGTAACGATGATAGAGTAGCAACGATAAATAGAGGGATCGGCTTACAAGAGAGGCAATCCAAACCCTAGAAAAATCTTCCACTAGCGGCGACGACGAGCCACGAGCAAAAGATAGAGAACTCCGAGAATTCCAAACGACGCATCCAAGCCATAGCAGTTTGATCACGCCAACCATGTAGATTCACAAGAATACGAAAAATAATCTTCAATACGAAGAACATGATTGGATCACCCTATAGGGAATACTCCACAAAATAAAATTCAATCTAATCTGAAAACTCCTGTACAAAGCCAAAGGCTCCAGGTATAGGCACGCAGGCCACCAGACTCCACCGAACCAGCGCTCGACCCAGGCCAACTAGACCAAGTCCGAACCTGGCTCAAAGACATGCACGCTCGTCTACATAGACTCAAAATAAATAAACTACGTGACTAACTCATCCAAGGTAGAAAACAAATATTAATAAAATATTCCGGCCATTTGTTATTTGTTGATCACGTTGCACAAACCTAATTAACCTGAACTTGCCTTTCATCGACTCACCCAATCTCCACAAGTAGGGACCCAACTGTGATAAACCTCTCTAGCTTGCTTTGTTTCATGCGCCAATTAGTTCCTTTAAATATTAGCATGGTGGACATAGTAATTTTCATTTACTCGACATCCAAATAAAATGCACCAAACTTTATAAAGGAATGATATTTTAGCTTATCACCGGATGAAATAATTGAATTCTTGCACTCATCCAAAGAGTTATCACCTGAATTATTTTGGTGAACCATGGGCTCATCATTCTCCCCCTCTTGAAATAAAGCTGTCCTCAGCTTTGATATATTTGCATCATCAACTATATTGTGCTCAATCACTGGTGCAGCATTAGAAACAACAGATCTTGCTGTTGGAAAGTCCCCAGTGATGACATCTAAGCTCTCAGAAGCAATAACTTGATAATTTACTGCCACATCATCCGGGGATTTATCTTTACGAACAATAGCCTTATTTATAGGAACATTATCAGCAACATCACCAATTACTAATGGGACATCAGGGATGGTAGCCATATTTTGTGAGCCATTGCGCACCACATCCAGGTCTGCATGAAGCAAGGCAGCAGCAGCCACTGTGATATTACTCGATGACTCATTTAGCTCAACACTCAGCTCATGTATTTTCTTTGCTGGACGTAGACATTCTCCTGTAGGCACATCATTCCCCTGCCCTTGAAGCAAAGTTGTCCTCGACGTTGGGGTAATTTCAGGAGCCTTTTTCCTCATCTTTTGCTCATGGTTCGTCGTCGCCACGGGTGGAAGAATTATCTGGAGTTTAGATTGCCTCTCTTGTAAGCCGATCCCTCTATTTATCGCTGCTACTCTATCATCATTACTTTGGATTAATTCAAATATGGTTATTTGGTTCCGCTGGTGCGTTGCTCTGAATTGCGGCTGCTGGGTAACTGTCTATTGTCGTGAGATTCTGTTTGCTTGTCTTGGCCGGCTTCCATCTGCTGCTCGTTGATTGTTATCAATCTGGTGTGCCACTACTGTACTTTGTTAGCTTTCCTGCAATTGATTAGTTTGGTCGCGGTTGCTAGCTGAACTGGCCTCTGATCGGTGACGTGTTCCTGTGAGAGTTTCAGCAATACAGTAGAATATCTAATACTAGTATATTCGTACAAGTGTTTGGCTTGCAAACTGCTCATCAAGATTTTCCAGTATTGGCAAGGTTATTGCTTTCTATCATAGATTAAATTGGTTGGGCACAGTAAAAATAAGAGAAGTTGAATTATTGATATTTGTACCGTGAATGATTGGGGCCAATTCTTGGACAGCATAGGCTTGTCTTTATCAATTATTATTATTATTATTATTATTATTATTATTATTATTATTATTATTATTATTATATTATTATTATTATTATTATTATTTTATTTTCTTGTGAACCCTGTTATGAGTAAATCGATCAAACATGGTTATCTCTCTATTGCATGTGCATATGAGATCTATCTATTTTCTAATCAATGCTAGTCCCTTTCTAGTGGTAAAATATAAATCGACAACGACATAATACTCTAGGGTAAAATGCTTTAATGCTTGCAGATACCTAAGTGATCATATATATTGTTATATTATTTCAGTCACTTGCTATATGGAATTCCATAAGAACTTTTAGATACATGCTAGGGATGAAACTTAGCTATTCTAAGAGATAGATGTTAAGAGTTCAATTGACTAGTTAGCTCAACCTAGTGTCAAGAGAAATTATACCAACAGAGAGTGTTCAAAGGAGCACCGGACACTGCACCGAAGTGTCCGGTTGCTAACACTAGCCCAGGCTCAGTGGGCAGGAAGCACCGGACACTGTTGTTCATCTAGTGGTGATCATGCACCCGACGTGTTCAGTGTAGAAGTGCGATCTCTGGAATCCCTTCGATCGTTCACCAGAAGCTGTGGTTATGTCGCGTCCGGTGATGGTGCGTCTGCTCGGCATCAAGGTAACTACCGGACATTTGGTTCGTCTGGTGGCGTATTGTTAGACGCGTTTGGTGGTACCCTTAAGCTCTCGGGTGTTTTCTGCACAGTCTCTGAACGGCAGAGTTGGACGCGTTCAGTGTTGACACCGAACACATGGTGAAGCGTCTGATGCTACTTTAATAGGACATGGGAATTCTTGATTGTTGGGATCCGACAAACCGCGTTCAAAGGTAGAGCCACATGGGAAGACTGTGAAGCACTATATGCAGAGCATCTGGTGTCCTCGTAAGAATTCTAAAATGGCTAGTTTTGCACCCTCACTTATAAGTAGCCACTCTACTGGTTTGGGAAGGATTTCTTTCCCATTTTCATGATCATAAGACACCCTTGGGCCATCCCAAACTCTTCCCACTAATCTAGAGCTTTGATTCACAATTTTGGTGAGATTGGGAGTGATCCAAGTGCATAGTTCATCCTAGTTCATTCATTGGCACTTGTTGATCTTTTTGCTGCAGGTTTATCTTGTTTCTCTTGGTGATTGCCGTCACATAGAAGATCTTGAAGCAACGGAAGAGCTTGGCGGAGTTGGTGATTGTTCTCCGGCCATCTTGGTGGTCATTGTGAGGGGTTGGTACCATTCCCGATGGAGAGCCACTATGTAGCACTAGTACATTGCATGTGTCGTTAAGTACCTTGCTTGTGGTAGGTTCTTGTGGTCCTCTTTTATAGAGCTTGAGCTTGGTGATCAATTAGGCACCGAACCATCGAGTAGTGGTTGACACAACGAGAACGTAGCGTTCTGGCAAGCACATGAACCTCAGGGATAAATCAGTGTTCTTCATTGTGTTGACCTTCTTTGTGATCATCACCTTCATGTGATTGACTTACTCTATTTGGTGATTGGATCATCTACACAAGGCAAAGGTATAACCACCATCTCCTCCACCGCATCACATTCTTAGTTATCTAGCTCTTTAATTTAGGGTGTAGTTCGTTGAGAGGTAGTCCTTATACTTGTTGTGTGGATTAGAGTAGAATCACTAGTTTGTGTTCCGTGATTTAAATAAGCTGGCATTTTATCCATTATTTTAACTTGAATCCATATGGGGCTTTTGTATTTCCAAACTTTGGGTAGTTGCAAGATAGATTGACTTAACATATTAACTAATCATTCATTCTTTGATCAACCTTCTATCCAAAGGTTTCGTAATTTTGCAAAGTAAAAGCAAGTTCCTCAATTGATCCACTCGATCGTTCAAAGTATATGATCCTTAACCAAGGCTTTTTGATAATGCCTTTTTCACCCTACAAACTACAATGGCTTATGTGGAGTTTTGGGTAGGTATGAATGAAGGGGCATACTTGCATCACATAATATTGCTAAGTCAAAAACCGGATCGAAGGAGATGCAAGGCATATGCTTTTATCAAGATGTGCAAGTATGTGAAGTCAAGTCTAAGCCTATTTTCTTTTTGAACTCCTTTTGTATGACTCTCTCTTTTCTTGGGATTTTTGAGAATATGGGCTACCCCTATTTTTTCAACATTTTTTCGGACGGGCATCTTTGCACTCGTTGTTTTTCTTTTTTTTCCTCATGCCTTTTTGGCATGAATTCTCTCTTTTTTTCTTTTTTTATAGCCCATACTCTATTTTGAAAATTTGAGAGAGAGATCATAGCACATGGGTGGAGATTTTTTTATTTGGTGGATGGATGGCATGTTTTTGTGTAACCCTCAGTGTGAGAGTTAGCATAAAAATATTTGGAGTGTACGTGAATCTTGATCATGGGTGCATGACAAGTATCTCAACAAGGGTCACAATAGTTTGACAAAGCTGAAGCAGCATATGACTAAGGTTTTGAATCCGAAAATTGTCATATGGCCATAGTAGGAATTCTTAATCATTGAGGAACTTGTGGATTTAAGGTTTATGAAAACAAAATTTCGGATATAAAGTTTCTCTTAGAACAAAGTCATAGTATAACCCATTTATCATATCATAAATTGCAACAATGTAGGAAGGAGATCATGCTTTTATAACCCACAAGTTTTCAAGTTTAGAATGAGACATTTCAGCCAACAAACTTAAATATTGGCGAATAATAAGTTACAACCTAGGCACAGATGAAATATAGGCAACAATTATTCATTATCTCAACATAGGAGAAACTAAGCATTTCTAATCACATATGGGAGTGGAATAAATATTTTTAGTTGTTTTTTATCAATTCAAGGCATTAAGAATTAATTAAAGATGCATTTTTTTTCAATGTTGTTTAGAAATGCAGAAAGTAAATACAGCGAAAATTAAAATGCAAGGTAATAGAATACTACTTACCTCTGCTGAGGTCTTCCCCCAAGATTATTCGTTGCTCATTGTCTTTCAACTATCTTTTATTAGAGGTGGTCTTTGTTGATGGTATTTATACCCTATTTTCTACCATCATAACCGTCAACAAAACATTCTTTTCAGGGAAGAAACAAGCAAACATATACTGACTTAGGTACAAATAACTTGGTTCCACATGTACATGTTAGTTTGTTTGCAGGCACTCAAACCAGGCGTTTTCAGAGTATAAAAGTACTAAGAAGAGAGTGGAGCACCTAGAGGGACCACATGCAGGTCGGCCGACCTACATGTAGGGCCTACCAGGGCTCTGCTAACAAGGCACGATCCATGTGACATCCCACTCAGCTTCAATTCCACCAACAGATCAAAGTTGTGTTTCCAATCAATGGTGAAAGATCAAAACACATGGATCAAAGGCGTGAACCGACAAATACCAACTAAATCAAGTACACAGCCATACTCTATGACTGGTGGGGACAACACCTGGCTGGGCCCACCTGTCATAGGGGGTCGGCCGACCCACCCATGGTGGGGTTAGGCCACCGCCATGCTCCACCGCCTTCCTGCATGTTTCACATGTGCTGGTCTGATCATCACTGTTTATCTGAGGCGGTTTCAAGGACGGTTTATCCAAGGGCCAAGGAGGAGAGGCACATAGATTGATGACATGGCACTCCCCTTCATCCCCCTATAAATACCCTCCTAGTCCTTCACTCTAGATATCAAGGAATAAAGTATCAAGTGTATCATAGAGAGAAAGACTACTTTAGTAGCTTTAGTGTTAGGATAAGAGGGAAGAGAGTGAGGGAAGTCTTCAGGAGAAAGTCCCAAGGGCCTGTCGGGAGTCTTCTCCAAGGTGTATCCTCAGCGGATGCAAGCTTCTAGTAAGTTTTACATCTGAGTCCTTCTAGTATTTGATATTCTGGTTCTGATACTTTAAGTATATACTTGCTTTAATTGCACATTGCTTTACTTAGTGAAGTACTCTAGTCTCTAGCTAAGATTAGAGTAGTAAGTATAGTGTAGACATGGTGTCTAGGCTATATCTTATCAGTGTGGGCCGCTTGTCGCACGGATTGTTTGTGGGTGCCAGCAAGTGGCGACAGCCTTGTCTGGTCTTTGTATCCACACGTGTGTAAGACAAGTTATTAAAACGGCAGGGCATCAATACAATAGCATAGCCGCCTCGGGAGGAGTTATATCTCCTCCTGTTTCGCCTATCGCCTCTTGTAAAGGGAGAAGGTGGTAAATCTCTTTATACTTAGAAAGCCAAGACCAGATATCGATTGCTACATAGAACCTCTCCATACCTATATCCCAAACCCCTTTTATCACCAAATCCTTTGATCACTATATGACGGCTTGAACCTAGTTAGTTCACTTCACGTTCTCCGTGGAAAATACGATACCTAGAATACTCCCAGTAAAGGCTACATTGAGTACCGTACGCTTGCGGTATATCCGTTTGCCACTTCTGGTGTCAACAGTCTTAAAAATCATTTTATTATTTCCTTTATTATTCATCTCTGCCGTTATCTTGTGTATCTTACCCAGTTTCGAAGTTGACAAACCATTTGCGAGGGTTAGTTCGAATAATCAGCCAAATTTCGTACTGTGTAGTTTATTTCAATAACCAAACTAAACATTTGTTCAATTCGATTAGGGTAGGCTGAATAATCTTAGCACCAAACCTAAATTAAAGATCCTATGAGATATGATGACATCAAAACCAATATTCCAAACTTAAGCATACTTAGCATAATATGGGAAATTTTGGAGAATCATAAAACAGTGATAGAGTGCTTTCCAAGTTAGAATGACATATATTTTCTCTGCAGCCTAAGTCTATGCTTAGAAGCTTTTGGTTCAATGATCAATTTTTTTTTATTAGGGTAGAATAGATAGCCTAGGCAGCATGCTTAAATTAAGAAGTTTATAAAACATCATCTTTAAACATGCTTAAATTAAGAAGTTTATAAAACATCATCTTTAAACAAAATTGAACTCTGTATGAAAAAGGTATGCCTTTACATATTTATTTACTTATTAGAATTATTTCCAAAGGGTTGAGGACAATTATCGATTTACCTTTAGCAAGGTTTCATCCTTCATCTGTTCCAGATGGTGAGGCACCCTATATAGAACACTGGTTCCTTCACTCACCACACCATATTGGTTTTCTTTGCTGGTGTGGGGATGGGCTTAGGAGTGTCTTCCTTGACTTGCCACACCTTCCTGTTATATCTTGGTGGTACGAGTGTGACTTCAGCCCTTTTGGGGCTGCCTTTTCTTCTGACTTTTTCTTTACTCTTTGGTTTCAACTTTATTGGAAGTTGTCTTGATGCCTTGTTCATTTTTGAAAGGTTGCCAATCAAGTGGGGCTCGCTATGAGCCTCCCTTCGGTCTTGAGAATTTGGCCTATTCTTGGTGTGAATCATAGAGCATTGCTCTCTCTTAGGCCTGAAGGCGAATGCTTCTTCTTTAGCATCCATATTGAAACTGATTTCTCCTGTTCCAACATCAATTTGGGCTTTTGCGGTGCTTAGGAAGTTCACCCAAGGATGAGAGTTGATTCCTTTGCAACCTCCATGTCTAGTACCACAAGTGTCTCCGCTGCGTGAAAATCCGTGAAATAGTTGGGCACGCGGCGATCGAGCAGTGTGATAGTAGTGACCAATGGGAAGACGATGGTTGGGATTGGGATCGAGGCAGCGACAGACATCGTGAGATCTTGCCGACTTGATGGCCACCGTGTCGGTTCGCCGACACGTCTCCACTTGTCCATCACTGCACACTCCCATCCCATCCATCATCTAGCTTCGTCGACCGTGCACAAGCACACACCAATGGTTATCATTTCGAATCGATCTGCACGTGACGTACAGTGCAGGCATGCATGCACATGCACGCCTTTCCATGCTTCCTCGCTCCCCTCCACGCAGGAGTACCGAGTACGTGTACGTCTGTACTATAGTATCTCTCTTTTTGCAACTGCAAGGCAGTGACTGTTGAGTGAATGAGGCAGTGAACCCCTTGACCCTTGTGGTGCTGCAGAAAAGGATTGTGGTGGAATTGTGGTGCTGCAGAAAAGGATTCCTGCCGAAAGCTCGGGGGAGCTCACGGTCACGGCTCATGGAATCTCATCAGGATTCAGGAGCTGGCTCTAGCTTTAATTTTGAATAACATTGCAAGTCGACCATGTTTGTTATTTTCTCGTTGGAGAGGTCAGGAACAAAAGTTCTTCGCGTATCCTCTTGTCGATACGCACCAATACGATTCTTGCGCGCGGATCAAGGTTTCCAGGTACTAGCAAGCGCGACCATGCGGCCGGCTCCTCTCTGTCCGATGGATAAAAAAACATTCTATGGGCATTTGGACACCTGCTGCGAACTCGTTGCAATTTTCTATTTTTTTCAATTTTTCTCCACTGATTTTTTTTCATTTTTTTTCTATTTTCCTTTTATTTATGAAATTTCATTTCATTTTTTTATCAATTTTATATGATAATTTAAAATTTTGGGATGCTTATTATAATAAATAAAGCTACAGAAGGTGGTGGTATATTCTATCAATTTAAAATTCATTTCTAAATTTCCATGAAGTAACAGAGCCAGAGAAAAAGGAAGGGCCCGTTTGGTAGAGCTCCGTTTCCCGATTCTTCAGCTCTGCTCCTCGATTTTCTGGTGGAGTTATTCCATTAGATTCTTAAGAGGGAGCAGGGTGCGGATCTATAGAGCATTGATTTTTAGCTCATCCTCACTAAAATACAACAAGGAGAGGCAGGAGAGAATCCGGAGAAGCAGGTTTTCTCGGCTCTCACCTCCTAATGTAAATGAAGAAGTGATTCTCTGCTGATCCCTACCTAGGGATGAAAACGGATCGGATACGAACGGATATCACTGATATTACATTTGTTTTTATATTTCTAGTCGGATTCGGATTCGAATACGGATAGTGTCAGCCATGCCGGATAGGATACGATTGGATATCGATATCATAAATATACGATTTGAGTATTCAGATACGAATATGATATCGGATATTGAATATCCGAACTCGGATACGGACAGATCTGAATACCTTTAAAAGGACTCGGTCTAACGGACGGTTGGATAAATATTCGTACCATTTTTATCCATATCTCCACCTAAATCCGTTGGCATTTTGAACGTTTAGTTAGTTGGGAGTGATTTTTTTTAGAAGCTAGAGCTGAACCTCTACTAAACAGTGCCCAAAACATGCGATGTAACAAAATTCTGTCAGATACGATTCAAAGGCAATATACTCCCTCCGTACGTATAGGAAAAAAAATGATGTTTTAAAAAATGTGTTGATCGAACATTGAGAAGAAAAATCATGAATAACTTTTAAATTGTTGAGTTTGAAAATATAAAAACTATATAAATAGATTTGTCTTCAAATATATTTTTATAAAAGTATACATATATCACTTTTCAATAAATATTTTTATAGAAATAAAAATTCCGAGTCATACATTAAAGATCGTGTCGTTGTTGTAAACATTTTTTTTTTTACGGAGTGAGTATTAATTAAACGAGCTTGATCTCTCTCTCTCTCTGAACGTCCCACTAAGAGCAACTTCAGAATGTACAATGGTGATGCTTACGAACTTCTTTTTTCTTAAGCAATTAACCAGCACCTGATGCTTAGAAAGTGAATAGAATGCATGCTTAAGTTAGCACCAATGATTAATGTATGTTAACAAGGTAGTCATGCCTATCTAAGTACATTTGCATTGTGGAAACGAAACTCTAGACAGATCGATGCTTAGTGATATGATAATATTCTCTCTCCATAAGCACCGTACCCATGCTTATGGTTATCTAAGTTTTAGGACATGTAAACACAAATTTATGAGTTTAAGTCAGCTTTTTCGCTCACTGGCGCAGAGCATGCAATTCACATAATTCTGAACCTTAATTGCAAATATGTGACAAGCGCAGTGTAGCACGGCACGCGCCAAACACACTCAACCCAAAATGGCTATGTCTGTAAAACGTTTTACAAATTCAATTTACACCAATTAATAAATAAAAGGTGTCTTGTTATCTGTTGACTATCAGGTTCATTATACATGCGACCCAGGACCCAGTATATAATTGTAAAACAAATCCAAAAACACAATCGAACATATAGAAATCTGACGAATTTATTACCAACAAAATTTGTCAGCAGATAAATAGCAAAATTCTTAAATAAAAAATTTCACAACTATATTCAAACTGTTTGTTCGCCCTGAAAATCACAAAATTGCTTGAGTAGCTAGCATTGTCACAATTATGTCTTATATTAACGGTGGATCTGTCCATGAATGTTGCGGCAGTGTTGAAACTAGGAAAAACTCTCCTTTTCTTTTTCAATATAAAATGAATAAGCACAAAAACCAGAGGCTCTAAAAAAAGAACAAAAACTAGAGTAGGACCTTGTTTAGTTTTTGGTAAAATGGCCGGCGGACACCGTTAAAACATGACTTTTGCCATAGGACACGAAAAAAAAAGTATGTTTGCTAGAAGACATTATAAATAAGTACTATTATGCTGTAGGACACTAAATTCATATTCTATTTGATTTTAATACGAAGCTACTAGAATTGACAAATGCATTCTTGCCCTTCCTAGCGTACTCCCGAATCAATGTCACCATACTCAACCTGACTCGTTTGTCGTCTCCAACGGAAAAAAAGCAGCAGGAACGGTCCTCTCTCGATGGTTCTAATCACCTTCTCCATCCCCTGCATTCATAGTGGCGCCCGTCCATGGCGGCTGCAATCGGCCAGCACCGCGCGTGCATCTGCAGCGAGCAGCAGGGACGGTGCAGTGGATTCGCACGTCAGCACACTTCGATCGAGGGATGGCGCGATAGCGAGCACGATAATGTGGCTAGGTGGCACAGTTGGTGCAGCAGCAGCGTGTATGGGCTCATGCTGCATGGCGAGCACTTGGCTGGGCGGAGCAAATGATGCAGCTACGCGGCGAGCATGTAGACACGGCGGGCGGACAATGAGCATGTGGTCGGACGTCACTAGCGGCATGACAAACACAGGAAGGACGTGACTGGGCGTCGTAGAGGCACGACGAGGCTTGGGTCACAAAACAGAAGGATAGGGGTGTTTTTGTCTAGACTTATGTGTTTTGTGATTGTTTGAGTTAAAAATAATATTATATGAAGTATAGTGTTTTTCAGCGAATGTAAATTGAATTATAATGGTTTTTAGCAAAGACAGTCGTTTTTAGTGGCATGTGGCAAAAACATCTTTTAATAGTGTTCTATAGCAAATTTTGTCTTAGTTTTCTAAAAAATTTACACCCTATCCCATTGGATGTTTAAATGCATATATGAAATATTAAATATAAATAACTAACTGCACAGTGATGAATTTTTTTAAGGTTACTTAGTTCATGATTTGACAATATGATGCTATATTAAACATGTACAAATCACAGATTAATTAGGATTCGTCTCATGGTTTACATACGAAAACTATAATTTTGCACTACAAGAGATTTGGCCTTTATGATGATTTTCAGGATTATAACGGAGCTTCTGTGACGACAGAATATAGTCACAGAAGGAGTATAGTGACAAGAAAAAGCTTGTAATTGTCACAGTCAGTTTATCGTAGAATTGTCAGCGTTCTATGATAAACTGATTGTCACAATTACCAGCTTTTTCTTGTTAGTATACTCCTTCTGTGACTATATTCTGTCGTCACAGAAGCTCTGTCATAATCCTAAAAATTGTCACAGAAAGGCCAAATCTCTTGTAGTGTTTTTAATTAAATTCTGAATGATTCTTTTTTTTTAAGATAAAATCCGAACGATTCAAAACTTTACCATGAGCTATATTTAGATACTAGACAGCTAGAATTTTAGGTATTATAACACATGTGCCAACTTTGTAATAAGTATCTAATTAAAACCTAAAAGATTTATCTCGCGATTTACATGCAAATTGTGTAATTAGTTTTTTCTACATTTAATGCTTAATACATAATCTAAATATTTCATATGATACGATGTGACGGACAAATTGAAATTTCGAAGAGAAACCAAAGAGAGCCTCTACGTTGTCTTAGTCTGAGTTTAGATTCATTTAGAATTTGAAATTTTGACACCGTAGTAGCGCAGAATTTTTTCCTATAAATATCCAATTATAGTCTAAGTAGGTTTAAAAAATTCATCTCATGATATACATGCAAACTATATAAACATGTAAATATTTTATCTATATTTAATGTTTCATACATATGTCGTAATATTATTGTGACTAGTTGAAATTAGAAATTAGAGGGTATTTAAATAGGGTCTCAGTGTATTCACTGCCACCTAGTAGCCCGTGCGGCGGCGCTAAGGTCGATGCATTGGCACAGCGGGGCCTGCGCGCCGGGCCGAGGTGTCGCGCCACTGTTGGGTGCATGCGCCGGCGGCCGGCCACCACCGACCACGTATAGACCTGTGGACGTGCTCCACACACGAGTCGTCGTCTTCTGCTGCCTGCGCGGCGGCGCCTCTTGTGTCGAGCTCGAGGCAGCCATCGGCCATGGCCATCCATCTCGTCCACGTACGGTCAGTCGGCCATCCATGCATGCCATGTTATCCATCCATCAGTAGAGAACAGATATTGATTCACATCCGTTTTTTTATTAATCTTGGTAATTTTTTTGACTAAAGAAGAATCAATACCGGTTTCAACCATCCATTATGAGGTGTCAAAAGACTTAGTGCAGGTCGGTAACACCAACCGAAACTAAACGATCGATATTAGTCTTGATTCGTATTACTAAATCGGACTAAAGGCTCAAAAATAAGATATCATATCTAAAGTCACATGTGCTGTGCAGGTCGGATGATAAGTTACGCATGAGACCATGCATTAGGTTTTGGGTTTGAATCTCACATGATGCAGTGGTGGGATATCAATACTATTACTTTTTTTTTTAGTCTAATTCCTAGTCCTTGTTAAGCCGGGACTAAAGGAAATAGAATGCAATTGACAGGAGGAAATATATCTGTACAACGGAAAATGGTGAGATGTATGGCATAAATTAAGAAATATAAAAGAGGTCTTGTTCTTGACTATGCAACTTTACAAATTACAACCCGAAATCGTTTTCCTAATTAATAAAACTTTTTTAAATAAAAACCATGAAACTATACCAAATTTTTCAAAGAAGAGTGTTGCTTCCCATGATCCATTTTGGTTGCACGTTTGAACCGCTGTGCTAGCAGCTCTTCTGCTCAAAACCAACTTTCACTGAATAGTGATAGGTTTGCACTTTGACTGCCGGTTGTTCACATGGCAGTGATGTTTTTTTCACAAAACTAAAAGAAAGGAAAAATAGCACGAATGCTAGAACCGCCGCTGCATCCGCTACCCCTTGGCCTTGTGAAAGCCCACTCATCTCTATTGTTTGATTGATAATTCAAAGTGAGATTGAGTGAATCCAAGCGTATTTTGCTTGTGAGATTGCATCTAGTGACACTTGTTATTGTGTTTGTTGCAGGTCTGCTTGTTACTTTTGGTGGTTGGCACCACCTAAATGGCTTGGAGCAGCGGAGGAGGTCCGACATATGGTGAAGATTGTTCGTTGTTAGCTCTGTTTGATTTGTGAGGGGTCCTGCACCTTCCGCGGTGAAAGGTCCTAAATGCTTAGAGGGGGTGAATAGATTATAAATATTCTACAAACAACACTTAAGTAATAAGGTTAGATAATTAAATGGCGAAGCGAATTTTGCGCTAGCCTACACAAAGAGTTGCAAGTCACCTAACCGTTCTAGGCTATTATCTCTAAGTTCACACACAAGAAGGTAAGTTACTACTTTACTCCTAAGTGAACAACTACAAAAGGTAAGTAAAAGAAGGTAAGTGCTCAAAAGTAAAGGTGAGGGACATGGTTATACCGTCGGTGAAGTGATGAAGTGAATACCAATATAATCAATCACAATAAACAAATCCTCGGCAAAGAGATTGACACAATAATTTTTTACCGTGGTTCACTTGCTTGCCGGCAAGCTACGTCCTCGTTTTAGCGATATACCCACTTGGAAATTCACGCGCTAATTGGCATCACAAACCAAACCCTTGTCAAGGGTGCCGCACAACCAACACAAGATAGGGATTCACAAGCTACGCATAATCCACTAGAGTACTCAATTGCGATCTCCTGTGGGCAAGGCTCAAGAACCCCTTACAACTTCACCGATCAGAGGCAGAGACAATCACCAACTCCCCTCAATGATCCTTGCAGCTTCAAGCCATTTAGGAGTCGGCAAACTCCAAGAGTAACAAGAGAATCCGCTGTGAAATCCAATCACCAAGTGCCTCTAGGATGATCACACTCATGCAATGCACTTGATGCTCTCCAATCTCACCAAAAGATGATCTCAATCAAGTAGAAGGTGTGAGAGAGGAGTGGAGAGGCTCACTACCTTGCTATGTCAGTGAAAATGTACAAGAGAGAGAGCACAAGCCGGCCACTCCACTACTTATAGCCCTCACTCAAAATTCAAACGTTACTCACTATTTTTGGGCATACATGACGCTTCCTTTAGTTCACACCGGACGCGTCCGGTGGTTGTCCGGTGTACCGCCCAATGACACGTGTACTAGCCATTTGAATTTGCCCATCGCCCGCGCTCACACTGGACTGCGGAGCCATCACACCGGACGCTCCGACGCCCGTGTCATGTGTCCATGTAGAGAGCATCCAGAGATCACATTTGCTCACCGGACGCGTCTGGTGCAGGGTCACCGGACACTCCTCGGCGTCCGCCGCTCCAACGGTCAACAGCTGCGTGCCTAGTCAACTAGCACCGGACGATGAAAACTTCACCGAACAGACCCGAGAGCACAGGAGTTCACACCGGACGCGTCCGGATGCTACCCAGCGTCCGGTGCACACAATTCTGCACCTTTTGAGTTCTATCTCACCTCCCTTGTTCACGAGAACTAACAACAAAGTGTTCTTCACCTTTGTGCACATGTGTTAGCTTTTTCAAAGAATTTTCCAAGGGTTAAGTTAGTGTCACTAGCATCTATGTTGTTATTTTTAAGTGCACACAGATAAATCCGCAAGCGCATGGATACCGTTGTAGCTTTCACCCGGAGGGTTTTAAATATCGTATCTATAGGGAAACGGTCTTGGTTAACTACGATCTAACTTAACCAGGGATAGTTAATAAGTAAAGGTAAAACTAGGCTAAAAGGTGGTAGTCAATGATGGGTGTAGTGATGCAATTAAAGATAGGTGGTGTTGCAACTAAGGTTATGGCTGTAAAGTAATCAAGGGTGTTGATAATATGGTTATGGTGATCTAGGTTGTAGATAATATCAGTGTAGAGAGAGGGTAACTAGGGGTTTCTACTTCTGACTTGGGCAAGCTTATGTCTTCTACTGTCTATTGGGGAAATCACTATAGGGAAAGATATCAACAGAGGATGTTTCCCTTAGCAAAGCTATCCTACTATTCCTTCGGACGGGAGGTGGACTGTGTAAGGCTCAACAAGGCTAGGTCATCCTCGCGATCTACCACCGATCTGGCCAGACAGGACGCATTTACGAGTAACTATAGTCTAGGCACCACGCCTACACTACAGATCGATTACTACTCTATTCCCCCTAGGAGCAGGAATAAAGAACTCAAAAGAGAGATATAAATCAAATAAATAATATGAACATAGACTTACGTGAATCAGAAGTTGGTTGCCCGAGACATCTCAAGAGCTAGCTCAAGTGAAGCTAGATCCTACCGAAGTACAAGCCGTATAGGGATCACCGACAGGCCTGCAACTCCTCCTAACTCTTCCCTCGCTCTCCATCTCTCTACTATCTAGTCCCTAGATCCTAATGAGAAGTTATCCTTTCATGGGACACCTCTAGATTAGGGTTTACATGTATTGATATGAATTGGTATGAAACCCTAGGGGGTCTAGGGCTCTATATATAGGCCAGTGGGATGAGCCGTAGCCCTTGGATCAAACCGACTTCGACGGGCGGTGGAGATTGCGTGAAAAATCGGGATGTGTGTCCACGTCGAAGAGGCAGTTTCATGTCTCTAACAAGTCGGCCAACCTAGGGTCCAGGTCAGCCGACTCACTTCGGAGCCCAAAAGGGTCCTGTCTTCTCTGGTGAGTCTCTGGTGTCTTCTGGATTCTTCCTGATTTCCTTTCGCGGGTGGAATTCGATGTTTTAGTCGGACATGTGGGGCTCCTTTGGTTCTTTTCCTGATAACACCCTACAAAACACTGATTCACCAAAACTCGTGGAATTCTGTTAGTTCAACCCCTAAACCTATGTTGGTGTTTACTTTTATACCCTTTTCATGTTTAGTTGACGGGTAAAATCATACAATAACTACCGTCAACAAGCTCCCCCAAGCTTAACCTTTGCTAGTCCCTTAGCAAAGTCAAACATAGCAATGGATATAGGAGTTCATTAGAATTTTTAAATATAGTAGCAACTCCTTAAAAGCACACCTTTATTCAAACAAGAGTTCTCCTCGGGATTAGAGCAAACTATTCTGACTTCAAACTTACCTTTATTACCTTCAACCATGGAGCTTATAGCCTTCTCTTGGGTCTTGGGTGATTGAAAGACAGAATATTTAAGTCCAGCACTATCGTTCAAGCTCTTTTGCTCAACTCTTATCCTGGAGTTTTTTGCAAGTTTTCAAAGTAAAGCTCAGAGATTCCTTTGTATGACCCTCTCAAGTCTCTCAATATGTGCTATTTGTGGATCCTCACCAAGGCAGTAGTGATATGTGCCTTCTCTCTCTCTCTCTCTCTCTCACCCTATCACTAATGGGTTATATGGAGCTTATGGGTAAGGAGACAGCTCATACATACTTGCAGTGCATATATTGTAAAGTCAAACAATGGATCCAGAGAAAATGACTCATACAATCAAATCAAGAATGTGCATGTGTGTGGATATGTGGTGGTAGGTGTATATATGGTGGCTAACCTAATTCTACTTTTGCTCCTTGAAGAAATTTCTCTTTTTTTCAAAACTTGAGAATTATGCTGCAGGACAACATGGGCTATCTTTCTCTTCTCTTCTTTTTTCTTTCTTTCTCTCTTTTTTTAGGTGGGCATCGGAGTACCCATTGTTTTGATAATTCGGACACTTGTCCATTTTTACCTCTCAGACGAGCATCTTTGTACCCATTGTTTTCTCTCATCTCACACTTTTGCATAGCCACATGCCTCTTCTCTGCAACTATTCTTCCCTTTTCTTTTTCTTTTGAGAGATAGTAACAAGAACTTGGAGCATTTATTTGGGGATATCCTATAGGCTTATTTTTGGTGTTTACTTCCAGTGTAGGAGTAGAATATTTTCAGATGGAAATGGAAGGCATGTTTTTGCGTACTCCTTGTGTAGGAGCAGCAGGTGTATGTGGTGTGCACGTGATCTTAATTTTGAAAGCATGACAAGTTTCTAAGGTATCAACAAAGCTTGACAACACTCAATGCAAAGCAAGCAGCATATAAATGTGTGGGTTTTCCTATTCTAGCATGTATGGCAGTGGTGGAAATTTAAGCTCTGTCATACAGGAACTCATCATGTGGTTTTAAGGATTTTCAAAAATAAATCTCCAGGACTCAAGTATCACTAGGAACAACATAAATAGTAGCTCCAAACTTTCCATAGCATATCCCTCAATCACCTAGACTTAGATCAAGTATTTGCTACCCACTAGTTTTTGGTTCAAATTAAATCTTCATGTCAAAACAGTTGTATCTAAAACTTGGGATAATTCAAGGTTGAACACTAGGTATCAAAGGGATTCTAGTGAAGTGATATGCATGGTGTTGATTTATGGAGTTCATTTTATCTGGGCAACAACTTATGTAGGCAATTTTATTCAAACCTAAGCAAACTCACTAAACAAACCTAAGCAAACCTAATCAAGCTAAGCAAATCTTTACTTGGTTTTCAAATTTTATTTCACTAGCTAACACACTCGAAAAGCAATATAGTATAGTAATAGGATGGTGTTGACACTTGTTATCACCCAAATTTTATTATCAATTATCCCTGCATTAAACATAAATATCCAGTTAGAATAGGGTTATTACTAACAGATTCACGAGTTTTGGTGAATTGTCTATTATCCAGGAGATTTTCCAGAAAAGTTTAAAAGAAGGATTAAAGAGCATAATTATCACGAAACTTAACCACCAAGGAAACATCATCACGAGAACACTAGAAGCATCTGGAACACACCCGAAGCACTGGGGCCCGAAACCCACCAGGGTGGGGCCGACCGGCGCCAGGGTGGGGCCAACCAGCGCCTCCCTAGGGTTTCCTCTGCGCCGCCTTCTGGAGTCTTCTACCACCGCCTATTAGGAGTCATCTGGGCCTTTGGTTAAGTCGGTTTGATCTAACGGCGCGCGTGCATCCCACCGGCCTATAAATAGAGGGCCAGACCCCCCTGGAGGAGAGCCAGATCAAGAGATGAAGACCATGAAGCATTAGATAGATATCCACTAGATATAGGCTAGCAATCAAGAGAGAGATTAGAGAGATAGAGTAGATGAGTAGAGATTCGGAGGAGTCCTGGCCTGTCAGAGCTTCTTCGTAGCTGTGTTCGTCTAGATTCAGCTCCCTCGCCCGGAGTTGCGTTCTGAGGTACTTTTGTATTCAACATCTTGATTCAAGTAAGCATTTGTTCTTATTTGTTCTTAAGTTTACAACACTATTTGAGTGCTTTGATCTTGGTAGCTCTTTGGTTGAAGTATTAGTTTGTAGTGTAGACGTGGTGTCTGGGCTATAATTACTTGTGAATGTCCCATGATTGGTCGGATAGTGGTAGATCACGTAGGTGACAGCTGCGTTGAGTCCTTTGTAGTCCACTTCTTGTTGATAGGATTGATAGGTGTATAAGTGTCTGGTAGAAGGGAACTCTGATTTCGCCTTTTATTCATGTCACTGCCCGATTAGAACGATATTATTCAAAGTTTACCGGTTGTCGGATCTAGATAATCATTTCTTATCTCCTCATTCTTGATATTCTCTGAATTGATTGTGTTATCGGATTAAGAGCCAATAGACTTAGTCAGCATCACCTACTATTCCTTTGGGTTCGATATTAAAACCTGGATTGTCTGGTGAAGTGCTACATCGGGTGTTTTATCTGTGCGCTTGCGGATACCTTGATAATAATAATCTTTAATAGAGTGCAGTTAATTTATACCAACAGATGGGAAGCTTATACTTAGCTGGATTAAGTGGAGGATGCTCTCCCCCAAGCTAGATGATGGTGTGGTCTTTGATGTTGCAAGTTCAGTGATCCTTCAAAGAGCAGGTGCACCGACAGTCTAAGGCCATCAGGTTGACTAGCTCTTTGATCATATATTGTCCTGTAAAACTCAATTGCCAACAAGAATACCAATTCTCATGGAGAGGGGTTAGAATAATACCGCTCCATGGTTAGTGGCAAAATTTCCAGCAGAAAGCTCCCTTAATGAGTGGACCTTCATGTGGCCACATATTTTTGGATTTTTCATAAAAGGTGTGGATCTTCATGTGCCCACATTTTTTTGTGTTTTTAAGTTTATGAATGCAGAGAGTAAATATAATGCAGAAGTCTATCCTAGACAAATGCAAATTATTTTGTGCCACCACAGCGTGTCTTGTGAGCTATGCCACGAGATCAGTTACATGGGGCTTATATTTTTTCAATGCAATGCAGTAAGTAAATATTTTTATTTTCTTTTCTATGCAAATGCAGTAAGGTAAATATGCAACTACTTATACTAATATGTTAAAGGAAAATTATGCAATGCTAGAAAGATGGATAAATACCAAATTTACCTTTTGGTAAAGGCTCAGGTGGTTTAAAGTCCTCCGAATAGGACTTCTTGTCCTGTTCATTCCTCACCTAGTGCATCGTCGGGTTGAGGTGGTGACCCTGGTTGCACCTTTGATTATGTGCTGGAAGGTGACTCCTCCTTCCTCTATTCCTTTCTGGTTGGCGAAGTTAATGTTGATGTTGAGGTTAGGGGCTCATCCTTCACAAGTCTCTTCTTCCTCACTCTTCTTATCTTTTGATGTAGTGGTTTTATCACTCTTTACAACTTCTCCTTCATAATCTGCCTAACCATCCTTGGATGGTTGGTTCTTTTGACGTTGGGATGAACTATGTCTCCTCCTTGGCCTATTCTTCTTCGGCTGCTGATAAGTTGTATATCTATTGAAGTAGCAGCGCTCCTTTTTTGTGTGGAATTAGAAGTAGACCTCTCCTGCTCTCATATAGATGATTGCTCATGTAGTGTTGAGGAATGGTTTTCCATGTACAGTCGGTGGATCATACTATTTCTCTTCCATGTCTAAGACCAAGAAGTCAAAGGGGACATAGTGATTTTGAATCCTCTCTGGGAACCTGAACGTCTGGTCTGCCATCTCTTCCATTATGTTGATGCTCGATCAGTGTTGCAGAAGGTCTTGTGGAAAATTCTCTGGTGCACTCCATCGTTGGCATGACTAGATCATTTAACTTTGAAAGGTGTGGTGATGTAAGGAGGTGATCTTATTTAGCCCGAACTGAGTTGATCATCCTCACTGCCTTAGTATGTGTCTACTTGGGCAGGAATTTATAGTGTCTTGTTCATAAGTGGCTTGTCTCCTATGACATCCTTTTGTTCTTCCTTTTGAGTTGTGTTTGGACCTTTTGCTCCTCTCATTGTTCTATTCCTACAAAGCATTAGTGGACAACACATACCCGAAGGGATATACAAGTAATGACAGGGGTAGTGTTGTCTTAAAGCTAAAGGTCACTCTCTATGATGTAGAGAAGTTGTTTGAACATAGAACATTTATGATTCACCATTACTTCTTCTATGGAGGATTGATTTTATGTTGTCTTTAAGTTTGATTTTCATATGTGGCATTTGCAGAACTAATCAAACTTATAGAAGTAAGGTAATGGTGAGTAGAGGGATTGCAAACCAGTGTGCCTGAGCGACAGGAGCTTGAGAGGAGGAAGACCATAGTCAGATCAACTTTGGTGGAATTTGGTCTTTCTTCCATATGCTTCAACCGGACAGCGATGGCTCCTGTTTCTTAGGTCCATTGGGCAAGACCTCTCCCTTGTATTGAATGTTCTTTGTATCATCTTCAGTAGTTTTGTCTTCCTTGTGCAATGTTGAAAATCATGTCTTGTTTCATCTCTGATTTGAATTTATCCTTTGACTTCCCCAAATTGATTTGAGAGTTTTCTGCAGGGGTTAGTCTAACAAAATATCCAGTGTCTACTATAGCATAATATCGGCTCAAAAATCAACCTATATATCACATCTAATTTGACTTAGGAGGGCATTTAATATAAGCACAAGCTTAATTTAAAAACCTTTGAAAGTAAGATCGAACATTCCTAAACTAGGCACCATGCTTCATTTAAGAGATGTATGAAGTTACTCCCAACGCAAAACATATACTATAGCAAATAAAGGTAGCATGATAGCATTATAAGGATTTATTCAAATAGAGATGTGAGAGCATGATTAGCGACAACCAAGATGAATTAGCAACATGGTATAAGATTTTTCAGAAAAGTCCATCCCCCAAGCTTGAAATTTGCAAGGCAAAAATCAAGTCTGGATGGATGTGATCAATGTTGCATGATAATTGGTTGGACCTACCTTGGAGTCGTCATCCTTTATCCTTTTTGCTTTAGTCTTGAAATGGTTAGTGACAATAATACCCGAAGGAATATTTTCACAATTATGTTTCTATGCTACAAAGGCATCACAGCAAAAAGGGGTCCAAGTTTCTTCTAATGGCATCAAGTTGGTGAAGTGGTTTCCCCTCCAACACCAAACTCTATATACCTACCTCAAGATTCATACCTCAAGATTTGCAATGTTTATAATAAATATATGCATCTACAACCACCCTTTCAAAATCTTTATGAACAGGAAGCATGAGCGGGTTGTTGACACTTGTTAACATCTAATTTTTATTATCAATTATCCCTGCATTATACATGAATATCTATTAGAATAGCTTATTACTAATAATTTCCATTATTTTTGGTAAATTGTATATTTTCCAGGGAATTATCTAGAAAAGCTTAAAAGAGGGATTAAAGTGCTTAATTATCATGAAACTTGAACGCGAAGGCAACAAACGTCATCAGCAAGGTAGAAGCATCTAGACGACACCCGAAGCAACCGGGGCCCAACCACCTGACAGGTGGGGCCGGTCGGTGCCAAGGGGGGGCCGGCCGGTGCCCCCAAGGGTTTCTGGCCGTCGTCTTCTGGAGTCTTCCACAACTGCCTATGTGGAGTCATCTTAGCCCTACGTTAAGTCAGTTTGATCCGACGGTACACGTTCATCCCACCGGGCTATAAATAAAGGGCCAGACCCCCCTGGAGGAGGCCAGATCAAGAGCTGAAGAGCCTGAAGCATTAGATAGATATCTATTAGATCTAGACTAGCAATCAAGAGAGAGATTAGAGAGATAGAGTAGAGGAGTAGAGATTCGGAGGAGTCTTGGCCTGTTGGAGCTTCTTCGTAGCTGTATTCGTCTAGATTCAGCTCCCTTCGCCCGGAGCTGCGTTCTAAGGTACTTTTGTATTCAACATTCTAATTCAAGTAAGCAGTTGTTCTTACTTGTTCTTAAATTTGTAACTCATATTGAGTGCTTTGATCTTGGTAGCTCATAGATTGAAGGAGTAGTTTGTAGTGTAGACGTGGTATCTAGTTATCATTACTTGTGAATGTCCCCTGATTGGCCGGATAGTGGTAGTTCGCGTAGGTGACAGTTACGTTGATTCCTCTATAGTACACTTCCCGTTGATGGGATCGATAGGTGTATAAGTACTAGGTAGGAGAGAACTCTGATTTCTGCTCTTATTCAGGTTACTGCCCAGTTAGAACGGTATTATTCAAAGCTTACCGGTTGTTGGACCTAGATAGTCACTATCTATTTCTTTATTCTTATTATTCTCTGGATTGATTGTGCCATTGGGTTAGGAATCAATAAACTTAGTCAGTATCACTTACTGTTCTTTTGGTTTCGATATTAAACCGGGATAGTCTGATAAAGTGCTACATCGGTATTATATCTGTGCGCTTGCGGATAATTTGATAATAATAATATTTAACAGAGTACAGTTAATTTATACCAACAAGCATTTCTGGCGTCGTTGCCGGGGAACGGTTTGCTGATTTTGACTTTAGTTTATCTTAATCTTGTATTGTACTTTTATCTTTTACCTTTTTTAAATATGGAACCCATATCCCAACTTTTATATCAATACGGAGCACCATCAGGATCGTATCTCCAGCTAAAAGAATCATCTAAACCTATTATATCATTTGGCTATGAGCTACGCCCGGGATTAATTAAGTTAGTTCAGGAACACATTTTTTCTGTTAGTTCTAACGAAAACTCCTATTCCTATTTAACTGATTTTGAGCAGACATGTGCATGTCTACATATTAAGGGCATGGCAGATGAAACTTTAAAATAGAAACTTTTTTCGTTTTTGTTATCGGGAAAGCAAAGAAATGATATAATCGCTATGTTGGGAGTAGTCAAGGAAATTGGAAAGTATTGCGTGCTAATTTTTGTCTTAAATTTTTCCCTATCGAAAAAGTCGCTAAACTTCGTTTTCAAATTATAGGATTTAAACAATTAGATAACAAATCATTAGGCAAAGCTTGGGAATGCTTTGATGGATTTGTAAATTCTGCACCTAATCTTGCTTTGTCAGAACCTATGCTTTTGCAACATTTCTTTTTAGGCCTTAATGATAAAAATAAAAGATACCTTAAATTGGCCGCGGGTGAAGCATTTATGCATACTACTGCTACACATGCTAAAACCATTCTTACTAATACCTTAAATGATCTTCTTGAAGAAAAAGAAGAGTTGTTAGAAGATGAACTTTTGTTACCTAAATCTAAACTTTTGTCTGATTCATCTCAACCTTTAGCTAAATTAGAACCTGAACTATCAAATGAGAAGGAGATAACTCCAATTTCTGATTTCATGCTTGAATTTGAGGATAAACTTTTTGATGATTATGGAAATACATCATGTTATCATAAAATTATGAAACCTCAAGAATCTATGAATTTTAAAATTTAAATTTTTCACATCCTACCGATTTAAAATTTCTTAGAGAAATAATAAGAGAATTGATTTTTGTTATGAGTAATGAGTGGTTGATAGAATCTAAACTTTCAAATGATATAATTCGTTTAAATTCTCCTGCCATTACTATTAAATGTCAAATTGATGCATATCCTTTTGATACCTTTTATAACCCAGTAGTAGGTGTCAATATCATGTCTCTTATATTTGTTGAAAAATTCTTAAAAGATATGCCATTAATTCCTACAATTAAATTATTGAAAAGTCGTTCAGGACATATTATTCCTAGTTTAAGAGTTTTATGTGCTCTTCCTATTGTGATTAATGAATTTCAAATTTTGCTAAATTTTTATATCTTTGATGTTTGGGATTTTGATGTAATGATTGGATTACCAATAGGAAAACTTATGCGAGAAGGTTGTACGGGCAATTTAAATATTAAACTTGGAAAATGATTTAATCTCTCTGTGCCTATAACGCATGCATTAAAAGCTAAGGCAGAGCCACTTCCTGAGTTAGATCCAATAGAAGTGGTTAAGGCTTTGTCATTTGAAGAATTTATTTAACCTGATTTAGAAAATAAGTTCTTCATTAATGAAGAGGAGGAGGATCCTATTGATCCCGAACCTCTGGATGAATTACTAGAGCCACTTAAGCCTCCTATTGAGCTTAAACAACTACCCTCTGGTCTTAAATATGTTTTTCTAAATAATGATCAAAATTCTCCTGTGATTATAAGTGATAAACTTTCTGATGAAGAATCTTTTAGATTAATGACTGTCTTAGAAAAACATCGTGCTGCTTTTGGTTATTCACTCCAAAACCTTAAGGGGATTAGCCATGTTTTATGCACCCATCGTTCCAACCAATCTAGAAATTACACCTTCTAGAGAGCCCCAACGTAGGCTTCATAATACGATAAGGGAAGTTGTTAAGAAAGAGGTCTTAAAACTTTTGCATGCTGGGATTATTTATCATGTGCCGCATAGTGAGTGGGTAAGTCCTGTTCAAGTTGTACCTAAAAGGGTGGAATGACCGTAGTTCAAAAGTGATAAAATTGAATTAATACCCTAGAGAACTGTCACTGGATGGCGAATGTGCATAGATTATAAAAAACTTAATAAAGCGACAAAGAAAGATCAATTTCCGCTACCCTTTATTGATGAGATGTTAGAGCGTTTAGCAAATAATTCTTTCTTTTGTTTCCTTAATGATTATTCTGGATATCACCAAATTCCTATCCACCCTGATGATCAAAGCAAAACCACTTTTACATGTCCTTATGAAACTTATGCTTATCATAGAATATCTCTTAGATTATGTAATGCACCTACTTCTTTTCAAAGATGTATGATGTCTATATTTTCTAAAATGATAGAAAAATCATGGAAGTTTTTATAGATGATTTTTTAGTTTATAAAAAAACTTTTAATGATTATCTAGAAAATCTAGATAAAGTTTTGCAAAGATGTGAAGAAAAGCACTTAGTTCTTAATTGGGAAAAATGTCATTTTATGGTTAGAGAAGGAATAGTGCTAGGACATCTAGTGTCTGAAAGAGGTATAGAGGTAGACAAGGCAAAATTTGAAGTAATTGAACAACTACTTCCACCTATTAATAGAAAAGGAATCCGAAGTTTTCTTGGTCATTGTGGTTTTTATCGTATATTTATAAAAGATTTTTCACATATTGCTAGACCACTGACTAACTTATTAGCTAAGGATGTTCCTTTTGAATTTGATGATACATGCTTAAAATCTTTTAATATTCTTAAAGAAGTACTTACATCGGCACCAATCATTCAACCCCTGATTGGTTTTTGCCTTTTAAAATTATGTGTGATGCTAGTGATTATGCTGTAGGGGCAGTATTAGGACAAACAAAGGATAATCATGCAATTGCCTATGCTAGTAAAACTATGACAGGAGCACAACTAAATTACACAACAACTAAAAAAGAGCTCCTAACTGCTATTTTTGCTATTGATAAATTCATATCTTACTTAGTAGGAGCAAAAGTAATTGTCTATTCTGATCATACTGCTTTAAAGTATTTGCTCACTAAGAAAAATACTAAACCTCATTTGATAAGATGGATTCTGTTACTTCAAGAATTTGACTTTGAAATAAAAGATATTAAAGGAATAGAAAATCCAGTTGCTGATCACTTGTCTAGAATGCAATTTGAGAGACCTCAGGAAGTACCTATTAATGACTCATTAAGAGATGACATGTTGTTTAAAGTCACCAAGTTAGACCCTTGGTACGTGAATATTATCAATTTTATGGTTGCAGGTTATCTACCACCAGGGGAAAATAAAAAAAAGCTCATTTATGAAAGCTCATTTATGGGGCATTCCGCACTCATGCTAAAATCTGGCAGAGTGGGTTATTTTGGCCAACTATGTATGAAGACACAAAAGATTTTGATCCGAAGATGTGGATCATGTTAGAGGCACGAAAATATCAATGCAAGAGATGCTATGCCACTCACCAATAATCTCCAGATCGAGCTCTTTGATGTCTGGGGAATTGATTATATGGGACCATTTGTGAAATCAAGAAATTATAAATACATTCTGATGGTAGTTGACTATGTATTCAAGTGGGTAGAAGCTATGCCATGCATGAATGCTGATTCCAAACATTCAAAAAAGATATTTGAAGAGATTATATTTCTAAGGTTTGGGACACCAAGGATGGTCATTAGTGATGGAGGAACACATTTCACTGATAATAACGTTTCACCAATACTTGCAAGCTCATGGAATCCGTCATAATGTTGCTACTCCATACCATCCTCAGACAAGTGGCCAGACAGAAATATCAAACAAACAGATCAAGAATATTCTACAGATAACATTAAATGAGATGGGTACTGCATGGAAGGATCGGTTACCCGAAGAACCTTGGGTATATCGGACCGTCTACAAGACACCCTTGGGCATGTCACCCTATCAGCTAGTGTATGGTAAGACCTGTCATTTACCGGTGGAATTAGAGCATAAGGCTCGCTGGAGAAAAGAGAAAGATGCAACTATCAGAATTAAAAGAATAGAGAGAAAAGGCTTATCACAATTCAAAGACTTACAAAGAAAGAACAAAAAGATGACATGATAAGAGGATCAAGAAGAAGAAGTTTACACCAGGAGATAAGGTATTACTTTTTAATTCCAGGTTTAAATTATTTGGGCTTGGAAAGTTACGAAGTGTTGGTATTTTTAACATCACTTCACGTTAAGTTGTCATCTCTAACATGATGCCAAAAACCAAAGGATAAAATAATCTTCACTTGGCTCCTAAAAATAATACTATAGAATATATCCGCAAGCAGCACAGATAATTCTCCTATTGTAGCACTTCACCCGATAAGTATTTCGAGTATCGTTGATATGTTTTATGCCAAAAGGATAAAGGGGCATTATACTCATTAGGATAATCTACTATAATGATTAGAAAGATAAATGTGCAGACCTATGATAACCCATAACTATAGTGCTTTAGTGATAAATAAGTCAATGATAAATGGTAAATGATAACTGAGTAAATAAAGTAAATGGTATTCCTAGAGATAGAATATAGAGACTCACTAATGTAGTAAGACAATCTCGAGATTCGGCTAAAGTAGAGGAAACCTATGTAATTACTAAATACAAAGTCTACAGCCTATGCCACATTACACATTTTCATCTATAGCGTAATCAACTCAGAAAACATCATAAGGAGCATCATCTAATGAGGATATTAAGACACAAGGGTCACCTCCTTCGCGACCGCGCTCTGCTCGTCCTACGTACGGGGGGTGGATTACAGAGGAACCAACACAGCTGTCACCTACGCGGACTACCACACGACCTGGCATGTCAGGGTGCCTCCGTAGGTACACAATATATCTAGACACCACGTCTACAATAATGTATATCACCTAACTCACTCGAGTACTGAATTAGGCGCTTTACGATCATACGACTATAATCATCACCAATCATAACTATATTGAATATGCAATTAGAATAAACTAAGAACTGAATAAGTAGCAATATATTAAAATAAACCAAAGTCATAATGAGATACAAGATAAGATTACCGATCTCCAGACGAATAGATCTGGAATCCCGAGCGTAGAGCCCAACTCTACTTGAACCTTGCTAGACGCCTAAACTATGAACTTGAAAAAGTAGAGCCCTATTTCTAATCTCTGGAAACCCTAACTTCTGCCTACTCTTAACAAATGAAGCAGGAGGAATGAATTGGTGCTCTGGGAGAGGGTCTGCCCCTCTATTTATAGCCCGATGGGATGAACGTGCGCCGTGGGATCAAACCGACTAAATAAAGGGTTAAGATGACTCCTGAGAGGCGGTGGAGGAAGACTCCAGAAGGCGGCGGCAAAACCCTAGGAGGGGCGCCGCCCAGCCCCCCTTAGGGGCTGGCCAGCCCCACCTGGCCAGGTGTGGGCCTCTGCTTGCTTTCGGGTGTGTTCTACACTCTTCCAGGGTCTTCGTGATGATGTTTCCTTGGCGGTTAAGTTTTGTGGTAATTAAGCACTTTAATCCTTCTTTTAATCCTTTCTGGAATAATCACTTGGAAAATACACAATTCACCAAAACTCAGTGGAATTTGTCAGTAATAACCCCTATGCTTCTATTATTGTCCTTCCCTAGGCATTAGTTGACGGTATAAAATTGGTACTTAACGACCGTCAACAACACCCCCAAGCTAAGTCTTTGCTAGTCCCTTAGCAAAGTTGACTTGAAATGATTTATTCAGGGTTCCATAAAAATGTATAACTCTCAACAATTACTTAAATATTTAAACAGAAATTTCTCTCTGGATTGAAATTCATTAATCCACCTTTCAAACTTATTCTATTCTTTTCAATTGTGGGGCTTTTAAACTAAGTCTTGGGTAATTGTGAGACAGAATATTCAAGCAAGCACTAAGTCTTTCATCCTTTATTTCAACGATTGCTCCAGAGAGAATTTTTTTTTAGGTGAGTATATAATTTTTATTTAGGAAATAATAAGAGCCTACTAATAAGATTGCAGGGACTACTTAGCTATACATCATGATTGAATGTGTGAAATGTCGTCAAATTTCATTTTTGAACTCCTATGCATTATCCTCTCTTTTCTGTCTTTCTGAAGAGTGTGGGCTATCTCCCCAGCGGATACTTTTTGTACCTATTTTTTTTCTAGGCGGGTGTCTTTGCACCTATTGTTTTCTCTCTCTTTTTTTTGGCACATGCCCTTTTGATATGGCATCTTTCAGGCTCATACTTCTTTAGTATGGCATCTTTTAATTTTATAACCCACACTCTCTGTTGGACTTCTAAGAGAGAGACTTATGCATAGAGCAAAAACTTTTTGTGCATATGAATTCAATCATGAATGCATAACAGAATAGTCTATTTAAATCATATTAGCAGAATAAATTATTATTATATTTATTTTGATTTTAATTTTTGAAATGTCTGGAGCTTAAGTGTCACTCAGAATGAAATAAATAGTAACTCAAACCTTCTTATATCATATCCATCAATTACTTAGAAAAGCTTATGCTACCCACTTATATTAAGTTTCAGAATAAATTTTCATGGTAGATAAACTTCATGCAATTCGTAGGAGAATTTAAATTTAAACACTAAGCAATTGCATGGAAATTACATTTAAACAATTTAAATATCTTTTTGATTTTTCTCTAGCTTCAAGTTCTAATCTCTCCTATAATTGGATTTGCAAACAGAGCCTACCACCTGCGAAATCTACGGCCACGAGTGCATCTAACCATAATCCAAGTCAAAATCTACGGCCACGTCTTGATCTAATCTTGATCCAAATGCTGTGATGCGAAGTTTATCCAAAACTCACCATCCCTCACCCGATCCCACCTGCGTAATTGCGCCCCCCCTCGACGCCCACGTTGATCACGGCCCCTCCCTCCACCCGACCAGCGTTGATCATGGCCCCCCTCCCCACCGGTGATCGCGGCGCCCCTCCCCACGTCCACTGGTGATCGCGGCCTAGGGCAGTCTGCCGCTCGTAGCGCCGCCGCCGCCCCATCCCGGCTCACCGCACGCCACCCCTCCCCAGCTCCCCCTCCCAGCCTCCCCTGCTCCCCAGGCGCTGGTGCGCTACCGCTCTGCTCCCAGCTCAGGTGCCCGGGGCCTCTCCGCGCCGCTGCTGTCGCTCCCTGCTCGCCTGGGCGGCTGCGCCCGCCGGGGCAGGCCGGGGCCTGTCCGTGCAGCTGCTGCCGCTCCCTGCTCGCCTGCGCCCGTCGGGGCGGGCCGGGGCCTCTCCGCGTCGCTGCTGCCGCTCCCTGCACGGCTGCGCCCGCCGGGGCAGGCCGAGGCCTCTCCGCGCCGCTGCTGCCGCTCCCTGCTTGCCTGCGCGGCTGCGCCCGCCGGCCAGGCCGCGGCCTGCCCCGGCCGGTGCCGGCTGCTGCTGCTCAGCTGCTGTCTCCTCTCTCAGCTGCTGCTTAACTTTTTATTCAGGTTACATAACTGAACCCTCTTTTCTGCCTTTTTAATTGATTTGTCTATAAAAATGCCAGGTTCTGCACTTCATTTGTACTTTGTTTTTCCATCGATTGAAACATATGTTATTGATACTTTGTTTTTCCACAAGTTATTTGGATGTTATTTCAAAAAAAAAAGATATTTGCATGAAGGGTTCAATCGAAGAATTTTGGTTATGCTTCGGCAAAGAATAGAAGGCGAGTTCCTCACTTTTTTCCCTTGAATAACTCATAACAATTTGTTGCTATGAAATATTATTACTGCCATGTGTAGAACCGATGACCATTGGTTAGCTTGCTATGTCTTTTTCATATATAAGGGAGGTGTGCATCAGGTCAAGGCCATAGATCACCACACATGCTGACGTGCAGCAGTTGAATTTCAGGAATAGCTAAAGATGCTCACCTGGCCCCTGTTTATCTTTGTTTTTTATATAAATATGAGAAATTTTGGCAGTGTAGATTAAGAGTGGCACAAGAGATACAAGTATAGTAGTATACTGGTTTTTCACAGGAGCTTGCCCTTTGTTAATTTTGAACGAATGAACTCAGTTATACACTCAGTTATGCACCCTTTGTATTTGCAGGTTAAATGGTTGCATTATAGTTGCATTATAGTTGTTAAAAATAAAAAAAGGAGTGACAGATAAATTGTTGCATTATAGTTAGCCCTCATGTATTTGCAGGTTGAAATGCCATCTGTTCTGAAGGTCTATTCCTGTGTGAAATCATTTTAAATGTTTTTTGTAAGCCATTTTCACTTCAGCATTGACAAACTCCATTTACATCTATTACGCTAAATGCTGACTATCATTTATTTACAGATCCACATGTGTCAGCTTGCAGTTGGAGAGAGGAACATGAGTTGAACCTGTGAGCTGAAACCATGGTGCACAGGTAATTGGTTAGTTAAAATGTCAAATAAATACCAAAGCATAGAAAAGCCCCCATATCTTGTATGCCTAGAGGTTTGGTACAGATCCTTTATTGCATTCAATACACTTTATTGTCAATTTAATAGATATAATACATTTCTATCTAAAACTTATCAAAATAATTTGAACTTTTATTACTGCATTGCTTCCTCTGCCATTACAGTTTAGTAATTCACTGTCCAAATTCACAACCAGGTCACAAGTGGAAGATTGAAGGAGGACGAGGCAGGTACATACTTTCAGCAGTTGATCAATGTTGTAGGGGCGTTTACCACAGAGACAGGATCTGCTCTTTGTTTGTATCATCAATAATGATCTAGCAAATAGTATGATATTTACCACAGAGACTTGATTCTCCTCTTTGTTTGTATCATCTGCCTTTTTTGTCTTCTTATAATTTGGGATGTATTTATATGTGTAATAATATTGAAGTAATCACATGGATGACTTAGACATGAATGTTTGAGCTGCAAATGAATGTTACGACAATATCAATATAGATATCCAATATTTGATTAAGAAGTTAGGGAGAATGTAAATATGTCTTCTTATATGCAATATTGTTCCTCAAATTATATATAGACTCAAATACACCTGTGTAAAAGTTAAACTCTCCAAAACAAATTGGCTGTTTTTTATACCATTTCCTTAAAAAAAACCGTTGCGTTAACACGGGCATTTGATCGCGCCCCCCCATCCACCAGACCAGCATTGATCGCGGCCCCCTCCACACCGGTGATCGCGGCGCCCTCCCCACGTCCACCGGTGATCGCGGCACCCCCACCCCCCACCGTCGCCGGATTGCGTCGCCTCCGTGTTTGATCGCGGTGTCCACCCGACCAGCGTTGATCGCGGCCCCCCCTCCCCACCGGTGATCGCGGCGCCCCTCCCCACGTCCACCGGTGATCACAGCACCCCCACCCCCCACCGTCGCCAGATTGCGTCGCTGCCGTGTTTGATCGCGGTGATCCGCCCGGGTAGAAGTGCAACCGTACATGGCCTTGCATTGGCCGCCTGTGCCTTGCCTCTGGCCGGCCGGTTCTGGCCACTGGCCGCTTATGGCTAGCCTCTGGCCGGCCTCGCCTGGCCGCTGGCCGCCTCTGCCTGGCCTCTGGCCGGCCGGGCCTGGCTGCTCGCCGCCTGTGGCTGGCCTCTGGCCGGCCGGGCCTGGCCGCTCGCCTCCTGTGGCTGGCCGGTGGCCGGGTGGAGCTGGCCGATGTATGTCTAGGGCTGGCCGGTCGCCATATCTAGCCACTTACTGTTTTATTCCGGCTATGCTGAGTTGCACTTCATAAACATCCATTCGAACTGTTTTCTTCATCTTATTATGCTGAGTTGCACTTCATAAACATCCATTGGTTTTTGTTTGTTATCACTGCAGAATGCATCATTAGTAGTGCCAGTTGCTTATTCAGAGTTTTTGGAAGATCTTTGCAAGCAGGTGAGACACCTGATGCTTATCTTTAATTCTATCCTTATATTTCTGGCTTAATGATATTGTGCCATTAGATAGTTCATCGTCTTCAAAAATAAGAGGTAAATGCCTATCAAGCTATAAATTATTGTAGGAGAGGTAAAACATACATGCTCAAAAGCACAAAACAGATTTTTTTTGTTAAGTGGCATGTACTTCATACAACTGTACTATACTAGATTTCTGTAATTCTGTGTCAGTGATTCTCTGATGGTAATGTGTTACTGTGATTCTTTGTTAACTTGCAATTGAAAAGGTTAGCTTCCACGTCCTTGCTGCTGCTTCACAAAATGTCTACGTCGGGAGATACACGAGGTGCTCTAAGCGACATCACCAACATCACGGGTATGCTTCTAAAAATTTTGAATCTCTTCCTAATTCCTACTATATATTAAAATAATAATATATATATAGTAAAGCATATTATCAAAATGCCTTCTTTAGATGAGGAATCACGGAGGCGGAACGAGATTAATCGGAGACAACGTGAGTACCAGCGTGATCGTCGAGCTCAGATGACTGAAGAAGAAGGGGACAAAATGAAGAGAAGGCAATGTGAGTACCAACGGGAATACCGAGCAAGGAAGAAAGCAACATCTCAAGATACAAGTGCAACCAACGTTTGCACCCAACCGTGCCAACCTCATCAACAATGGGTAATCAATCTCTTTCATACTACCTATATATATATTACAGAGTTAATCCAACCCGAACATTCTTCCTGTTACTGAAACTACTAATTTTAATATGATCCAAAGCACACCAGTTATACTGGACAAAGAAAATATCCCACCACATGGACACGGGAATCAAATCCGTGCCTCCATTGCCACATCTACACCAGTAAGTGCTCTGTCTGAGCGCGGAAGCAACAATTACATAGGTAACGATTCATATATAATATATGAAAAAGTTTAAGTAGAAATATATTGGTCATTGATCAGGTTAATATACAAGCAATGTTAGTTCAAATCAGGCTATGCAACGCCGGAAACGAAGAGCTGATATGTCCGATGAAGAAAGAGAAGAAGTTAATAGGAGACAACGTGACTACCAATGCGAATACCGAGCACGGAAGAAGGCTGCATCCTAAGAAAATGGTTCCACCTCTAAAGTGTCCCCCATAGCGCAGTCATCATCACTCGCAGGTGCTTAGTCCCTGAAACCATAAGGATTTTGTCATATATCATTAGACTGTTCTCATTTTCTTATTCATATGTGTAGGTGCAAACTTGGGAACAGGATCGTCAACAATAATGGAAAATGATGTCTCTGGGGATCCCACAGATTGGTTACATACAAATTATAGTTATGTTCCAGGGCGTAGAGGCCCACATACGGATCGTTATGGAACGTTACATACTACCGATGAACCAAGTAACAACATGAACTACCTCCTTTTTTTACAAGTTCAATCTAAATAAAAGGCCTAATATTAAATTTGTTGATATGCAGAAAGACCTACATTGGATTTGCTCAGACATCGTGTACAGGTCCAATATAATGAAGAGGAATTTGATCGTGAACTATTCGAACCTGAGCATGATTGTTCCGACGGTGAGGAAGATGCCATGGATGCTGCCCATGCAATGCACGTTGATAACTTATACGATGATGATGGAGTCATTATCTGACATGCGCAAGGTAAACTGCCTCTACATGGAACATGTTTATTTACATCTTAAATTTAAATACTATGGTAAGAAAGACAACTACCATGTGTACACAGGTTGTGACTATGAGTCATATCGTGTGGTTCCAGATGGTCCAGCTGCAAATAATGTGTCCGAGCCTGATCCATTTGACTTCATCTACCAGAATATGCCAGAGAGACATAAATTGAGACGAGTCCCTAACTGCAGTTACTGTGGGGCGATGAGGTTTCAGTATGAGACACCAGGGTTCTGTTGTAGGAAAGGAAAAGTACAAGTACATATATCAGATGTTCCTGCAGAGTTGAAAAGGTTATTCACAAGTCAAGTGGATGCTGATGCAAAATATTTCAGGAAAAATATACGTTATATCAACTTGCATTTTTTCTTTACAAGTCTAGGGGTAACCCTTGATCGAAGATATAGCAGTCCCGTCGGAACTGGTAATTATACATTTCGAATTCATGGCGGGTTGTACCACCGTCTTGATCACCTGGTGCCTGGTGGTGATGATGCTAGGCATCTACAACTCTACTTTTATGATACGGAAGATGCTGACTTGTCAAAGAGAGTCAAAAGGTCTCCTGATCTTGATATAAACATCATCCGCAAAATCCTAAGAATTTTGCAGGATAACCCATATGTTCATACTTTTAGGAGAAATGGTGAATTTCCAAACTTGGATGACTACCGGGTTGAACTCAATACAAATGTCACGCCTGATCAGAGAAGGTACAATGCCCCAACAACGTCCCAAGTGGCTGCTATCTGGATGGAAGGCAACGATCCACAAAAATGTTTTGATCGGAGTGTTGTTGTATTTGGAAAGACTGATCGTCGTCGTCAGTATATCCGAGCATGGCATGGTTGTTATGACCCATTGGGTTATCCTTTGTATAACCCAAGAGGTGAAACGGGGTGGAACAAGTACATGCCGTACAGTGGGGCTCCCGTCACACCCCTATCTGCTACCCTGAATTCTAATAATGGTGTCAATCCACCATCTGCAACCCTGCCTTCTACTGGTGGTTATCAAGGTATATGTCTATATAATATTTGCAGCTATGATATTTGTAGTACCAACGACGAGACTGTAACATCACGAGCTAACATCTCATCACATGGTGCAGAGAGTAATGACGATGAAAACCAGATGGAAGAGGGCGACAATGACCTACAAGAAGGTGAGCTGCAAACTGGAGTTGCAGATGCATCACAAAAGTTTGTGACTGCAAGAGAATATTACTGTTTCAAGCTGCAAGTTAGACGTGGAATTTTTAACATCATATTATTTGGAGGACGTCTTTTCCAGCAGTGGGCTATGGATATGTATGTAAAGATTGAATCTATGAGGCTAGATTGGTACTCAAATCCAGATAACCAAAAACTAATAAGGGCAGAGCTATATCAGGTACTCCCTCTTAGTTATTTGTTTATTGTTTATGAAAAAACTGACTGTTTAATTAATTTTTTTGGTATACTGTGAAATTAATGGCCTCCATATTTAACCTTTATATTTGTTAAACTACGGTATACTTAGGCTTAATTACATATATATAGAACAAGATCTCTGAACACTCTTCGTGTAGCTGCTACCATGCTTCATCGTATTTTAACAGGCAGTCAATGAATGACATTCACCATGTACAGGGGATGCAACATTTAGCTGAACTAAGCAGTGCTCTCAAATATATTTTTTTTATTTGTGCACTATGAAATTACTGCCTGACATTTTAAATCTTTGAACTAATATCATACATCATTTAGTGTATATATAGACTAGGTAGCGTGCCCGTGCGTTGCTACGGGATAAATAAACTTTTATGCTTAAAATATATGGATCGCACGATAAAATTATAAAAAAATAAACACTGATTTAAAATAACATTTAATCCAAATGGCAAATTAGCATAATCATGGAACATTATAAGGGTTCATCACAACCAATTTATATTATAATAATAACACGATGTTTCAGGCTCATAAAATCTACTGTATAGATTTTTCCGTAATTCTCCTAAGGTAATGTTTTATATCGACAGGAAGATGTCTCCGATATCCGTTTATTTCGTGCGCCAATAATTCCACAAATAAGTTCCGCCGCATCTCCATACCATTCTATACATATGTTCGAAATAAATGCAAATATTATACATACTGTATTCTTTGAACAATCTCACAAAATCTTGAATCAAAGTATGTTATACTCACCATACAAATTTTTGCGGCATTGGGTCTACCCCACGCTGACATATACTGTAGAACAAGGAATCCACTTAAGCGTCTGTGAAAAAATTCATCATCAGTAACATAGAGACATAGTTAAATCATAAGTGTTATATTAGAGACCATGACTCCGAGTTAGTTACCTATCTATGTCATCTGTAATGTTTTTCTTACGGATGAATTTTCATTTGAAGATATCCTCTTTCCATCCAGGAATATATTCGCTCATTAAGAGCTGATACAAATGGTTAAATCCAAGAGTTTGTCTGGTATACATCAGTGCCGGTGTGTCTTTACACCAGTCCTCAATTGGTCTAAGATCAATCATGGTAAGCTCCTTCTTCCGCTGATAAAAACATATAGCATATATTTACCAGTACACAACCATGGCAAAAGGAACTGCAAACAGATATCAATCAATTAGCATAATATATGGGAGACAAGTAATCAAGCAGTACCAAACGACTTACGAATCTGCACTGTGCTAAGCTGTATTCCATCTTCTCACATACACCAATCGCTTCAACCTTTTCTTTCGTACTATATTTTTTATGAAATTCTGGCATTTTTGTCAAATCACATATTTTCTTGAATAAAAGGATACAGTGTTAGAATTAGTAAAATTTTGATTATTTTAAAATAAAATTATAATTAGAATGGCAACCATTAATATAAAGTAATATAACAGTATAATAATCAATTTTGAATGAGTGCTTACACAGAAGCGCAGGTCCATGTGATGCTTCGTAATACTACTGTATTGTTTCAATGTTTTGTACTCTCGAACCGCCTGAAACCGGACACCTAAGTTGAAACAATCGGAAGAGATACCTCGATCCGTCATTAACAACTCTTGTAGGTCATTCACAGTTAGAGCAATCCTATAGGGATAAAAACCTTTAACCCAAGGCCTCCTGCGGAGCATTAGACAGAGATGGTGGTTATCATCATAAAAGAGGGCACATTATAATTAAAATAATAAAGTAACTAAAAGTAATATGTAACTTACTTAAGCGTCGCTTCACCCTCAATTGTCATAACATAGTCACACAGTAATTCAATTATCTCTTCTTTGTTCATTTCCATATCTTTCATAGCATGGAATGCCCAAAACTCTTCGGGATCTTGATCAGAATGGACTTGTGAGGTTTCAGCCTCCCCCGAATGCTTCCTCTTTTTCGTGGAAGCTTCATGCATATTTGGATTCTCTATTATGGTACAATCTCTTGGGCTTCCAATATTATCATCACTATCAAGATATGGAAACCCCTTTCGTTTATTTAGATCTGACGATAGCAAGATGGCCGCAAGCTTGTGTCTAAATTCTCTCATATCATCCTGCACGATAGTATGACCATCATTAATTATAATTAAAAAATACCCACATCTAGTGCACACTCAGGACTTGGGGTAAGATGCATAGTCCATAGCGATGTACCTGATTGAACTCGTCTGACAAACCGTTCCCAGTCCAATACTCTATAAAGGTTATTAAGAATAAACCACACGAACAACTACGGGCAACATCAATAGAGGTTTAGACACTCGTTAGCTAAAATAGGTCAAAGACGCGTAATATTTCACGTATATGACACATGTTTTTCTGACATACCCATCCTTTTGTAGTCGAGGTTTGCCGCGGAAGATCTCCTTAAATGGCCATATATCAACTTCAAGATCCTTAAATGGCCATATATTGAGCGGGGGATATCTCCCCTGGTCATATTTCCGGTCTTTGAACAGCTCTTCCCGCGGGTCAGGTGGGCTCGGATGGAAGGCGTGCTCGTCCTTTCGAGTGGACAGCGCAGTAGGCGCCTTTTCCATTCTTGCGTAGCCCATTGTCAGGCGCTCGGACTGTCACAGTCGGAGTTGATAGGTCCCGGCGGAAAACGGGGCGGCGCACCGTAGACCATACCGTGGAGGACAGGTGGTATGGCCGTCAGGGGCGTGCGAAGCACAGTCGCGTTGAGAGTCTCGCCTGATGGGACAGTGCTTGTAAAGTGGTCAGAGAGATCTCTTGTGGTCAAGATTGCTCCGCTGACATCACCTGTGCCTTGGATGCCTTTGCGAGATTGCGCTCAAGGGGGATAGGGAAGCTCGGGCGAATCGGAGATTTGGGGCGCCGAGGGTGCCGCTCTCCCGAGCTCTCCCGGGGAGGCTCGGGCGCTCGGGCCGCTCTCCCGAGCTCTCCCGAGGAGACTCGGGCGAGTCGAAGATTTGGGCGCCGTGGGTGCCGCTCGCCCGAGCTCTCCCGGGAAGGCTCGGGCGAATCAGAGGTTTGGGCGCCGAGGATGCCGCTCTCCCGAGCTCTCCCGAGGAGGCTCGGGCGAATCGGAGGTTTGGGCGCCGAGGATGCCGCTCTCCCGAGCTCTCCCGAGGAGGCTCGGGCGCTCTCCCGAGCTCTCCCGGGGAAGCTCGGGCGAATCGGAGACTTGGGCGCCGAGGACGCCGCTCTCCCGAGCACTCCCGAGGAGGCTCGGGCGCTCGGGCCGCTCTCCCGAGCTCTTCCCGAGGAGACCCGGGCGAGTCGGAGACTTGGGCGCCGAGGACGCTGCTCTCCCGAGCTCTCCCGAGGAGGCTCGGGCGAATCGGAGGCTTGGGCGCCGAGGACGCCGCTCTCCCGAGCTCTCCCGAGGAGGCTCGGGCGAATCGGAGGTTTGGGCGCCGAGGATGCCGCTCTCCCGAGCTCTCCCGAGGAGGCTCGGGCGCTCGGGCCGCTCTCCCGAGCTCTTCCCGAGGAGACTCGGGCGAGTCGGAGACTTGGACGCCGAGGACGCCGCTCTCCCGAGCTCTCCCGAGGAGGCTCGGGCGAATCGGAGGTTTGGGCGCCGGGGACGCCGCTCTCCCGAGCTCTCCCAAGGAGGCTCGGGCGCTCGGGCCGCTCTCCCGAGCTCTTCCCGAGGAGACTCGGGCGAGTCGGAGACTTGGGCGCCGAGGACGCCGCTCTCCCGAGCTCTCCCGAGGAGGCTCGGGCGAATTGGAGGTTTGGGCGCCGAGGACGCCGCTCTCCCGAGGAGGCTCGGGCGCTCGGGCCGCTCTCCCGAGCTCTTCCCGAGGAGACTCGGGCGAGTCGGAGACTTGGGCGCCGAGGACGCCGCTCTCCCGAGCTCTCCCGAGGAGGCTCGGGCGAATCGGAGGTTTGGACACCGGGGACGCCGCTCTCCCGAGCTCTCCCGAGGAGGCTCGGGCGCTCGGGCCGCTCTCCCGAGCTCTTCCCGAGGAGACTCGGGCGAGTCGGAGACTTGGGCGCCGAGGACGCCGCTCTCCCGAGCTCTCCCGAGGAGGCTCGGGCGAATCGGAGCGAGCTCTCCCGAGGAGGCTGTCATTAGTGGAATGATGTCGTGGGCCTCTGTACAAAATAGAAACGAATCACAGCACCAAACGCGCCCTAGCTCGGCACCTCGGCACTATCGGAGGGGGTGGGTTGGCGAGGCCGAAATCGTGTACCTCGGCACAGCAGTTGCGAGCACCGCGAAGCTCGATGTCTTCCCCTACCAGAACCGCGCCGGAAGGCCAGGAGATGGAGTCGGCCGGTGAGGATGACGACAGCCGCGCGTGGGGTGGTGACGGCTCCCGGCTGAGGGCCTCACGACGGCGAGGATGGCGCAGACGAGTACGGTGCCCTCCCGGCTGAGGTAAACGCGACGGAGAGGGCAGTGCGCGGCCACGCATGGGGCGACGACGGCCCTCTCGCGTTGGGCGATGACGGCGCCCGACTGAGGGCCCGTGACGGCGAGGATGGCGGCGATGACGACGGCGACCGGCTGAGGCAACGCGAGGGCATGCACAGCCAGGTGTCTGAAGGAGGAGGGAGGCGTCGCGGCGGCAGGGAGGAGGGAGGAGAAGCCGACTGCGAGGGCGAAGGCAAGGGCGAGGGCACGAGGGAAACGGCAACAGGGAGGCAACCTGCTCGAGATTGTGCGCGACGGCGATGGCGAGCGGAGGGAGGCGACGCAGGGCGAGGAGATTGCCGGGGAGCGTGCACCAGCTCGAGATTGAGCACGACGGCGACGACGAGCGTAGGGGAGCGACGCAGGGCGAGGAGATTGCGGACGGGATTTTTTTTTTGGTCCCGTCCCTTAATTTCGCACGGGCACGGGCGGGCCTCGGTGCATGGTTGTGACGGAGATTGCGGAGGAGATGGCTGGAGATTTGTTTCTTCCGTTGCAGGGTCGCACGGGCGTTGGAATTTTTTCTTTCCTTCGCGAGCTCGCACGGTTGATCGGCGGACGGACGACCCCAACAAATGTCGCACCAAAAAGTTGCCTCCTCTTTAGCCTTATTAGTTGTAGAGATAAACTGGCTGGATATTTATTTGTTTTTATATTTATTTACTAAGAATTATCTGGTCCTCATATTTATTCTGCTCACTAATATATCCTACATGTTAGGGACTGGTCGATGTTATTTCGGCTGGAGAGACGCAGGGTTCTAAGGTTGGCAAGAGAATTGTGCTGCCAAGATCATTCCCAGGGTGTGATCGAGACATGCAACAAAGATTCCTTAATGCTATGGCAATTGTGCAGCGTTTTGGCAAGCCTGATTACTTCATCACCATGACATGCAATCCCTACTGGGAAGAGATAACAAGCAATCTTGAACTGGGGCAAGAACCACAAGATAGGCCTGAACTTGTTGCAAGAGTTTACAGGGCAAAGTTGCGGGATCTTAAAGATCTTCTAACCAAGAAAAAGTATTTTGGTGAGGTTGCTGCATACGTCCATGTTACTGAGTTCCAAAAAAGGGGATTACCACATAAACATTTCCTGCTGATCATGAAGCCAGGTAGTAAGTTGACAACCCCAGATGGATATGACCGGGTTATTTCAGCAGAAATACCAGACAAAGACAAATTCCCAGAGTTGCATGACCTGATTATATGCCATATGCTCCATGGACCATGTGGCATGCTAAACCAAAAATGCCCGTGCATGGTCGATGGACAGTGTCGGTTTCAGTTCCCTTGAGACTTCTGTGAGGCAACCCAGCAAGGAAATGATACCTATCCAAACTATAGGAGAAGGAATGATGGATGACGAGTCAAAATTAGGAAGGTAGACTTAGATAACAGGTGGCTGGTACCATACAACCCTGGTTTGCTCTTTAGATACAACTGTCACATAAATGTTGAGGCATGCTCTAGCATTAAAGCAGTAAAGTATCTATTTAAGTACGTATATAAAGGCCACGACCAAGCTTCATTCTCAGTAAATGCAGACCAAAATGATACAGATGATGGGATCATCAATGAGATAAAACAATATAGAAATGCACGGTACATAACTCCACCAGAAGCTGTGTATAGGATATTCGGATTCCCAATGTTTGGAGTGTATCCCTCAATTTTGCAGCTGCAGCTACATTTGTCTGATATGCAGTCCGTGACATACAGTGATGACGACAACCTGGAAGATGTTGTAAACCTGGAAGACAGAGCAGCTAGGAAAATTTTGTATAGAGAATTTCCTGAACACTATAGGTGGTTCCCAGGGAGAAAATTGTGGCAACGAAGGAAGAAAGGATCATGGCAAATAGGACGTATAGTCTATGCTAACCCTGCCGAAGGAGAGAGATACTTCCTTAGAGTGCTTCTAAATCATGTCAGAGGTGCCACATCATTTCAGGATCTCAGAACATATGAGGGTGTAACTTACTCGACTTTTTGGGAAGCATGTGAGAAAAGAGGTCTTATCAAGACAGACAGGTTAATCGATGACTGTCTTACTGAGGCCACCACTTTCCAGATGCCATGTGCCTTGAGGAGGTTGTTTGCTGCAATCCTGGTATTCTGCGGGGCCACTAACATACGTGAGCTATGGGACAAGCATAAGGAAGCTCTAGGTGAAGACTTTAGCCGGGACATCACCAACAGCTCAACAGTTGAGCAAATGGTGCTGAGGGACCTGCGAACAGCTCAACAGTTGAGCAAATAGTGCTGAGGGACCTGCGAGAGATGCTATACTCGATGGGTAAAGATGATAACGAAATAAAAAACTATGGTCTGCCGCCTATTCGTGATGTTGGTGATAGCTCCATTGACATGATGAGAAAAGTTACCGCAAGAGCACTTGGACATTTTTTATTCTCTTAACAAGGAGGAAAGAGAAGGGTTTGATGAGATCATTGAGCATGTTTTTTCCAATAAGAGCCAAGTTTTTTTTGTGGATGGTCCGGGAGGCACGGGCAAGACATTCCTCTATAAGGCACTTCTTGCTAGAGTGCGGTCCAAAGGATTAATAGCCATTGCAACAGCGACTTCAGGTATTGCAGCATCAATATTGCCCGGAGGGCATACTGCCCACTCCAGGTTTAAAATTCCAATAAAAATTGGGGAGTCCAGCACCTGCAACTTTACAAAGCAAACCGGCACTGCAAAGTTGCTTTGGAGGGCGGCCTTAATTATCTGGGATGAAGTTGCCATGACCAAACATCAATGTGTCGAGTGTCTCGATAGGTCCCTAAAGGATGTCATGGAATGTGCTTTGCCATTCGGAGGAAAGGTCATGGTATTTGGAGGAGACTTTAGACAGGTCCTTCCTGTGGTCACACGTGGGAATAGAGCACAGATTACAGATTCAACTTTGCAAAGATCCTATTTGTGGGAAAATATAAGGAAGGTAAGATTGTCCACAAACATGAGGGCGCAATCAGACCCTTGGTTTTCTGAGTACCTGCTACAAATTGGCAATGGAACAGAGGAAACAATGGGAGATGATTATGTTAGACTGCCTGATGAGATTGTGATTGGTTATACTGACACTGAGGTTGTGGTGAACAAACTCATTCAAGACATTTTCCCGTCACTTGAAGAACATGCAACGTCAGCCACCTATATGAGCTCGCGGGCTATTCTATCAACTAAAAATGAATATGTTGATAAGCTGAATGCAATGATGATTGAGAGGTTTCCAGGTGACGAAAAGGTTTACCACAGCTTTGACACTGTTATTGATGATCCAAGTAATCACTTCCCTATTGATTTTTTGAACTCAATAACTCCAAATGGCCTGCCACCACATGAGTTGAAGCTAAAAATCAACTCTCCTGTGATTCTTCTTCGCAATCTTGATCCGAACAATGGTCTGTGCAATGGCACAAGGCTCATGGTCAGAGCATTGCAAGACAATGCAATTGATGCTGAAATCACTGGTGGGCAGCATGTAGGGAAGAGAGTTTTTATACCAAGGCTACCATTGTCTCCCTCGGATGATATTTCTCTGCCTTTCAAGTTCAAAAGAAAACAATTCCCTGTGAGGTTGAGTTTCGCCATGACAATAAATAAATCGCAGGAACAGACCATCCCAAACGTTGGAATCTATCTTTCAGAACCAATGTTCTCACACGCACAGCTCTATGTTGCTTTGTCAAGAGGCCTGTCCACATCATCAACAAGAATTTTGGCAAAACCGAAACAGGACTTGGATCATACAGGGAAGAGCACAAAGAACATAGTCTACAGAGACGTCCTAAATTGGTGACTCACGGTATGTGCTTCATACTTTTAGTTTTTTGATTCTGGGTGCTACGAATGTCTTGTATGATTTTTGATCTCTAAAATTTCAGGATCATCTAACTGAAGAAACTGAATGAAATGCCGGCTCTGTCGTGGGGGCACACAAGAGACAAAGACAAAGGGCTGCATCTGTGGCTCATGGTCCAATAATATAGTGGGTCAACTAAACATTTTATACGGTCCTGTGAAACGACAAGTTAATATGATAGTTTAAATAGCTCCAAGTGTGCTAAGATGAGGGAAAATAATTCTGTGACTGAATTATGACCTCTCAACATGAACGTTTCTTGGTGTCACAATTTCATTGCATCAGTTTCAGAAACTTTGGGAATTATTTGACTGTTTTCACATGTGTCTCCAAGATTAAATCGCACAGACAGACCTTCCGTAATTGTGCTCAAATATTATACAAAATACACTTCAGAACCAAAACCATTTTAAAATTGACAAGTATATGTGGACTAATTATCACGATAAGGATTAATTTTAGTTATTGTTCCGAAGCATCGACTAACGGAAAAAAAGGTTCAAAATGGATAACAATAAATATCTAAAAATTAAAAAATACATTTTTAAATAAATCTTTTGTTAGTTGTGATCACGCCGCCTCACTACGTCTGCAGCCTGATGATGTATGTCATCCTGGCGTCGGCGTCTAAAAGGAGAGTGTTAGTTATCTTTACACCCAGAGATCGCGTGTGCGCCACATGCCCCGCGATCAGGACTTAGTTACAAGCAGACGATCGCACGCCGGTCTCAGCCATCTCCCCCCGCGACTTCGGACCAACGCCGCCGCTCCCCACGCGGTCTCCGCGCCTCCTGCTAAGGAAGAGAAAGGCACGTCGCCGCGGAGAGAAAGAGCCACGCGACGCCCACACAAGTCGTCGCTATGGACAAGCCACAGACATCGCCTGCGCCCCCGGGATCTTCACTACCAAATTCATGTTGACGCCTGCAATTGTACAATTGGATCATCTATCATAATCAATGGCGTGTTCAAAAGTAACGTCGACTTATGTAAATCCTATGAATAACTATACACATGTAATACGTATTGAAATTGGTTTGCACCCCATAACCGTAACGTTAGTACGGGCATTATACTAGTTATTCTGAAGACAAATTGAATGCGGAATTTAAAGCAAACTTAATTATACAATCTATTTATTTTTTTGGATTTGTATTTTTAAGCAAAAAATCAATGCAGTCACTAAAGAAAGCAGTAAATAAATTTTTATTTGGTTTTTTTTTTGTTGTTTTTAGCAATATTGAAATTAACAAAATTAAAGGCCCAACTAAATACTGAAATAAAGAACACATATAAAGGTGAGAGGTACTCACCTAGTGGGGATCTCCCCCAAGCTGGATGTTGTTGTGCTCAGTAATGTGGTAGAGGTGGCGGCGGGTATCCCATCTGATGTATCAAATACTCTAATCCGCTCTGCGTCTGCTGTTGTCCTTGATAGATCTGATTAAGTCGTTGGTCCGTACTGTGCTGCCATTGTTCATGCTGATAGAACCTGTCGTCGACCTGCTGCTGCCACTGCTCATGCTGGTGCAGTGTGTGCGTTCTGTCCCTGTTCAATGTTAGTGAGACGCATAGATAAAGTTGAAAAATCATTAGCGGTAGCTATAAAGTGCTGCTCAGGTGGACGATAATAGCCATTTTCTGATGGTGCGTGGAACGGATATGATCCACCGGTGGTGAAGTCCATGTTCTCGCGTGTAGAAAAAGATGCTCGTCCTCTCTGAAAATCAGTTGCTCCCCAACCCGCTGCTGCTACTGATAAAGATTCTCCTTACTGGAATGTGGGCTGTTCCTTCCATCCTGCATGTGCAGTCCACTGCTGGCGTGGATCCTCCTGTGTCGATCCCTGTTCACCAAAATTAAGATAGTGGCAATAAGCTGCCTCAGATGGTGCTGGGTCAGCTCCAGTAAAATTAGTTCTAGGCGCCCTGCTGATGCGCGCGGACAGACACGTGCTAACATTAGCTCTAACAGCGGAAAAAATAAAATTCTAAACAGAATAAATTCCTAACACCCTATCTGGTAATTCGTACTCATTGTCATAATTTTTATAAATCATAACGATTTTATTATTTCGGCGTTTAAGCAAGTGAGCACGAAAGAAAAAATCATAACAAATAATTCTATGGGCATAAAAAATATAAACAAGTGAAGCATTTGATAATAAATCTAGCCCTGCAGCTAAACGTGTAATCCAGAAAGTAAAATAAATACTACACTTTTTCATGGAAGGGATAGTTCTACAATAATTCAACATCATTTTTATAGGTAACGTCTTCCTCTTTTTAATCATTATATATAACAAATGTAGCTCATCTTATTTAATAGTATTTAACTCCTCTCTAGGAAAGAATGTAAAAGCTAGCCATTTAAGCATCAATCTCAGTGTGGGATGATGAACTTCTTCACTAGTATATTTTTATTTTATTTTAGATTTCTTTGCAGTGATGCTCTCCTAAAAATCATTTTTATCAAAGTCTTGGAGGGTTTCAGTTATATTGACCACACACTGATTATTGAATCCTAGTGCTAAACTAAGTGTTTTCCATAAGATGGTGAAAGGTTTATTAAACATTCTAAAATTAACCTCATCATCATCAAAGTCTAGGGTGCTAATAAATTCTATAGTGAGTAACTTGCTACCCTGCTCATTAATTTGCCATGCACTTTCCCATCCAACATTTCTAAAAATAAGCTCAAACTCGGAATCCATTCCGGTTTCATGGAGCAAAGTGGCATCAAAAATTAGAGTATGCATAAATTCCTTATTTTTAACTACATTTAATATCTCCCTCTGCGGTCTAGTTGGTAATGAAATTTGAGTGATGCTTGTGAGCTCATACCTCTCTTCCGGTTGGGAAGAAGATGAAGGGTTGTCATACATGAAGCGTGACCGAGGATCGATATTCTTGTCAGAGCCGACGAACGATGGCACTTGTGATGATGATTGACTTCGTGTTGTGTGGCGTGAGAAGGCTCTTTCAAGAGATCGAATGGCACCTTTCATTCTATTGCTCATCTTGTCTGAAGAATGAAGAACACGAAGAACACGGCAAGAACAAACAAGAACACAAGAACAAAACAAGAACAAGCAAGAACAAGTGAAGAGAAGGAAAAGTGGTGATCTCTCTTCTAGGTCTTCTTGCTAATCCTCTTCTCTACTCCTTCTCTTGTTTAAACTTAAATCAAATGAAAGGATTGTGAGAGTTTGAAGTCACGAGCTGCAAGGCAACGTAGCTATGTGCTCTCTGGTATGAGAATGAGTGAGTGAGTGAGTGAGAGAAAAGAGAGGAAGAGAAGAGGCAGAGGGGCGCCGGCCGACATGGGCATGGGGCCGGCCGGCCCCACCTGGTGTGCTTTGGCCCTCTACTTTTTGAAATGTGTTGACATTGCTCTCAGGTCTCTCCAAATGCATGTGTGTTGGTGCTTTTTCTGGTGAAATGAAATGGATGGAGGATAGTGCATGTATGAATAATTGGGTTTGGATGGTAGTGAAAGGTGGTGGTTGGTGATAAGGCTTGAGATGACTTGATGTGATGATGGTGGGTCCCATATTTCTCCCATATTTATACCGTATAATGACACAAGAATGAAAAACTAAATTACTTTTATGAATCTATGAAAAATTAGAATTCTAATGATGGTCTTTTTATAATTTTCGGCCACCACAGTAAATTTCACTGACGGGGGTTTAACACTCCGTTAGTAATAATCACATGGGACTTAAGCTTTAATCATGCTATTGTTATTTTTATTTCTTTTTAATAATGAAATTTAGGAGAAAGTAAATATGCAAAATTTTTAATGCAAGAATTAAATTACCGATAACTACCGAGTTACCTCCCGGCGAAGGTTCGGGGTTTTTGAGTCCGCCAATCCGGACTTCTCCAGTTGAATTATTCTTCATGATTCATCTCTAGTGTCGGAGATGTTGTTGCATCTTGTTCTTCATGATGCTTCAATGTTTGGCATTGCTCCAGTCTTGGCTTGAATGCGAATCGCTCTTCTTGCCCATTGATGGTGAATGTGATCTCTCCAGCTCCGACGTTGATGGTTGCATTTGCTGTGTTTAGGAATGGTCGCTCAAGGATGAGGGGTATCTTCCTCTCTTCCTGTATGTCAAGTACTACAAAATCTACAAGAATAAAAATGTTACGGATTTTTACCGAATATTTTCTGCGATTCCTGCGGGATAGCGAACCGATTGGTCAGCTAATTGCAAACACATCGTGGTTGGTGTGAGCGTAGAATAGTTGAGTTTATCGAAGACGGTCTTGGGCATGATGCTGACACTTGTTCCAAGGTCACATAAAGCATTCTCGAACATCTGGTCTCCTATTGAACAATCAATAGTGGGACACCCTGGATCCTTCTTCTTAGTAGGAGAAGAACTCAGAATTGCCTCACTACACTCCTCCGTTAGCTTGATAACTTCAGTAGAAGGTAGTGGTCCTTTGTTGTTGAGGATGGTTCGAAGATACTTCGCATATGTAGGTACCTGCATAGCATCTAACAACAGAATATTGACATATGACTTCTGAATTACCTCTACGAACTTACCAAATTGATCATCTGTTTTAGCTCTTCTTCTTCTGCGTGGAAACGGTAGGAGGGTTTATCATGAAAATCTTGAGTTAATTCTTGATCTTGTAGTTCAACTGGTGGTGAAGGTGGTATAACTTCTTCTTCTCTGTTGTCCTTTTCAATCTCTTCTTCTACCTGCACTAAATGTGATGGTCTACGTGTCCCTTTTGGATAAGGTGGATCACGTGTAGACTTATCTCCTCTAGTAGATATTCCTTTTATTTGTTCATGGTTAGTGGTAAACAAAGTAGAAGATAATTGTGCAATTTATAATTCTATCTTTTTATTAAATAATGTTTGATTTTCAACACAGAAGAGAAATTATCCAACTTAGAATTAATTCCTTCTAAAATTTTATCATTAAAAGCAAGCTTCTTATAAATACTTTCATTAATTCTAGTTTGTTCTAATATTAATTCTCTCAAGGGTGGTTGTCTATAATTTGAAAAATTAGTATTGCCTTGGTACTTACCTTGACTGGTTGGCCGAGGTTGATTCCATCCTTGCTTCTGAGAAGTAGACTTGATGACTGTACTAATATCTTCTAGGGGATTTGCAAACTCAATTCATAAAGAGCCTTCTTTTTTATTCTGGAAATTGAATGCATCTTGAATAGCTTGACGATTTCTTTTATGATTGGCTCTTTGCTCTAACCAGTTAAACAGTACATCCATCTTGGTTGATAGTGCACACACTTTCTCTGGAACTTTTTCACTCTTATGGCATGTCTGAATGTTGTTTGTCCAATTCTGATTTTCTGCTATCCTTGCCATAATATCTTCAGCTCTTCTAGGGGTGAGTGACATAAATGATCCTTCAGCAGTGGCATCTAGTTGCTAACGTGACCTTTGAGTTAGTCCGTGATAAAATGTTTGCATGAGCAACCACTTTTCCATACTATGATGGGGACAATCTGACATGTAATTTTGAAAACGTTCCCAGGCTTCTGGAATAGATTCACCTTTCTGCAGACAAAATTCTAAAATCTTTCCTCGTAGAGCATTGGTTTTGCCTACTGGGAAAAACTTTTCTAGGAAAGGTTTTGAACATTCTACCCATATCTTGACTCGATCTTTATTCTGATAAAACCACTGCTTCGTCTTTCCCTCCAATGAGAACGGAAACAAACGAAGTAGCACGACATCTTAAGGAATGTCTTTGATGTTGATGGTGTTGCCAATCTCCAGGAAATTCTGCAGATGGACACTTGCATCTTTATCTTTCTTTCCACTAAATGTGATAGCTTGCACCATTTTGATGAGGCTTGGCTTGATCTCGTAATCATGATCTCCAATGTTGAAAGTTGGCCCAACACGAATATTCTCAGTGCTTGGGGCAGAGAATTCACGTAAAATCTTCTCAACCATGGCTTCACAAAATAATGTAAGACCCTTCTTCCTATGGTTGTTCCTGATTGATAAGAGTTAAAGTACTACAACCAATCCTGCACTTACCATATTTGAGATATTTAAATATAAACAAAACACGGGTAAGTCTGCAAAAGCAAAAGGTTATAGTTATCTATAAGTATTTATGTCTATAGTTATTTTTATGTTTTTCTATAATATTATCTACGAAGAACTCCCCTATATGAATTTCTAGAACAAATATCCTGGTGAATAAAATCAACGAACTCAATAAATTCTCCTAATGAATACAATTGCCATCCCCGGCAACGGCGTCAGAGATGCTTGTTGGTTTTTTTAGCATCACTTCAATGTTAAGTTGTCATCCCTAACACGATGCCAAAAACCAAAGGTAAAATAATCTTCACTTAGCTCCTAAAAATAATACTATAGAATATATCCGCAAGCGCACAGATAATTCTCATATTGTAGCACTTCACCCGGTAAGTATTCCGAGTATCATTGATTTGTTTTATGCCAAAAGGATAAAGGGGCATTCTACTCATTAGGATAATCTACTATAATGATTGGAAAGATAAATGTGCAGACATATGATAACCCATAACTGTAGTGCTTTAGCGATAAATAAGTCAATGATAAATGGTAAATGATAACTGAGTAAATAAAGTAAATGGTATTCCAGAGATAGAATATAGAGACTCACTAATGTAGTAAGACAATATCGAGATTCGGCTAAAGTAAAGGAAACCTATGTAATTACTAAATACAAAGTCTACAGCCTACGCCACATTACACATTTTCATCTATAGCATAATCAACTCAGAAAACATCATAAGGAGCATCATCTAATGAGAATATTAAGACACAAGGGTCACCTCCTTCGCGACCGCGCTCTGCTCGTCCTACGTACGGGGGGTGGACTACAGAGGAACCAACGCAGCTGTCACCTACGCGGACTACCACATGACCCGGCACGTCAGAGTGCCTCCGTAGGTACACAATATATCCAGACACCACGTCTACATAATGTATACCACCTAACTCACTCGAGTACTGAATTAGGCGCTTTACGATCATACGACAATAATCATCACCAATCATAACTATATCGAATATGCAACTAGAATAAACTAAGAACTGAATAAGTAGCAATATATTAAAATAAAGCAAAGTCATAATGAGATACAAGATAACATTACCGATCTCCAGACGAACAGATCTGGAATCCCGAGCGTAGCGCCCTACTCTACTTGAACCTTGCTAGACGCCTAAACTATGAACTTGAAGAACTAGAGCCCTATTTCTAATCTCTGAAACATTAACTTCTGTCTACTCTTGACAAATGAAGCAGAAGGAATGAATTGGTGCTCTAGGAGGGAGGTCTGCCCCTCTATTTATAGCCCGATGGGATGAACGTGCGCCGTGGGATCAAACCGACTTAAACAAAGGGCTGAGATGACTCCTGAGAGGCGGTAGAGGAAGACTCCAGAAGGCGGTGGTGAAACCCTAGGAGGGCATCGCCCGGCCCCCCCTTAGGGCCGGCCGGCCCCACCTGGCCAGGTGTGGGCCTCCGCTTGCTTCGGGTGTGTTCTACACTCTTCCAGGGTCTTCGTGTTGATGTTTCCTTGGTGGTTAAGTTTTGTGGTAATTAAGCACTTTAATCCTTCTTTTAACCCTTTCTGGAATAATCCCTAGAAAATACACAATTCACCAAACTCGTGGAATTTGTCAGTAATAACTCCTATGCTTCTATTATTGTCCTTCCCTAGGCATTAGTTGACGGTATAAAATTGGTACTTAACGACCGTCAACACGAAGCAAATGGGAAGGACCATTTACGGTTGTAAATTCATCGCCACATGGAGCGGTAACTCTACAAACACACGAAGGTACGTTATGCAAGGTAAATGGTCACCAACTTAAATTATTTTTATAACAATTTAATTCAGAGGTTGTTGACGGGCTGGACTTTATCCAATTACCAACTTATTAGTCCCGTCATCGTTCGTTACGAAAAACTATCGCGCATCGCAACCAACAGGAAGTAGTTAGAGTCTAGAGACACCACGAGCACGGCCAACCCGAGAGGCCGCCATGTGGGGCCGGCCGGCGCCCTAGTGGAGCCGGAGGGTGCCCTCCTGCACCCTCTCGTCCCGTCTCTCATTTCCTTATCCTTCTGCACCCTTCCTAAGCACATTCCCGTAGGATCCCGTCGAGTGCGGATATTCTTTCGTACGAACCCTGTAGAGCCTAGATTTGACCTCATCCTGTCTCCTATAAACCCATATAAATACACACCTATACCTTCCTCAATTGTATCCCATCAATAGCCTCCTCTCTCCTCCAGAGAAACTCTCTAGTTTAGATCTAGCAGCAATGGCAGACGAAGCGGTCATCGGCGCTGACTTCGACATGATCCCAAACGACGACTCGAAGGCCATCGTCCTCGCGCAGCTGAAGCCTCTCGCCATCATGCCACCGAAGCACATCGCTACGGTGCCTCAGCAATACGAGCAAGTCTACTACGCACAAGCTCAGCCTGCTCTGCCATCACCACCCGCAAGACTGTTGCTAGAAGACGGTACTAAGGGAAAGCAGATCGCTATTCCCCGAGGGACCCCGCTTCTTCCACCTAGGGACAATGAACAACTCCTATTGGTCAAGACCGACAAGAACGGAACACTGTTATGTGCGAAATACACCACTGCTCGCCCTGCCATCAGTGGAGTTCGTGCACGTCCAGGCCACGTCTGCTATACCGATTTCATACCACCTCCGCCCAAGAGACAGAGGGCTGTATCAGCATTAGCACTAGAGAAAGGTCCTAAACATCCCCCGCTCTCTCTACGGATTCTCAGTGAGAGGATTGAAGGCCTCTCTAAATCCATTAAAGGCTTAGAGAAGACTGATGATATGAGGACTAAGATTATGGGCGACATGACTAAACAGATAGGAACCAATGTCAAGTTAATCTGCAGTCTCAAGCGCGACAAAGATAAGCTTGAAGAAGAGATTGAGAAGCTTAAGAAAGAGATCATGGATCTCACAAAGAAAGGGCAGCCTTAAGTTGCCCTAATTATCTATGTAATAAGGCACAAGTGTGTTAGGTTCAATTATATTATTAAGTCTTTTGGGTCATATATTTTATTAAGACAAAGCCTAATGAGCTAGGACAGTCATTAGCTCAGTCTGTTATCAAGTTATCTACTATTACTAATGAATAAAGTGCCTTATCTTTTATTAATATTAATGTTTTAGTATTTCTTTATCTATTCTACTCTCTATTTTTGGTACGCATGTTGTCTCCACATGTTGCGCAGAAAAGTATACAGAAAAACAAGTGTGGGGGAGGCACATCGTGACCACGGAAATCAATTCGCTCAGGAAATCATGTAATTCGAAAACAATCGAACCAGGACCACGCACAGCGAAGTGGGCCCCGAGGGGCCACAGAGGCACACCGCCCGGCGCCCTACCTGGGCAGGCCAGCGCCTCCCTCCCTCCTCTGCGTCCTCGCCTCGGCCACGGTCAGGTTTGAGCTCAATATAGTATAATTGCATATGTTTCGATTCCCGTTTTGATCCGAATTAAAATTCACATGTTAAATCACTTTTAAAAAGAGGAAAAGACTGTTTAATTCATGACTTAAGAATAAATTGTATAACACTTTTCTGGGAGTCATTTCACTGTTATAAACTATCTATAGGGACCCCATGATTGCTTAAGTTGTTGTGAAATATGAGATAGTAGAATAATGAGAACTCAATCCCTGATGTTTTGTCTTTGGAGATTTTATTTCAAAAATTTAAAATAATTAGCTATACCTCTCCTTTGTGGTAAAGATAATGTCCTACCAGAGCCATATATCGGATAGAAACTTTTTACATATAGTACTTGTCTTTGTGTAGAGTTGGGTCAACCTTTGTAACCCGTTGAAGAAATTTGTCATATTTTCGAATCAGGTGTCACTTCCACATAAGCATTACTCTAATTCGGAGTAATAGCAAAATTATTCTACTAAAAATGTTTCTCTCCTATACTGCGAGAAAACACCAAAAATAATCATATAGGATAGCCACCAAATAAATGCTCCATGTTTCGTTAAAATCTCTCGGTTACTAAATCCGAAAGAGGTATGGGCTATGCAAAAGAAAAAGGGATTATAAAAAATGGACAAGTGTCCAAAGAAATTAAAACAATGGGTACTTAGATGCTCGCCTCCCTGAAAAAAAGGGGAGAAGAAGAAGAAAGAAGATAAAAGATAGCTCATATTCTCTGGATAAACTCAATTGTTTAAAGAGAGATTTATTTTCTCAAAGAGCAAGGTAGAATTAGGTTCCACCATATTACACCAAATAAAGCTTGATTCGATTATATGCCTCATTTCTATGTGGATTCATTGTTTGACTTTACAATAAATGCAATGCAAGTATGTTTTCACATTTATACCTACCTGAGATCCACATAAGCTTTTTAGAAATAGGATAAAGAAGGCAATATCATTAATGCCTTGGTAAGGATACACAAATACCAGATATATCAGTGATTCGAGAGTGCTACAAAAGGAGGAGGTAAAGCTAAGCTTTATTTGCAAAATTAACTTACCCTCCAATTGACTTAACTAAAGGAAGAGAGTGATCTATTTCAAGCTGTTCTGTTCTCCAACTACTCAAAGATTCATGGTAGATACTTTGAATTCCGTAGTACATGTATGACTAGACTAGTTTTACGTAATATATTCTCAAGTTATGTTTTAAATATTCCATTCTCTCTAAACTTTTATATCTTAAAACCAACCTTTTCCTCGTTGACACTTGTTAACGTCTAATTTTTATTATCAACTATCCTTGCATTATACATGAATATCTATTAGAACAGGGTTATTACTAATAATTTTAATGAGTTTTGCTGAATTGTATATTTTTTAGGGAATTATTCAGAAAAGCTTAAAAGAGGGATTAAAGTGCTTAATTATCACGAAACTTGAACGCGAAGGCAACATACGTTATCGGCAAGGTAGAAGAATCTAGAGGATACCCAAAGCAACCGGGCCCCCACCACCTGACAGGTGGGGCCGGCCGGCGCCAAGAAGGGCCGGGCAGTGCCCCCCTAGGGTTTCTGGCCGCCGTCTTCTGGAGTCTTCCACAATCGCCTATGAGGAGTCATCTTAGCCCTACGTTAAGTCAGTTTGATCCGACGGTACACATTCATCCCACCGGGCTATAAATAAAGGGCCAGACTCCCCGTGGAGGAGGCCAGATCAAGAGCTGAAGAGCCTGAAGCATTAGATAGATATCCATTAGATCTAGGCTAGCAATCAAGAGAGAGATTAGAGAGATAGAGTAGAGGAGTAGAGATTCGGAGGAGTCCCGGCCTGTCAGAGCTTCTTCGTAGCTATATTCATCTGGATTCAGCTCCCTCGCCCGGAGCTGCATTCTGAGGTACTTTTGTATTCAACATTCTAATTCGAGTAAGCAGTTGTTCTTATTTGTTCTTAAGTTTGCAACTCATATTGAGTGCTTTGTTCTTGGTAGCTCCTAGATTGAAGTAGTAGTTTGTAGTGTAGACGTGGTGTCCAGGCTATGATTACTTGTGAATGTCCCCTGATTGGCCGGATAGTCGTAGGTCGCGTAGGTGACAGCTACGTTGATTCCTCTGTAGTCCACTTCCCATTGATAGGATCGATAGGTGTATAAGTACTTAGTAGGAGAGAACTCTGATTTCTGCTCTTATTCAGGTTACTACCCAGTTATAATGGTATTATTCAAAACTTACTGGTTGTTGGAACTAGATAGTCACTAGCTATTTCCTTATTCTCAATATTCTCCGGATTGATTGTGCCATTGGGTTAAGAATCAATAAACTTAGTCAGTATCACCTACTGTTCCTTTGGGTTTGATATTAAACCGGGATAGTCTGGTGAAGTGCTACATCGGTATTATATCTGTGCGCTTGCGGATAATTTAATAATGATAATATTTAATAAGAGTACAGTTAAGTTATACCAACAGGGGTTGAAGATCTTGTGTGTGACAATGTTAGAGAGACCAAATGATTCACAAGTTTTCTCTTGTGAGCAAGGATTTGATGAGGTGCTCATGAAATAACTTTCATGCTCACTGATGTGATCATCTATCTTAATCTCCAAGGGTATGTCTATAGGCAAAAGCATTGTCTCTGTCATTCCATGCCTAAGACAGTCATTGGACATTTCGTTGTCCAAGATCTCCTTTGGATAGATGTCTCTTAGGTTGATCTCGCCCTGGGCCTCCATACTTGGATGAGCTATAAGTTCATCATTTGGATTTGAACCAAGTATGGATGCCATCCATAAGGCTTCATATCTGTCCATCCATTCAACACATTCCTGCCATTGTTGTAGCTTTTCTTGATCTTCCTTGTGGCCTTGATGACTCCTTTGCTTTGGATGTCTGAGTGGGTTTCTAGGATTATCATGAGTCTTAGGAGAAAGAGCACAAGAGGGATCATTGGGATCAAGGATGGGTTCACAAATGGGTTCAGATAACTCATCTACTGTGGGCATAGAAGGGGAGAAGATAGGATTGGCTTCTAATTGGCTTGGCTCTCCTTCTATGGAATCATTAGACATACCATCCTCGATTTCTTCCCAAAGTTCTATGTAAGGACGCTTTCTAAGAGACTCTTCCATAATAGGATTTGAAATATGATCACTTGGAAGTCTCTTATGCGGACGAGAGTTATTTGCTCTCCTAGAATCAATGAGGTTGCCCTCGAATTCAAAAGGATCCTCCAATGGAATTCCTTTCTCACTTGGGGAATTTTGTGGTATCGATGATTTGGGATAGATAGCCAAATCTTGGGATTGGAATGGTTGTGATTTGGCTATCGGAACTTCCTCTCTTTGATCAGTAGATAATTCCTCCTTCTTCTCGGGGAGTGTAGGACGAATGCTAGAGCAATAGGTCACTCCAGTAAATCTATTAAGCATAGACCTTGCTTCAATAGCAGTCAAATGGAAAAATGATCCTCCAGAGCAACAATTAAGGTCTTGCTTATCATCCTTGCTAAGACCAATGTAAAAATGTTGAAGAAATATATGGTCTTCAAGAGCAAGGTCTAGGCCAGTGAGGATAAGATCATTGAAACGCTATCAGGATTCAACAAGAGATTCATCGTTGCCTTGTTTGAAGGATAAAATGTCCTTTCGAAGGATGACTACCATAGAGATGAGAAAGTATTTTGAATAAAATTTAGAGCAAAGTGTTTCCCAATCTCCCTGCATACTACCTATGGTCTGGTTGTACCAATGTCTAGCTTTTCCAATCAAAGAGAATGGAAAGAGCTTCCATTGTAAAGCTTCGTCTGGCATGACAGCAATGTGCAGGCATGCACAGATGCGGTAGAACTCTCGTAGGTGTGAGTATGGGTTTTCATCACCTTCTCTCGAGAAGGGTTGTTTTTGGATAAAATCTATGAAACACGGGCTCAGCTCATAGCTAGGTGCTAGGATAGGCTTTGAAGATTCTGGTGGCATGAAGCTAGAGCTCGTGGGTTTAGCATATTGATAGATAGAAATGAAATCCATACTAAAGATAAAAGATAAAAATAAAAGGGTTAAGCTAGACTTTAGCTAATTTAGCAACCGTTTCCCCGGCAACGGCGTCAGAAAGTTTGTTGGTATTTTTAAGTGCACACAGATAAATCCACAAGCATACGGATACCATTGTATCTTTCACCCAGAGGGTTTTAAATATCGTATCCACAGGGAAACGGGCTTGGTTAACTATGATCTAACTTAACCAGGGGTAGTTAATAAGTAAAGGTAAAACTAGGCTAAAAGGTGGTAGTCAATGATGGGTGTAGTGATGCAATTAAAGATGGTGGTGTCGCAACTAAGGTTATGGCTGTAAAGTAATCAAGGGTGTTGATAATATGGTTATGGCGATTTAGGTTGTAGATAATATGAGTTTAGAGAGGATAACTAGGGGTTTCTACTTCTGACTTGGGTAGGCTTATGTCTTCTACTGTCTATCTGGGGAAATCATTATAGGGAAAGATATCAATAGAGGATGTTTCCCTTAGCAAAGCTATCCTACTATTCCTTCTGACGGGAGGTGGACTGTGTAAGACTCAACAAGGCTAGGTCACCCTCGCGATCTACCACCGATCTGGCCAAACAGGACGCATTTACGAGTAACTATAGTCTAGGCACCACGCCTACACTACAAATTACTACTCTATTCCCCCTAGGAGCAGGAATAAAGCACTCAAAAGAGAGACATAAACCAGATAAACAAATATGAACATAGACTTACGTGAATCAGAAGTTGGTTGCCTGAGACATCTCAAGAGCTAGCTCAAGTAGAGCTAGATCCTACCAAAGTACAAGCCGTAGAGGGATCACAGACAGGCCGGCAACTCCTCCTAACTCTTGCCTCGCTCTCCATCTCTCTACTATCTAGTCCCTAGATCCTAATGAGAATTTATCCTTTCATGGGACACCTCTCGATTAGGGTTTACATGTATTGATATGAATTGGTATAAAAGCCTAGGGGTTTGGGGGTCTATATATAGGCCGGTGGGATGAATCGTAGCCCGGGCGGTGGAGATTGCGTGAAAAATCGGGATGTGGGTCCACGTCGAAGCGAAGGCGGTTTTGTGTCTCTGACAGGTCGGTAGACCTAGGGGCCAGGTCGGCCGATCCACTTCGGAGTCCAAACGGGTCCCGTCTTCTCTGGTGAGTCTCTGGTGTCTTCTAGATTCTTCTTGATTTCCTTCCGTGGTGGAATTCGATGTTTTAGTCCGACATGTGGGTCTATTTTGGTTCTTTTCCTGATAACACCCTGCAAAACACTGATTCACCAAAACTCGTGGAATTCTATAAGTTCAACCCCTAAACCTATGTTGGTGTTTGCTTTTATACCCTTTTCATGTTTAGTTGATGGGTAAAATCATACAATAACTACCGTCAACAAGCTCCCCCAAGCTTAACCTTTGCTAGTCCCTTAGCAAAGTCAAACTTAGCAATGGATATAGGAGTTCATTAGAATTTTTAAATATAGTAGCAACTCCTTAAAAGCACACCTATATTCAAACAAGAGTTCTCCTCGGGATTAGAGCAAACTATTCTGACTTTCAAACTTACCTTTATTACCTTCAACCATGGAGCTTATAGCCTTCTCTTGGGTCTTGGGTGATTGAAAGACAGAATGTTTAAGTCAAGCACTACCACTCAAGCTCTTTTGCTCAACTCTTATCCTAAAGGTTTTTGCAAGTTTTTAAAGTAAAGCTCAGAGATTCCTTTGTATGACCCTCTCAAGTCTCTCAATATGTGATATTTGTGGATCCTCACCAAGGCAGTAGTGATGTGTGCCTTCTCTCTCTCTCACCCTATCACTAATGGCTTATATGGAGCTTATGGGTAAGGAGACAGCTCATACATACTTGTAGTGCATATATTGTAAAGTCAAATAATGGATCTAGAGAAAACGAGTCATACAATCAAATCAAGATGTGCATGTGTGTGGATATGTGGTGGTAGGTGTATATATGGTGGCTAACCTAATTCTACTTTTGCTCCTTGAAGAAATTTCTCTCTTTTTCAAAACTTGGGAATTATGCTGCAGGACAACATGAGCTATCTTTCTCTTCTCTTTCTTCTTTTTTCTTTCTTTCTCTCTTTTTATCATGTTATTTTTGTCTCCATTGGTTCATTGGTTTTCTTGGTGATTCATATTGGTATTGATATTCATCTCTTGCCCGGCATCGGTACAACGTTCTATTACTGTTGTATTTACATTTGTTACATTCTAGTGTAGTGGTAGTTCTGTAGTTGCTAGTAGCTAGTTTAGTTCTCTTACAAGCTCACTAGTTTTGTTTAGAGACATAGCCTTTGTGTGACATAGAGACTGTCATTGAATAGAATTACTGGTATGTGGCTTGCACTACAATCATTAAAGCTAGAAAAAGATTGCTTTACGCCATTTGTTATACTAACCACATTATTCTAATGATTTATAGAAATTTTATTTAGATTATTCATCTTCTAGCCATTTAAGACCTTCAACCTCGCTCCGTCTTTCCTCACCCACGCCCATGTGAACCCCAATGTGCGCACGCAGGGCCGCCCAACCACATCCCTTGCAAGAGCCACCTGATCACCGCCATGGCTCCTCTCACTTTGGTGCCTGACCCTAAGAAGAATGTACTCCCTTTGTCCCTTATTATTAGTTATTTTTAGTTATCGTGTTACGAGTTTGACTAGATTTATAAAAAATATGTGCAACATTTATATATTTAAATAAATTTATTAAAAAAATAGATTAAAAGCTTTATCTAATGATATCAATTACGTATCATAAATATTAATATTATTTTATATAAAATTAATTAAAGTTATTTCTCAGAAAGCGAGAATGGTAAATATTCAGGAACGAAGGAACTAGGAAAGATTATAATATGTGGTGCGAACGGCCAGGGAATCAAATACAGTTAATAGAGATTCCAGGAATTGAGACTCAGGGATCACTGTATTACTAACCAACATTGATAATTATCAATCACTGCCGTTTTTCTTTAATTCAGTAGTAATGGATCTGTTGCATACGATCCGGCAATAATACACCTATCACTGTCGTCTCGGCGATGATTACCTATTTTGACCCAGTGAACAGTAATCTAGCTAGTATAGCATAGAATTTTTTTTTTTTCAAATGCCTACGGCTCTGTTCGCTGAACCTGAAAACCGCTGAAAATAAACGCTGATACTGATTTTTTATGAGAAAAAAATACTGTAGGAAGACCGAAAAGCGAACACAGCCGTCGACACTACTATTGTGTTGTCATAGTACTAGTACCATGCAAGATCCTTGTCTTCTTTTGGAGGATCCCCAGCTTTTGCATCCACGCTGCTACGTACCGATGTAGTCCTATCCTATACTATACCTGCAATATGGCGTTTGTCCAGCGGACAGCTAGAAATGGGCCGGAACAATCAGGTGTGGCGTCGCGTCTTGTTTGGGAGCTCGATGGGTCCATGGGGACAGAGATGGGCGGTATATCCAATTATCCATGATTATCCATGAGGTCGATTTGAATGAACGATGTGATATGACACGCGCGATGAAATCATGCATGGTTGGCCTATATATTTTTATAATGAGTACTGATGAACACAACACGCGGTGACGTGGATCCGACCCTCACGTAACACCGAGGGATGGCCAAAACTCAAAAGCTATAGTTTTTGTCCAACCTGTGCATGCCCACCCATGTAGGACAGGAGAACTACTGTACAAGCACCTTCTACAACTGCACAACGCTTGGATTAATTTGGCCACGTCTATTTAGTATCAGCTACCCAAATTCCCCGAACTAAAATTTTTTATGTGTATTTGGATGAAAAGCTATAGTTTTTGTCCAACCTGTGCATGCCCACCCATGTAGGATAGGAGAACTACTGTACAAGCACCTTCTACAACTGCACAACGCTTGCATTAATTTGGCCACGTCTATTTAGTATCAGCTACCCAAATTCCCCGAACTAAAATTTTTTATGTGTATTTGGATGTAATAATATACTCCCTCCGTATAAAAAAAAGATGACATTTTAGAAAAGGTCTCGGTCAAACATTAGGAATTAATATAAATCATGAATAACTTTTAAATTATTGAGTTTGGAAATATGGAAACTATATATAAATAGATTTGTCTTCGAATATACTTCCACAAAAGTATGCATATATCATTTTTCAATAAGTATTTTTATAGAAATATGAAGTCAAAGTCATGATTTATAGACCGTGTCATTGTCCTAAACATCATCTACTTCCGATACAGCGGGAGTATATATCTACATAATCCAACTTTACAAGACTAAGTTGTACCTCAAAAAATTGGCGCAGGTGAGCAAGATACATGAGTGCAGTCTAATCTTTAATTAAGTATTACTACAAGAACGCTCCGCGCATTGCTGCGAGAATCGTAAGTAAAATTATACCATTTTGTATTTATTAATACGAGTGAATAAATACCATATTACATTTAGTGGATGATTTTTAGTATTCTGATATAGACAACTAAATATGTTATTCTATAGTAAAGAATGTGGTTTGCTAATATGAATAGTTTAAATAAAGACATAAAGGTATGTGTTAGTGGATGCCGCAGTGAACATTTTGCATGGCGAGACAGTTGCATGTGCTAGCAGTTGGATACTTGGATGTTCCAGTGAATGCTAATATGGACACTTTGCATGTTAAGATAAACTGCTAGCTAGTGGGGCTTGAAAATGTAAGATATATACGTGTCTTTTTTCTTTTATAATGTTGTGTGCATTTCAAGGTCTTTGTATCATCTTGATGTAATGACCTTGAAATTAATAAAGTTTTTTTTATTGAAATAATATATATAGTAAAAAAATATGTGGTACATAAGAAACTAAAATGACTTACGTTCCAAAACAGGGAGAATACTGTTGTATATTGGTATGCATAAATCTTTTTAAAATTCTTAATTGATTGAGATAAATCCTGATTTTTTTTTCACTTTTACATCTATGCCCTTGCAGCTCGTAGAAAGAAAAAGGCATTACTCTCTTCCTGTACCAAAAAAAAAATCCAATTATAAACATGAGCCTAGACAAACTTGTTCAGAATTAGATTTTATAATCCCTTCACCGAAAAGAGAGTGTGTTGACATCTACTAACGTCGCCAAATATAACTTTATAACCTTTAACACTAGAGATGAGATTAGAAGATGTATGGTAATTAATTAACTGATCATTAGCAACTAGCCACTTATCTATTACCAGCATTCTTTAGCATGAACTGGGTTGTCATTCCTAATTATATATGCTAAGAATAAATAAAGGTTTTATATATTATTCCATGTGACTAGGTAGAAATATAAATAAATATAAACTAAGAATAATTCTGCAAACGGATACATAATTATATCATTGTAACATTTTACCTAGGAGTTCTACCAGGTTGTCGATTTATATTTATACCACTGGGAAGGACTTGGATAAACTACAATCTATTATATTGATAACAACTATATACAAAGAATAAGTGAAATTACCAATGTCATATACTCTACTCATAACAGGTAGGGGTCACAAGATAATAAACATAAATAGGGTGATAAGTATGATCAAGCATCATTAATAAAGATAAATATCAGAACACTTTTTAGTCATAGTAATAGTTAGCCAATAAATAAACTAAGGAATTAATATCTAAGATAATTTTATAACTACATCAATGAATAACTTTAACTAGTGCAACTATATCTAGCAATCATTGTCAGATTAGTCCTATATCATGATCACATGCAAAGGGCATCATCTAGAAAAGGCGTGAAACAGAGTCATCACCCAACTTCGCGACCATGCCTGCTTGCCTACATACGGGAGGTGGACTACAGAGAAATCAACGTAGCTGTCATCTATGTGAATTACCACACGACCCGGCATATCAGGGTGCACTCGCAGATAAACGAAATATCTAGACACTACGTCTACACATTGTTCATCATCTACCCAACGATCGTTTGGATAAACGCTATACGAGCAATTATATGAATTTAATAAGATCAAACCAACTATACTAGACATATAATTAAAGTAGACAAAAACTAATATAATCAAGAACATATGAACTATTAAGAACAATGTTTCCCTAATCATAATGAAGAATACAATAATAGAGAAAGAACCAGAATTATATCAAACTCTGCGCTCCAGAAGGATGCCAGGGCTCCAGATCCCGCCGAAGAACTAGATCTCCTCTACTCTCTAATCTAACTAGGCTAGAACTATGAACTAGAAGACTCTTGATGAATTAGTAGCCTCTTGATGGCTTGAAGACTTGATGTCTTCGATGAATGATTGATTGATGCCTCCAGGGGGCCTGTCTCTTTAATTATAGCCTGGTAGGATGAACGTGCACCGTAGGATCAAACCGACTTAAACATAGGGCCAAGATGACTTCTAAAAGATGGCAGAAGAAGACTCCAGAAGGCGGGGCCGAACCCTAGACGGGGGCGTCGGCCAGCCCCACCCTGGCAGGGTGCGGGCCCCGGTCGCTTTGGGTGTGTTGCAGAGGCTTCTAGTATTCCGATGATGATGTTTCCTTCACGGTTACGTTTCGTGATAGTTATGCACTTTAATCTCTCTTTTATGCTTTTCTGGAATAACCTCTGGAAAATACAGAACATGCAAAACTCGTGGAAATTGTCAGTTAAAACCTAGACTAGTATGTTTTCATGTATTCCTTTTGTGTGTAAAGTTCTAATAAAAGTTGACGTTATCGACCGTCAACAGAGTGTAATTCTCATTTTTTTAAGATTCAAATGTCTTATTTTTTTTGTGTGGGAAAACGTCTTAAATTTAACCAAATTCATATAAAATATACTGACACTTATGAAACCAAATAAGTATTATTGTATTCATTATGAAATATATATTTTTATAGTAAAGCTACTTATGGACATAAATGCATATAAATTTGGTCATAAATTGAAAACTTTGACTTATCCAAAACCTAGAACTGTATTGTTTTTCTTACGGACAAAGTACTTAAAGTTGCATATTTTTTTGAGGATGGAGAGTGTAGATTAATACTTCTTCTTTCCACAAAAAGATATATTTTTTTTTACTTTTGGAGGAGTCAATCAATTAAAAGTTTGACCAAAACGTACTATATAAAAAATAATAAACATTTATGATACAGGAAACAAGCACCACTAAATTATTTAATTATAAATACATTTTCTAGTAAACCTAGTTGAAATATAAATATTAATATTATTCACTATAAATTTGGTTAAAATTAAATAAATTTGACTTGACCAAATCCTAGAATTGCCTTCTTTTGTGGACCGTTTGTGGATCAGAGGTCCTGTTTATCGCCCCCCATCTCAAATCGTACACACCAGTAGTGCATAGCAGATAACCTAACCAAACATGCCCAGGTGTGCTATGGGATTATCGGCCTACTCCCTTCATCCTAATAGTAACCTTATAGACTTGAAATTTTGTATTAAAATAATTATCGTTCTCACTTCGGAATTTATCTTTCTATTCTTCCAATACACTTTTTTCCTAGTCATTTCGTCTCTACTTTTGGAGAGGTATTTTGGTCTTTTATCTTTTGTATTATTTGATCTTCGTGAGAGAGTAGAATATTGTGTACCACAGGATGGTTTATCAGATGCCTGTAGATAGAGATGAAAACAGAACAGATACGAATGGATATCACTGATATTATATTTGTTTTTATATTTCTGGTCGAATACGGATAGTGTCAGCCATGCCGGATAGGATACGACTGGATGTCGACATCATAAATATACGATTTGAGTATTCGGATATGAATACGGTATCGGATCTTGAATATCCGGACATGGATACGGATAGACCTAAACACCTCTAAACGGATTCGGTCGAACGGAGAGTCGGACAAATATCCGTACCATTTTCATCCCTACCTGTAGAGGAGTAAGTTAGGCTGTCATTAAAAAACTCGATCTGCAATGGATAAACAGACTCTAGGTATATTTTGACTTTGAAGATCTTCTCATGCGGATTAAAACCTCTCAACCCCTGCTCTAATCATACATAGCGCCACAACAGCACCATACCCCCCTTCTTTATCAATCAACACTTATTTCTAGCCACGAAATAATATTTTTCTCTTAGAATATATCAGCATCAGCTAAAATTAGCGCTTTTTTTAAAGGCCAAACGAACAGGGGCCCGTATTTTGAATGTGGTGCAGAGAGAATTTTTTTTACCTCCCTTGAGATAAATCCTGAAAAGACAACGTGCAGGTGCGCCACACCAGAGCTTGAACCCGCGTGACACCTGTGATTGCAAAATTCAGGTGGACAGTTTTTATGTTAACTAGTGGCACATTCACTGGTACAGATCATTTCCCTTGACACCGACCTTTTATTTTTAGGGGCAGTTGTTCATGACATTGGCTAGTAGAAATTAAATAGTTACAAACTGCCACTAAAAATATATTTCTACTAGCGGTTTTCTTTACAAACCACCAGTAAAAAAATATATTTCTACTAGCGGTTTTCTTTACAAACCGACTGTAAAAACCATTTTACTGACGATTTGTTAAGAGAACTGCCAGTTGAAATCAGTTTCTACTGGCGGTTTTCTTAAGAAACTGTCACTACAAATAATCTAAAATTAACTTTTTAAGTTTTTCAAATGATCTCATATGAAAAACTATAAAAATAAAAGTTGTAAATCACGAAAATTAATAAAATTTTATAGTTGACAACCTTTTTATTTGAAAACATCTTGGCAACAAAAAATATGTTTGAACTTATTAAATATGAAAAATAAAATTTCATAAGCGACCTCGAACGGAGAAACAACTAAAATAAAAGCTATAAATCTTAAAAAGTTATTCAACTTTGTAGTTGACTGCACCGTGGGGTTTTTTCCCCCACGGTCTTTGCGTAAAAAAAACTTTGCAGTTGCTAACTTTTTCATTTGAAATTTCATTTAGTCCCTCAAACAGTCAATTTTTCATCGGTTCGTTATAATAGTGGGGAATTTAGACACAAGTTTATGATGGTTGGAGTGGTTAGAGAGGGTAACACGCGAAACTGATGTCGCGGGTTCGAACCTCCGTAGCCACGAAGCGCATGATCTTCACGCCAAAAATGTTGCGACCCACAGTGGGCCTCTCTTAGGATTTAAATATTTTTTCTGCTATCTTTAAATCCCCGTCTTTTTTGTTTTTTAGCCCTTTTTTCAAAAGATTCTCACAAATAAGCCTTCGACGATAAAATTTCAAAAAATGAACCCCAAGCTCGGTGCCATCGTCATGGGCGCCGAGGTTCAACGTGTCGACGCTAATATTGTTGGCGTCGAGATTGGGGCGCATGACGCAAACGTAGAGCTGACGTGGCACTGAGCTCGGCGCCAACGATCTCGATGCCGAGCTATGAACAAGTAGAACTATTTTGTGGGTTATGCAACAATGAAATCACGGCTCGTGGGTTATGAACGAGTAAAGCTGTTCTAACCAGCTGAGCCGCGACTTCATTGTTGCATAACCCACGAATCAGTTCTACTTGTTCATAGCTCGGCGCCGAGATCCGTGGCGCCGAGCTCAGGGCCACGTCAGCTCCACATTTGCGTCATGCGCCCTAACCTCGGTGCCAACAATACTGGCGTCGAGACATTGAACCTCGGTGCCAATGATGATGGCACCGAGTTTGGGGTCTATTTTTTGAAATCTTATCGTCAGAGGCCTATTCGTGAGAATCTTTCGAAAAAAGGGCTAAAAAACAAAAAAGACGGCTTTAAATCGTGATTTTTAGAAGAAAATTATTACAGGCGGCTTTTTAAGAAAACCGCCAATACAAACCCGATTTATACTGGTGGTTTGTTAAGAGAACGGTCTGTTGAGAACATGTGTATAGGTGATTCTCAAGCCACCACCTGTGAAAAAATATTTTTATTGGTCTCTTTCACTGATGGACGCGAAAAACGTCAGTAAAAATAGCTTCGCAGCAGCCTCTACAAATGATCTGTGTACGAGTGATTTTCTATTTTTTGTCCTCGCTTTTCTCATTATTATATTACACTGTACTCTCTTTATTCTTCTAGGACAGTATCTGTCTATACAAATACAATAATTGAGGCCCTCGTATATTTATTGGACGAGTCACGACGAATGCATCACTTGCACTTGAACCATTTTGTATCAATGATCACTCATTTTGATTTGATTATCTTAGAGGTGTTTAGATTGTTTATTTTCTAATTTTTTTACTGTGATAGTGTGCTAACTTTTGCTATAAGTAACTAATCATTGTCTAAGTAGACTCAAAAGATTCATCTTGTAACATTTTACTAAGTTGTTAAATTATCTTAAGTTTTCATTAATATTAATGCTCAATGCATATGTCTAAATATTGAAGGGATGAATTATTTGGTATTTGACAGTGAATTTAAACAAAACTTTATATATACTATGTGCGCATAACACTAGTTCGATAAATTCAGAATTTTGGTCCTCAGGCACGAGGCATTTTCAATGCATGATGAATAGATACCACGTACGGACAGGTGGGCCCAACAATGACGGTGCGGTGGGTCTCCTAGCTAGCCCACGTGGAAACGGTACCGGGCTGCCTGATACGTCCATCCAACGCTGACTCAGCCGGGCCCGCCATTCACTCCATTTATTGTACTTTTTGTACGCAACTTTTGCACACAGTACCCCTCTCTCATTTTAAAACTGTTTAAAAATTCATGTTTTTTTCACAAACATATTTTTCGGACATCATTTTTTAAGGGACGAAGAGAGTATATTCTATACTATAGGTACTCTCATCTTTCGCACAGGCCAACAAATCCTTCCAAGTTCCAACAAGAGCAACACGATCAGATAATTCTTCGTTATTATTCTGATCAACGAACACGGGGCCATTGTATGGGATCCGATGTACAAACAATCCCCTTGATCTCCTGCAAGATATATATAACAGCATGTGTACTGCTGCACAAAGAAAATATTAAATGGTATATGCTCTGTACAATGTTCCATGTACTCGCATGCATGCAGACGGTCGTGCAGCAGGAGTATCATGTGCATTTTGTGTTTTCTCCTTGGTATATACAGTATATACGTACTTTTCTGCCACATGCTTTGCACCGACTTTTGTACTGCCAACTTTTATCGGAGCACAACTCAAGCAACCTGTGTCCAGCATATTGTTGTTCCCTTAAACGTTATTAGCGCTAAACGGTCGGTAGGTCACACACTTTTGTCTATGTAGTCAACTAAAGGACTAGTGAAATGGACGCCACCGTTTTAAACAGGAGTAGTGCAACGCTAGAGACCTTTGTTTAGTGTTGCGCCCTGTCAGTTGTCACCCTGTGATCTTTATTCAATATGAAACAACTCTCTTGACATATGACTTTTAAACTGTACATGCCCTGGTAGCTGAAAAATTACAAGCTCCCCATCATTGTAGGGAATATACAAATTTTTGCAATCTTTTTGTGCATCTTACTGTATTATATCATTGTTCTTTGCAAATGAACAAAAAGAGCAGGTATAAGAAATTATAGGCTCCGTTTTCCTCTCCTTTAAATTTCGCTGTCCCTGATGAGCCTTGAAACCCTCTTTTCGTTTTTTATGCGCTGCTTTAGTGGCATGAGTGGTCTATTATTGGGTGGGGGAGAAAAAGCTGTAGGGGGCAGACCGCTCGCGCGCGTGGGTGGTCTTGGGCCCGTTTGATCCACCTGGGCCACATGGATCTGGGCCCTCGAGCTCTTTAATTTTGACTTGATCTTCATACGTGGCCAACACTACACCCATTTTTAGATCAATATTTAGGGGACATACATGATAATATTGATGGGACATTTCATCAGTTCTCAATAGTTACTAGCGAAACATTCCTTTATATTGTAACGAAATTTACATCATTAATTTATCATCTGGACATCTGTTGCTATAGTATGTTTTGGAATCTGTATATAATTGTGCTATTTTAACTCTGAGTAAAATACACGGGCGGCCCTTAAACTTGTCCCGCTATGCTACTTAGGTCCATAAACTTGCAAATGCGAAATCTGGCCCCTTGAACTTGTCATACTGTGCAACTTATATCCACGAACTTGCAAACGTGAAATCTGGACTCCTAAACTTGTCTAGCTGTGCCACTTAGCTCCACGAACTTGCAAGGGAAAGGTAGGGGGACTTAGGCCCTGTTTACTTTCCCTTCAAAATTCCAAAAATTCCGTCACATCAATTTTACGGCACATGCATGGAGCACTAAATGCAGATAAAACTTTTTTTTTCATGTTTGTACAGTTTGTCTGTAAATCACGAGACGAATCTTTTAACTCTACTTTGGTCATGATTAGATACTTATTGCAAAAGATTCCACACTGCTACAGTGCTAAAATCCCAAAAAAATTTGGGAACTAAATAGGCCCTTAAGGCCATTAATTTCGCGTTTGCAAGTTCGTCGACCTAAGTGGCACAACTAGACAAGCTTAGGGGCCCAGATTTCGCGTTTGCAAGTTCGTAGAGCTAAGTGGCACAACATGACAAGTTCAAGGGCCTAAATTTCGCGTTTGCAAGTTCGTGAACCTAAGTGGCACAGCGGGACAAGTTTAAGGGCCGCCCGTGTATTTTACTCTATAACTCTCATATGCACATGGGTTGTGAATTCAGGTTATGGATGTCACAATAAACTAATATTAGTCTAATATATAATTCATCATGTACTAGTACTCTTACATATAGGTCTTATTTAGATTCACCACAAAATACAAAAAGTTTCATCGCATCAATTTTTAGACACATACATGGAACATTAAATGTTGACGAAAACTAAAACTAATTTGATATAGATTCGCAAAATATTGTCTCATGAATCTTTTGAGTCTACTTAGACTAAAATTAGACTACTTATTATAAAAATTAGTATGCTACTAGAGTAACTTATTTTACAAGATGGGCATATCTAAACAGGCGCATATAGTAATCGGCTAGAACTCTTGTGCTTCGGGGAGTGAAGGGATACACACATGCATAGAGAAAGACAGACACACTGAGTGATGGACCAAAATTGGATAGAGTTTTTTTTTTCACCTGTTAATATTAATACAAATATATACTCCCTCTGTTCCACTAAAAGAGACAATATTTTAGCCTTTTACGTTGTCGAATATAAATATCGTTTTAGGGTGTAGCATGCATATCAACAATACTAGCTAGGTAGATACTACTAGTACAAAAAAGGTTTGTACAGGCTGGTTCTAGACCCCTCTGCACTGGCGTTTTTGAGCGCCGCCGGTGCTAAAGGCCTGTGAAAATAAATTCTCTCCACAGGCGGTTGCTACAGGCGGTTTTCTTAACCAAAACGCCTGTGTAAAGTCATTTACACAGGCGGTTCTAATTCTGGCCCCACGTATTTCTTTTCACTATGCGCACGATAACAAAAACCGCCTATAAAAATAATTTGCTAGCGTTAGTGGAAACCATTTTTCTACTAGTGATAGGTAGCCTATAGCGCCTCTATCAAGCCTAAGAGACGAGAGAAGTGCATTCCCCCTATAGAATAGAGATACTTTGGTATTTTTGCTCTTGTATTGGTAACCGTGTACCATCCCAAAGCATCTCTTATTTTGAGACGAAAGGAGTATAGACATTGTTGTTGAGAAAAATTTATGGTACATGCATGCTACCACACGAGTGAAGACCTAGCGAGATATGAGATAGAACTATAGGTCATAATAGCTTACACGACTACAGTTTGAATTCCTCTCTAGTATCATTAGAGTCAAGGAACACGTAACCACATAAAAACTTTTAGATGACGTACCCGGTATATTTACATATTTGAGGCACTTTTTGGGTGCCGAGTTGGATCATGGTAACAAAGGACACACGGCCGTCTCGAGAAATTTAGGGCCCGAGAGTGAAATGTAAATTAAGGCCCTCAGGTTCATCGGATGTGTCCGGGCGTCCTGGCGTAGCGGAGGAGAAAAGATCACAATGGCATGGCCAATGGCCAAAAAGATATACGGGAGTCACGTAGAAGCGATTACGAGTCGCAACGTTTCCATTGCCAAATCTGGCAGCTAATGGGTTAGAAACGAGAACTAATAGATAAGTGTTGGGCGCTTGTGGGCTAAATACTTAAAATTTCAACTGCTATGAGCAATGGGGTTGTAAATTGCACCCCTCCTGTTCTTAAGAGGCCTTGAGCAGTCGCTCGCCTCGCTTATGAACTTCAATGACCCTATAAAGACACAGAAGCACATGGATGCGGTACATGTATTGGCTGGAACTTTATTTCATTATTAAAATGAAAAGCCGACATCGATGCGGTACATGTACTGGTTGGTGATAAAGAGTTACGGTAAGTAGCCAATGTAGCAACCAATGTTGTCTGGGAGAAATTTCCAGTAGTAAGCAACGCTTAGGGTCTAAAGAATGGTGATTGGGAAACCATGGTCCGACGCCAACCATGGTCCGACTGAGCTGCTGTCCGGCGGTTCGTTGGTGGCCTCCGCCGCGGCTGCGGCAAGGTCGTCGCCCTGCATCTTCACCATAGTGGAAGGGGTGCCGCCGTGCCGGGACATGGGCCGTAATCATGGATGTTTCAGTGTTGGATCGCCTGGTGGGGGAAGGTGGTGGAGGCTGAAATTCTTCGTAGCTATAATGCTCCGGTCAGTTTAGATCCAGCTATCTCTCAGGATGCCTTCTTTCTCGTTCTCTTGATTGGAAGGTGCAAACTTTATCTTCCTTCATAATCTGTTCCCCTCATTCTACAATCAGTTATTGGTAGCACACCGAACGGATTCCATGTTAAGTCCTCTAAGTGATCGTATTTTTCGTTTCTCGGTTCACTCTCAAGAAGTTGGTTTTCACATTTACCGGCTCCGATCCCTTGAGTTCTCTCTCTTCAAGATCTTTTTCCATCTATGGCATGGTGGGTCCCATTTTTCGTTCGGAATATAATCTATGGCTTAAGGAGCACCCAGTGCTGCGCGTAGATGACGAGACAGCCGACTAACTCCCATGTTCGTGATCAGGAGGAAAGGGGACAGTGGTCATATATGTTAGGTGCCAAATATTAAGAAAAAGGATTAAAGAAATAATAAATAAGGTATAATACCATACTAGAAATCAAGGTGCCAATGATATGAGTATCAATTTTGTGAAAACAATGTTTTAGAATCCTAGCTAAAAAACCAATTATCTCATTTGTTACGTGATATACCGATACCTATAGGGTATCCATACATAGTTAGATCGATATATCGGTAAAGTTTTTTATATGTATAATAGCAGTCTGCCATACCTCCTTTTTTCGGCTGGTTCCGCCACTGCTCATACATATTCATTCTATACCATATCCCGGAGATGTTGACAAAAAAAAACATTTGTTTGCTAGGGATGGCTCATCCTTTCTAAGGATGGCAACGGGGCGGGTTCGGGGCGGGTGGAGCGTCCGCGGACCCGCATCCGAGACTCGATAGCTGCCCCCGAACCCGTCCTGAATCTTGTAACGGGTGAAGATGCGTCCCCGCCCCCAAACCCATCGGGTCCCCGAAACCCGATGGGTTCCCCGATTCCCGACAAAATCCACAGCAGCAAGGGATGGGAGACATGGGAGAGTGGCCATCTTCGCAGGGGCGGTGGATCGGCGTAGTGCCAGCGCCCCCTCTCCTTCTCTTTCGCCGGCGGGGCGGAGCTACGGAGGGCGCGATCATGGCGGTCCGGCCTCCGGCGGAGCGGAGCTACGGCCTGCGGAGGGGCGTGCATTGCGAGCACGGCCGGACCGGCCTGCGGAGGTGCGCGAGCGTGACGCGAGGTGGGAGAGGAGAGGAGAGAGCAGCACCCGCGGGGACGCCGGAGACAGGCTGACCGCTGACCGGTCGAGGCCTGCACGATGTGCGGCGGTGTGGCCTTCGGCGGTTGTGACGGGGAGAACTACGGCCGGGAGCGGTGGCGTCACACCTCACGCTGTTGTGGTTGCGCCTGGGCGTTCATGCCTCGCGCGGTCATCGTCGCTTCGGCCGTCGAGTGTGCTGCGTGCGTGACCACTGAGCGCGGCGGCGGTGCTGGTGGTGAACCATGGACGGTGGAGGTTGACGGAGGACTGAAGGACCGGAGGAGGCGAGGTCGCTAATCGCGACTTCGCTCGCGAGGAGCCGAGGGCCGAGGAGGCTGGCGGCTGGCGGCTGCGCTGGACAGGAGGGAGGCTGAGTTTAGTTGGTTTAGGGTTAGTTGTGACAGAACCTGCCTTAATCATAGGACCCACGTGCACCGTCATCGCTCCTAAGGACCCACGATCAGTCTGCACTGAGTTCTCCTTGACCTAGGTGGCCTGCTAGGTTTCCTCGGAAACCCTAATTGACCCGAGGATCTCATTGTAAAGACCTTACAAGTATTAACAATAGTTTACACAAATAATATAAATCAGAGTGAAGAATGCGGAAGTATTACATAAATATAGGTTTATAAATATAAATGACTTTATTCCAAACCAGAGTTTCAGTAGTAGAGTAGCGTCATACAACTTGACACCCTGCCCAAGGATTATATCATACACATCATCATCCATGCTTGATCCGCCAACCGGCATAGTCTCAAGCAGAACTGTACTCTCGGCTCACCTGCAACAGGGGTTGACAAACCCTGAGTACTGGGGTACTCCGCAAGACTTACCCGACTAAGGAAAAGGAATGAGACTCAGGAATGCAGGCTGAGGGGAGTCAATGTAAGGCTTTAGCAAAAGTCAAAGTATTTTGCGGAAAGCAATACTAATCTTGGAATTCTACTTTCAATATTTTAACCCCATATCATTTTAATCGATAATCATGGATCTCAGTTATTTCACATCTATCATTCAATTCCAATCACTTAGTCATTCTCAAAAACATTCTAGTTCTGAACCACTTTTCGATGTAGGTGTGAGGATCAAGTCTCCATAACCGAGGAGCAACGACGATTCGAATCGATTAAGTACCCAGCTGGGGATCCCTAACCACACTGCATATGTAGCACCTAAGCTTGCATATACCAACCCCGTCTACCACGGCTTTTCTATCCCTGAACCGGTCCTGCACCACCCAAGAGCACAATACTCCTCTCATCTCCAGACACGCTGGCCACGAGGGTACATGCTACTCTCGCCATCTCTCCACTCCCAGTGCCTAGGTTGTTAGTTCAAGCAATAGAGTCACCAGAGATAGGGCTTCTCCAAAGTATGTGGCTAGTTGCAAAGTCTCGATCACAGCAGGCCGACAACGAACGGTCCCTAATTCTTTTTCTGTTGGAAACCATGCATTTGGACTCTAACCCAAGTACACTGGTTACCACCCAGTTTTCACATCCCTTTTCCGCTGGCGATGATAAGTTGGGACTCTAACCCAAACATATGACCACCAAACTGGAAAACCCATTCTCGTCGGTGATGATGGACTGATCAGCTGCACGGCCACCGAACGAGAATATTAGCAATTCCCTTTTTCATGAATTAATCAATAATATATATCACAATAGCCAAAAATAGCATTTGTACAAATCTATATTATTCAAGCAGGGCTAAAGCATTTTTCAAACATTTTATTTTAAAATGGTTTTCGGATATTTCAGTGGTCAATGTTGGTAATGCATGAATTGGGTTATCAATCAACTCCTATCAACTTAATGCAGTAGATTAACTCAAGATATAAACAATTTTTAAATCACAAGGAGAGGGTTGAATGCACCAGGGTTGCCTATATTGCAGGTCCTTCACTTCTGCCAGAAAACCAGAGAAACCCTCTTGACTTCTCCTGACGAATAATCCTTCCGTCAGGAGATCAATCAAGCAATTCTTCCGATAACCCGATCACTACACGTAATAATAATACAATACTTGACATGATGATATGTATGCCATAGTGCAGGAGATACACTAAATCGTGAATTAATAAAAGGTAAACTTAACCTAGAAAGTTGAGTACAACTTTTCTTCATGACGTATTTGTAAGCCAATTTCACTAAACAATGTGGTGATTACGTAATTTAGTTTATTAATCATTTTAACAGTCATAGAAAGTCACATTAATCAATTTATTCTACTATAAAACAAGTTAATAGTTAACTCGAACAATTACTAAAGATGCCAAGGATCATTTTAAGTTAATGACCTAGGGTCAACAATCAATCCGAAAGTCACACAAAACCTAAGTCGTTAGGGTTTTTCCATTTATTTTAATAATCATTTAATAGAACATTAAATAATAAACAAGTAAATTACTTACATGAAATAACATTTAAATATTATAATTAATAAGATTAGCATAAGCTTAAACAAGTCAGCAAGGTACCAAGGGTTAGCACATGATAATGACCCAAGGTTAACACAAAATCTCAAAATCACACAATCCCTAAACTGATTAAGGTTTTCCATTTATTTTATTTATGAAATAGAACATTAAAAATAAGAAATACTCCACTTTATCAAATTGAGCTCAAACTTTTTCTACAGCTAGATCTCAGCCTAAAATAATTTCCAGTTAAATTTCATGATTTTTGGATAATTATTCTAGTCTACAAAAATCCTAAAAGTCCCATTTGTGAATTAAATGAGGCATTTTTACCATATATAGATAGTGCTCAAAATTTAAATTTAATATTTTTACAATAAACTTGACCACACAGTGAGGCTTCACAATTATTTCCATAATTTTAGGGTCTCTAAAAATATTCCCACTAAAATAATCAAAATATAACACTATTCACATAATTGGAAAATTGAAAAAGACAAAACAATTGCCTCGGGCCAGAGTCACTGGACTGGCCCAGACGACCCAGCGCTTGGCCCTCCACTCTGGCTGCTCTCCTAGGCCTGGCCCACTCGGCCCCCAGGTTGCCTAACCTACTCCTCCTCCCACAGACACTCGTCCGCGCGTGTACTCGATGGCGCAACTGCGACGGCTCGTCGCCGGCGGGCCTCCGACGACGGCGAGCACACCTCCGAGCTACCTAGAACCCTACAAACTTATCTAACAAACCTAACTATCATTTTGGGAACCGGAGCAAGCCTAGTCGCTGGCCATGTCGGCATGGCTGGCGGACTGCTCGGCGGCGCGAACGTTCCGGCGACTATGGAGCAGCGCAGACTAAACCGAGGACATGAAGAGGTCAAAAGCTCACCACGGAGACGATGCTCACGTTCACGAGGACAGAGAAGGTTTGGAACGAGGTGCGCGACATGCGGGCAGCGGCCACTGCAAGCTCCAGCGGCAACATCGACGTCCCGGCAGTCGGCTGTACTCCAACAGAGATACCGAGAGGCCCATAAGCATTACAGAGCTACAGGCAATCTAAAACACGTGAAAAATAGACAAGAAAATGACCAGAGATGACTGGACACGGTGGCCTGAGCACGGCGGAGCGCCTGCCGGCCGCGAGAAAGAATGGGCTCGCCTGTGAGCTTCCGGAGGTCTCAAGCTGGCAAGAAGAGGCTTCAACGGTGCGCAATAAACATTTGGAGCTACCTGTGAGATGGAGAGGATGATCGCCTGAGTGTGCACGATGAATTTCATCGACAAACGAAACTCAACGGTGGCGGTCATGGAGAAAAAGAAAAACCGCGGCCATTGGTGGCTTATAAAGGGCACGAGCGACTTCAAGACGTTGCCGAGGCCCCTCCCGCGACCTCGACACGCCGTCGGCCGGACCCGGCCAGCCCCGGGTGTTGTTATAAATTAACTGCACTCTACTTAAATAAGATTGTATTCAGATTATTCGCAAGCGCACAGATATAATACCTGCTGTCACATTTCACCCGGATGTTTTAAATATCGTATCCACTAAGGAACAGTAGGTGATAATGACTAAGCCGATGAACTTAACCCTACAATTAGGCTAGATAATATCAAGAAAGAGGAAATAGCTAATGATTATCTAGTTCCAACAACCGGTAAGCTTTGAATAATATTGTTCTAACTGAGCAATGAAATGAATAAGAGTGGAAATCAGAGTTCCCTTCCTACCAAACACTTATACACCTATCGATCCTATCAATAGGAAGTGGACTACAGATGACTCAACGTAGCTGTCACCTACGCGATCTACCACTATCCGGCCAATCAGGAGACATTCACAAGTAAACCTAGTCTAGGCACAACGTCTACACTACAAAATACTACTTCAATTAAGTAATGACCAAGATCAAAGCACTCAATATGAGTTGCAAACTTAAGAACGAATAAGAACAAATGCTTAGTTGAATTAGAAGTTGAATACAAAAGTACCTCAGAATGCAGCTCCGGGCGAGGAAGCTGAATCCAGAAGAATACAGCCATGAAGAAGCACCGACAGGCCGGAACTCCTCCAGAATCTCTACTCTCCTACTCTATCTCTCTAATCTCTAAACAAAACTAGATCTAGATGAACTAGTCTCTCCTAACTGCTATAATTAGATGAACTAGAACTAGATGAATGTTGACGGTGAATACACCCTAAAATTCCACATTCAAACACCGTCAACAGGCCTTGGATTCAAGGGAAGATAAACATATCATGAGCATATTTTATCAATAACTAGTTTCACATGTACTCTTAAACTTGTGAACTGCAGGGAACACTAAAACAGTGCAAAAGTGAGCAGCTAGGGGCCAACTACATGGTTCGGCCGAACCATGTCTTGTTGCCCCAGGCCACGACCTTTCAACACAGTGCATACAACATCAAATGGAAGAGATCAGAGCCAAGGGTGGGCCACCCATGGGTCGGCCAAACTGGCCATGGGGTCCACCTAGCTCTGGTGACGTGGCAGGATCCGTGTGACATTCCAACCAAGTCATTTCATCCATCGGATCAACTTGTGCTTTCATTCATAGATGAAGATCAAAGGCACACAGATTGAGGCATGAATTGAAGCAATCAAGACAGGACAAGTACCAGTGGAGACCCTATGACTGGTGGGGACCACACCTGGCCTGGCCCCACACATCATAGGGGTCGGCCGAAACCAGGTGGTGTGGCCCCCTGACCACCGACTCCAAGCATGCTTCCCATGTGCTCAATTTGCCAAGACCGTCCATTTTGAGGCGGTTACAACGCGGTGGATCCAAGGGTGGAGAGTTGAGGAGCACACGGATCGCTGACGTGGCATCCCTCCACTCTCCACTATAAATAGAGGCTGCCCACTCCTCTTCAAAACACAACACAACACAAGACAAGTCACAAGTTACAAGAGTTTTACTCTTTAGTAGTAGTATTAATCTAGTGTGGGAGTTAGAGTCGAGTCGTAGCTACGCTCGGAGTCTCCAGAGTCGTCTGCTGGAGAGTCTGGTATAGCTCTTGTACCTTTCCTTCTGTAAGACTTTACCTTTATCAATATATTATCTTTACTTTACTTTACTAAGTCTCTACTTAGTGCATTACTATTCTTTCATAGTATTATTGTGTTTTATCTTAACTTATAGTTGAGTTATATTGGATAGTGATCCTGTAACCAGCTCATGTGTGTAGTTCATCGCCTGTCATAGGGTGCTTTAGTTGTTGGTACGCAACTAGAGTAGTAAGGCTTAGTGTAAGCGTGGTGCTTAGACTAGATCTTGCCTTTGAATGCCGCTTGTCACACGGATTGTTTGTGGGTTCTAGCAGGTGGCGACAGCCCTATCTAGTCTTAGTATCCCTCCACGTGTTTTAGGCAAGTTCTTGAAAGGTAGGCTCCCATAAGAGAATAGCCGCTTCGGGTAGATGTTATATCCCCTACTGTCTCGCCTATCCCCTACACACCGGAAGTAAGGTAGCTGTCTTGATATATCTCATCTATTTGATAAGATAGTTCACAAGGGTAAAATAAGTGTCATAGGAGTCTTATACTCACTCGTTGTCTTCCCACCTAGCTATACTACTACTAGTTATCTTTAGTTATCTCAAAACCTTATCGTGTTTTGGTGTCATTACCCTTTCCTCTATATATCGATTTACCCCCCTTTCACTAGTTGATACTAAGTTGTTATAGACTTAAAGATCTCTCTCTTTTTATTAATTATTCCTAGCAACCGCTTTTCCTTGGGATAAAAATAAATAACGATACCTTGGAATACTCCCGGGTGAAGTGCTACAGCGGTATATTCTGTGCGCTTGCGGAATCATCCAATAGACATAAGTAATATCCCTCAGGCACTTCTAGCGCCGTTATCAGAGATAGCCTAACACCCTGTCTCTGGTGGTTGCGCTAAGAAGTGTCAACAAGCATTTCTGGCGCCGTTGCCAGGGAAAGCATCAGTCTAGGAATATTAATAAAAAATTGAATCCAGATTCTACTATCAATTTAGTTCTCGAGTAGTGTTAGGGGCTTACCCCTGTCTGTGTTTCTCGTTATCATGAAGCTAGACAGTGTATGAGCAGATTTCCAATTGCCGTCGAATTATATTGAAGATCCCGAGCAATTGTTGAGAAGAACTAGACGCCAGTCAAATTCCACCTCAAAGATTCATTTCAAACATGAATCCGTTCGAGGAAAGAGGCTCCTGCATTATCAATCAAGGAAGCTGTGGCCCAAAAGACCATCTCTGAGTTCTCTGCGCCGTTCGCTGACAACATTGCCACTGGACCACAGCTCAACTTTGGAGATGCTACCTTTGAGCTCAAGCCTGCACTCATCAACATAGTGCAAGCTAATCCATTCTGTGGAAAACCACATGAAGACGCCAATGCCCATCTCCAGCACTTTCTGGAGGTGTGTGGACTCTCACTATCAAGAATGTCTCGGCTGACTGCTATCCGTCTTCGCCTTGTTCCCATTCTCACTGCTTGGGAAGACGAAGCAATGGTTCTATGCCAACAAGAGTGAAGTCACCACCTGGGAGAAATGTGCCAATACTTTTCTCAAAAAGTTCTTCCTAATGGGCAAAACAAGCGCTCTCCAGTGGCAAAATTTTAAGCTTCCAACAACAATCGGACGAGACGATTCCCGAAGCATGGGAACGTCTCTAGGAGTACATTCGTGCCTGTCCTCATCATGGGATTGAAGAATGACTCCTAAGTCCGAGGTTTCTATCCATAGGCTGACTGGATTAGCCCGTAGTCACCTTGATGCTAACGCTGGAGGAGCATTCCTGCAACACAATGTCAAATACACCAAAGATCCTCATTGAAAAGATGGTTATCAACCAAGGATGGAATGAGGAGCGTCACCAGCCCAAGAAAAGGGGGTATGCACACCGTTCATGAGGTGGACATGCTCTCAGCAAAAATGGACCTCTTGATGAAAAAGATCGAGGAAAGTTCCAAGAAGGAACAAGAGGCCATTAGACCCACTGCCACCGCACGAGCAATTGAAGCTGATCCATGGTGCGAGGTATGTGGTGGAGAAGATCATTCGGGCAACAACTGTCCCGAGACGAAGGAGGAAGTGAGCTTCATCAATAACAACAACAATGGTTATCGAACCTTAGCAACAAGGAGGATGGAACTCGCGCCCCTTTTACCAAGGAAATCAAGGTAATGGTTACAGCAATAATTTTAATAATTCTTATGGTAACCAACCTTCTCTTAGAGATCTTGTCTTAGGCCAATCTAAAATCAATGATAGTATAAACAATGAAAATCATGGATAATGATAAGATTCTTGAAAATCTTAGTGAGAAAATGGATAGCTTTAACACTGCTATGAAAAGCCAATTGAGCTTTAATAAAATGTTAGAAACCCAATTAGCTCAAATAGCAGCAGCTGTCCCATCCTTCGAACAAGGTAAGATCCCAAGGAAACCTGAGAAACCAATTGAGGGTGTTAAGTTAATTTCCACGAGGTTTGGTAAGCCTTCGGTTAGGCAAAACCCGGGTTGTCTTCTTGATCCGCCATTCATGGCCAAGAAGTAGTGACCCCGGCCATCCTACCATCACCTGCGAAATCGGGACGCACACCTTCGACAACTGCCTTCTGCGACCTTGGATCTGGAGTGAACATCATGTCCAAGGTGATGTATGAGAACCTGGTAGGGGGACCTCTGTACCCCACTTTTGTCAAATTGCAGATGGCCGATCAATCCATCCGGTTCCCCAAGGGATTGGCAAGGGACATCCTTATCAAAGTTCAAGACGAATACATCCCCGCCGACTTCATCATTCTTGACATGAGGGCCGATGACGAAGTTCCCGTCATCCTGGGAAGGCCATTTCTCAACACCATGAATGCCATCATCTACGTGGGATCCAGCCAAGTCCACTTCCAACTCCCAGGTAAGAGAATTAAATGTCCTTTCAATGGTTATAAATCAATGCAACAGGCAAGGAAGGATCTGTGGAGAAACAAGCCACAATATGCACCCCGCCTGAAAGAATCAACCGCCAAGGTCCAAAAAGGCTGAACTAGTAAGTAAGGCTGAGGTGATAAACAAGGCTAACTCTGCCGAATCACAAGCATCAACCAAGAAAGAATGGCGGAAGAAAGAGGTACGATCATCACGGTCTCCATCTCCAGGACCGATCGAAGCACCCTGAAGAATGAACCCGAACTGGAGAGATCCTACTCTACGGACCTAAAACATGGAGCCCTTGCTGGTAAGGTAAGTCAGTATTTATCTCATATTTAATTCCTGCGTTTCAATTTTTGCATTTTCTTCATTGCATTTCATATTTAAATTTTGGCAATAATTTATTTCGACAAAATAAAACAAGTAGGTGAATAAAACTTGAAAAAGATTATTTCTGCTCACACCTGAGGTGGTGGGACCACCTAGGTAGGGTCGGCTGACCCCACCATGGGGCCCACCCACCTTTGGTGGTGTTGGCCTGGTGTCCTGATCATGCTCCTAAAATTTGAGCACCAGCTCCTTTTGAATTTTGGTCGACCATTCTTTTGTCATGACCACTCTCATATGCTTCAAGGAGAATCCAACACCCACATCCATCCAATTTTTGAAAAGTGGACACTTTGGCATGCATGAGTGCTCCCATGGTCCATGGGAATTACTTTAAATATGTCCCCACTTTTGTCATTCACCTTTTACCCTCACAAAACACTAGACAAAGGAATCTCTAAAAATTTCAAACTTTTGGTCCACCACTAGTCTCTACTTTTCTGGACACGCTGTTTAGAGCTGAAAGGGGAGAAAACCTGGTTCAGCCGAACCATATTTTGGCTCCCCCCAAGAAAGTGGTGTTTGAATTCAAATAGATTCCCTGTGAAAAGGTAAAAGTAACACTGAACCTGCAATTTTTGGTTCGGCCGACCCACTATTTGGGTCCTCTCTGCAGAGTTGCATTCGAATTCAAATAGATTCCCTGTCCAAAGGCAAAAGCAACTCTGATCTTGTCATAATGGGTTCGTCTGACCCATAAATTGAGAGCTGTTAGCAAGGTCAAGTTTGAATTCAAATAGATTGCCTGTCCAAAGTTGAAAACAACAAAAATCTGGCAATGGGGGGGTCGGCCGAACTGGGCCTAGTGGCCTGACCACCAGCCCTTCTCCCTCTATAAATACCCTTGCATTGTGTGCTCAAATCCACACCCAAACCTGCTGATTCCTATCGAGCACACAATCTCTCTTCTTCTCTCCATTTGAGTAAGGTCTTTCTCAAGTTTAGTTTAAGTTTAGCCACTCAAACCAAAAACCTAAAAATATTGTAGTAGTAGAAGCTTGTCTCACTCTCATCTTTGCTCTCAAATTCTTGTTTGTGGAGGTACCATACCCCGCAAGGACTACTAACAGTGGGATAGCTAACGCTAACGCTAACACTAATCCCTATTGTTGTAGTGTGTTCTTGTATGAGCTCATTATTGCACGATGAAGAAGTCCTCCACACTCAAGAAGGCCAAGAGTGTCATAGGGAGTTCCTCCCGACGACCCCGTCATGATGAAGATGAAGGAAGAGAAGCCCCACCAAGACGAAGCTTTGGAGTGCCTTCCGAGAGGACGTTCGATCCCGAGAGCGGCCTGATGCTAAATCAAGAAGAGTACCAAAGGTACACCTCCATCCGACACCGAGGGTATGAACATGCCGGCATCATCGACCCTGTCCTTTTGGACAGCACATGTATGACCGCGGAATTTAATACTATTTTCAATACAATCGGTTGGGGAAGTTTTTGGAAAGTGTAAGAACATGGAATAGAAAAACTCACCATTGAATGTCTATGCTCTTTACAAGCCACTGAAAATAATGTCTACTTTCGCATGTTCAACCAAGAGTATAATTTAACATGGGGAGTTTTTAGCATGGCACTTAGTTTTGATAATGACTGTCATCTAGGTCTTGTTAATGCAACAAGAAGATTTGATAAAGCTGAATTTTGGAAAGCTATAACAGGATCTAATGATTGCTCTGACCCTAGAACCGATGAAATCCATAATCCTACTTTGCGCTTGATCCGCTATTGGATGGCTATAACTTTTCTTTCTGGCTCTAATGTGCAAGTTCTTTATAATGATGAATTAAGACTGCTCTATGCCATGACAAAGAAAATAAAAGTTTCACCTGCTAAGATGTTTGTCCACTTTTGGCTTGGTATTTTCCATAGAAGCGAGCCCATATTCTTCACTTCTTTTATCACGCGCATTGCTGAAACAATAGATTTGGCTAGATGGAAAACATTACTTTGAATACACTTCTTCTCCTAGAGATGTTGTAACCGAAGATTTCTTCATAAGCACTCAAGTCCTAAAAAGAAATAAAAATGGTGATATAAAAATGGTTTATCACGGCCATACAGCCAAAATCTCTCTCCCTTGTGAGAGGCGTCGGTTGTATGTGCTGCACACATTAACCATAAATTGGGACCGGGAGGCAAGAAGCCAAAATGTTGCAGGACCAATAAGGGTGACAAGGAGCTTGTCACAAGCCGCTCAATTTGAGTAAGGCGGCACATCACGAGCTGCAGGGAGATATGAAAAAGAAGGTGATGAGGCAAATTCCATGGACATTTCAAGGTCCACGGAACGGCCTTAACAGCACACTCCAAGAGTGCGCACTCCCCATCCGTCCACACAGGCGAGGGGCCATCGAAGGCAAGGATCGGAAATGGACCAACTTATCAATGACATGGGCACAATGCAAGTTGAGCAAGACGCAACTCTGAATATGGCACAACAAAATACTCAACTATTGCAAGCTATCCAAGACGAAGAAGCACAACGTTGGGCGGGATGGTTCCAATACTACCTGCCACCACAATGAGCAAAAGGACAAGCTTGGGGGGAGATCCTCTCCCCCACCAAGTTAAGTATTCTATCCTACCTATTTATATTATTTTAATTTATTGCATATAAAAAAATGCATAAGATAAAAATACCAAAAATATTTCCCTTATTTCCATATGTCTCATGAATATTTATCTTCCTCATGGAAATGATAAACTGTTGCTCTGTCAATGTTTCTTTAATACCTAATTTACAACTTAGTATTTCTTTGAGTATGGATTACTTGGCTCATTTAAATCATCATGAACCTGAAAACTTTATGGATGCTAAATGCTAGAACTAAGTCTAAGTTGTTGTGAGATATGATATAGTGAAACAAGAGCTACTATAATATTGTTCTAAGCATGCATGATTACTGGAGATTTATTTCTTAATCAATCAAAACCTTATTGTTCCTCAATGGTGATAAATTCCTACCACTGCCATATATGTTACACATATCTAAAACCTTCCACTTAAGCTATTTGCTTTGTATTGAGTGTTGTCAAGTCTTGTTGACCCTTATTGAGAGACTTATCAGGCTCCCAAGATCAAGATCACGTACACACCACATATATATATGCCGCATCTACACTGGAAGTACGCAACCACATGCCTTTCATTCCACCGAATTAAATGCTCCATGTGTTAAAGTCATAGAAAATCTCTCTTAGTCATTATGGTAGTAGAGACAAAAGGCTATGCAAAATGAAAAGAAAGAAAGAAAGATGGACACAAGAAAGTCCATAGAAAAGAAAAGAAAACTATTTGAGCAAGTCTAGGCACATAAATAAAAGAAAGAGAAAAAATGATAGCCATGTCTCTAAAATTTATTAGAGAGAGATACAATTCAAATAGAGGAGCATTATATTCCATCATCATCCACACACTTGCACATCTTGATCTAAGGGCATGATACTTCTCTCTTTGGATCTAAGCTTTGACTCCACAACATATGCAAAGTAAGTATGTTACACCTCTTTCATTACTACCTTAAGCTCCACATAAGCCACTTTTAGAAGTAGGATGATAAAGAGAAGGCAACATTTACTCTATGCCTTGGTAAGGAATCATACACCATTTGAGTGACATGAGAGAACCATATGAGGAACATTAAGTTGTCTTTTGCAAAACATTGTTAAAACCTCCAGTATGAAACTTGCAAAGAATGAGAAAAGTAGTGCTCAAGTTAAACTGTTCTGCCTCTCAACCAGCTAAGGCAAAAGGAAAGGTTATTAGCTCCATAAAGAACTAAGGTGAAATGGGTGAATTTTTATGGCCAACTTTTCCATTCAAAAGAGAAGTATTTAGTTGTACACATGGTATTATTGAAACATGAACATTGTAGAAACTCCTGATCCACCAAGGCTAAGTTAATCATTTGCGCGGGACGAGCAAAGGTTAAGCTTGGGGGATCTTGTTGACGGTGGATACACCCTAAAATTCCACATTCAAACACCGTCAACAGGTCTCGGATTCAAGGAAAGATAAACATATCATGAGCATATTTTATCAATAACTAGTTCACATGTACTCTTAAGCTTGTGAATGCAGGGCACACTAAAACAGTGCAAAAGTGAGCAGCTAGGGGCCAACTACATGGTTCGGCCGAACCATGTCTTGTTGCCCTAGGCCACCACCTTTCAACACAGTGCATACAACATCAAATGGAAGAGATCAGAGCCAAGGGTGGGCCACCCATGGGTCGGCCGAACTGGCCATGGGGCCCACCTGGCTCTGGTGATGTGGCAGGATCCGTGTGACATTCCAACTAAGTCATTTCATCCATCGGATCAACTTGTGCTTTCATTCAACGGTGGAGATCAAAGGGACACAGATTGAGCCATGAAACGAAGCAATCAGACAGGACAAGTACCAGGGGAGACCCTATGACTGGTGGGGACCACACCTGGCCTGGCCCCACCCATCATAGGGGTCGGCCGAACCAGGTGGTACAGGCCCCCGGCCACCGACGTTCCCTAACCGACTCCAAGCATGCTTCACATGTGCTCAAATTGCCAAGACCGTCTATTTTGAGGTGGTTACAAGGCGGTGGATCCAAGGGTGGAGATTTGAGGAGCACACGGATCGCTGACATGGCATCCTCCACTCTCCACTATAAATAGAGGCTGCCCACTCCTCTTCAAAACACAACACAACACAAGACAAGTCACAAGTTACAAGAGTTTTACTCTTTAGTAGTAGTATTAATCTAGTGTGGGAGTTAGAGTCGAGTCGAGCTACACTCGGAGTCTCCGGAGTCATCTGCTAGCGAGTCTGGTATGGCTCTTGGACCTTTCCTTCTGTAAGACTTTACCTTTATCAATATATTATCTTTACTTTACTTTACTAAGTCTCTACTTAGTGCATTACTATTCTTTATAGTATTGTTGTGTTTTATCTTAACTTATAGTTGAGTTATATTGGATAGTGATCCTGTAACCAGCTCACGTGTGTAGTTCATCGCCTGTCATAGGGTGCTTTAAGTTGTTGGTACGCAATTAGAGTAGTAAGGCTTAGTGTAAGTGTGGTGCTTAGACTAGATCTTGCCTTTGAATGCCGCTTGTCGCACGGATTGTTTGTGGGTGCTAGCAGGTGGTGACAGCCCTGTCTAGTCTTAGTATCCCTCCACGTGTTTTAGGCCAAGTTCTGAAAAGGTATGCTCCCATAAGAGAATAGCCGCTTCGGGTAGAGGTTATATCCCCTACTGTCTCGCCTGTCCCCTACACACTGGAAGTAAGGTAGCTGTCTTGATATCTCATCTATTCGATAAGATAGTTCACAAGGGTAAAGTAAATGTCATAGGAGTCTTATACTCACTCGTTGTCCTCCCACCTAGCTATACTCTACTAGTTATCTTTAGTTATCTCTAAACCTTATCGTGTTTTGGTGTCATTACCCTTTCCTCTATATATCGATTTACCCCCCTTCACTAGTTGATACAAAGTTGTTATAGACTTAAGGATCTCTCTCTTTTTATTAATTATTCCTAGCAACCGCTTTCCCTTGGGATAAAAATAAATAACGATACCGTGAGATACTCCCGGGTGAAGTGCTACAGCGGTATATTCTGTGCGCTTGCGGAAATCATCCAATAGACATAAGAAATACCCTCAGGCACTTCTGGCACCGTTATCAGAGATAGCCTAACAGCCTAATTCAATGGTGAACTAGAACTAGATCAACTAGAGGGACCCCTAACCCTAATTTATGTAGAGAATATGAAGCACCGGGGTGTAGAATGCCTTCTGGAGGGGGCCTGGGGCGTCCTTATATAGGCCGAGGTGGAGTACGGGGGCAAGGAACCGCCACGTCATCGATCCGCGTCTCATGTTATGTGCACCGTTGGATCAAACCGACCATAGATCAACGTAGGGATGCGTTACTTGGGTGCAAAGGAAGCGTGGGAGGAAGGTTCCAGAAGCCGAGGGCCAAAACCCTAATGGTGGGGCCGGCCGGCCCCACCCTGGCGCCGGCCGGCGCCCAAAGGTCAGGGGTCTCGGGCCCAATTTCGTCATGTTGTCTTCTTGGACCTTCTGCAGTCCAATGGTGCATATGTTGCCAGCACATTTTGATTCCGAACTCCGAATATAGCAAATGATTAGGTCCGTTTCGATCGTCTCGACGAGCCTGTCAGCAATGGTACAGTCCAATTGCTTATTTGAGATACTTTATTGATGGAAAATTGCGTATTCCTATAATACAAGTGAGAACACCAAAACTCGTGGAACTCGTTAGAATCAAAACCTATAACTATGCTTTGTGATTCATTTTGTGTCAAATCATGCTACAGTTCACATGGTTATTTTTGGTACTTAACGACCGTCAACACCGGGCGTCACCGGCATGCGGCGCGCGCACGCGCTGGCCCTGCCGGGAGCAGAGGAGAACAGAGCCGGACCCCCTCAACACTGTAGCTAAGGCACCCAAGTCAAGCCCTATAAGTGCCAATCATTCCCTATTTTGTGTAGTAATAGTAGTGTCACCCAAAATAAAAGTTGTGGAGAATTTTGTGTAGAACATTTTTTGCTTATTGAACCAAATTGAAATTCGAAATATTTTTGAAAATATCAGAAAGGGGGTAAATCCCCAATTTGGATTTCAAATGCAATTCAATTAAATTCTAAAAGGTTTTCTATATAACTTGAAAATCTGTAAAAATAAAAGTTGTTCTACTTGTCAAGGTCTACAACTTTCATTAAATGAGTTTTGTCAGATTCTTGATAATTTTTGAGACAGGCATTTCAAATTTAAATTTTAAAACACTATTTTTAGGGTTAATTTGAATTTCCTATTCATAACATCAAAATCCCAAAATATAAAAGTTGTTCAAATTGAAAATACTTAAAACTTTCATTAAAGGAGTTTGCCAAAATTCTTGATAGTTTTTGAAATGGCATTTTAATTTTGAATTGACAAACACTACTTTGGGGTTTAATTTAAATTTTCACTGGTAAACATGCAAAATCTCCAAAACTAAAAGTTGTTCCATTTTAAAAGATCTACAACTTTTATTAAAGAACTTTCACAAGATTCTTAATATTTTTTGAATTTGAATTTCAAATCTAAACTTTAAAGCATAGATTAAAGTTTTATTTGAAATTATTTTTAGTAACTACAAAATTGTCCAAAATAGAAGTTGCTTAAATATTAAAGATCTACAGCTTTTGTTTATGACTCACACCTAATTCCCTTTAGTTTTGAAATTAGGGTTTCGGGTCCGACGTAGGGTTTATAAATAATTTTCTTTTTATTTTTCTAATTGGATTTAGGTAATTATACGACCAATACCAACATTTATATGATAAAACACTCTAAATCACCTATGCACAACCACATGTGGAAATAAAAATTATTTTAGTGATGCACAGTAATAATGAGTTTATGCGAGATGATTTGCATGTAATAATGATGATATGGCAGGATTTTAGTTATCGTAACACCAGGGGGTGTTACATTAGTTTAGTTGGGCCTCTGTATTTTGGGCCTTTTCACTTTCCATAGTGATTCTATTTGGCGAGCCCCCGATAGAAACCCGCGGGGTAAAATTCAAACCCATCCCCGACCCGACCCGTTTCGGGTCCCCGAACCCGTAGACACACGGGGGCAAAAGTAGACCCGCCCCCGCCCCCGCTGGGTCTGAAACCCCACGGGTTTCTGGTCCAAACTCGACCCGCTGCCATCCTTAATCCTTTCTATTCCTAAATTACCATAAAATAATTGTATAATTCCTAAATTTTGTTTGAAAATTCTAAAAAAATGGCATGGTAACATGTTTTTGTTATATAAGTCTAAACAAGATACAATATGCATTGTTTACAAATTGACACATCTCTGACAGAGTATGAAGGTGTATCCAATTGTGAACATTGCATAGTACCACTTTATTCAAACAACGTTGGAATGAGAAATGACCTAAATAAAAGTTATATATATCAATGAGTTCTACAACTTTGTTATTGAGGACTTCTCATTTTAAACTACTCTCCATCCCAAATTGTAAGCCATTCCAAGAATTTTGGAGAGTTAAACCATCTCAAATTTGATTAAGTTTATATAATAAGATAACAATATTTAAAATATTAACTAAGTATCATTAGATTTTTTGTCAAATATATTCGTATTATACTTATTTGGTGTCATAAATCTTCGTATTTATTTTTATAATTTTGGTCAAAGTTGAGATGGTTTGACTCTCCAAAATTCTTGAAATGACTTACCATTTAGTATGGTGGGAGTATTTAATATCCCAAAAATTCGTTCAAAATTCTCATATTTTGAAATTAAAATTTTGAATTGTTCAAATATATTTGGATGGAGAAATGACTAAAACAAAATAGTTCTGCAGTTTTGGTATTAACGACTTTTATATTTGAAATCATTTATTTTCCCAGGAATTTGTTCAAAGTTCTCATATTCTAAAATTCAAAATTTGAATTCTCAGACAGAGTCAGATGGAGAAATGACCAAAATAATGTTTCAAGTTCTAATGTTTTTAAATTCAAAATTTCAAATTAATGAGCCAAATTGTAGCCTTTTTCAATACTGGGCCTATTCAAATTTTTGACCAATGTATGTCTGGGCCACCGCACCAGCTGGTTACAAAATCTATCTGTTTCCTTCCCTCCATCTAATTACGAAATCCCACGCCACCGCTCCAGATCTCCTGCGCGTGGAATTGAAATGGCGTGGGCTCCAGTCCGGCGGCCCTTTGGAAAACCAGCAACCGCTGCAGCGTGCTCCAATCAGTTTTCATCAATTGGCTGAGATGATCCTCGCTGTCGAATAAAATCCCAGACCCTACCCTCTGTTGTTGCAAACCCTACCAGGCCGCCTCCTCATCTGTCATCGCTCATCTCAAATCTTCGGCCGCACCAACCGCAAAAGCCATGCCCTGATCCCATCGACATCATTCCGACTCGCCGCCGTCGCATATGTCGGAGGACGACTCCGACCGTGCTGCTACCTGTTCCCGCCACCGGACAAGGCTGCGAGACGACGAGGAGCGCTCGTGGTCCAAGGCGATGTCGCCGCGCTCCACGCGTATTGCACTGGATTGCTTCGTAGCGAGTAGACGGCTCCTCATAACCATTTGAGCGCCGTCGACCGGACATCGTCAAAGCCGGCCTAGGCCGCAGGTCGGGGAAGCGGCATGCCGAGGACGAGGGCGAGGTGCTCTGTCGCGGATCCCGCTCATCGCATGCTGTGTGGAATGAAGATTGGAGAGGTACGTGGATTGGGGATGTTTTTCTACCTTTACGAAGTATTTGGTGTATGTTTTTTTTTTTTGGCTTATAGGTCATTAGAAATGAATGTGGCTATCTCCTATATATAAACTGTGAACAGATATGCAGTTCTGAAAAGTTTTAAGCTTGCTGTCTATTCACTCAATTTGACCTATCTGATATTCTCATATATGCTGAAAGTATGGTTATGTTATATAACCTTTTTTGTTCTGAAAACTATGGTAATTGCAGTTCAGAAAATCATGGGCTGGAAGTATGGTCATTGCAATTCTATTTTAGTAGTTTTTAAAATATCTGTTACCGTTCTGAAAATATGATGTGTACACATCTAAAAAGTATGGTAATTAGTGTCAGTAACACTACTGGAAAACCGAGATTTGCCGAGTGACAAAACGCGGGCACTCGGCAAAGAGAATGTTTGCCGAGTGTTAGGCACTAAACACTCGGCAAAAAAACTAGCACTCGGTAAAAATACAGTTTGCCGACGGCAAAGAGCAACACACGGCAAACTGCACACACTCGGCAAAATAATACACACGGCAAAGTTTGACGGGGGTAACCGCCGTCAGCAGTTTGCCGAGTGCCACCGTTTAACACTCGGCAAACTGGCTGGTTTGCCAAGTGTCCTTCTAAAACACTCGGCAAAGTGCTCTGTTTGCCGAGTGTTTTTGCAGGACACTCGGTAAAATAATTTTTTTCAGTTTTGGCTTCCAATTTTTTCTGTCGGCTTCCTACAATACCTTGATCAACATGTTCAAATTTAGCACAAGTATAAGATAGTTTGCTATATTTGTTCAATTTATTTAATTTCATTGATTTTTTTTTGGAAATGCAAGTTTGAATTGTAAGTGCATTAAATAAAAACATTTCATGAATATAAAATTGATAATTATGTTATTGAGTGTTGTTTGAGGCCGTATCAAGGAAGAGACCCGAAATTTCGCACGTCTTCTTCTCGAAACATAAAGAGGGGCTTGCGGAGACAAAGTTTTGAAATTATATAAAATCAGTCGTGATATGATATGTAGATGCGGTGATAAAAAATTAAAAAGATTTGGAGCACGTCTTCATATACGATACTTACAAACCCTAACATGTGAGACTTTCTGACAATGATATCACATGCGGAGATATGACGGTTTCTAAGCAGTGTATGTGACGACATGCTCGAAATCTTCTCAAATTTTTGTCACCACACGTGATATCAAGACTGGTCGATAAGTTTCATGAATTTTAGACTCCGTTTGGATTTTATATAATTTTAAAACAATGTGTCTCCAAGTTCGTGGCCATGTTTCGAGAATAAGATGTAAGAAATTTCGGGTCTGTTCCCGAATACGGCCTCAAACAACACTCAATAATATGAATATCAATTTTGTATTCATGAAATGTCATTATTCGATACAGTTACAGTTTAAATTGGCACTTTCCAAAATAATCCAATAAAATAAAATAAACTGATAAAATATAGTAAAAAATCTTAGAAATGTGCCAAATTTCAATATATTAGTTAAGGTATTGTAGCCTTGTAGGAAGTCCGCTAGAAAAAAATGGAAGAAAAAATCAAAATAAGAAAAATTATGCCGAGTGTCTTGAGTAGATACTCGGTAAACCTGTGACTTTGCCGAGTGTCTTGAATATACACTCGGTAAACCTGTCACTTTGCCGAGTGCCTTTTGTCCGGCACTCGGCAAAGATATTTTTTTATGCTTTATTAGTCTCGGTGGATGGCAATATGACTGAACGCTTGTTTCAAAAAAAAAGAAAATTGAACCCTAACTTTGCCGAGTGTCCGATCTGGGACACTCGGCAAAGTTTCCAAACTGGGCCTTATATCCTCGAGCCTCTCCCATCCTGCCCATTCAAAATAATAAAAAAACACCCCATGCTCCTCCCTGCTCCCTCCCCGTGCAGACCGCCACCCACCACCGCCGGCCGCCCCGCGCCTCCCCCTGCCGCGCCCGCCGCGCCTCCCCCGCCGCGGCCGCGCGGGCCGCTGCCGCGCCCGCCCGCCACGCCCCCTGCAACCTGCTCCCTCCGCCGAGCCCGCCGCCCCCCGCGCCCTCCCCCGCTGCGGCCGCGCCAGCCCGCCGGCGCCCCATGCGGCCTGCTCCCTCCACCGAGCTAAGCCCCTGCGGCGCCCCCGCCGCCGAGCGCTGCCCCTGCGCGGCCCCCCCTGCCGACCCCTGCACGCCCCACCCTGCCGCGGCCGCTTGGGCCGCCCCCGGGCGCGGCCGGCTCCCGTCCGTGGCGCCCTCGCCGCCGAGCGCAGCGGCCACAGCTGCGGCTCCTGCGCGCCCCCTCCCCACCCAGCCACCCACACACAGGCACGGCCGGCTCCTGCTCGTCTCTGCTGTCGGTCAGTCCTCGATCTCTGCTGATGAATCATCTCTGCTTGTCTCTGTATGATATGTAGGCTCTCAATCCATGCAGTGTCTCGTTTGCATTGTGTGGAGGCAACTCTTGTCTTTCGCGGTTGATTCCCGCTGTCATGGATGAGGCCAGGCCGCTTTTGGGGTCCCTTACCTGAAGTAATTTTGTTATAGTCCTCAACTGTTGTTACGTTGGTTTGGCCCCAATATATGGATAAGTGACTGCTTGCTGGCTGAGCAGGACATGGAGAAGTGATATGTATAAGTGATTGCATTCCTTTGTTAGTTAGGTGTTTATTAGAAAGACAGCTCCCTTGCTATTTTGTGAAATCTACTATTATTCTTGAGGTCTGAAGAAAGTAAATAGTAGGCTTAAATATTTACACGAGTGTTGAAACCTACTACAGATAATGGTGCTTCATGCCCATATCCCATGTGATACTATGCTAATTCTACTTGCATAGTACTAATTCTTTGGATGAACACAAACCCTGCCTCATGTATATTGTCGCTACTACTTGCAAAGTACTAATTCTAATTCTACTATTATAGTTGCCCGTCTTGCTTATTGGTGCTAACACCTATTATCCACTGTTTGTAGAGAAGAGCCAGTCGTTGCCGAGCCAGAGTATCCCTACGTCACTGCGGGTCTGCCTGCACTGCGCCGCCTCGCCACTGCACCGACCCTCCATGGCCCCGCTAGCCTGACTCCACCAACACCTTAGGTATAACCCCTCTTATCGTATTAAGGTCGTAGATGGCGTAACCCAGTTAGGCGTCTCCCGTTCGAAAGATATATTGAAAATCACAATATAAACTTACATTGTTCCTTAATAACTTGTGCAGGAGTTGGACGGTTGTAGAGTCTGCAGGTTGCCACACACGCTCGCCCACTGGCACCCTCGGCCTTCTGCTCAAGGCACACTTCCCTGGCTTGGTTCAGTTCGATAGGAAAGAGGAGCCGCCCTACACGTTTGCCCACTACGCTAACGCCCCCGATGCAAGGGATTTGCTTGAAAGGGAATTCCCAAACAAGGCGGAGCAGGTGAAGGCCGAGTTTTGGGTAAGTCTTCCTTGCACTACATTGTTTGTTGGACATTTTTTGAAATAATGAATGGATAAGACGCGTGTATATGCAGGATTTCTTCAGACTTCATGATGTTTGTGAGGACGCGGCGGCTTCGGTGCTAGACAAAGCATGTAAAAAAGGCGTGAAGAACCTGTATTATGAGGCACACATCCAGGCCGTCATAACATACAACGGGTCATACCTTGTGAAGAAGGTCACGAAGAAAGAAGCAAGAGAGATGATGCTGACCAAGGAAGAGTACGTGAAGGTAAATGTAGTCTACCATTAGTAATGATTTATTATGTAGTTCACATTTAATTTATCTCCCACCTTTCCAAAATAGTATAAGTTTGATAGCTTTTTACTTGATGACTTGTAGGTGATTTCAGAATGGTGCTCTGGAGATCACCGATGCTGGGAAATGATGGTGGACAAGTGGTGCGATTCCGAGTGGCTTGTCCAGCACAACGCTTGTCGGGAGCGCCGTTTGCAGATGGCAGGTGTATCACACCATCAAGGCGGCCGTAGCCTCAGTGGATATGCGCGAACATGGGTACGAGAATTCTCCATTTGATTATAACGCTCCCTTCTGCATGATTTCTAATTGTCTTGCTATTTTTTTTTTGCAGTCGTCATCGCATGGTGGCCAGCAGTGCTCCCAGTTCATGGCATATGCTATGGCCCACAAGGGCAAGGCGACGTCTGATGTATCCTACAACCCGGAGGACCCGTCCTCGGCGTACACCAACGCAACTGTCCATAGCCGCCTTAGTCAGTACACTGAGATGGCAAGGGAGGTCCATGGGCAAGACTTTGATCCGAGCACCCTAGGACTTTGACTGGAGAGATTGTCATGACGGTGGGAGGAGGCAAGAAGCATGGGCGGTACTGAAAGGGCGACAGACATCATCGACAGGTCCTCTACTCCCTCTCTCCCCCAGATCCGAGCACGGAGCACGAGCGCAAGTCCTGGCCATATGCCCTCGGCCAACCACTTCTTCACACCTTGTCAACGAACTCCTAGGTAATTTCTATTTTTTTCATTGCTTGTTGATTTGTACGTACCTTTGCATTACTTTAACATTTGGGGTGAAATGTTGTAGGTCCAACTGCAAGAAGAGAGAAGGCAGCGGTACGAGACAGAGATGAGGCAGAACCAGAGGATAGAGGAGCTGGTGGGGTTCGTGACCTCTCTTGGCGCCGCTATGGGTCGACCTATACCAGCTTGCCTAATCGCTCCACTTGACCAGCCAACTACTCCGGTGAGTACCAATATATTAGTTACTTTGTTTCAACATGACATAGGGCACACTAGAAAAACATGCAATCTCAAACATGCAATATGGTGTTGGTGGCGGTGGTGGTTGTGGTGTTTAGGTGGTGGTGTATTGATATATATGTGTTTGAAGACCATCGTGCCATTTGTTTTCTTGCAGGGTTTAGAAACCTCCCCGTGCAGGGGAGGTTCTGCCGAAATTTTTAATTGACAGCACTCTTTTTATTTTTTTGCAGCATCAATCGGCCGTGGCATCGAATCATGTTGGTGGGTCATCGGTTGGAGGGTTGCCGGCATCACAAGTTGCGTCCAAATCAGGCTCGAAGGGTCACCGGCATCTCAAATGGTGCCAAATCTACACAGAGGGTCGCCGGCATCAAATCTCGGGCCTCCTCACCCCCTACAATTGCCATGAGTGGGTTGTTGTGACCTATGGTTAAGATATTTGGTTGTAGACGTGTCAACTTGTGAACTTGTGGCGTATTTGGGCTTTTGGTTTTGAGCATGTCATATATGTGAACATGTGTGATTGTGGCCCATTTGAACTTGTGAGCTTGTTGTGAATGTGATTTATGACTTCTGTGATATATATTCTGTGATATTATATTTGTGTATTGTCAAATATGAAACAATAAGAAAAAACACAAATTCTGGTCGCTTTGCCGAGTGTCATACACTCGGCAAAGTGGAGGCACGTGGCTTGTCTGGATACAAGGTTTGCTGAGTGCTGACACTCGGCAAAGCGTGCATGGTTTGCCGACAGCACTCGGTAGGCCTTGCAAAGTTTGCCGAGTGTCAGCTCCCTGACACTCGGCAAACTGGCCGTTTCCATTTGAACCGTTACCGTCTACATTTGTCGTGTGCCGCATTTGACACTCGGCAAAACGTTTGCTGAGTGCCCGACATTTGACACTCGGCAAACCCAGCTTTGCCGAGTGCGGTTTGCCGAGTGTGACACTCGGCAAACCGCTGATTTCCAGTAGTGTAAGCTTTTATCTGTGATCAGACATGCAGATCAGTAAGATTTGTCTCTATTTTAGCATTGTCGAATTACACTTGAACTTGCTTATGGTCAACGCCTCGACATGCCTTTGAAAGGCCACTGTCTATTTTTTTAGATTCATACTAACACGATTTACATTCATATTGTGTGACTTAGATTTATACTACATCAGTAAACTTGCTTTGTCCTAGTTGAATAGGATGTTGATCGCAACTTGATAGGTATTTATACTTGTTTTTTTCTTTGAGTAAACATGAACCATTTGTAGTGTTTTACAAATGATTAATATTCTATGAGCATTCTAGCTGTAACGTGATGTTATATTGAACTGAGAAATATTATTCTTGTTAGAATACTCTCGAAATTGTCTCTGATGCGTAAATTGTTATCTAGAGTTAAATGTGTTTCATGTATGATTAACGACTAGTATATGTATTTTCCTTGGCCAGAGACAAGAACAAGCGTAAAGATGTTAGGATTGATGGGATTGATTGTTTGTCACTATGGCCCTCGTATAGGCTCCTAGTTGATGAGTTCTATCGGCCCCACACTGTTTTCAATGTGTTGTATTCTCCCTAATAGCATTTTCAATGGGTTGACGGGTATTGATATTGTGTATTATATTGATCTTCGTAAACTATCCCTTCACCCATTAAAATTTGTAATTACTAATGCATATGTTGTTTGGATTGTTTCATTGAGCAGGAGGGTGCGCATTGAGAAGAGGGCTTATACTCTTTGGAAGGATGAACTAAATCAAGATTTTTGCAATGCTCAAGACTTACCTGACTAAAAAGTGGGGAGAAGAGCTCAGGAATGCAGGCTGAGAGGAATCAAGGTAATTCTGTAGCAAGAATCAAAGTCTTTTACATAAAAGGTTGCTAGTAATGAGTCCTTACTTTCAATATTTTATCTCAACATTAATTATTAGCCCTAAATCTATTGATTCATATATGTCAATCACATTCTCATCCTCATCCTCATCCGCATATTTCTCTTGTTAGCTACGATGCTGAACAGAGAATTGAGTCTCCTTAACCGAGGAGCAGTGACGATTCGAATTGATTATACCCAGCTGGGATCCCTAACCACCCTGCATATGTAGTACCTAAGCTTGCATATGCCAACCACGGCTCCTCCAAAATCTGAACCCGGCCCTACGCCATCCGAGAGCATATACACTCCTCCAATCCACCCTATTGCCACGAGGGTACACGCTACTCTCGCCATCTCTCCACTCTAAGTGCGCGGTTCTCGGTACAACTAGTAGAATCACCGAAGCTAGGACTTCCCGTAGTACGTTGTTAGTTCAAAAACGAACGGTCCTTAGTCGACTCAGTCAGAGACACTACATTGAGACTTCATTCTCAATGCAAGTCACCCGACCGGTCTCAATCCCAGGCCCGGCCTTCGTCTCATTCCATGCCAGAGGCGAAGGTCGCACTCGGGTGCGCCCTTCGCTCGGGCCTCTCCCTCTCCTGGCCGATCTCCCCCCCCTCCCCCCCGGCGTGAACGCAGCTTGGTTCTGGCCTTCGGTATGGGTGGACCTTCGGTCAAAGGCCACCCGCCGACAGTATCGTCCCTTGATAGGGTTGGTTCTGGCCTTTGGTATGGCTGGACCTTCGGGCAAAGGCCACTTGTCAACAGTCTCAGTCCTTTGGTGTGTGTTCGCCTCTGGCCAGGGGCACCCAAAATGTAGCAGCGTAAGTTCTCCCCTCGTGGAAGCAAGCCTTCGTTCGCCTCAATCACTGGCATGCCTTCGGTTGCAGTGGGGCAATGTCATGTCCTTCGCGACCCTGGTAATGTTCTTACAACAATGAGCAAAGCAATGTTTTCAACACACACTAGTGGTTTCAGTTCCATGTGATGTAAAGGGAGCTCCAAAGTCTAAAGTGCTGGACTCCCCAAAAAAATCCATTGAGACATAGGAAAGAAAAATGACTAGACTAGAGAATAGTACCTACATGACGAAAATATATTAGATTTTGAGCTGGTAAAAACAAAACAAGGAGTAATTAGATTAGAGCACAATGGATCCAGCTTCTTTGAATGATCTGCTAGCATTGTTATATCGTGTCTAATACATATGGTACCAAAAAAATAAATTACAAAAATATTGATACATGAAAATTCTTATGCATATTCCTCCATGTTTCATATCCTACTAACAGAAGTTTATTAAGGTTTTTGATACACACCGTGATGCCCTATAGCCTTCATGTTGCATATAAGCACCTTCCTATGGTTACCATATGTCAATTCCATGCGTATTTCTGCCTTAGAGAGGCTTTTGAACATCTCATACAACTCCTTGGCATTGCTTTCAGTAGTTGATGAGCTTAAAATTACTGTCATCTTGTTCAGTGTTGTTGCCAAATTCAATAGTCGCTTCACAGAAGAAACATCATGTTCAGATCCTCTTAACAGTAAGATTTCAATTTCTTGAAGGTTAATCAACAAAATCCTAGGTCGAGCTTGTGCTTGCATTGAAGGTTAAACAACACACCTGCGCTTGGCATGATAAGGCGGAGAAACCCTAGGTCAAGCCTGATCCCAGCAACCATCTTGAAGCAGGGCATCCGAAGCCTGTTTGGCATGTCTTCCTCATCCTCCAGATGTGCGTCCAGGTCTGGCGCATTGATCACCAAGAACAGGGTGCCGCTGTAGAGGCGGCACGCAGAATCAGGGAGCCAGATCTCCAGGGACTTAGGTGTGGCGCCATCCCCCTTGAGTTTGAGGCAGTGGAGGTGCAGCTGAGTGGCCTTGATGGTGCAGCAGAAGATGAGGGGCTCGGGGAAGAAGGGACGTTGACAGCCAGGAGCTACGCCCACACGGTGCGCCAGCAGTCAAGAGAGGACGCTGGTCCGAGCGGCGTCCGCGGCGTTGCTGACGAAGAGCAGGATGAGGAGCAGGAGTTCATTGGGGAGCGCGCTGATTCGGTCCTCCCCATCCCTGGTGGTGGAGGAAGCACGCGTGGTGGCGACCTCGCCGTTGCTGAGCTCCCTGCATGGAAAGGTATCACTTGACCTTTATAGATATATATGGTTCCAAATTAAACAAAAGAATAAGTGAACCCACCCTGATATAGACCAGTGACAGATGAAGATATTTGATGACTTTAAAGGGCTACAAGAGCTTCAAACAAGCTTGAGTTGTGTGGTGGAGATGTGAAACTTTCTCCTTGGATTCCATACAAAAAATATGACAGCCCCCCCGATAAACTGGAGATGTGGCATCGGGCCGAACACGACACGGCGCGGATCCAGTGAACCTCTCCATTGAAGATAAACAAGCTTAGGGGCTAAAACAGTAGAAATAGACAGATGGTCTATAATCAGTATGCCACTTTTCATGAAGCAGCGGACCACATGTAGTTTCCTGAGCACCGGCTCTACTTTGAGTTGACACAAGATATTTAGGTAGGTGAGCTCTGGTTCTATGAGAGTTTTGGAGTTTATGAAGAGATAGGGTGGCAGATCATGGGTGTTACAGATCTTAATGACCTTGCAAGCATGGACAATGAGGTGAGGTGATGACTTGATGAACTCGTGCGAGTTTGGGAACCAGACGCATTCTAGGACGAGGACGGTGAGCTGGGCGAACACACCTGCACTTGGCATGATGAGGCGGAGAAACCCTAGGTGAAGCCTGATCCCAGCAACCATCTTGAAGCATGGCATCTGAAGCCTGTTTGTCTTCTCTTCCTCATCCTCCAGATGTGCGTCCAGGGTCCGGCGCATGGTTCACCAAGAACAGGGTGTCGCTGTAGAGGCGGCGCGCAGCGTCAGGGAGCCAGATCTCCAGGGACTTGGGTGTGGCGCCATCTCTCTTGAGTTTGAGGCAGTGGAGGTGTACCTGAGTGCCTTGAGGGTGCGGCAGAAGCTGAGGGGCTCGGGGAAGAAGGGGACGTTGTGAGCTAGGAGCTGCGTCCACACGGGGCGCCAGCGCCGGTAGAGGACGTTGGTTCTAGCGGTGTCTGCGGTGTCCTGAGGAAGAGTAGGATGAGGAGCAGGAGTTCATCGGGGAGCGCACTGATTAGGTCCTCCCCATCCCTGGTGGTGGAGGCAGCGCGCTTGGCGGTGACCTCAGCGTTGCTGAGCTCCATGCTTGAAAAGGTATGGCTTGACCTGTACAGATATATGTGGTTCCAGATTAAGCAAAAGAAGAAGTGAACTCACCCTGATATAGACCAAGGACAGATCAAGATATTCGAAGACTTTATGGGCTACAAGAGCTTCAAACAAGCTGAGTTGTGTGGTGTAGATGTGAAACTTTGCCCTTGGATTCCATACAAAAAATATGACAGCCCCCCAATAAACTGGAGATGTGGCATCAGGCCGAACACGACACGGCGCGGATCTAGCGAACCTCTCCATTGGAGATAAACAAGCTTAGGGGCTGAAACAGTAGAAACAGATGGATGGTCTACAATCAGTAGGCCACTTTTGGTGAAGCAGTTGACAACATGTAGTTTCCTGAGCACTGGCTCCTCTACTTTGAGTTGACACAAGCTATTTAGGTAGGTGAGCTAGAGTTCCACGAGAGATTCAGAGTTTATGAAGAGATAGGGTGGTAGATCTTGAGCGTTACAGATCCTAAGGACCTGCAAGCATGGACAACGAGGTGAGGTAATGACTTTGATGAAATCGTGCAAGTTTGGGAACCAGACGCATTCCAGGACGAGGACGGTGAGCTAGGCGAACACACCTGCACTTGGCATGATGAGGCAGAGAAACCCTAGGTCGAGCCTAATCCCAGGCAACTGTCTTGAAGCAGGCCATCAGAAGCCTGTTTGGCGTCTCTTCCTCATCCTCCAGATGTGCGTCCGGGTCTGGCGCATGGTTCACCAAGAACAGGGTGCCGCTGTAGAGGCGGCGCGCAGCACCAGGGAGCCAGATCTCCAGTGGACTTGGGTGTGGCGCCATCTCCCTTGAGTTTGAGACAGTGGAGGTGCAGCTGAGTGACCTTGACGGTGCGGCAAAAGCTGAGGGGCTCGGGGAAGAAGGGGACGTAGAGAGTCCGGGAGCTACGTCCACACGGTGCGCCAGCGTCGGGAGAGGATGCTGGTCCGAGCGACGTCCGCGGCGTTGCTGAGGACGAGCAGGATGAGGAGCAGGAGTTCATCGGGGAGCACGCTGATTTGGTCCTCCCCATCCCTGGTGGTGGAGGCAGCGCGCTTGGCGGCGACCTCGCCATTGCTGAGCTCCATGCATAGAAATGTATCGCTTAACCTTTACACATATATATGGTTCCAAATTAAACAAAAGAATAAGTGAACTTACCCTGATATAGACCAGCGACAGAACAAGATATTCGATGACTTTGAAAGGGCTGCAAGAGCTTCCAAGAAGCTGAGTTGTGCGGTGGAGATGTGAAACTCTCTCCTTGGACTCCATACAAAAAATATGACAGCCCCCTGATAAATTGGAGATGTGGCATCGGACCAAACACAACACGGCACGGATCCAGTGAACCTCTCCATTAGAGATAAAGAAGCTTAGGGGCTGAAACTGTAGAAATAGACGGATGGTCTACAATCAGCAGGCCACTTTTGACAAAGCAGCTGACCACATGTAGTTTCCTGAGCACCGGCGCCTCTACTTTGAGTTGACACAAGATATTTAGGTAGGTGAGCTCTGGTTCTATGAGAGTTTTGGAGTTTATGAAGAGATAGGGTGGCAGATCATGCGTGTTACAGATCTTAAGGACCTGCAAGCATGGACAATGAGGTGAGGTGACGACATTGATGAACTCCTGCGGGTTTGGGAACCAGACGTGATCTAGGACGAGGACGGTGAGCTGGGCGAACACACCTGCACTTGGCATGATGAGGCAGGAGAAACCCTAGGTCAAGCCTGATCCCAGCAACCAGTCTTGAAGCAGGGCATCTAAAGCCTGTTTGTCTTCTTTTCCTCATCCTCCTAGACGTGCATCCGGGTCCGGCGCATGGTTCACCAAGAACAGGGTGTCGCTGTAGAGGCGGCGCGCGGCGTCAGGGAGCCAGATCTCCAGGGACTTGGGATGTGGCACCATCTCCCTTGAGTTTGAGGCAGTGGAGGTGCAGCTGAGTGCCTTGAGGGTGCGGTGGAAGCTGAGGGGCTCGGGGAAGAAGACGTTGAGAGCCGGGAGCTGCGTCCACACAGTGCGCCAGCGCCAGGAGAGGATGCTGGTTCGAGCAGAGTCCATTGCATTGCTGAGGAAGAGCAAGATGAGGGGCAGGAGTTCATTGAGGAGTGTGCTGATTAGGTCCTCCCCATCCCTGGTGGCGGAGGCAGCGCACTTGGCGGTGACCTCGCCGTTGCTGAGCTCCATGCATGTAAAGTGTCGGGTACCAAAGTATGGGGTACCCAACTTCAGCGCAAAAACACATTCCCTGAATATGGCCTGGCCCAATTAAACCTAGCAGAGGCCCACTGATGAAGCCACTCACAGAGGCCCGCACCGGCGCTGTGCCAGTACATTCCCCTTCGGGCGTACAAACCCCTCGGGAGGGATTCTCCGATTCGCCCGAGCCTCGACGGTAGGGCTCCAGAAAACGAGACCCTCGGGCGCAATTCTCCGATTCTCCCCGTGGCCCCCGCTGTGTATAGCAAGCTCGGGCGCGGCCCTCCGACTGGGCCGAGCCCTGCTGGTGTCAGCAGAGCAATCTTGCACTCCAAGGGACCTCCCTGACTGCTTTGTAGGCGCATCCCATCAAGCGGACCCCACAGCACGACTACGTCCCCACGCGCGCACGACTACCGTACCAACTACCAAACCTCCTCTGATGGCCAATCTGATGGCTCCACTACCTCCACACCGTCCCAAGGACAGCGCACAGTGAATCGCCCCACTTGAGGAGAGATTTCCCTGCCACGACTACGACAGACCACATTCCTGGTGCACGAATTGCACAACGGCAAGAGGGGCGTCAACTATGGGGCCAACCCTGGAGATGGGATGGATCCCCCCATCCGGGCCCACCTACTCCTCGGGAAGAACCTCATGCGAGAGGAAATGTGTCCTGAAGAGGAATACAACTGCCGCATCGCTGCTGTCCCTTTTCCGATGAGGGCAAGGCTCCCGAGCCTCAAGGGCTAATACCCAAGGGGCAACACATTCTCCCACTAAGCCATGCAAGGATGAACAGTGGTCAAGTACAAAGCATGACGCCGCGCCACGCAGCAACCATGACCGGCACTGTGCGCCACCTTGGAACTCACCAATCAAACAGTGAAGGATCATTCGAATGACAACAGCCATACTCCCAGGGTACCAAGTTGGAGCCACGGCTGACGACAAGCACCGATCTTCACGGTCACCTCCACGACAAGTACTATTTCTACAGCAAAGAGCATGTAACCCTGTCGGCAGGGACCAACCTTAGAGAGACTTCTTCGGTCAACCCAACATCCTACTGCTACAGAACACACAAATATACTTCACACACACAAAGAGGCTTGGGAGCCCCTCCCTCTCTCGCCTAAGCTTGTGAACCCTACTACAAGCACCCCGGTGCAAGGCAACACAATCCGACTCACACACTGAACGTAGAGCATTACTTTGCCTGAACCAGTATAACTCCCTGTGTTCCTCCTTGCACACCATCCGTAGCCTCAATCGCAAATCACAAGTTTACTAGCTGGTGTTAGCACTCGCCAATCCTAGCACCGACAGTTGGCGCGCCAGGTAGGGTCCTTTTGTGTCTTGATCCAGGTTACGGATGGCTGTCAGCTTCCCTGCACTTCCTGCCGGCGCGGTGCTCTGGTTCGGGAGCCTCGAGTTTGTGGCCACTGGACGCGGCTATGAGATGAACCTCCGTTCGGTCGAGCCCCACGTCGCCATCATCCCAACCCCGGCCCAGCAAGAGGTTGGAGACGGGGCCACGGTGACACCTCCACCCGCATCGGGGGGCGAAGGAAACGCCACGCGTCACTCCCACCGAGCCAGGCAGGGGAGGTGTCCCCGGGTCAACCCGTGTCCTATCGCGGGAGACATGAACCACCCGATGCCTCCAGCACGGGACACCACCTCCGTGTTCACCACCAGTCCGATGTCACGGGCGGTGGCGGCTCCTCGCCCCCACGGCTCCTCGGAGAAATGTGGGTGGGTATGCGGCGTCGCCTGCCATTTCCCTCCGTCCTCAGCGGGGAAGGCTGGCGACGCCGTCACCATTTCCTTTCGGGCTCTGCAACGCTTTGGATGCCCACATTCGTGCCATTCGTGCCCAGCAGCATGACCTGGTGATGATGCCCATCCATCACCTGGAGCGCATGGGCGACCTCATCACCACCCTGCCATCTTCCCCTGGGAGCACTCCTAGGGCGTGCAGCAGCAGGGAGACGGACTCTACCTCCAGCTTCATCCTGCCAGAGTACCCGGAGGGATGGGACCACTACGGTCGTGTCTCGCCGTCACGGTGGGATCTCGGCAGCAACGACGACGACAACTTCTGGGAGAACATGGACTTCACCGGAGTTCGTGACCCCCAGGCTTGCCTCTACCTCATCGACGCGTGGGACAACACCCTCAGCGTCACAACTCTGACGAGGACGTCATCGACCCCTCCCGGGAGTGCTATCACCTAGTGCACCTGGAGGAAGGTTTGTTGGAGGACATCCACTCAGAGGAGGAGGAGGAGGACATTCCTGCGGAGCAGTGGCAGCCACAGTAGCTACAGCAGCATATGCCACCCCCGCTGGCTCCTTGCCCCACGTCCTCGAAGGATCCAGGAGCTAGAGTAGCTCTGAGAGCTCGAAGCACGGATCGATAAGGACCACCTGCGCCTCGCCCAACTTCGAGCTGTGCTAGAGCACGAGGAGGAAAGGGGAGACGGCGGAGCAGCGTGACGCCGAGCCTGTGACATCCAGGCCCGCATCATCACTGATGACGGGGCCGGAACACCTGGGGTTGCACCCCGGGCTAGCCGGAAACTCACGGAGGCCGCCATGCATCTCATGGACCACGGAAGCCCGGCAGGTCAGGGACCAGCTCAAGGATCTTCTAGAGGACGCCGTTGTTCTTCAGGTGGAAAGCTCGGTGTCACGACACCGTGGCGCCGAGGAGTACCCGCATGGTGCCCTAGCGTGCCATGAATGAGAAGCCTCGGTACATCCCGAGGCTCCGCGGGCTCCCTCAGTCCACCAGCGGCTCGGCAAGGACATCGATGTCCGCGCCATCCTTCAGTCCGGTGGACGACGGAAGACCGACGGAGCCGCCCGAGGCTACAACATCCAGCGGGGTGGTCATTACAACTTCGACGAGGATCCGCGCCCTCGCCCGAGCCACCGGGCCCTCACGTTTTCAGCGAGGCCATCTGGAGGGCCATGTTTCCACCCTAGTTCCGACAACCGGTTAACATCACCAAGTACTCAGGGGAAACGAACCCCGAACTTTGGTTGGCGGATTATCGTCTTGCTTGCTAGCTCGGCGGCGCGCGGGATGATCTCATCATCAACTGCAACCTTCCTTTGTTCCTTGCCGACTCCGCGAGAGCCTGGCTGGAGCACCTTCCCCCTTGGCAGATCTTTGACTAGAGCGATCTAGTCAAGATCTTCGTGGGGAACTTCCAGGGCACGTACATACGCCCTGGCAACTCTTGGGACCTCCGGAGCTGCAAGCAGAAGCCGGGCGAGTCCCTCAGGGACTACATCTGGTGATTCTCCAAGCAGTACAACGAGCTGCCCTAGGTCACCGACTCCGACGTCGTCGGCGCTTTCGCTGCAGGAACAACCTACAAAGAACTTGTATATGAGCTAGGGCGCCGGACCCCCACCAGCATCTCCGAGCTTATGAAGATTGCTACCAGCTTCGCCTCGGGTGACGAGGTAGTGGGAGCCCTCTTCTCCGACCCCAAGGGCAAGCAGAAGGAGAAGGCCCCCAAGGGCACCTCCTCGCGAGCCCCCAACAGCAAGAAGAAGAAGGGGAAGGGGAAGGCTCCCCTCCGCGAAGACTCCCTTGTGGCCGCCGCCGAGCCCAAGGGAGCCCAGCAGTCCCGAGGCCGCTTCGACGAGATGCTCACCAAGAAGTGCCCTTACCACAAGGGCCCAGTGAACCACACAGTCGGAGAGTGTGTCATCCTGAAGAAGCATTACGGGCGGCTAGCGTACAGAGGCGACACCGGGAAGAAGCCCGCAGAGGACAAGGGCGGGAAGGACGACGAGTTCCGGCCCATCGACAAGTGCCTCATGATCTTCGGCGGATTCGGAACCGCTCCCACACCTCGTCAACGAAAGCACAAGCGTCGGGAGCTCTACTCCGTTGGTCCAGCGACACCACGATTCCTCGACTGGTCCCTCGACGCCGTCACCTTCAGCCAGGATGATCACCCGGACCACGTCCCATCGCCAGGGTGTTACCCGCTTGTTGTTGACCCCGTTGTCGGCAACAAGCGGCTCACCAAGGTCCTCATAGATGGAGGCAGTGGCCTCAACATCCTGTACGCTAAGACCCTGGATTCGATGGGGATTAGCCAGTCTCTTCTTTGGGCAATGACGTCAATGTTTCACGGGATCGTGCCCAGAAAGAGCGTGCAGCCACTCGGGCAAATCGACCTGCCCGTCAAATTTGGGGCTCCTGACAACTTCAGGAAGGAGACCCTCACGTTCGAAGTGGTAGGCTTTCGCGGTACCTACCAAGCCATCCTCGGGAGGCCATGGTACGCCAAGTTCATGGCGGTCCCGAACTACACCTACCTCAAGCTCAAGATGCCGGGGCCCAAGGGGGTCATCACAGTCGGCGTCTCCTACGAGCACGCCTACCAGTGCGACGTTGAGTGTTGCGAGTACGCCAACACACTGGTAGAGTCCGAGGCCCTCATCGCTGACCTCGAGGAGCTAGCAAAGGAGGTCCCCAACCCCAAGAAGGCTACAGGTACCTTTGAGCCCGTCGAAGGGGTGAAGGAGGTGCCCCTCGACCCCAGCTCCACCGACTGGCAAGGCGCTGAGGATCAGTGCCACCCTCGACCCGAAATAGGAAGCCGTGCTCATCGACTTCCTCCGCAAGCACGCTGACATGTTTACTTGAGTCCCTCGGACATGCCAGGCATCCCGAGGCAGGTCGCCGAGCACTCCTTGGACATCCGGGCCGGGTCTAAGCTGGTGAAGCAGCGCCTGCGCCGATTCGATGAGTAGAAGCGCCTGCGCCATCGGGGAGGAGGTGCAGAAGCTTTTGGCGGCCAGATTCATCAAGGAGGTCTTCCATCCTGAGTGGTTAGCTAATCCTGTCTTAGTTAAAAACAAAAATGGGAAATGGAGAATGTGTGTAGACTATACTAGTTTGAATAAAGCCTGTCATAAATATCTATTTCCATTACCTCGCATTGATCAAATAGTTGATTCCACTGCTGGTTGTGAACGACTTTGTTCCCTTGATGCGTACTCCGGTTACCATCAAATTGGTATGAAAGAGTCCGACGAACTAGCAACTTCTTTCATTACACCTTTTGGCACGTATTGCTACGTAACATGCCATTTCGCCTCAAGAACGCGGGCGCAACATACTAACGTTGCATGCTCAAAGTTTTTGGGGACCTCATCGGGCGAACCGTTGAGACTTACGTAGACTGATATTGTGATTAAGTCTAGGAAGCCGAAAGACTTGGTAGCCGACCTAGAAGAGGCTTTCGACTGCCTCAAGAAAAGAAATATAAAACTCAACCCCGAGAAATGCGTTTTTGGGGTTCCCCGAGGCATGCTACTCGGGTTTATCGTTTCCGAGCATGGCATCGAAGCCAACCTAGAAAAGATATCGGCCATTACACGAATGGGTCCGATCCACAACCTCAAAGGCGTACAAAAGCTAATGGGGTGTCTTCCAGCCCTGAGCCGATTCATCTCGTGACTCGGTGAAATGGGTCTGCCTCTGTATCGACTGCTCAAGAAAACAGAGCATTTCACCTGGACACCCGAGGCCCAGGAAGCCCTCGACAGGCTTAAGGCTTTGCTTTCGGAAGCACAAGTGCTCGTGCCGCCCACCAAAGGGGAGGACCTCCTGCTTTACATAGCTGCCACTAACCAAGTGATCAGTGAGGCAATTGTCGTCGAACGGCGGGAGGAACAGCACGCGCTGCCGGTTCAGCAGCCGGTTTACTTCATCAATGAGGCCTTGTCCGAAACAAAGACGCGCTACCCACAGATCCAAAAGCTGGTGTACGCGATCATTCTCGCTCGGCACAAGCTTCGGCACTACTTCGAGTCTTATCCCGTACCCGTGGTCTCATCGTTTCCTCTCGGGGAAGTCATCCAAAACCTGGGAGACAAAGGGAAGAATCGCCAAGTGGGCAATCGAGCTCATGGGCAATGGCATCACCTATGCTCCGCGCAAGGCGATCAAATCCCAGGTATTGGCGGATTTCATGGCGGAGTGGACCAAGACACAGCTGCCACCGGTGCCTACTCAAGAAGAGTACTGGGTCATGTACTTCGATGGGTCGATGATGAAAACAGGTGCCGGCACGGGCAGAGTTTTTGTCTCACCCCTCGGGGTCCGACTCAAGTATCTCTTGCGGTTGCACTTTGCCGCTTCCAACAACGTGGCCGAGTACGAGGCTCTCGTCAATGGGCTCCATATTGCTGTTGAGCTGGGAATGAAACGCCTCGAGGTCCGAGGGGACTCCCAACTCATCGTGGACCAGGTGATGAAAGAGTCAACATGCCACAATCCCCAAGATGGCCGCCTACTGCAAGGTGGTTTGGCATCTTAAGGAAAAATTCAATGGCCTCGAGCTCAATCACATTGCACGCAGATACAATGAAGAGGCTGACGAACTGGCCAAAATCACGTCCGAAAGGGCATTGGTCCCGACGGGCGTGTTTGCCAATGATCTTCATAAGCCTTCGGTCAATGTCAAACCCTCAGAGGGCAAAGGGAACGAAATCCCCGAGCCTCTGGTAGGTCCCAAAGTGTTTTCTAACCTCCGAAATCCCTCGGGGGCTGAGGAGCCATCGGGCAATAACGAGGTGGAGTCATCCGAGCCCAAGACTGAGGCCATCGACGAAGCCAAGGCTATGGATATCGAAGCCAATATGGACGATGATGAGCCAGATTGGCGAGAACCGCTGGTCAGTTGGCTTGTCCGAGGGGTGCTACCCTCACACAAGACCAAATTGCGATGGTTGGCACACAGGGCCATATCCATTGCGATGGTTGGCGGCGAGCTATATCGGCGTAGCCCCTCGGGCATCTTGCAGCACTGCATCCCCTTCAGCCAGGGTAAGCGTTTGGTCGAGGAGATACACGCCGGAGCCTGCGGTCACCATCTCCTTCTCGCTCTTCTAAGGATTGACTCAGGGTCTTCATGAAAATCTTCAGGTAGATTGAATCCAGCCATTCTAGGTATCTAGCTCAATAGTCACCACAAAAAGACAGATAGGTGTGATCCCACTAAAGAATGGGGTTAGTTCTATAGCAAACACAAAAGAAAATCTAGGCCAATTGCTCCCCGGCAACGGCGCCAGAAATGCTTGTTGGCAATTCTAATGTCACTATCAAGAACAGAGTTATTTCTGATAATGGTGTCAGAAATGCTTGTTGATAACTCCTATGGCTCTTGAAGAATTCCGCAAGCGTATAGAACCTATCGTTGTAGCACTTCACTTGGGAGTAACCAAGTATCGTATTTATTTCCACAGGGAAGCTTCTTATGGCTAGATATATCCAATGGTAAACTAATGTTGACAGAACTGCCTAAATCACCGGGCCCACGTGCACCATCATCGTCCCTAAGGACCTCCAGTTACTGTGCACGAGTTTCCCGCAACCTAGGTGGCCTGCCGAGTTTCCACGAAAACCCTAATTTCCCCGAGGATCTCATTGTAATGACCTTGCAAGTATTACAACAGTTTACACCAAAAGTTTGAATCAGAGTACAGAGTGCGAAAGTATGACATAATCATAAGTTTACAAACAAACGTTACATTATCCCAAACTAGAGTTTCATATTGGAGTAGAAGTGTACAACTTTACCCTTGCCTAAGGGTTATATCATATACACACCTTCGTTCATGCACGATCCGTCAACCGGCACGGTTCCACGTAAAACTGTTCACTCGACTCACCTGCAACATGGGGTTAACAAACCCTGAGTATGGGGGTACTCCGCAAGACTTACCCGACTAAAGAAACTAGGGAGAAGACTCAGGAATGCAGACTGAGGGGAGCCAAGGTAAGGCTTTAGCAAGAGTCAAAGTGTTTTGCAGAAAAGCAACACTAATACTATTTTCAATATTTTCCTCAACATTATTTTAATCATTAACCATAGCTCTGAGTTCATTCACATGTATCCTTATTCTTTCAATCACTTTATCCATTCTCAAAAACATCCTAGTTCCGAACCACTCTTCGATATAGGTGTGAGGATCAAGTCTCCATAACCGAGGAGCAACGACGATTCGAATCGATTAGTACCCAGCTGGGGATCGCTATCCACACTGCATATATAGCACCTAAGCTTGCATATGCCAACCCCGTCTACCATGGCTTTTCCAAAACCTGAACCGGTCCTGCGCCACCCGAGAACATAGTACACCTCTCGTCTCCAGGCACGATGGCCACGAGAGTACACGCTACTCTCGCCAACTCTCCACTCCCAATGCGTGGTTGTCGGTTCAACTAGTAGAGCCACCGGAGTCAGGGCTTCCCGGAGTATGTGGCTAGTTGCAAAGTCTTGATCACAGCAGGCCGACAACGAATGGTCCCTAATTCCTTTTTCCGTCGGCGACAATGCATTGGGACTCTAACCCAAGTACAAGTGTCCTAACGGTTTTCGAATCCCTTTTCCGTCGGTGACGATGCATTAGGACACCAACCCAAGTACATGACCACCGAACAGAAAATCCCTTCCCGTCGATGACAATGCACTGGCCAAGTGCACAGCCAACGATTGAGAACAATACCAATCCCTTTTTTCATGAATTAATCAATAATATATCACAATAGCTCCAAAAATAGCATTTCGTGCAAAACAAAATTAATTAAGCAGGGCTAAGCATTTATCAAACATTTTATTTTAAAATGGTTTTAAGGATAGTATTTCAGTGGTCAAGGTTGGCAATGCATCAATTGGGTTATCACTCAACTCCTATCAACTTAATGCAATAGTTTAACTCAGAGTGATAATCATTTTAGAAATCACAAGGAAGGGTTTAAATGCACCGAGGCTTGCCTGTTGTTTGGAGTAGATAATACCCTGATGTCAATCACCGAGAATATCCACGTCCACCAAGTGAAGACCTTGCTCGGGACTTACTTCCGATAATAATTACCACACGTTCACTACACGAAATAATAATAATGCAGTACTTAATATGATGATATGTATGCTATGATGCATGAGATGTACTAAATTAAAAAGTAATCTTAATTTAAAAGGTTGAGCATAATTTTCCTTCACAATAAAGTTGCAAGCCAACAAAACTATTCTGTTGTTTTATTGACCATTTTAACAGTGATTGAAAGCAACATTAACTCACTTCAATTACTACTAAACAAGTCATTAATCGCTAACAACATATATTGATTGCATGAACTATTATTAATAACTCTAAATAGCAATTTAATTATGAGCTCAAGCATAACTTAAAGTACCAAGGGTCACTTGTAGGACGATGATCTAGGGTCAACACATAATCCAAAAGTCACATCAAAACCAAGTCATTAGGGTTTTCTATTTATTTTTATTAATCATTTATAGAGCATAAAATAATAATACATAAATTATCTCCAAAAGAGCTAAAACTTTTTCTACAGTTAGATATCAGCTTAAAACAGTGCTAATTTAAATTTCCTGATTTTTGGATATATATTTTTATCTAAAAAAATCATGGAAGTTCCATTTATTAATTAAAAGGCACATTTGTATTTCCTGCAGAAATTGCTGGAAATCATTATTTCATATTTTTAGTGTCTTCCATATTTCAAAGAAAGCCTCTACAATTAATTTCATAATTTTTGGTGTCACAAAAATATTCATACAAAATTTACAAAGTACCTGACTATTCACTTCATCAGAAAATCAAAAAATGCATATTAATTCGCCAGAAAATGCAAAACCTAATTTCGACCCGAACCGGCCCAACTCGGCAGGCCGACCCACGTGCTCCCGCACTTCCCCAGCTGCTCTCCACCACTGGGCCGGCCCAGCCCAGCAAACAGGCCGGCCACCCCGTCTCTTACCTTCTTCCTCCCCTCTCTCGGGCACCAACCGCGCGCGTGCGGTGGCTCCGGCCGCAGCAGCTCGCCGCAGGTGGTTCTCCGGCGAGGGCAATCCCCATCGGTGTGCTCCCTAGACCACGGCAGACCTAGCTATGGGTTTGGTTGGCCGGTCTAGGGTTTCACGGAAGCTTGACCATCGCCATGGCGGCTCGACCAGGACGGTGACCAGCAGTGCTGCTCGATCCAGCAGTGCAAGCCCCCAACGAACCTAAAAAACTAACCCCCGAGCTACATGGAACACACCTAGACACGTTGCACACGTTGGTGAAGCGGAGATGACCCCGAGGATGCTGGCGACGTCGACGGTGGCCGTGGTGGCACGAACCAGTGACGAGACGACGTTCCGGCTACGCTGGTGCACCGAAGGGGAAACGACTTGAACCATGAGATTCCTGGGATCAACTCACAGGGACAGCACGGTCGCGATGAAGCCAAGCACGGTGGTGCTCCGCCAGCGTTCGAGACGACGACGACCCACCCGGGCGTTCCCGACAACCAACAATCTCACAAGTAGGATCCAACCGAGTGCAACCAGCTAAACAACTCAGGACCAAGAGGAATTGCACGATTATGGACCGTGCACTGAGAATTTGTTCGGCGGCCGAGCTCGAGCTCGCGGCAGCAATGGAGGAAAAAGGAGGAGCGTTGACGGCTCGAGCTTTAAATAGGACAGTGGAGAGGGGCGCGGCGTGGAGAGGACCCCCACGGGCCCGGCGTTGACAGCGACTTGACCCTGCCCGGCCCCGGGTGGCGTCGGCGGTCGGCACGCGCACGCGTGGCCTCTGCTCGTGAACAGAGCACGAGCAGAGCCCGGACCCCGCCAGCCAAACACTGTAGCATACCCTAACCCCTTTTTGACTTTTGTTAGATTACTCTCAAATTTGTGTGGAAGCTCAAAAAATGGTCAATGTAAAAGTTGTAGTACATTTAATTCTGAACAACTTTGGTTTTTGGGACAAATTCAAATTTTGAATGGATTTTGAATAATTCAAAAGGGGGTAAAGTTTCATTTTGAATTTCATTTCAAATCCACTCAAATTCTCAAGATTTTTCTCAATAAGATGAAAATCTACAAAAATAAAAGTTGTTCTACTTGACAAGCCCTATAACTTTCATTAAAGGAGTTCTATCAGATTCTTGATACTTTTTGAAATGACATTTTAAATTCAAATCCTTAAACACCAATTTGACTTTTATTTAAAATTTACTCAATAACATGAAAATCCCCAAATACAAAAGTTGTTCAATTTGACAAGCTTTACAAGTTTCATTAAAGGTGTTTGGTGAAATTCTTGATATTTTTTGAATTTGCATCTCAAATTTACATATTCAAACAAAGGGTAGGGTTTTATTTGAAATTTTATTTAAGAACTTCAAAATTACCCAAAATAGAAGTTACTCAACTTTTAAAGATTTACAATTTTTATTTAAGACCCAACATCTAATTCCTTTTAGTTTTTGAATTAGGGTTTTGGGTCCAAATTAGAATTTATAAATGATTTTCTTTTTATTTTTTCCAATTGGATTAAGATAATTACACACCGATACAAACATTTACATATCAACTCACTCTAAATTACCTATGCACAATCAAATGCAGGAATAAAACTTATTTTAGTTGATGCACCTTAACATGGTTAAATGCGGGATGATTTTCATGCAATCATGATGACAACAGGCAAGTTTTAGTTACAGTAACACCAAGGGTGTTACATCCTTTCCCCCTTAAAATAAATCTCATCTTGAGATTTAATATACGGCTAAAGCCTTAATCTTAGTAATGGAAAAGAAAATGTGTCAAGTAAACATTTTTCAAACTTGACTATAGAGCAAGTAGGGGATTTACATTTTGTAAGACTTGAAAGGGGTAAATTATTTTTAAAGAGTATCAAAGGACTTAGAAAAGTTTTCAGATGAGTAATTCTCTGATTTCTCGGGTAGCTTCTTCATTTGAAGGCTGATTCCATTGTACTTTGTACCACCCGGTTGAAATCCTTCGAGTAACACGACCTTTTCCGGTATCGGACTCACACTGGAATACTAGGAGTGTGTCAGATCTGGTTCAATTCAACTCCTACCAAGTCAATAACTCGAGCTAGCACTTGAAGACACTTCTCAGGTGCTGATACAGGAAATACATCCTGCACAGCTAAAAAGTGTTTAGACGCTTGAGTTGATAAGCCACTAACCCACACTTCTCTTCCTATCTGTTATAAGGAAGATTCTCAATCGACCTAATCAGTTGTCTCTCAACACGAAAAGTATTAAATTTTACTCTTCAAAATAAACCTTTTATGAGGAACATCATTTGAGGGTGGTTTCAAGGACAGTGAGGACACATTAATTGCGAACTATAATGATTCAGGAGCACCGACTACGATACCAGTGCGTACCCTGGTACGTTCTTATGTGGTTGCAGTCCACAGAAGATTCTAAGTTTTTGACACAACACCATAGTCACGGGTCGAGATACCATTATAGAACACAATTAAGGTAACCTTAGTCAAAAGAGAGAAAGTACATCGATTGTGGCTATGATGAAAAATGACCACAGACCTTGATACAAGCATATACCCGTCAGAATCTCATGTGGTTGCGAATCACAAGAGATTCCAGGTTGCTATATTGTATCGTAATCGTAGATCATGTCACATCATAGCTGGGTGGATTTGTTTTCACAAATAGTGCAAACAAAAGGAATTTTATTAGCTGTGGAGCTATAGTATGTCACAACCCTAAACCTCGATACCTACAAGTGCCAAGTAGAATCTCGGTGTGGCCATGGCATGCGAGAGACCCTAGGTTTCGATGCGACACTGTGGTCACAGATCATGACACCACTATAGGCACCACCATAACGATTTTGGAATAACATGTTGAAATTGAGTGAGTGGTACGTGTCGGATCAAGACATGACACGTATATAGATAAAAGTCATGGTCTAGTGCTTGGTTTTTGCACTGGGTCTGTGGGTAAATCTAAGTGCATCCTAGAGTTTTCGAAAAAGTGAATTTTCCATTAGATTTCAAGGGATTTATAAATAACCAGGAATCCATAAAACAACAGGGAATCCTCAGCGGATCGCAGATACCATTTCCAAGTGATTGGATCTTAGGTACCATTTCTAAATCGGTTCCCGTTACTTTATCAGATGAGATTAAGGCAATTGCAAGGACAAAGAATTTTGAGAATTCAGAGAGATCAGATGTGATTTCTCAAAGTAGATTTTAATATAGTTATAAATAGCAGAAGAATTTTAGAAATTCAGGAAGAAATATGGATATGAATTTTTGTGAAAGATATTTGAAAGAGAGTGAAAGCACATTAATTGCAGGCTAGGATCATGACCATCAACCTTCATAGCAGCGAGCGTCCAGCAGTAACTTCCTATGGTCGCGATCCATAAGAGACCTTAGATTTTGACGCTGTGTCATGGTCATGGAGCATGATATCCCATAGACTAAAATTACAATAACTTTTCAACCAACACATGTTGGTGGTCAATTTCAAGGAAATTGCATGTGTCGTGAAAGGAGAAAATTAAGGCTGACACATACGTATGATTGACTGCATCTAGAAGTTCCCCAAGGAATGGAAACTTTTAGAGCGAAGATTAACGAGGGTTGGTAAAAACCTAGTCTATGGCAACATTTACCACTTTTTAAACACACCTGTCATTCATAAACTTAAGTAGGAAACCTTTTACAGACGATAAAGGATTACAAGGTTCCCATATTCGTTAACACTGACTTCTAGCTTAGGTTGACTTGCTTAAACTTATTGAACTATCATTACACTAGTTTCCTACTAACCAGGGGTTTTACATTACAAAAGACACCTAACCTTAGATTGGACCTGATCTGACACCGAGTCTAAGAAACCTGCTATCATCATTAGCTAATTGACCTGACCACTCATTACTTCAGACTCCGAGTCATTTGCTGCTTCCTCTAATTCTTCGTATGCATTCTCTATTGAACCAAACTCTTCTTGATTGTCAGCTTCTGCAAACCCCATTTCCAGCATCGGATCATTCGTGGCATGGAGCATTTGCACTTCTCGTTGCAGATCGGCGATGTTTTGATGAACTGCCTGGAGTTGTTGCTGATATGTATTATGTAGGCCCGAAAACATCGCATCCTGATGCTGCAAGTACCCAACAGTCTCCCGAAGACCTTCTCTTGCCATTACTGCATAAGAATGAGCTTCTTCACGCTACTGGATGAGAAGTCCTGTCTGAAGGTGAAGACTATCCACCAGACTTTCCAGTTCTACTATGCGGTGTTGGTCTACTTGTCTTTGTGCTTCGAGTGCTTCTACCTGGACATCCGGACTGATCTTTTCTACATTACTGATCTGAGCAGCCTCTTGCCACTTTAGGGATTTCTTATTGGCCTTCTTCTTCTTTAGTTCAATACTCTTGAGTACCTCATAGCATTCAGTGTAAAGTTCCTGCCACTCCTCATGTCCTCGCTCACGGGTCAGATGCAAGTTAAGGATGGCTAGCATAACTCTAGTAGTGGCTACCAACATGGGATCTTGTTGCTCAGAACCTTCTTCCAGTTGCTTGGCTTGTTGTTGAAGACTATCCCTAGTTTCCTGGTGCCTCAGACGGAAACATTCTCAGAGTAGAGACTCTGACCTCCTTCCGACACCTAAAGCAGATCTTTCTCAGGAGTTCCAATGCTGTTGCCTGAGCTCCTTTCCAAGGACTCATTCCTTTAGCCTGTGCTTCCCAAGCTGGCCAAAATGGATCAGTGGTACAAGCTGAGATCTAAAGGGACACTTCGTACCACGGTCGACCAAGGAGAACAGTGCGGGACCAACGATACTTTGGTGGTTCCGAGTAGCCTACTTCTTGCAGTAGTTGGCACAGCACTAGTAGGGGTTCTAAACATAGCCAGGTAGTCATCAATTCCAGTAGCAGGGTCTTGCGGATCCATCTGTTTAGAAGGAGGGATAGGAATTCATTTTTAACAAAAATACCTTTTGAAGTAAGTTTTATTTTTGAAAATATAGATATACTTCATTACGGGGTATTATTGGTAGTTGTAATGTCATGATGCATGAGTGTTCCAACGCAAATCAGAATACTCTGATATATATACATTTATATACTAAGAAAATTACTAGAGTAACATGCACTCAATGTTTTTCGACATAGGGCATACTTAAGGTGCTGATCCACTACTACGCTCGAACCTAACTACAGATCTATAGAAATAGTCAAGGAAAGATTGTATAGAATGAATAAGGAAAGTTCAGAAGCAACTCGACCCAAACTACCCCTATTAATTTATTCATCCCAAATCATTTTGAAGTTTTTGTAAAGTAATACTGCAAGTACTTTACAATGAAATGCTCTGATACCATTCTGTGCCTAGAACCGCCTAAAGCACTAGGCCCTACGTGCACCTTCATCGATCCCTAAGGACCTTCGATTACTGTGCACGAGTTCCCTGCAACCTAGGTGGCCTGCCGGGTTTCCACGAAAACCCTAATTTCCCCGAGGATTTCATTGTAAAGACCTTGCAAGTATTACAACAAGTTTACACCAAAAGTTTGAATCAGAGTACAGAGTACGGAAGTATTACATAATCATAAGTTTACAAATATACGTTGCATTATCCCAAACCAGAGTTTCATATTGGAGTAGAAGCATACAACTTTACCCTTGCCCAAGGGTTATATCATATACACACCTTCGTTCATGCACTATCCGTCAACCGGCACGGTTCCACGAAAAAACTGTTCACTTGACTCACCTGCAACATGGGGTTAACAAACCCTGAGTACGGGGTACTCCGCAAGACTTACCCGACTAAAGAAACTAGGGGAGAAGACTCAGGAATGCAGGCTGAGGGGAGTCAAGGTAAGGGTTTAGCAAGAATCAAAGTGTTTTGCAGAAAAGCAACACTAATCCTATTTTCAATATTTTCCCTCAACATTATTTTAATCATTAACCATAGCTCTGAGTTCATTCACATGTATCCTTATTCTTTCAGTCACTTTATCCATTCTCAAAAACATGCTAGTTCCGAACCACTCTTCGATGTAAATGCTGAGGATCAAGTCTCCATAACCGAGGAGCAATTACGATTCGAATCTATTAGTACCCAGCTGGGGATCCCTATCCATACTGCATATGTAGTACCTAAGCTTGCATATGCCAACCCCAGTCTACCATGGCTTTTCCAAAACCTGAACCGGTCTAGCGGTACCCGAGAGCACAATACTCCTCTCGTATCTAGGCACGACGGCCACGAGGGTACACGCTACTCTTGCTATCTCTCCACTCCCAGTGCGTGGTTGTCGGTTCAAGTAGTAGAGCCACTGGAGTCAGGGCTTCCCGGAGTATGTGGCTAGTTGCAAAGTCTCGATCACAGTAGGCCGACAATGAATGGTCCCTAATTTTTTTTTCGTTGGCGACAATGCATTGGGACTTTAACCCAAGTACAAGTGTCCCAACGGTTTTCGAATCCCTTTTCCGTCGGTGACGATGCATTGGGACTCCAACCCAAGTACATGAACACCGAACAGAAAATCCCTTCTCTGTCGATGACAATGCACCTGGTCAAGTGCACAACCACCGATCGAGAACAATACCAATCCCCCTTTTCATGAATTAATCAATAATATATCACAATAGCTCCAAAAATAGCATTTTGTGCAAAACAAAATTAATTAAGTAGGGCTAAACATTTTTCAAACATTTTATTTTAAAATGGTTTTAAGGATAGTATTTCAGTGGTCAAGGTTTGTAATGCATCAATTGGGTTATCACTCAACTCCTATCAACTTAATGCAATAGTTTAACTCAGAGTGATAAACATTTTATAAATCACAAGGAAGGGTTTAAATGCACTGGGGCTTACCTGTTGCTTGGAGTAGATAATACCCTGATGTCAATTACTGAGAATATCCACGTCCATCGAGTGAAGACCTTGCTCAGGACTTACTTTCGATAATAATACCACGCATTCACTACACAAAATAATAATAATGTAGTGCTTAATATGATGTTATGTATGCTATGATGCATGAGATGTACTAAATTAAAAGGTAATCTTAATTTAAAAGGTTGACCATAACTTTTCCTTCACAATAAAGTTGCAAGCCAAGAAAACTATCCTGTTGTTTTATTGACCATTTTAACAGTCGTTGAAAGCAACATTAACTTACTTCATTTACTACTAAACAAGTCATTAATCGCTAACGACAGATATTGATTGCATGAACTATTATTAATAACTCTAATTAGCAATTTAATTATGAGCTCAAACATAACTTAAAGCGCCAAGGCTCACTTGGAGGACGATGATCCAGGGTCAACACATAATCCAAAAGTCACATCAAACCCAAGTCATTAGGGTTTTCTATTTATTTTTATTAATCATTTATAGAGCATAAAATAATAATACGCAAATTATCTCCAAAATAGCTCAACTTTTTCTACAGTTACATATCAGCTTAAAACAGTGCCAATTTAAATTTCCTGATTTTTGGATATACATTTTTTGCCTAGAAAAATCATGGAAGTTCCATTTATTAATTAAAAGGCACATTTGTATTTCCTGCAGAAATTGCTGGAAATCATTATTTCATATTTTTATTGTGTTCCATATTTCACAGGGAGCCTCTACAATTAATTTCATAATTTTTGGGGTCACCAAAATATTCATACAAAATTTACAAAGTGCCTTACTATTCACTTCATCAGAAAATCAGAAAATGCATATTAATTCGTGAGAAAATGCAAAACCTAATTTCGGCCCGAACCGACCCAACTCGGCAGGCCGATCCACGTGCTCCCGCACTTCCCCAGCTGCTCTCCACGACTGGGCCAGCCCAGCCCAGCAAACAGGCCGGCCACCCCGTCTCTTACCATCTTCCTCCCCTCTCTCCGGCGCCAACCGCGCGCGTGCAGGCGGCTCCGGCCGCGGTAGCTCGCCGCCAGTGGTTCTCCGGCGAGGGCAAGTCCCCATCAGTGTGCACCCCAGACCACGGCGGACCTAGCTATGGGCTTTGGTTGGCCGGTCTAGGGTTTCGCGGAAGCTTGACCATCGCCATGGCGGCTCGGCCAGGACGGTGACCGGCAGGCGCTACTCGATCCAGCAGCGCAAGCCCCCAACAAACCAAAAAATCTAACCCCTGAGCTACACGGAACTCACCTAGACGCGTTGCGCACGCTGGTTGAAGCGGAGAATGACGCCGAGGATGCTGGCGACAGTCGACAGTGGCCGTGGCGGCACGAACCAGTGACGAGACAACTGTTCCGGCTACGCTGGTACACCAAAGGGGAAACGACTTGAACTAGGAGATTCCTGGGATCAAGTGGAACGTGAAACGAAAGGCGAGAGGGGATCAACTCACAGGGACGGCACGGTCGTGATGAAGCCGAGCATGGCGGCTGCTCCGCTGGGGTCCGAGATGACGACGAACCACCCGGGCGTTCCCGACAACCAACAATCTCACAAGTGAGATCCAACCGAGCGCAACCAGCTGAAGAACTCAGGACCAAGAGGAATTGCACGATTATAGACTGTGCACCGCGAATTTGTCCGGCGACCGAGCTCGAGCTCGCGGCGGCAATGGAGGAAAAAGAAGGAGCGTCGATGGCTCGAGCTTTAAATAGGACAGTGGAGAGGGGCGCGGCGTGGAGAGGACCCCCACGGGCCCGGCGTCGACAGCGACCTGACCCAGCTGATAAAAGCCCTAAGCTGAACAGCGTTAACTCCAATTAGAACTTCGGGACAATGCGCAATTGTTGGCGGTCCTTATGGATCACTTTTATGCCGCCAATTTAGACTAAAAAGAAGAAAGACAAACATATTCTACCACATATGCCTTTGCTACTAACAAGTTCCACTTGTACCCCTAGTATTCATGTTTTGCAGGTTTAATGGTGTAACAAGTGGAAATGCACAACATCAAGGAAAAAGCGCAAAAGCAAACGACGTATTCCGCAAATGCGCAAACCAAGAAAATAAGAAAGCCCACCTCAAAAAGCTGAATTGGATCCATCTGTAACCAGGGAGAGCCCCAGGCCCAGATAGCAACCGACCACCAGAAGGCGGTGGCCAGCGGGCCTAGCCAGGGGTGCGACCGCCCCCAGGACTGGCCGCCCCCTGGTGGGGCCTCCTGGGCCCAGTCTTCGGTGGCGGTGCTTTAGGCGGTTTCCCAAGGGCGGTTTCACCTCCTTCCAAGTTTAGAGACGCCAAACCGTCCTAGTTCAACTATAAATAGATGGTGCTCTTTCATTCGACACACACATCATTTTGGAGTCATCTACCTCACACCTCTCATTTGTATCTTTAGAGTAGTACTAGTAGTTTGTGAGCAAGGCAAGAGCTATCAAGTAGAGTTTATCTCCTTGGAAGAAAAGGATCACCTTGGTATGAATACAATTCGGTCTTCTCCATGAGCAAGTTCTTATTATATTTATATGATCATGCATATGAACTAGAGCAAAGTTATGATCTTGTTATGAGCATAATATATGGACTAGAATATAGTTTGTATCATGTTCTTGACTTGTTCATCGTCGTTCTTCATTGTTCATCGAATTAGTATGAATAGAGGAAGAAATAGGAATGAGGTGATGGTTCGTCGTGCCTTCTTGGTTGCTCTTAACCTAGCCTGTCAATCCGAAGGGTTGGGGTCCGCGGAGGTTAGGAGTTGTTTTCAAGTACGTGAGCATAGTGCTCAGGTATACGGAGATCGGCGAATATGTTGGTATCCCACGGGCAGAGGGGTAGGTGGGCAGGTGGTGACAGCCCTGTCCATCCCTAGCACTCTTCCACGTTCGGATATTGAAGTAGGAGTTCGTAAAGTCTCTATCGGCTGGCAGACCAGCTGCAGGGATCTCCCTATCACCCTAGATTTAGTCCTGATACTAGACTTACTAATTAGATGTGTTGCTAGCAGTTCTTTGTATAATTATATATGACCAATGCCTGCTCAGTTAGTTATATTCTTTTATTCTTTATTTTCCCTTTTTATCCTTGAGGTGGACCTAGATGTGTGTCCACTATTTTGAAATCATGTCTTATTCCTGTTTACTCTATGCCTACCATTGCACTCAATAAGTGATCATGTTTACACCACCCTTGATGCATATTGCCCTCCTACGGAAAATTATAAATACGACACCCTTGAATACTCACGGGTTGAAATGCTACAATGATAGTTCTGTGCGCTTGCAGAGTAATCTTATCTCTTACTAAGCTATCGATTAGCGTACCTAAGTACCATTACTTAAGGATTGTAAATCTTGCACACCCCACGGCGCCGTGTCATAGTTTTGCATATCGTAAGTAATGACGGTTAGGAAGGCCAATCCGGCACTTCTAACTGCTATTACCACACTGCATTACCTAGGCCGGCGCCATTAAGGGACAAGGATTACCTTTCTGAAGTAATGGTGGTTGAGAATGTCAACTTACGTTTCTAGTATTATTATTAAGGACGGACTTATAGTCATCTTTAGTAGTGATGCTAAGAAACGCCAACAAGCATTTCTGGCGCCGTTGCCGGGGATGGACTTCTAGTCTCTCTTTTGTAACAATGTTAAGAAATGCCAACAAGCATTTCTGGCGCCGTTGCCGGGGATAGTCTATCTTTTGTAACAACATTAAGAAATGCCAACAAGTATTTCTGGCGCCGTTGTCGGGGAGGGCCAAAACATCTAAGCTGGCATAAACATCGATTGCATAATAAAGCATTGGTAGACGTAGTTTAAACAGGCTAACTTCGCTGTTTTCTTCCTCTTTTTATTAGAATGAAAACAGGATAGTGTATGAGCGGTTTTGCTCTGCAGAACAATTTCACCAGTAATCCGGAAGCACTCCTAAGGAAGAAAAAGTCTCGTACCGCTTCTTCCTCTGCTACCCCATCAGCAGACGAATTGGTCACTCTCACACCATCCGCCACTACCGCTATGGCCAAGACACTCCGTGACTACTCCACTTCCGTTGTTGCCAACGTGCCCGTTGGGCCCACTGTCAATGTTGGAGATGGAAATTTCGAGATCCGTACGGGCCTTATCTCGATGGTGCAGGCGAGTCAGTTCTGTGGCTTGCCAAGTGAGGATGCAAATGCTCACCTGCAACACTTCCTTGAGCTGTGCGACACCATTGTCATCAAGAATGTCGCACAGGACAGCATCAGACTCCGCTTGTTTCCTTTCTCCCTTATGGGGAAAGCAAAGCAATGGTTCTACCAAAACAAGGAAGCTGTTAACACGTGGGACAAAAGTTCTACGGCGTTCCTCACCAAGTTCTTCCCCATGAGCAAGACCAGCGCTCTAAGGGGAAAGATTTCAAACTTCCAGCAATCTTCGCTAGAGTCCACCCCCGAAGCTTGGGAATGGCTTAAGGAATACATCCGATCCTGTCCTCATCATAGAATGGAAGATTGGCTCATGCTCGAAAACTTCTATGAAGGCCTCACGGCCATGTCAAAAGGGCACGTAGATGCCGCAGCTGGAGGTGCATTCCTCTTCCTCACCATAGCGGATGCAACTGCACTCATTGAGAAGATGGTGGCCAACCAGAGTTGGGAAAAAGGAAGAAAAACATAAAAAGGCACACATACCGTGAAGGAGACGGACTTGCTTGCCGTAAAAATAGACTTGCTTATGCAGAAGCTGGACGATCGTGCCACCAACCCTATCATGAGTACCATCCAGGCCATGGACTCACACATGACGTGTGAAGTCTGTGGGAACGTTGGCCACTCGAGGAACAACTGCCCCGAAACCCAAGAAGAAGCTTCATACATCAATAATGGGTTTCGCCAACCTCAGCAAGGTAATAACGGCTGGAACAACCAACACCGCCCGCAAGGTAATAATTTTAATTCAAATTACCATTCAAACCAATCTTCCTTAAAAGACCTCGTGCTAGGACAAACTAAGATCAATGAGAATCTGACCAAAAAGCTGCTTTCAACGATAAAATGTTTGAAAATATAAATGCAAAGCTTGAAACTCTGTCTTCTTCTGTTCAAAATCAAGCAAGTTTCAACAAAATGATAGAAACCCAAATAGCTTAAATAGCTGCTTCTATCCCTGTCAACAATATGAGAAAAATCCCGGGGCAACCCGAGGCTTCTCCCGAGTTTGTTCATGCATGTAACACCCCAAATTTTGCTACTTTTGAAATATAGGTAAAATGATTTAATTTGGTATATTTGACCTCATGAAAACCTTGGAAAATTGAAATTTTCCATTAAGTTAAAACTCAATTAGGTTTTACAACATGTTTGTGCACTCATGCCCTTGCATATGATTTATTTTGGTTGAGTGGTCTTTGCCAAAACTTAAAATTATTCAAATTCTTTTGTAAATGATTTTATGATGTGAGTGAGTAAAGTTTTAAAATACGATCAGTACAACGATCTTCTCTATAGCCTATCTCTGTCTTTTTCTGTAATCCAGTTCCTTATTTTCTAAATCAATCCCATCAATCCGAGTTTATCATAACCTTTTCTTCAGCTCCAAATCACTCTTTAGTGCTCATCATTCGTTAATTTCTCTTCAAAAACTTATCGGGAATTTTCCCAGCTTTTTCTGGACCTTTCTCCTATTTTTCTGTGAGCAAAATATAATTTATAGATGCTCCAAAATATCTTTTCATGAACTCTAAATACTTAAATTGGATTCCTCATATTCCAAAATATCTCTGAGAATTTTCTCATAATTTTTCGATGCCATCGGGATATTTTTTCGTGGCTCAAATATCAATTCTGTACTTTCTCGAATTTGTACGGAAATTAAATAGTTCTAAAATTATACCTTCATCATCTGTGGCCAAACCTTTCGCTCTTACACTAATCGGTCGGATCAACGCCTGAGCAATTCTCTCTCGTTGATCCCGTTCCATCTATTCCATGTTTCGTTTGTTGGGCCTGCTTGACGTGATGATGAATTAATTCACAAAGGTAATAACCAGTCCATTGAGCAATCCTAACACGCTAAGGATACCAGGTCCATTTTACCGTACGTTCATAATATCCACGTGAAGCAACCTATCAATTTCTGTTTTTTTTTGTCTTCCTCTTCCCAATCTAATCTGCGATATTTTCAGCACAAGCCAAGGACTCCATATCCATCACGCGATGCCCATCCATAAACAGAAATCTTGGCTTCGTGTATTTGTTTCCGAAACCCTTCTGTATCCAATCCGTCAAAGATTATTGTGCAGCCCTACCGCCGTCGCCGCCTTTGTTCCCTGCAGCGCCGACCTGCAAGTTGACCATCGCTTGAGCCACACTGATCCAACAACGCTGCTGAGTTTGGAGCGCCACCGTCAAGAGAAGATCAAGGCATTGCCGTATCCTTCATCTTCGGCAGGGCAGCTCGCACGTCGTTCCCGGTCCTATCACTGGCCGAGTCCCTTCCTCTCTGCGTGCAAGTGTGCAAACAGCAGCATATAGAGGCCATGGTCTGCACGTGCTACAGCAGGAACAAGATGACCCAAGATTGAACACGACGTATTTATGAGATTGCCGTCGGTTCGTATTTTCTTCGCCGTTTCACCGTTTTAACTCCAAATTGATTCATTCAAATTGCGTTAGATTCGTATTTTCAAACTCTATCTGTTTATGCCTCTGTGCAGTAAGTTTGTCGCTTTTAAAAATTCGAGCTAATATTATATTAATTATTTTTGTATAGTAAATCTTCGGAAAATCATAACTTTTACGTTTTAAATCCGTTTTTCGTCATCTTTATATCGATGTGATCATGAGAAGGAGTAGAATAATTTTATAACCTTTTCAAACTATTTAGTTAATGTTTGGTGTATTGTTTTAATTATTATCCTTGTTTGCTTCGTGTATGTCGGCTAGATGTTGTGTGTTGATGTGGTGATCGATCGAGTATAGACGGTGAGCAGTTCGTGGTGATTATTAGAGCTATCAATCGAACATTTGGATCAGAGAAAGGATCTCAAGTTCAAGGCAAGTATAACATGGACCATCCTTGTTGTCCTATTCACAATAATCATAATTCATATATGCATGTGTCCACCTTGACAACCTTAGAGATTATAACATAGTTTTTTTATCTTGATTCCTTGTTCACCTATGGGTTATGCATTGGGTAGCTATTGCTAGTGCTTATTGATACCAATGATCTTGTGATATGATTAATGGATGATGCAATGAACAAATTAATATGATTTTATTCCTATTCAAAGGGGGCTAGAGCCTTGGGGTTGAGAGTTTTGGCTCTAGTTTCTCTCTATAGGATTTCTGTACGTGATGACTCGGGACATACAGTACAACTGTGAAGGCTATGTGGCTCTGGCTTTAGTTCAGTACAAGGATCTTTTCTAGCTTGTTAGAGGTTACCCGAAAGGGCGCAGTTGGGGTTTGCCACCTTGGGTGTAGTACAGCTTCTAGTCATATGAGTATAGCCGAGAAGGAATTTGCCATATTGAAAAGAGGGGTTCCTACATCTCGCTGCCACTCACCCTTGCGGCCCTAACATGTTAGACGAATCCTTCGAAAGACTTTATAGTGATCCCTGCTAACCTTCCTTGGAAGTGGGTCAAGAGGCTAGCTACCTCGTGATAAAGGGTAAATCATGACTCACAGGTAAAGTGTACACCTCTGCGCAGAGTTTAATAAACTGTTATAACAGCCGTGCTCGCGGACATGAGCAGCCTTGAGCACATTACAGCTAGATGGTTACTGTGAATTATATTATGTTTATTATTGCTGTTAATATCTTTGCTATTTATTAACCTTATTACAATTGATCATTGGATTAATTATGGGAATTGGAATACCTTGATGCTACTCAACTGCTAAAAAGAATCTGAACATTAAAAGCTAAATGCAGTCAAACAGTGTCTAGCCTTTTGTGCCTCATGAACCCATGTTATACTTGCGGAGTACGAAGTGTGCTCACCCTTGCAATTCACCACCACAGATGAAGATTGGAGTGAAGACTATCGCAATGAATATTAGGCTTGGTGTCTCCCAGTCGACCGTGTCCCTGAGATGGAGCTTCCGCGAGTGTGACGTCATAGTTATTACCTATATTTGTGTAAGACTATGTAATAATTATTTATTCGTTATGTATTTAACACTGTGATGATACATTTGTAATTTGTCAGCTTATATATGCGACTATTCCTGGGGCACATATGAGTCCTTTATGCATCCTATTTTATTCTTAAAATACGGGTGTGACAGATTGGTATCAGAGCATGTGTTGACTGTAGGACGTAAGCCTAGTTAGAAATTGACCATCTTTAGCTTTATATCTTGCTATGAAATCTTTGTTCCAACACCCTTGATAATTTCTACAATATTATGCTCCTTACCTTGTTCATCTCCTCCTTGTTGCTATGAATATTAGTGCCTTATCTACTCCTTGGTTTTACATGCTTTTAGAACTATCTCTTACCCCATTCGTGGATAGCATGAAGTTGAAGCCTTAGATATGAACCCTTGATAGCAATAGAACGATAATATCACAAGTTGAGTATCATTGATTGTTGTGCCTTATTGTATTGTTATTATGACATTGCTTGATTTGGATCTTTATAATGAGTGCAATGATCTTGTGGAGTTGTCCACAATTTCATTTAGTTTATAGGCCTAAGGCATAAGGATTAATGGAATAGATAGTTGGGTTTTCTTTCTCTCTTGTTTCCTTTATTCTGTTTTCATGGAGCAACCTGTATTTGCCACCTTATAACTCTAGTTTAGAAGACCCAAAAAAAATTATGGAACAATTATGGATCAAACTAGACTTCAAGATCTTTATGAGAGCACAAGAATCATCTTGATATCTATTTTCGTTTGGGAGATATAAAAATCACAAGACGATGCAACCGCGCTGTCTGGAATCTAGAGTAGTTTCTGTTGTTTACTGTTTTCGACCTCCTTAACTATATAATCTGGAAGAGTGTTCTACAAGAGAGTTGTAGAAAATTTCAGCAGCTTTCCAACGGTATATGCTGCGACTTATTTAGACTAATGGAGCCAGAGTTACTACTGATTTACAGTGCTGCTGTTTTTTCTACTCACGAAAAAATTTGGATTACCTATTCTTACCTATGCCCATGAGTCTTGTTGGGATGCCGGAGTATGTAATGGTAGTTAAACCACCCAGGAGAAGAGATTTATGCTACCCTTGGTGCCCCTGGTCAATCTTTTCTTAAGGGGGTAGCCAAGGTGGAGAAGAGACAAGATGAAGTGACATGATGAAGTTCCTTAGTTCTAGTGTATTACTCAGAAGTATCAATTGTCCCTATGGTTAAAAAATCACTATCAAGAGCAGGTGTTTTTGCTCAAGTTCGTTAACTTGTTGGATCATTCATGAGGAGGTCATGTTTTCATCAAGGCTGGTCTTTGAGTGGATATATCACCAGTTGGGAGTTCAATCTTCAACATACTGTGTATGAAGGTATTCGTGAGACAAGAAAGAGGTATTAGATAACTATATTTGTCTCCATGGGGAAGTAGAAGCATCAATGTTAGTTAGCTTGATAAGTAGACTTTGGATGAAGGAAGACCTCTATCGGTCAAGTATCTACTAATGGTGGAGTATTGGAGAAGTCAAGATAGTAAATATAGTGTAGAAACAGAGTAACTTAGAGATTCTATGGATGCTAAGATTAGAACATTAGTATATTGGAGCAAGACAGAAACAATGACTTGGAAGAAGTGTTATCACCTGTAGAAGTAAGTCATTCCGATGCCTTTAGCAAAGCAAAGTTATGCTAACGGAAGTTTCGGATGACACCAAGGACCAAATAATTGTTTTTAGCAGTTGCTACCTAACTGAACATAATCTCCCGCATTTTTGGAAATAGTTAAGTATAACCATCTTGGAATGCACAGTTTCTGAAGGCCCTTTTGGAAAATAATTAGCCTAGCTAATTGGATTACCTAAGGGTTGTTTGGAGTATCTATCAAAGTCTTGGAAGCTTAATTGGGTATATAGAGCAAGGATGTGGCAATGGCAGCATGTAAGGTGAATTGGAAGAAATATAAAAGGAGCTAATTGAGGAAGTGAAGAAGATCCAAGATCAAACCATTCAATCTCTTCCATCCTCTTCTTCCGAATCTCGGGACGAGATTCATCTTAAGGGGGGTAGAATTGTAACACCCCAAATTTTGCTACTTTTGAAATATAGGTAAAATGATTTAATTTGGTATATTTGACCTCATGAAAACCTAGGAAAATTGAAATTTTTCATTAAGTTAAAACTCAATTAGGTTTTACAACATGTTTGTGCACTCATGCCCTTGCATATGATTTATTTTGGTTGAGTGATCTTTGCCAAAACTTAAAATTATTTAAATTCTTTTGTAAATGATTTTATGATGTGAGTGAGTAAAGTTTTAAAATACGATCAGTACAACGATCTTCTCTATAGGCTATCTCTGTCTTTTTCTGTAATCCAGTTTCTTATTTTCTAACTCAATCCCTTCGATCCGAGTTTATCATAACCTTTTCTTCAGCTCCAAGTCACTCTTTAGTGCTCATCATTCATTAATTTCTCTTCAAAAACTTATCAGGAATTTTCCCAGCTTTTTCTGGACCTTTCTCCTATTTTTCTGTGAGCAAAATATAATTTGTAGATGCTCCAAAATATCTTTTCATGAACTCTAAATACTTTAATTGGATTCCACATATTCCAAAATGTCTCTGAGAATTTTCTCATAATTTTTCGATGCCATCGGGATATTTTTTCGTGGCTCAAATATCAATTCTGGACTTTCTCGAATTTGTACGGAAATTTAATAGTTCTAAAATTATACCTTCATCATCTGTGGCTAAACCTTTCGCTCTTACACTAATCGGTCTGATCAACGCCTGAGCAATTCTCTCTCGTTGATCCCGTTTCATCTATTCCATGTTTCGTTTGTTGGGCCTGCTTGACGTGATGATGAATTAATTCACAAAGGTAATAACCAGTCCATTGAGCAATCCTAACACGCTAAGGATACCAGGTCCATCTTACCGTACGTTCATAATATGCACGTGAAGCAACCTATCAATTTCTGTTTTTTTTTTTTTGTCTTCCTCTTCCCAATCTAATCTGCGATATTTTCAGCACAAGCCAGGGACTCCATATCCATCACGCGATGCCCATCCATAAATAGAAATCTTGGCTTCGTGTATTTGTTTCCGAAACCCTTCTGTATCCAATCCGTCAAAGATTATTGTGCAGCCCTACCGCCGTCGCCGCCTTTGTTCCCTGCAGCGCCGACCTGCAAGTTGACCATCGCTTGAGCCACGCTGATCCAACAACGCTGCTGAGTTTGGAGCGCCACCGTCAAGAGAAGATCAAGGCATTGCCGTATCCTTCATCTTCGGCAGGGCAGCTCGCACGTCGTTCCCAGTCCTATCACTGGCCGAGTCCCTTCCTCTCTGCGTGCAAGTGTGCAAACAGCAGCATATAGAGGCCATGGTCTGCACGTGCTACAGCAGGAACAAGATGACCCAAGATTAAAGACGACGTATTTATGAGATTGCCGTCGGTTCGTATTTTCTTCGCCGTTTCACCGTTTTAACTCCAAATTGATTCATTCAAATTGCGTTAGATTCGTATTTTCAAACTCTATCTGTTTATGTCTAAGTTTGTCGCTTTTAAAAATTCGAGCTAATATTATATTAATTATTTTTGTATAGTAAATCTTCGGAAAATCATAACTTTTACGTTTTAAATCCGTTTTTCGTCATCTTTATATCGATGTGATCATGAGAAGGAGTAGAATAATTTTATAACCTTTCCAAACTATTTAGTTAATGTTTGGTGTATTGTTTTAATTATTATCCTTGTTTGCTTCGTGTATGTCGGCTAGATGTTGTGCGTTGATGTGGTGATCGATCGAGTATAGACGGTGAGCAGTTCGTGGTGATTATTGGAGCTATCAATCGAAGATTTGGATCAGAGAAAGGATCTCAAGTTCAAGGCAAGTATAACATGGACCATTCTTGTTGTCCTATTCACAATAATCATAATTCATATATGCATGTGTCCACCTTGACGATCTTAGAGATTATAACATAATGTTTTTATCTTGATTCCTTGTTCACCTATGGGTTATGCATTGGGTAGCTATTGCTAGTGCTTATTAATACCAATGATCTTGTGATATGATTAATGGATGATGCAATGAAAAAATTAATATGATTTTGTTCCTATTCAAAGGGGGTTAGAGCCTTGGGGTTGAGAGTTTTGGCTTTAGTTTTTCTCCATAGGATTTCTGTACGTGATGACTCGGGACATACAGTACAACTGTGAGGGCTATGTTGCTCTGGCTTTAGTTCAGTACAAGGATCTTTTCTAGCTTGTTAGAGGTTACCCGAAAGGGCGCAGTTGGGGGTTTGCCACCTTGGCTGTAGTACAACTTCTAGTCATATGACTATAGCCGAGAAGGAATGTGCCATATTGAAAAGAGGGGTTCCTACATTTCGCTGCCACTCACCCTTGCGGCCCTAACATGTTAGACGAATCCTTCGAACGACTTCATAGTAATCCCTGCTGACCTTCCTTGGAAGTGGGTCAAGAAGCTAGCTACCTCGTGATAAAGGGTAAATCATGACTCACAGGTAAAGTGTACACCTCTGCGCAGAGTTTAATAAACTGTTATAACAGCCGTGCTCGCGGACATGAGCGGCCTTGAGCACATTACAGCTAGATGGTTACTGTGAATTATATTATATTTATTATTGCTGTTAATATCTTTGCTATTTATTCACCTTATTACAATTGATCATTAGATTAATTATGGGAATTGGAATACCTTGATGCTACTCAACTGCTAAAAAGAATCTGAACATTAAAAGCTAAATGCAGTCAAACAGTGTCTAGCCTTTTGTGCCGCATGAACCCGTGTTATACTTGCGGAGAACGAAATGTGCTCACCCTTACAATTCACCACCACAGATGAAGATTGGAGTGAAGACTATCGCAATGAATATTAGGCTTGATGTCTCCCAGTCGACCGTGTCCCTGAGATGGAGCTTCCGCGAGTGTGACGTCATAGTTATTACCTATATTTGTGTAAGACTATGTAATAATTATTTATTCGTTATGTATTTAACACTGTTATGATACATTTGTAATTTGTCAGCTTATATGTGCGACTATTCCTGGGGCACATATGAGTCATTTATGCATCCTATTTTATTCTTAAAAGACGGGTGTGACAATGCAGCTGCAGAGCAATAAAGGAAGAAGAGTCTTGCCAACAGACGGTAAATGTTGAGCCCTTGCCGAAGGACATCGGCAGTTATCTAAAAATAAATAAATATAAATAATAATTATCTGAAGGGACCCACACCATCATGCAAGCTTGGGGGAGGTGCCCCCACTCAGGTATTGTATCTTATCCTTTCAAAAAAAAAATAATAATAATATAAAACGTATTTATATAATATACTTTCTTACATTCAAAAAGAGTTCCCCTCTTTCTAGTTTTATAAAACTCTATTTTTAGTCCAAAATAAACTCTTCTCCAAAAATTCTATAAAAATCATTCTTAGGAAGTTTAGATTTTACTATATTTAAATCTAATTTTTAATTAATTTTTGAAAACCAAAAAGTTTCGAATAAATTTATGGAAAATCAAAATCTGGGGCAAACTTCCGAATGGGAGTCATTCGTAACCGGCTACATCTTGGGAGTAGCCGTTAGAGGACATGTAAAAAAATTCATGCAAAAATAAGTGATGTTCATCTTGCCTTATATACATGTCTTAAGAGGGTACTTTAAGTTTGTTGGAAATGATGAATAATTGCTCTGCTTAAGAAGCCTATGCTCTTGTAAAAATAGAGGTAGTAGATAAACAATGATTTTGTGATATGGGAACAAGAGCATCTTGTGAACTCATATCCTTTGGGTATGCTTGTCACTAATCTTGCAGGATAAAAACAAAGAAGAAGAAGAAGAATGAAGGATTAAAATAACAAAGTGGCAATAATCTGAGCAAGGACAACATTCAACAATGGAGTACATTCTGACGGAGGTCCTAACGTCCACACTAGGCTTTTGACATCGAGCGACATAGAAGTCCTAGTGTGGAGGAGGTTGCATCATTGTCTCCGCCAGTTTTCAAGACTTCGCCACTATGGCACGCTGGTTTGCACTCCCTCTACTCACTCTTGCTTTATATTTATAATGTTTGATGTGTTCAAAGCTTTCATGTTAAAGATCAAACTTAAAAGAGAGAGAGAGATAGAACCTTGCCAACTTATGAACATGACTTTAAAAGATTGGCTGGCATCAACTTTATTCCTAGTTCATATACTTACTACTTGTGGACATAACTATATTAGGAAAAACATGTCAACTAAGTTGCTGTGAAGTGAGATATACTAGACTAAAAGAATCCTATCCTACCATGAAAGCTCTTGGAAGTTTTTGTTTCATAAAACATCAAAACAATTAAGCCTTATTTCTCCTCAATGGTGTTAATTCCTACCAAAGCCAAATATCATGCTACATGTTGAAAACTAGCCACTTATGCTACTTGTTTTTGTATTGAGTTTTATCAAACTTTGTTGACCTGTGTTGAGAATTTTATCATACACTTAAGATCAAGGTCACATACACTCCACCAAATATATGCTATGCTTCTACACTAGAAGTAAGCAAAAACATGCCTTTTCCATGTCCACCAAATAAATACTCCACATTTGTTAGCATGATCTTTCTCCATCATTCTTTAAGAGAGGCATTGTCTAGTATTGAAAAAAAAAGAAAGAGAAAAAGTATTGCAAAAAAAGAGAGGACAAAATGTCCCATGAAAAAAAAATTGTGAGGACACAATTTCGGTCCTTAGCAACACAAAAAAAATAAAAATAGCCATGCTCTCAAATAAAGGATGGAGAAGGAATCATTGCTATGGAGTAATGATCATCATTCCACATTCACACACATGCACACCTTGATCTGAGTATATGATATTTTTCTCCATAGATCCACTGTTTGACTTAGCAATATATGCATTTCAAGTGTGCTTTACTTTTTAACATACCTAAAACTCCACATAGGCCTATTAGGAGTAGGAAGAAAGGCAACAAAGAAAAAAAAGATGCCTTGGTGAGGATATATATACCACTGAGTGATTTGAGAGTCCCATTTGAGGAGAAGTATGAGCTATCCTTTTAATTTCAAAAATCATAAAAAACTCCAAGGGTACTTCATGGGGATAGTGATGACTTGGTGTCATGCTGTTCCACTTTTCAACCACTCAAGGCGACATGGTAGCCACTTCAAAATCCACAGGTATGAGTATGACTTGGAATATCTTTTATGCTTGCATCCTATCTTCATAAGTCTTGCTTTACATCAAAGTTCCATTTGAATCTTTCTGCGTTGCTCGGGACGAGCAAAGGTTTAGTGTGGGAGAGTTTGTTGATGGTCCATAACACCCCATTTTATACCGTCAACAGTGCCTAATTTGGTCATAAAAATGATACAAACCATAGTCATATGTTTTTATTTCTAACCATTTCCACAAGTTGTGATGGTTATGTGAGTGCAGATGCAAAGTAAGTACAAAACGGTGATATATAAGGAGAAAAGGTTTCATCCATGCTTCTTGTGACTACATCCAAGTCAAGGAGTTTGAAATGGAGTTTTGGTTCACTCAAATCGGAGGTCGGACGATAAGGTTACGCTTTTCGGAGATTGGAGAACGGACCGCAGGAGCAGTCCCGGGTAAAATGAGCGCCCAGGATGCATCCTGGACTCAGAATCAGGCAAATGACTAGGCGTTGAAAAGCTAACCGAGAGGCCTACACACTCACCAAATATGAGCCAATTTGGCCCAAGTTGCAGGGCGCCCGCCCTGTCCATAGGGCGCCCGCCTTGTCCCTGCCACGTTCCACATCAGTAATCCGTGGGAGATGCCAAATCAAGTTTGTCCTCCGTCGATCCAAGGTCGGTGCAAGATCTATGGTCCGGTGGCCCTGTCAAGTGGGGCTACTGACCCTCCACAGTGGATTCGGTGTCCAAACCGACCGGGACCAACTTCTACCGACCTCCAGGAGTTCATCTCAGGCGTTAACTCAATACAAGGGGGGCGGCCGCCCTACATCACACGGCACCTGTTGACGGTCGTTAAGTACTAAAAATAACCATCAACTATAGCATGAATTGACATAAAATGAATCACAAAGCATAGTTATAGGTTTGGATTCTAATGAGTTCCACGAGTTTTGGTGTTCTCATTTGTATTGTAGGAATATGCAATTTTCCATCAATAAAAGTATCTCAAATAAGGAGTTGGACTGCACCATTGTGACGGGCTCGTCGAGACGATCGAAACGGAGCTATCATTTGCTATATTCGGAGTTCGGAATCAAAATCTGCGGTGACACATGCACCATTGAACTGCAGGAGGCCCAAGAAGACACCACGACGAAGATGGGCCCGAGACCCCACATGTGGGTGCCGGCCAGCGCCAGGGTGGGGCCTGACGGCCCCACACCTAGGATTTTTGCTGCGCACTTCTGGAGTCTTCCTCCACCACCTATGAGGAGTCATCTCGACCCCACGTTAAGTCGGTTTGATCAAACGGCGCGTATTCATCCCACCGGGCTATAAATAAAGGGGCAGACCCCCTCCCTGGAGGCATCCCTTTCATTATTATAATTCATATTCTCTAGTTACGGATTGGATGGAGAGGTGTCCCATTGAAGGATAACCTCTCTCCAATATAGTAGATTAGTTCTAGTTGAGAGTTAGGGAGAGCGGAGCCATGCTCGGGTTCTGGAAGATTCTTCTGAGGTCTGGTATGACTTGTATCTTATCTATGTAAGACTTGTGCTTTTATATATTTATCTTCTCTATTTACTTATATGCTTTATTATGTGATTGGTTAGTATAGTTGTTATACTTTGGCATGGGATCTTCGCTCGTATTGAGTGCTCTAATTATAGCGCATGATTAGAGTAGTATTCATTGGTGTAGACGTGGTGTCTAGGCTAGTGTTTACCTGAGTTTGCGCCTAATTCTTACGGTTAGTTGTGGTAGCCCCAGAGGTAACAGCTCTGTCGGTCTTTGTATTCCACCACGTCGGAGTTAGTGTTTCGTAGAGCTTTTTGGCAGCCTTCACCAGCTACTTCTTTCTCATCTTTTCGAGAGTTGGAAAGGTATTGTTGCTCTAAAGTGCTATTGTGTGATTGCTGCACCTAACTATCTTTTAGTTATCTTAGAACCCAAGTAATAGAGAAATATTTAGGAACCTTGAACTCTTCCGTGTTCTCCTCTCAACTTAGCTAGACTACTTATTTATCTTAGTGATTACTATGCATAACTCCTATCATTTATCACTTACCCCCACTATAGTCTAGTTGTTGTATTAAGTTAGTAGATGCATGATGGTAACTATCAGATTCTTTAACCATTGCTTCCCTGTGGTAAAATATAAATAACGATACTCTGGAATACTCTCAAGTAAAAGCTACAATGGTATTCTGTGTTCTTGCAGAATCTTTCATATTCTATTTGCACTTAATAAATACCAACAAGCTTTTTGGCGCCGTTGCCGGGGAAGCAATTGGCATAAGAGTTTTATAGTGATCTTGATGTCTGCTAATTTAGTGTACTACTAGATTTAGTATGATTACCCCTGTTTTGTTGAGTTGTGGAATGAGACAGGACAGTAGAAGCCGTTTTGACCTTCCGGCAAGTTTCCACAAGACAAGAAGATACATTAAAGAGCCCAGGGTGCTTGAACATTCAAGATTCATCAATAATGGAGCCCTGCCATCTCACAGGTTTGCACACACATATATATATATATATATATCTTTCTAACCCTGTGTAGATTGGAGAAGGAGGTCGTCATCATAACAATTCAAATCACATCTCAAGTGACGAACATAGAGGCTGTGCTACACACAAGTCATGGTAAGTATGATCAAGAAGGTGAGAAAGTCTTGCTCATGGACTTTAAAGTTTTGAGTAGTTATCTTTTAATTCTTGCATCTCATTGCATATTTATTTTAATCCATGCATCCACACTATTTAGTTTATATTCGCTCATATCAAATCCATAGCATGTTTAGTTCTTGCATACATCTATATCACTTGTATATTAAAAAGAAAATATATATATATATATAGCTCACTATGATCATATTATTTTATCTCTATTTGAATAGATCCTTGTAATGCTTTCATGCTATATTTACTTACTATAGTTTATGGCTGGAATAATTTCATACATATCTTAAATAAAGCATGGTGCCTAGTTTATGAGTGTTTGATCTTACTTTTAAAGGTTTTTAATCTAAGTTTATTAACTAAAAGTGTAATAATTAGAAGGTCTCCCAAGAACGACTTTGTGTCCTAAAATAATCACTCTTTAAAAATAACGTGAGCTTGTACCTTTTGATGTAATACCCTTGAGAATTGAGCATAGAATTATAATTATAAAATTATTCCCTCGGGTATTTTTGTCACTAACCATTCCAGGCTTGAAGTAGAAGGATGACATCATTAGGTATGTCCAACCAATTATCATGCAACTTAATCCATCCAAACTTAACTTTGCCTTGCAAAATTCAAGCTTGGGGGAATAGGCTTATTTAGAAAATCTTATGTTGCTAATATTGGTTGTCTGTACTTTGTCAATCCATGTTCAAATTGTTAATCAATGATCATGCTCTTTCATCTCTGTTTGCATAACTCTCTATAAACTTTCATGTTACCTTTGTTCGCTATAGTATACTTAAGGTTTGGAGAAATTTCATACACCTTTTAAATTAGGCATGGTGTTTAGTTTAAACTATTTTCTGGAATCATAATTATACAAGGTGTTTAGTTTGATTTCCGAACCAAGAGGTGCGATAATTTTACTTTCAAAGGCTTTTTGAATTAAGCATGGTGCTTAGGTTAAAATGCCTTCCTAAGTCAAATTGGACGTGGTGTCTAGGTTGATTTTTGAGCCGCTCGTATGCTGTAGTAGACATTGGATATTTTGTTGGACTAACCCTTGCAGAAAACTTCCAATTTAATTTGGGTAAGTCACGAGATAAATTCAAATCAGAGATGAGACAGGGCACACAGTGAACTTCAATAACTTTGCAGAGGAAGACATAGCTCATTCATTATGGATGGATGAACTGTGAGTATTAATGATTCATTCACTTTATCTTCTGCTGCAAGTTACTTGGACTCAAGTCATGCCGGTATAGAACATGATCTATTCTAACATAATATCAACCCTATCTTCTTAGTAGCATAGATGGAACATGATAAAATTCTGGACGAATAACCTATGTTCCAAAGTTGTACATCCCTTCAAGTATGTGTTGTCTGCTAATCGATTGCAGGCATAATAATGAATGGAGTGACAAGGTTGTTGACGGTGGATATACCCTAAAATTCCACATTCAAACACCGTCAACAGGCCTCGGATTCATGGGAAGATAAACATATCATGAGCATATTTTATCAATAACTAGTTCCACATGTACTCTTAAGCTTGTGATTGCAAGAGACACCAAAACAGTGCAAAAGTGAGCAACTAGGGGCTAATTACATGGTTCGGCCGAACCATGTAATGTTGCCCCAGGCCACCACCTTTCAACACAGTGCAAACAACATCAAATGAAAGAGATCAGAGCCAAGGGTGGGCCCACCCATGGGTCGGGCGAACTGCCCATGGGGCCCACCTGGCTCTAGTGACGTGGCAGTATCCGTGTGACACTCCAACCAAGTCATTTCATCCATCGGATCAACTTGTGCTTTCATTCAATGATGGAGATCAAAGGCACACAGATTGAGGCATGAAACGAAGCAACCAAGACAGAACCAACACATAAGAAGAGTCTATGACTTGTGGGGACCACACCTGGCCTGGCCCCACCCATCCTATGGGTCGGCCGAACCATGGAGTGTGGCCCCCAGCCATCTACACACTCAGTGACAAGTGGGGACTCCTTCTAGAAGACCCTGCCTGGTGCCCAGCCAGGTCGGTTGGCTTCCACCGACTCCAAGCATGCTTTCCATGTGCTCAAATTGCCAAAGCCATCTATTTTGAGGCAGTTATAAGGCGGTGGATCCAAGGGTGGAGAGTTGAGGAGCACACGGATCGATGACGTGGCATCCCTCCACTCTCCACTATAAATAGAGGCTGCCCACTCCTCTTCAGGACACACCATACACCATACAACTCAAGAAGCGAGCTAGAGTTCTACTCTTTAGTAGTAGTATTAGTCTAGTGTGGGAGTTAGAGTCGAGTCGAGTCGAGCTGCTCTCGGAGTCTCCGGAGTCTTCTACTAGAGAGTCTGGTATAGCTCTTATACCTTTCCTTCTGTAAGACTTTATCCTTATCAATATATATTATCTCTACTTTACTTCACTAAGTTCCTACTTAATATTTACTATTCTTTATAGTATTGTTGTGTCTTGTCTTATTTCATAGTTGTTTTATACTTGATAGTGATCTTGTCCCAACTCAACGTGCGTTAGTTCATCGCCTGTCATAGGGTGTTCTATTTGTTGGTACGCAGCTAGAATAGTGAGACTTAGTGTAAGCGTGGTGCTTAGACTAGATCTTGCCTTTGATTACCGCTTGTCGCACAGATTGTTTGTGGGTGCTAGCAGGTGGTGACAGCCCTGTCCAGTCTTAGTATCCCTCCACATGTTTTAGGCAAGTTCTTAAAAGGTAGGCTCCCATAAGAGTGTAGGCGCTTCGGGTATAGGTTTTGTCCTCTATTGTCTCACACTACTCCCTGCACACCGGTAGTAAGGTACTATCTTAGTATAAGTCATTTATTTGATAGGGCAAGTCACAAGAGTAAAGTAAGTGTCATAGGAGTCTTATACTCACTCGTTGTCCTCCCACCTAGTTATACTCTACTAGTTATCTTTTAGTTATCTTAATACTTGTTGTGTGTTGGTGTCATTACCCTTTCCTCTACCTATCGATTTACCCCCTACCACTAGTTGGTACTAAGTTGGTATAGCTCATAGGGGGTCTTCTTTAGCAACCGGTGAGGGAATAGGCGGTTGGATGCATAGCATGCGGTGTTGATTGCCTTCATCCAAAACCTCTCCGGTGTGTTGTACTCATCAAGCATAGTCCTTGCAAGGGTGATCAAAGTCCGGTTCTTCCTTTCAACTACACCATTTTGTTGAGGGGTATAGGTGGATGAGACTTCATGCTTGATCCCAACTTCATCACAATATACTTCAATGTTTGTGTTGTCAAACTCTTTCCCATTGTCACTTCTAATCTTCTTGATCTTCACTTCAAATTCATTTTGTGCTCTTGGCAAACTTCTTGAAAGATTGGGCAACTTCAGTCTTGTCATGAAGAAAGAACACCCAAGTATATCTTGAAAAGTCATCAACAATCACTAAGCAATAGAGCTTGCCACCAATACTTGCATAAGTTGTTGGCCCAAATAAGTCCATGTGAAGTAGCTCTAATGGTCTTGAAGTTGACACAAATGCCTTGGATGAATGTGTATTCGCCACTTGCTTCCCAGCTTGGCAAGCACTACACAATTTGTCCTTTTCAAATACAACATCTTTCAATCCTCTCACCATCTCCTTCTTCAATAGCTTCTTAAGTGTGCTCATCCCAACATGTGCAAGCCTTCTATGCCAAAGCCACCCAAGAGATTGTTTGGTGAATAGACAAGTCTTCAAATTTGCATCTACCGAGTTAAAGTCCACTAGATAGAGGTGATTGTACCGAAAGCCCTTGAATATCACTTCATTGTCATCTTTCTTGGAAACAACTACTTCTTCACTTGTAAATAGACATTGGAAGCCAAGATCACACAATTGACCAACGGATAGCAAGTTGAAGCTCAAAGAAGCAACTAGGAGCACATTTGATATGGAATGATCATTAGATATAGCCACTTTGCCAAGCCCTTGCACTTTGCTTTTAGAATTATCACCAAATGTTATCTTTCCTTGGTCTTCTACATTCTCTTCAAGAGAGGTGAACATACGAGCATCACCGGTCATATGTTGAGTGCATCCACTATCAATTACCTAATGAGAGCCACCGGTATTGTAGTTCACCTACACACAACAAATCAAGCTTGATGTTTAGGAACCCATACTTGAGAAGGGCTCCGGACTTTCTCAACCAAAGCTTTTGCCACCCATAGTTGCCTAGGCCTATTCTTGTTGGGAGGACCGAGGAACATGACTTTCACTTTACCCTTTGAATCTTTTCTAAGCATGTAGTCAGCATCAAAAGCAAAGGGCCTAGCATGCTTGGGCAAAGGTTGTGGTGGCGGTGTCTTGCACTCATGAGGAAAGTGGCCTTCTTGTCCACATTCAAAGCATCTCTTAGGCTTGGGCTTGGGCTTGTTCTTTGCTTTGTTGAGGCGATTTTGAGCTCTAATGTTTTGCACCTTCTCACCCACGTAGCCAATCCTACTTCTATCAAACTTCATCACGGTGTTCATGAGGAGATCACTTTGGAGATATTGGCCTCTTGTGAATTTTTGCAAGCCCATGGTGAGATGACTCTTTTCTTACTTCAACATCTTGTTTTCTTCCAATAAACTTGCAAGGTGACACTTCTCATTCTTGAGGATCTTGTTTTCTTTTCTAAGCACTTCAACTTCATCATCTTGTTGCACCGTTTCAATGACAATGGTGTTGGTGGTTGATTGCTTCTCAAGCTCTTTCTTCAAGTTCTCATTTTCAATCTTGAGCTTCAAATAGTCATCATGACAATCGGCCACCACCACTTCCTTACCTTTGCTACTAGCACCTTGCTCAATGATCTCATCAATCAAGTCATCACATGATGTAGCTATATCACACTTAACAACAAGGTTAGGAGCATCATGTGTTTCATTTGAAAGCAAGTCATAAGCCATAGCAAGGTTTTCATGATTCACTTTCACTTGAGTGTAGTCCTCTTTTAGCTTGTTATAAATAGTGGTGAGCTCAATGTGTATCCTCTCAAGTTTATCATGTTTTTATTTGAGCTCTTTTATGTTGGCTTTGAGCTCCTTGAGCTTGGATGACACATTTTGATTTTCAACTCTAAGCTCATCACTAGCTTTAGTGAATTGTTCATTTTGAGCTAAGAGGTTGCCATTCTCAAGTTTTAGATTTTCATTTTTCCTTGTTAGCTTTCTTATAACTTTGGTATAGTCATTAAGCAAGCTAGCAAGTTCATCATAAGTGGGTGAATCATATTCATTGTCACTATCACTACTCTCATCATCACTTTATACCTTCTTGTCCTTAGCCATAAGGCAAAGGTGTGTTGGAGATGAGGGTGGTGATGGCAGTGGAGGAAGTGAAGTCCCAATTACAAGAGCGGCCACCTCCTTTTCATCATCACTTTCTTCACCGGAGGAGCCACTAGAAGATTCAATGTCGGTGAGCCAATCACCAACAATGTAAGCCTTGCCACTCTTCTTGTTTTTATGAAATTGCTTCTTCTTGAACTCTTTCTTCTTGAATGGCTTGACCTTCTTCTTCTCATCTTCACTTTCATCACTTGAATCTTGCCTTTTGCCCTTGTTCTTGTTCTTGAACTTGTCTTTCTTGGGCTTTGGGTATTGATGAGCAAGATGCCCAAGCTCTCCACAATTGTAGCAATCCATCTCGGAGATGGGCTTTCTTTTGCTACTAGTGAAGAACTTCTTCTTGTTGGAATCAAAATTGATTTCCTTGTTGTTGAGCTTCTTGAGCATCTTGGTGGTCTTTCTCACCATGAGAGCAATCTCCACATCTTCATCATCATCTTCACTTGTGGAGTCAAGAGAAGTGTACTTGACTTGAGCTTTGCTTTTCTTGTCGGCCTTGAGTGCCATGTCTTTCTTCTCTTCTTTCTTGGATGATGATCCATCTTGAGGAGTGATCTTCATGTACATCTCATGAGCATTGATCTTCCCCAATATTTGAGTGGGGGTTGCATTGGAGAGATCCGTTTGATGAAGTACAGTTACAATGTGACCATACTTCTCAATTGGAAGAGCATTGAGAATTCTCCTTGCAACCTCGGCCGGTGAGATTTGAGTGAGTCCAAGGCCATTTACTTCCTCTACAATAATATTCAAGCGAGAATACATGTCATTAGCACTTTCATTAGAGAGCATTTTGAAAGAATTGAGCTTGTCAATGATGAGATAATATCGTTCCTCTCGCTTATTCTTAATTCCCTCATGGAGCGTACAAATGTCCGACCATAGTGCATGGGCGTTTTTGTGGTTCCTCACACGGTTGAACACCTCTTTGCTAAGGCCTCTAAAGATGATGTTTCCAGCCTTAGCATTCCACTTCTCGTGCTCTTCCTCAACGAGTGTGAGGGTTGCGCCGGGTTTGGGAGTGGGGTACCCTTGTGTGGCGGTTTTGTGAACACCAAGGTCCACCGCCTCAAGGTATGCCTCCATACGAATCTTCCAATAAGGAAAATCGTTACCGTCAAAGACGGGAGGGGGACCATCGTGACCACCGGACATCCTTTCTCTTGGCGGTTAAGCCAAATTAATGAGCAACAAGGCTCCGATACCAATTGAAAGGATCAAGGATGCCCAAGAGGGGGGTGAATTGGGCAACTAATAAATTTTTCGCAAATCAATTCAACCTATCGCACTTTGCCCAATGTCACCCCACAAGTGCTTGTGTCAATTCTATTCCTAAAACAAGTTATGCAACCTAGAGCCAAGTCCTATCACAAGTATACTACTCTAGGAAAGTAGAGAACACAAGGGAAATGTGGGAATGTAAAGAGTTAGAAAGACAAATCCGGTTTTTCCCGAGGTATCGGAGAGTCGGCACTCCCCACTAGTCCTCGTTCGAGCACCTGCGCAAGGGTGTAGCTCCCCCTTGATCTTCGTAAAGACCAAGTGCTTTCTACGGGCTGATCCTTTGCCTCTCCGGCGCGGTGGATCGCCCACAACCGCTCACAACTTCGACTTGGGCCGCCCACAAGCTCTCCAAGCGGTCACCAAGCCACCAATCGCCACCAAACCGTCTAGGTGATGCCGATCACCAAGAGTAACAACCTAGACTCTCACTTGACCAAGAACAAGGCCAAAGAGGGTGATGGATGCACATAAGTCACTCTTGATCTCTCTAGGGAAGAAGCTCACAAGCAATGGAGTTCACTCAATGTTTCCTAGGGCTCTTGCTCTCTCACAAGATCAACAAGGGTTCCTTCAGCTGTTAGAAGTGGCAAGAGAGATAGAATGGAGGCTTTGGTGGAGTATAAATACTCACCCTCTCCAAAACTAGCGGTTTCTCACTTTCCTGCGAACCGTCGGACGCTGCTGAGGCTCGACCGTCGGACCATTCACCACGGTCCGACTCTATAGTTGCACTGTGCTCAGTCCTGTGCCAGAGGGGCGTCGGACCGAACTCGATGGTCCGACGCTTTCGAACAACTGACACAGTGCCTCTCAACGGCTATAACACAGATCAATGGTCCGACGCACACCATCAGACCAAGTCTGACGCTCTTTTACACTGCAGGAACCTCTCTAGAAGCGTCGGACGCTAAGAAACATTAGTCCGACACTCACTCTCTCCACGGTCCGACGCTCGCTGAACACCCAGAGGCACCGTCGGACTCTGGCCAATGGTCCGACGACCATCCAGCCAGGGTCCGACGCTCCCTGGCACGCTGAGAATAGATGTTTGATCACCGAAACCAGTAGGGCCTAGATGCTTCACGCCCGATGGAGCAGCGTACTCGAAGATAGATGTTTGATCCATGTGTGTGTGAAAGAGATAGTTTTGATCAAACAAGGATAACTAAGACGACTCGACTCTAGTTAAGACAGCTACCATTCCCCGGCAACGGTGCCAGAAAGCTTGTTGACACCAGAAGTGGCAAACGGATGTACCGCAAGCGTACGGTAGTCAATGTAGCCTTCACCGGGAGTATTCCAGGTATCGTATTTTCCACGGGGAACGTGAAGTGAACTAACTAGGTTCAAGACCGTCAGATAGTGATCAAGGGTTTGGTGATCAAAGGGGGTTAGGATATAGGTGTAGAGAGGTTCTATGTAGCAAACGATATCTGGTCTTGGCTTTCTAAGTATAAAGAGGTTTACCACCTCCTCTCTTTACAAGAGACGACAGGCGAAACAGTAGGAGATATAACTCCTACCCGAGGCGGCTGTACTATTGTATTGATGCCCTGCCGTTTTAATAACTTGTCTTACACACGTGGTGGAATACGAATACCAGACAAGGCTGTCACCACATGCTGGCTACCACAAACAATCCGTGCGACAAACGGCCCACACTGATAAGATATAGCCTAAACACCACGTCTACACTATACTTACTACTCTAATCTTAGCTAGAGACTAGAGCACTTCACAAAGTAAAGCAATGTGCAGGTAAAGCAAGTATATACTTAAAATACCAGAACCAGAATATTAAATGCTAGAAGGACTCAGATGGAAAACTTACTAGAAGCTTGCATCCGCTGAGGTACACCTTGGAGAAGACTCCCGACAGACCCGTGGCTTTCTCCTGAAGACTTCCCTCACTCTCTTCCCTCTTATTCTAACACTAAAACTACTATGATACACTTGATATTTACTCCTTGATGCCCCTAAAGTGAAGGACTAGGGGGTATTATAGGGGGAATGAGAGGAGTGCCATGTCATCAATCCATGTGCCTTTCCTCCTTGGCCCTTGGATAAACCGCCCTTGAAACCGCCTCAAATCAACAGAGATAATGAAACTAGCACTTGTGAAACATGCAGGAAGGTGGTGGAGCATGGCGGTGGCCTGGGCCCACCATGGGTGGTTCGGCCGAACCACCCTATGGCAGGTGGGCCCAGCCAGGGTCTTCTAGAAGCTTTCTTAGGACAGTGGAGTGATGCCGAGCTTCGGGGCCCACCAAGTGGGGTTCGGCCGACCCACCTATGGCAAGATGGGCCCACCACTGTGGTCCCCACTTGTCATAGACTGTGGCTATGTACTTGTTTTGTCTTTGTTTTGTCGATTCACGCTTGGATCCATGTGCTTTGCTCTTTAACCATTGAGTGAAAGCACACTTGTGATCCAAGGGTGGAAATGGACTCCAGGAGGTGTGCCACAGATTGTGCGGCGTCAGCAGAGCCAGTTGGGCTCCATGTCTGGTTCGGCCGAACCATGACATGGCTCCATGTGGCCTCAGCTCTCTCCTCGTCACTCCCTTGCTTGATCCTTGAAGGTGGAGTGCTGGGGCCACTATTCATGGTTCGGCCGAACCATGAATAGTGTCCACCTAGTGTCCACCTGATCCTGGAGTGAAGTCTTTGATGATTGTGACATCACCTTGCCATTTCGTCATAGTTGGATTTGCATTATATCTTCATCTTGGGCTTCTAAACTCTAAAATCACCTGTTTTTGGTACCTGCAAACAAATACTAACATGTACATGTGGAACCAAGTTATTTGTACCTATGTCACTATGTGTTTGCTTGTTTCTTCCCCAAAAAGAGTGTTTTGTTGACGGTTATGATGGTGGAAAACATGGTATAAATACCGTCAACAAGGTGCATTACGTCGATCGAACTGAGGACCTCAAGGAGTTGCCAATATGGAAGCTCCCAAAATATGGACTTCTTCTTCCACATGGGTGCGCGCCCGGAAGCATCCATCGGAATAGGTTCGCTACAAGGTCCCTTTCCAAAGACTACTTTCACATTCTTGACCATATTGAGTAAATCCTCTCTAGTTCGATTGCGAGGCTTTGTCCGAATGTCTGCCTTACCTTTAAAATGATTGCCTTTCTTTTTTAGCGGGTGTGTCGCAGGAAGAAACCGGCAATGGTCAAGGTATACGATCTTTCAGCATTTTTTCAAATATATGTTGTCGATGTCCACAAAACAGTGTGTGCAAGCATTATATCCCTTGTTTGTCTATCCTGAAAGGTTACTTAGAGCAGGCCAATCATTAATTGTTACGAACAACAATGCTCGCAGGTCAAAGTGTTCCTGCTTGTGCTCGTCCCACACACGTACACCAGGTTTACTCCACAGGATTAGAAGTTCATCAACTAGAGGCCTCAGATATACATCGATGTCATTGCCGGGTTGCTTTGGACCTTGGATGAGCACAGGTATCATCATGAACTTTCGCTTCATGCACAATCATGGAGGAAGATTGTAGATACATAGCGTAACAGGACAAGTGCTATGACTGCTGCTCTGCTCCCCAAAAGGGTTCATGCCATCTGTACTTAAAGCAAACCTTAAGTTTCTTGCATCAGCTGCGAAATCAGGGAATTTTCTGTCAATTGCTCTCCACTGAGACCCATCCGCAGGGTATCTTAACATATTATCTACCTTACGGTTTTCTTTGTGCCATCGCAGTAACTTTGCATGGTCTCTGTTTCTGAACAAACGTTTCAAACGTGGTATTATAGGAGCAAACCACATAACCTTCGCAGGGATTTTCTTCCTGGGACGTTCTCCATCGCCCTCGGCATCACCAGGGTCATCTTTTCGGATCTTATAGCGTGATGCATGACATGCGAGGCATGCTTCTAGATTCTCATAGTCCTTGCCACGGTACAAGATGCAGTCATTAGGACATGCATGTATCTTCTGGATTTCTAACCCCAAAGGGCGTATAGCCTGCTTTGCTTCATATGTAGTGGAGGGCAATTTGTTATCCTTCGGAAGCATCCTCTTTTGGATCTGCAGTAACTGTCCAAATCCCTTATCGGATAAACCATTCTTTGCCTTCCATTGTAACAACTCTAGTATGGTACCCAACTTTTTCTGGCCCGCATCGCAGGTTGGGTAAAGTAATTTCTTGTGATCCTCTAACATGCGATCAAACTTGATCTTCTCTTTTTCACTATCGCATTCTCGCTGTGCATCACATATGGCCTGACCAAGATCATCAGTGGGCTCATCTTCTTTAGCTACGTCTTCTTCGGCTTCCCCCATTGCAATGTCATGTAAGAGACTGTATTGGGCAAATATATTGTCATCCCCTTCTTCTTCATCTTCGCACTCTTCCATTACAACCCCGTTTTCTCCATGGTTGGTCCAACATATATAGTTTGGCATGAAACCCAACTTAAACAAGTGTGAATGGAGAGTCCTTGAGCAAGCATACTCCTTTAAATTCTTACATACAGCACATGGACAACACATGAAACCATTACGCTTGTTTTCCTCAGCCACACTCAAGAAATAATGCACTCCTGTAATGAATTCTCCGGAGCGGCGATCAGCGTTGTACATCCAGTGTCGGCTCATCTGCATTACAAGACATACCGTATGAAAACCTTGAAAATAATTACTTAATTGCACACAACTAGTCATCTTGTTCCATTAAAATGCTAGCCTACAGACACAAACTAATCACTTTATGTTAAGTTCACTATAATGTACACAATCCCAACTAGCACTAAACAGACTAAAACTAAAATGCACTTCAGCAGCATAAGGATCTGATGACCAATCCCAACTAGAATAGACAGATCATTCGCTTTCTCTGTCTCGGCGGGCTGCTTGTGCTGGCTCACTGCGTCACCCGTCTGATTGTTTTGCACGTGTTGAACATATTCTTCCTCCCAGTACCATCCTTTACATCCGGTGCCATCCCACTGAAATTATAACAACAATTAAGAATTTTAATCAAAACCATCAGGAGAATGTAAAAAATAACCATAGTACGTCAAATGAGATCCAATAACTCACATTGCGATCCAGGCACTTATAGAAGATACGACCTTTGTTAGGACACTCCTTCCTCACTCGGAACTCCATAACAATTTTCTGTTTACACTCGCCGCACGCAATAAGAGGGAGGTGCGACCTATGTCGTTTAGAAACCCGATGAGAGTTCGAGGACCCAGAAGGAGTCGCCATCTACTCTCTATATTTATTTTTTAAATTGCTATAAATTTAATCATAAATGCCTACAAATTAAAAAATAACTACATAAATTGCTATGAAAATTCACTAATAATATGATTATTAAGCTACATATATGAATACTAGTTCTAATAGCAATTTTAAACAAATAACTATATGCTACATATATAAAAACAAATAAAAGGTGCATACTAGTTGGAACAAAGAACTACAAGCTTTCACCATTTAAACATACAAACTATCAAGTGAATACAAGTATAAATGCTCACAAATCAAGAAATCAACCAAAGGTGTGAAATTAGGTAGATAACCTCTAAAATCAAGTATAAATGGCCATAAAATGAGATATACAAGTAATGAAGGTGTGAGAATGAAGTTAGTAACCTCTGAAACCAAAGAATCGATGTAGAAGTGGAAGAAATCGTGTGGTGGCCGAAGAACACAGAAGCAAGAGCAAGAACAGAGTGTGCTCGGGCTGGAGGTGGAAGAAGAAAAATTTGAGTTTATATAGGTGGGGACTTTTACTCCCGGTTGGTAATACCAACCGGGAATAAATGCCTGTTTTTAGCCTCGACTGGTGGTCCCAACCAGGATTAGAGCTTTACTCCCGGTTGGAGCCACTAACCGGGACTAAAGACAGACCTTTACTCCCGGTTGGTAAAGGTCCCCTGACACACCTGCCCGAGTCACTAGCCGTTGGGTATGGACCTTTAGTCCCGGTTGGTGTCTGGAACCGGGACTAAAGGTCCCTTTACTCCCGAACACAAAGTTCACCGGGACTAAAGACCATTCCCGGTCTTGGATCAAAGGTCCGTTCTCTACTAGTGTGTGTCAATTGTTATACTTTGTTCTACGGTGCATATTACATTAGTCCGTACATAACGCTGTCCGCACCGCGGATCTCTATATGCGCCTGAACGCCACCCGTGGAGGTCGACGAGCTGCACCACGCTACGCCAAATAGATCTCTATCCAACAGGTTGCTACAGGGGATCTCCAAACCTGGAGGTGCTGGCACCGACCTCTATCCACTGCACCTGCGGGGCCCACGTCACCGGTCCCCTCCCCGCCGAGCCAGAGGACGCCGCGGAGCTCCCAGATCCGCCGCGCTCGGGCCGCCGTCGAACTAGAGGCCACCGCAGCGTCCCGGATCCACCGCGCTCAGGCCGCCATCGAGCCGGGGGCCGCCGCAGTGACCCCAAATCCGCTGTGCTCGGGCTGCCGCCGTGCCGCCATCCCCGCGCTCGGGCCGCTGCCGCGCCCGGGAGCCCGCCGTGCTCAGGCCGCGCCGCCCTGCTCGGACCGGGAGGCCGTGCCCGCGCCGCGCCACTAGGAGCCCGCGCCGTGCCACCGGAGGTGGAGGGGGCGCGCCGGTGAGGGCCTGCGGGGAGTAAGCGTGGCTGCGGCGCGCGGCGAGGAAAGGAGAGGATAGAGGCCGGGATAGAGGTGAGTGCGCGCCAGCTCCGCTCGTCTGTACGCCGCCTGCCAAGCGGGTCCCATGCCTTTTTGCGTGCGCGGTTGCGACGGGGCGGGGCGGATAGCCTAACCTGTTATGGCAGTTAGACCTGACAGCATTATGACAGTCAGACCTGACAGCATTATGACAGTCAGACAGCAAAGAAGGTGTTGCCACAGCTGAGTCAACATGGAGGAGGTTCATGAGAGTAAACCGTCACTTCATCCTTGCCCACAATAGTTAATGTAACTGTATTGGGCCACTGCGGGCACAGCACAACGTGCTTCTATGTACTATGTGTACTGACATTTTGTGGTGGAAGAAACCCGCGCCACACAATGTTAAAGAGACTTATCAACACTGCAAATAGGAATAGGCCTACATCTAATCTCAAACAGGGCATGGACTGGGTAGCGGCATTAGCTCCTAAGTTACTTTATTGGCAATGATTGCGACAAGAGGAAGTTTTCTATGGATTTGCTGCTTGATTGAAGATAAATGAGCTCAACGTCAAAACTAAAAAGAACGTTGATTGAATTAAGCGTGCCCCAAGGCATGGCTCTAGCAGAGTAACTACTACATCATTCTGAGACATGCAGCTGTGGGTAACAAAGCCAATACTGTAGCACACAATACCTTTTTGCCCTTTGGTCTTTTTCTTACTTGTACAATTGGATGAGTTGATCCATCGCCACCTCATTGTTCCATAAGCTTATAGTAACTATTATAAATATGAGGAATAATATCATTCCACCAAATTTGGGGGTTGACTAATGCAAGCCATACTCCATCTCAACACGAGGTGGTTCCTCAAATACCAAACACCATATTAATTGCATATAATTAATGGGGACAGAAATTAAACAATTAATTTTCTTGCAATGCTCATGTGAGCCATATCTAAGGACCTACCTGGTTAGATTGAGGAGTCGTTATAATAACCCAAATGGTGTTCACCACCAAAAAGGCATATTTGCTAGCTCATGAACAAATTCGCACATAAACGAGCTCCATAAACATTTTTGCATTTGTTTATAAATGCAATAAAACAATAACAACCATATTGTTCTTTTTAATTAAACTATTGTCCGTTGAATATGTTGAAAACATCAACAGAAATCAACACAAAAGACCTGCTATAGTAGCCTTATTTTAACAAAAATAGCAAATCAAGATGCAAAATTCAAACAAATTATAAGTCAATCCAAACAGAACAACAATACCGAGGATGAGCTACGAGAGTATCAAATTAAAATAGACAAAGCAAACTTTATCTTGTGCCATTGATGTGTAGTGTGCAAGCACCTAGCTACTTTTGCTTACAGTGACATGAGCTGACGGCACCCTCACTGGCTTGCTCGGGAGCTTTCAAGGATTTTTGTTCCTCTCCATGCCGACGTTGTCGTGGCTAGAGTTATTGTTGTTGGACACATCATCACCGCCAGTTGTTGCCCCATTATTGGTACTGTCTTCAGTCTCAACTTTGGCATGATTCAGAGGAGAAGCATATTTGGACGGTTCCACTTCCACCTTTTCTTGTTTCTTTGGATGGTTCTTGCAATGCCTCTTACTGTGAGATGGGCCAAACCTATCATAGTAGTAGAAGCCCTCGGTTGCATCATAGTTGTTGGCAGGCTTCTTCTTTTGTGTATTGGAGCTCCTTGAGAGCATGGAGGCTTTTGTTGGTGCTCCCATCATCACCCTTTCTTCCTCCACTGGCGAAGCAAACTCTAGGTTCAAATAGGAACGCTTCTTCATCAAGTGGTACTCACATAGGGAGTTGGAGTGGCTTGCATAGCGAGGGCACTTCCAACCCTTCCCATCATTCTTCTTACACTTCCTTGTCTGTGCTGCCCCTTTCTCACCCTCTTCTTTCTTCACATTTGCACTCTTTTGGGTCTTCCCCTCTTTATTCACCTTCATTGTAGCCTTTTTCAATGATGTCTTCTTCTTCGATTTTTGTAGTTGTGCTTTGTCACTACTAGATATGGCCATGGTTGTTGCCTCCTTATTCTTCATGGAGGTGACCTCCGTGCTGGCTGAGGAGAGATGGTATGCATGCGAGTCCATGTTGAAACAGTAGTTGTCAAAGAAGTCTTCAATCTCCTAAATGGAAAAAACAAGGTAAATAAACAAAAAGTAGCAAGTCATCATCACACATAACAACAAATGTTCAACCTACTACTGTACCAACATAAGGGACATAGATCTAGAGTTTAACAAATGCCGCCACTTTAGTGATTTCAATGTTTCCTAAATAGACTGCTTAAATTACAAAAAAGGCTAAAGGAGTAGGTGCATTAGCATAGATCCAAGCCAGGAAGGAGGCCCCTCCTGTCGGTACAGTTCGCTAGCCTCTAGCTTGAACCCATAACCCTAAAGATAAAAATAAACCAAACCCTAAAAGCTGCCAGAACCATCAAGACCTTTCAACAATAGTGCACTTGGAAAACATAAACTCCACATACAGAACCACCAAGATGGAGCACTGGTTAGATAGAAAGAACATGAAGACATGGTGGGAGAGAGGGAGATGCTAACCTGAGGATCGGAGAGGTCATCCAAGAGCTCCCACGGTGAGCGATTAAGCTTGCAGGGACCCTCGGGGGCAGTAGCAGGGCTCAAGAAGCCACTAAAATCCTGAGATATGAGCGGCGTTGGACACGGTTCTGGGATCAGTGGTGGCGCTAGGAGCACAGGAGGCGGAGCTGCGGGTGTAGAGTAGGCGGTGCCAAGGAGGCGATTTGTTCTTCCACGAATCCGCATGTTCGGTACCGAGGAAAAGGAGAGAAGATCTGGCATCCTCGGGGCTCTAGGGTTTGTTTGTGGTTTGGGTGGGAGGGGGTGGATGTAGAGGAGGAAATGGGTTATCTTGGCTTTGCTTTTCTTTATGTTCTTGATTTTCATGTGATGTACTGCCGGTTACTAGATGAAAGTACATTTACTCGCTTCGAGTGGTAAAACTAGCAATATTTTCACTATGTCCATTTATACTTGTGACTTCTAGTGTCCACTACTTAGTGACTCATATATACAAATAATCACTACAACAATCTTATTGCAGGCTGGTAAAAACGCTTTACAAAGGCAGTCGTGTCCGCCTCCATCAAATGGTTTGCGTTAATTCAGACCTCCGGAGGTGGACGTCTTAAGGTGCCCGCCTTTATTAATGCACATTAACATAAGCGGTCACCATAAGTGGTCCGTCTCTGTTAATGTATTAACCGAGGCGATGTATCTATGGCGCCCGTCTCCATTAATGTTTTTTTAATTAATAAAAAAATAGTTTTCTGCCATTAGAGTTTGAGTTTGAGTTTGAGTTTGAATTTGAATTTTGTTGTCATGAGTTGAACATGGACAAAACAAAAAAAAAATACCCATGTAGAGGATATATATACTGTTTAGAGTATTGGGTGCTGAATAATATTTAGGGCCAACCACCATGGACAGCGGCTCAGCTTTTATTCCGATAATTCATAGTATATATGGTGTAGTAAAAAGGGTAAGGTTGCATGGCCTAAAACATTGATTGACCTGGTGTCAGCAGTTTTCAAACTACCATTATTGAATTGAAACAGATGGAAATAGGTGCATGTCGTAAGGATTTTCAAACTACCGTCATCAGTTGTCACCTTCTTGATTTTTGTCCAGCGGTGAACTTTTAAAGAAAAAAAATAGGTAGGCTCTTCGAATGATGGTGTTTTTTACCATTTGTTTAGGTAAACAACTCTTTTGCAACTGTTATTTTATTATTATTATCAACAGAGCATTTCAATTCTTGTCTTTACATTTCTAAAAATGCCATGCTAGAGTAGTATGGGAACCAATGGTGGAAAACTTTTTTTTTGCTAGAGAGATAGGAAACACTTCTAAGCACTTGGGGTGAAATAAGCTGGCGAAAGGATTTAATTATGTTGCGAAATTTAAGAATTAGCGCAATTCAATCTCCTCTTGGGCATCTTGATCACACTCTGCCCGTCGAACAGGGCTGATAGGTGGTCCCACCTGACCGCTGTTTCGGCAACCGCTGCTATTGTGCTGACATGTGGGGCTGCCTTCATGGTACTGTGCAAGTGGGTCCCACCTATTATATTGATTTATTTGCAAAATTAATATTTTATTATTCTGAGCTCCAAATATAGCAAACAATATATCTATTTTGATCAGCGTGAAGAGTTCCACGCAATGGTGCACTCTATTTCATCATTCGAGACACTTTTCTCGGTGAAAAAGTAAATATTCTTGTAAGGCAGTGGAAACACCAAAACTTGTGAAACTTTGTTAGATAAAGATGTATAACTATATATTGAGTTTCATTTCACACCAAAACTCATGAAACTTTGTTAGATAAAGATCTATAACTATATATTGAGTTTCATTTCATGTCTTTTTATGCAATAGTTGATGGTTAATTTAAGTTGTTGAGGGCCATCAACAATCTGTTCAAGAAAGGAAGCCACCACTCAACAAGGCTATCGCTTGGAAGACAATCTCCGACTTCTCGGCTCCGTCGGCCTCCAATGTAGGCACAGGACCCCAAGTCAACTTGGGGATGCCACTTTTGAGTTTAAGCCTATGCTGATCAACATGATGCAAGCTAACCCTTTATGTGGAAAACAATATTTGAACGCCAATACTCACTTGCAACACTTCATGGAGGTGAGCCATGTTCTAATATTTTGTTCATGGTATTGGTACGCGACAACTTCAAGATTTGCATGTTTTAGGGGGGAACTCTCTAAATACAATGGCTTGCGTTAACATGATATTGCACTCTTTTCCTATTATGAGTTTTTATATATTTATCATAAATAAGGTTTTTAATGAGGTAATATCAAATCCATAACGTGTCATAATTCCTATTTTCCTCAGAAGGGCTAATTTGAAAGGAAGGGAAGGCACACCCTAGGATAGAAACCCCTCCAAAAATAACTAAATGGGTTATACAAATGATATCTCCATGGATATTGCACCCTAGAAAAAGTTGTGGAATCTAAGGGGATTAGACTTTTCGAAAGGAGCCTAAGAGGTTTTTAAAGGGAAAATCAAAAGACATTATTCCTCCTCATATTTTCCCATGTTGTTTTGGGGAGGTTAATTATGACCTATAGACCATAATATTGTTCTAAAATAAGCTATGGGGTTTTCCTATAAAGGTTTCCCCATTTAAGTTTACATAATGGATAATAATCTAAAATATGTCATATAATTTCTCCTGTTTTTTTCCACTGGCCACTGGATTTTTAGTAAATTATTGACTTATCAACAACATTATCATCTCATTTTTTTTTTCTAATAAGTTTTGGTGGAATAACTAAAACTGATTGGTCTCAAGACTTGATTCGATTGAGGAAAGTGTTAGTTGATCAAGGGAGAGTGACCTCATCACACGGGTTGCCAAGGTGGATCTAATCCCACGGATGGCTGAGATGCAAAAACCACAGGAGATTAGTAGCGGATTAATTATTAGGATAGTATTAAGCGTCCATCTAATCGAGCATTTCCCGTGTAAACAACCGACATCACCGAGAGATGGGTCCATTCGCGAGGTATGCCCCGAACGGACACTAGTCGATCTACGGCCACGGTTCACCATGTATAAATAGGAGATCAATCAATGAAAACATTGCATTTCGATTCATTCTCTTTCTCTTCGATTACAAACAGGCTCAAACAAACAATGTAACTTAGGGACTGTTTCGATGTTGCAGTTTTGAGAAAGAGTTATATTAATAAACTGTAGTTATACAAGAGACATACAAAACTACGATTTATAAGGGAAAAAAAGAGCCAAAAAAAGGTGTTGAAGGAGTCGAAGCAGCCCCAAAAGACTACATAACATGGTTATCGAAACAACGAAAATTTCAAACCCAAAGTATTCCATAAAACCATATTGATTTTCCAAGTCTCCAAAATGCATCTAACACAGGGCCTTACCCCATTTCGAAACAACAGAAATATTTCCACAAAACCTGGAAAGCTTTCACATAAAATTCCTCGGGCCGCGCAAGAGTAAGTTATGTATCATTCAACTGTATGAAATAAAACAACAAAATAAATTCACAGACCTAGTAGGATAAATGAAAGCTGAATTATCATAAACATGGCAAAAACAGAACAAGAATCGACAGATTGCATTAGGCTACAGCTTTTCTTCCTAGTACAATTTACATGTAGTAGTAAAGATATACACAGGTAGGTCCTCTTGTGAAACCCAGATAATGGATAACACTTGTTCCAATTTTAGCTGCTAAGGGATGGCTTGAAGTACATGCAAATTGGTGGGTCGATCCTAAGGATTGACAGTATTGCAGAAGGAACAGTCCAGATCCCATCGCCACAGATCAAACCAGAGGCAACTGCACCTGAAAAGTCATCACACTCCTTGCGGTTCATCCTCTCCCAGACGAAAAGGATAACTGTCCCAACAAACATGTCGATGGCAAAGTATGCACCAATGTAAAAGGGAATGGCCATAGCCATCGGGATTGGGATGAATCTGGATACATTCTTTGGAGTGACGTCCCGAAGGAGGTTGATCACTAGAGATGCAATGAAGAAAAACGAGCAGATTGCTAGGCAGTGCTGAGGCAGTGCAGAAAACCCTTCAATGCCAAGAATTGACATTTCACGGTAGATTACAGCATATGGAGCTTTGAATGCGCCATCAGGGTTACCAATATCGAAAGCCGACCAGTAAAGCCAAAAGGTGAGTGGAGCAATGACGCAACCAAGGGCGGTCCCGATCAGCTGCGACACAAACATGGACCTTGGGGAAGAGAGTGTAAGGTAACCAGTCTTGAAGTCCTGCATGAGATCGGCTGCAGTGGACACGATGGACATCATTACACCGCAGGCTGCTAAGCCAGCAATGACACCACCATTCTGACCAACCCATGAGGCAAAAATGAATAGTCCAATCTTTCCATATGTGGACGCAAGGTTCCAGTCTGTTAAGCCAGTGCCATAAGAGTTGCAGAAAGCGAGAAGGGGAGCAACAACATATGCTGAGAGGACAAGGTACCACTTGATCTGTGGGAAGATCATTGGGACGGTTGCAGTCGATATTGCTGCAAGGCCAATATAACCAGATCCTGCCAACCACGGAGGAATACTGTCCTTTATGAAAGTCTCATTCATATGCTTTTCCACAGCTGATAATTTTGAACCTTCACCGCCTGTCCAGAAGTAACAGCATAAGATCCTGCTGCATCGATGTATAAAATAGGAAGTATAAAATAAGAATAAGCATACCATCCTGAACTTGTACTAGTGGCAGTCTTCCTTGCTTAGCCCGTGCATTCATTATTTCCTTGATAGTAGCATAAATGATCTTGATGAGGTTATAAAGGCCATCCCCAAGTATCACAGATACAGATATAAAAACCTGGAATGCAGGGAATGTATACAGCTTTAACTTTTTGTGGAACATAAAGTTGCTGATGGCATGTGTAAACAAAAAAATCTATAGGTTACAAATGAGCTAGATGTGCTATCAACATGATCTAATCAACCCTAGTCGCCATAGCACTGATCAGACTGACTAATCTTGACTAATCTTAGTGCATAACTGATCATCATAGCAGCACTGATAAGCCCGACTAATCATGAATTCACGATTATTGCACAAAATACATGACAAAGCTTCCAATACTATTAAGGTTCATGGCTGCCCAGAAATTCTCTTCCCCAGACCCCCAGCGTGTGAAGGAGCTTTCAGCAATGTGTATGCCCTTTTATCAGTCTTGAACCCAAAGTCAGGGATCTCACCAATCCATGCCCACCAATGAAACATATGACAGTAAGATAATTGTTACTATTACTCACATCAATAGCAAAAATTCATTTCAGAATTTCAGGTTTATCCAAACAGTGAGGCTAAGAATTATTTCCTTTTATTACTCATGCCATCTGATTCATTGGCTCCAGATCGATTGAACAAAGAAAGTTTTTTTTTAACAATAAAGAATTTTTTTTTAACAATAAAGAAATTACTAGTTGACTTTCAGAATGAAGTAAATAATTAATAATTATTAGTTGACTTTCAGAATGAAGTAAAGAATTAAGAATTATTGATGGCATGTAACAATATATCACCATACCTTGTATCCATAGAGTCCTTTGAAGTCATTGCTTCCAAGGTTAGCTGGATACCAATCCCCAGCTTTTGTGGATATATATGGCCATAGAAAACCCCACGATATGATGGCACCGAGAAGTGTAGAACAATTAACAATATGTGGACAAATAAGACCGCATCCAATATAGGTTGGGCTGAAATCAAAATAAAACCTACAAAAAGTAGAAACTTCAAGTTTTTCAGAAAATATGGTAATGATATCCCACCTTAAAGGATGTGTACTTTTATGACATTAAATCAGATATAGAAGTCGAGCCTTCTTGTAAACTCTAAGGCTAGTGAAACCCATTCCCCTTGTGGATTGGAAGGCATTGTGTGGAGGGGCAGGGGCATGGGGGATTGGCGGCTGGGGTGGGGGGGCGAACTAATTCCCACCCAATCCCCATTCCCTTCAAATCCAAATGTGGAATACTGGAATGGGTATCCAAACAAGCCCCAAGGGATATAAAAACAGTCATAGCAAACTTACGTATTCTTAAATGCTGTAAGTCCCAAAGAAGGGAAGTTATCAAAACCACAGGAATCTCCAACACCACTGAAGAACCATTTAAAGCAATTCCAGATAAAACTAATGCTCAAGTACTTCCCAAGACACCTGACTTGCTTGCTGCAAGATAAAAAAAAAAAGTTAGGACCACCAAAAAAAAGCAGTAACCAAGAAGAAACCAGTTTGTTTGACTCTAAATCGGTCCAAACATTTCCATTTTGACCTACACATCTTCATAGGTGTCTAACTGTATTGGCTTATGAAATGTGTATAAGCAACTTTGGGTAGAAATACAAATTAAACAGAAAAAAACAGACAAAGTTATACTTGGAGACCTTGTTCATGCATAAAAAGTGTCGCTCTTTCTGATTCTGGATGGAGTGTTTACTAAACTTAGGATCCATTATACACATGCAATTCATACATTTGACATTCGAGCACATCTTGTCCAAGAACAAGCCTCCATCTCTGCCTACATATACAGGTGAGAGTGGAAGTGGGAGGTCTATGTTATGACCGGCAACGTGTACACGCAAAGAGCCAACCAGAGTGGCTGAAGGGCCAGCGCCGGGCGCGATCACCAGCCATGCGCGCGCCAGCGGCATGCGTGGTCATTAGTTAAAGTTAGATTTGGAGTGTTTATCATTTCCTTAAAGTTAGCAAGTTAGTTAGTTATTGAAACTCATGTATAAGTACTCAGGAGATGGATCTAATAAAGATTAGCCAGAGATTTGACAATCTCTCTCGCTCGCTGCGAGAGGGAACCCTATCTCTTTCTTTCTCCCGTTCTTGCCTACGGAATTGTGGCGACGAGCCACAGCGTCGCCAGTTGGACGCCGTACCTTCAAACCTCGCCCAACCACCGCCCACTCCTACTCCCTCCGAAGTCTAGTGCAAAGCAGGCTACTACTTTTTTTTTTTTTTTAACGAATCTCGCTATTTCCATTTTCATTGTTGGGTGTGAAAAGTATCTGAGCTCATTTGAGACTTTAATCTGGCAGCCATTGATGGCTTACAACTAGAATTATAGAACGGTATAAAATCGGAAAAACCATTACAATATTGAAACCAAAGGATGATTCAATGACGACTGAGAGATTGAACTAAAATTAAGTGGAGCAATAGGTGATTTGTTAACACTTGGTGAACCTGTTATAAACATTGAAAGGACCACAGAAACCTCTAAAAGTTCTTTTTACATTCTGTGATTAACTGTCAACCTTGTCACGGAATTTTGTCATGCATAAATCATATATCATTAAGAACATACATTACACGTGTTTCATCAAGAGAGGTTAGAAACAAAGAAACCATCAATGGGCACCTTTCAATTTGCTGAGAAATATATTGTGTTCAGTTAAGAAAGGGATCTTAAGGATGGAACAGTCTACAAGCAAAGCGAAAAGTCATTTACCACCATTTGTAAGCAAAATCGCAAATCATACAGATGAGTATACAAATTAAGGCGCACAACTGAATGCTGAGCGAAGTCTTACTCTGCAAGCTCAGCTCCAGTGGTCGTGTGGAAACTATTTATCAACATAGATGTGGCTGTCCCACTGGGGTAAGTCAACTTGTAATCAATTACCATAACCTAATAAACAACAGAACAGATCACAGCTCAGCGGAGTCAAGCAAACTGATCGACTCCATTCAAAAAAGATGCATGGGTTCAAAGTGCTGAATGAGTACCTTGCGTAGTGCAACAACACTAAATAGCCCAAGGAAGCTGACGATAAACATATACCCGATCATCCAGGGCAGTGAAGGATTCTTGACATCCACAGCCCTGTTACCAGGATAATCTGGCCCAATAAGTTCATAGGTTCTCTGATCCATTGCAAGAATATAATTTCCGAAGCCCCCTGCAACCACAAGATTAGTCATTGATAACAAGAACATAATATTCAAAGCAAAAAGAGGAAAGTATTTATTGTGACCAAGCAAAATAAGGAAAGTTTATTGTGACCAATGCTCATGCAGCAAAATATCCTAATCAGAGTATAAAATCAACAATTTAAAGGTTATCACAGCATCACCCTAACAAAAAGAATCATGAAACAACAAATGTGAAACAAAATTAAATCTTTGTCGAATTTTATTGCTCATTGACTGACTCAAAATCCTAAACTACTACTTAATAATAGCAGTTTTTATATACCGTCTGAAACAAACGTTTGAACAATTCAACTCCGGTCAAAACTGAACACAAATTAAACTGAACTGAACTCAAGAAGATCTAAATAACATCATGGGTCAAACGCCTACAGGAAATCCAACTAAGTCAGACTTCAGGCGTAAATTATTAGCTAGATTTCAGGCGAAAATTATTAACAGCAGTCTGACTCAGATGAAAAACAGCAATAAAGCGGCTGATGAAAAATAACAGCCCATAGTAAACTCGATCATCTCAACTTGTTGAGATAATAGTTACTAAACGCCCGATGAAAAATAACAGCCCTAAACTGAACTCCGGTCATTACAGCAAGTAAAGTAGCACTAATTCTGAAGCCAACAGAAGACCTGTACAGCCAGTTTGGAAGAGATGGCATCCGGGAGGGACTAATAATCATAACATACCGCTGAAGGCGAGGCCGTAGCAGGCGACGACGCATGTCTGGATGACGGTGTTCTCCTGCTTGGTGAAGGGCTTTGAGACGACGCCGAACCTCTCGAGCGCCGCCGTCCAGGTGCGGACCAGGAAGTAGCCGAGCAGCCCCGCGGCGACGTTGAGCGAGGGGATGATCCCGACGGTGAGGTTGAGCTTGTGCGTGATGAGGCAGAAGAGCACCCCCAGGACGGCACTGACCGCCAGGCCCCGCGCCGTCACCTGCTCCCGCCACGGGGGCACCGCCTCCGGCTCCGGCGCGCCGTCGCCGGACGCGAGGAGCGGGCCGGTGATCTCCCCCTCCGATCCCATCGGTCGCCGTCGGTGGGTATCCGCAACGGCAATGCCTCCCTCTCCCGAAGCTTTTTTTTTCAATACAATAATCAATAGTAGGAGTTCGGTTCCGCGTGTGGTGCGAGGGAGGTAGACGACGATGAGGTGCTGGACTGCTGGGGGGAGGTGGTTGCGTGACGACTGCCAGCTAGTATATTAATTAATGAATCCCCTTCGGATACCATACTAGCACGAGTTGACAATGACGTGCGGGGCCGGGACTGCGGGGGCCTTCGTCTGGGGCGATGGGCCCACATGTCACCTTCAATATCACGGCGGCTCGGTGGGTGCCGGGTGCGGCTGGAATCGGGTTAACCGGATGGCGACGTGGGCCTTGGATATTGCCGGATAGGGTGTGGTGGGTACGGCAGGGTGGCTGCGGGACCCGCGCGTCATAGACGTCACAAGACCTCCAGGCTCCAGCTTGGCGGTGCATCTCCTCCTCTAGCCCGGATCGTATGCGGCGGTTTTAGCCGGGGAGGACCGTGTTGCTCGAGTTGGCACTGAGCAGGACAGCAGTCGGGCCCGGAGTCAGAGGCACGACGAGCTGGCTGGTGGTAGTAGTTGGCGTGTTTGCTGGTTGAGGCCTGCCTGGGCTGGGTCAGAGGGTATCGGCGGTGGCGTGGCGATAGAGACTTGTAAAGGCCCGCTCGCGTGACGGCTCCCCCTATTCCCGTTTCCGTAACGTTCAAATATTCTCGCCGGACCCCTGTTTTAGGATACTACTCTCTTTGTCATTTTACAATTTTATAAATATCTTATTTGGCCACCCATCTTATTTAAAAAATTATAAATATTATTTATCTTATTATGACTTATTTTATTATTATTAGATATATTTTAATAATAATTTATTTATTTTATAATTTATATAAAATTTTTAAATAAAACAAACAGTCAAACACAAGGTAAGTTAAAATCAGCAATTTTTTTAGATGGAGAGAGCATACTACTCTACAAAGTATTCGGAGATTTCTAACCATATGTTCACGGTTGTCGTCCCTTTATCCTTGTTAGTCGATTTTTTTTTCTGTTTGTGGTGTTTATTATCCCTGGCTTCTTGTTGTAGGATGTCTCCTCGTTCAGCACATTTAGGGCGTGTTTGGTATCCAGCCTCAAGCTGGCTCGGCCCGCGAGCCTGGCCAAGGCCAGCCACGGCCAGTCCCAAGCGGTGCAACTGCACTTGTTTAGTTCATGTATCAATAGACCTGACTTTGCAGAGATTGTGTTTAGTAAGACATCTAGATGGATATGATCACCTCTAATTTGGACACAGTGGTCTTACCTCCCTTGTATCTCTTCTTGTCATTTCATCGAGCAGTTCATATGCGGTGGCGAGGAACACGAGTTCGTCAGCGTCGAGCAACCAAAACGGGATGTGGTGCCATCGCAGTGAAGCACACCACCACCAAGTTGGTCGTGTCCATACCACAAGCAGGAAGTAGCTGAACGCCGCCGAGCGATGGAGCCCCGCTAGGCAGTACAACGGCGCGTGCAAACACGACGGCCAGCTTGAGCTGGAAGGGCAGGAAGACCTCCATGGTGGACGACATGAGGGAGGTGAGCAGGAAGGCGAAGAGGTCCACGTGCTCCGCCACCTTGTCCTCGCCGAGGTCGTAGAAAATGGAGCTTGATACCTTGTCCTCGCGGCGGCGTCCTCGTCGGCGGCGGCCACCTGCATGCTGTGAAGCTAGGCGCAGTGCTGTACCAACACGGCAGGCTGCGCCGTACTGATTCGCGAGAAGAGGAGGAACGCAGGGGGCGAGGTGGGAGGCGGTGGTCGTCGCCGAGAAGGAAGGTATCGCGGCGGTGTTCTTCCTCTGTGGGGGTATAAACTCGTATACCCGCATGACTATACATAGGCCAAGTCATCCGATCAGGCCTAAATTGTCAAGAACACGTCGCCTACACGATCTCCAGAAGATCGCGTATATACGCCGGCATGAAGACTTGGCGGTTAAGAAATAGTGTTCCTAATATCTAGCCGATTAGTTTCCTTGTTCGGTTAGAATTGTAATCTATTATATATGGCAAACCGACTTGTAACCCTGCCCCCCAGACTATATAAGGCGGGCAGGGGATCCTCTCAACTCATCTCATCTACTAACAATACAATACAGCAACACACAGGACGTAGGGCATTATGCCTCGCGACGGCCTGAACCTGTCTGAATCGTTTGTCTTGCGCTTACTGCGCAACTCTTGCTCGTCTCAAGCGAACCTTCATCGATCAATCTACTACCTCGGGTATACCCCTCAGTAGACCGCTAACTATATCTCGTCGACAGTTGGCGCGCCAGGTAGAGGGTGTGCTTCCTGAACCATGGCGAACAAGGTGGTTTTTTTCAAGCTCCATAGAGCTCCCGACGCTAGGCCAGATCTTCACGGTGGGCTCCATCACCTGGGTCATCGGTCCCGATGGTGAAGGAAGGATCCTGGATGCGACTCAGATCACATCTACTCCAACTTCATCAACGGCCTCCGCTCCGGCAAGAAGGCTGCCACGCTACGTCCGGAAGGCCATCGACAACAGCGACCTGATCGGGTCTCCCAAGGGCTCTTCGAGAGCCTCCAGATCTTGGAGTGGGCTGCGGATCAATTATCTGCAGATCGCTCCCGACGTTCTCCGAGGGCGCGGCGCCACGCTCCATCCACAGCTCGGCGGGATCCGACGATAGTCGTTACCGCCACCCCGCAGGGTCGCATCGTCGAGCTTTGACCCCGAGCAGCCACCGACGACCTCCCGAGGGGCTACATGCCCTTTGGCCTGCGGAACACAGCCTCTAGCGCCTCGCGACTATTGCGTCGCCCCAACCACACCATCTCCGACCACGCCAACGACAGCTCCTCCTTCATCGTCGCCGACAATGACGACTCCGACCACGACGGCGGGGAAGGTAGCGATCTCATTCATCCTCCTCCGCCCAGTCGGTGGGCCCATCCTCGCCATCAGCAACGACAGCGCTCCTCCCCCGAATGAAACTGAAGAGGACTGAGTAGCCCACGAGGGTAGAAACGCCGACCGAAGGCGGCGCCGCGAGCAGCGAGCTGAGGCAAGGAAGAGCACCGTGCGGAACCTAGAACCAAAATTCGATCTGGTCGGAAAACACCAGGTCTACAAGACTCCAAGCGTGAACGTCGCCGTGGCGATAGCGGAGGCCAAAAGACTGGCTCCCACCCCAGAAGTCGAGCGCCTTATGGCTTACCTTCAGGTGGCCCAAGTCCAGATCAATGAAGAGCGCCAGCCACCACCAACATCGCACTCCACTGCGTCGGCCACCGAAATTATCCATGAAGATGGCGACCACTCCCGCGGTGGCCGGAGACGTCGTCGCCAAGACGGTGACCAGGAGGTGAACCAGTCCGACCTTCGGGATAAGCTGAAGACCAGAGACCTCCGTGGGCGCATCGAAAATCGAAAGGAAGCCAGACACTCAGCAGAATCTGAGCGCCGCAAGGATTACGATGAAACCCACGGTCCTCCGATCAACGACAAGAACGCTCCCGAGCTGCCATTCACAACAGAGCTCCAGGCGGTGCGCTGACCGCCAAACTTCAAGGTCATCAGCGTCGAGACCTATGACGGCATGGCTAACCCGACCAAGTGGCTTACCTCTATGAGATAGCGGTCAAAGCTGCCGGAGACAACAAGGATGTCATGGCAAATTATCTGCCGGTCATGCTCAACGCGTCCGCCAACAATTGGTTGCTGAGTCTGAAGCCGAACCCCATTGACACTTGGAAACAGCTGAAAGAGCAGTTCATCAGCAACTACCGTGCCACCTGCAAGCAGCCAGACACGAAATTTGATCTTGAGAAGCTTCATCAAGCATCATGAGAGTCTCTGCGGGACTATATTCGGCATTTCTCGGAGACCAGAAACAACATCCCAGATGTCACGGATGCTGAAGCCATCTCCGCCTTCACACGCGGCCTCCGACCCGACGAGGAACTCCAAAGGAAGCTATATCGCAGCTGGCCGAGCTCCATCGTCGAGATGCTGCGCATTGCTAACAAGTACGCTGACGGGGTCGAAGTGGCTCACCATTCCGTCCATAGCCGCCTTCGTTTCCCCGACCGACCACGACAGGAGGACAGTGACCGCCGAGGTGATTGGCGCCACGACGACCGAGGGGCCCGACAAGATTACTGTCGCGATGACCGCGACCATCGCCGCTCTGATCGGCGTCGCCACGACAAGCCAGAAGGCTCCAGGGCTAGAGAGAGGCGTCGCCATTATCAGGTCTACAACACCCGACCAGCTCCGAAGCGCAATTACGAAGAGGCTTATGATAAGCTCCTCGACAGCCAATGCCCCATCCACAAGTTTCACAAGCATACCATGAGGGAATGCTACGGTTTCTCCAGGGCATTCAAAGAGGAAGACAAGAAGAAGGCTCGCATCGATGCCGACAACAACAAGCGCGACGGCAATGACGACCCGCCTCCAGGCTACACCGAGGCTCACCGCACGATCTCCACCATCATTGGCGGCTGCATAGCCATGGAGTTGAAGAGGGAGTAGAAGCTCGTCGCCAGACGTATCAACTCCGTCGCCAACTACGACGCCTCCATCACCGATCCAAAGTTTCCACCTTGGTCACACAAAGCCATCACCTTCAGCAGAGACGACCAGTGGACGGAGATCCCGTACTTGGGCCGTTTTTCGTTGATCCTCGATCCGGTCATCCGCAGGACCCGCTTCCGTAAGGTGCTGATCGACGGCGGCAGCGGCCTCAACATCCTCTTCTCCAGAGCCGCCAAAGAGCTCGGACTCCGAGTAGAACCCCTGGAGCCGACCACGGCTCCATTCTGGGGAATCGTCTCAGGGCAGCCCTCCTACCCCCTGGGACAGATCAATCTGCTCGTCCAGTTTGGAACACCATAGTGTTTTCGCATTGAGCACATCGACTTCCTAGTGGCCGACTTCGACGCCGCGTATCACGCCATACTCGGCCACCCAGCTCTGGCTAAGTTTGGGGCCATCCCCAACTACACCTACCTCGTCATGAAGATGCCGACGGAGACCGGCATCCTCACGGTTCGCTCTAACCTCCAGATCGCGTATGACTGCGAGAAGGAAGCCATCGCCATGGCAGAAGCCACCGACGTCTCCATCCTGATAAACACGTGCGCAGTGGATGCACAGAAGCTGGCGCCTGAAGAACAAGTCATCCTAGAGAAGACCCCGCCCAGAGCTGCTACCAAGAACAAGGAGAGAAAGGACGTCGTCCTCGTCCCCGATGATCCGAGTAAAATTACTCGCATCGGGACAGATCTCGACCCTAAATAGGAAGACAAGCTCGTCAGCTTTCTCAGAAAGCACGTCGACGTTTTCGCATGGAAACCTGCGGACATGCCCGGCGTACCGAGGAAGCTGATCGAGCACTCCTTAAACGTCTCGAAGACCGCCAAGCCCGTCAAGCAGAAGCTCCGGTGATTCTCTCCAGATAAGAAGGAGGCTATTAGGGTAGAAATAACTCAGCTCCTAACTGTCGGCTTTATCAAAGAGGTGTACCATCCCGATTGGTTAGCCAATCCGGTCCTTGTAAGAAAAAAGAATAATGAATGGAGAATATGCGTTGATTACACCGATCTCAAAAAACACTGCCCTAAAGACCACTTCGGTCTCCCCCGCATCGATGAAGTCGTCTACTCCACAGCTGGCTGCGAGCTACTCAGTTTCCTCGACTGCTACTCCGGCTACCACCAAATTGCCTTGAATGAAGAAGACCAGGAGAAAACCTCCTTCATCACCCCCTTCGGGGCCTATTGCTACAAGACTATGTCCTTCGGCCTGAAGAACATCGGTGCAACATACCAGCGGGCCATCTAGGCATGCCTCAAGGATCTTGTAACAGAACCGCCTAAATCACGTGGTCCACAGGCACCTGTCATCGCCACTAATGACATTTGACAGCCGGGGCCGTGTTCCAGATGACATAGGCAGGCTCTGCCGGGCTACATAAGCACCCGTTATCTCCGACAGGATCCCATTGCGAAACCATTATAGGGTTACAACATTTCATAACACAATACATCAGAGTAAAAGTGCGGAAGAGTAAATAGTACTTAATATTACAAACCAGTGTTCGAATAGAAATTAGGTGCAGTTATTACAGACCATATTTTAAAAGGGTAGCAGTAGCGATAGAACAATAGTACAACAGATAGATAAGTATTACACGAATCCTGCCCACGGGTTCAACCTTATTCTTCTTCACTCTCCTGGACGATAGTGACGCAGCACGGAGCGAGACAGACTTCAGGCTCCTGCTGCCCTCCTGCAACAGGGTTAACAAACCCTGAGTGCGTGGGGTACTCCGCAAGACTTACCCGACTAAGAGTGTAAAATTGGACTTAGGAATGCAGGCTGAGGGGAGTCAAGGTAAGGCTTTAGCAAGAGTTCAAGAGTTTTGGGAAAAAGCATTACTAGTCCTATCTCAATATTTTATTTTAATAATACTATTCATCATTAACCATATCTCCAAGTTCTTTCTCATATATCAACATTCTTCATTTGCTTTATCCATTCAAAAACAATCCTAGTTCCGAACCACTATTCACTGAATGGTCGAAGGATCAAGTCTCCATAACCGAGGAGCAACGACGATTCGAATCGATTAATACCCAGCTGGGGATTCCTATCCACACTGCGTATGTAGCACTTAAACTTGCATACGCCAACCCCACCTACCACGGCTTTTCATACCCCGGAACTGGTCCTGCGCCACCCGAGAGCACAGTACTCCTCTCATCTGCAGGCACGACAGCCACGAGGGTACACGCTACTCTCGCCATCTCTCCACTCCCAGTGCGTGGTTGTCGGTTCCAGCAGTAGAGCCACCGGAGTCAGAGGCTTCCCGTAGTATGTGGCTAGTTGCAAAGTCTCGATCCAGCAGGCCTAAAATGAACGGTCCCTAAACCTTTTTCCGACGGCGACAGTCCATTGGGACTCTAACCCAAATACCCCTGTCCCTTCGGTTTTCAAATCCCGTTTCCGTCGGTGACAATTGTTGGGACTCTAACCCAATGCCACGATCACCGAGTAGGAAAACCCTTCCTCATTGATGACAATGAACTAGCTAGGAACACTGCCAACTAACAAGGACATAACCAGTCCCATAAAGTGATTCTTTTGCTTTATATCATCACAAATTAAAATAGCATTTTTGCAAAACTAACCATTAAGCATGACTAAGCATTTTTCAATACTTTTAATAAATCAGGTTCTCAGGTATTGACAGGTATTCAAGGATGGTAATGCATCAATTGGTTGTCACCCAACTCCTATTAACCTAATGCAATTAATTAACTCGAGTGATAAATATTTTTAAATCAATAAGGAGAGGGGCAAATGCACCGGGGCTTGCCTTAAATGGTGTAGAGTGTCGGATCTGAGTCGGTGCCACAAATATCAAAGCCTTGCACAACTTCCGAAACAACCTCCTCAGCTAGACCCTCGAACTTTATCTCCGAATTCTCGGTCACTACACGTGTGCAATAATGAATGCATTAATGCATGAAATGACAGATGAAATTTAATAACAAATAAAACACATATGTGCACAAGACCCTACCTTAGCTAGACATGAATAATCTAATTCATAATGCCCTAGGTCATAAAGGTGATTGACCTAGAATCTCAATCAATCCAAAAATCACGCCATTCAACATTTATTCCATTTTCTATTTCTATTATAAACCATTTAAACCAATATATAAGCTAATAAATATCTAACTATTTCCATTTGATGCCAAACTTCACCAACAGTTAGCTCTGCACCTAAAACAGTACCAAATAAATTTTCATGATTTTTGGACTTATAGGAAATTTATTAAAAATCATCAAAGTTCCATTTATCATTTAATGTGCTGATTTTTAGTTAATACAGAAAACACTCAAATCCTACCTTTCATATTTTGATTAAATTCTACACATCATAGAGAGCATCTACAAATATATTCATAATTTTTGGTGTAGTAGATTAATTCACACAAAAAGATTAAAACACAATACTATTCATTTAAATTAAAAATGAAAAGCTCTGGTAAATCATTTGGGAAAATACAAAACGGCCATTCGGCCCACTGACGCGAACAGGCCCAGCACGGCCCGCACGTGCCCGCGCGCGCTCGCGTTCGAGCCGGGCCGCTAACAGGCTGGCCTCAGCCGTCAGCCCCAGCGCGCACGCACGCTCTTCCTCAGCCGGACGCTGACAGGCGGGCCACCCCTGTCAGGGTCATCCCCTACCTCCAGCCGAGCGCTCCCGCGTGCGCGCGTGCGCGGCACGGCGCAGACTTCGCGCCGGCGACCCCAACGGTGAACCCTAACGACCCTACGACTCCCCTAGACCCTAGCCGGCCACTCTACTAGCACATTCTACGCCCTACCGCCTCCGGCGAGCTCGTTCTCGCCCATGGCGGACCACGGCGGCCCCGTTCCGCTCACCAAGACACGATTGGGTTAGCAAAAATGGCTAGGGAGATTCGGGGGCTCACCAGAAGACCAAATCGGTGGTGGGTTGGGAATGGAGTGGCGTGAATCGACGAGCGTGACGGCGGCGGCGGGTCGGTGGCGTTCACCGGAGACAACCTTCCTGTTCCGACGACCCTACGGCACCGGAGTGGAAACCACCATATGCAAAAGGTTCAATAGGGGTTAGGGAATCCACAACATGGAACCTAAGGAGAAGAAACTCACCATGGAGAGCTAGGCACGGCCAAAGACGCGCGACGGCGCTCCGGTCGGACGCGGGGACGACGACCGCGTTCCCGATAGTTCGAGACACTACAGCCCACACCAAAGGCACCAAACGATGCGCAAGGGAACTAACAAGCTTGCTGCGAGATGGAAAAAATGGTGGTGGCTTGGTCACGGTGAATTTCACCATAATCCGAAAGAGTTCAACGGCGACCGCGGGGAGGAAAAACGGGGAGAAGCGGTGCTCATCGGCTTTATAGGACAGGGCAAGGGAAGGATAAGCTCGGGCTGGGTCCGGGGCCCCCTCTTGGCTGCTCGACAGCGCCCCTCCCTGCCCACGCCGCCCGGACGGCGCCCAGCGCCGCGAGCGGCACGCGTGGGTACGGCGAGAAGAAGAACAGGGGGACCCCCCCTGTAGCTACAGTAGTAGGTTCCTAGGTCAAAGGCTATTTAGATTCAAATTGATCTCTATACCGGCTGAATCAAAGGAAATGTTGAATACTAAAGTTGCAGAGAATTTTATGTAGATCATTTTTGCTTTTGACAAGAATTTCAAATTCGGCTGAGTTTTCAAACTACAGCAAAGGGGGTAAAAGTAGGGTTTGAATTTCAAACTAAAATTTTAAAATTACTTTTGATTTTTCTCAACAACTTGAAAATTGGTAAACATGAAAGTAGTTCTACTCAGTGAGCTTGACAACTTCTATTAATGGAGTTTTATAAGATTCAACATATTTTTGAAATTGAAGTTTAAAATCTAACTTTCAATATAGTAATTTGAGTTTAATTTGAATTTCTATAATATAACTTTAAAATCTCCAAAAATAAAAGTTATTCCATTTTAAAAGTTCTACAACTTTTATTAAGACACCTTCTTCAGATTCACAATAATTTTGAATTTGGGTTTTAGGTCAACTCTAGGGCTTAATTGGATTTCTATTTAAATTTTAATTCTGATTTTTGATTGATGACCAAATTACACAATCAATACTAGCTGAAATCAAACCACTCTAGGAGCCCTAAGCACAATCATATGCAGATGCTTAAATTTAAATATGATGATATGGCAGGTTAATTAAGTTGTAATACCTGAGGTATTACAGATCTCATCCCTGACATCGCCGCAGCTTATATCGACGACGTTGTCATAAAAACCCAAAAGGCCGAAGACCTCATCTCCAATCTCGAAGCAGTATTCGAGAAGTTGGATGTTTTCCAATGGAAATTGAATCCCTCCAAGTGCCCTGCTCGGCAACATCATCAGCAAGCACGGCATCTGTCCCAATCCAGAAAAAATAGAGGCCGTCATGAGAATGAAGCCCCCTGACTAACGTCAAGGATGTCCAAAAGCTCACTGGGTGCATGGAGGCCCTGAGTCGATTCATCTCCAGACTAGGCGAAAAAGGCCTCCCATTCTTCAAGTTGCTCAGGACAGGTGAAAAATTCGTTTAGTCGGAAGAGGCTGATCGGGCCTTCGAGGAGCTAAAGCAGTTCTTGGTGCATCCCCCGCTCCTTACAGCTCATGTAAAGGATGAAACCCTGCTGCTCTACATCGCTGCGACCAGCAATGTCGTCAACACGGCAATAGTTGTCGAACGGGACGAAGGCGGTCACGCATATCCAGTCCAGCGACCAGTCTACTTCATCAGTGAAGTCCTGAACGAGTCCAAAACTCGCTATCCGACGGTGCAGAAGTTGATCTACGCCATCCTCGTCACGTCACGCAAGCTCCGTCACTATTTTGAAGCCCATCCAATTGCAGTGGCCACCCAACATCCTCTTGGCAACATCCTTCACAACAAAGACGCCAATGGTAGAATCATGAAGTAGGCTGTGGAGTTGGGAGCTTATTCTCTAGAGTTCCGCAGCCGAACGACGATCAAGTCATACGTGCTGGCTGACTTCATCGCTGAATGGACAGAAATGCAGGAACAAGTACCCACCGAGTAGGATGAATACTGGACGATGTACTTCGACGGATCCCTCAGCATCGGAGGCGCAGGCGCCGGCGTACTTCTCATATCACCTAAAGCCTCCGCTATGTGTTGAGAATATATTTCAAAGCCTTCAATAACGCTGCCGAATACGAAGACGCCATCCACGGCCTACAGATCGCCTCTGAGCTCGGCATCCGACGGCTGATAGTGTATGAGGACTCTGCCTTGGTTATCAACCAGGTGAATAAAGATTTGGACTACAATAGCGAGAAGATGGATGCCTATGTCGCTACGATCAGAAAGCTCGAAGGAAAATTCTTGGGCATTGAGTTTCACCACGTCGTCCGAACTGAAAACCAGGCAGCCGACGAGTTATCTAAGCTTGGTTCATCACGAGCTGATATCCCTCTCAGGCGTCTTCGTCTAAGACTTGGTCCACTACTCTATCCCAGAAGAAGAAGAGGCTGGAGCACCCCTGTCCGATCAGATGGTGGCATGGATCTCTAATTCTGAAGAAGATTGGAGAGCACCCTTCATCGGTTATCTGCTCGAATCCAAAATCCCCGAAGACAAAATAGAAGCAGAGCGTCTCATGAGACGGTCCTAAGAATTACGTCCTAGTCGACAACAAGCTCATGCATAAAAACACTAAGAGTGAAGTCTTTCAGAAGTGCGTCATACGTGAAGAGGGCATCAAGATACTCCAAGAAGTGCATGGAGGCATGTGCGGTAACCACGCAGCCTCACGTACTCTGCTCAGCAAAGCTTTCCGAGTAGGATTTTATTGGCTTACCGCTGTCCAGGACTCTGAGAAGATTGTGCTGCCATAGCGAGGCGTGCTAGTTTTTTGCAAAGCAGATACATGTCCTAGCACAAGAGCTACAGACCATACCTACATCCAGGCCCTTCGCCACATCGGGGACTCAACATGATAGGACCTTTCAAGGCGGCTAAATGGGGCTAATGTTGCGTGTACGTCGCTATTAATAAATTCTCCAAATGGATCGAGTACAAGCCATTGGTGAAAGCAACAGCGGCCAAAGCCGCGGAGTTCTTCAATGACATCTCTCATCGTTTCGGCCTTCCGAATAGCATTATCACCGACCTCGGTACCACCTTCACCGGAAGTGACTTCTGGGATTTCTGCGATGAAAGAAGCATCAGTGATAAAGTATGTCTCGGTGGCTCATCCCTCGAGCTAACGGGCAAGTAGAAAGAGCAAACAAAATGTTGCTCGACACCCTCAAAAAGCGCCTACACGAAGTCGTCGAAAGAAGTACAGGAAACTGGATCCACGAGTTGCTAGCAGTAATCTAGGGCTTGTGAACCTAGCCTAGCTGGAATACCAGCGTATCTCCAGTATTTTATAGGTCTACGGATCAGAAGCAGTGCTACCAGCCGATATCACCTTCCGAGCTCCTAGAGTTGAGAACTACAATGAAGAAAGATCCGAAGGCGCACGAGCAGAAGACATCTGACAGACTCGAAGAAGAGCGCCTAGCCTCCTGCGTACACACGGCCAAGTACCTGGAAGGGCTACGGCGATATTATAACCGGAACGTCAATGGCAGGTTCTTCGTGGTCAGCGACCTTGTCCTCCGCCGCAAACAGAGCAAGGAGGGCATACATAAGCTTTCTTCTCTATGGGAAGGGCCATACATGACCAAAGCCTGTAATTCGGCCAGGCTCATACAGACTGTGTGACCTCGATGGCGTCTACATCCTCAACTCCTGGAACATCAAACACCTCCGTCGCTTCTATCCTTGATAGCATGTCAAGGCAGATATGTGTATTCTCGTTTTATTATTTCAATAAAAGTCATACTGCTTCGATACACATGTATGTCCATATTTGCAAATCGCTAACATCCATCACTGATGCATAAGTCCTGCACCTGCTCGGGCAGCTTAACTTCATTGCCGCATAAGCCCCGCACCTGATCGGGCAACACGACTTCGTAAATGCATAAGCCCTGCACCTGCTCGGGCAGCACAACTTCGCCAATGCGTAAGCCCCGCACCTGCTCGGGCAGCACGACAGGAACCAATGCGTAAGCCTCGTACCTGCTCGGGTAGCACGACTTCGCCCAACGCATAAGCCCCGCACCCGTTCGGGCAGCCTAGCCACGTCGACGCATAAGCCCTGCATTCTGCAGGCCATCTAATATCGCCCCTTCACCGACTGCCCTGATAGATTCGGGAAGCCATCGCCCACGATAAACGTAAGCCCCGCTAGGCGCGGGCAGCTTCGCCACCACTTAAGCCCTAGGGACGCCTGGGCCGTTAAGTCTTCGCTATTACGTAAGCCCCGGGGACGGTTGGGCAGTTTTAGCAGCATCTCCACAAGCCCCGTCGAAAGGAACGGGCACCGGTCGTCGATCACTCTAATGAGCCGCACGCTCTAGCTTCCCTCCGACCAAAACAAAAACGCCTCGAACACATTCGAGTACTCTACGTCGCACACGATCGACTATGACGCTCCGAAAAATTGACGAACGCAATAAGAGCAAGAACAAATTTACATGAATTTCGTCCAGAACGGTTTTACACAATATGATTTCCAATCACATTAACCAGCGTTTGTTGCACAAGCAATCCACAATTCCCTTGCAGGTATCTTCAAGTGTTTTCTGTCGGGTATAGCTGCATATCTGCCGCCAAGAGTTCCGCTGCGGGCTTCGCCTCTTCTTCCAATTGATCCTCCTGCTATTTGGTGGTGCCACGGGCATAACCCCACTTCACCCTGTCGTTATTCACGCCAGGGTAATGGGAGCACACCACGCCAAGCACATGAGCTGCCGCGTTCTCCGCCACGTCTGTGCAGAAGGCCTTAAAGTGCCGCAACGCTTCACGACTCCGACGAATAATATCAAAAGGCCCCGGCGCCCCTGCAGGAGGATCGGCAGGCGCATACTCGATGATGTCCAAGACGGGTTTGATACCTTCTGTCACGGCGTCGTAACGGCTCTCGGTGGCTTCCAAGCGTTGCGACAGATCATTCATCTGCGCTCGAGTTCCTCTGCTCAATATCTGTTCATGCCAAAAGGCAAAGATCAGAGGTCTCAACAAGAAGCAATGAAGCATCCTACAGGCAGAAGAAACTCACCCAAGCGTGCCTCTTCGTTCCTCCGAGCAGCTTCCCATAGCATGGACACTTCATCTTTCCAGCTCTTTAACTATACCAAGAAAGACGACGAATCAGCATTGCTAGCAGAGTGAATTAGGCAACGTTGGAAATCTAAAGACGCATATACCTCGGCGTGCGGCACCCCCCAACAAATCGGACAGATCTGCAAGTCAAGACCTCGAAGCTTAGCAGTTAGAAGGAGCTAAGATATAATAACTAGCACCACAACGGTCTCCGTACCTCTTTTATCCTGCAGCAGCTTCTGCTCGAACTCCATCAAGTCGTTGCAGTGCAATTGCAATGTGTCACGCTGCTCACGGAGGTCTTCCATCGCTTTCTCTAGACACACAGTCTCCTTCTCCAACCTTGCGTTCTCCACCACGAGTCCAGCAGCGCGTTGAAGAGATTTTCGGCAATCTTCGGCCGTATCATGAACGGCCTGATGAACATTAATAGAACACGACAAAGAGCAAGTAGAGAAACCTCAAGCAAACTCAAGAAGGGTGCAGTTACCTGAACTCGTGAAGACAATTGCCCCAGCCGGTGGAGCACGTTTCTTAGGTCGGCACGGGTACTTGTCATATCAGCCTTCAAAGCCTCCAGCTCTTCGTCCGCCACTTTCTCCTCCACGACGACGGTGTACTGATCACCGATCCGCCGTAAAGTCCTGAGCACCACCGGCGGAGCCTCACCCATAGCCTGATGGGTGATCTCCTCGACATCGTGCTCCGGAGGAGCAGCGCCTGCAGGTGGTTGCTCGGGGATCTCCTGGCTTGATCCCGGTACTCCTTCAAAAGAGGGGCCACCGGCCTGCGCGTCCACTCCTTGATTGGGACCAGTGGTGGCACTGTCCCATGGGAGTCATATCCCGAGGAGTGGCCTCCTCCGGCGTCTTCAGGCTGCCATTCCGCGTCTTGGTTTGAGGGCGGGGACGGTGGCGGCGGGGTCGCTTCACGTGGCTGCTCAGGTAGGTGGCGGCTGCTCCTTTGAGCTAAAATCTGGCTGCTGATCCGATGGATTCCTCGGTGACTCATGGTCAGAAGGCCAACCGGTGGCAGCACCTCCTTCATCTCTGCCCCTCACCGAAGCGCCACCACCAGCCTCTCCACTCGCCATCCCCTCGACATCTTCAGCTGAAGGGTCCCTAGAGAATAATGCGGACTCCATGACTAAATATAACAGAACATACTGTTCAGCAAAAAGCGGCAACAAGAAGACACGAATACTCACAACTCCGAATGGCGGCTGTTTCTGTGCGAAGCGTTTCTTCCGACCAGAAGTCCCGTCATCACCAAGGTTCTAGGTCGGAGGGACCTCCCCTTTCTGACGTTTCGGCGGCGGTCCTTCATCGTCACTCGAGCTTGGGAACACCGCCTGGCGACGGGCTTGCTCCTCTGACAGCTTCACCGGCTTCTCAGGCTTTCGAATTCCACTCGACAAGCCAGCTTTACTAGGCATGGGCTGCTTACCGCGAGCCACCCGTTGAGAAAGGGTCTCTTGATCCTTGTTGACGGTGGATATACTATAAATTTCTACTTTCAAACACCGTCAACATGCCTCAGATCCAAGGGAGAATAAACATAACATGAGCATATTTTATCAATAATGAGTTCTACTTGTACTTTTAGCTTGTGAATGTAGGGAAGATCAAAACAGGACAAAATGCAGCAGCTGGGGCTCACATACGTGGTTTGGCCGAACCACATATGGAGGCACCAGACACCCACATTAAAATATATGACACAAGGGACCACATGGAAGAGATCAGAGCTCAGAGTGGGCCTACCCATGGGTCGGCCGAACTGCCCATGGGGCCCACCTGGCTCTGGTGACGTGGCAGAATCTGTGTGACACTCCAACCAAGTCATTTCATCCATCTGGTCAACTTGTGCTTCCATTCAATGGTGGAGATCAAAGGCACACGGATTGAGGCGTGAAACGAAGCAATCAAGATATAACAAGTACCAGGGGAGACCCTATGACTGGTGGGGCCCACACCTGGCTTGGCCCCACCCATCATAGGGGTCGGCCGAACCCCCTATGTGGGTTTTGGCCACCGACTCACTCCATCGCCTCTCTACATGCTTCCCATGTGCTGAAATTATCACGGCCGACCATCTTGAGGCGGTTCCAAGTCGGTTCATCCAAGGGTGGAGAGGCAAGGAGCACGCGGATCGCTGACGTGGCACCCCCTTGCTCTCCCCTATAAATAGAGGCTGCCTCCACCCTCTTAAGACATGATTCATTCAAGATACAAGTGAAGAAGTAGTGTAGTTCCACCTTTAGTAGTAGTTGTAGTCTAGTGTGGGAGTTAGAGTTGAGTCGAGCTGCGCTCGGGATCTCCGGAGTCGTCTACTAGAGAGTCTGGTATAGCTCTTGTATCTTTCTCTTTCTGTAAGACTTATCTACTTTAATATATATTATTCCTGCTTTACTCTACTGAGTCTTTACTTAGTACATTACTTTAATAGTATTGTTGTGAGTTATCATATTACTTGGTCGGTTTGCATTAGATTGTGATCCTGTAACCAGCTCACATGTGTAGTTTATCACCTGTCATAGGGTGCTCTAGTTGCCTTGATCACTGCTAGAGTAGTATGGCTTAGTGTAAGCGTGGTGCTTAGACTAGATCTTGCCTTTGAATGCTGCTTGTAGCATGGATTGTTTGTGGGTGCTAGCAGGTGGTGACAGCCCTGTCTAGTCTTAGTATCCCTCGACGTGTTTTAGGCAAGTTCTTAAAAGGTAGGCTCCCATAAGAGAATAGCCGCTTCGTGTAGAGGTTATATCCCCTACTGTCTCGCCTATCCCCTACACACCGGAAGTAATGTAGCAGTCTTAGTGTAATTCGCCCATTTGATAGGATAGATCACAGGAGTAAAGTTTGAATCACAAGAACCTTTCTCACTCGTTGTCCTCCCACCTAGCTGCACTACACTAGTTATGTTTTAGTATTTCATTTGTTATCTTTGAATCATCACCTTCCTATCATACTTCGATTACCCCCTCTGCACTAATTGTGCTATGTTGAGATAAATTTAAGGATCTCCTTCTATTAACATTTCTATCAATCGCTTTCCCTTGGGATAAAATAAATAACGATACCTTGGAATACTCCCGGGTGAAGTGCTACAGCGGTATATTCTGTGCGCTTGCGGAATTATCCAATAGACATAAGAAATACCCTTAGGCACTTCTAACGCCGTTATCAGAGATAGCCTAACACCTTGTCTCTAGTGGTTGCGCTAAGAAGTGTCAACAATCCTCTTCCTCATCATCGGCTCCAACTTCATCATGGGCAGGCTCTGAAAAGTCTTCATCTTCGCTACCGGGCTGGTAGCGGTGTCGAGGGTCAACTCCTTCGGGCCACTCTGTAGTGGGCACCTCCAAAAAATATATCTTCCGGTCCTGGTCATGAATCTTCCACAAATCAAATAAGAGATAACAGATCAACGCTCGAAACAAAATACACAAAGAAGAAAATTCCAGAGCAGTATACCTCAGGCGGTGGGTTTCGAATGTGCAAAGCCTTATGTGTTCGGCTATCAAAAAGTTCCTTCAATCTCACCGTCGCTTCAGAGCTCGACATGTGATCGGCTACTTCTCTGGTCAGGTACACCGATACACTCATAAGCAGGGTGAACCCTGTCCTTGCAAGGCTGTACTCTGCGCTTCACGAAATTGGTGGCTACTCCAACCCCATTTAGATTAAAACCCCTCAGAATCTCCAACAATCTCATTTACTTGTTCCATCTCGGCTGATGTTGGTCTGTCCAACCAGCTTGACTTCCTTTCGGGTATCTGCTCGACAGCACACCTGAACAGGAGGGTCTTGATTCGGTAGATAGAACCACCTCTTATTCCAATCATGAAGGCTTGTATTGAGAGAAACTGAAAGATAATGGGAGGACATTCCATCCCTCAGCTTTAGATATACTTCCTCCGGCGATTCGAGAGCCCCTCCGCTAGATTTTACGAGCATAAACAGGTGGCGGAAGAGATTGAAATAGGGGAGGATACAGATAAAAGCTTCGCAGAGATGGATGAAGATGGAGACATGGAAGACGGAATTGGGATGCAAATGGCACAGCGAAATCTCATAATAATCAAGGAGCTTGCGAAGAAAGGGATGGCAAGGAACACCAAACCCGCGGAGGAAGTAGTCGGCGAAAACAGTCATCTCGCCAGGTATTGGGCATGGGGTATGGCTCACCTCCTGACAGGCCTCCATCTAGCGGTGGCATGATTCGGCAGTAGTCCTTTCGCCACCAACTTCAAAATGGCTTTTTCTGTCATTGTGGAAGGTTGCAATTCGTTGTCCAGGCGGAGTTCTTCGGGTTGCGGCTCCTTCTCCTTCTTTGAGGGTACTCGCGCACTCTTCCTAGGCACCATTTCCTCGAAATTGCTTGTGGATTCAGTTGGTGGAAGAACTGAATTGGATGGATTCGAGCGGAACTGGATTTTGTTTTCAGTAAATCGAAAACCCTAGATGGCAGTGGCTAGGGCAAGCAGTAGTGGCTGTTTGCTCGAATGAGTTCTGCGCGTCAATGGAAGAAGGCGAACCGTTCCCAGGTGCACTATACAGTAAAACGCGTCGGTTCACATACTTGCGTAAGGGACACTGGATACTTCAAAGCTTGAGTGGTTCTTGAGTCAGCTTGAGAGCCCCGTCAGCGCTTCTGAGCACTGAACTGCTCAGAGGCTTCGTCGCTTCGCCAACATTTCCGAGCACAGAAGGTGCTCGGGACTTCGTCGTCATCACGTTGGCGCTTCCGAGCACTGAAGTGCTCGGAGGTTTCATCGCTTCGCCAATATTTCCGAGCACAGGAGGTGCTCGGAGACTTCATCGTCGTCACGTCGGTGCTTTCGAGCACTGAACTACTCGGTGGCTTCGTCGCTTCGCTAACATTTCTGAGCACAGGAGGTGCTCGGCACATCATCGTCGTCACGTCGGCGCTTCCGAGCACTGAACTACTCGGAGGCTTCGTCGCTTCGCCAACATTTCCAAGAACAGGAGGTGCTCAGGGACTTCGTCTTCGTCACGTTGGTGCTTCTGAGCACTGAACTGCTCGGAGGCTTCGTCGCTTTGCCAACATTTTCGAGCACAGGAGGTGCTCGGGGAATTCGTCATCGTCACTTCGGCGCTTCCGAGCACTGAACTGCTCGGAGGTTTCGTCACTTCGCCAATATTTCCAAGCACAGGAGGTGCTCGGGACTTCGTCATCGTCACGTCGGCGCTTCCAAGCACTGAACTGATCGGAGGCTTCGTCGCTTCGCCAACATTTCCGAGCACAGGAGATGCTCGGGGGACTTCATCGTCGTCACGTCGGCGCTTCCGAGCATTGAACTGCTCGGAGGCTTCGTCGCTTCGCCAACATTTCTAAGCACAAGAGGTACTCGGGGACTTCATCGTTGCCACATCAGCGCTTCCGAGCACTGAACTGCTCGGAGGCTTCGTCGCTTCGCCAGCATTTCCGAGCACAAGAGGTGCTCAGGGACTTCGTTGACGCTTCACATGACCACCAAGAATAAAGACTTTGACCCTGACACTACGTGCCTGCGTCACCTACTATTTGGCTCGGGGACTAAGTGGATACACTTCACATAACGGTGAAGGTATTGTTTCCGAGGGACCAAAAGTGGATACACTTCACCAAAGAGAAGGCTCTTTTCAAATTTTTTCTGAGCTCTTTGCATCCGTCTGATCAAGGAACTCTGAAGATTTGCACCTTCTGACGAATGTAAGGTGCTTGGGAACTAGCTGTGGGGTATAAACCCGTATACCCGCATGACTATACATGGGCCAAGTCATCCGATCAGGTCCGGACTGTCAAGAATACGTCGCCTACACGATCTCTAGAAGATCGCGTATATCCGCCAGTATAAAAATTTGCAGGTTAAGAAATAGTGTTCCTAGTATCTAGCCGATTAGTTTTCTTATTCAGCTAGGATTGTAATCTGTTATATATGGCAAACCGACTTGTAACCCTGCCCCCCAGACTATATAAGGCGAGCAGAGGATCCCCTCAACTCATCTCATCTACTAGCAATACAATACAGTAACACACAGGACGTAGGATATTACGCCTCGCGACGACCTAAATCTGTCTAAATCGTTTGTCTTGCGTTTACTGCGCAACTCTTACTCGTCTCAGGCGCACCTTCACCGATCGCAGGTCACGACGGTTCTGATGGTGAGAGGCCGGGAGGTGAGGAGCTTCGCTCCCTCGGCCTCCAGCTTGCTCCGTTGGACCAGGCTCGAAAAAAACGAACCCCCCAAGCGTTTTTCTTGGGCCAGGCCCAAACTGCTTTGAGGTCCGTGCGTGGTGGACTCCGAGACTGGGCCAACATCACCAAACTTGGGCGCTGCAGCTGGGGAGCTCGGGCCACCCCCTTGGCCCTATACCAAACAGGCCCTTACTGTATGTGGCTACGTGTACTAGCTCAATAAAAAAACCATCATGCGGCGCTGCATCTTGTTTTGGGTTTTGTTTTCGTTCAGTCCGAAGTTGCTCGCTTGAGGCCAGATGGTGTGTCATCACATGTCTGAATCTTTTCTATAGTGCTCTATTTCTTTCGTGTCAGGTAGTAGTTCTAAATAGTTTTGTGTCTTTTCGTTTCTTGGTTCTGTCACCTTTGTGAATGTGCTCTTCGTAGATGAAGAGCCGAGTGCCGATTCGGCTATCAGATTCTGTTGTTCCTTCAGCGATCACTACTACATAGATCTTTTGCGTGGCGGGCAAAATTGATTTTCCGCCGCCTCAAAGGTAAGGTCACTGTAAATCAAATATTTTCCAAAGCGGTTATAAAACGAGCGCCACGGTAAATCAAACTGAAAAAACAAAAAAAAGAAAAACCCGCTGATGAGCCCACCAAGCCTATCCACAGGCCCGGCGAGCCTATCCATGGGATGCCACTGTCGTCACTGCCTGGCCCGGGCGACGGATCCGGCCTCTCCGCCGCCGGATCCGTGCTTTCCTCACCAGATCCCAGCCACAGCACGCTGGATCCACCACCAGCAGGCCATCGAGAGAGGGGGGACGGAGCCGGGTCGGCCCGCACGCGTCGGCGAAGTGGATCTGTGCCGCCGAGGATGGGCCGCCGCGAGCCCCTCGCCGCTCGTGCGTGCCATGGCCGGCCACCCGCGGCGTCGGGCCGCCGCGCCGCGAGGCCAGGCCACACCGTGCGCGTGCCTTGGCCAGCCGAGAGGCCGGGCCGCCACGAGCCCGCCGCCTCGCGAGCGTGCCCTGGCCTGGGCCGCCGCGCCGATGAGGTCGGGTCGCGTTCGCATGTGCGCTCTGGCCGGCCTCCCGCGCTTCCTAGACGGCCTCCGGTGTTGCCCTGGCTAGCCGTTCGCCGGGAAGGAGCGTGAGAGGGGGAGAGAGAGAGAGAGAGAGAGAGAGAGAGAGAGAGAGAGGATGGGGAGGAGTGGTGGCGTCGGCAAGGAGAGGAAGGGAGAGAGGTGAGTGGGAGTGGTGAAAGTGAATTTAGGGTTTCTCACAATTCGTTTATATATGGGAAATGGTGATGGGTTGAGGTGGGCTACTGGGTTGGGCTCGATTTATAGAGATGGTTAAATTAAAAAAAAAAGCACCTCTTTAATAGATTTATCGAGGCGGTTGTCTTAACCGAGGCGGACATTATAAGACAACCGCCTCTTTTTTAACCAAAAAATGACCGTCTCGGTTAATACAATGATTAACCGAGGCAGTTTATAATGTTGCCCGCCTTCGAAAAAAAAATTCAAACGCCTTCTAAAAGATTTTCTGTAGTAGTGGTTGCTAACCCATGTCAAGTTTTATGATTTGAGGTTTCTCTTTGATATTTGGTTTCATGATATCATTTTTCTGCTTTGGTGGAGCAAAATGTGGTGAGCGTTTCGGTGATGTTGGCTTTGCGAGATACTGCCATATATATACATCAGTGGTCATGGAAGGCATTGGGGTGTGAGTTTCCTTGGTCTTGGTTGGAGTAGTAGGTATTGCCTATGTAACACTCTAAATTTTGCTAACTTTGAAATAGAGCTAAATTAATTTAATTTATATTCCTATGCTCATAAAACATAGGGAGTTAAAACTTTTTATTAAATTAAAAATTTATCATAGGAAATTAACGACATGGTTGTGCACTTATACTCTTGTATATGATTTATTTTGGTTGAGTGGTCTTTGCCAAAACTAAAAATTATTCAAATTCTTTTGTAAAATGATTTTACGATGTGAGTGAGTAAATTTTCAAAATGCGTTTAGTACAATGATCTTCTCTACGTTATGCCTTTTCCTTTTATAATTAAATTCCTTGATTCACAATATAGATCCTTCAATCAGAGCTTATCAGAACCTTTTCTTCAGCTCCAAATCACTCTTTCATATTCATCATTCATCAACTTACTTCTAAAAACTTTCCAGGAATTTTTTTTGCCTTTTTCCGGTACTTTTTTTATTTTCTGTGAGCAAAATCTAATTTTTTAGATGCTCCAAAATATCTTTTTATGGCCTCCAAAGACTTTATTTGGGTTCATCATGTTCTAAAATGTCTCTGGAAATTTTTCTATAATTTTCGGTGCCTTTAGGATATTTTTCGAGGCTCAAATATTAATCCTGAATTTTTCTGAAATTATTTAATTCGGAAGATTTAATAATTCCAAAAATAATAAAAATATCTTATTTTGTGTCGACCTTAAACCTTTATATGGTCTTCGACGTGCTGATTCTTAAAGTACGGCCCGTTTTCGTAGCCGTCGCTCGTAGCCTCCTATGTCTAAAACCGAAGGTTGAAAAAGTGAGGTTTCCGACGAACTCTCCGGTAAGTTTTTTCGGTCATCTAGACGGTCTCTGGTGATAATCATCACCACCATTATCTACGCCATGGTATATTTCTTTTCTCAAATCCACCTTCGTTTGATCCTTCCCGACTGTTTTCTTTCTTCGGTGAACTTTTCGGCAATGAGCACCCTTAAAGCAGTTCTTGTTCTTCGTTTCCGGTGAGCTACGGCCGCCTTCTCGATGGGTGCAGCCTGGGCCTGGGTGCCTCACTCCGCGCCACCGCCGATCGTGCCCAGGGCCGCCCTTCCCGGCCGACCGGAGCCCTGCTCATCTCCCTTCGTTCCCTGCAGCAGCAAGCAGCCGGCCAAGCACCTAGTTGGCCGACACCCCCTGCTTCTTGCGGGCCAGAGTGCCGCTGCTGGCTTGCTGCCCTTCTCCCTGCTGTGCTGGCCGGCTGAAGGCCTGGCCGAAGCAAGCAACAGCAGCTCCATGGCTTTTACGTGAAGGAAGGTGAAGAACAAGAAGATGAACCCAGGTTCAAGACGACTTATTTACAGGATTGCTATTGGTTCGTATTTTCACTGTCGTTTTTCTGTTTTAACTCCAATTTGATCCATTCAAAGTGCGTTAGTTTCATATTTTTAAACTCTAAATGTTTATACCACTGTACAGTAGGTTTGGCAAATTTTAATTATCGAGTTCAAATCATAATAATTGTTTTTCTATATCAAATCTTAAAAAGTTGATGCAGTGATCGATCGAGTATAGATGGCGAGCAGTTCATGGTGATTCTCGGAGCTATCAAATGAAGGTTTGCAGAGAAAGGATCTTAAGTTAAATGCAAGTATAACATGGATCATCCTTATTGTCCTATTCACAATAATCATAATTTATATATGCATGTATCCATCTTGACAACCTTAGAGATTATAACATAGTGTTTTGATCTTGATTCTTTATTCACCTATGGGTTATGCATTGGATAGCTTTGCTAGTAATTTATTGATACCAATGATCTTGTGATTTGATTAATGGATTATGCAATGAACAATTTAATATGATTTTTATTCCTGTCCAAAGGGGGCTAGAGCTCGAGGTTATGTGGCTCTGGTTTCTCTCCATAGGATTTCTGAACTGATGACCCGGGACTTAGCGTACAGCTGTGAGGGCTACATGGCTCTGGCTCTAGTTGTTTGGAGGACCTTTTCTAACTTGTTAGCGGTTACCCGAAAGGGCGCAAAAGGGGTTTGACACCTTGGATGTAGTATGGCTCCTGGTCGTATGAGTATAGCCATGAAGGAATGTGCCATATTGAAAAAGAGGGTTTCTACATCTCGCTGCCATTGAAATCTTGCGGCACTAACTTGTTAGACGAACCTTTAAATGGCTTTATATGGTTAGTTAGTGTTTGGGCGTAATTAACCCATGCATTAGAAAATCATAACTCATAGGTAAAGTGTACACCTCTGTACAGAGTTTAATAATCTGTTATAACAGCCGCGCTCGTGGTCATGAGCCACCTTGGGCACACGTTCCGCTAGATGTATATATTGTTCACCATGCTTTGATTTTTATTGCTGTTAATATCTTTGCTATTTATTAATCTTATTACAATTGATCATTTGGTTAATATTGGGAGTTGGATCACCTTGATGCTACTTAATTGGTGTAAAATGAACATGATTATTAAAAGCTAAATGCAGTCAAACAGTGTCTAGCCTATTTGTGCCTCATGAACCCATGTTATACTTGTTGAGTACGAAATGTACTCACCCTTGCAATTCCCCACCATAAATGAAGATTGGAGTGAAGACTATCACAATGAGTATTAGGCTTGGTGTCTCCCAGTCGACCTTGTCCCTGTGATGGAGCTTCCGCGAGTGTGACGACATAGTTTTTATCTATATTTGTTCAAGATTATGTAATAAATACTTATTCGTTATGTAAGCACTGTGATGATACTATTCGTAATTTATCAGGTTATATGTGTGACTATTTCTGGGACACATATGAGTTATTTATGCATCCTATTTTGTTCTTAAATATGGATGTGACATGCCATGTGTGATACTAGTTGTATTTGGTTGGAAGGGAATTTGTTTTTTTTCTCTGCTTTAATCATAATGTAGATTCGGTTTTGTGTGTTTGGTTTCTAAAGGGGATCTGTAGTTTTTTTCCCAAAAAAAAAAAGACTTCCTAGTTTTTAGTTTGAGTCTCAGTTTCAGTTTTTTATCTTCAGCTTGTGTTCATGTTTCAGATTAATTAGACTATATATTTTAGTTTTAGTTAAGTTATTGTTCGGTAACTAATTATCTTGAGATTTTAGTTTAGTAGTGTTTATTTAATTCATCATTTGTCCATGTGTTTTGTACTTTCAGTTTTAGCATGCAATGAGTGTTTCAGTCATAGTTCAATTTTCAGTTTTTCATTGTCAATTTCAGTTTTGAGTTTTGCAGTCTTCAGTTTTTAGTTGTCAATTTCTGCTTATTCTCTTCACAATCCAGATTTTCGTAAAGCAATCATAGAAACAATCACATAATAATGTAATCATTTTGAGCAAAAACAACCTTGTATACAAGTTTCAAAACAACAATTATGCCTTGTGTATTCTAGATAAAAAAAAATTATAATGTGCATATTACACCTTATAGCATTGACCAACTATGATAAAGCAATTTCAGAACAATATCATTTGTCCAGACTTTAACAAACTGTTGCCTTCTGTGCTAGCATCGCGATTAAATCATTAGTAGAGCAATTGTGTACCAAAAACAATAGTATTTTGAGCTCTGGAATATGCTTGAGCTCAGGAGGACATCATTCTTGTAGTACATCAAATTGCCCATGTCAATAGTCTCATTCATTTCTAGATACACTGCAGTATGGTAGGCAGCAATCAGATTGTAGGCATTGAGAGTGATACATCATGACAAATCAAAACTTGGCACGCATCCCAAAAGCCTTTGCACAATCAGGAAGACCATGGATGTGCATTTGAATATTTTCGTCACTACTATTTGGGATCAACTTCTGAAAGCTAGAACACAGACTAGGAGTAGAAATTGCATGATTATAAAATGTTAAAGTCAGAATAATAGTGATAAATTTGTAGACTCAAGTGATCCAATGCTAATGCCAACCTAGAAATTAAGGCACATGTATCAGGTTATTTGTTCCCGGCGTTCAACCAACTAAACGGTGCCACCAAATCCATACTGACCAAGAAATTTCAGAAGCGAATCTAAACAGGCAAAGAAGGGCTTCGCACCAGCAGGGTTGCATAGCAAGGGTGTTTAGATCCAAATATTTGGAATTTTAACTACCGTAGTGTACGTGCTAATTTTTGTAATAAGTGTCTAATCATAGCCTAAGTATGCTCAAATGATTCGTCTCATGCATCCGTCCAAACATTTGATATGACACGATGTGATGGGAAAGTTAGAATTTTGAAGTGTAAGTAAACATGCCCTAGAGAACTGGCATCGGTGGTGGTGACGAAAGGGACAACACCCGTGGTGATAGCAGATCTGGAAGGCGTCGGGGCCAATTCGGATGAGGGGAGAGTGACGACTGATTATTCGTATTTATATTATTTAGACTTCAATTTTAGGTTTAGTTAAGTTATTGTTCAATTTTAAATTATCTTGATATTTTAGCTTAGTGTTGGCATAAAAATGTAGCCATTGCACGCAACACAGTTTTAAATCTAAAGGATCTATTAGGTGTGATTGGTTGCAAAAGTGGCGGTGAGCCGAGATGAAGAGCCGGTCCAAGATACTAAGATGCAGGCTTTACCGTGTAACTAGCCGTGTTTGGTTGTCTCTGTTATTAGTGCGGTAAGAGACGAGTTTTTGATTGGTTGCATGCATGTATTCGTTTTGAGTGTGACATATGGTCCCGTGCACCATACGTGCATCGCGTCATCCCGGACGGAGAGGGAAGGAGATTCCTAGCAGATAGCAGCGTGCGGGACGGAAAGGGGCGAGTGAACGAGAGGATGTAAGGAAAGGAAACGAGCAAGGCAACCAAACACGAGCCAAATTCACGAAACGATGCCGGATGAGCCCCAAGATGGCCCGAGGAGGGCAACCAATCAGCCTCTTAAAAGCTAGAGCCTAGAGGTTCCTTTAGCTTCAAACGCCAATTTGATCAGATCTAGAAACCAAAACGTGCTAGTCAATTTAACCCTACAATTGACAAGAAAACAAAAATAGCGAGTAGAGAACGGGTTTTGATTCCAGACAGTTTAGATGTATGGCTAAATAGTCAATATGTTAAGGCTATCGACTAAAGAGTATAATATATTTTAATATGCTTATTCAGCATCAAATACTTGAACAATCCAATTTAGCCGATACGAATATATATATATATATATATATATATATATATATATATATATATATATATATATATATATATATATATATATATATATATATATGACGTGCAAAACAGTAATTCAGATTGAAATTAATAGATTTATTAAATTTGTCAAATTTGTCCTAACGTTGCTAACATTGTGGTTTGAGCAGATCGATACAGCTATAATAGCAATATTAGATCACATCTAGAAGTTTGACATATCAATTAATGCTTAAAACATATGTATGCATGCAACTTCGCAGAGCCTCATCGGCTAAATAGCCAACAGGAGTCATAATGCACAACAAGCTTCTTATTCAATCACGAATCAATCTATTGATTATTAGTACATACCTTAATCTAGTACTATTGATAGTGGGGATCATATATAATGGCAGCCATAACAAAAACATAAAATTAGAATTGTATTAGCCATTGATTTATTCAAAATTAAACAAGCCTTGAACGCACACTTTGAAACGATCAAGATTAGGTCGAATTTATTAGCCGATATCACTAGAAAATCAATCTATCATGATAACGAATGAAACATAAGTCATACTATACGATTATTTTAATATGGTTTGAGGCCAAATCCGTCTCTAATCTTGATCAGAAGATCTGTGATATTGTCTTAACTAATTAAAATAACATTGATACCTGGTAAATTGGCTAAAAGAAGTAAGATAACTAGATAGCAAGCTACTTATATATAAGATCGATAACTTTGATCTGTATTATAACTCATAAAAGGTCAGATTCGACCCGATGTAGCAATACAATATACGATACAAATCGATAACTAGCTTATACCAAATTCTTACGAGGCCAGACTTAACCAATACATCCTTACAAATGAAATATAAACTGTAACAGTACTTACAAGCAAACTGAAGGTCGGTCAATGCCGATGCAGCCCTACTTATTTGAAGAAACTCGCAAGAATCTACAGTACTACTCCTAAGGTTGAACTAAGCCCAAAGTTATGTTGATTGATTGATTGTCTTCTATTACAATTGCTAGGGCTTAACATTCATCCCTAGGGCTTTGACACGAGTCCTAACCGAATAAGGTTCATTACAGAACGAGAAAATAAAACGACACATGATAAATTGGGCTTCAATCTTTCTTTTCTGGTGAGATTCAACATGTTTAAGCCTCCTTGCACCGGTTTAAGCTTCCCTTTCCATGACTATTCCCTTTCTTTGTCGACAAGCCGATGAGCCGATTTCAATACAAATAGCCGATCCGGGAAAATCAGCCCATTCCACTCCTTTTCGCTTACGGATCTATAAATAAATATCCCCTACCAAATTTTGGTATCAACAAGTAGTGTTTATTTCAATCAAATTTTTGGTTTTCGCTTGTTATTTGTACTTATTGGCTCTCATTTGCACGTCTCTTTTTACTGGATGAAAAATCAACTGAAATACAAAAATAAAACTGTCAAATGATGTGTAGACACTCGTAAAGTATTTGGCTTGTTTAGCTCAAGAGCTGAGCTAGCTTAATAATTTAACACAAAGTTTTAAATAGCAAGATAAGGTGTTTAGCGATTTATCTCTGAAACAGCTATTAGCGGAGGTATATCGGGCTATAGCGGAATATAACGACTAAATTGTATATGAACACAAATAGCGTCACCCTGCGTACACTAGTACACAGGAGCTCTACAGTGACGCCCGACATTTTTTTTACTAGCGGTTTCATTCACCGGCCGCTAGTGCAAATAAAATGAAGGGCCAGAGTTAAGAACCGCCTGTGCAAATCACTTAACACTGGCGGTTTTCTTAAGACAACCGACAGTGAAAATCGTAACTTTAACACTGGCGGTTGGCTTAAGGCAACTGCCAGTGTAAACACCATTTACACTGATGGTTGAGCTAAGCCAACCGCCAGTGTTAAGTTACGATTTTCACTGGCGGTTGGCTTAAGAAAACCGCCAGTGTTAATTGATTTTCACCGGCGGTTCATTAGGCCAACCGCCAGTGTAAAATCTGCTATAAATACCCATTCTTCTCCCCCCGACCGAACAATTACTCGCAGCCAGCCGCCATTGGAAGCATTTATGGAGGTTCAGATCTGCCAAAATACAATAGAGAGGTTTTCTTCTTCATTTCTTTGGAGGAGGTTGCTAAGAAAGATTAGTTTATGTATCTTTTGCCTCTATTTAATCAACTTTGCTCAATTTAAGCCACTTTTTGGATCTAAGGTTTGCCATGAGTTAGAGAGAATGATTGCTAGGTTATTGCCTTTATTTATTAAAATTAGGTTGTTTATGATGGTTCGATAGTGTATCTACTCTCTCCTTTTTCATAATTACTTCTCAATTTAGGTTATATTAGTTGTTTCCATAAATGGTGTGTGCTCTTGTGTATTCATATAAGGAGAGCTAGTTTTTTTTTAGTTTTTTCTATTTTTTTAATTAGGTGTCTATATTCAATCATTTCTTAGAACACATTATTCTTCTATTTTTTAATTATGTTAATAGGTTGTTAATTAGTTTTCTATTTTGTTTATTATAAATTATGTTTATTATTTGCAAAATATTCAATCTTTGACACTGAGAATGAGTCTTAAGACACGTTATTCTTCTAAATTTTAGTGAACTAAGGTTACAAAGGTCTACAAATTCAAAAATTCTCAAGTGAACGGTTTTCATCTGTATTTTTTTGAACAAGGTTGCTACAAAAAATATTCGTTAATTAAATAATATCTATAAACAATTATTTTTATTTTGCATTGGTCATAATAAACTCATTATATTTTTACAGTTAATAATGGAGAGGTCATTCTGGATGTACAATTTATCACGAGTTGATCCATCATACATACCTGAGGTGCAAAGGTTTATCGATGCCGCTAAGATTCATGCTTGGAGGTCAAATACGAAGCACATATATTGTCCATACATAGACTGCAAGATTGTTATCATATTTGATGACACGAAAGCAATATTTTCTCATCTCATGTGCCGAGGATTTATGGAGAATTATCTGATTTGGACAAAGCATGGAGAGGCTAGCTCTGTAGCTTACACAACTGGTACTCCTGTGAACATCGGTGTCGATAGTGCAGATATGCTTACTGACGGATGTCATTTCATACACGAGAGACAAACACCTTATCCTCAGAGTGAACATGTTGTGCCTAATGCTAATGGTCCGCCCAATGTTAGTACTGAGGAAGATGCAGACTTCTTAGATGCAATATTGCGTAGTCATCTGGATCCATCTATCTTCTTCATGAAAGGTATAGAGGAAATGAGGAAGGCAATACAAGAGCCTTTTTTTCGATGAGTCTAAGGGTTGCACGAAAGATTTCACGACGTTGCGGTCAATGCTAAAGTTATTGATGGTAAAAGCCCGGTATGGTTTGTGCGATGCTGTCTTCGATGCGTTCTTGAGTATTCTCGCAGACATGCTTCCAAAGGAGAATAGAGTTCCTGCTAACACATACTATGCAAAGAAGCTAATCAGTCCGCTTACAATGGGTGTCGAAAAGATCCACGCATGTAGAAACTATTGTATGCTATATCGAGGTGATAAATACAAAGACATGGATAGTTGTTCTAATTGTGGTGCAAGTAGATACAAGACGAATAAAGACTATCGAGAGGAAGATTGTGCCACCTCCGTGTCTACGGGGAAGAAGCGAAAGAAGACCTAACAAAAGACCCAACCCACTAGGAAAGATAAAGAAGAAGTAGACTACTACGCGCGGAAGAAAATTCCTGCTCTGGTGATGTGGTACCTTCCCGTGATTGATCGATTGAGATGTTTGTTCGCAAACGCTGAGGATGCCCAACTTATGAGCTGGCATGCTTTAGATAAGCACAAAAATGATGGAAAGTTACGACATCCAGCCGATGGCAAGCAATGGCAAGATTTCAATGCCAACCATTGTGACAGAACCGCCTAAATCACATGGCCCACAGACGCCTGTCATTGTCACTCATGACCTCTGACAGCGGGTCCGCGTCCCAAATGATCTAGAAGGTTCTGCCGGGCTACATTAGCGCCCGATTTTCTCCAACAGGATCCCATTGCGAAGTCATTACAGAATTACAACATTTCATAATAAATTACATCAGAGTGAAAATGCGGAAAGATTATAAAGTACTTAGGTTACAAACCGTTTGTCCAAATACGATTGAAGTGCGAATATTACAGACCATAATTAAAATAAGTAGCAGTGGAATGATGATACAACATTATTAAGCATTTAACGATAAGAACCCAGCCCACGGGTTCGATATTACTCCTCCTCACATCCCTCCTGTACCACTGTTACACAGCAAGGGGCGAAACAAACCTCCGGCTGCTGCGTCCCTGCAACAAGGGGTTAACAAACCTTGAGTACTGGGGTACTCCGCAAGACTTACCCGACTAAGAAAAAGGATTGAGACACAGGAATGCAGGCTGAGGGGAGTCAAGGTAAGGCTGAAGCAAGAGTCAAGAGTTTTGCAGAAAAGCATTACTAACTTATTTCAATATTTTAACTCAGTCTTATTTTAATCATAACTATATATCCAAATTCCTTTTCATATATCAATATACCTTCAAAATTCTTATTCATTCTCAAAAACACCTAGTTTCGAACCACTTTTCAATTGTAGGTCAAAGGATCAAGTCTCCATATCCGAGGAGCAACGACAATTCGAATCGATTAGTACCCAGCTGGGGATTCCTATCCACACTGCATATGTAGCACTTAAGCTTGCATATACCAACTCCGGCTACCAAGATTTTTCTACCCCTGAACCGGTCCTGCGCCACCCGAGAACACAGTACTCCTCTCCTCTCCAGGCACGCCGGCCACGAGGGTACACGCTGCTCTCGCCATCTCTCCACTCCCAGTGCGTGGTTGTCGGTTCAAGTAGTAGAGCCACCGGAGTCAGAGCTTTCCGTAGTATGTGGCTAGTTGCAAGTTCTCGATCACAGCAGGCCTACAACGAACGGTCCCTAATTCTTTTTCCGCCGGCGACAGTGCATTGGGACTCTAACCCAAGTACAGGTGTCCCAACGGTTTTCAAATCCCTCTTTCCGCCGATGGTCAAGCATTGGGACTCTAACCCAAATTCACAACCAACGAACGGAAAATCCCTTCCGACGGATACGGTGCATCGGGGCTGCTACCCAAGTACACAATTTCCGAACGGACTCATACCCCTTTTTCCTTTTCTCAAGATTCCTAATTGTCACTTTTTCATGGGTCAAAATAGCCTTTTTATGCAAATCTAAATTGATTAAGCAGGGCTAAGCATTTTTGAATATCTTTATTTTTAAACAGGTTTCCGGGATAGTATGTATCAAGGCAGGTAATGCATTAATATAGGAGACAAACAACTCCTAACAACCTAATGCAATAATAGACTCAAGTGATAAATAATTTTATAAAACACAAGGCGGGGCTGAATGCACCGGGGCTTGCCTTGAATCGTGTACAGTGTCGGGTCGGGATCAGTCCCGCAGATGTCAAACCCTTGGATGACTTCTGGAGTGGCCTCCTCAGTAGTAGTCTCGACCTGGACCTCCTCGGGAACGGGCACTACACGTATGCAATGATGTATGCTTAGCATGGCATGAGGACAACAAATGAAATGCTTGACAGTAAACCTTTAAGATCTTGAGTACAACTTTCCTTCACGGTAAAGTTGTAAACAATTTACGGAAGGTAAAAACAATGTTTCCTACTTTTGTTTTATTGACCATTTTAACGGTCACAGAAAGCCGCTACACAGCTTTACTACAACTAACAAGCGACCCTAATACTTCTGTCAAGGATCACTATGGTGAAAGACCCTTGAAGCCAATCAATCCAAAATCACACCAAACAACAGGGATTATTTGCTTAGATTAATTATACTAATCAAATACCCCACAACTAATAAACAAGTATCCTAACAATTTCTAAATGAGCTCAAACTTACCCAACAGATAGATCTTACTCAAAAATGGTACCACATAAATTTTCATGATTTTTGGATAATTCTGGAATTTATTAAAATTGCTCAAAGTTACATTTACTAATTAATATACTGATTTTTAGTTCCCACAGAACACATCCAAACACTATATCTAGTATTTTTATAAAATACTACATGTTCCAGAGAGTACTCACAATTATTTTCATAATTTTTAGATTAACAGGAATATTCCTATAAAAATGACAAATGTAAGTACTATTCATTCAAAATTAAAATGGAAAATCCACTGGAAATCCCTCCAAAATAAGAAAAACACTTCGGCCCGAGGCGGCCCAACTCCACCCGCGCGTTCACCCGCGCGCGCGCGCGTCCAGGGACGCTGACAGGCCGGGCCCGCCTGTCAGCTCCTTCTTCCACCTCGCGCGGCCGCGCGTGCGCACACCCGCGGCGGCACGGCGACCAAGTTCCGGCCGCGGGGACGCCGGGGAACTAAAGGAAAAGGGCCAGGAAGGATCGGGAGCTCACCACGGCTCTACTCCGACGGCTGGCCGAGGCTGAGATGGAGCGGAGCAGCGAGCAAGACGACGGCGGCGGCGTGCAGCGGTTAGGCCTCCACGGCGAAGTTGCGTTCCGGTGATTCTAGGGGACAAAATGAAACGCCGCTGCGAGCATGAGCTAAGGTATGACTCCTAGAGCCGGAAACGGGAAGTCTAAGGTAGAGAGACTCACCACCGCGAGCTCGACGCGAGAGAGGTGGCTGCGGCGGTGCTCCGCCGGGCCCGAAAACGACGGCGAGCGTTCCGGGACCCTCGACGCACGGAAGCCGAACCACAGAGGCACAAGTCGTGTTCAAGAACACAGTGAGGCTAGAGACGAGTGGAATTTGGGTGAGGAGGTCGGAGTGCGGCCGATTTTTGGCTCGAAGCCAAGGCGGGCGCGGCGGTGAACGGAGAGGATGAGGGCACGGGGGGGGGGAGATGTCGTTGCCCTTTAAGCCGACCAGAGGGAGGGACAGGAGCGGCATAGGGCGGCGCGTGATCTCCAGCACGGGAAGCGGCCCCGGGGACACAATCCCGGCCGGCACGGACGACGGCGCGCGCACGCGACACGGCGGCGGCCGCGACTGTGCGCGAACAGAGAACAGAGGCGGAGTACTGTAGCTCTTGTGAATCCTTTCAATCGGTTTTTGACCAATCCCGCCAGATTTTGTATAATAACATGAAAAGGTGTAAACACCAAAGTTGTAGAGTTCCAAATTCTGAACAACTTTGATTAAGGGATCAACTCCAAATTTTGAATAATTTAGAAACTATTCAAAAGGGGGTAAAAGAGGGTTTTGAATTTCAAACTGAAATTCTAAAATTACTTTTAAATTTATTTAACAACTTGAAAAATTGTCAAAATAGAAGTTGTCCTACTTTAGGAGCTTTACAACTTTCATTAAATGAGTTTGGTCAGATTCTCAATAATTTTTAAATTGGCATTTCAAATTTGAATTTCAAAGTGGAATTAGGGTTTAATTTGAATTTCTATTAAAGAACTTCAAAAACACCCAAAATAAAAGTTGTTCTATATAAAAAGATCTACAACTTCCATTAAGGGACCATCACCAAATTCCAAGTAGATTTTGATTTGGGGTTTTGGGGTCCGATTAGGGCCCAATTTGAATTTTTCCCTTTTGATTTGTTTTAATTTCTCAAATGATAATTCAATCACAACATCCAAGGCATTTGTCAATGAACCACTCTAAAGACCCTAAACATAATCAAATGCAAATGCTTAATACTAAACATGATGACATGTCAAAATTAATTAGTCGTAATACCCGGGGTATTACAACCATCTAGAATTTGCTAAGGAGGCAAGAAATGTTAGGTTCGCTTTGAGTACGAACGGAATGAATCCATTTGCCGAGAGGAGCAGCAAGCACAGCACATGGCCGGTGATCCTTACCATCTACAACCTTCCACCTTGATTGATGCATAAGCGTAAATACCTTATGCTAACCATTCTTATTTCTGGATCTAAGCAACCCGGCGTTGACATAGATGTATTTTTGAAGCTGTTAATGCAGGACATGAAAATATTGTGGGAAACAGGAGTCGAAATATTGGACGAGTACCGCCAAGAAACTTTCACACTGTATGCAATTATTTTCGTGACCATCAACGATTACCCTGCTCTTTTTACATTATCAGGGCAGTTCAAGGGAAAGCTTGGATGCGTAATCTGCATAGATGGAACCGCTTACGTGTTCCTTGATGCATCAAAGAAGATAGTGTACATGAGGCACAGACGATTCTTATCGAAAGGGCACAGGTACCGCTTGCGAAAGATGGATAAGTACTTCGACAATAATGATGAACTGCATTCTATTGCTCCATCGGGTAACAGTAAAGGTCAAACAGTTTTCAAAATAGTCAGCAACATCAAATTTATTTTTGGGAAGAAAACAAAAGACGGAAAACCAAGAAAGGATGTGAAACCAATTCCAGGGGCTACATTCAAGAAGATGTCTATTTTCTTCAAGTATTTGCCATACTGGAAAGAGTTAGACATACGACACGCGATCGACGGTATGCACGTTCAGAAGAACGTCTTTCAAAGCGTCATTGGCACGTTGTTTGACATAAAGAGCAAGACTAAGGATGGACTCAACTCATGTATGGACATGGTAAATTTGGGCATAAAAAAGGAATTACACCCTGCTCTTCTAGAAAATGGGAAGTATCACCTCCCGGCAGCAAGCTACAACCTCAACACAGAGGAGCAACGTGCGATGTGTGTGTGTTGGAAAAAATTTGAAAGTTCCATCTGGATTCTTCTCTACCATAAGGAGTATTGTGTCAATGAAAGACCTTACACTGACCAATTACAACTCACATGATTGTCATGCATGTTGACTACTTTCCTCCCTATTTTCATCAGGGCTATAAATTCGGTGTTCTTAAAGATGGCAATCACCAGGTTGTGCTACTTTTTCAACAAAGTCTCACAGAAGGTTATTGACCGCGATGAGCTGCCGTCACTTCAAGAATTCGCGGTGGAGACTCTGTCACAGCTTGAAATGTTTCCCCCCATCATTCTTTGATATAATGGTTCACCTTGTGACGCACTTGGTGCCGCAAATATAGGCATTGGGGCCCATGTATTTGCATGAGATGTGGACTTATGAGAGTTTCATGTCAGTACTGAATGGCTATGTATCAACTCGTGCTCGTCCTAAGGCGTCCATGATAGAAGGGTACTGTACCGAAGAGGCCATTGTTTCTGGTGGCCCATTCTGCAATAGTGTCCTAAAAGACCAGATTGCAATAGGTTTGCCCCCGTCACGACACGAGGGTAGGCTGCATGAAAGTGGGAGGACTAGACGGAAATCTTTTATCCCGTCAGATTACAAGGTAGTCCTCGAAGCACACTATAGCATCCTGCATCAGCTCTCGATAATGGATCCTTTGATCGAGTATCACATGAATGATCTTCGCCAACGTAATGGTGGGCACACGGACGATTGGGTCAAGCAGGAACACAAGCGTTGGTTCATCGCATGGCTAAGGGAGCAGGAAATTCCAGATGGGGAAACGTTTGAGGAACAAACCATCAAGAAGTTGTCGTGTGAACCATCACGCCAGGTTACGACATGGCAAACCTACGACATCAGTGGCTTCATGTTTTGTACCAAGTCCAAGGACAAAAAGAGCATGGCACAAAACAGTGGTGTTCGATGCGAGGCCATAGATGATGCAACTGGTGAGATTAGTACATACTTTGGCTTCGTTGAGGACATATGGGAATTAGACTATGGTACATTTCAGATATCTGTGTTTCAATGCCAATGGGTTAAAGACAAACATGTCATAGTGGACAACTATGGGCTCAGAGTTCTTAATCTAAGTAAGGTAGGTTACAAAGATGACCCATGGATCCTTGCTAACCGTGCCGCAAAGGTCTTCTATGCTGAACAAATCCTTTGTAAAAATGAGAAGAAAAGTTCCAACAAGCCAAAGCATATAGTTTTTCCTGGGAAGCAACAACCTCTAGGAGTTGATGGTGTAACTGATCTGGACGATTTTAACCAATTCAGCGACATGTCTCTCTTTGTAGACCATCCAGTGAAGATAAGACATGTTGAGCGAAGCATCCCACAAAGTTCGTTGCCATGGGTGCGCTCCGATGGACAAGGAAGAACAGTAGCTGGCTAGATTCTATTTGTCATTTGTCATGTAATCCATTTTCTATTTCAACATGTATCCTATGCTACATTTAACATGTTTACATTTATCTATTTTAAAATGTTTACATTTCTCTATTTGAACATGTTTACATTTCTCTAATAACCCTAAACCCCTAGATAAACCCTAAACCCTAGCGAAACCCTAACAAAACCCTAAAACCCTAGCTAACGACTAAACCCTAAACCCTTAGCTATACCCTAAACCCTAAAAAACCTTAAACCCTAACAAAACCATAAACCCTAGCTAAACATTTCTGGATACCACCCTGGCTAAGCCCTAAACCCTAAACCCTAGGTAAACTAAAACCTTAGCTTAATAAAACATACAGACTCTGTATTGAAAAATTAAATTTAAAAATACTTACACTGGCGGTTCGCATTAAGAACCGCCAGTGTAAATTGTTTATACAGGCGGTTCTTAATGCGAACCGCCAGTGTAAATCATTTACACAGGCGGTTCCTTAGGACAACTACCAGTCCGAATCCTCCCAGTATATAACGCGCGCTCCCGGTCTAAAATTTCGCTAAGTCCGGAGGAGCCCGTCATTTCTTCGCCGACGCCGTCAGGCTGCCGGATTTTCCCGTGCCCTCGCCATAGCAGTGCCCTCGCCGCATCCGTGCCCTAGCCACTGCTGTGACTTCGCCGTAGCCATGCCCTCGTCCCACCACCTCTCCGTAGCCGTGCCCTCGCCCCACGGCCACGGCCCCGATGGCCCGCGCCGCGTCGCCGTCGTCCCGCGCCTCGCCGCCAAGTCCATTCACCGATAAGCCGCACCGCCAAGCCCATTATATTTGCCCCCTGTCCTTCCCTGCTCCAGTGGCTCGGTGGCATGCGCGGCGGCGAGTGGCGCGCACGGCGGCTCGGGTGGCGCTGCGGCCAGTGGCACGGTAGTGAGGGCGCGCGCGCGGTGGCTCCTCCCTGTCTCCGGTGGCGTCGGCAGTGGTGGCGGGCCCATGTTAGGGTCGGTGGTGGCGGCCGCCGGTGCCTCGTTGGTGGCAGGCGGCCGGCGGTGGTGGCTCAGTGTCCGACGGCGCTAGCTAGTGGGCCAGCCTGCTAGTGGGCTGGCCTGCTAGATAGTGTGGGCTGGTTTTTATTTTTTTTATTTTAATTAGTTTTAGATTAAATATGTTGTAATTTGTATACTTTAGGTTTTTATTGTAATTGGTTTTTTTGTTTAAATAGGGTTTTAGTTTAATTAGGTTCTAATTAGTGTAGTTTAGGTTTTTATTTTAATGAGTTTTTTGTTTAATTAAAGCTTTAGTTTAAATAGGTTGTAATTAGTTTACTTTAGGTTTTTATTGTAATTAGTTTTTTTTGTTTAAATAGGGTTTTAGTTTAATTAGGTCCTAATTAGTGTAGTTTAGGTTTTTATTTTAATGAATTTTTTTAATTAGGGTTTTAGTTTAAATAGGTTGTAATTAGTTTACTTTAGGTTTTTTATTGTAATTAGTTTTTTTGTTTAATTAAGGTTTTAGCTTAATTAGGTTTTTATATAGTTTAATTAGGTTAATTAGCTCTTATCATGTGTATTTTACTTCCTCTAATTTTTATGGTTATATATGTGTATTTCATGGTTATATATGTGTATTTTCTTCAATTTTCATGGTTATATATGTGTATTTCATGGTTATATTTCACGGCGACCTCGCAATGTGTAGTTCATGGTTATATATGTGTATTTCATGATTATATATGCAAATTGAGAGGTCTTAATTCGTATTTTATGTTAGATTACCGCGATGACGACTTCACCATCAGAGTCCTCTCAACATAACGAGCCGAGTGAGCAATAATATCAAAGTCCAAGTGATCCGTGTCCCAGCGTAGATAGAAAGGCTCGTCGTGAAATGGAGCACGGCCCTACTTACCATCCACGAGAAGACGAGGTAACATACACGGAGTTCAATGAATCCCTTCTATCTATATATGTACTCATCCATGGTTTCATGTGTGCGCCCAATTTTATGAACAGGAGGTCATGTCTCAAATGCGACAACTAGGAGAAGAAGAATTGCAACACGACGACCAAGGGCCAGAACCTACTGATACGAGCAATGAAGAATTAAGGAAGAGGAAACTGAGTGATCGGAAACAAGGTGACAGGGGATCAAACAAGTGAGATAGTAACACATATAGGGTGCTAGACGTAAGTGCACAAGGAGAGCCCCTAACTCCACAAGAGGTGCAAGCTAAGTTTCGGAACGCGATTGATTTCTTAGTCAGGGATAATCTTGATATCACAATATCTCAGTGGAAAGATGTGCCAGATTCGGTCAAGGCAAACTTGTGGCAAAAGTTGTCAAAGAAGTTTGTTCTGCATCGGGGTTCAGAGGAACTCGTAAAGGGTTATGCAATGAGGCAGTTGGCCATCACATTTCGCAACTGGAGGTCTGAATTGAACAGCAAATATGTGAAGACAGGGTTGGACCCCACCAGCAAGTACAACATTACAGTGGGCTGTTTTCAAAGAGCAGAAGACTAACCCAGAATTCTTGGCCCGGAGCCAAGCGAACTCACCACTTCCTAAGAAGAACAAGTACCACCACCACCTTGGCACAGGTGGTTACAAGCGGAAGGTTCCCAAATGGAGGGAAGAAGAGGCCGCGAAGAAGGCAGCAGGGTTGCCAGTGTTGTCTGAGGAACTTGGTGAAAGGAGCATGAACTGGCTTTCGTGCTCGCAAACCAAGAGAAATATCTGAGTCAAGTGCATCGTTTTCTGATCCAATGGTTGAAGAAGCCGCGAAGAATATTTATGAGGCAGCAGCTTATGTGAAGGAAGGAAGTTCCAAACCACAAAGGGAGCGGGACATCCTTACTCTTGGTCTTGGTAACCCTGAGCACCCTAGTCGTGTACGAGTCATCTCGTCAAGGCTAGGATGGAAAGAAGGATTCGGCGAGAAGTGGGCCGGAATGTACAAGAAGCGTGATCGATACAAGAAGGACTAGAAAGATTTTTTTGAGGAGCAGACAAAGCGAGCCTTTAAAGACATGGTGACTAAATTAGTAGCAAATCCTGATACCGAGCTTGCACAGCAATTGGTGGGTGTCATGTCTTCTGTTCAACAAAGGACGAACACCCAACAGTCTCCGCAGATGCAGCTGGTGCTGGTGACACAGCCCTTGGGAGCTCAGCAGTTGATAGCACAGTCTCCAAATGCTACAAGCAGTGTCACGTCTATAGCAAAAGTTTGCTATCCAGTTAATGCCATTGACATGCCAACGCCTTACTCACTAGTCATAAGTTATGGCATTACCAATGTTCGTACTAGGCAAGTAGGCACTGGCTTCGCAATCCCTGGACGGACATTTCATGGTGCAAACATTCCAGATGAGTACTGCAGGGTCGAAGTGGTGACCGTAGTGCAAGGACATGAGGATGACATGTTGGACATCTCTACACCCGAGGGCATTGAAACACTGGGACAAGCCATCAAGAATTTCATCCTTTGCCCTAGGCGAGACATCAGGTTGAGTGGGCCACCACCATCTACCGAGCTTAGCATTCATAATGACCCACCACCGTCGTCATCACCTAACCGGCCTCTTCCTAGCTCACTAAATTCGCCTGTGCATCCAATTCCAGAACCTCCGCCACCAGCATCTCCTCTCAACTATCCACCTTCCCCAGCAAGCAAAGAGAAACAACCTGAGGAAACATCGACTCCAACGGGCCCACAAGAGAAACAACATGAGCAAACATCGACCCCGTCAGCCCTACAAACCAAAGAAAAAAACCCTCCATCAGCAAAGAAGAGGAATGTTGTTCCCAAAATGGTCTCGCCAAACCGGCCAAAGCAAAAAACTGCTAGGACCATGCTATTGTTGTCAGGAATAGCACGCAGCCGCACAAGTCGTGTCGTTGAGTGTTCTGAGGCTGAGAAATCGGGGAAATCTTCTGTGAAGACCATACAGATCAGGAAACCAACGAAAGAGGATTATGAAAATGTCCCTGATACATATGTGCCGGGCGGGCCGCTTCTCACTTGGGAAAAGGTAACCTAAATCCCATCTCTAATTAAAAGAATGCATGACTGGAACATGAGAGCAGTTTCTGTTGGCATCGACGCTCTGAGCGTATGTATACAACCAAGAGCTTTTATGAACGGGCAAAGTAAAGCTGTGGTCACGTTCGAGGACATGCACTTGATGATGAACCTCAAGAGACTCGACGTTCAGCTCGTAACAGTGTGGGTATTGTAAGTGTCGCTCATATACTCACTTGATCATTATTTTGATGTATTACGTTTCAGTCTCTGAGATTCATTTGCACATGTGCCTTGCAGACTACAACATGACCAGCAGGAGGAGAGATTTGGTATCGATTCTTATTCACACGCAGAAGAGAGGATTGGCTATCTCGACCCCACCGAAATATGCGAGGAGTGGCACACATTCAAGATCGGAAAGGACAATGACAAATTGAAGGACAAGACTGAGGAAGAAGCTCAGCAGATTATTACTAAGCTAAAAAAAGAGATGGAGGACAAATACTACCTATACTTAGGAAATTCAATACTTCAATTTTAAGATAGGCAAGTCATAATGATCCCATACAACTTTAGGTAAGCTCGAGTTTCTTTTTGCAATTTATGTTATTATTGTCTAATCCATATATATATGTGGCCCCTGCCCATGCATCACGAGAACTTGATTCGTGCAGGGACCATTAGATTTGTTTTATATTTATCTAAAGCAGGGAAGGGTTCTTGTCTTTGACTCCGCAGATTATGATCCCACTACGTGTGCGACATTCTTAACCTTCTTAGAGAGGTAAGCCGAGAAATGTTTGCATTCTTTTCTCGACGAGAGTTTGCATTGAGAATATATAACTTGGTGATTCTTTCGAAATCATAGGGCATATAGGTGGTATAAACTAAAAGGCGGAAAGCACGACAAAAATAAAAAAGGACCATTAACAATAAATTATAAGTGGCCGGTATGTTAGTTATTTATGACTACATATTTATCATCCATGTACAACACATAAGACAATGTTGCAACTAATTAAATATTCGCTTATCTGTTTACATATATAGTGCCACAAGCAACCACCCGGATCGGTCCACTGCGGATTCTATGTCTGAGAGTTTATGAGGGAGTCCGTACGATACATCAAGAACGTTGATAAGGTAAGTAATAGTCATTATAACCTTAAAGTTATAAATGTGTATATGATGTTTATACATATTAATTAATATAGTTATAACTACAGTTGCGGAATTATAAAAACTCAAGGCGCAGAACATGAGCACGGAGACTTTATACAACATAGTTGAGGACATGTGCTCATTCATCATGAAACATGTTATTCCAAGCAACGGGAATTATCACGACAATCAAGACACTCTAGGAAGTGAAGAGTTCAGGGAGCTAACGGAAATCAGCATGTTAGGGCTTACCCGAGAGGGTTATTAATTAGATGTGTAAATTTGAGATGTTATCACATGTAACTTTGATGAACACACACACATATATATATATATGTGTATATATATATATATATATATATATATATATATATATATATATATATATATATGTATGTATATATTATGAGCACAATCCTTTGATGTATATAAATATATTGTATAATAATTAAATTTTATTTTGCTATATTTGATCATGATCTAATACAGCTTAATATCTACAATAAATAAATAAATACATATATATGGCCGGGGGGCTGAAATTCCCTAAAAAGGGCGGCAATCTCTACTGGCGGTTGCCTGTGAACCGCCAGTGAAAATATATTTACACTGGCGGTTTGTAAATATATTTTCACTAGCGGTTCACAGGCAACCGTCAGTGAAAATTTTCTACTGGCGGCCCTGTGAAACGCCAGTGAAGATGGCTTATCAACCGCCACTATACAGCTCCTGTGTATTAGTGGTGAAGGTTATAACAGGCTATAATGGAGCTGTATAGCTGGCTATTTAAAACTATGATTTAACGAGCTAAAATGCTAACTCGACTCATTAAGAAAAAAGTAAACTAGCCGAGCTGAGTTAGCACCGAGCCGATCGAGTTGCCAACCACGAGTTTTTCATCTTGCCCAATTTGTGAGTCACCGTACCTCTTTTTCTCAGCGAAAAATCGAAGTCTCTGATTGCCTGGCATCGATCTTCCACTGAGATTACATGCTACATATCCTAAAACAAAACCGTCAGATCACTAACAAATACGTCACCGAGAAGAAAGTTTGAGCGAATTAAAGCAGCGCTAGACCTCTATCTCACAGGAAGAGGCAGCAGCTTCGGCCCGGGCGTCCGGCACGCATAACACAATCTACACGGGGTGGCCGTATGGTGATGAGATCGAGTCATTGAGATGCACCGCGTGCAGGCCACATATCATGCTAGGCCAGTGTTCTGGCATGGTCAGGCCGCACGCATTGACCTTCTGCTGCCGTGCTCCCGCTGGCGCACCACTTGTTTCTAACGACGATGGAGACGCTATGACGGATTGACGGCAGCCGTGCTTAGATGTCAGATTCAACTTGCTTGTTAGTATCCCCTTCGGCTCCATGTGGCCGGGGCATGCAACCTGCCAAACAAGTGGAGGCGTCAGGCAGATCACTTCTGCTCCTTGATATACTACGATCTGTCTGTGACCGATCACTCGGTCCATACGGATCCCCGCTGCTGGCTCTCGATACGCCCATGGGTCATGGCTATGCTATGCGTGTCGTAGATTCGATAAGTCAAAACTTACGGAAAAAACTTGTCATAGATTTGGCAAATTGAATATGAGACTTTGACAAGTTTTAATAGCAAACTAAATGCTTGATAAAATTGTGGCTTGCTAAATCTTAACATAGTAAATTTTAAGATTGAACCAAACATGCTCTCAATATTTGGAGCCATCTATAATGATCACATCAGCTTACCTTTTTTATATAAAAAAGTGGAGGTAATTTCTCACCGAGGTAACAACATTACTTCCTCGTCCCTAATAAAAGTCATTCCAAGTTCTCAAAACAGTCAATAAATTTTAACTTTATCCAAATATATATATATATATAAAACAAAATATTAGTATTTACAGTATCTGATTATCATTGGATAGATCTTTGAATATGTATGTCTTCTCGAGACTTATTGACATGGACATCACCAGGAGGAGATCGATTTACCACTCAATTCTGGAGACCTGATGCAATCACTGAGGGTTCGGTGGATGGCTATTTGCCACACAAACCCTAAATCCCCACTCGAGAAGCCCTTTGCTACCAGCTTCTGGCAGTTATACCCTGAATTCCTAGTCTCTATACTATAATGTTTGCCATGTTGTCAGACAATATTGCTCGTATATGTTGAAGAGTATGTTCACTCTCAATGGCTCTCCCAGATCAGGGGGACCTTTATTCGTTGCTGGTAATCCAAACCAGAACTGAAAGGTGTGTCCCTATATATCGGCTTCTGTTCTTCTTTCTCATTTCAATTCATTAAATTGGCGTCAGGTCTCTTCGCTCTCACCGTTGTCCCTGCTAGCCCAGCCCCCACCTGTCCCGGTTTAGGAAACCTACCGGGACTAAAGCCAACAGCTTGTTCTTTTGATCAATCAGCGTTTATTTTCAGCCATAAAACAGTATTTTTCTCTCACAATAAATCAGCACGAGCCGAAATCAGCGTTTATTTTTCAGCCAAAAGAACAGGCTGCAAGTTTTGGTGCGCCAGAAACTGCTGCCTACCCTACAGTTTCGTTTTCAGCTCATGCAACAATTTTAACATTCTCTTCAACATAAATATTCAAATATAGTTTTTCTTGACAAGATGATTTCAAATAAAAACGTAGTCAAATAGAAAGTTGCATAACTTTTCAAGATCTACAACTTTTGTTTTGCTCATTTCTCCATTTGAGGATATTTTGCAAATTCTAATTTCAAATTTGAAAAATTCAAAGATAGTTTTCCTTGACAATATGAGGTAGTTTGCAAAATTCAAATTTTAAATTCAAATTGAAACAATATTTTCAGTCATATATGATAAGTGCGAAACCACATTTATAAAGCGGTGCACAAACACATTATAAATATAAGCCAAACGAATCAAACATTATATAAATGTATGAGCAATAAACATAAGCCACACAAGCCACATATACCATAACAAAGATTTTAAATTAAAAGTAAAAATACGGCAACAAAGGCCTTGTTCTGAAAAGATCAATGTTACAAACTTATAATTGAAGTGTACAAACACATTATAAATAATACCACATTAGAAACATTCTTCTAGCACTCTGATAGGATGAAAGCAGTGCTACAGGAGATGGCTAAGGAACTACGCCTCGGGAGTCAAAGGGGATGGTTTTCGGTGCAGCATGAACCAATACCACTCCGAATGAATGTACTATTCATACCTTGAAAGGACATATAGTCCATAGGCAGTCGAGAGCACACCGGATTGGATGGATCCATCAACATAAACGGCAACCCATATATTAAGTTGAGATTAAGAGGGAGAATGTTAGATTGAACTCAACCAGGTTGGCCCAATAACGAACCTGGGCCTTTGACCTTATGCCCTGATTGGGAGCATCCAGCTCAATACATGACTTGTTAGCCTCTACGGCGTAACACCATAAATAGGAGGTGGGGACCAAGGCACTAAACATGACGTTCACCACCATGCTGCCAGCCCCACGACTAATCCTAACTCGTCACGAGAGGGACACTACCAACAAAGACAAGTGCCATTACTGGACGCGTTGTGTCACTGTACTACACCGCCGGGACACACCGTCACTTGTCCTGGGATCTAGATCTCCCTCCACCAAGCTCCATGGTCAGTTATCTCTGTTCACTCAAATAGAATGGTTGTACCCACTGATCTACGGATAATCTACGTTTCACATGCAGTTGCTTTCCCTTCTCTATGTCTAGCCGATCTGTTTTCTTTGTTCCCACGTCCACCTACCTCTAAAGTACTCCCTCCGTCCTGTAATAATGGTCGCTGAAATTTTAGACTTGGTGCAGCGAAGATTCTTTGGACCTAGACGTTGCGTGTATCCATATACAAGGAGGGGATAATGAATGCAGAACGACAAGAAAAATGGAACAGAGGGAGTATATCCTTTTTTTCTTTATATACAAAAAATAATAAAGCAACAAAAATTCTTTCCACTTTTTTGTTTCATCTATTTTTTTTCATCTGTCTCCCTCCAATAACTATTAGACAACCGTCCGAACTTATATATAATCTGTCATCATAAAGTACGAGTTAGAATGGCCATTGTCTAGTGTGATACATAGTCCGATTCTAAAACGTATTGGATCATGTATGTAACACGAATTCATAAGCCATGCTCATATATATTTGAACAACTCGATACGGAAAGAGCAAAAATCAAATTATATTTAGAAAAAATATTTAAAAGGGAAAAATCAATTAGAATGAATAATAGAAAAAAATTAGTACACCAGAAAAAAGAAATGGTTATGGACTCGTGATACTCACACCGTTCACTTAGATATATAGGGAAAACTAGGGAAAAAAATAATGGCACATATGGGGAAAAAGATTAGGAATAAAAAAATAGTAATTGATGGACTCTACCACAGACTCCTATGGTTTATAGGGAAAAAATAAAAGTAATAATGAACTCCGCTGCAAACTCCTCTGATTTAGGACTTTTAAAAGACCACATATTTAGATCGAAAAATAACATTACAAATATAAATAAATATATAACATTCCTATCATATTAACGTTTGTTTATTTCCTCCGTTGTAACACACGGACATATTTACTAGTCTTTATACGAAAATAAAAACAAACAATGGATACATTATGAAACTTTTAGCCCTTAACAAGCAAATATTGTCACCACTGAGTTATTCTTAGTTTTGATTAGAAATGCATTTCCATGTTAGAAATGCATGGTGCGATGTTCGGATGACCAAGCTGTATGGCCGAGGAAGGCCGAAGACTGACGAGACACGCGACAAGAGCAGCGCGCGGCGGTGCAAGGAGACGAACGGAGTATGCTTGTTGCACTATAAAAGGGAGCGGAGGGGACGCGAGTAGGCCAGACAATTTTTCCAGAATAGAATGAGATTGATGAAAAGCATATGAAAGAAGCTTCTTTTTTTGTTTGCAAACTGGCCTTAGACCTTCCATGTCTCCGATGGATTCATTCCTCCCGTCCCTGTTTAAAATAACGGGCTATAGCTCCGCTATAGCGTCATTATAGTTACAGGAAGAACTCGCCGCTAAGCTATTCTTGTTTTCGCTATAACACCGTTATTTACAGCTACTTACCGTTATAGCGCCGCTATTTACTGCTATTTTGTATTTCATTTGTTACTAATTTGGTATTTTGAACAATTAAATTTTTATGAACCATGTTATAATGTCATATTGATATTTGGTAATGTTATCGAGACTTGTAAAACCTTAGAAATATATTTGTGTTTATCAAATATCATATTTGCCTTATTTTAGTATTAATTATTGATGTTTTTTCATGATTTTTCTTATAAACCGCTATCTAGTATAGTTTCATTATAGCTTTATAGCCCCTAGAAAAAACATGCCGCTATTTGCCATAATCCGCTATTTAAAACTATGCCTCCCGTGCACACACACCCAACAGCTGCTAACTCGTGAGGAACTCTATTACATTCTCTAGGAATAGAAACACACGCAAACAATTGAAAACTCCAATAGTTAATTACACAAAAACACTTGGTTTTACCCATATAATATATCATACAAACTGAACTTAAAACCATGTGCTCCATCTACGAGAAAAATAGCTACTACTACATTATTGGTACCTAAAGTAAACGTGGCTTTTTTTTTCAAATTACACAGTACAGATACAGACACTCACAATGCACGCATACTCACTCCTGTGAACACAAAGTACGTAAACCCTACCCATATGAACACCTCCGAAAGACTGCACCGACAGATCTCGAAATTGACGTAGTCTTTCGGAGGTGTTTATATATATGGGTAGAGTTTACGTGCGTGTATTCATAGGAGTGAGTGTACATGCGTTGTGAGCGTCTATGTCTGACATCAAATTAAAACACAAAGGATTTTGAAAAGCATATGAATATAGAAAGAACAAAACCTTTTTTTTGTTTGCAAACTGGCCTTAGACCTTCCATGTCTACGATGGATTCATGTCCTTCCGTGCACAAACACGTCCAACAGATGCTAACTCGCAAGCAACTCTATTACATTCTCTAGAACAGAAACACACGCAAAAAATTGAAAATTCCAAGAGTTAATTACACAAAACACTTGGTTTTACCCATATATTATATCTTTCAAACTGAACTTAAAACCATGTGCTCCATCTACGAGAAAAATATCTACTACTCTCTCATTTCCAAATTGCAAGTCGTTCCAACAATCTTAAAGAGTCAAACTATCTTAACTTTGACCAAAATTTTAGAAAATAATATAAAGGTTTATGATGCCAAATAAATGTATTATAAAAATATATTTAATGAAGAATCTAATAATACTTAGTTGATATTGTAAATATTATTATCTTATTATATAAATTTGGTCAAAGTTGAAATATTTTGACTCTCCAAGATTCTTGAAATGCCTTATAATTTGGGAGGGAGAAGTTCTACATTATTGGTAACGAAAGTAAACGTGGCTTTGAGATCAAATTAAAACACAAATGATTTTGAAATGGATCATTGGAGTCCGGCCAGACGCGAAGCCACAGTGCTCAAGCTAGGCTAGGAGCACCTCGTCGATGAGCTTGTCCAAGTTGCGCATAGACCGTCCGCCAGGCCTCGCCGCGGCGACGGCGCTATCCCTGAGTTCCATGGCGCGGCGGCGCATCTCCTGCCCTTTCTCCCCCTCCATGGCCTCCCGTATGAGCACCTCGACGTCGCCCCGGCGCACGTCGTCGCCGATCTCCAGCCCGATGCCCCACTCGGTGCGCTTGTATCGGCAGTTGGTCTGCTGCTCGGCGAAGAATGGCCAGCACACCATGGGCACGCCGCCGCAGATGCTCTCCAGCGTGGAGTTCCACCCGGAGTGCGTGAGGAACACCCCCACCGCCTCGTGCTGCAGCACCGCCGCCTGCGGGCACCACGTCGACAGCATGCTCCGTCCCTCCGTAGCAGCCATGAACTCCGGCGGCAGCCCGCCGCCGCCGCCGCCGCCACCCTTGACGAGGTCCGGGCGCACGTTCCACAGGAAGGCGTAGCCGGTGTTGGCGAGTCCCCACGCGAACTCGACAAGGTGCTCGCCGGACATGGTGGTGATGCTCCCGAAGTTGACGTACACGACGGAGCGCGGCGCGCGGCCGTGGAGCCACCGGAGCGGCGCGTCCTCCTCCTTCCACAGGTTGGACCCGATGGCGGCGACGGGGCTGTCGGCGGCCACGTTGTCCCGCACCGCCAGCGGGAGCGGGCCCACGGTGTAGACGGGCAGCGACAGGAGCCTGGCCATGGCGTCGAGCAGCGGCGCGTCGAGCTCGTCGAAGGTGTTGATGACCACCGCCGACGCCTGCGCCATGGCCGCCGTCTCGTGGATGAAGAAATTGAGCATGACGTCGTCGGGGTCCGTGGTGCGCACGAAGCTCGGGAAGTCCCGGAGCCGCAGGCCGTCCCTGGGCCCGCCGGGGATCCAGTCGACGACGGTGCCGTCCAGGTACCCGTCGGTGAGCTGCTTCTCGCCGGCGAGCGGGACGATGCCGCGCTCCACGAGGTGGCGGTAGTGGTAGTAGCCGAGGAGGCCGCAGGCGCTGGCGGTCCAGAGCGTGGCGCAGCGGAGGCCCAGCTCCCGCGCCGCGCGGAGCGCGAACGTCATGGTGCTGTCGCCGACGACGCACGTCACGGCGGGCCACCGTCCGTCGGCGTCGGCGTTGAGGCTGGCGATGAGGGCCTTGAAGCGGGGCAGGCAGGTGGTCATGGTGGAGTGGCAGAGCGCGGGGACGTCCTGGGTGGCGTCGGCGTCGGAGGGCGGGAGACCGTCGTCGATGGCGGCGAAGCGGAACCGCTCCGCGCCGTCGAGCGCGTTCGGCCCCCGCGCGCGCAGGTGCCGCCGGTGGTTGAACTCGTTGTTGACGAAGGTGACGTGGAAGCCCCGGGCGTGGAGGAGCTTGGCGAGCTGCAGCATCGGCGTCACGTGGCCCTGCGCCGGGTACGGGATCATCACCACGTGCGCCTGCCTTCGCTCATGCCCGTCCACCGGCGGCAGCGAACCCATGGTTGCTCTTGCCTCGTGCTGCTAGCTACTGGTAGTGGCTAGTAGCAGGCTACTACAGCTACCACTCACTCAAGTGCCCAAGGCTCCAAGAAGCTCGCCACAATAGCTGTTGCTGAGCTGCTTTGCTAGAGGAACTGGCCGGTGATGTGACTAGGAGAGTACTCGTGTTCCACTTGAGCTCTTTCCGCCGCCATTATTGTTTCATTTTATAGACATGCCGTGCGTCGTCCACCGGGGGATGGGTCAGAGTCACGCCGCTAGCTCACGGTCCGACTTTCGCGGCATGCTGAGATGATCCGGTGTATCTTCACCACGTGGTACGGTCGCCGGCGCGTGCGCTACACAATAATTGTGGCAGATTTTTTATTTGTTTGTACAGTACGGCGTATAATTTGTTGGAATTCTTCTACGGGTGTCAGACGTCGTCATCTGGATTGTCTTCAATGGGCAGCCAGTGGACGGCCGGGTAGTGCACACGTGTCTTCGCCGGAGCCAGGACGGCACCGGCAGTCAAGAGCCTGGAGCCCAATACACGGTCTGCGACAATCTCCTTCAACGTTCGTTTCCTTTAAGGCCTCGGTGCGGGTTTTAACAGTTTGATTTGCATTAAATACCTTATCACATAGATATATTCGATGATATAGCAATATATTTAAGAACTAGATAAAACTCTCTTGACACAATTACCAACTCTCTATGAGTTATAAAATTTAATGTGAATGAAACTGTAGGATGAAATACCCACTCTCAATACAAAGTGTCGGTGCTAGTTTTGGCGGGTGCTAACACCGGCTAGTAACTTGTGTTTTGCGGTTGAGGTTTCGGATGGTGTGCAAGGAGGAACACGGAAAATTTATACTGGTTCAGCCCAAGAGGGCCCTACGTCCAGTGGAGTGGCGAGTCGTGTTGCCTTGCACCGGGGTGCTTATAGTAGGGGGTTACAAGCTTAGTTGAGAGAGGGAGAGTATCCCAAGTCTCTTGTGCGTGGAAGAGGATGTTTTCGTTATCGCGTTGTTGTGTTGTATGTTAGTGTCCTGAACTTCGCCTCTCCCTATGACTGGCCTCTGCCCTCTCTTTTATAGTTACAAGGGAGAGGCTAGAGTTACATGTGGTGACTTATGATGACGATACTCGGCATGGCGGGAGCAAAGGTGATTAGTGGCTATCGTCAGCCATGCTATTGTCTTGGCGCTTCGGCGATATGGCTTCGGTCATTCGACTGATCTTCCACTGTTTGGTTGTTGAGTTCCAAGGTGGCACAGTGTATGGGATGTGGCTGGCTGCGTGGCAGCGCGTCTAGTCCTGCACAGTGCAACGAGAAGACTTGTTGACTCTCAAAGATTGACTCCCGAGGCTCGGGGGCCTTTTTTGCCGTCGGGAGTGTGTTGGGATGGGTCATTAGGGGTGTCCTCCCTCGGGCGTGTTTTCCTCTCATATGCTGTACTTTCCCGAGGGGCGGATGGCCCTGTTGCTACGTTGCCCATACTCCTGGGTCGGCAGGACGGCTGCCACCTCTCCTGTCCTCGCAAGGCTCGTGCGTTATGGGCAGGAGCTGTCGCTGTCGTGGTTGGAGAGTTTCTTCGTCAGCAAGGGGCGTCATCCGGTTGACTGTCCTTGAGACGGAGTGGGAAGAGTGGAACCGTCGCATCGGTTACTGGGGAGGTATGGCAGTTGGTATGGAGGACGTGTACCAGTGGGGTGCCGTCACCTCGCGGCGTCCAGTTAGTGGGGCCGCGCCTGTAAAGTGGTCAGAGAAGTCCCTTGCGGTCCAAGATTGCCCCGCTGACGTCGATTGTGGATGGGTCAGGACTTCGAAAGATAGTGCTCGAGGGGAATGGTGAAGCTTGGGCGAATCAAAGAATTGGCTCCCGAGGGTGCCGCTCTCCCGAGCCCTCTTTGAGTCTCGGGCGAATCGGAGTTTAGGCGCCGAGGGCGCCGCTCTCCCGAGCTCTCCTGGGGAGGCTCGGGCGAATCGGAGAACGGGCACCGAGGGTGGCGACGTCTGTAATACCCCGGGTATTACGGCTAATTAATTTTGCCATGTCATCATATTTATTTTTGAGCATCTGCATCAGAGTGTGATTAGAGTCTTTAGAGTGGCTTATTCATTAATGTTATGGATATTACAAATAAATCCTTGATTTGGTAATTAAAAACAAATCAAAAGAAAGATTTGAATTTAAGCCCTAATCGGACCCCAAAACCCCAAATCAAAATATACTAGGAATTTGGTGATGGTCCCTTAATAGAAGTGGTAGATCTTTTTATATAGAACAACTTTTATTTTGGGTGTTTTTGGAGTTCTTTAATATAAATTCAAATTAAACCCTAATTACCACTTTGAAATTCAAATTTAAAATGCCAATTTAAAAACTATTGAGAATCTGACCAAACTCATTTAATGAAAGTTGTAAAGATCCTCAAGTAGGACAACTTCTATTTTGACAATTTTTCAAGTTGTTAAATAAATTTAAAAGTAATTTTAAAATTTCAGTTTGAAATTCAAAACCCTCTTTTACCCCCTTTTGAATAGTTTCAAAATTATTCAAATTTGGAGTTGGTCCCAAAACCAATGTTGTTCAGAATTTCGAACACTATAACTTTTATGTTTACACCTTTCCAAGTTGACACATAAAATTTCGAGAAATTGGTCAAAAACCGGTTGAATGGCATTCACACGAGCTACAGTACTCTGCCTCTTCTCTCTGTTCGCGCACAGTCGCGACCGCCGCCGTGTCGGGCGCGCGCGCCGCCGTCCGTGCCGGCCGGGATCGTGTCCCCGGTGCCGTTTCCCGAGCTGAAGATCGCGCGCCGCCCCTGGATGCTCCTGTCCCCTCTCTCTTACCCCTTAAAGGCGACAGCTCCCTCTCCCGTGCCATTTCCCCCCCTCGCGGTCGTCGTCGTATTCTCCTCGGTGCCCGGCAAAATTCGCCCTCACCGAGCCACCACCACCCTCTCCACCTCGCACCCAGATAGCTGGCTTCCTTGCGCATCGATTTCACCTCGTGGTGCAAGCAGCCGTGCCTCAGACTCGTGGGAACATCGTCGTCTTCTTCGCGGGCGGTCGGAGCACCGCCGCGAGCTCCGCCATCACCACCAGCTTGTTTGGGGTAAGTTTTGGGGCTCGGTTTGGTGCGCATGGTGTTCACCGTGAACCCCCGTTGCTTATTCTTGTCCCGGTGTGCACCCTGGTCCCATAGGTTCCCCGGAACGGAGGCTCGCCGTCGTGTCCGAGCCACCACTTCCACCGCCGTCGTCAAACCGTCTTCTTCGCACCGCCTCGGCTCCAACCAACCGCCTAGCTAACTCCGTGGTGAGCTCCTGATGCTTGCTCACCCTTTTCCTCTATCTCTGCCGGCTTGTGCTCGCCGGCGACGTGCTCACCGCCGCCACCGAGCCGCCGTGTTCGCGCCTCCGGGTGCTCCGTGCCCTAGATCTTGGCATGTCTTAGCTCGTTGGATTCGTAGCGGGGTCTAGGATCCAGTGGTGCCCTCGGTTGCGCCTCTCACCTCGTAGTCGGCGAGCTGCGGGTGGCGGACTGCCGGCGCATCGCCTCTGTGTTAAAACAGAGGTGAGGCCAGGGGTCTCGGGTTAGAAGGAGAAGAAGTGCAGGGGGTTAAGTGCAAAGCTGGTGACTCATTTGAATAGTAGCGTTTGGACTGCGGGTTGATTGTTGAGTAGTTCGGGGTCTTTTTAGCAAAACGGCCTGGGCGCGGGGCGCGCGGGCTGTGTGGGCCGACCTGCTCTGTTCGTGGGCCGTCTCGGGCTAAAATTGTTTTTCAATTTCTCAGTGAATTAACATGCTCTTTTCTTTTATATTTATGAATGAATAGTAAACAGTTTTGTTATTTTCTTAGGAATATTTCTGTTGATCTAAAAATCATGAAAATAATTGTGGGTACTCTCTGGAGCATGTAGTATTTTATAAAAATATTAGATATAGGGTTTGGACATTTTCTGTGGGAACTAAAAATCAGCATATTATTTAGTAAATGTAACTTTGAGCAATTTTAATAAATTCCAGAATTCTCCAAAAATCATGAAAATTTATGTGGTGCTAATTTAGAGTAAGATCTATCTGTTGGGTAAGTTTGAGCTCATTTGGAAACTGTTAGGACACTTGTTTATTAGTTGTGGGGTATTTGATTAGTAGAATTAATCTAAGCGAATAATCCCTGTTGTTTGGTGTGATTTTGGATTGATTGGCTTCAAGGGTCTTTCACCATAGTGATCCTTGGCAGAAGTATTAGGGTCGCATGCTGGTTGTAGTAAAGCTGTGCAGCGGCTTTCTGTGACCATTAAAATGGTCAATAAAACAAAAGTAGGAAACATTGCTTTTACCTTCCGTAGATTGTTTACAACTTTACCGTGAAGGAAAGTTGTACTCAAGGTATTAATGGTTTACTTTCAAGCATTTCATTTGTTGCCCTCATGCCATGCTAAGCATACATCATTGCATACGTGTAGTGCCCGTTCACGAGGAGGTCCAGGTCGAGACTACCGTCGAGGAGGTCACTCCAGAAGCCATCCAAGGATTTGACATCTGCGGGACTGATCCTAACCCGACACTGTACACGATTCAAGGCAAGCCCCGGTGCATTCAGCCCCGCCTTGTGTTTTATAAAATTATTTATCACTTGAGTCTATTATTGCATTAGGTTGTTAGGAGTTGTTTGTCTCCTATATTGATGCATTACCTGCCTTGATACATAATATCCCGGAAACCTGTTTAAAAATAAAAATATTCAAAAATGCTTAGTCCTGCTTAATCAATTTAGATTTGCATAAAAAGGCTATTTTGACCCATGAAAATGTGACAATTAGGAATCTTGAGAAAAGGAAAAAGGGGTATGAGTCCGTTCGGAAATTGTGTACTTGGGTAGCAGCCCCGATGCACCGTATCCGTCGGAAAGGGATTTTCCGTTCGTTGGTTGTGAATTTGGGTTAGAGTCCCAATGCTTGACCATCGGCGGAAAGAGAGATTTGAAAACCATTGGGACACTTGTACTTAGGTTAGAGTCCCAATGCAATGTCACCGGCGGAAAAAGAATTAGGGACCGTTCGTTGTAGGCCTGCTGTGATCGAGAACTTGCAACTAGCCACATACTACGGAAAGCTCTGACTCCGGTGGCTCTACTACTTGAACCGACAACCACGCACTGGGAGTGGAGAGATGGCGAGAGCAGCGTGTACCCTCGTGGCCGGCGTGCCTGGAGAGGAGAGGAGTACTGTGCTCTCGGGTGGCGCAGGACCGGTTCAGGGGTAGAAAAGCCGTGGTAGCCGGAGTTGGTATATGCAAGCTTAAGTGCTACATATGCAGTGTGGATAGGGATCCCCAGCTGGGTACTAATCGATTCGAATCGTCGTTGCTCCTCGGATATGGAGACTTGATCCTTTGACCTACAATTGAAAAGTGGTTCGAAACTAGGTGTTTTTGAGAATGAGTAAGAATTTTGAAGGTATAATGATATATGAAAAGGAATTTGGAATTATGGTTATGCTTAAAAATAAGACTGAGTTAAAATATTGAAATAGAATTGCAAGGCTTTTCTGCAAAATTCTTGACTCTTGCTCCAGCCTTACCTTGACTCCCTTCAGCCTGCATTCCTGAGTCTCATTCCTTTTTCTTAGTCGGGTAAGTCTTGCGGAGTACCCCAGTACTCAGGGTTTGTTAACCCCATGTTGCAGGGACGCAGCAGCCGGAGGTTTGTTTCGCCCCTTGCTGTGTAACAGTGGTATAGGAGGGATGTGAGGAGGAGTAATGTCGAACCCGTGGGCAGGGTTCTTATCGTTAAATACTTAATAATGTTGTATCATCCTTCTACTGCTACTTATTTTATTTATGGTCTGTAATATTCGCACTTCAATCGTATTTGGACAAATGGTTTGTAATCTAAGTACCTTATAATCTTTTCGTATTTTCACTCTGATGTAATTTATTATGAAATGTTGTAATTCTGTAATGACTTCGCAATGGGATCCTGTTGGAGAAAATCGGGCGCTAATGTAGCCCGGCAGAACCTTCTAGATCATTTGGGACGCGGACCCGCTGTCAGAGGCCATGAGTGGCAATGACAGGTGTCTGTGGGCCATGTGATTTAGGCGGTTCTGTCACAACGTCATGGGCTTCCGTAGGCGTGGCCTTCGTGGGCCTCCACTGGCCTTACCTGGGCTGGGCCGTGTCGGGAATGAGTGTTTTTGCGTTGAAGTTGGGTACCCCAAACTTTGGTACCCGACACAAAATTTCATTTGTGTTTTATTTCATTCTATATGACGTGGCAATATTGGAAACAGCGCAATAAAACTCCCCACTGAGACTGGCCTAATACTCATACACTCCATCCCAGTCCCGTTTAGCACATTCAGTTAGAATTCAAAAATACTGTAGCAGCGTTTTATTTTTGCAACAAGTATCCAATCATTGTGAGATAATATTTTGCCAAGCTATTAAATTAGTTTTAGTTTTTATCTACATTTAATACTCCCTATATGTGTAAAAAAATTGATATGACTAGTTTGGGTAGAAGTTATAAGGGATTTAAACGGGGCCTAAAGAGCATCTTAAAAGTGATATAGATCTAAAAATGTTAACCTGTCTTATCATTTGAAACGAAGAGTCAAAGTTACTGTAACTTTCTTTGAGAAAGAAAAACATCTGAAGCTGCTTTCAATGTTTTGTGTTTGCAATACTAGGACGGTTCTTGTTGGCAACCATGTACGGGTAAAACGAAAACACTTGCAATGCTAAACGCAATGCGTTTTGTTCAGTATTTGAACAAGATTACCACATACTCCCTCCGTTCCAAAAAATATCTATCATTTGTGCTTCCCAAGAAACGACTACCGGTAATTATATATTTAAAAATATTAACATTTATAATACATAATTAGTATCATTAGAAAGATCTTTGAATCTAGTTTTTTAATAAATTTATTTGGAGATATAAATGTTATATGTATTTTGTACAAATCGAGTCAAACTTATGGTAAAAAACCGAAAACGACATATATTTTGAAACGGAAGGAGTAGGCCCCGTTTAAATCTATTCTAACTTCCAATTAAATTGGTCCAATTTTTTTTGGACATATGTATAGAGCATTAAATATAGATGAAAACTGAAACTAATTTGATAGCCTGGCAAAATATTGTCTCACGAATTTTTTAGATTTACTTGGGATATGATTAGACACTTATTGCAAAAAAATAAAACGTTGTTAAAGTGTTTTCAAATTCTAATGAGTGTAACTAAACAGCACCATAGCAAATTCCTTGTGGGTGGATGGTGAAATGCTTTGGTGATGTTTCTCATTTGACACTGCATTTTAGAATAATAAGTTTGAAATGCCGTTTCAGGTTGATGAGGTGCCCTTGCATGCGCCTCACCATGGCAGTAGGGTACTAGAGTCCCTCGTCCACGTCATTCCTAAGGTAACGCCGCTATCATACTCAAGTCGGTAGTCTATAGGGTTTGCTACCAGATGGGAAAATTGCATATATACATACCTGACCACTAAGGATGAAAACGGATCGGATACGAAAACGGATCGGATACGAACGGATATCACTGATATCATATTTGTTTTCATATTTCTGATCGAATTCGGATTCGAATACGGATAGTGTCAGCCATGCCGGATAGGTTTCAATTCGATGTCGTCATCATAAATATACGATTTGAGTATTTGAATATGGATATGGTATCGGATATTGAATATCCGGACTCGGTTACGGACATATCAGAACATCTCTAAATGAATTCGGTTCAACGGACGATCTAATAAATATCCGTACCATTTTTATCCATACTGACCATGGAATGGATCAGGCGGCACGAATGTCCTGATTCTAGCAGATGAGAAAACCAGGGAGGAGCGTCCTAACTTGACGTGGGCGCTGTGCTGGGAGCCGAGCCACTGACCGAGCTGAGCGTCACTAGGTACGCGAGCAAGCCTAGAGACGTGCGGAGCCGGAGTCCCATAAACGTTTGATTTATCCATCTGCCACACGTCGTCAATCGAGCAAAGGGTGCAACGCCGGTCGAATGGACCCAGGAGCACGTAATTTTTCTTCCGAGACAATCGGAGTGGGTGATTAACTTGAATGGCTAGGGATGCCCCATATAGACCACGTCATACTTCTAAAAAAATCCCATGTCGTGATTATTTTCAGATACATGGCTCTGTTCGGCTGGCTTAGTTTCAGCCTTCAGCCAGATATAAAATAGTATTTTCTCTTCACAACAAATAAATCGTACAATCCAGCCAGTCGTACAATATACAAGGTGTAATGTTGTAGATTTATGACTGGGAATGTGTTGGCAGGTCTTTTGCCAACATTATTGTTGTGTAGCAAGTAAATTCAATCAGTGTCCTAAAAGTGATTGGGTCCCAAACATATTTTAGTTATGGTAATAACTATTTCTTTGATGGATTAATTATGGTAACTTGGTCGTAGTGTGTAAGGGTTACCTGAAGAGCACGAATCAGTACAGCACGTACTTCAAATTATTTATCAATTCTAGATGCAGAATAGAAAATCAGGACAGCACGTACTTCAAATTATTTATCAATTCTAGATCCAGAATAGAAAATACTTTAGACAAAAAGTGTTAAGTTTTTAGTTATTTTACGGCATGCTTTAATCCATAAATCTGACAACAACATTAATAACGGAATTAAAATAAGCATTGCAAATGCAGATCCGCTACTATGATAAATTCCACCAAATCCTATACACATAAGAAATATTATTAGAGATGGGATTAGATTATACCCTTATGTGAAACTCGAGTTGGAACTCTAGGCACCATTGTTGTCGTTGTTCCCAGCGCCGGTCCTCGTCCGCGTCATGATGATGGGCTCGGAGCAGCAGTCGATGACGGCAGGAGTACGCAGTGCCGCCCCGCGAACGCTCGGTGAAGAACGAAGGCTCGAAGATGAACAGCGAGCAGTCGTGCGAAAGCGCTCTTCAAAAACTGTATCGCCCGGGGAACTCTATTCAGGAAGTGCGTTTCTTTGTAGGAACTCTATTTTGGACATGACTCGCAGTCAATAAAGCCTCACCCCACCATTCCTTGGAAAGCCCCGCAATGTCTAACATTGCGTTAACTAAATCAGTTAAAGTGCGGTTCTTTCTTTCGGCAATCCCATTGGATTAGGGGGGAATATGGAGGCGTCTTCTCATGAATAATCTCATATTCCTCGCAGAATTGAGTGAACTCATTGGAAAAATATTCTCCCCCACGATCAGACCGCAACCATTTGATTTTCTTCTCAAGTTGGTTTTCTACCTCAGCTTTATAGATTTTAAAGTAATTCAGTGCTTCATCTTTTGTTTTCAGTAAATGCAAATAACAAAATCTAGTGATGTCATCAATAAGAGTCATGAAATATTTCTTTCCTCCTTTGGTCAATACATCATTCATCTCGCACAGATCAGAATGGATAAGGTCTAGTGGTGCTAGATCTCTTGCCTCTTGCACAGCTTTGTGGGGCTTGCGAGGTTGTTTCACTCACACATGCATGGCATTTAGATCATTTGACCAAGTCGAATTTAGGGATTAAGTTCATTTTTGCTAAGCGCTTCATGCAATAACTAAAATTAATATGGCTGAATCATAAATGCCAAACATTAGACTCATTATCATTTATAATATGGTTCACAATTTTGTTACAAGAATCCATCAAAGAAAAATGGAACAAGCCTCCGCTTTCATAGCCCTTACCAACAAAAGTTCCATACTTGGATACAACACATTTATTGGACTCAAAAACAAATCTAAAGCCATCCCTACATAGTAGAGATCCGCTGACGAGATTCTTCTTGTTAAAGGGGACATGCTGCATGTTCTTCAGCTGCATGATCTTTCCCGAAGTGAATTTCAGATTGATCGTACTAGCACCAAGTACAGAGGGATGAGTACCGTTTCCTATCAAGAGGGAGGAACCTCGACCTTCCTGATAACACACACATGAATATTAGCACCTATGTCAATCCACCACTCATACGAGAGACATACTGAAAGGACACTGTTGGCAAGTAATTACCATACTCGGATCCTCCAGGTTCACTAATCACCATGTTTGCTGCCTTCTTGGGTTGGTCCTTGCGGTCTGGGCACTCTTTTACCCAATGGTCAGATCCACCGCACATGAAACAAAGACCCTTTTCCTTTTCTTTGCCTTTCTTCTTAAAAGTTGCAGGCTTGGGCTGACAGCAGGCTTATTTTTCTGATTCTTTTCTTGTGGGCAGCTTGAGAGTTCTTCCTCTGCACCAAGTTGGCACTAGAACCTCCCTTATCATACACTTTCTTACCACGGGTGTCCTTTACCCTTACATTCTCCTTAACACTTAGCGAAGCAATAAGGCTAGTCACACTGAACTCCTGCCTCCTATGTTTCAGAGAAGTGGCAAAGTCCCTTCAAATAGGTGGCAGTTTAGCAATAATACTACCGGCCACAAATTTGTCAGGCAACACACATTTATTGTTCTTAAGCTCCTTGGCCATCATCTATATCTCATGAGCTTGTTCAACTACAGATCGGTCATCAATCATCTTGTAGTCACAGAACTGCTCTATGATGTACAGCTCACTGCCAGCGTTAGGAACCCCGAACTTGGCCTCAAGTGCAACCCACATATCTTTGCCCGAAGGTAAATCCATGTACAGTGGTACCATACCCTCGTCTAATACGCTGATCAGAGCCACCTTGAACAAGTTGTCTGCGTCACTTGCCCTCTTCCTCAGAAGAAAGGGGCGGTTCAGTGCGCTTACCCTTAATCACATGCTCACAGCGCATAGCGGTAAACCACAGCATGGACCTCGAACGCCATATCTCATAGTTGGCACCACCATCTTTCAGCATGGGTGGTTTCAGTGACGCAGCAAAGCTAGCAGCCGAAAATGACCTATATAGTTTTTAGATTGTTAAGTTTTTAGTCATTTTACGGCATGCTTTAACCCATAAATCCGATATCAACAATAATAACGGAATCAAAATAAGCATTGCAAATGCAGATCCGCTACTATGACAGATTTCACCAAATCCTATGCACATAGGAAATATTACTAGAGATGGGATTAGATTATACCCTTGGGTGGTACCCGAGTTGGAACTCTAGGCAACACTGTTGCCGTTGTTCCCAGCGCCGGTCCTCGTCTGCGTCATGATGATGGGCTCGGAGCAGCAGTCGATGACGGCAGGGGTACGCAGTGCCGCCCCGCGAACGCTCGGTGAAAAACGAAGGCTCAAAGATGAACATGCGAGCAGTCGCACGAATGCGCTCCCCAAAAATTGTATCGCCCTCCTACCCATGCAGGTACGCTTGACGGACGGAGCTTCGGGGGCCTACTCACCGAGACCCCTTGTGCGCGCAAGGGACTCGGCCGGAGATGACAGAGGCCAGCTCAAACTCAAGAACACAGTGAGCAGTGGAGAGAGTTGTGGCGGCTGAGAGTGGGAGTGACTTGGGGAGCGGTTGTATTTATACTGACCAGAGCTGGGAGCCCTAGCTGCCCTGGCTTAGGCAGTTTTACCCCTCTGCCCTTTGGCGCTAGTGCGTTCCACGTCACTGTCACATGTGACTGTTGCACATGACCATTGCCACATGTGACCGTTGTGCTGAGCGGCAAAACATGGCCCAGCACATCACGTCCGGCCAAGGCCAAGGCCAAGGCCCCGGCCCCGGCCCCGGGCGCATGCTCGGCTCGGCACGGCATGGCGGCGCGTGCGTGGTCTCTCCCGAATCCCCGCTTTTCTTGCACATAGGAGAGTCAACCAACATCCTATTTAAGTTGATCTCACTCTCAGTGAGTCTACCATGTGGTACTATTCCCATTTCCTACTTAGCACTAATTGTGAGCCTTTGGAATTCTAGTGATTAATTGCTAGGCTAAATATGGGCCTAGCCCAATTAATCCAACAAAAAGTCCCAACAACAATTCTAAGACTGTTGTTCCAAGTTTTAAGAAGCGGATTTCTTTTTCAAGTCCATGAAAAAGAGTTAGATAGCATTTGCAAGAAAGCAGTTTTTCTATGCATATATGCATACATGTTTATACCAGCTACAACGGCTCACCTACTTGGTGACCTAAACCCAAAATGTATTGTGCACAGTGTAATAGAGGGGGAAAACCCCTCTCCAACAGAGGAGGCAAACCCGTGACCCATTTTAGATGCATCAGCAGGCAGAAGGCAAATTTGAGTCCCTTTCCGGTCTTCTGCGTATCCACTCTCCAGGGCCAACCACCGAGAGAGGGAAGGGGATCGGTTGCGTGGACGACTGCGACTGTGGTGTCGGTGGCACGGATGACGCCGGCGGCGCAGACGAGCGCAGCGGTAGGCACAACGGCGGGGTGGACGACTGCGGTGTCGGTGGCGCGGACGGCGGCGGCGTGGGCGACTACGGCGTCGGTGGTGTGGACGATGGCGCAGACGAGCGCAGCAGCAGCCATGGCGGCGGCGCGGACGAGTCCAGCAGCCGCCACGGTGACATCGTGGACGAGCACAGCATCAGCTATGGTGGCGGCGTGGACGACTGCTGCAGCAGCCACGGAGGCACGTGAATCTTGGCGTGGTTTGGCCAGCTCGAGCTCACCGTGGGAGACGATGGAGGAAGGGAGGGAGGCCACGCAGGGGAGGGAGGGCGGCCGTGCTGGGAGAGATCTCGCTGGCTCAGGGATTGAGCTCGCCGGGGAGGAAGCCACCGACGCTCGGCATGGAGGAGACATGGATTTGGGTCCTGTGTTCTTTGCCTTGCCTGTTGGAGACGAAAGAATATATGTAGCCAAGTCATGTGCTGTAGCGAACCCAAATATTAGAATGGGTCTCCCTTTTAGGTGAGGACTGTTGGAGTCAGTCTTAACATGACTTATCTGAGTCATTCACATTATACTTCGAGATCCGTGCAATTCAAAATAGTAGTACGAAGCATTGGGTAGAGTGTATTGCACTGAATCTCAAAGCATATTTAAAAGGCGGAGATAGAGCGTGCTCAGCATAGACATGCTGCAAGACATTACCGCATTTGCAAGGCCAACATATTTTTGAAAAAAAAACTTCCTTGACATGGATATTTGCTTGGTGATAATACAATTCAGTCTAAAATTAAATATAAAGGAGACCCAGTGTCGGACCTCCCACATGAATGGGATCTGGGGAAGGAGGAGATTCTAGCTAGGATGTTGATAAATCTCTTTTTCTTTTGAACCGGGATTTCTGATAAATTGTCTAGGACATGGAGAAGCATACGTTAACTTTAGGAGAAGCATCTGTGTATATACTGCCTGCATCCAGGGAAAATGACCTCACTCTTACAAATGGAGTATAGTGAGGGAAAGGATTGAAGACAAAAGCAGAGGTCTTTGATCTCAATTAGTTAACATAGGATCATTGTGGTACAGTTCGATCAATGTAGGACACTTTTATACATATACGGAAATTATTTCCTACTCTCAGGGAGTAGTTATAGCCCATGTATATATCTCTACATTTAGATCGTCTATGGTCCGAAGAAATATACGTGGACGAAGTATATGATCATACTAAACCTATTTAGAGTAGTATATGGTTATACTTTTTTTTATCCATATACTATATGGTTATACTTTTAAATATACTATTACAGTTGTATTTTATTAATATATTAAAAAATATGGGCTCTGTTGAAAATTTTTCACATACTAAGATTTGAAGTAACTTAAATTGACTATCTAAACATAATCAAACTGATAAATTAGTATGCACGTATACATAATGTTGTTTTGAAGGTGGGAAGTAACTACTTCTGGGAGTATGTGTAGTGTGTAGTAGCGGTCCAAAGATTAAATAAGGTTGGAATTAATGACTGGAAACTAAAGGGAGGAAATGAACAAATGTCCAAATTCTCTGACTGAGACGTTGATTGCCAAATTTGACTACTTGACAAGCGTATTGTAGTTCCCCTATTAATTATGATATGATGAAATTGCACTATTACTAAGACATAACATAAACTGCAGCCGTAAGCAAGGATTATTTCCCTTGAATGTCAATAGATGCAAAAGCTAACACAAGCATGTATAAAGCACGCTCCCTAATTTGACTCTGCTGAACATCTGTTGTGCGCAGTCAAGTATTCTTAAAAATTGGTAATCTAGAGAACAGTCACTGCTCTTTAGGCATTCCCTCAGTGAGTCCATTGTTTATCAATCATCATGATCATAAAGTCTGAGACTTGACAAACAGAAGGGAGCACCAAAGAAGCCAATATTCTGTGCAGAATAATTTCCAGCTATAATTGTAGAATTTGTCAATCCTAAGGGAACTGCTTAGGACGTCATGGAAACTAATCTATTCCAAGCAACCAAATACTACAAACTGATAGAAATTCTACTGCCAAACAAATACGAACCAAACTGTGAAATCAGACAAAGGGAACATGAAGGAGATGACCAAGGGATTACCTAGGTACTCGTCCAGATCTTTTATTTCTTTCCTTCGATAGGAGGCCCCTATGGCAGCAGGTTCACTATTGGGTCCAGATCTTTTATTTCTTCCTTCGATAGGAGGCCCCTATGGCAGCAGGTTCACTATTGGGGGAGGATGTGGAGCGTTGGCTCGGAGAAGAATGACGTCAGAGACAAGGAAAAAGAACGCCATCAGGGAAGAGAGTCGCGCAGAGATGTCGCCAACAAAGTGGCACACCCCTGTGGCCCTGTACGCAGCTTTCGCTATACACAGTTTTGCCTAATATTATAGGTATATTTTATTTCTTTTTTTTTTCTTTACTACGTAGGAGGATGGGGGAAGAAGATACCCGCGGCAGCGCAAGGGAGCCAATGGTCGACTAAAATTCAGGATTTCATGTTGGAAAAAAGGATGATAGAATAGTATGAAGAGGAATCCAGGACCGTTGATCAGAGTGATCTAATGGCGAGAATTATTTTAGGTGACGTGTACCAGGTGAAAATGCTTGGAAAACCTTGCGTCTACCGAAGATGGGGGAAGAAGATAGTCACCGCGGGAGCGCAAGGGAGCGAGTGGTGGATAAAATTCGGGATTTCATGTTGGGAAAAAGGATGGTAAAACAGTATGAAAAGGAACCCAGGTCCGTCGAGTCTACCAGGTGAAAATGCTTGGAAAACTGTATGTAGGGATTTAATTGCCTAGGTGGGATATCCCAGTCCCGGCTGACTCCTAACCAAATATATATAAAAAAAAAAGCGTGTTCATCTCATTTCTCCACTTGATCCCTAAACCAAACCGTACAGAAGCCGATGCTCATGGCAATCTAAAAAATCAGTGTCCTTATGGTTGCTAACACATAGTGGTTCAACTGTTTCGGTGAAGGCTTTATTTGACTTTGGAGATTGCTCCCTCCGTTTAAATATTTAAGTTATTTAGGTTTGCCTCAAGTCAAACTTCAGCATTTTTTTTTGGTACCAAATCAAAATAGACAATATTCTGACATTTACACCACCTAATTCGTTTCATTCGATCCAAAATGCAGTATGCTTGACTTGATATATAGGTAGTGCAATTAGGGCCTGGTTTTTTTCCCTTCAAACTTCTAACTTTCCAATCACATCGTGTCACATCGAATGTTTGGATGCATGGAACGAGCATTAAATATAGATGAATGTTTTGTAAGTTTTGCACAGTTTGTATGTAAATCGCGAGACGAATCTTTTGAGCCTACTTAGGCCTTGATTGAACACTTACATGTAAAAGTTAACACGCGTGCTATAGTGTCAAACTTCCAACTAATCTGGATCTAAACGGGCCCTTATTTGGTATTGTAGATGTCTTTTAAAGATGAGAATTAGAGAAATTTGACTTAGGACAAAAGCAAAATGACTTATAATTTAGAAAGGGAGGAACACATTTTTGTTTGTTTTTATGTGTATCGTGAACTGATTTTAATTGTAGTACTCTACATTAAAGACATTCCTTAGAACATTTGTATCACAATTTACAACCCATATGGCGAGTCCTTTCACTATGTTAGATTCTCTAATCAGTGTCAGATAAAAGCCCGACAACCATTGTTAGATTTTGAACTGGCACAACTAAAACAGTAGTGATGACTTCATTTATCACTGCCGATTTAAGAATCGACACTTGATGTGGTTCCTAGAAATCCGATAAAATGAGTTGAAAATATGAATTTTTTTAATACCGAGGAGGCCCCACCAGCTACCACATGGCTGCGCATCGAAAAACGCACGCTTTGTGGACACCATCGCTCGAACCCAGAGCCTCCCGCTCCTCACACTTCGTCTAACCACGACACTTTGTAAAACACTTGTGTCCAATTGACACATTCGTCTGTCTCATTCTATCTTCATTCAGGTTTTGAATTGAGTATTTGGGACCCTAAATGAATTCAAATGAAAACGATGTCAAGTACAAAGTTTTATAACTTTTTAAGATCTACGACTTTAATTTTAGTTATTTCTTCACCTAGGTCATTTGAAAAATTTGAATTTCAAATTTGAGAAAATTGAACCATAATTTTCATAGGATAAATGATTTCAAATGATTAAGGTTGTCCCGATCTTTCGGTGGAGATGGATAATTTCGATTTATACTGAAGAGACGTTCACGACCCGACTCGATACATGGGCCAACAACCCAAAATTAGGTGACATAGCACCATAAGCAGAGAAGGTCCTGGCGTTAAAACTGATGACTACGAACGCATCTGATAAGATATGGAAACAAATGTAGATCCGCTTGGAAAGTAGATTTGATATGCTTTCTAAAGAGTCCTAGAACGTCGCAATCGGAGTTCGTATGAAGTCGTGGTGACCGTCGCAAGTTTAGGACTCTTCTGCAAGTCCGAATTGGACGTCCAAAACGTGGTGGGACTTGGACTCTTTCCTTCCTTGGGCTCAAGTGACGGGGTAGCCTGGTGGAGGAGTTTAGGACTACTTGGATTTAGTCCCCAATCAACTTTATTATCCTTCCATGCTTTCTATATGCAATCAAACACTCCCTCGATCCATGTAAGTAATTCTGCAAACGAGAATATACATACTTTATGGTGCAGCACCAATTTATCAAATGTATCAATAATAAGACTCATATAGAATGGTTTCACCTTTGGTTTAGAAGTGGTTAACATGGTCATATTCAAGCCTATGATGTCCTCATCATTCTCCCCTTCTTGACAGCAAACCGTCCTCGGTTTGACCAATGTTGGAGCACATGTTCTAGGTAATAGCCAACTTGGCTCCCCTTCTTGAGAGTGATCATGGAGTGATGGCAGCATCAAATGTGTTAGTTTGCTTGCTCTCCTTCGATGTGGTGGGTGCTGGACAATCATTCTTTTCGACTTTAGCTGTGGGTGTAGTTGCTCAAGTTGCTCCATGCACTCAATGGTTTTGTTCCTATTCTCCTACAAAATGTTATGGACAACGAGGGGAAAAACATGACGCTCTATCTCTAGCTGTGGTGATGAAATTAGAGAAGTATCACACAATTCTTCTTGGTCATAAGGTACAACAAGCAAATCAGGTTATGACAAGGACAAATCAGCACTGAGTTTCACTATTTATTGCTCCTTTTTAACATGTACAGTGGACAATTGCTGGTTACAATGTGTCACATCATTCTTGCATGTATTCATAGATAAAAGAATCTGATTTTTAACTTTACAAGCAAGACAAAATAAGCAAGATATATGGTTATATGTTTCACCAGTGAGCAAGCATTGAATTTCAGAATTGAGCCCTTGCATGAACCTACTCAATACATCTTCCATGGATTCATCCAAGCCACTAAACATGACATAAATTTTAAAATCATGGTAGTATTGTTTCACGGTTCTACTATCCCTGTTTCAGTTTCTCCAGTTTAGCAAGCAAGTGGTCCACATAATATGCAGGAATATATACACCTCTAAAATGCATTTTGAATTCTTTCCATGTTTGCGGAACAATGTTATTCCTACAAAGATGTTTCCATTCATGCAAAGCATCCTTAGTTAAAGCATTAGATGCAGAGAAAACCATTTACTTCTCAGACAAATCATACTCATCAAATTTCTTATCTACCATCAGCTCCCAATTAATGTATGCATGAGGATCAAATTTACCAGCAAATGAAGGCAAGTGCTGAATGACATCCAGAATATAAGGGTGTAATGCCATGAACTCATGAAGCCCTGTATTACCTACCATGATTAGTAGAAAACAAGACACAAACACAATAACATGTATGCTCCTATCAACTACAAGGATGTGGTGATCATAATTCTCTCACTTTCAACTTATTCAAACAAGCTCTTACAAGTTCTTACCAAGCTAAACAGGAGGCGGTGGCAACCAACAAGTCGAAAACCCTGGAAAAAGTGTATCGGTGCCGCAGCAACAACACCTATCACGCTGTAATCGGATATGTGGAGCTGTAAGAGGGCTGAAATTAATACACAAGGAAGTACTAGCACCACATTAGTCACAAAAGGAAGCTGAGAAATCGTTCAACGGTGGTACCAGTGCTGGTCCTAGGGTAGACCATGCTAGAGACGCGAGCCTAGACACAAACGAAGTCACGGTACAGCAGAAACAAGGCACAAGAATAGCAATAAATCCACTCCCCTTCTTTTCCTTCTCTCTTCTTTTCTTTCTTTTCTCTTTCTCTTTCTTTCTCTTTTCTTTTAATTCTTTTTTCTCTTTCTTTTACTTTACACACTAGAACAAATCTGAATCTTGACAAATTAGATTTTAGAATACAAATTCATAACAAGAATGCAACTAGCAATGTAGATTTTTCTTTGTGTGCACTAGATCAGATTTTGCCGGTGGTAAACTAAATAGCGGGGATGGGTATGATGCAGCAAAGATGCATATGATGGAATCTATAGCAAAGGAGATGAATATGCTGTAGTGGAGAGGTTTATGGTGGTGGTGATGGCAGACGAGATGTATATGATTGATAGTGACCAAAACCTGACAAGAACTCGAAACTCTAAAAGACTAACCCTAAGACCAGCAACTCGACTCAACTGATGTAAGCCAAACTCAACAAGCCTGAACTAAGTAATACTAGTAAAAGGCACAAAAGGTCTTTGGGATTATGGAAAATTAAAGCTAAAATTTTGTTGGCTTTTTCTGACTATAGAAAATAATATAAACTGAAATCTCTCACCGATAAAATCTTACTCTGATTACCAATTGATAAGAGTATGGGTGTCCCGATTTTTCGTTGGAGATGGATAATTTCGATTTATACTGGAGAGACGTTCACGACCCGACTCGATACATGGGCCAACAGCCCAAAATTAGGTGACGCAGCACCATAAGCAGAGAAGGTCCTGGCGTTAAAATGATGACTACGAACACATCTGATAAGATATGGAAACTAAGTATAGATCCGTTGGAAAGTAGATTTGATATGCTTTCCGAAGAGTCCTAGAACGTCCAATCGGAGTTCGTATGAAGTCGTGGTGACCGTCGCAAGTTTAGGACTCTTCTGCAGTTCGAATTGGACGTCCTAAAACGTGGTGGGACTTGGACTCTTTCCTTCCTTGGGCTCAAGTGACTGTGGTAGCCTGGTGGAGGAGTTTAGGACTACTTGGATTTAGTCCCTAACCAACTTTATTATCCTTCGATGCTTTCCATATGCAATCAAACACTCTCTTGATCTATGTAAGTAATTCTACAAACGAGAATATACACACTTTATGGTGCAAGCACCAATTCATCAAATATATCAATAATAAGACTCATATAGAATGGTTTCACCTTTGGTTTAGAAGTGGTTAACATGGTCATATCCAAGCCTATGATGTCCTCATCATGTCAACTATAAAGTTGCATAACTTTTTAAAATTTGTAATTTTATTTTAATTGTTTCTCCGTCCGAGGTCATTTAAAAGTTCAAATTTCAAAAAATAAATAAATTAAACATAAATTTTGTTCGATTAATGATTCAAATAAAAAAGCCTATCTTTTTTAGATCTATAACTTTTGTTTTGCTTGCTTCTCTATCCGATATTTTTAACTACCAACACATAATCATTATGAGTATGATATATATATGTTGAGTAGGTATTAGCTTCTACGAAATCTTACGAATCAATAGAGAGATATGTTAACGACTTTAAATAAAAAGGTTGTGAACTACAAAGTTACATAACTTTTTACGATATAAAACTTTTGTTTTTGACAGCTTCTCCATCCGAGATCATTAACTACCATTACACACTCACTTATGGTATAACATATGGACTTCTTTGTATTAACTCTAAAAAATTCTTGTGTTATAGATTTGGACATCTAAATGATCTTAAATAAAAAAGTTTGAACTAAAAAGTTGTAGATCTTGAAAAGTACTATAAATATGATATAAAGTCTAACTTCATTGGACATCATATGAGAAAGTTATGAATTTCTTCGTGCAGCCGATCATTACCTGATAAAGGCCATGAACTGACACAGATAGTATCAGTGGCGCTTTTAACTTAAAAACCAGCAGTAATGTAAACTGAAAGTAAAGACCTGAATATTAATGTCGGTTGACCCTATTAATATTGGTTTTAGTCACGAACCGACAACGATATATCGAAAGGTACTATCACTATCGGTTTCTTAAAATCCGACAGTATGGTGCCGCCAGTAATGTTAAGATCTGTAGTAGTATATCAGGATTCAGTACTACTAAGATAACTATAAAAAAGATTACATCAAGGAATCTTAGATTCAAAATAGTACTATGTTCGTTTCAAATTAGAATACATTTTCGTTGGTAACAAAGTCAAACTTATGAAACTTTGACCATGTTTTTTTTAAAAAATATATCCAGGTCTATCACATCAAACAAATACATTATCAAAATATATTTCACTGATGTTATAAATTTGGTCAAAAGTAGACAAAATTGACCCATAGTATTTCTCATAGGGCGTGGAGCGCAAAATTTCAAAAAAATTTGGACTATTTCTCGATTTGTGCGTGTCATCCTTGCGCAGGGGCCATGCTAATCTTCTCTGTATCGTTCCAATTTTATCAGATGTCTCCGAAGAGACAACCTTAGTATAGGCATGCCACCTTATAATCAAAGCTTTCTCCCACTGAGTTAGCGAGGTGGCACTAATTAAACATTAGCATTAGTTGGCTTTGCCTATGCCCACCCCGCAATTAGCTGAGAGCCACATGTGGCCTGCTTGCTTTTCGTGGCCCCTTTAGTTGGGAACCCGATATTGTCCCCGGTGCTTATGCCTCTAGGTATTTTTATTTAGGAAAAAGCCCACTTTAGGCCCCTTAATTCTTGTGAAAGTCTACTTTAGGTCCCTGACTTGAAAACCGGATAAAACATATTTCTCAACTTTTAAACCATTCATATTATGTCCCTAAGCGGTTTTGTACAGTAGTTTTGCTAGGGTGACGATGACTTTATCTTTTTTATTTACTACGATAAATCTTTGAAAAAGCATGGTAAATCACAGAAAAATCATAAAAATAGAAAATTTAATTTTGCTAGACTTACATGAGTAGATCTACATAATGAATATATAATATGGTATGCTTTAGTACAAAGTTTTTGGTTTATTAATTTCGGATGAATCTTTAGAAATCATAATAAATCATAGAAAAATTATAAAATAGAAAATTCAATTTTGCTAGACTCCACATGAGTAACTTTTATATAATTAATTCAAATAATTTATAGCTACAGCTTCTATAATTATTTTATTGCACTAAAACATACCATATTATATGTTCACTATATAGATCTACTCATATGGAGTTTAACAAAATTAGGACTTTCCATGTTATGATCTTTTTGTGATTTACTATATGATTTTACAAAGATTTAACAGAAATAAATAAAGTAAAAACTTTCTACTAAAACATATTATATGTTAACTGTATAGATCTACTATCGTGGAGTCCATGTATTTCATGAAGTTGTAGATATATATGATTTTACAAAGAGTTAACTGTATAGATCTACTAACGTGGAGTCCATGTATTTCATGAAGTTGTAGATATATATGATTTTACAAAGATTTAATGGTGTCTACCCAAATTGGGTTTTTCATTTTCTGTATTTCATAAAGTTCCAAATATATTTATCAATGTCTGGGGATGTTTATTTATATTTAAGCATATTCCAATTTTATGGGATGTCTCCGAAGAGACAATACTGCAATAGGCATGCCACCTTATAAGCAAAGCTTTCTCGCATTGAGTTAGCGAGGTGGCACTAATTAAACATTGGCATTTGATTATGCCCACCAGCAATTCGATGCCGAACCAGCTGAGCGCCACTTGTGGCCTGCTTGCTTTTCGTGGCCCATTTAGTTGGGAGGCCGATATTGTCCCTAGTGCTTATGCCTCTAGGTATTTTAGTTTAAGAAAAAGTCCACTTTAGGCTCCTCAATTTTCACGAAAGTCTACTTTAGGTTCCTGACTCCAAAACCGGGTAAACACACCTCTCAACTTTTAAACCATTCATATTATGTCCCTAAGAGGTTTTGTACAATGGTTTTGCTACAGTGACGATGGCTTTGTATTTTTTATTTATTTCGACTGAATCTTTGAAAAATTATAGTAAATCATAGAATAATCAAAAAATAGAAAATCTAATTTCGTTGAACTTCATATGAGTAGATCTACATAGTGAATATATAATACGGCATACTTTAGTACAAAGTTTTTGGTTTATATTTCAAATGAACCTTTAAAAAAATTAAATCATAGAAAAATCATAAAATGGAAAATCCAATTTTGTTGGACTCCACATGAGTAAATTTGGATTTTCTATTGTATGATTTTACAAAGATTCAACCGAAATAAATAAAGTAAAAACTTTGTACTATAGCATACTATATTATGCATTATCTATTAACGCGGAGTCCAATAAAATTGGATTTTTTTTTATTTTATGATTTCCTTTGATTTAGTATGATTTTTCAAAGATGCAGCTAAAATAAACAAAAAGGAAAAATACCACTGTCACTTTGTCAACCACCGTCATGGTAGCAAAACCACCATCCAAAACCCCACAGAGGACGTAATATGAGCTTTTTTAAAAATTTAGTGATGTGTTTCGTCTGGTTTTAGACTTTAGAAAATTAAAGTAGACTTTCACAAAAGTTAAGGACCTCAATTGTACCTCTTCGTTTTATTTATGACCGTGCAGGTGCATGGTAATATGGTGTTTTAGGAAGCTCTAGCCAGCCCAGCCCAGCCCACAGTGACTGAGGATCTTAATAGCTGCAACTCTGCTAGTGCTATGGTTCGCCTCCAAATTTCCATCGACAACACGCCCCGGCGACCAAACAGAGGGTGTGTTTAGATCCAGTTACAGTTGCAATTCTGCATTATAGCACGTTCGTTTGTATTTGACAACTTTTGTCCAATCATAGCCCAAATAGGCTTAAAAGATTCGTCTCGTAATGTACATGCAAACATTTCGTCTACATTTAATGCTCCATGCATGTGCCGCAACGTTGATGTGACTAGTTGCAATTGCAATTTACAGTGGATCTAAACAGGGCCAGATTCTTGCGTGCAGAGTGACTGGACTAGCAACACGAATCTACACAAATGTATGTGCCACAAGCCGATTTCGGTATTGACCAGCGCAGCTTATAATTCCAACCTGACAAAAATGACACGGTCTATTGGTCACATCATTTTTGCAAGCTACCACTTTAACAGCCGGGGCATCTTGGGAACAACTAGTAACAAACCTGTTGATTCGATTTGATTCAGTTTATCCTAGTCATGCATGTAATTGTTTCACTGCATTTGTCTAGCAAGAAAAGTTCTAAATATAATCTTAGCCAAACTTAGATGTACTACCTTCGTCCTTGAAAGAAAGCAATTATAATTCTATCCTTTATCAAACTATTTACCGTAATGATAGCTTAAAAATGCCCGGCACTTGGACGGTTATGTTGATGGGCCACGACACACACCCAGTGGCTCAACTCTCCGCTCTCCCAACCTTATCCACTCATGACGTCTTGCACCGCACGCAGTCACACGACCGCTGTCCGCTGCCCGCTCGACTCCGCCGCACCACCGATGCCATTCTTCGTGATGCCTTCATCTCGCGCCGCCGCCGCCGCCATGCTCCCCTGTGCCTCCGTCCGCCGCAAAGAGGAGTGCCCTGCCAGCTGCGACTACCGACTACAGCTACTGCCAAACCCAGTTTCTAGCGCCTCGCTCTCCACCTCGAAGCTTCATGCGCTTGTTCGGCGACTGTAGCAGCGCATCTATCGATTGTCGGGCCTAGGCCAAGCCACAAACAGCCACCGGTCGCCAGAACTCACCATTCCCCGCTTTGTTCTGGCTTGTACAGGATAAGGGTGAAAACGCATGATGCATGCATACAGTAGAATTGTTTGGGTGGTTCTAGAGGTACGTTGTACAATATGTTGTCATAGTTGTATACATATGTTGCAAACGTGTATTTCTATTGTTTCACCTATTTTTTCGGACGTCTGCTTCAAATGTGTTTATCTGGATGCTGCATATGTTTCACACCTGTGTAAGCGTTTTATCTTGATGTTTGCGTATGATTTCTAAGTGTTTTTCAGGTATCTTTTGCGAGTGTTTCAGGCGTAAGTAAGCGTTTTATCTTAATGTTCGCAGATGATTTTTAAGTGTTTTTACGTATTTTCTGTGAGTGTTTCAGGCGCAAGTTTTAGGTGTTTCATTCGTCTCTTTTTGTATGTTGCAACTGTTGTGTCTATATGTTTCAAAAATAGATCGACGTGTTACATACAGCATGCGTGTGTGAAGAAGCGAAGGCGATGCGAATGGTCGTTACGCGCAGTCAGATGGCGCAGGCCTGCTATTGGGGCTGGGGCGCTCGCTCGCCAACGCTTCTGGGTGCTAGTTTGTCCGGTGCAGGGTGGGTACCGTCCGACGTGTAGCACCCGGATCGAACGTGTAGCATCCGGAGAGATGGCGCCACACCCAAGTCCCTGGAGATCTGGCTCCCTAACGCCACGCGCCGCCTCTACAGCAGCATCCTGTTCTTGGTGAACCATGCCCCAGACCCGGACGCACATCTGGAGGATGAGGAAGAGACGCCAAACAGGCTTCTGATGCCTTGCTTCAAGACGGTTCCTGGGATCAGGCTCGACCTAGGGTTTCTCCACCTCATCATGCCAAGTGCAGGTGTGTTTGCCCAGCTCACCGTCCTCGTCCTAGAGCGCGTATGGTTTCCAAAGTCGCACGAGTTCATCAAAGTCATCACCTCACCTCATTGTCCATGCTTGCAGGTCCTTAAGATCTGTAACGCGCAAGATCTGCCACCCCATCTCTTCATAAACTCTGAATCTCTCATGGAACTGTAGCTGACCTACCTAAATAGCTTGTGTCAACTCAAAGTAGAGGCGCCGGTGCTCAGGAAACTACATGTGGTCAGCTGCTTCGTCAAAAGTGGCCTGCTGATTGTAGACCATCCATCTGTTTCTACTGTTTCAGCTCCTAAGCTTGTTTATCTCCAAAGGAGAGGTTAGCTGGATCCGTGCGTGTCGTGTTTGGCCCGAGGCCACATCTCTAGTTTGTCGGGCGCTATCATATTTTTGTATGGAATCCAAGGACAAAGTTTCACATTTCCACCACACAACTCAGCTTGTTTGAAGCTCTTGCAGCCCTTTAAAGTCATCGAATATCTTGTTCTGTCGCTGGTCTATATCAGGGTGAGTTCACTTATTCTTTTGTTTACCTTGGAACCATATATATCTGTGAAGGTCAAGCGATACCTTTCAAAGCGTGGAGCTCAGCAACGGCGAGGTCGCCGCCAAGCGCGCTGCCTCCTCCACTAGGGATGGGGAGGACCGAATCAGCGCGCTCCCCGATGAACTCTTGCTCCTCATCCTGCTCTTCGTCAGCAACGCCGCGGACGCCGCTCGGACCAGCATCCTCTCCCGGCGTTGGCGCACCGTGTGGACGTAGCTCCCGGCTCTCAACGTCCCTTCTTCCCTGAGACCCTCATCTTCCGCTGCAGCATCAAGGCCACTCAGCTGCACGTCCACTGCCTCAAACTCAAGGGAGATGGCGCCACACCCAAGTCCTTGGAGAACTGGCTCCCTGACGCCGCGTGCCACCTCTACTGCGGCACCCTGTTCTTGGTGAACCATGCCCCAGACCCGGAAGCACATCTGGAGGATGAGGAAGAGACACCAGGCTTCTAATGCCCTGCTTCAAGACGGTTGCTAGGATCAGGCTCGACCTAGGGTTTCTCTAACTCATCGTGCCAATTGCAGGTGTGTTAGCCCAGCTCACCATCCTCGTCCCGGAACGCGTATGGTTCCCAAACTCGCACGAGTTCATCATAGTCATCACCTCACCATAGTCATCACCTCACCTCGTTGTCCATGCTTGCAAGTCCTTAAGATCTGTAATACCCAAGATCTGCCTCCCTATCTCTTCATAAACTCCGAATCTCTCGTGGAATTGGAGTTCACCTACCTAAATAGCTTGTGTCAACTCAAAGTAGAGGAGCCGGTGCTCAGGAAACTACATGTGGTTAGCTGCTTCATCAAAAGTGGCCCACTGATTGTAGACCATCCGTCTGTTTCTACTGTAACAGCCCCTAAGCTTGTTTCTCTTCAATGGAGAGGTTCGCTGGATCCGCGCCGTGTCGTGTTCGGCCCGATGCCACATCTCTAGTTTATTGGGGTCTGTCATATTTTTTGTATGCAATCCAAGGACAAAGTTTCACATCTCCACCACACAACTCAGCTTGTTTGAAGCTCTTGTAGGCCTTTAAAGTCATCGAATATCTTGATCTGTCACTGGTCTATATCAGGGTGTGTTCAATTATTCTTTTGTTTAATTTGAAATCATATATATATGTAAAGGTCAAGCGATACATTTCCATGCATGGAGCTCAGCAAAGGCGAGGTCGCCGCCAAGCGCACTGCCTCCGCCACCAGGGATGGGGAGGACCGAATCAACGCGCTCCCCGACGAACTCATGCTCCTCATCCTGCTCTTCCTCAACAACGCCGCAGACGCCGCTCGGACCAGTGTCCTCTCCCGGCGCTAGCGCACCGTGTGGACGTAGCTCCTGGCTCTCAACATCCCCTTCTTCCCCGAGCCCCTCAGCTTCTGTCTCACTGCCAAGGCCACTCAGCTGCACCTCCACTGCCTCAAACTCAAGGGAGATGGCGCCACACCCAAGTCCCTGGAGATCTGGCTCCCTGACGCCACGCGCCGCCTCTACAGCGGCATCCTGTTCTTGGTGAACCATGCGCCAGACCCGGACACACATCTGGAGGATGAGGAACAGACGCCAAACAGGCTTCTAATGCCCTGCTTCAAGGTGGTTCCTGGGATCAGGCTCGACCTAGGGTTTCTCCGCCTCATCATGCCAAGTGCAGGTGTGTTCGCCCAGCTCACCGTCCTCGTCCTAGAACACGTATGGTTTTCAAACTCGCACGAGTTCATCAAAGTCATCACCTCACCTTGTTGTCCATGCTTGCAGGTCCTTAAGATCTGTAACGCCCAAGATCTGCCATCCTATCTCTACATAAACTCTGAATCTCTCGTGGACCTGTAGCTCACCTACCTAAATAGCTTGTGTCAACTCAAAGTAGAGGAGCCGGTGCTCAGGAAACTACATGTGGTTAGCTGCTTCATCAAAAGTGGCCCACTGATTGTAGACCATCCGTCTAACAGCCCCTAATCTTGTTTATCTTCAATGGAGAGGTTCACTGGATCCGCGCCGTGTCGTGTTCGGCCCGATGCCACATCTCCAGTTTATTGGGGGGCTGTCATATTTTTTGTATGGAATCCAAGGACAATGTTTCACATCTCCGCCACACAACTCATCTTGTTTGAAGCTCTTGTAGCCCTTTAAAGTCATCGAATATCTTGATCTGTCACTGGTCTATATCAGGGTGTGTTCAATTATTCTTTTGTTTAATTTGAAATCATATATATATATATGTAAAGGTCAAGTGATACATTTCCATGCATGGAGCTCAGCAAAGGCGAGGTCGCCGCCAAGCGCACTGCCTCCGCCACCAGGGATGGGGAGGACCGAATCAACGCGCTCCCCGACGAACTCATGCTCCTCATCCTGCTCTTCCTCAACAACGCCGCAGACGCCGCTCGGACCAGTGTCCTCTCCCGGCGCTAGCGCACCGTGTGGACGTAGCTCCTGGCTCTCAACATCCCCTTCTTCCCCGAGCCCCTCAGCTTCTGTCTCACTGCCAAGGCCACTCAGCTGCACCTCCACTGCCTCAAACTCAAGGGAGATGGCGCCACACCCAAGTCCCTGGAGATCTGGCTCCCTGACGCCACGCGCCGCCTCTACAGCGGCATCCTGTTCTTGGTGAACCATGCGCCAGACCCGGACACACATCTGGAGGATGAGGAACAGACGCCAAACAGGCTTCTAATGCCCTGCTTCAAGGTGGTTCCTGGGATCAGGCTCGACCTAGGGTTTCTCCGCCTCATCATGCCAAGTGCAGGTGTGTTCGCCCAGCTCACCGTCCTCGTCCTAGAACACGTATGGTTTTCAAACTCGCACGAGTTCATCAAAGTCATCACCTCACCTTGTTGTCCATGCTTGCAGGTCCTTAAGATCTGTAACGCCCAAGATCTGCCATCCTATCTCTACATAAACTCTGAATCTCTCGTGGACCTGTAGCTCACCTACCTAAATAGCTTGTGTCAACTCAAAGTAGAGGAGCCGGTGCTCAGGAAACTACATGTGGTTAGCTGCTTCATCAAAAGTGGCCCACTGATTGTAGACCATCCGTCTAACAGCCCCTAATCTTGTTTATCTTCAATGGAGAGGTTCACTGGATCCGCGCCGTGTCGTGTTCGGCCCGATGCCACATCTCCAGTTTATTGGGGGGCTGTCATATTTTTTGTATGGAATCCAAGGACAATGTTTCACATCTCCGCCACACAACTCATCTTGTTTGAAGCTCTTGTAGCCCTTTAAAGTCATCGAATATCTTGATCTGTCATGGTCTGAATCAGGGTGAGTTCACTTATTCTTTTGTTTAATTTGGAATCATATATATATATATGTAAAGGTCAAGTGATACATTTCCATGCATGGAGCTCAGCAACGGCGAGGTCGCTGCCAAGCGCACTGCCTCTGCCACCAGGGATGGGAGGACCGAATCAATGCGCTCCCCAACAAACTCCTGCTCGTCATCCAGCTCTTCCTCAGCAACGTCGCGGACGCCGCTCGGACCAGCGTCCTCTCCCGGCGCTGGTGCACCGTGTGGACGTAGGTCCTGGATCTAGACGTCCCCTTCTTTCCCGAGCCCCTCAGCTTCTGTCGCACCGTCAAGGCCACTCAGCTGCACCTCCACTGCCTCAAACTCAAGGAAGATCGCGCAACACCCAAGTCCCTAGAGATCTGGCTCCCTGACGCCATGCGCCGCCTCTACAGTGGCACCCTGTTCATGGTGAACCATGTGCCAGACCTAGACACACATCTGGAGGATGAGGAATAGAAGCCAAACAGGCTTCTGATGCCCTGCTTCAAGATGTTTCCTAGGATCAGGCTCGACCTAGGGCTTCTCCGCCTCATCATGCCAAGTGCAGGTGTGTTCGCCCAGCTCACCGTCCTCGTCCTAGAACGCGTATGGTTTCCAAACTCGCATGAGTTCATCAAAGTCATCACCTCACCTCGTTGTCCATGCTTGTAGGTCCTTAAGATCTGTAACGCCCAAGATCTGCCACCCTATCTCCACATAAATTCTGAATCTCTTGTGGAACTGTAGCTCACCTACCTAAATAGCTTGTGTCAACTCAAAGTAGAGGACCCGGTGCTCAGGAAACTACATGTGGTCAGCTGCTCATCAAAAATGGCCTACTGATTGTAGACTATCCGTCTGTTTCTACTGTTTCAGCCCTTGAGCTTGTTTATCTCCAATGGTGAGGTTCGCTGGATCCGCGCCGTGTCGTGTACGGCCCGATGCCACATCTCCAGTTTATTGGGGGGCTCTCATATTTTTTGTATGGATTCCAAGGATAAAGTTTCACGTCTCCACCATACAACTCAGCTTGTTTGAAGCTCTTGCAGCCCTTTAATGTCATTGTTGGCGTTTCTTAGCATCACTACTAAAGATAGACTATAAGTCCGTCCTTAATAATAATACTAGAAACGTAAGTTGACATTTTCAACCACCATTACTTCAGAAAGGTAACCCTTGGCCCTCAATGGCGCCAGCCTAGATAATGCAGTCTGGTAATAGCAGTTAGAAGTGCCAGATTGGCCTTCCTAACCGTCATTACTTACGATATGCAAAACTGTGACACGGCGCCGTGGGGTGCATAAGAATTATAATCCTTAAGTAATGGTACTTAGGTATGCCAATCATGATAGCTCAGTATAGATAAATCCACAAGTGCACGGAACTATCATTGTAGCATTTCAACCCGTGAGTATTCAGGGGTGTCGTATTTATAATTTTCCGTAGGAGGTCAGGACGAATGCATCTAACTTTGGCATAAACATGATCACTTATTAAATGCATAGGTAGACATAGCATAGGCAGGGGTAAATCATAGTTCAAAGATAGTGGACACACATCTGAGCCGACCTCAAGGATAAAAGAGAAATAAAGAATAAAAGAATATATCTAATTGAGCAGGCATTGGTCATATATAACTATGCAAAGAACTATTAGTAAACATCTAACTAGCATGTCTAGTATCAGTGACTAGGCCTGGGATGACAGGGAGATCCCCGCAGCTGGTCTGCCAGCCGATAGAGACTTTACGAACTCCTACCCAATATCCGAACGTGAGGGAGTGCTAGGGATGGACAGGGCTGTCACCACCTGCCCACCTACCCCTCTGCCCGTGGGATATCGGCATATTCGCCGATCTCCGCATACCCGAGCACCATGCTTGCGTACTTGGAAACAACTCCTGGCCCCCTAGGACCCCCCTTCGGCGTGACAGGCTAGGCTAAGAGCAACCGAGAAGGCACGACGAACCGTCACCTCATCCCTAGTTCTTCCTCTATTCATACTAAGTCGATGAACGATGAAGAACAACGATGAACATATCGAGAACATAACACATAAACTATAGCTAGTTCATATATCATGATCATAACATGTCCAAGACTATACTCTAGTTCATATGCATTGCAATATAAATAAGATAAGAACTTGAACTTGGAAGAGAACTGCATTGTATTCATACCGAGGTGTTCCTTCTTCTCCCAAGGATACAAACTCTTCTTTCTAGCTCTTGCCTTGCTCTAATACTAAAACTAATCTAAAGAATACAAGTGAGAGATGAGGTAAATGGCTCCAAATGATGGTGTGTGTTGGAGGGGAGCTCTCCCTCTCTTTTATAGTCGAACTAGGGCGGTTTGGGCGTTCTAAGTATGGAAGGAGGTGTAACCGCCTTTGCCAAACCGCCATGAGCACCGCCTGAGGAGGATGGGCCCGTGAGGCCCCACCAGGGGGGCGGCCGCCCCCAGGGGCGGTCGGTCCCTGGGGAGCGCCATTTGGCCACCGCCTTCGGGTGGTCGGTTCCTCTGTGGGCCTGGGCCTCCCTCGTGGTTGCGAATGGATTTGGTTTATTGTCTAATTTGGGCTTTCTCATTTTCTTAGTTTGCGCCTTCTTTGAATACGCTTCCTAGAAGTGCGCTTTCCTTGAGATTTCCATGCATTTCCACGTGCTATCCTTGTAAGTTAGGTACACAACAAAACTCATGAAAAGATTAGATAAAGCCCTATTCTCTATTTGTTTTAGTATTAAAATGATGTTATATTTTTGTCGCTATGGACCGCCAACAACTTCCCCACACTTAGTCCTTTGCTCGTCCTCGAGTAAAGGTTTGAAGGACTAAGCGGGTTTATCTCCTTGATTTGAAATCTGTGTAGAAGTTATTCCAAGCTTCACCTAAACCTGTGAACTTCCAAGTGTCTACCAAGTCATCTTGGGTAATTGAAAAATGGAATAGCCTGGATTCAAATCTTCTTACTCGTATCCTTGCTCAGAAACTTGGGTTTTTGTGAAGTTTTGAAAAAAAAGATAGCACTTGTTCCTTGAATGATTCTCTCAAGTCACTTATTTGTATGTGGTTCCTCACCAAGGCATATATAGGGATTGCCTTCACTTGATCACCCTACCTCTAAAAAGTTTATCTGGAGCTTTAGGTAGGGAGGAAAATACTAAGTCACACTTACCTTGCATGTATTGTCAAGTCAAACCCTGGACCACATCGGAGGGAAGCGTCATACTCTTAGATCAGAATGTGCATGTGCGTGGAAAGAATATGGTGGGTATTATTGGTGTCTAACCTAATTCCACTATGCTCTTTGAAACACATCTCCCTCCTGAGAAAAATCTTTTATGAGGGCATGAGTTATCCTTATTCTCTCTTTTCTTTATATATATATATTTTTTCTTCTTCTTCTTTTTTTCTTCTCCACTTTTTTTCTTCTTTTTTCACCTTTTGGAAAATAGCCTCATGCTTTTATTTGCAACAAAAATTTTAAGGGAGATGTGAACAAAGATTCAGAGCATTTATTTGGATGGGACCTAATAAGTATATTTTTGGTTCACCCCCAGTGTAGGAGTAGAACATTTTGGATGGATCAAAGTGGAAGGTATATTTTGCGCCTACTCCCAAGGTAGGAGTAGTGCAATTATTTGGTGGATGGATGAATGAATGTTGTGCACAACTCTCAGTGTAAGAGTTAGCAACTTTATTTGTGGGTGCGTGAAATTTGATCTTGGGAGTATGAAATTTCTCTCAACAGGGGTCACAAAACTTGACCAAACTCAACACAAAGTAAGATGCATATGTGGAATGTTTTGTCATGAAAGATCATGTATGGCCTTGGTAGGTATTTGCAATCATTCAAGGAAATGCTATATTGATTTTTTGTTTTGTAAAAATAAATCCCAAGTTCTTTGCAAGAAATGAGCAAGCGTCATATCATCCTACTATATCTCATTTGTCAATCACTTAGATAAAATGGGGTCCCTATGATAAGTGTTCACAAGTGTAGGAATATTGGCATGGAATAAAGAGTATGCAAACTTTAATCACAGGATGCCATGGAGATGGAGCATCAAAAGTTTTGTCTTTTCAAATGTGTTCAAAGTTAAATTTCAAAACTTTGAAAAGAGCGGGGGTAGAGTTGCACAAACCATCGTTGAAGATGAAGGAACTAATGGAAGTTGTTTGTCTCGTCCTTTTATTTGATGGGTTGCTCGATGTTTGTGCAATGTGTTAGGGAGATCTTGAATTTGTTGTAGTTGTACTTGAGAGATCTCCCCCACACTTATTTTTTTGTACCTGCTTTTATTATAACAAAGGAAACAAAACAAGAGGGACTACAACAGGCGAGGGTCTTATTGGCTAAAAGATCAAGGAAACAAAATTTTATTATTTAGTTATTTTTATTTTATTAGGAACTTGTTCAACCAACTTTTATTAGAGCTCAAACAAGGCTGATATAAAAGATGCAACGAAAACATAGCCAAGACTTATCCCCATATCAGATTACTACCATTGTTTATGAAAACTACTCAAGGTTCATTAATCAAATTTCAACACCATGTCAAAACATGATTAAAGAAGATTATTTCAACCTAAGCACCATGCTTAATTTGAAAACAGCCTATGGATGTTACTCGCGAGAATACATCCAAACAAGAGCATATGACATAAACAGGGAAGCATGAATTTGAATGATCATAAGGAGACAAGTATGAGCAAAGGGGTTGGTGAACATTTATTACCTTTTACATACCTGAGTGTTCTTACCGGTAGCATATGTGGATTTCTTTGAAGATGCTGCACCGGTGGCGTGGACGTACAGGCTCCAACTCAGCTGAACCATCAGGACAGATCACACACACAACTAGTGTATATGGACCTTGGCCTTATTGGTAGCAAAGGTGTAAAGGAGTAGAGCTTTTCTTTTCTCTCTCTCCTTTTTTCTCTTTTTTTTGAAAGATAACTACCGATGACCTTCGGCAAGGGCTCAACATTTATAGTCTGTTGGCAAGACTTCCCTCTCTTCATTGCTCTGCAGCTGCATGAACAAACTTGGGAGAATTCTCGGGTTGCCCCGAGATTTTTCCCATATTGTTGACAGGAATAGAAGCAGCAATTTGAGCAAACTATTTTTCTATCATTTTATTGAAACTCAACTGATGTTTAACCAAAGAAGATAGAGTTTCAAGTTTAGCATTTATAGATTCAAACGTTTTATCATTAAAGGAAAGCTTTCTAGCAAGATCTGCATTAAACTTAGCTTGCCTTAAAACAAAATCTCTCGAGGAAGGTTGATTGAAATTCAATTTGAAATTTGAATTGAGATTAGAAGAATTACATTGTGGGTGGTTATGGTTGTTCCACCCATTATTACCTGGTTGTTGATGTTGGCGAAACCCGTTGTTGACGTAGGTCGCTTCTTCCTGGGTTTCGGGACAGCTGTTCCCCGAATGGCCAACATTTTCACAGATTTCACATGTCATGTGTGAGTCCGTGGCTTGGACGGTGCCTGTGGTGGGTTTGGTAGCACAGTCGTCCAGCCTCTCTATTAGGAGGTCTATTTTTGCGGCAAGCAAATCTGTCTCCTTCATGATATGCATGCCTTCTTGTGTTTCTCTTCCTTCTTCCCAGCTTTGGTTTGCTACCATCTTTTCGATGAGTGCAGTGGCATTCTCGATGGTGAGGGAGAGGAATGCCCCTCCAGTTGCGGCGTCAAGGTGCCCTTTTTACATGGTTGTCAGGCCCTCGTAAAAGTTCTAGAGCACCAGCCAATCTTCCATTCCTTGGTGGGGACAGGCTCAGACATAGTCTTGCAGCCTCTCCCATGCCTGAGGGATGGACTCGAGTGATGTTTGCTGGAAGTTGGATATCTCCCCCCTTAGAGCAATGGTTTTGCTCATGGGGATGAACTTGGCGAGGAATGCCATGGAACATTTGTCCCATGTGTTGGCAGCTTCCTTGTTTTGGTAGAACCACTGTTTCGCCTTCCCCACAAGGGAAAAAGGAAACAGGCGGAGCTTGATGCTAGTTGGTGCGACGTCTTTGGTGACGATGGTGTCGCACAATTCAAGGAAGTGTTGAAGATGAGCATTTGCATCCTCATTTGGCAAGCCACAGAACTGGCTTGCCTGCACCATCTTGATTAGGCCAGTACGGAGCTTGAAGTTTCCATTCCCGATATTGACAGCGGGCCCAACGGGCACGTTGGCAACAGTAGGGGTGGAGTATTCGCGGAGTGTCTTGGCCATGATGATAGTAGCGGATGGTGCGGGAGTGAATGGTTCGTCTGTTGATGGAGTAGCAGAAGAAGAAGTGGTACGGGACCTGTTCTTCCTTAGGAGTGCCTCTGGATTGTCGGTGAAGTTGTTCGACAGGTCGAAACCACTCATACACTATCCTGTTTTCTTTCCAATAAAAAGAGAAAGAAAACAAGAGAAGTTAGCCTGTCTAAACTACGGCTACCTTTTGCTTATTGTGCAATCAATGCCTATGCCAAGCTAGACGTTTTTATTTCCTTTTGCCCTCCCCGGCAACGGCGCCAGAAATGCTTGTTGGCATTTCTTAACGTCGTTACAAAAGATAGACTAAACCAGCAACGGCGCCAGAAATGCTTGTTGGCGTTTCTTAGCATCACTACTAAAGATAGACTATAAGTCCGTCCTTAATAATAATACTAGAAACGTAAGTTGACATTCCCAACCACCATTACTTCAGAAAGGTAACCCTTGGCCCTTAATGCCACCGGCCTAGGTAATGCAGTCTGGTAATAGCAGTTAGAAGTGCCGGATTGGCCTTCCTAACCGTCATTACTTACGATATGCAAAAGTGTGACACGGCGCCGTGGGGTGCACAAGAATTACAATCCTTAAGTATTGGTACTTAGGTATGCCAATCATGATAGCTCAGTATAGATAAATCCATAAGCGCACGGAACTATCATTGTAGCATTTCAACCCGTGAGTATTCAGGGGTGTCGTATTTATAATTTCCCGTAGCAGGGCAGGATGAATGCATCTAGTATTGGCATAAACATGATCACTTATTGAATGCATAGGTAGACATAGCATAGGCAGGGGTAAATCATAGTTCAAAGATAGTGGACACACATCTGAGCCGACCTCAAGGATAAAAGAGAAATAAAGAATAAAAGAATATATCTAATTGAGCAGGCATTGGTCATATATAACTATGCAAAGAACTGTTAGTAAACATCTAACTAGCATGTCTAGTATCAGTGACTAGGACTGGGATGACAGGGAGATCACCGCAGCTGGTCTGCCAGCCGATATAGACTTTACGAACTACTACCCAATATCCGCACGTGGGGGAGTGCTAGGGATGGACAGGGCTGTCACCACCTGCCCACCTACCCCTCTGCCCGTGGGATATCGGCATATTCGCCGATCTTCGCATACCCGAGCACCATGCTTGCATACTTGGAAATAACTCCTGGCCCCCTAGGACCCCACCCCTTCGGCGTGACAGGCTAGGCTAAGAGCAACCGAGAAGGCACGGCGAACCGTCACCTCATCCCTAGTTCTTCCTCTATTCATACTAAGTCGATGAACGATGAAGAACAACGATGAACATATCGAGAACGTAACACATAAACTATAGCTAGTTCATATATCATGATCATAACATGTCCAAGACTATACTTTAGTTCATATGCATTGCTATATAAATAAGATAAGAACTTGAACTTGGAAGAGAACTGCATTGTATTCATACCGATGTGTTCCTTCTTCTCCCAAGGATACAAACTCTTCTTTCTAGATCTTGCCTTGCTCTAATACTAAAACTAATCTAAAGAATACAAGTGAGAGGTGAGGTAAATGGCTCCAAATGATGGTGTGTGTTGGAGGGGAGCTCTCCCTCTCTTTTATAGTCGAACTAGGGCGGTTTGGGCGTTCTAAGTATGGAAGGAGGTGAAACCGCCTTTGCCAAACCGCCATGAGCACAGCCTGAGGAGGATGGGCCCGAGAGGCCCCACCAGGGGGGCCGCCGCCCCCGGGGGCGGTCGGTCCCTGGGAAGCGCCATTTGACCACCGCCTTCAGGTGGTCGGTTCCTCTGTGGGCCTGGGCCTCCCCCGTGGTTGCGAATGGATTTGGTTTATTGTCTAATTTGGGCTTTCTCATTTTCTTAGTTTGCGCCTTCTTTGAATACGCTTCCTGGAAGTGCGCTTTGCTTGAGATTTCCATGCATTTCCACGTGCTATCCCTGTAAGTTAGGTACACAACAAAACTCATGGAAAGATTAGATAAAGCCCTATTCTCTATTTGTTTTAGTTTTAAAATGATGTTATATTTATGTTGCTAAGGACCGCCAACAGTCATCGAATATCTTCATCTGTCGCTGGATCTATATCAGGGTGAGTTCACTTATTCTTTTGTTTAATTTGGAACCATATATATCTGTAAAGGTCAAGCGATACCTTTCCATGCAAGGAGCTCAGCAACGGCGAGGTCGCTGCCAAGCGTGCTGCCTCCGCCACCAGGGATGCGGAGGACAGAATCAGCGCGCTCCCCGTTGAACTCCTGCTCCTCGTCCTGCTCTTCCTTAGCAACGCCGTGGACACCGCTCGGACCAGCGTCCTTTCCCGGCGCTGGCACACCGTGTGGACGTAGCTCCCGGCTCTCAACGTGCCCTTCTTCCCCGAGCCCCTCAGATTCTGTCGTACCGTCAAGGCCACTCAGCTGCACCTCCAGTGCCTCAAACTCATGGAAGATGGTGCAACACCCAAGTCCTAGGAGATCTGGCTCCCTGACACCATGCGTCATCTCTACAGTGGCACCCTATTCTTGGTGAACCATGCGCCAGACCCGGACACACATCTGGAGGATGAGGAAGAGACGCCAAACAGGCTTCTGATTCCCTGCTTCAAGACGGTTCTTGGGATCAGGCTTGAGCTAGGGTTTCTCCGCCTCATCATGCCAAGTGCAGGTGTGTTCGCCCAGCTCACCGTCCTCGTCCTAGAACGCGTATGGTTTCCAAACTCGCACGAGTTCATCAAAGTCATCACGTCACCTTGTTGTCCACGCTTGCAGGTCCTTAAGATTTGTAACGCCCAAGATCTGCCACCCTATCTCTGCATAAACTCTGAATCTCTCGTGGAACTATAGCTCACCTACCTAAATAGCTCGGGTCTACTCAAAGTAGACGAGCCGATGCTCAGGAAACTACATGTGGTCAGCTGCTTCATCAAAAGTGGCCCACTGATTGTAGACCAACATTTATTTCTACTGTTTCAGCCCCTAAGCTTGTTTATCTCCAATGGAGAGGTTCGCTGGATCCGCGCTGTGTCGTGTTCGGCCCGATGCCACATGTCCAGTTTATTGGGGGCTATCATATTTTTTGTATGGAATCCAAGGATAAAGTTTCACATCTCCACCATACAACTCAGCTTGTTTGAAGCTCTTGCAACTCTTTAATGTCATCGAATATCTTGATATGTCGCTGGTCTATATCAGGGTGAGTTCACTTATTCTTTTGTTTAATTTGGAACCATATATATCTGTAAAGGTCAAGCAATACCTTTCCATGCATGGGGCTCAGCAACGGTGAGGTCGCCGCCAAGTGCGCTGCCTCCGCCACCAGGGATGGGGAGGATCGAGTCAGTGCGCTCCCCAATGAACTCCTGCTCCTCATCCTGCTCTTCATCAGCAACACCGCGGACGCCGCTCAGACCTGTGTCCTCTCCCTGGCACTAGCGCACTGTGTGGACATAGCTCCCGGCTCTCAATGTCCCTTCTTCCCCGAGCCCCTCATGTTCCGCTGCACCGTCAAGGCCACTCAGCGGCACCTCCACTGCCACAGACTCAAGGGAGATGGCGCCACACCCAAGTACCTGGAGATCTGGCTCCCTGATACCGCGTGCCGCCTCTACAGCTGGCACCCTGTTCTTGGTGAACCATGCACCTGACCTGGACGCATATCTGGAGGATGAGGAAGAGACGCCAAACAGCCTTCTAATACCCTGCTTCAAGACAATTGCTGGGATTAGGCTCGACCTATGGTTTCTCTGCCTCATCATGCCAAGTGCAGGTGTGTTCGCCCAGCTCACCATCCTCATCCCGAAACGCGTATGGTTCCCAAACTCGCACGAGTTCATCATAGTCATCACCTCACCTCATTGTCCATGCTTGCAGGCCCTTAAGATCTGTAACGCCCAAGGTCTGCCACCCTATCTCTACATAAACTCTGAATCTCTTGTGGAACTGTAGCTCACCTACCTAAATAGCTTGTGTCAACTCAAAGTAGAGGACCATTGAGTAGAGTCCGACGCCTAACCCTAGTTCTGGCCAATAACGAGTGTCGGACCATTGCCCACTTCAGTCCGACGGTGGCGAGTGGTGTCGGCATGACGCATGGCGTTCGGGAGAGCATTGGACGCTTGAGAATAGTCCGACGGTGAGCATCGGACGGTGTCCGACGATGTTTTAGCGTTTCTGAACCTCTCTAGAAGCGTCGGACCCTGGGAATTTTTAGCCCGGCGCACTGACTCGCGATCGTCCGACGGCACGCGCACAGTGAGCTGAGAAAGCGTCGGACGCAAGTGTTTAGTCCGACGCCCTCAGTCCAACGGTTTGAAAAAGAGCACGATGAGGTATCCGTTGCGATCGGACGAACGACGTTTAAACCTGTTGACATGTGGTGCACATCCGAGCGTCGGAAGCTGGCGTTTAGTCCGACGGATTCAGTCCGACGGTAGCGTCCGACGACATAAAATCGTGTTTAACGGCTGTTTTGAGTGGGGTAACGGCTATATTTGCACTTGGGGATATTTATACTCCCTCCTTGGTCACTTGGTGACTCTCTTGCACACTTGGATCATTGTCATACACATTGTTGCATTCTGGCCTCCCTCTCTCGCTAGTTCATCATCTTGATCATCCTTAGTGAGATTGAGTGAACCTCAAGTGCATCATTGCTTGTGATTTGCATTCTAGAGCACTTGAGAGCAAGCCTTTGTTCAGTTCTTATTCTCTTGGGACATTGCCGTGTGCCTAGACGGCTTGGAGGAGAAGAAGGTGTGGAGGAGCTTGGTGATTGTGCTTGCCCACACCCGGCAATTGTGAGGGGTTCTTGTGCCTTCCCCGAGCGGAGTGCTCAAAGGTAACTCTAGTGGATTGCTCGTGTCTTTGAGTTACTTCCTCCATGGTAGGTTCTTGTGGCGCCTAGTGTAGGCTCGGTGTGTGATACCGATTAGCCACCGAACCACCGGTTGAAGTCGACACAACGAGGACGTAGCGTGCCGGCAAGCACGTGAACCTCGGGGATAAATCTTGGTGTCTCTATTGATTTCCTCACCTTCGAGTGAGTGACTTATTGATTGTCCCGGTGATTGGCTTCCACACAAGGCAAAGGTTTAATTGACGATCATTCCTTTCTTATTCTTGTGCAAAGTTGCTTGTTTTCCTGTCTTGTGTAGTTGTGTAGTCTTTTAGCTTTTGCTAGCTTGCTTGTGTGGCTTAGAACTAAGAATTAACTAGAATTGTGTAGGTGGCTTGCCTATGTTAGTAGTTGCACTAGCATTGCACATTTAGCCATATTTGTTACTAACCTCTTGGCCTAAGTTCTTTGTAGAAATTTTATTAGGCTATTCACCCCCCTCTAGCCATAGTAGGACCTTTCAAGTGGTATCGGAGCCGTGGTCACCGTGTAGTCAAGGCTTAACATCTTTCGGTGCATTGAAATGGCTCATAGCATGTTCAATCATGTTGGGGGCAAACCACCTCACTTTGATGGCACAAGCTCATTTGATTATTAGAAAAGAAAGATGAGGATATATCTTGGCTCAATTCATGAGAAGGTGTGGGAGGTCACCGAGAAGGAATACATTGTGGTTGATCCTGCAAGCCCCACACCTAGAGATCAAGAGAACAACCAATGTAACACAATGGCTCTCAACACCATTTATAGTGGCATTGACTCAAAGGTGTTTAAGCAAATCAAGGATTTGGATAGAGCAAGTGAAGTATGGACAAGATTAGAGCAAGCCTATGAGGGCACTTCAACGGTAAAGAGTGCCAAGTTGTACATGCTCAAGGACAAGCTCTCAAATTTCAAGATGGATGATGGAGAGAGCATTCCGGAAATGTTCTATAGGCTTCGAGTGATTGTCAATGATCTCAAGGCCTTGGATGAGAAAACAAGTGATGAGGACTTCTCTCACAAGTTTCTCATGTGCTTGCCCAAGAGGTTCAAGACCTTGAGAACTATCATCTTCCGAGGCGGCTTGAAGGGTGTCACACCAAATGAGGTTCTTGGTGATGTGATGACCGAGGATCAATACAATGAGAAGAGTGATAGTGAAGAAGTGAAGAAGCAGGATGACAAGAGCAAGAATGACCGTGGCATTCAAGTCCACCACCTCTTGTTCCAAGAACAAAGGCAAGGGCAAGAAAGTGCAATCTAGTGATGATGATGCATCTAGCCTTGATAGTGATGATGAGGCATTAGCTCTCTTTGTGCGCAAGTTTGGAAGATTCATGAAAAATAAGGGCTATGGTGCTAGAAAGAGAAGAGATAACTTCAAAGGCAAGAATGTAGTGAGGAAGTGCTACAATTGCAAGAGTACGGATCATCTTGTGGCGGATTGTCCCAATGCTAGTGACGATGAAGATGATTATAATAAGAAAGGCAAGAAGGACAAGAAGGACAAGGTGGAAAAGAAGGAGAAAAATAAATTCAACTTCTCCAAGAAAAAAGGTGGATCCTATGTGGTTACATGGGATAGTGATGCTTCCTCCGATGATGATGAATCTAGTGATGATGATGAGAGGAAGACACCCAAGAAGAAGGCCATGGCTTCTATTGCTATCAATAAGAAGTCTTCATCATTTGATTCATCGTGCGTCATGGTGTCGCCCCCAATTTTAAGGATAAAATTGAATGAACCAACTTATGTGCGCCCAGAGATCAATCACACACATAAGCGACAAATTACATAGTACCATCATAAGGTTCAATACATAACGAATAATATCACAGAGTCTTTACATTAATAACAGCGGAATAATATAGATAACTCTCTCGCGGAATCTCCATTCCACAGGGAATAGTTGACTGGTGAACACAATCCTAATAATCCTCAGAAGAATCCTCATAGTCATCTGTTACCCATCCGGGATTTTTATCCAAATATGAAAAATAAAGCAAGCGTAAGTACATGTCATACTCAACAAGAATAGCACGGGTTTATGAGGCTCAAATAAGGCATGACACTGGTTGACAGCGATTGCTTTTAGTTGATCATGTTTTAGCAATTTGAGTAGCAGCAATACATTATACCAAGGAATAAGATTTGCATGATCATATAAACATGATAATTAATATGGAATAAACATCAATAGAAACTTCAAATTAAGAAATCAATATTCAATTATTATTATTCTGTAAGACGTCCAAGGCCGCTCGTGACCGTGAGCACGGCTGATATATCAGTTTTACACTCTGCAGAGGTCACTATGAGTCGTGATTCCCATGTGTCGGGGTTTGCAAGGCCCACGCTACACTGCCAAGGTGCATAACAGGGTCTCACTATGAAGTCTTTCAAAAGACTCTCTAACAAGTTACTAATCAATCCGGGCGCAATGGCAAGGGGCGGTAGAGCCCCCCTTCCAAGTGGCACACACACGCAGCAGTACACACAAAGACAGGAGCTGCAAAACAACTAGCTCGGCAAGGAACCTTTCAAGATTAATAGCATGAAAGAAAGTAACTTCTTACTTGACTAAAGCCAGAGCCATATAGCCCCCATGGTTGCGCTGTAAGTCCCGGTGTCATACTTACAGATAAGTCCTTAGTCCATGTTGCTAAAAAACATCTTTTAATCTTTATTTCATAATCAATTATTCAAGTTCATAAGATCATGACCCATCAAAGCACTAGCATCACTACTCAAATGCAATCTGGTAGGTAACAAGGATCAAGTCATCAAAACTAGGAATAAACACTATGGTTACCAAGGTAGACACATGCATCATGAATTTAGTGATTAAGGTGAATAGGCAACAAGGATGGTCCATGCTATACTTGCCTTGATCAAAGGGATCCTAAGAACTTGGATCCTCAACGGAGTACTCTTGATCACCAACGTATTGCTCACCGTCTGAACTCGAGCATAAAATCACCACACAATCATCGTAGCAATCATACACGAAGCAAACAAGATTTAGATTAGAAACAGTACACCAACAGTAGAAAAACAGATTGAAAAGTTTATAAAACCAATCTGTGCGTCGCTACGATTCCAACGATATAAAGATCATGAAAATCGGAGTTCAAACGGAGAAGTTATGAATTAAACAAGTTTTACTTTAATAAAATAATAGTTTAAATCTAATCTCGAATTTTTAAAAGTTGAAAACATGACTAACAGTAGCATCATTAGATAGATTACGAAATTACGAATCTAACGAGACTTGAACGGATCAAATCGGAGTTAAAACGAATATTTTATGGCCAAAATAAACTGAGTGGCAAATCTGCAAATATTGAAAACGTATTTTTGAATCTAAACCGAGGAAAATACGTTTTCTAAAAAGGAAAGCGTAATCTGAAAAATACGCCAAAGGACCGCGGGTTAGAACGTTAAAAAGTTGAGGGGGTTTTCTGCAAAAATGCCGGCAAAGGGGTATCTCTCACTGTGGGCCGTTGGATCGGCTGTGGACGGCGTGGATTAGATCGGGGGAAAGAGGGGCGGCCCTGGTCGCCGGAGTCGGGCGGCCAACGGCGGCGCTCTCGCCGGAGGATGGCCGGAGACGGCGTTTTCGGGGCTTGGAAGCTCGGTTCACCTCGGGATCTGGTCGGGGAGCAAGAGAAGTTCAAGCTAAACCTATCTATGGTTTCGGTTGCCACAGAGGTAGCTCGGAGAGGATGCGGCGAGCTCGGTGGCGGAACTATGGCGGCGGCGAAGCTCGGCGTCATGGCTACAGTGCACAAAACCGAGGGAGAAGGGGTCGGGAAGATCCCTGACCTTGCTGCGAAGCTTGGAGGGCAACCAATTTCGACGTAGAGACTTCTCGTTGGCGAAATCGATGGCGACGGCGGAGCTCGGGGCGGCGGCGGCTCTGTGGCTGTGGCTAGGGCAATATTGGAGGGCGTGGCTTGCTCGGGAACTTGTGGGGAGGGACGGCAGGGCTCGGCCGACTTATATAGGGGCGCGAGGGAGGCGTAGGAGATCCGGACTCGGGAGATTCGGTGGTTAGGATACGGTCGGAGGCGGCAACCGTGCTCGGTTCGGGCTCTGTCCGGAGGAAGGGGACGGCGCTATGCCGTGGGCCCGACGCGTCAGTGCCACTAGGAGGGGGGGAGGCGGGCTGCGCTGAAGCTGGGCTTCGGCCTGGCCGGCTCGGCCCATGCGGAGAAGGAGGAGAGGGGCAGCGCCCTGGGCTGAGGAGAGGGGATGGGCCGGCTCGGCCTGCAGAGAAGGGGAGGGAGTTTTCCCTTTTCTAATTTTCTCAATTCATTTTCAAATTTGTTTTCCAAATAGTTTTTCAAACTAAGTTTTGAGCCCTTGCAAAATCCAATCAAATCTCAGGAAATAAATATGTGCAGCAGCATGTATGCAACATAACATGTTTCTATGCCCAAGGGTTTATTTTAATTCACAAAAAATATTATTCTATATATTAAATGCTCAATCAATTGCATAAATAAATCAAATTAAATTCCTATTTTCAAAAATTGAAAATTTCCGGGTGTTACACATGGCTAAGTCCACCAAGGTAAAATACGATGACACAAGTGATGATGGAAAAGATGATAATGATAGTGATAGTGATTATGATGAGCCTAGTGTAGCACAACTCATGGATATGTTAGAGCAAGCCGAATATCTTATTAACTCTAAGTCTAAGAAGTGTAAAGAATTGTCCAAGAAATTAAAAATTCTTGAACAATTCTTTGATGAGCTAAGTGCTTCTCATGAGTGTCTAAATGAAGACCATGAGGATCTCAAACTAGCTCACACCAAGATTGAGGAAGCTCACTCCTCACTCTTAGAGTTAAGCAAGGTAGAGGATAATGCTAAAACATGTGATGTGGGTGTAACTTGTGATCTACTGAATGAATCAACTAATGAAACACTTGTTGCAACCACACCTAATAACACTAGCTCCTCATCATCATCCACTTCTACTTCTACCTTCACTACTAGTGTTGATCCAACGCTAAAAGTTGAAAATGAGAAATTGAAGAAGGAAGTGGACAAGCTAACCCGCGCATTAGGCAATGCCTGTAGTGGGGATGCCCGATTGCTACGATGTTTGGGTAGCCAAAGATATAGTAACTCTAAGGAGGGACTTGGCTATACTCCCAAGAAAGGCAAGGTGGCCTTTGTAACTCCAAAGCCTAGCTTTGTGAGGAGCAATGGTCGGTTTTGCTACAAGTGCAAGCAAGTTGGGCATATTGAGGCAAATTGCATCACTAACAATAAGAACAAGCAAATAAAATTTGTAAGTGCTAAATCTATTAGACTTGATTCTTGTTACATGCTTACCAAGGGTGAGAAAGGTGTCAAAGTCAAATACATTGGTACACCTAAAGAGAGCCCAAGGTTGAAGGCTATTTGGATACCAAAGGCTTTGGTTGCTAAACTCCAAGGACCCAAACAAGTATGGGTACCTAAAAGACATTGATTTGTTTTGTAGGTAAATTATAAAGCCGGAGGGAGGCATTGGGTTCTTGATAGTGGGTGTTCTCAACACATGACCGGTGATTCAAGAATGTTCAACCAAATCAATTCTAATGGCAATGAGTATGATAGTATCACATTTGGGAATAATAGCAAAGGCAAGGTCAAGGGTCTTGGAAAGATTGCAATATCAATTGATCTAAGCATCTCCAATGTGGTATTAGTTGAGAGTTTGAACTTCAATCTATTGTCGGTGGCTCAACTTTGTGATCTTGGTTTCAAATTCATCTTTGGTGTTGATGATGTGGAAATCATTAGTGTGGATGGATCAAATTTGATATTCAAGGGATTTAGATATGAGAATCTCTATCTAGTGGACTTTGGTGCTAGAGAATCACAATTGTCAACATGCTTACTCTCTAAGTCTAGCATGGATTGGTTATGGCATAGAAGGCTTGGTCATGTTGGAATAAAGCAATTGAACAAACTTGTGAAGCATGACATGGTTAGAGGTCTTAAAGATGTTGAGTTTGAGAAGGACAAGTTATGTAGTGCATGTCAAGCCGGAAAATAAGTAGGCAACACTCATCCTAAGAAGAGCATGATGAGCATATGCAAACCATTTGAGTTATTGCACATGGACTTGTTTGGACCAACTACATATACAAGCATTGGCGGCAAGATGTATGGTTTGTTGATACTAGATGACTTCTCAAGATACACATGGGTTTTCTTTATAAATGACAAAAGTGATGTTTATGGTATCTTCAAAACTTTTGTCAAGAGAAGTTGCAATGAATTTGAAACAACCATCAAGAGGGTGAGAAGTGATAATGGTAGTGAGTTCAAGAACACAAGAGTTGATGAGCTTTGTGATAACTTAGGAATCAAACATCAATTCTACTATATGTAGTGTCTAGCATCTTCATTTGTCATTGTTCAAATCACTAGATGACGAGAGAATTCTTTTGTCGTATATATAGTGGTGTCTGCAGCAGGAGCCGGGGAACAACCTATGTGGATACTATGTGTGCGAGTTCCTCAAGGTGTACTCTAACAGAACTCCTGTTGAGAGGATCAAAGTAAGTTGCAAAATATATTTAGTGGTATATATGATTATATATATATATATATTTTTTCTCAATTTAACTCAAATTGAAGACTGATTGGTTGAGGCAGAAGACCCTAAATCAGCGCAACGTCAAAGCCATTCAAGAGACAATAGCCGGCTTTATTAATGATCAAGTCTTAAATCCCAATGGAGAGCACTACTGCGGCAGAAAATAATTGTCTCGGCTTGTAATTCTAGGTTAAGGACACGGACAAACAAACGTGTGTATATTTTATGTACATTATGTGTATATTCAATCATACATGTGATATATATAGTTTCCTAACTATATAGTTGGGTTAAATATTTACATATGTATGCTTTCATTTGATACGTGTATGCATATAACATTAGCGTAGAATGCGTATTTAAATACCTATATTAAACCCTAAACCCCAAATATGAATTAAAAAGCTAAAATGAGCCAAAAAAGAAAAAATACCTTTACTCCCGGTTCGTGTTACGAACCGGGTAACACGAACCGGGACTAAAGGTTCCTGTCAGCGCGGCTAGACTGAAGGGACTTTTAGTCCCGGTCCATGATAAGAACCGGGAGTAAAGGCCCCCTTTACTCCCGATTCCTGAACCGGGAGTAAAGAGGGGGCCTTTACTCCCGGAAACGTACTCCCGGCTGGAAAACCGGGAGCAAAGCCCCTTCCCAACCGAGAGTATAACCCGATCCTGTACTAGTGACATGTACTGAAGATGTCAGTGGTTCCTAGTTAGATATATTCAACGATTAAATGTATGTAGAATGTGGCCTGGATAACAGGAGCATAATCATAATGCACAACATTGGAGGTCATTTATATAAACTATAGAGATAAGAATAATACTATCTCATCTTGTTGAAAATGAAAAGTTCAGCAAAGGGAGTTCTGCTGGCAATTTCATGATGTCCAAAAATCCTATAAAGAGAAAGAAGAGATTGGTATCCCGTGAATAATATTTTATCTTTTTAACAAATTTGGATAAGAAAATGTTGTACATATGAGATGATAGAAACATTTGCAAATCGACAATTTCACTACCAAGGCACGGTTTTGTTTTCCTAAAACTGACAGGAATTTTCAGTTCTCTGGTAGTGTTTGAATACAACATTTAATGAAATTGCCTGCAGTGGCCAAAATGCCATGTAATGAGAAGTGTAGAGAGTGTGTCATGGTAAACAATCCAGAGATATGTGCTCAGGTCTGCCTGCAGTGGCCCAAATGGCATGTAATGAGAAGCGTAGGGACTATGTCATGGTAAACAATCCAGAGATCTTGATTCGATCGGGCTAGGTTGAGCTTATTTTTAGCCATAGAACAGTATTTTTCTCTCACAACAATTCAGCCATAGAAATTCAGCTGCAGCCAAATTTAGCTCAACCAAACATTGCATGATCATGCAAATGGGAATAAGAAAAAAAATACTAATAATAGACTAAAGCTCATAATGTTGTGCATAGATGGATAAAATTCAAAAAGAAGAAACCTTAAACATTTATGGAATGAAAAGAAATGAGCTATCCAAATAAGGAGAAAACACGGATTATAGTACTGGAAAACAAACTATGAAATGAAAAGAAATGGTTTATCCAAATAACGAATTGAAACCTGATGGACTTGTAACTGTACTGGTTTACCTTCCACAGGCTGACCCTAAAGCAATGAGTTTGCAGATATAGATTCATGACACTGCAAAATTTGTATCACATCATCATGGTGTAACTTATTTTTAAAAAATATATATAGTGTTCCAAATAAAACATATAGAAACAAAATATATAATGATGGCAACTTAGATGACAGGTAAGGGGATACTTTTTCATTGACATCAACGAGCTATAGTAGTATTTTTCGTCACAATCATGGCATCTCACACCAAAAATAAGGAAAAAGGAAAAAAAGAAATGTATTTAACTGGTTTCATGATAGACTGATATACATATTGGTATCTCGTCTGTTCTAAAAAGGACCACATATATTTCACTTCCTGAGTATTTGAAACGTTTATATTGAATGATTCATACCTACATATGCATTAGTCTATAATGCATAATAAAGGGACAAAACTACTATTGTAAAAGTTTTTATGAATTCAACTTAATTAAAGGCTTCGATCAAGAAATTGCAAGCCTCATAGGTGATTTTGCATTGAGAGATGATGAACCATATATACATGCTAAGCTGATCAATAGAACCAAGTTGGTAATTCATTACCAAATATATCAGGTAATAGCCATTGCAAGCTACTTGTTGGCATTTCTTAGCGTCATCACCATAAATAGAGCTTGAATCTATTCCCGACAATGGTGCCAGAAATGTCAGTTGGCATTTCTTAGCATCACTACTAGAATTGGTGTATCCTAGCAGCGATACTAAGGAACACTAACCGATAGGTTTTAACGTTTACAGATGTTATCCGCAAGCGTATGGATCTATCGTTATAGCATTTTACTCGAAAGTATTATTAGGGTATCGTTATTTATATTTTTTTCCAAGGGAAGACAAGGTAATAAGAAGCTAGCCTGAATATGCATTAATAGATTTATGTATACAAGGTAAACAATGTCTATTGTAGCGGTAAACAATGTTTTGCAGACAGTGGACACACACATGGGCTAATATCAAGGATAAAAGGAAAATAAAGAATAAAAGAATAATCCTATGTGAGCAGGCTGTTGTTCTAAAGCCATACAATGAATAGTTAGTAGTCACACAAGTTATATAGTTAGGACTAAGACTTGCTAGGATGAATAGGAAGGTCTCGGGGCCTGGTCTAACAGGTCATGGGGATTTTATGACCTCCTACACTGAATACCCAAACTTGGGAGGTTACAAGAGAATGTACAAGGTTGTCACCACCTGCCGCCCTACCCCTCAACCGTGGAGCACCGTCATATTCGCATGTTCCCGTGCACTCAAGGCCCATGTTCGCAGTACAAGGAAACTACCCATGTTCCCCAAGACTCCAACCCTATAGATTGACGAGCTAGAATATGAGCAAACCCGAAGGAACAACGACCCATCGTCCTAGTCCTAATCTTACTTATATAAATCATATGAACGATGAAGAACAAACATGTAAACTATGTGATAGTTCATATAAGATGAATATAGCAAGAACATGACTATACTCTAGTTCATATGCAAAGCTATATAAAGGATATGAGAACTTGACTAAGAAAAAAGGCATCATGGATTCTCACCAAGTATCACCTTCTCCTTGGAGATAAGCTCTCCAAGTAGATCTAGCCTTGCCCTTTTACTTCTACTAGCTAAGGACTATGAATATTAGGGAAGGTAGACCTCCAAATGTGGTGTGTGTGAGAGTGGGAGCCCTCCCCTCTATTTATACAAGTGTAAAGGTCGGTTTGGGGGAATATTCCTCGGACCCATGCCTCCACCGCTTTAGGGCATTGAATACCAAACCGACCAAGGCAGTCGAGACAGAGAGGCGGCAGGAGAGCGACTAGATCAGCCTAGCTCGGCATCGCCTTGCTCTAGCGGGCTGCTGGGTGGGCTTAGGTTGGTGTGGCACCATGGGTTGGCCCCAATTTGGCTCTGTTGTGGGCCTTCTTTACTTCTTTGTTTGATTTAGAATTTTACGCTTTCCCAAATGGCACCTTTTTAACACAATTCCCTTGTATTTGACCTTAATTCTTGAAAAGTTTTGGTTTTACCAATACAAATGGAATTCGGTCAATAGCAAAGGAATATGTGCGTATAAATATTTATTTCTCTCCTTTTTGTCTCTAATTAGATGTTAAAAGTATGTCGTTAAGGACCACCAATAAGATCCCCAAGCTTACCCTTTACTCGTTCTCGAGTAAACGCTAAGTTGGTTGTTGACCAGGAGTTGCTACTATGCCAATTATATTTCAAAGATGGCATGCTTATAATAAGTTTTCTTCCGCAATTTGAATAAATTGGCATTATACTTACCTTTTAGTGTCTTGTCGTCTGTGGAGCTTTTTAGCTTTTTAGTCTTGGACTGTTGCAAGAAAGAATATCTCTATAGTGTACTTATCATCCATTTTTTGATCGACTATTCTTTCTGGGGTTTTTGAAAGTTTTGTAAAATAAATATAAGTTCCTCAAATGATACACTCGATCCCTCAATTTGAATAGTTTCCTCACCAAAGGCTTTTTGACTTTGCCTTCCTTTCATCCTACCATCTAAAAAGCTTTATGTAGAGTTTTAAGTAGGTATGAAAGTGGCATACTTGCATCATATAATCATGTAATGTTGCTAAGTCAAAAAACCGGACCTTACGGAGAAACTTGTCAAATTGGTGTATCTGTAGCCCAAATGTTGCAATTATGACGTATTTGGTCATATTGAATCGCAAAAAGATGCTATATTCGGTTCAAAGAAATAACTGATAATTATGTGTCATTGATATATATCCGCATCACAATGTTGATAGACTTGTCCAAGACAAAAAAATCTTTATTAAAAATTTTAAAAACTATATATTCATATCAGAAAGCAGAGAGATTTTATGTCTACATCCAAATTAGTTCAGTCCGATATATTTTGACGTAACAAATAATGGCTAAAACATTACGCTTTTGACTTAATAACAAACAACTGCTATAAAACATTAGAAACCTGATTCGCATGTTTATATGTTTTACGGTTTTACTTATGAATATTTTTCTTTAATTTAAACTATAATTAAAATTCTAATCAATAATTAAGTTTTAATAAGTTAGAGATGTGATATCATTCATATTCATAATAAGAGTGCTTAGTTTTTTTAATAATGGAAAAGTAAAATATTCCCTTACAAAACTATTGTTTCTTTCAAGCTATTTTGGCTTTTATTAGTTTTTAAAAAATAATTAAGCAGTGCTAAGATGAAAAATTGATTAAAAAAAGGTAAGTGTGAAAGAAATACAAGAATATATTGAAAATCCATTTAAAAATTTAGCATAAAAAATTTATTGTGGTCATAATATTAAGAAAAGAAATCCTAAAATGACACAATATATAAGCCAAATATATTATATTTGTAATGTTTGGATCATAGATGCACGAATTTAATAAGTTATTGCACTAAATCGAATATTTTACGACGTGTTGGACCAATTTAGATCTATAAGCCAAGTTATTGCACTAAATTAAGTATTTTATAAATTGTTAGACTAATTTACACTTGTTGGGCCAATTTATATCTATAAGCCAAGTTATTGCACTAAATTAAGTATTTTATACGTTGTTAGACTAATTGCACCTAGCGGCCAAGTTGTTATATGGTGCATACAATTTACTCTTCGTGAAATTGGCTATGATTTCATCATCTTTCGTTAATTTTACGTAGACAGATAACTTGTGGTGCCTAGTGATTCACCTGCATATGGCACTATCAGGATTCAGGAGTCGGACGGCCATCACCATTTGTTAGACCGCGGACAATGTTTTAGAGCAATCTATCTATGCGATCACTCTGCTCACAGAAAGAAAAATTGGCACGACACAAAGTTGAATTCACATATAATTCACACAACGAACGAATGTGACAGCTGATTGACCATTAACAAGTTCTATTCAGCTGCACATTATTTGGATGTAGTATTGTACTGCCGAACAGACAAGCTTCCTCAGTCAGCGCTACTCTCGTTTGATGTCCGAGCTGTGCAGGGATGCCGGCTGGAGCACCCATTTGGCGCCGGTGATCTCCAGGAACCTCTTCGCCTGGTTACCGTGGCCGCCAGAGGGCCGGGAACAATCTCTGGCTCAAGTCTGTCACCTCGGGTGCCAGCGTCCGCCACAGGAACAGCGCCCGGTACCACAGCGGCACAGTGAGGTGGCGCCGGCCACGGCAGATGGCGTCCACGATGGCCTCGGCGCACCGCGTGGCGCGCACAACCGGGAACAAGCCGACCTGCGCCTGAACAAAACGATCCAGACACATCATTCACTAAGTCAGCATATCATCATCATCATCATCATCTATGGATGGATCGAGTACTCAAACTCACATCCCTGGTGTCTTGATCGACCTCCACCGTCCCTTCCTTGGACAGGTGCTTCCCCTTTGTCATCTCCGACTCGATCCACCCAGGAGTAAGCGATGGTGATGCCGACCTCGTTGTGGAGCTCGATCCGCAGCGTCTCGAAGAAGTTGAGGACGGCAGCCTTGCTGGCCTGCAGTCACATACATTCAGTCAATTTCATCTGAGCATCGAGTACACGCAGGGCCGTATCAGTTATGGACTGCTGTCCTGTCGAGAAACGCACATTGTAGAAGCTCATTCTTGGCATGGCCAGCACCGCCGCAGCCGAGGAGTTGGCGAAGATCTTCCCACCACTCTTCTTCAGATGGGGAAGAGCGCAGTGGGTCAGATGAACTGCACCCCAGAAGTTCACGTCCTGCGCAATGACTAGTTAGTTAGTTCAGGCATCTAGAACCCTTTCAATGAGAGAGATAAGAGAATAGAGCAGCGCATCTATCTGCTGCTAAACCGTACCAGGACTTGCTTCAAATCAGCAACATCTGGTACTTCCTCAAACCAGCAGACATTTGCTACGCCAGCATTGTTCACAAGATGATCCACTACAAGAGAACAGTCAGAGTTAATAATTCTACCATGAATTTTTTTAAATTGTTCCATTGCTAGTAGTACACTGTACACAGAAGATCGCTAATGGTCATAGCTTACATCGGCCGAAATGTTCGACTGTGGCCTGCACAAACCTCCGGCAATCCTCTGGTTTTGCAACGTCGCCGGCAACAACCAGAACGTCTGGGGAGCCAACATCCTTGGCTCTCGACGCGACATCATGCAGGCTCCCCACCCTCCTCGCCACTAGCGCCAGCCTTGCTCCCTTCTTCGCGTACTGGTAAGCTATTTGCTGGATCCAGATACGAGCTCACGGTAAAGCACAGTCGAATTTTTTTTTCCAACCTCATTTTTTTGTTTTTATATCTGATGTATCTGTAACTAAATGCAAATATGCAGACACAATAACATATTATTAGCATTTGTTTAGGCATCAATTACACATCACAGTTAGTGAGGCACATTCTCCTTTATGCAATCAAAGTCTTCGGTGTTGTTATTATTCTTAGGAAAATGACATGAAAAGATATATGAGAGTCCATGGTTTAAGCGTTTTGACCAAAAATAGGCGCACAGAACTACAGAAGGGAGCGGGATGGTTGGCATACCTCGCCGATGCCGGAGGAGGCGCCGGTAATGAGCACCACCTTCCTGGCGACGTCCTCTGGAATGGCGGCAGCGAACGCCGACGTGGTGAGCTTGTAGATGTAGTACGGCAGGAGGAAGATGGCCAGGAGCGCAAGGGACCTGCGCGCCGCCCAGTCCATGAAGGTGTTGACGAGGTCCGTCGCCGGCGTCTCGCTGCGCAGGATGGTGTACCCCACCTTCAGCATGCTCAGCATCTCCATGGCTGCCCCCACCTTGCGCTGCTGCTGCTGGTCGCCTCTGCACCCTTCTGCCTTGTGCTGCAGGCCCATGTGTCTTGTGTGCGACAAACGCGGGAAGGAGAAGCCTCACTGCGTGGTGTCCTCACAGCATAACACGTCTACAGGCAGCAGGGCACGTGGAGTCCAGTCCTGGAGATGCAGAGCTACCTGTGAGCTTCTAAACAGGGCAGGTGGCCTCTGCTAGTCCATTCGGCATTGCCTAGTAAAAAATAGTTTTTTTTTTTCTTTTACAACAAACGACTTTATTTCAACAGCATCTACTTACCTGTTAACAGCACTACAGAGTTTAAGGCTACAGAGTTCAGTGCACGGGCACTGGTGTACATGCGCTGTGTTGGAGCAAACACAAGGAAATTCTAGAGACTGAGACTCTCAGAGTCTGAGAAAGCTTGTCTAGCTAAAGTATCTGCCGTTTTGTTGAGGATCCTGTTGATCTTGAATACTCTTGTCTGTCTCTGAGTTGTGTAATTAGAGACGGGTGGGTGAAGTGTCTGTGGCATTGAGGAACTGAACCAGCTGCTGACTATCTGACTAAGAAGTTAGTGTTGTTCAAATTCAGACGCTCACTGACAATTGCCTGCAGCTTCCTGCCATGAGGGCTGAGTTGGAGTCTGTCATCAGCGCCTTGATGTAGATAGTTAGGGTAGGCTGCACCTGATTGTTGATAAAAAAGACTCCAATTCCAGCCTTTCTGGGCGGAAGGGAGGGGTGATCAGGTAGCAGCGATGCATCAACATAGCATCTGTTGTCTTGCAGAAGTGCTGGAGTTTGGATAGTGAAGGTGTCGGGCCATGTAGCGTTGTATGATAGCAATTTAGAGAAACCACTTGTTTGGAGTCATATAATAGCAATTTTCTCTGTAGCGTTGTACCTGTGCATTTGAGTCACCAATGGATCGTACCTGTGCACCTGAGTCGGCATTGGATTATTCCCTCTCTGCCAAAGAAGCATTCATACCAGAAGGAGCAGCATTAGTTGGCATCGTTGGTGTTGGGATCATTGACAGGGTGTTTGTCACGTCTGCACCTGCATCTTGAGCTGGGTATGTGGCTGCAATGTGTGCTGCAACAGCATGATGTACCTGCCATGGGCTCCAATTTTTCTTTGCAAAACGTTTATCATTTCTTGCTTTCCAAATGTACCACATGGTCATAAAAGTTTTTTGGACTATATTATCAGAAATTGATGGGGTTATGAACGTGGATAAAATAACTTGAACTACAACATCTTCTTCAGGCAAATTATCTGACCCAAGAGGAGGGATAGAGGAGAACCATACCGCCCGTGCAAAGTCGCAGTGGAAGAAGAGATGGGCATCAGTCTCAATTTTGCCACAGGTACTGCAATGTTTGTCAATGTGTGCTGAGTATCTTGCAGCCCTCTCCCCTATAGCTAGGGCCCTTCTAATAAGCCTCCAGGCAAAGGCTTTGATGAGGGGTGGGAGATTCTTTTGTCTCCACATTCTTTGAAGGATTTGTTGTGCTTGTGGAATGATGTTCCGAGAACCTTGCGGTGGTAGAGTAACCTGCAGCTGGAAACTTAAGTGTTTATAAACATTTCTAGTAGTGCAGTCACCTTTCTTAGCAGGAATCCACCTAAGAATGTCCTGCTGTTGACTCTTGATAGTTGGAACCTGGGAAATGATCTGCACAGCTTGGGCATCAAAAACGTTAGCAAGTCAGTGTTCCGGGTTCGAGTGTTAGGCAACCACAGATCAGCAACTATGCTAAGCTAAGGGTTTTGAGAAACCAGCAGAAGAAGATGGTGGTGGATAGATTCCCAGATGGGGCACCAAGGAGCTGACCAGATAGGAGTGCTACCATCATGAAGCCGGTAGACTACATTGGGTGTGAGATCTTTTTGAACTTGTTGGAGAATTGAGCACCAGAAGATGGATTTTCGAATATTGGGTTAAAATAGTTGAAGCAATGCTCCGTACCATACAGGACTGAGCGAGTGATCATTACAGGCAATCGTCCGTATCACAATAGGACATGTGTATAGAAACATAACATGACAGTCAATGCTTATAGTTATCAAAAATAGAAAATATCCGAGGAGGCTCTTGTACAATGACACAAGTGAAGATGGTGTATTCAAACGACTGTAGACAATGTATGTATTTACATGCAAAGCCGTGTTTTCTTTCATATAAATCATCAGAGGTACAAATCTAACACCTTCTTTGTGTATATTTACATTTACAATTCATATGGTTTCCATCAATGGCGCAAACATATGGCCAGGAATAAAACTTCTATTCCTCATCTCACCTGGGAGCAGAGGAAGGCCTGAAGGACATGCAAATGGGTGGAACAACTCCCAGGATGGACAGAACAGCAGAAGGGATGCTCCAGATCCCATCTCCACAGATCAGCCCGGACGCCACAGCCACTGTGTAACCATCAGCTTGCTCCCGGTTCAGCTTCTGCCAGGCATACAAGATCACTGTGCCAATGAACATGTCCACGCCAAAGTAGGCGCCAACGTAGAATGGTGCGGCCATAGCAATCGGTATGGGGATGAACCTGGACACATTTGCAGGTGTCACGTCCTTGAGGAGACTGATGGCTAAGGCGAGGAAGAAGCCCGCATAGCAGATGTCAAGGCAGTGCAATGGCAGCGCGGAGAAGCCCTCGATCCCGAGGATGGCCATCTCTCGGAACATGATGGCAAAGGGAGCTTTGTACTCCCCGTCAGGGTCGCCGATGTCGAAGGCTGTCCAGAAGAGCCACAGCAGTGAGTGGAGCTATGACGCACCCGAGCGCAATGCCAATCAGCTGAGCAATGAACATTGACCGCGGCGACGAGAGGGTCAGGTACCCGCTCTTGAAGTCCTGCATTAGATCTGCTGTGGAGCAGGCAATGGACATTATGATGCCACAGGCTGCAAGGCCAGCGATGACTCCACCACCATCACTGCCGACAAGTGAGGCGAATGCAAAGAGGGCAATATTGCCGTAGGTAGGGGCAAGGTTCAGGTTGGTGAGGCCCATTCCATAGGAGTTGCAGAATGCAACAGCAGGAGCAAGGAAGTAGCACAAAAGAACAAGGTACCACTTAAGCTGGGGAAATATGGTGGGCACAGTGGCGGTGGATATTGCTGCCAGGACAATGTAACCCGAAGCAGCAAACCAAGGAGATATACTATCTTTGAGGAATACCTCTGTTTGTAGTTTCTCATCTGCTAATTGTTCACAATTCCAGTCATCTGCAAATAATACGGTGAAAAATACATTGGACAAATACAATGGGGAGGTAAGCTTTTCATAAAACGGCACAGTAAATGAGTTATATATTGTACAAGTAATGTTCTCAAGCCGCAAATTTATCTCACAGCACGTGGTCAACACATTGAACTACAACTAAGCAATATGTTACCTTCCAGAGCTTTAACAGGCAGATCACTTTGTTTTGATTGCATACTACAGAATTCCCTAGCAATGACGACAAATATCTTAACCAAGTTGTATAGACCATCTCCAAGTATGATAGAAATGGCTATGAAGACCTGCAGGAATACACATTTAATGAGGAAAACAAGCATGATAGCATGATCCATCTTTAATATTGCAGGCCAAAAAAAGTCATCATCCAGATCCTTGAAACAAAATTCACTTGAAGAAACTCATGCATATTAATCATTTTGAGTCATTACACTGACAGCAGAACAGTAGTTTGCAGAATCCCATAAAAAAGAGGAAGCTGCTTATTAGTGAATAGAAATAAAAGAGCAATATACCTTATAACCATATAGGCCTCTGAAATCATTGTCACCAAGGTTATCTGAGTACCAATGACCAGCTTGTGCACTGATAAATGGCCAAAGAAAGCCCCAAGATATGATTGACCCAAGGAAAACTGAGCAGTTCACAATATGAGGGGAAATAAGACCAAACCCAACATAACTAGGACTGAAGTTAAAATAAAACCTGCCGGAATACAAAACAAGAATAAAAAGCTTAGAAGAAAATGTGGTTTTATTCACCTCAGACATCTTATATATGCAAGACTTTAGTTTCAAGCTTGAATAAGTAAATGTACCATAAATATAACATGTGGCACAATAGTAATTAGCAGTGTAAGTTCATTTATTTTCATTTCGACTAAGGCAAAATAAGTTAGATCAAGCAGCACAGGATTGCAGATACTACAATTCTTCAATTGCCAATGTCAGGAGAAATATTTGAAATCGAACAGCAGACTTGGGGGCATATCTACATTGCAGTGGGTCAGTTAATCTTAAATCTTCCCTAACGAGTATAAAAAATATTGAAACCAGCCTAATGACTAAACCAGTGTTGACTTCGATAAAGACATCTCAAAGATCCATCCATAATAAATAGTTAAATACACTGAACAAACATCATTCAAAGAAAAAAAACACGATTAACAAATAAACTGATGTGGAAAATCACATCAATAAGTATGCCAGGAGAACTAACGTGCTTTTAAAAGCTTCAATCCCAAATGTTGGGAAATTGTCGAAACCACAAGAGTCACCAACACCACTAAAGAACCACTTAAAGAAGCTCCAGACAAAACTAATGCCCATGTATTTTACAAGGCAGTGCGCCTTTTTCCTGCAAAATAATAGAATAATATGAGTATACGAATCGGATAGACTTTCAAACTAAAACTGACTACAGTCATAAACAGAAATGAGGCAATATTTGTTAAGGACTTTAAGATACAAGATATATTTGTTAAGGACTTTAAGATACAAGACAACAACACCATTTGCACATTGGTACTTTTGCTTTGAGAACAGAGTGCAAGTGCGCCAAGCGTGGATGTTGCTTAACAATATGCAGACATGGTGCGTCTGATCCATCCATTCATTTTCTAATTTCTAATAGGTTCAGTTCAGAAATATGGTATATGAGCCATATGGATCACACCAGTTCCACTCCTCATGAATTGTTTAATTCACAGGTCAACATACTTCTTAAATTTAAAAAGGAAATATTAGTCCGGACAATAAGCAATCTACATGTTCTTACAGTTCATACAGAAAAGGAGTTCTTGTTTTGAACTGATGGGGAATACTTGCAATCATGAAACATTGAAGGTAATTAGGTGAGTACCTGTTGCCTGACCCTGCAAGATCACCTCCCGTTTTCCCATGCAAGCTGTTGATCATCAAAGCAATAGCTGTCCCACCAGGGAATGTAAGCTTATAATCAATCACCATTACCTGCAATGACAAGATTGAAGATCGTTTACAAACAGAAACACTTCAACTAAGCAACAGAAGGTAAAAACTGATGGGCATCTTGAGCTATCCTTAATTTTATAAAGCCATGTGCTGAAATTCAAATTCATTATTTTGAAAAGGCTGAGGCAGGACTCGTGAACCCAACTGATGCATGTTGCAAAAAGAGTTAAATAAACTGGTGGCCATTAAACTTGTAGCGTTGTACCACCTAGGTCCATAAACTCCCAAAATTGAAATCTGAACCCCTAAACTTGTTAAGTGATGCCACTTAGGTCCACAAACTCTTAAAATCGAAATCTAACCCCCTAATATGGACCTAAGTGGCACCACTTGATAGGTTTAGGAGGTCAGATTTTGATTTTGAGAATTTGTGGACCTAAGTGGCTTAACAAGTTTAGGGGTTCAGATTTTGATTTTGAGAATTTGTTAACCAAAGTAGCACAATGCCACAAGTTTAAGGGCGGCTGGTGTATTTAACTCTTGCAAAAATTTCTCGACCAAAAAAGGAGGGTACCTTTCGAAGCAAGACAATGCTAAATGGCCCAACGAGAGCAATGAGAAACAAGAAACTGATCATCCAGCCAAGTGAAGGATCTCTAACATCTTCCGCTCGGTTGCCCGGATAGTCTGGTCCCACAAGCTTGTAAGTCTTCCTGTCCATAGCAAAGATGTAGGAGGCGGAGCACCCTACAAAGAAGGCAGGCTATCTAATTAACGAAGGAATTCAAAGTACAGAAAATGCTAGAGTTAACACCATACAATTCGTCTTTAAGGAATTTGAAATGATCGAAGCAATACAGGGTTTTTTTTCCAGCAAAACTAACTTTGAGCTCAAAAGATATTTCGCTTTGTTCAGTGAAAATGGGAATCCTAGTTGGAAGTAGAGTAGGAACCTGACGTACCGCTAAACGCGATGCCAGCGCAAGCTATGGCGCACGTCTGGATGACGGTGTTCTCCTGCCTCGTGAAGGGCGGCCCGCGGCCAAACCCTAGCCTCCCGGCGGCAGCACGCCAAGCCGCCGCTAGGAAGAAGGCGAGGAGGCCGGAGGCGACGTTGAGCGCCGGTATGACCCCGACGGTGAGGTTGAGGCGGTGGATTACCACGCAGAGCAGCGCGCCCAGCGCCGCCGCCACGGCGATGCCACGGAGGGTGAGCTGCTCCCTCCAAGGGGATGTGGCCTGGATTGGGGTATCTTGTAGGAGAAGCGGAGAGGAGATAGGGTGAGAAGCACGGGGAGGTGGCGCCGGCGGCGAGGTCTCTGCGGACGTCATCGCCGGCGAGGAGCAGAACCTAGGAGGACGATACGGAATGAAGTCCAAAACCCGTTTTCTAACGGCCATCACATGGAGTAACAAGTAGTTAGCTAAACTTTGGTCCTCGAAGATCCAAACATGTGAACTAAGCTCCAACTAGTTGTTAATTTACTGGTCTATAAAACCTAACTATTTATGGCTAACAACTAATTCTAATGTATAGTAATGCTTCTTAGTCCTTGAATCCAAACATGACTGAACTAATTACTAGTTAACAGACTACTAGTACTAGTTCAACTAATCACTAGTTCTAACTAATCACTAGTTCTAGTTCATCCAGACAGGCCTTGAAATAGTGCATGAAGCTATTTGTTTTCCTCTCCACTCCTATAAAAGATGAGTTAGCATGAAATTATTGATAAAGCTGTTTTGCTAAACAATATTCAAAACAGTTCAGCTTCAAAAAAAATTACTCATGGAGTTATTTTTTTAAAAAAAAATAACTCCACTTATGAAGCTAAGTAGTACCAAGCGAGACCTTAGGAACTAGCTATCTCTATCTCTGTCTCTACATACTTTCTACATCTCTTGTTCTAGCCTATTGGTAGCCTATTTTTTGAGCCAAATATTCGTCTCTTCTTTTGGTCTATTTAGCAGCTTATTATCAGAGCCAAAATTTTACGCACTTTGGTAGTCCGTCGAGGATTGCAGCCCGCTTCCCTTTCGTTTTTCACGCGGAAAGAATCCCCGAGTCCTGAGGCGGGGAGGGTTTCCCTTGTAGGGTTACGAGGATGGTACGCTATTCGGAAAACTAAATTTTAGCCTCTTAAATTAGGATCAACTGCTAGTTATAGATCACGGGACTACTACTAGACGCGCAGGTGCAGCGGTGCAGTTACGAGGTCGTCCATCCGTCCATCCCCCTCGTGTGGTTCGTCCTTGTACTCCAGATGCAGCACCTCCGAGGTATCCACACGTACAGGGAGAAAGCGTTGTGCCTCCGAACTGCTAGGTCCGCGTGGAGGGGGGCGACTGCCAAAAGGCCGTGGGATAACCTAGCCCCGGCATCCACCTCTGCTTATATAGGCGTCCTCATGAGCTTCCGAGTTGGAGGTCCATTAGTAACCATAAGCCTTGTCTAATTCGGGTCTAACTCGAATTAGGCTTCCAGCCCTTTAAGCGTGCGACCCTATAGGTTCACGCACACATAGACATAGCCTGAGTACTCATACTCGGCCATTAGTTGATAGCGGCCTCTAGTAAGGCATGTCAACTCTTATGCGTACGTAAAGATCATATCAGACGAACCACCACAAAACCACATACTTGTTATTCTCTTGCCTCACGATATTTGGTCCAACTCATAGGTTAACACTTAACCGAAGCACGGCCATGCATTTCTTGATCTAATCATTAGTGATCCAGTGATATCTCTATCACAAATAGAGGGGCAAATTCCATCTTAATTGTCTATGTCTCGCAGCATGTTTCCCGACAAACGCGAAAGTCACGTTTATAACTACCTTGTTATGGAGTAGCGTTTGATAGCCCCTAAGTAGGTCGTTTGACATCTTGAATACATACAACAATCTCAGGTCTAAGGATATAACGTACATGATATGAATAGAGATAATAACAACATCTCACATTGGGTCAGTCCAGCCCCATGTCATACATGTGCCCATATTTTTAGTTTAACATGTCCATGTTTATGACTTGTGAAACATAGTCATCAACTCATAATGTGTTGATCTAGTATTCATTTGTGTCCTTACACAAACTCCGATCAGAGATAACTTTAGAATAACCATACAAGTAAAAGAGTTTCACAAAACAATTCACATAATTGCTAATCGATATAAGTTGTCTTTAATGCAAATTCAATGAATTCATAATATATCATGGATATAAGGCAATACAATCATCTCTTTGATTATCTCTAGGGCATACTCCCAACATCCCTATGGAGCCGCGAACGCTAGAGAAGCTCTTCGCCTCTTCTTCCGTTCGCGCAGCTGCTAGTCGTGAGGTTGCTGCCGCCCCGACATTTGGCCGTCATCGCCCCTCCGCCTTCTCATCCCTTCGGTCACACTAACGGTAAGCCCACTTCAACCTACATTTCCATGCCTTTTGCTAGGGTTGAAAGTTTCTTGATCCTCTCCTCACATGTTTCTCATATATGTTAGGGTTGTCATTGCCACCTTAACGCCTGACTAACTTATTTATAGCCCCCACCACCCGCCAACTCCATCTCCTCCACTGCCTCGTGACCCCCCCCCCCCCACACACACCACCGTTTGGCCACCTTGCCTCGTCCCAAGATCCGATGAGTCCTTCCTCTCTCCTAGTCCTCCCAAGATCAAGCTCTTGAGAGAACTGAAGCATCTTGGCTTCTAGTGGGTTTCGGTGATTAATGACAAAGCATGACTAAAGTGTGTTTTGCAGTGGCAATTAAAAGTTAGGTCATACCAATGGTTAGTTTATGCCCTACGACGATGGAGCTCGTTTCAGTTTTCAAAAGATAGACAATGAAAGGATTAAGATGCCCAAGAGGGGGTGAATTGGGCTAATTCTAAAATTTCTTGCGAAATGTAATACTATCGAGGTAGGCCAATCACCCCTAGTGCCTACAAGTGTTTATCTATCCTAAAACAAGTTTTGCACTCTACTTCCCATCCTATTCTAACACAACAATTCTTGGAATGTAAAGCCTTCAAAGTATGCACAAAGTAAATAGAAGTCCTCGTTGGAGTCAGCACTCCCCACTAGTTCTCGTTGGAGTACCAGCGCAAGGGTGTAGCTTCCCCTTGATCCACGCAAGGACCAAGTGCTCTCTACGGGTTGATTCTTTACCACTCCGGCACAGTGAATCGCTCACAACCGCTCACACCATGGCTTGAGTCATCTACAAGCTCTAATTATTAGGATTCTGCACATGGTCATTATGAGTTTGAGTTTCTCCTTCCAGGTTACGAGCTTCCACTTTGACATTACTTTGAAAGCCTCGGTTTGCAATTGTTTCTATACAATTAGCACTTGAACAATCAGCTTAAAAAAGTAATTAATGGTCACGGTCTTTCTCTTCTTCATATTGATTGAAATTGTAAAGGAAAATTTAGAATCACTAGTGACTGTTAATTAGATACGAAAATATCACTGGATGATTTATGATTATGGATTATCTGCTGGCAGTTGCTGCATCCTGTTGGGACACCGAACGAGAGGTCAATTTGGACAGCAACGTTGCGTATTCTTGTTCCATTTGCATAATTAGTTTTACATACCTCTTCAATGGCATATTTCATGCATTGAGCAAGTGGATGGGCATGTTTCAAGGCTCCACTACAGTGAAAACAGTCTAGTCTATACTTGTAGTTGCTTTGAATATTGTGAAATTCAGGATGAGGATGAACCTGAAACCTAACATCATGAATGGTGTAGTGGCGATCGTGTTGCAGTTGAACCTCTTAGCCTCGGAGATACTCACAATCGCCACTAATTTCCAGCCCTAGAATTATATAATATGACCGTATATTTTAGTTCTTGGGATGATACTATTTTACCAATGTTATTCTTGAGCCTGACCATGGTATCCATGAGAAGGATGAAGGCGCTAAAAGTCTCGAGGGAACTTTATTTCAATCCTAACAGTAATACTCCAAGAGTAACCGATGTTGACGGTGGATAACGTCAACTTTTATTAGAACTTTAGATACAAAAGGATACACGAATACACACTAGTTTAGGGTTTTAACCAACAATTTTCACGAGTTTTTGCATACTCTGTATTTTCCAGGGACTATTTCAGAAAAGTGTAAAAGAGAGATTAAAGTGCTTAAACATCACGAAACTTATCCGCAAAGGCAACGATCTTATCAGGACGTGGGAAGCACCTAGAAGACACCCGAAGCACCGGGGCCCCAGACCCAGCCAGGTGGGGCCGGTCGGCGCTCCCTGGTTAGGGTTTGGCCCCGCCTTCTGGAGTGTTCCTCCGCCGCCTCCTACGATGCATCTCGGCCCTTGGTTAAGTCGGTTTGATTCTGCGGCGCACGTTCATCCCACCGGCCTATAAATAAAGGGGCAGACCCCCTCCCTGAGGCATCCCATCATTCATCCAAGGCATCAAGTTTTCGGTCAAGCCATCAAGAGCCTTCTAGTTTATCAAGAGCCTTCTAATTCAGAGTTTTAGTCTAGTTATATTAGAAGTAGAGGAGTTCTAGTTCTTCGGCGGGATCTGGAGCCCCCAACGTCTGTCTAGAGCGCGGAGTTCGGTATAGTTCTAGTTCTTTCTCTATTATTGTATTCTTCATTATGATTAGGGAAATATTGTTCTTAATAGTTCATATGTTCTTAATTACAATAGTTATTGTCTACTTTGATTATATGTTTAGCATAGTTGGTTTGATCTTATTGAATTCATGTAATTGCTTGTATAACGTTTATCCAAACGATCGATGGGTAGATGATGAACAATATGTAGACGTGCTGCTTAGATATTCTGTTTATCTACGAGTGCACTCTGATGTGCCGGATCGTGTGGTAGTTCACGTAGGTGACAGTTACGTTGATTCCTCTGTAGTCCACCCCCTGTATGTAGGCAAGCAGGCACGGTCGCGAAATTGGATGATGACTCTGTTTCACATCCTTCCTAAATGATGCCCTTTACATGTGATCATGATGTAGGACTAATCTAACAATGATTGCTAAATGTAATTGCACTAATTAGAGTTATTCATTGACGTAGTTATAGAATTACCTTAGATATTAATTTCTTAGTTTATCCATTGGCTAGCTATTACTATGACTAGAAAGTGCTTTGATGTTTATCCATTATTTATGATGCTTGATCATATTTATTACCTATACTTATCATTATTATCTTGTGACCTCTACCTGTTATGAGTAGAGTAAATGACATCGGTAACACCGCTTATTCATTGTATATAGTTGTTATCAATATAATAGATTATAGTTTATCCAGTCCTTCCCAGTGGTATAAATATAAATCGACAAGCTGGTAGAACTCTAGGTAAAATGCTACAATGGTATAATTATCTGTCCGCTAGCAGAATTGTTCTTAGTTTATATTTATATATATCTGCCTAGTCACATTGAATAATATAAAACCTTTATTTATTCTTAGCATATATAATTACGAATGATAACCTAGTTTATGTCTAAGAATGTTGGTGATAGATAAGTGGCTAGTTGCTAATGACCAGTTAATTAATTACCATACATCTCTAATCTCGTCTCTAGTATTAAAAGTTATGTAGTTATATTTGACGACGTTAGTAAATGTCAACAACCGATATCAGCAAGTTACCTTGGAAACTCTTCAATCTGTGAGGAAATAACGTTAGACATGTCAATGATCTATTAATAAACCTTGAGTTGTACTACGTCCATAAAGAAAATGAGATTTTGAATTTGCTTGTGCATCTCAGAGCTCTGAACGAACTTAGCACGAAACTCTCTTCAAACCTAGACTTGTTGGCATTTTTGGTCTTCAAATTTAATAAAAAAAGGCCAGTGGTCAACTAATGAGGTTTAGCAGTGGCGGATGTAGACTAGGATTAAAGGGGGGCTAATCTCTTCTTCTTCCTCTCTCTCTCCCTCTATTTTTCATTTTTCTTCACCTTTTCTTCTCTATCTCCTCCTCATATTTTCATGGAAGCACAAGCTGCACGGGCCCCTGCCCCCGTGTAGATCCGTCCCTAGGGTTTAGGAATATGCAGATTAAGAATTAAAATATGCCAAAAAGTAAAAAATAGAAGCTCCGTGCGTTGTGGTGAAATTGTGGATTCATTAAAATAAATGATTTTAGGAATAAATTGCTCAAAAAATGATTTTTTAAAAAAGGACAGTGGTCAACTAATAAGGTTTAGCAGTGGCGGATGCATACTAGGATTAAAGGGGGGCTAATCTCTTCTTCCTCTCTCTCTCTCTCCCCCTATTTTTCTTTTTTTTTTCTTCACCTTTTCTTCTCTATCTCCTCCTCATATTTTTATGGGAGCACAAGCTGCAGGGGGGCTCTAGCTCTCCTAGCCCCCCTTTAGATCCGTCCGGGTTTAGGAATATGCAGACTAAGAATTAAAATAAGCTTAAATGTAAAAAATAGAAGCTCCGTGCGTTGTGGTGAAATTGTGGATTCATTAAATAAATGATTTTAGGAATAAATTGGTCAAAAAATGATCTTATAAAAAAAAGGCCAGTGGTCAACTAATGAGGTTTAGCAGTGGTGGATACAGACTAGGATTAAAGGAGGGGCTAATCTCTTCTTCCTCCTCTCTCTCCCTCTATTTTTTGTTTTTCTTCTTCACCTTTTCTTCTATATCTCCTCCTCATATTTTCATGAAAGCACAAGCTGCAGGGGGGCTCTAGCCCCCTAGCCCCCGTGTAGATCCATCCCTGGGGTTTAGGAATATGTAGATTAAGAATTAAAATAAGCCTAAAAGTAAAAATAGAAGCTCCATGCGTTGTGGTGAAATTGTGTATTCATTAAAATAAATGATTTTAGGAATAAATTGCTCAAAAAATGATTTTAGGAATAAACACTATTTTCTGTCTTAGTGTTAATAAATAAATGACTCTAGTCTATGTACTATAAAAAAACAGATACTATAAGCTCAAATGCGACAACTAAGTCATCCGGTGCAATACACATATGGCGGGTTTCTAACGAGATTAATTAGATTTAATAACTACGCAAACTACAATTTGTCCAATGCGATATCATATTCTATGAAACATTAAGTATGACATCACATACTTTTCGAGAAGTCAAATACTTTGTACCTTTAACCAAATATATATATAAAAATATTAATATTTATAATGTATAATTAATATCATTAGATAGATCTTTGAATATTTATAATGTATAATTAATATCATTAGATAGATCTTTGAATATATTTTTATAATATATTTATTTGGAGATATAAATATTACAGGTATTTTTTATAAACTCAGTCAAAGTTAAGAAAGTTTGATCAGCACATAGCGACATCATGTAATTAAAGTGTATTGGTCGATCAGTCCCGTTCGGCTTGTTCCACGGCGCAAGCGGTGGGCATCCGCGTCCCCGTGTTACGTGTTGGCTTCCCAACTCAGGTGTCTGTCATCTTCCTCTCCACGTGTCTGCTTCGGCGCCCCCGCGCACGCGGCATAAGACTAGCATACCGCCACACCCTTGCTGTCGCGCTCGCGCTGTGTGTGTCTCTTCATAGTTGTGGACGACGATGTTCGGCGGCAGGAGGTTGGTCGGGGCGGCGCTGCAGGTGGCGCTGACGGCGCTGCTGCCGCTGGTCCTCCCGGCGTACTACGTGTACAAGGTGACCACGTACCTCCTCGGTGCCGTGTTTCCCGAGGACGTCGCCGGCAAGGTCGTGCTCATCACCGGCGCCTCCTCCGGCATCGGCGAGGTACGTGTGTACCGGCGCCGCGGCGGCCTCCATTCCAAGAACGAACGAAACTCCTCTCGTTTCATTTTGAGTAGTGATCGATCGACATATGTATGTAGCACCTGGCATATGAGTACGCGAAGCGGGGAGCCTACCTGGCGCTGGTGGCGAGGAGGGAGGCGAGCCTGCGTGAGGTCGGCGACGTCGCGCTGGGCCTCGGCTCGCCGGGCGTCCTCGTCCTCCCGGCTGACGTCTCCAAGCCTCAGGACTGCCACAGCTTCATCGACGACACAATCCGCTACTTTGGTAGACGTATGTGATTAATTAAGCTCTGTCTCTGTCTCTTGTCTGTCTGACGAGTACGAGTAGTAGTACTGAACCTAGCTGCTGAGACAACGGAGGGAGTTTTGATTCGCAGTGGATCACCTGGTGAACAACGCGTCCATCTGGCAAGTGTGCAAGTTCGAAGAGATGGAGGACGTGCAGCGCTTCAGAGCGCTGATGGACATCAACTTTTGGGGCCATGTGTACACAACTCGGCTCGCCATCCCTCACCTCAAGAGAAGCCGTGGACGGATCGTGGGCGTCACCTCCAACTCCTCCTACATATTCATCGGGAGGAACACCTTCTACAATGTCAGTAGCAGCAGTGCTCGATCAGATGCCAAATTAATCCTGCTCATTGTTAGTACTAAACATAGAAACCATGAAACTCGATCGCAGGCTAGCAAGGCGGCAGCGCTGAGCTTCTACGACACCCTGAGGATGGAGCTGGCCGGCGACGACATCCGCATCACGGAGGTGGTGCCCGGCGTCGTCGAGTCGGAGATCACCAAGGGGAAGATGCTCACCAAGGAAGGCGAGATGAAGGTCGACCAAGACGAAAGAGATGCCATCCTGGGGCCGACGCCGGCGGAGCCCGTGGGCGAGTTCGCCAGCACGGTGGTGCGCGACGTGTGCCGGGGCGCGAGGTACGTGTTCGAGCCCAGGTGGTACATGGGCGTCTACCTGCTCCGGGCCTGCCTCCCGGAGGTCCTCGCCTGGAACTCCCGCCTGCTCACCGTCAACACGGTCGGCGGCGCCTCCACCACGGACACGCTCGGGAAGTGGCTGCTCGAGCTGCCCGGCGTGCGCCGCGCCGCGTCGCGCAGCCGCCGTCGCTACGGTCGCCAGAGATCAAGGACCGTTGAGTGAGCGACCTGGGCCACGTGATGAGTGATGATCCGATTGACGCGGTGGTCGTGTGTACGTACGTTCTTGTTGTCCATGAAATGAGCCCTGTACTACTACCGGCTGAGCATGTACACCTAAAAAACTGCTTTCGGCGCTGTACCGTATGATACCAGCCGGAGTTCCTTTAGACATCGACGGTTAATAAAGTAGTAAATTCTCTCAATACAAATTACACATACCTTTCGAGTATATATGCTCTCTTATTTTTCAGACATTGCAGCTATCCGCCGTTTTCATCTGTGTTCTTGCGAACCTTCCGTCTGCTTTTCTACTCCGCCAATTTGTTAGATTTTTTTACCGATTATTGAAAGGAGATGAGATAAATAAGAGATGGACGAAAGCTGCTAATCGGTGGTGTCCCGCGCACCGGCATTGCTTCTGACCAGAATGACAAGCTGCCGAGACCGCAACGAATATTTTAGGATAATTACATTAAGATTTACAGGACAACGGATATCCGGATCGTGAAGCTAATTACCCATACTTCGGAAATGCATTTTTGGCCAACGGCCTGCCTCAATAAAATCATTGCGATCAGCGTACCCATTGAGAATAGAGAATCAAAACAATCAGGGAGTGGTGTCCATAATATCCAGACTTTGTGCGCGCTTTTGAGAATAAACTGTTTTCAGCCTTCGGAGCAGAAGCCATGCAGTAGAACTGGAGCAACCTTCATTCAGCTCACGTACGACAGGAATTGAAGAGTTTTTGTTCAACTCAATAACCATCATGCCCTGTACAATCAATCAAATAAAGCTTACACACCTTTCAAACACTACAGATTGGAAATTAGCGTAGATTGTCCCAAGACTACCCCAGAACATATAACTATACAAAAGAGACTTAATGATTAAACTCAAAATGAGTTGCCTAATTTTTACATGTATAATGTTAGATTAAGCCCTCCTAGCACAGGCGCATGCATGCTTTATGAATTATGAGATGAGATTTCGTTCTAGAAAGGGTTAGGAGCAGTGTTTAACGAAACCAACTTCATGGGCTTACTTAGCTTGTTTAACTGACATATTCTATAAATCAAAGTGGCTTGTACAACAAAGAAGGGCCCAAAAATCAGAAACTCCATTACCCTGCCAAAGCCCCCAGAAATGACTCCCCTGAAAGCAAACTTCTTTTTTTTCCAATTTTGAATTTCTGCCAGCTCATTTATCCATATGTTATATCCATCATCACAAGCTATTTCGTAACTATGGAGAGGGACACATATGATGCTATCTACTAGCTCAAGAAAATACGTTTTAAAATAAAAATACAGTTGCGGACAGACAAGAACAAATAAACTAACCTCAAATTTCACCAAAAACCTCTGAAATCCCTTCAAAGTTTCTTTCACTTCACTGGGTGATGCAAACTCTAATTCACCAGCAAGAGCAGCAGTAACCTCTCCAGGAGAAAGACCAAGCATGTGGTTCACAATCTATCATGCAGAACAGAAATATAATGATACATCATATGCGATAAGATGGAAAAAAAAAAAGGATAAATTAGTAATAGAAACAATTACTTACATCACTGTCAATGAAGGCCTCTGAAATGAAACTCCCATCATCTATATACACATAAAGCTCATATTTGGTGCGTTGTTTATATTGAAAGCTTTTGACAGACGTGATCAGACCCTGTGGCAGTTATTCCATAAGATCAACAATCAACCACTCCCATAAATCACTTAAATTTAATAAAACAAATAGAATTGGAACAACTGGGGGTATGCAGTAGATACACTTCTAAATCCATTCAAAATAAAAGAAGCAGAAGGGTTCCTAAGTTTTGCAGATAAACAGTAAGGGAAAATGAACCTTGATTTTTCCTTGAATGTAGGCTTTTGTGTCCTCTTGTCTACCCCAGTCAATAAGCATGCTGTATATGTACGTAAATGGTTTTTCATTTTCACCACTTAGAATGGAAGACTGCTCCATCTCATTGATCTTGCCAACATTTGGAGCTTGTGCACCCTCCAAAATGTTAGCAGGTTGGACTTGCTGCATTTGTTCATGTACACTGTTCGCTATAATAGGAGGATCAACACATTCTTCCATGGTGGTCCCTGTACTTCTTTCAGTGATATGAGTGGGATCATAGTTATGGGTAGTATGCATAGACGTTTCAGTAGCTTCCCTGGTAAGAGAAGCATATAGGCCCTGCATGTTGATTTCTTGGACAGTGTTTACTACAGGAGGGCTAACAAGCTCTTCAACCACAGTTTCTGTAGCTCCACGTACCTGCGAAGCATTACCTACACACATACATTAACTGACCATGAAACATGTAACTGATTATCCCAAATCTGACATCGAAATGAATCCTATACAAATTCTGTATGTTACCTAATCCTGTTGGATACGAGGAATTGACTGCTCTTTGCATTGAGATCCCTTGCTCACCACCATTTGTAATATTGGTATTGCATGGCCAGGCAGCTTGTGTGGCTCTTGAAGACAAAGATAGTCCACCATGTTTACTGCACAGTTAAGGGTGTCCCCAACAAGGTTGAGTCAGCGCTATTTGAATGTACAGGTCGGCAAATACCCTACATGGAAGAAAGTGAAGATGCAAAAAAACAAAAAACATAAAAAAAAAAAACACTCTGGACAGAGACATTTATGAAGAAGATGATGATGGAGTAATAGATGAGGAAGAGCTAGACTCTCAGAATAGTGAACAATGGCTTGACATCATCGAGGGTAATGAACAGAAAGGGGGTGCCAACCAGAATGAATTAGGTCCTTCAAAAAAGACAGGTAATAAGCAGGAGGAGGGGAAGGGGGAGGATCTCTTGCCGCCTTTCTAAAAAATAAGGAGGGGGCGACAGATACAGAGGAGAGGAATCTCGAGCAGATAAAAAGCAGAGGAATTATTTGGACAGCAGGGGATCATGACTGATACAGAACTAGGGGAAATCATGCGCCCAAATGGGGAAACTTTAACTGATCATGCACAGATGGGTGACCAAGAAACAACTTGACAGGGAAAGAATCTTAGGGGAAAGACAATACAATATGTCAATACGAGTATAGATATTGAAGGGGAGACACTAGATGATGGAGTCCGCTCTAAAGAAGCACTAGAAACCAGCCAGGAAGGTCAAACAGTGACGGTGTTACTTAGTAAACCGGAAGATAATTTGCAAGGATCTGAAGTGACGAGGGAGGAACTGTGGAAGACAAGAAGATAACAAGGCAGGTATAGAGTTGGAGAAAAGGCATCAGATCACTAAGCTACCTATATTCAAATCCAGACAGGGAACAAGACTGCACTCGGAGGATAGCATTCTGAAGCAAAGCTCCGAAGCATATCAGGAGGAATATTTTAGACTCAGGTAACAAACATACAAATACCTTTTCTATTCTTCAATCTATAGAGGTGGCTTGTTTACTAGTGTACCATGTATACCTTTTGCCACGAGGTGGTTTGTTTACTTCAGAAACAAGTCTGTCACGCACTGCTTCCAATTCATCAACTACACCACCAAGAATATCAACAGCCTCAGGAACTAGCATAAGAAGGCCCCTCCTTGTGTGTACATTCCTTATAATAATCTGAGATACAAAAAAAAAAGAGCCGCAGGTAAAAAAATAATAATAAAGGAAAAATATAACTAATGTGGAATTCCTAAGAAGGCTTTTCTTCTCAAGCAGAATTTCAAGCCTTAGCCAGCTCCGACCAAAGCCTCACATGACACATAAACAACCTTTTTATGGTCGTCCCAAAAAGAAACTGAGGATTGTCGTCAACCAAAAAGCACCTTTAAGAAATATTTGTCTCATGTACAAGCATGGAAAAGCATTGCTATAGTAATAGGCCAAGAAAAATTCTCTAGAATAAAGGTAACAGGAAAAATAACCTTTAAACCTGCAGGAGCAAGAACTGCCAGGTCTTTAATGGGTCTGTATTCCATTCCAAATATTCGTTGTACACCATCTGTCATTGATAATTTTAAACATCTTTTGGGTCCTGCTGGCGCTTCACGGTATCTTTCCTTTAAAGGAGCTGAAATATTGACAGCTTCATCAACCTACGAAACCCAGAGAGGCAGAGACATATAGATGATAAGGTCATTTACTACATTGTACAAATATTAAGTGAAAATGAATAAAACATACAATGAGCATACAGTAAAGGTAAAATGATGACTTCAAAATAACCTGGTAAATATATGCAGATTAGAAGTACAAAACAATTGAGTGGAAATGGTGCCATAAAGAAATGCATAGTGAAAACTTACATTTCCCCACAACTAGCTATTTAGTAATGACAAAGCTAAAGAACTAGTATGGCACAGATCTCAGTGTTGGAGATGGGTCTCTAAGTGGCCTCAAAATGATCAACATTTTTACACTTTTGGGGTGGCAGCAATTTGCTGGGCCACCTGCAAAACGAGAAACAAAACCTGCTTTGAGAATAAGTTGATTCGGAATTATGCTGAAATCCTGTGTTATGCTTGTGCTCTTATGAATTACTGGGCAGGTCTATATTCCAAGGAAGCTCAAGAAATGTTACTGGAAGGTGTGGATATTATGCTTCAGATAGCTACAAGGATGTGGTGCCTCCTATAAGCAGGCTGCTCGGCGCTAATGCAGATCAAAGAAGCCCGCAGGGATGCTGATGATCAAGCGAACTAGTGGGAGATCATATGCAGGAAAAGCATTGATGTTCTCTGGAAAGTTCTTTTGTGTAGAGAGAATGATCTTGTCAGACTTGAATGCTGTCAGAGTCTTCACCGGATGTGGCAGCTTGATGGTTGTCTTAGTAGACAATCTGTTACAACTTTGACTTTGTATTTCCATTCTGCTCGTGTCCTGTATCTGTTGCTTTGTCTAGCATCTGAGTCAGGTGGTAACCTTAGCTTACAGATATAGGCCTTCATCTTTGTTTTCTTTCTAACCCCTTGCTCCAACTTCTGTATTTGCGTTGATAATGGAAATGGGAAATCCTCGGTTCAGAAAAAAAAAGTATATGTATATGGTGATGAACTGATTGAATGTATAGAGAACTGCTAGTGAGAGCAGTGCTTTGGATCTCATCATAAATTTGAAGATGATTTAAGCATGTAAAGTTGATTCACCATTATCATTGCCAATGAGAAGCAAATGTAATAGCAACAAGTTGAATATTGATATCACATCTTATTTTCTCGATAAAGATATTCTCATCACCAATCATAAGGATCCACAAACTTTTCATGAATTTAATAATTAATTAAATCACAATAGGAGCATAGAAACAGAATGGATCACAATTGCAAATAGCTCAGCAGGCAAGTATAGCCATCATTTTCCCAAGTTGGATTTTGCAATGTCAAACCTGAAGCACGAAGGGGCCATCAAGGAACTCAGCATGCATGCCCCCAACGCCCACTGGCAGCACCCCGGCCCCGCAGGAGTTCATGTCGGCGAAGAGGAACTGCTCGAAGCACCGCTTGGCCTGTGCCTCCGCACCACCCAGACCGTCGAACCCGGGAATCCCCGCAGCGCAGGACTCGAGCCAGTCCGGCCGCAGAAGCAGCCCGAGCCGCCGCAGGAACTCGTCCACAGGCCGCAACCGCCCGCTCAGCGGGGACGGGTGCGGAGGCGCTGTTGAGGCCGGGGTCCGCACCGGAGGCGCAGTCGGAGTTGCGGTCCGGGCCGCAGGCGGGGTCGGGGTCCGGGCCGCAGGTGGAGTCGGGATTGGGGTCTGAGACGGGGTAGTGATAGGAGCGGGAGGGGGAGCAGTACGCGCGGGAGGAGCTGGCGGGGAGAAGACCTCGGGGGCGTCGACGATGGGAGAGTCACCGTCGGGGTCCACGATCTCGTCGGCCTCCTCGTCATCGGAGATGACGAAGGGGGAAGACGACGGAGAGAGTGACGGGAAGGGGACTGGGAGGGGGCTTGGGTTTGGTGGCGAGGGCCGGACGACGCTTCCGCTGCCGCTGACGCCGCCGCTAGCGACGGAGGCTGAAACCGAGGCAGAGGTTGTGGTGGTGGTCATGCCCTCGCCGTCCTCCTCGTCGGAGTCGGAATGCACGATTAGGCCCCGGCGCCTCATCTTTTTTCCAAAGGAAGGTTTTGGCGGCGATTTGATCTGGGCATCAAATGGGGGGAAGGGTTTTGGGAGGATTTTTGGTGGTTTCCCTCCAAAGGCTTCGAATTGAGGGAGGAGGAAGACGCGGGGGAGGAATTGAGACCTGAGGATGACATGTAGGTCCTTGTTGTCAGTGCATCTGCAGTCTAAGCCTCCAAATTAGGCCCTTAAAATTCTATTTGCGGACTGGGCTAAAAAAATAGGGGCTCAGATTGAGACCCAACTCCAGTGAAAAACCAGACCAAGTCCCTATCTACAGTGGGACCCACATGTCAGCCGTCCGCCGTCCGCCAGTAGGAGCAGGGAGCAGGGAGGCCGTCCGCCGTCGAGCACGAGCTCCGGTAGGAGCGTAGAGAAGTCCGCACGCTGCTTGCCCTCGCCGGGGCCGCCGCCCGAGCCATCCTCCTGCCATGGACGCCCGCTGGGGAGGGGAGGTCGGGGGGAGGTGGAGGAGGATGGACACCGGACGGGGGCTGCCGCGCGCGCCATCCTCCCACCATGGACGCCCGCTGGGGAGAGGAGGTCGGGGGGAGATGGAGGAGGATGGACGCCGGACGGGGGCCGCCGCACGCGCCCTTCGCCCACCATGGATGCCCTCTCGCCCGCCATGGACGCCCGCCGGGGAGGGGAGGAGGAGGAGGGAGGGAGGGACACCCGCCGGGGCTCGCGCGCCCGCTCTCGCCTCGCGCGAGGTGCCCCTGCTCGCGAGGTGGAGCTCCGCCAGGGGAGCAGCCGTGGCCGAGGGAGCCTGTCGCGCATCGGGGGATAGGAGAATCCTATTTCTGAGGACTTGAGACTATAATTTGAAGGGGCATGAAAAATGAGAGCTCATCTAGGGGCTCCGTTGGAGTTGGATTTTTTCACAAACTCCTAAAATTTAGGGGTAGGGGCTCAGGTAGAGGCTTGGACTGGAGATGCTCTAAGAAATGTTTTTTTTTAAGTTGTCACTAAGAAGTTGCTACGACATCAGTGCCTGGAGATGGGTTTTTTTTTCTGATTCAGAAAAATATATCTAAGTGGGCCAGGGGCATTGATTAGTGAGGTGCGCTGATGGAAGAGTTGCTACCCGGTAGCGATGAAAACGGATCGGATACGAATGGATATCACTGGTATCACATTTGTTTTCATATTTTTGGTCAGATTCGGATTCGAATACGGATAGTGCCAACCATGCCAGATAGGATACGATTGGATATCGACATCATAAATATACGATTTGAGTATTCGGATACGGATACGATATCGGATATTGAATATCCGAACTCAGATACGGACAGATATGAACACCTCTAAACGGATTCGGTCGAACGGACGATCGAATAAATATCCGTACCATTTTCATCCATACTACCCGGTTTTGGCTCAATTCGCAAAGCCTAACATTGGGTTCGTTTTAGGAAGTAAAATATTTATTTTGATGCTCAAAAAAGGAAGTATTTTCCTTGTTTTTTCTTTATGGCCACAATTAGACAACGGTTGACCTAATTATGAGCTTTTTATCACCTATGTGTTGGTACACATGTTAACAGCCTTGTTCGAGGAATAATCATATTTTTATGTTTAGATTAGACAAAACTCTAGGTTGTCACGTGCCTAAAAATCTTATAGGATCCCACCGTGTTTGATAAGACTTATTTTGGCCGCTGATTTGTGGTGAGAGAAAAAATATTATTCTATAGTTGAAAATAAACTAAAAGTAACTTACGCACGGAGTAGCCAGCGGCCCACAAGGGGCATGCGGCCCACGTGGGGTGCGCGGCGGCGTGGCGGCCTAGCCAAGCTGACCTAGCTGACAAGGTGGAGGCGGTGCGCGGCTTTGTGCGGTTCGAAGGGGGAAACCGGCCCAACCGACCGGTTTGCTCACCCACACGCCCAGTTTTGCTCCTAGAATGGCAAAATAGCGCACAGTCGGTTCAAGGCCGATTCACCGCCTATATGGCCGGTTCTTGTTCAGTTTTTCACACAAGTCAGTGGGGAATTAATGTACCGACCTAGAGGCGCCAAATTGATGATGGACATTTCCAAAAGCCCCTTCTCCTCTCTACTATATAAGGATACCATTCCCTCTCTTGTAAGCACATCTTCTACACTAGAGTTTCATCTCCCCCATCTTATATGTAGTAGTGGTGTCCCTCTAGGTGCTCCCATGTAGTTGTATATTTTAGAGATGTATATTTTAGAGAGAAGAGGGTAAGAGTGGAGAAAAGGCATGTGTTATGTTTGTGTTATTATTGCACTTGTGTTATTATTGCACAATTTTAGTTTACTTTATTGTTAGATTTTGAAATGAACCTGTGTGCTATCACAAAACCAGATCCATCCTAAAAAATGGCTTGTTTCTAATATAGATCCTATTATAAAAAAATAGTTCCTATTACAAAAAAAAAAGTTACCAAATGAAATGTACATTGTTGAATTCTAACTTTGATTAATTCATTATAGATGTGCATTTGGACTTTGTCGAAATGACAATCTATGGTAACGTAAAAGATGAGAAATGTAAAGTCATCACTAAATGCTAAAGTACACGAGAGATGAAGAGGGGCACCTTATCAAAGCAAAGATGCCACCATGCATTGTTCCTATTTGCGAGCACCTGCAATATGGTAGAATAAGACTAATTTTTTTGCTGACTTTTAAATGTAAGAAGCACCGTTTATTTTCATCATCTTTTTGTTTTAATTTCTATGTATAAAATTGGCTCCAAAATTGACACATACCATTTTCAAGAGACAAAAAATGTTTGTAAGAATATGAAAGATAACTCAAATAAGTCAGAGATGCCGGCTAGAATGGCCATTGTAAGAAACAGTGAAACATTAGTTTTTTTGTACTTTTTCTGTTTAAATTTTAGGTGTCTTACATTGACCCCAAATCTGACTGTTGTAATTTTCAAAAAAAGGATACATGATCTTGTCACAAAAAAATGAAGCACCATCTTTCTGTTAATTTTTTCAGGTGTTTTGCGTGCTCAAAACTTGACCCTATTATTTTCTAAGGATATATGATGTGAGTAAAAATTTGATGGATATACGACAACCAAACAAACCTTGGGCAAACCTTCCTATTCAAGTCTCTAAGGAGGTTGAAGGCCTTATTTCTGTGGCTGTCGTGACTGAAATTGGGGATGGGGCAAACACCCTCTTCTGGAAGGACAAGTGGCTGGCTGGGCAAAGCATCCAGGCCCTTGCGCCTCGGTTGTTTTCCTTAGTTCCCAAAAGAAGAGCAAATAAGAGGACGGTGCGCGAGGCTCTTTCTAATGTTAAGTGGGTGGAAGATATGCAAGGGGCAATCTCTGTAGAAGCTTTGCTGGAATTCCTTAAGATCTAGGACCTCCTATCTCAGTTGGAACTGCATGAGGGGGTTCCCGATAAACACATTTGGAGATTTTCTAGTTCTGGAGAATACTCAGCTAAATCAGCCTATGATATACTTTTCCAGGGGGGCACTCACTTCGGCCCTGCCCAAAGGATCTAGAAGTCGCGTGCTCCTCCGAAGTGCTAATTTTTCTTGTGGCTAGTAGCCCACAATCGATGCTGGACTGCTGACAGGCTTGCTAGGCGAGGTCTCCCCCACCCAGCCAGATGTTTGTTTTGTGATCAAGAGGAGGAGAACATCCAACACATTCTTGTTGGGTGCGTTTTTACGAGGCAATACTGGTACTCTTTTCTCTGGCAATTTGGTTTATCCTCTCTGGCCCCTCAACCTGAGGACATTTCCTTTGATAACTGGTGGGAAAGAGTGGAAGCTTCAGTCTCACGCGATGTGCAGAAAGGATTGAACTCGCTCATCATTCTTGGTGCCTGGATCATTTGGAGGCACCGAAATGATTGCGTGTTCAATGGGGCTGTCCCAAATGTTGCCACTGTTCTTGCCATGGCTATGGATGAAGCGCAGTTGTGGAGTTTAGCAGGAGCTAGGGGTCTCACCCTGCTCTCTGCCCAGGGAGGGGTTTAGTTAGTTGTTTTTCTGTTTTGGTCGCTTTTCCTAGTATGAAAGGTGATTAGTTTTTAAGCTTTTTTGGGTGTGTGTGTGTGGGGTGTGTTCGGGTCTAGTCCTTTCTTCTTCTATTAATGCAATGATACGCAGCTCTCCTGTGTGTTCGAGAAAAAAAAAGTATTTGATGGAATGCTGAGCTTACCTATGTTGATGCCCTTAGTGGAACTGTTTCGAGCCTCACTCGTCTGTATAGTCATAGAGTGAAGGGTATCTTTATGGTTGTATTAATCGTTGAGTTCAAATTAACAATGAGCTGATGCTTGGCATGGTGAAAATAGTTTTTTTAGATAGCTTAGTTCCATGAACAGTTGTGAGGATGTTGCATATCTTTTTGTTAGTTTATGACTGTGACAAACTATTTTGACCAGGTTTTTTTCCTTTGCATGTTTGTGGTCACTATACATGATATTCTTCAATTTTGATGAATTACATATCGTTGGCTAGTTATGGGTTCAAATTTTGCTTTATTCGTCTCGTAGCCCCCTTGAAAAGTAGGCACACTGAATGAATGGGCTTAAATGTATGTTATAGCTTCCTCTTTTATTATGATCGGTGAAAACTCTGATAACTGGATTCTTATATCTTAGGAAATTCTAGGCTATATAAATATCGAAATTATAAAAGCAAGACATATACTTATTCTAACTGATAAATGATGACGGTCTGTTTTGTTTTGGTCATAATAGACTTTTTGATAGATGAAACTGTCGGCGTCTATGTTTTCCAGGTTCGTGCAATGATGTTATTAATAGTCTCCAGTGATTTCCTATTAAAAGCTTACTTTGAGAATAAGTTGATTCAGAACACCGCTGAAATCCTTTATTATGCTTCTGCTCTTATGAATTATTGGGCAGGCTATATTCCAAGGAAGCTCAAGAAATGCTACTGAAGATGCGGATATTATGCTTCAGATAGACACAAGGATGATGGTGCCTTTTTCAAGTAGCTCGCGCCAATGCAGATCAAAGAAGCCCGTGGGGATGTTGATGATCAAGCGAACTAGTGGGAGATCGTGTGCAGGCCAAGCGTCAACATTTTTTTAGACAGGCGGCAAAAGTTTTGCCTGATTTTTATTAAACAAAAAAAAAGAAATAAATTTACAAATGGGATAAAAAAAGAGAAGAAAAAACTCGCCACCGCGGCACTCCGGCCAACCCCTCTACTAGTAGGCCCCCTAGTGTTGGTAGCTCAGGGCAAAAAAAATCTAGGCAAAACAAGACATGCTGATCACTAAGCTACGGCTGTCGCACTCCCGCATTAGGCCTTGTTGCCAAGCATGGCAACTTGTGACAGAATCGTCCTGATCATAGGGTCCCACGTGCATCGTCATCATCTCTAAGGACTTTCGACCAGTCTGCACGAGTTTCGCTTGACCTAGGTGGTCTACTGGGTCTCCTAAGAAACTCTAATTTCCCTGAGGATCTTCATTGTAAACCTTACAGTATTACAACAGTTTACACAAATAATATAAATCAGAGTAAAAAGTGCGGAAATATTACATAAATATAGGGTTACAAATCTAGCTTACATTATCGCAAACCAGAGTTTCGTAGTAGAGTAGCTGCATACAACTAGACATCCTGCCCAAGGGTTATATCATATACACATCTTCATCCATACACGATCCGTCAACTGGCATGGTCCAAGCAGAACTGTACACTTAATATACCTGCAACAAGAGGTTAACAAACCCTGAGTACAAGGGGTACTTCCGCAAGACTTACCCGACTAAAGAAAATGGGGAGGAGACTCAGGAATGCAGGCTGAGAGAAATCAAGGTGAGGCCTTTAACAAGAAGCAAAGTATTTTGCGAAAAAGCATCTCCATTTTTAATTTCTACTTATATCATTTTGTATTAGTATAAATCAATAGTCCTGAACAAAGTTGGTTCACATGTATTCTCCCAATTCCAATTATTTATCCATTCAGAAAACATCTTAGTTTCGAACCACTTTTCGATGTAGGTGTGAGGATCAAGTCTCCATAACCGAGGAGCAACGACGATTCGAATCGGTTAAGTACCCAGCTGGGGATCCCTAACCACATTGTATATGTAGTACATAAGCTTGCATATACCAACCTCATCTACCACGGCTTTTCCACCCCTGAACCGCTCCTGCACCACTCGAGAGTACAGTATACCTCCAATCCGGAACTCTAACCCACGAGGGTACATGCTACTCTTGCCATCTCTCTACTCCCAGTGCGTGGTTGTCGGTTCAAGCAATGGAGCCACCGGAGCTAGAGCTTCTCGTAGTATGTGTCTAGTTGCAAAGTCTTGATCGCAAGCAGGCCTGACAACGAACGGTCCCTAATTCCTTTTTCCATTGGCGACAATGCATTAGGAACTTTAACCCAAGTACAAGTGTCCCATCGGTTTTTAAATCCTTTTTTCGCCGGTGACGATACATTGAGATTCTAACCCAAGTACAGGACCACTGAACAGAAAATCCCTTCCCGTCGGTGATGATGTAGTGATCAGGTGCACAGCCACCGAATGAGAGCATTACCAATTCCCTTTTTCATGAATTTAATTATTAATATATCACAATAGCTCAAAAATAGCATTTTATGAAAAACTAAATTATTCAGGTAGGGCTAAGCATTTTTAAACATTTTTCTTTAAATCAGGTTTCAAAGGTTATTCTCGAGTGGTCAATGATGATAATGCATCAATTGGGTTATCACACAGCTCTTAACAACTTAATGCAATAGTTTAACTCAAGTTATAAACATTTTATAAATCACAAGGAAAGGGCTGAATGCACCGGGTCTTGCCTGTTGCTTGGAGTAGATAAAACTCTGAAGTCAATCACTGAGAAAGATCCACGTCCACTGAGCGAAGACCTTACTCGGGACTTACTTCAAAAATTAAATTATCCCGCGTTTTCTACACGAAATAATAATGTATGCTTGACAAGATGATATGTATGTCATGATGTATGAAATGCACTAAAGTATGAACTAATAGACAACAAACTCAATTCAATAAGTTGAGTACAACCTTACTTCACGATAAAGTTACAAGCCAACGATACCAATTATCGATTATTACTTAATATTTCATTTTAACAGCCACAGAAAGCCGCTGCACAACAGTTCAACAGCTACTGTAGTGCAACAGTTAAAGCGCCAAGGATCACTATAGTGAATGACCCAGGGTCTCCAATCAATCCCAAAATCACACAAAACCTAAATCACCATGGTTCTCTATTTATTTTAATAATCAGTTAATGGGATATTAAATGATAAACAATTAAAATGCTTCCATCTGATTCCAAACTTTTCCAACAGATAGGGCTAAGCCTAAAATAGTAGCAAAATAAATTTCATGATTTTTGGATATTTATTCTTGCCTAGAAAATTCATGGAAGTTCCATTTATTAATTTAAAGACACATTTTTATTTCTATAAAAATATTCAAAACCTATATTTGATATTTTTCATAAATCAGTCACATCACAGAGAGGCTCCACAAATTTTTGCATATTTTTTGAAACAATAAATATTTTCTTACAAAATAAACAAAACGCAACACTATTCATATTCTCAAAAATCGAAAAGCCATTTAACCAACTCCGGCAAAACAAACTGGCCGGCCCACCTCGCTAAAGCTCTCTCTCTCACTCACACAGCGCCCCCGCGCAACTGGGCCGGCCCAAGACGAACACAGCGCGGCCCAGCTCGGTCTCTCTCTCTTCCTTAACCCTCCACTGGCACATAACGCGTACGCGCGCGGACGGCGACGCGGCTGCGGCGGCTCACCGCCGGTGACCCTTCGGCGACGGCGAGTACGCCGACGGGATCAAGACTCATCCCGCGCTGACCTACCTAGCAGGTGGATCTCCTAATAAACTACAGCAAGCACGGCGATGCCCATGGCGGCTCGGACACGGCGGCGCCCAATGGCATGCCGTGTTCTGGTCGAGACATGACGATAGAGCTTAAATAGAAGATGCTGCGAGCACTAGGGAATCACCTTGAACCTCCTACTCACGCAGGTTGGGACGGACACGCGGTTCTAGGGACAAACATAGATGGGAGCAGGCTCTATGGCTTCGCAAGAGGGAGGCTCAACTAACTGCGAAGTAGAGCGGACAATGGTGCTGTGGGCTGTGCGAATTTCACCGGTGTTAACAGTTACTAACGCTATCAAGAGAGTGTAGGTAAATCTATCCTCTAGCAATAGTAACAAAACTTCTCAACGCAATCACTGGGGTTGTCAATCCCTATGCTCAAAGTATGTGATTGTTGACACTTGTAACGTAGTTACTAGGAATAAAGTTATTTCTAACAACGGTGCAAAAAATGCTATGGGTAGCTCTATAGGATAGGTGATGGAATTCTGCAAATGCACAGAACTATCGTGTAACACTTTACCTGGGAGTACCAGGTGTCGAATTTATATTTTCCCAAAGGAAGACTGGGTTTGCGATTCCAAGGATATGATAGTCAAGGATCTAGATATGGATAAATGGGGTAACAACCTTAGTAAGGATAAATCAATGAAGTATAACTAAGGTGGAAACACGCTAGGTAACTTTGGAGTTTTAGAGGAGAACTCTATCTCAATAAAAGATCAAATGATTGTTATACCAAAGAGACTGCTATACTCGGGACACGCAAAGTCCTAAAGTCGCCGGGGTTCGACTGATTAGGCACCGTACGTCCAAAAGTCCTACGCTTATACCGGATACTAGGCCGAACATGGTGGAATCCAGAGGATTCTAGGGCTGTCACCACCTAGAACCTACCACTACTATCCGTGGGCCTAGCGGCACTCAAGGGTAAGTTATAGCCTAAGCACCACGCTTAATCTATAAAACTTACTACTCTAACTCGAGCTCAAGAATTAGAGCACTCTAACCAAGCAATGAGCAAGTATGCAACTGCTTAAAGTATAACAATAAGTAAATGAAGAAGGGGATCTTTATTACCGATAAGAGTGAAGAACACCACAGAGGACGTCGCCGACAAGCCCGGCTCCTCCACAGACTTCCTCCTTCTCCCGACTTCTCTCCACCACTCTACTCTTCTCTAGCTAGCACTATTTCTAAGAGCAGAGCTTCGCTAGAGAGAGAGGGGAGCTACTACTGACTATGAGCTGAATCTCAAGTGGATTCTCTAGTGTTTTCTAGTGTGTTTCTCTTTACAAGTGAGGATCTAAGTCCTATTTATAGTGTAGGAGTGCACCAGGGGTACTTGTAGATGTCCTGGAGGTCGGTGGCGCGAAGGAGCAGGGCGGGCGCCCCCTTGGATGCACCGCCTTGCATCCTGCGGCTCTCCTTCCTCCCCTATGGTGGTTGCAAAGTCGGTTGATGTCCTGAAATGGCAGTTTGCAACCCCTAGGAGGATGACATGTGGGTCCTTCAATCCATGGCACATCACTTGATCACTGTTGGATGAAAACCGACTTCATTTGATGGTGTAGATGACTTCTGGACACCTTCCCTCGGATTATGGACATGTCACCCAACTTGGACCGGGCGGGCGCCCTGTTGATAGGGCCACCGGATCCTCGTGCCTTGTATCTGAGCCGTTGATGTTATTTCAACGTGCCACAGGCTATTTGGGAGGATGGCACACGGATCAATGAGGTGGCAAGTGCCATTTGACACTTTTGACAGGGTGGGCGCCCTACTTGGTAGGGCGGGCGCCCCCCTCTGGCCTCCATGTGGCAGCTGAGGTGTCAAGCTGTCTTGTCTTGCTTTGTTTTTCCTTGTTTTCACCATTTTTCCTGCATACACAGTATTTCTCCAAGGACATTGGAACTAGGTAAGTTTCAAGGTGGGTTCTTTACATTTCATGTGGTTTTACCTTGATTGTGGGTGAAATATTGACGGTAAAATAGGGTGTTAGAGACCGTCAACAGCCGGCGACAGTGAGGTCATCGGTGGCGACAATGGAGTAAAGGAGGAGAAATGATGGCCAACGCGGCTATATATATAGGGCAACGGTGAGCACGGGATGCAGTTGCGACCCCCACGAGCTCGACAGCGGGTGGTAGCTGGCCCCAGGCGTCGCCGGCGCGCGGCGCGGCGCGCCTGCCCGCGAACAGAGCCAGGACCGAACCCACCACCCTCGAGCACTGTAGCAGTTTTAGGGTCAAAAGCTATTTGGTGAAATTACTCCCTATTTTATGTAGCAACTGTAAAAAAGCCGAAAATAAAAGTTGCGCCAAATTTTGTGAAGATCAACTTTGCTTTTTGAATCATATCCAAATTCTAAATGGTTTTGAATTTAATCAAAAGGGGGTAAAACTTGAATTTGAATTTCATTTGCAATTCAATTCAATCCTCAAAAATTTTCTCAACAACTTGAAAATATGTTAAAATAGAAGTTGTCCTATTTGTCAAGCTCTACAACTTTCATTAATAGAGTTTGGTCAATTCTTGATAATTTTTGAAATAGCATTTCGAATTTGTATTTTAAAGCACTGTTTTGAGGTTAATTTGAATTTCCAATCCATAACGTCAAAATCACCCAAAATGAAAGTTGTTCCATTTTAAAAGATCTCCAACTTTCATTAAAGCACTTTTATCAGATTCCCTTTAGTTTTTGAAATTGTTTTTCAACCTTAAACTTTAAAGCATAGATTAAGGTTTTATTTGAAATTATTTTTAGTAACTTCAAAATTGCCCTAAATAGAAGTTGCTCAACTTTTAAAGATTTACAAATTTTGTTTAAAGCCCAACCCTCGATCCTATTTAGTTTTTGATTGGGTCAGATTTAGGGTTTTTACTTATATACACGAACAAGCACTGATATCACCAAATCACTCTAAACCACATATGCACAACCACATGTGGAAATAAAAATTATTTTAGTGATGTATAGTAATAATGAGTTTATGCGGAATGATTTGCATGTAATCATGATGACATGGCAGGTTTTAGTTACAGTAACACCAGGCGTGTTACATCCTTCCCCCCTTAAATAAATCTCGTCTCGAGATTTAAGGAACAGCTAAAGCCTTAGGTTTAGTAATCAAAAAGAAAATGTGTCAAGTAAATATCCTTCAAACTTGACTATAGAGCAAGTAGGGGGTTTACTTATTCTAATACTAGAAAAGGACAAGTTACATCTACAGAGCAGCAAAGAACTCAGGAAAGTTTTTAGATAGAAAATTCTCTGATTCTCAGGTGGCTTCTTCTTCCAAATGCTGATTCCCTTGTACTTCGTACCATCTTGTTGTGGTTCTTCAAGTAACCCAGTCTTTTTGGTATATAACTCTCACTTTGATATTCAGAGTAATCAAATCTGGTTTTGAGTTTAATCCCTTCTAAGACAACATTTCAATCTGGCACTTGAAGTCACTTCTTAAGTTTGAGACATATGGAATCAATTCTGCACAGCCGATAATCGTTCAGGCGACTTGAGTTGATAAGCTACTAGCCCACACTTAATCACCCAACCGACATGATGATAGCTCTTATTTAACATAATCAGTTGTCTCTCAACACTAAAAACTTTAAACTCTTCTCTAAAAAATAAACGAGTAGGAGGAATATCATTTGAGTATGTTTCAAAAGGAGTCAGGGTCATGAATGACGATACCCGCGCGTGCCGAGTAGCTAACCCCTTCGTGCATGACATGGTGAACTCTCGGTTTCGTCCTAGCACCACCATAATGACCCTCGAATGACGGGTGAAATTCAAAGGAATGATACGTGTCGAATCAAGGCATGACACGTACACTGACGGAAAGTCATGGACTAGTTCCCGGTTTTTGTACTGGGTTAGTGGGACAAATTCCGGTGTGTCCTAAAATTTCTGGAGAAGTGAACTTCCAAAGTAGGTTTCAAACTAGTTTTAAACAATAATGAATTTTTAGAAATTCAGGGGAAAAACTCGGATGTAAAATTTTAAAGAGATTTCAAACAGAGCGAAAGCACATTAATTGCAGGCTAGGATCATGACCACTAACTTTGATAACAGCGAGCGTCCAGCATTAACTTCTTATGGTTGCGACCCATAAGAGACCCCAGATTTCGACATTGCATCGTAGTAACGGATCATGATATCCCATAGACTACAATTACAATAGCTTTCAACCAACACCTAACATGTTGGTTATAACTTTTGAGAAAATAGCATGTGTCGTAAAAGAAGAAGACAAAGGCTGATGCACACAGATGAGTTAAGGATTGGATAAGTTCTTGTATTGAATTGAGTGCGTCCAAAAATTACCAAAGGACTGGAAACTTATGGAGCAAAGATTATCGATGGAAGAGAGCACATTAATTGTGACCTTGATAGGTGAGGAGCACTGGCTATGATATCAGTATGTGCCCTGAGAAAAATTTGTGTGTTAGCATGCCACAAAAGATTCTCAGTTTTGCAAGGCACCATAGTCACGGCCGAAACACCATTATAAGGTACAATTAAAGTAGTGGTCAAAAGGAGTCACAAAAATGAAGGTATAACAATTAGGATTATGATGTATGATGGCTATGGATCTCAATGTAAGCGATTGCTTTGTAAAATTTCATGTGGTAGCGAGCCACAAGAGATTTCAAGTTTTAGCATTACATTGCATTCGTAGAACATAGTACATCACCGTTAGATGGGTTAATTTCCACGAAAGGTGCAAATGAAAGAGAGCTTATGAATTGGGAAGCTATAGTAGATGTTGGCGGTCCTTATAGATCACTGTTATGCCGCCAATTTAGACTAAAAAGAAGAAAGACAAACATATTCTAGCACATATGCCTTTACTACTAACAAGTTCCACTTGTACCCCTAGTATTCATGTTTTGCAGGTTTAATGGTGTAACAAGTGGAAATGCAAAACATCATGGAAAAAGCGCAAAAGCAAACGACGTATTCCGTAAATGCGCAAACCAAGAAAATAAGAAAGCCCACCTCAAAAAGCTGAATTGGATCCATCCGTAACCACGGGAGTGGCTCAGGCCCAGATAGCAACCGACTACCAGAAGACGGTGGCCAGCGGGCCCAGCCAGGGGTGCGACCGCCCCCAGGACCGGCCGCCCCCCTGGTGGGGCCTCCCGGGCCCAGTCTTCGGTGGCGGTGCTCTAGGCGGTTTCCTAAGGGCGGTTTCACCTCCTTCCAAGTTTAGAGACGCCAAACCGTCCTAGTTCAACTATAAATAGATGGTGCTCTTTCATTCAACACACACATCATTTTGGAGTCATCTACCTCACACCTCTCATTTGTATCTTTAGAGTAGTACTAGTAGTTTGTGAGCAAGGCAAGAGCTATCAAGGAGAGCTTGTCTCCTTGGAAGAAAAGGTTGGTATGAATACAATTCGGTCTTCTTCTATGAGCAAGTTCTTATCATATTTATATGATCATGCATATGAACTAGAGCAAAGTTATGATCTTGTTATGAGCATAATATATGGACTAGAATATAGTTTATGTGTCATGTTCCTGACTTGTTCATCGTCGTTCTTCATTGTTCATCGAATTAGTATGAATAGAGGAAGAACTAGGAATGAGGTGATGGTTCGTCGTGCCTTCTTGGTTGCTCTTAACCTAGCCTATCAATCCGAAGGGTTGGGGTCCGCGGAAGTTAGGAGTTGTTTCTAAGTACGTGAGCATGGTGTTCAGGTATGCGGAGATCGGCGAATATGTCGGTATCCCACAGGCAGAGGGGTAGGTTGGCAGGTGGCGACAGCCCTGTCCATCCCTAGCACTCCCCCATGTTCGGATATTGAAGTAGGAGTTCGTAAAGTCTCTATCGGCTGGCAGACCAGCTGCGGGGATCTCCTTATCACCCCAGACTTAGTCCTGATACTAGACTTACTAATTAGATGTGTTGCAGCAGTTCTTTGCATAATTGTATATGACCAATGCCTGCTCAGTTAGTTATATTCTTTTGTTCTTTATTTTCCATTTTTATCCTTGAGGTTGACCCAGATGTGTGTCCACTATTTTGAAATCATGTCTTATTCCTGTTTACTCTATGCCTACCATTGCACTCAATAAGTGATCATGTTTACATCACGCTTGATGCATATTGCCCTCCTACGGGAAATTATAAATACGACACCCTTGAATAGTCACGGGTTGAAATGCTACAATGATAGTTCTGTGCGCTTGCAGAGTAATCTTATTTCTTACTGAGCTATCGACTGGCATACCTAAGTACCGTTACTTAAGGATTGTAATTCTTGTTGCACCCCACGGCGCCGTGCCACAGTTTTGCATATCGTAAATAATGACTGTTAGGAAGGCCAATCCGGCACTTCTAACTGCTATTACCAGACTGCATTACCTAGGCCAGCGTCATTAAGGGCCAAAGGTTACCTTTCTGAAGTAATGGTGGTTGGGAATGTCAACTTACGTTTCTAGTATTATTATTAAGGACGGACTTATAGTCTATCTTTAGTAGTGATGCTAAGAAACGCCAACAGTAGACCACAACCTTAAACCTCGATACCTGCGCGCACCCAGTAGAATTTCGCATGACTCAGGCATGCAAGAGACCCTAGGTTCCATCGCAGCGTCATGGTCACTAGCTATGAAACCACCATGGGACACAATTACCTTAATTTCTTAAATGACATATTGAATTCATGGAAGTGGTATGTGTCACATCAAGGCATGACACATACACTTGGCTGGAATGTCAAGAATCGATGCATGGTTTTCGGTATTTGATGAAATTAAGTCCAATTGCATCCAGAAGTTCCCAAAGATTAGGAACTTATGGAGCGAAGATTATCAAAGATTGGGCAAAACTTGGTCCATGACAAGATTTATAAAACAGAACAGCTATACAGGACAATAGCTGCACTCAAAATATAAGGGGAAATTTAAATACTTATATATTTATCTTATGTGAATGGTATGATGAATACTCGTCCTATGCGGCTTTACAACGTTAGTTAGCACATAACCTATACCTATAGGACAATACTTTATATATGATCTTTACTCTAATTCAGAGAGAGATCGAGAAGGATTCTATAGATCATTGTTGGAGAACTTCGACTCTTCATTGATCCTTAGAAGAAGAGCTGAAACACTTGGAGGTATTCGACTTGAGGTGTCAGAAATCATCACTGGATCTTTCAGCAAGCACAAGAAAAGGTAGAAGAGTCATTTGTAATTTGTTTTCTTCAAATTGTTTTTAATTTATAAGCCTTTTGAAGTTTTCAAAAGTAATATTATAGTTGATCCACTGTTAATGCTCTGGCTAGGATCTGTAGGGACTCTGTATCCCATGACCGACTGTTGACGGTGGATATACCATAATATTCCACATTCAAACACCGTCAATAGGCCTTGGATTCAAGGGAGAATAAACATAACACGAACATATTTTATCAATAACTAGTTCCACTTGTACTCTAAAGCTTGTGAATGCAGGGAAGACCAAAACAGTGCAAAAGTGAGCAGCTAGGGGTCACCTATGTGGTTCGGCCGAACCATGTCTGGTTGCCCTAGGCCACCACATTTCATCAACTTGCATACAACATCAAATGGAAGAGAGGAGAGCCAAGGGTGGGCCCATGGTGGGGTCGCCCGAACCACTCATGGGGCCCACCTTGCTCTAGTGATGAGGCAGAATCTGTGTGACACTCCAACCAAGTCATTCCATCCATCTGATCATCTTGTGCCTCCATTCAATGGTGGAGATCAAAGGCACATGGATTGAGGCATGAAATGAACCAATCAAGACATAACAAGAAACATGAGAGAACCTATGATAGATGGGGACCACGTTGGTGGGCCCAACCCACCAGGGGTGGGTCGGGCAAACCATAAGTTGTGGGCCTAGGCCACCTGCAGCTTCAATGATTGGTGGGACACCTTTTAGAAGCCCCTGGCTGGGCCCACCTACCATAGGGGGGTCGGCCGAACCCCCCTGGTGCCTAGCTAGGACGGTTAGCTTCCACCGCCTTGCCGCATGATGTCCACGTGAGGAAATCACTAGCACCGTTGATCTGAGGTGGTTTCAAGGTTGGTTCATCCAAGGGCTAAGGTGGAAAGGCACACGGATCGCTGACGTGGCACCTCCCCATCTTCCCCTATAAATAGAGGCTGCCTCCACCCTCTCAAGATATGATTCATTCAAGATACAAGTGAAGAAGTAGTATAGTTCCACCTTAGTAGTAGTTGTAGTCTAGTGTGGGAGTTAGAGTTGAGTCGAGCTGCGCTCGGGGTCTCCGGAGTCGTCTGCTGGAGAGTCTGGTATAGCTCTTGTATCTTTCTCTTTCTGTAAGACTTATCTACTTTAATATATTATTCTTACTTTACTTTACCGAGTCTTTACTTAGTGCATTACTTTAATAGCAGTGTTGTGAGTTATCATATTACTTGGTCGGTTTGCATTAGTTTGTGATCCTGTTCCAACTCAACGTGTGTTAGTTCATCGCCTTTCATAGGGTGCTCTAGTTGCTCTGATCACAGCTTGAGTAGTGAGACTTAGCGTAAGCGTGGTGCTTAGGTTAAATCTTGCCTTTGATTACCGCTTGTCGCACGGATTGTTTGTGGGTGCTAGCAGGTGGTGACAGCCCTGTCTAGTCTTAGTATCCCTCCACGTGCTTTAGGCAAGTTCTTAAAAGGTAGGCTCCCATGAGAGTGTAGGCACTTCGGGTAGAGGTTTTGTCCTCTATTGTCTCGCACTACCCCCTGCACACCGGTAGTAAGGTAGCAATCTTAGTGTAATTTGACCATTTGATAGGATAAATCATAGAGGTAAAGGTTGAATCACAGGAACCTTTCTCACTCGCTGTCCTCCCACCTAGCTACACTACACTAGTTATCTTTTAGTATTTCATTTGTTATCTTTGAATCATCACCTTCCTATTGTACTTCGATTACCCCCTCTGCACTAGTTGTGCCAAGTTGAGATAGATTTTAGGATCTCCTTCTATTAATATTTCTAGCAACCACTTTCCCTTGGGATAAAATAAATAACGATACCTTGGAATACTCCCGGGTGAAGTGCTACAGCGGTATATTCTGTGCGCTTGCGGAATTATCCAGTAGACATAAGAAATACCCTCAGGCATTTCTGGCGCCGTTATCAGAGATAGCCTAACACCCTGTCTCTGGTGGTTGCGCTAAGAAGTGTCAAGAAGCATTTCTGGTGCCGTTGCCGGGGAAAGCATAAGCCTAGAAATTTTAATAAGATTGAATCCGAAACCTATCATCAAATTAGTATCAATTAGTTGTAGTAGGGCTTACCCTTGCCTTTGCTTCTCTTTATCGTGAAGCAAGGCATACATGAGTGGATTTCAGTTTCAAGCCATAGCAATAGAAAATCCAGAGACATCCACTAGGAGTTCTCGACACTGTTCAGTCTCCCATCGGAGGTCCGATTTGATTTTGGAACCACTCAAGAAAGGAGGCTCAGCACTGTCACCTAAGGAAGCTATGGCCTAAAGGACCATCTTCGAGCACTCTGCACCATCGGCTGACAATGTAGCCACCGGTCCGCAGCTTAGCTTGGGGGATGTCACTTTTGAGCTCAAGCCATCTCTTATCAATATGGTGCAAGCCAACCCATTCAGTGGAAAGCCCCATGAGGATGCAAATGCGCATCTCCAGAATTTTCTGGAGTTGTGTGGCACTATTTATATAAGAGGAGTCAAAGAAGACGCCATCTGTCTTTGCCTTTTTCCATTCTCCTTGAACGGAAAGGCAAAACAATGGTTCTATGCTTGCCCTGAAGATATGGATGATTGGACGAGCTGTGCTAATGCAATCCTCAAGAAGTTCTTCCCGATAGGCAAAACCACCCTCTTCGAGGAAGGATCTCAGGTTTTACACAGCAAGTGGACGAGACGATTCCCGAAGCATGGGAACGTCTACAGGAATACATTCGGGATGTCCCCATCATGGAATTCAAGAATGGCTCCTGATTCAAGGTTTTTACCATGGGCTAACTCCAATAGCTCGCAGTCACCTTGATGCCGCTGCTAGAGGAGCATTCACTTCACTCAATGTCACACAAGCCAAGAATCTGATAGAAAAGATGGTGACAAATCAAGGGTGGATTGAAGATCGACTCCAAAGCAAGAAGAAGAACACACATACCATCCATGAAGTAGATGCAATATCTGAGAAGATGGATCTCCTCTTGAGAAGATTGGAAGAACGTGCTAATTTCAAGAAAGACCGAGAGGCCATTCAACATTATGCTTCCAAGCATCAATGGGATCATGTATGTAGTGTATCTTATTCCAAATTAAATCCTGAGAAGATAGACGCCATCAACAACAATTCAAAATATCCTCAACAAGGAAGATGGTCATCGAACTCCAAGTTTCAAGGTAATGCACATTTTGGTAATTAATTATCATTAAAAGATCTCATCATGAATCAAGCTAAAATAAATGAAAGCATGAATAAAAAGTTGATAGAAAGTGATAAGACCCTTGAAACATTAAATTGTAAGATGGATGCTCTCGCTTCTTCTGTTAAAGAACAAATGAGTTTTAATAAAATGCTAGAACCTCAATTAGCTCATCTTGTCGCTACTACTTCATCTCCTAAAAATACTTGCAATACTTCAAATATCAATGCGGTGATCACGAGGGGAGGTAAGTCCACTCACGATCCACCAAATCCTAACATGGCAGGAAAGGCTGCAAGAAAAGACAAAGAAGATGAAGAAGAAGAAGAAGAATTGCCAGCGCCTGATGACAGCACCAAGTTTCAAGAAAAGACAAGCCCCACACGAATATTATGACACCAATGTGTTGCTACCGTTCTCAAGAACAAGGAAGCAAACCACCGACGAACAATTCGGGAAATTCGTCGAGGTAATTCGTCATCTTTATGTGAATATTCCATTACTTGACGCAATGCAGGTACCAACCTACGCCAAGTACCTAAGAGACATCCTCAACAATAAACGCCCGCTGCCCACAACGGAGATTGTCAAATTGACGGAAGAATGCAGCGCGGCCATATTGAACCAACTGCCAACCAAGAAGAAAGACCATGAGTGTCTCACCATTGACTGCTCCATTGGGACACAATACTTTGAGCATGCATTATACGACTTGGGTGCAAGCGTCAGTGTCATGCTAAAGGTAGTGTTCGACAAACTCAATCATACTATCTTGTCCCCTACATCGATACGTTTGCAGCTGGCGGATCAATCAGTCCGTTACCCGGCGGGGATAGCGGAAAACATCCCCGTCAAGATACATGGATTCCTTGTCCCCGTGGATTTTGTGGTCTTGGACATGGAAGTAGATGAGAAGACTCCACTCATCTTGGTGAGACCGTTCCTCAGCACCACCAATGCACATATTGATGTTGGAGCTAGAGAAATTCAATTCACAATCAATGAGACTCTGGAGACATTCAAATTCCGACCAAAGGTTGAGCAATGCTCATTGATCATGCTAAGGGAGATACATGCCTTTGCTATCGTAAAAGATTTGATGAAGCCCAAATCACAACCAAAGGCAAAGAGCAAGCGAGTATGGAAGAAAAAGGTGGTACAATCGACAACATCTCCAAACAAAATTTCTACACCAGCCCAAAGAGATGGTCTCTCTCCAAGGACATGAAGGATCAGCTCTTCCACTAAGGTAAGTATACTAACATTTAAATTTATGGTATTTCCCTTACTTGTTTAAATTATTTTAGCATGTTAATCCCAAACTTTTTTCTGTCGACCAATAATTTTAACATGATAATCATCAATTAATTAATCTTCTGAATAAAATCGACACCAAGTGGGGCACATGGTGGGGTCGGCCGAACCCCACCTTGATACCCCTACCTGCCACCTTTTGTCCATTTCAATCCATGCCTCATCCCATGCACTGACAACACTTTAAACAATTTGCATGATGATCTTAATCACTAGCACTGGCAACCTTGAATCTTTCTATGCACTCACATGTTTAGTGCTAATTGGCTTAACACAAGTATCTTGTGAGCTATCCCGTAGAGTGTTACAAGACATATGACCGTCAACTTGCACTCTAGGAGTTAGAATCTCTCTCTCGTCCCTTGCTTAAATAAAATGCCAATAAAAATATTCATAGCAAAGCATGAGTAATTTAAAAGAGAAATCATGTCATAACCCATTTCTTCTCTTCCTAATTCCACTCATGCAAAGTAACACCCCTGGTGTTACTGAAGTAAAAATCGGACATGTCATCATATGCACTACACCGCATTCATAATTAAATTCAATTTATTATGCATAGAAATTAAAACAAATTTAATTTCATAGGTTGTTTGTGCTTAAGTAATTTAGAGTGATTTAATTTTATCTTCTGATGGCTTGTTAATTGGGCGTATTAATTAATCACCGCTTAAAAATAAAAATTGGAATTAATTTAAAACACTAAATCGGGCTAAAACCCTAGTTTCAAAACTATGTAGAATTGGGCCTTGGTCCCAAAATCAAAGTTGTAGCTCTTATTTAGTGGAGCAACATTGGTATACAAAGTTTTTCAAGTTACTTTTTGGAAATTTAAATTAAACTTGAATTTCTATCTTCAAATTTGAATTTAAAACTCCAATTCAAAAATTACTTAGAATCTGAAGTTAAGCCTTAAATAAAAGTTGTAAAGCTCATTAAAATGAACAATTTTCGTGTTTACAGATTTTAAACTTATTCAATAAATAATTGAGATTTGATTTGAATTTAGAAAGGGCTATTTACCCCCTTTAAAATAATTTCAAAACTATTTGAAACTTGAAAATATCATGAAAACCAAAGTTGTGTGGAATGAAATTCTGCACATTTGATATATTGGACATTTTTCAAAATTATACATGAAAGTATGTTTAATTTACAAATTAGTGTCTGTAGGGGGGTAATTGCAAAATTTCCATCCTAATCTGGATGGGGACGACGGCGACACGCAGCTGTCTTGCTGTCGCCGACGTCCGCGCTGCTCCTTCGTGCGTGGGCGCGTGTCGGTCGCCGTGGCAGCTCGGCCTCGACGTGTCGTTTCCCTGGGATCGATCTTCCCCTTATATAAGCACCAGGTCGAGCTCACTCTTTCCTTTTTTCTGCTTCCATCGCCGCCGGCAACCTTACTGTTCAAGTTCCAAATTCGCCGTCTCTGACCACTCTCATGTAAAATTGATCGTGCCCATAGTTTTTCCACCTCCTTGCGGTTCGATTGAGCCCGTTCCCGTGTCTTTCTGTGGTCGGAGTCGCCAGTGCGCGTCGTCTTCCTCCCTGCCGGTCGGAAGTGCCGCAGAGCACCACATCACCGTGACCAGCCATCTCCGGTAATTAACTTGTCTACTTTTCTCGCATTGTCAATTCCTTGTAGCACTGCGAAGCTCATGAGCCCGACCGTTTGATTTTTGTCACCCCACCCACGCCGGAACGTGCTGCGGTCGTCTGGAGCGCACCATCGAGGCCACGGTCGTCGTCAAGCTCGCCGCGCTGGTCATCTTCCTACCCAACTAGCGAGAGCATAAAGTCTCGGTGAGCATCTCGAGAGCATTGAAGGTCTTGGTTTGGGTCGGGATGGACTGTGTCCGTCGGAACGACCGCGCCGCCGCGAGCCGGACCGCCATGGCCGCCTACTAGTTCTCGCTGGAGCCTTAGGTTCCGCTCTAGTAGCCTAGAGAGGGTGGGCACTTGCGGGCTCTAGTTGGGGGCTTTGCCCCTCGCCGGAGTTGCCGCCGCCGGCAGGCCATCGCGGCCGGCGGAGCGCGCACTCCCGTGCCCTCTCTGCCCTGTCTGGAAGAGAGCAGAGGAAGGAGAAGACCCGACTGGGCCAAGCTGGGCCGGCCGCAGCTTTGCTGGGCCGAGCCAGAGGGAAGCAGGCCCAGCAGTTCGTTTGATGTATTTCAAGTTTATTTTCCATTTTCTTGAGTAAATGAACAGTAATGAAATTTGTTATTTTCATACGAATTTTTCTAGAGCTCCTAAAATCATGAAATAAAATCTGGAGCTTCTCTGTGTTATATTATATTTATGAAAAATATAAAACTTACAGTTTGGGTAATTTCTGCATGTATTGAAAATGGACATTTTAATTAATAAAGGGCTTTTCCATGATTTTTATAGCCTACAGTAATTACCCAAAAATTGTGAAATTTTTTGTGCCACTATTTTGAGCAGTGAGCTACCTTCACAAAAATTTGTAGCTCAGTTAGATAAAGTTTAATTGTTTTGTAATTTATCCCTAATTAATTAATAATTAAAATGGTATTTAGTATTAATGGCTTAAGGTTTATTCCGGATCTTCGAATTAGGGAACTGAGATTACCATGAGCTTAGTTATGGGTCTGGGAGCTTTGCGACCCGTCGCCGCCCTCTTGGCCACCTCCGGCCGCTTGCGGCCCTGGCCAAGTTTGCCCCGGCCGGCCGGTGACCATGGTTGCACCTCTCTGGCTTGGCCAGGGCAGGCTGGAGCGGGGTTGGGTCGAGCCATTTGTATTGGGAGTGCTAAGGGAGCCAATCTGGACCGTGTTGGTCGTTCGGGCCGGTCCAACAATAGAGGCTAAATACATTTATTTAATTTCTTTCTTAATATATGAAATGTATTGTGCCTTGTGGTTTTTGGATTGAGTGAAGACCAGGGATTGTTAACACTTTAAATAATCCTTGGCAACTTATTTAGTAGAATAATTTACTATTGTTATGTGGTGGTTAATAATAGTTAATAAAATGAATAGGTGAGATAATAACCACCATGATAATAGAATCTTAATAAGAACTTAATGACCCTTGTTGCTAGTTGGTAATTACCTTGGGGTTTACCAAAATAAAGTCTTTAAGATGCAACTTCATGGGTAAAAACATCCAAAAAGAATGACTTCTTTCGGAACCTTTCCGTACCCTAAGTCGTGCATAAAATTCCTTATAGGTACCCGTAGACCTGCTAATCCAAGTTGTTGGACAACAAGCTAGTCTTGTTGGCTTGCAACTTTATCGCAAAGGAAAGTAGTATTTAACTTTCTTTGAATATTTAATGTAATGTATTTGTATGTTTCCATTATGCATCATGCCATGCATTTCATCATGCATTAATATTTCGTGTAGTGAACGCGGGATATTCGTATCTGAAGCAAATCCCGAGTTGGTCTTCACTCTCTGGACGTGGAGTTTCCTCGGTGATAGACTTCAGGGTTGTATCTGCTTCAAGCAACAGGCAAGCCCCGGTGCATTAGCCCCTCCTTGCGTTTTATAAATCTTTATCACCTTGAGTTAAATTGCTGCATTAGGATTGATAGGAGTTGATTGTCACCTACTTGCTGCATTTACCTGCCTTGATATATTATCCTTTGAAACCTGATTTAAAAGCAAATGTTTATAAAACGCTTAGCCATGCTTAATAGTTAAGCTTTATGAAAAAGATATTTTGTATGCTTGGGGTATACTACTATGAGCTGTTATAATTGTTTGACAGGGCAGTAGACTTGCATTGAGAAATGAGTCTCAATGTAGTATCTCTGACTGTCTATTTAGAAAACGAAATGGAATCCATTAGGAACCATTCGTTGTCGGCCTACTGGATCAAGACTTTGCAACTAGCCACATACTACGGAAAGCCTCTGACTCCGGTCGCTCCTTTACAGTGAACCGACAACCACGCACTGGGAGCGGAGAGATGACGAGAGTAGCGTATACCCTCGTGGCCGTCGTGCCTGGAGACGAGAGGAGTACTGTGCTCTCGGGTGGCGCAGGACCGGTTCAAGTTTTGGAAAAGCCAGTGGTAGGCGGGGTTGGCATATGCAAGCTTAGGTGCTACATATGCAGTGTGGATAGGTGTCCCCAGCTGGGTTTTCAATCGATTCGAATCGTCGTTGCTCCTCGGTCAATGGAGACTTGATCCTTCGACTTACAGCGAAGAGTGGTTCGGAACTAGGTAAATGTGGGAAAGGGAAAGGGAATTGATGACGAGATAACTGAATGAAACAATCTAGCTTTGAGATTAAATGTTAAGCTGATTTAGAGAGCTTTTCTGCAAAACTCTTTGATTCTTGCTAAAGCCTCTCCTTGATTCCCCTCAGCCTGCATTCCTGAGTATTCTCCCCGATTTTTAGTCGGGTAAGTCTTGCGGAGTACCCCATGTACTCAGGTTTGTTAACCCCCTGTTGCAGGTTAAAGTCAGGAGCTGTACAGGTTTGGCTATCGCCAAGCTAGTGGCACTCGAAGAGCTGCCCTATGCAGTAGATGACATGTGCTTATCAGCACTTCCTTGGGCAAGATGTAATCTATATTACTTATAAGTGTAAGAGCTACCTTATCTTGTCTCTATCAACAAGAAGTTTTGTAAAGACTATCACTGGAATTTATAAACTATAATTGTACTCTTCCGCTTTTTACTCTGATGTATTTTGAACTCTATGAATGAATGTAATAAGATGGTTGGTTTCCGTTCCGTGAAATGATCCTCGATGGGACATTGCGGTGTTCGCGAGAGCACCCGACAGGGCTTCCGGAGTTATCAGGCTCCCGTGCATAGCAGTCGGAGGTCGTTGGACTATGACAGGTGCACGTGGGCCATGGTAATTCGGGCGGTTCTGTCACAGCTGGTATCAGAGCATTATTTCATGCTACGGAACCAATCAACACCTTTTATAAGCTTCAAAATCCACCAAATGGTATTTTAAACCTATTTGAGAAAACTGCTTCTAACTTACCTCAATGCTTGCTTAAAGATGCCAGTAAAAGACTTGTTTGGATGACCAGATCGGAAGGTGCTGATGAGTTCCCGTGTTTCTTCGAGGAATGATGTGATGAGCCAATCTCTCGTACCAACTGAAGCACTTCGTCTACATTCCTTCTCTAGGCCTTGGCTTAGAGGAGCATCGGACGAAGTTGATTCTACATTTCCTAATGATATCGATCTTCCATCTTTTTATTCCATAACTTATTTTACTTAGGGATTGTAGCAACCGCCTTATCATGAGGTAGAGGATAACTTAGTTTGGTTATTATGTAACAAGGTAGCTCGTAATATATTAAGCCCTATATTGCAAGTTATGGTATGTTGCTTATTTTTAAAATATACTAAGCTATATATATAAGCGTTGGATCGATCATGCATCATGTCATAACAACTACTAATGATACCCCCGTTATGAAATATACGTATTTCACAAAATGAAACTTGCTTCAAAATGAGTTTTATGTTAAAATAAAATATCACCCTTCTTCTAAACAGATGGATCTGCAAGGCCCTGCTACTGGAGTCGACGAGTGTCTGGCTACGTTCAGGACTCCTACAGTGTTGTGGTAGTTACTGCAGGAGGTGGGCTATGTAGAACCACCAAAGTACCATTGGTCGCGCACAGTTCTTCTTGGTCGACCGTGGTATGAAGTGTCTCTACGAATACCAGCTTGTACCAATACACCTGTTCTGGCCAGCCTGGGAAGCACAGGCTGAAGGCATGAGCCCCTGGGAAGGAGCTCAGGCAACAGCATTAGAAGTGCTTAGAAATATTTGTTTTAGGTGCCAAAAGGAAGTGAGAGCCTCTTCAATGAGAAGTTTTCCGTCTGAAGCACCAGAGGATTGGGATTGTTGTCAGCGACAAACTAAGCAATTGGAAGAAAATTCAGATGAACATAATCCCATTTTGGTCGCCACTACTCGAGCTATGTTAGCGGTTCTTAATTTGCATCTGACTCGCGAGCAAGGACGGGAGGAATGGCAAGAGTTATACTCCGAGTGTTATGCAACACTCAAGGGTATGGAATTGAAAAAGAAACGAGCTTATGAGAAAGCTCAAGAGTGGAAGGAGATCGCTCAGATCCACGTTGAGCAAAAGATTAGCCTGGATACCCTGATAGAAGCACTCGAGGCACAACGACAAGCGGACCAACAGTCGCATAACGGAGTTGGAAGGCCTGGTGGATAGTCTTCATCTTCAAACTGGACATCTTATCCAGCAACGTGAAGAAGCTCATTCTTATGCCGTGACGGCAAGAGAGGGTCTTAGAGAGACTGTTGGTTACTTGCAACACCAAGATGCGATGTTTTGGGGCCTGCATAACACTTATCAATAGCAGCTCCATGCAGCCCACCAAAATATCACTGATCTACAGTAGGAAGTGCAAATGCTCCATGCCATATACGATCCAATTCCAGATATGGGACTTGCAGCAGCTCAGAATCAAGAAGGGTCTGATCCAGAGGATGAAGATGAAGAATTGGAAGAAGTAGTAAATGACTCGGGATCAGAGATAGCGAGTGATCATGTCGAGTAGAGAGTGAGTTAGTTTCCTAGCCCTAGTGTCAGCTTAGGGTTAACCTGATGTAAAAATTTGTGATATAAAGATCGTAGGGGGTAGAAAAATAATGTAGAGTTGTTCAACAAGTTGAAGTAAGGCAATAGGTGGTTGTAAGCTAATGTAAGATAGGTGTGAACTAAGAAGTAGGCTTGTATATTCCCTGAACTAATTTTGTAAAAATTTTCCTTACTAAAAAGAAGCGCAGCTATTGTCCAATATAGCTGTATTACTCCAAAAATTGTCATCCTTTGTTTGGCGCATAGCAAATGGAGGGAGAGTAGGGTTCGGCGGACCCATCAAAGGACCTCAAATCACTCTATCCTCCTCTATTTTCTTCACATGATAGAGTCCCACAATTATTGTAGCAAATAGAGATGAGGATGGGTTCGGCCGAACCAGCACTAGGCCACCCATCACTCTAGCTTTTGGCCAGTTCAATGTGTCAAGGACTTCTCAAATTTTAGGTGCATCTAGAGGCTGGACAGGGTTCGGCCGACCCACATGTTGGCATCAAATCACTCTGTCTTTCTATCCTTTCGACACACTAGAAGCCCCTTCAATTATTTGCACAAGATGGTGCACTATAGGGTTCGGCCGAACCAGGCCAAGTGCCCTGGCACCCTCTGCTTTCCTCTCTACTTAATCCCCATGCTCGTGAGCTCATTCTTCAAACTAAACCACTAGCAGAGCACTCCGACACTCTAAACTTCCAACAAGGCTCTTTCCTTTCCAAAAGGAAAATAAAAAATATTCTTCTCTCATCTTTGTTCTTCAAGTGTTCATCACCCGAGGAAATCAACGAAGGTAATCATCTGGTAAGAAGCTTCAATTAACATAATCCCCATCATCCAAAGTTTGGTTCTTGTCCTTTATTTTGTGCAAAAATGAAGAATCCATTCAAGGCCGCAGCAAAGAAAATGTGCTCAGCGTGAGCGGGAGTTCATTACGACGATCATCCTCCTATGACACTGAGATACAACTCTCGGGGTCACAGGATGAATATTTGTCTGAAGCAACTGAGCCAAGCAATGACACGGGAAATGTTGAACAACCTCCTTATGATCATGAAGAATCCGAAGAAGAGGAAGAACCTGTTAGAACACAAGACCAAAAAACAGGCATTTGGGTCAGTTCACAAGAACTTCTCGTCCTCAACTCCATCCGCATCCGCAACTTTGAACACACCAAGGTAATTGATTTAGGACTCCTCCAACGCACAGGTATGTATGAGGAGTTCTTTGATGTTTTTGGTGCAATAGGATGGGGTGAATTCTGGGATTTTTCTGGGTACCAAGGTAGCAAGAGTCTCACTTTAGAATTTATGTGCACAGTAAAAGCAACTAGAGACAACATCTATTTTCTCCTATTTAATCAAGCCTATGATCTTACTTGGGATCAATTTAGTGCTTGCCTAGGCTTCATGAACTGCACCTCAAATTTAGAATTTGCTACTTGAAGGTTCAATAAACTTGAATTTTGGCATGACATAACTGGGGAAAATAGAATGGGGAAACCTACGTACTAGTCATATTTGCAACCCCACAAAGCGCTTCTTGCATAGATGGCTAGGAATCACTTTGTTTCCCTGGGATGATGTGAGACCTGTTAGAGAGATTGATTTAAGAATAATGTATGCCATGGTATATAAAATCCGAATATCATCCTGTAAAAGCCATGGTAGAGCATTGGATTTCTGCACCATCAAGATGTGGATCATTTGATTTCACATCCATCATCACAAAAATGTGTAGCTACCTTGAACTGCTATATGGATTTAATGATTATATACCTACACATAGAACCATTCTGGGTGAGGAATATTTCATAAAAGCTCATATTATTGCCGGTGGTCCCCATGGAACAATAGAATTTAAATTCCATAATAACGATGCAAGACTCACTTTGCCATGCCCATAATTAAAACTATATGGGGGCCACCCTTTAGTGCCTAACATTGCAGGAGTAGGCGGTCGATGGAGTTTTTCAGGTCCTGCTACCCGTGCAAGAATGCGTGCTGCACAGCGTAATGAATCATCCGAAGAAGACGACAGCACCTTTGCAGGCAGCTCAAATGCCATGCAAGCCTCCAGCTCTAGAGGAGGGCGCCGGTCAGGGGCACAAAGTGCCAGATTTTCTTACTCATCTATGCACGATGTAGGGACGCGAAGCCATCGACATGACATGGAGTTGCTAACACATCAATTTGGTGTGCTGCGGGCTGGCCACGAGGCCATTCACAACGTCACTACACAAACCCAGCCGCAACTTCAAAACTTTCAGGAGCAAAGTGGGAGTCAGTGGGCTGCCCTCTATGCACATCATAACATACCTCCACCTTAAATAAAATAAACAAAAAACAACAAAAATATTTTCTGTTCATGCATGTTAATCTTTCTCATTGGAAATGATGAATAGTTGCTCTGTTAATATCTCTTTAATGCCTAGTTTACAACTTAGTATTTCTTTGAGTATGGATTACTTGGTTTATTTAAATCATCATGAACCTAAAAACTTTATGGATGCTAAGTGCTAGAACTAAGTCTAAGATGTTGTGAGGTATGATATGGTGAAACAAGAGCTACTATAATATTGTTCTAAGCATGCATGATTATTGAAGATTTATTTCTAAATCAATTAAAACCCTATTGTTCCTCAATGGTGATAAATTCCTACCACAGCCATATATGCTACACATGTCTAAAACGTTCCACTTAAGCTATTTGCTTTGTATTGAGTGTTGTCAAGTCTTGTTGACCCTTATTGAGAGTCTTATCATGCTCCCAAGATCAAGATCACGTACACACCACATATATATGCTACTTCTACACTGGAAGTACGCAACCACATGCCTTTCAATTCCACCAAATAAATGCTCCATGTGTTAAAGTTATAGAAAATCTCTCTTAGTCATTATGGTAGTAGAGACAAAAGGGCTATGCAAAATGAAAATAAAAAGAAAGAAAGATGGACATGGGAAGTCCATGGAAAAGAAAATAAAAATATTTGAGCAAGTCTAGGCTCATAAATAAAAAGAAAGGAAAAAAGATAGCCATGTCTCTAAAATTTAGAGAGAGATACAATTTCAAATAGAGGAGCATTATAATATTTTCCACACACTTGCACATCTTGATCTAAGGGCATGATACTTCTCTCTTTGGATCCAAGCTTTGACTCTACAACATATGCAAAGTAAGTATGCTATATTTTTCATTCCTACCTTAAGCTCCACATAGGCCATTTTTAGTAGGATGATAAAGAGAAGGCAACATTTACTTTGTGCCTTGGTAAGGAATCATACACCATTTGAGCGACATGAGAGAACCATATGAGGAACATTAAGTTGTCTTTTGCGAAACATTGCTAAAAACCTCCAGTATGAAACTTGCAAAGAATGAGAAAAGTAGTGGTCAAGTTAAACTGTTCTGTCTCTCAACCACCTAAGGCAAAGGAAAGGTCATTAGCTCCACAAAGGACTAAGGTAAAATGGGTGAATCTTTATAGCCAATTTTTCCATTCAAAAGAGAAGTATTCTGTTGTGCACTTGGTATTATTGAAATATGACATTGTAGCAACTCCTGATCCACCGAGGCTAAGTTTAATTATTTGCTCGGGACGAACAAAGGTTAAGCTTGGGGGATCTTGTTGACGGTGGATATACCATAATATTCCACATTCAAACACCGTCAATAGGCCTTGGATTCAAGGGAGAATAAACATAACACGAACATATTTTATCAATAACTAGTTCCACTTGTACTCTAAAGCTTGTGAATGCAGGGAAGACCAAAACAGTGCAAAAGTGAGTAGCTAGGGGTCACCTATGTGGTCCAGCCGAACCATGTCTGGTTGCCCCAGGCCACCACATTTCATCAACTTGCATACAACATCAAATGGAAGGGAGGAGAGCCAAGGGTGGGCCCATGGTGGGGTCGCCCGAACCACTCATGGGGCCCACCTTGCTCTGGTGATGAGGCAGAATCTGTGTGACACTCCAACCAAGTCATTCCATCCATCTGATCAACTTGTGCTTCCATTCAACGGTGGAGATCAAAGGCACACGGATTGAGGCGTGAAATGAACCAATCAAGATATAACAAGAATCAGGAGAGAACCTATGACAGATGGGGACCACGTTGGTGGGCCTAACCCACTAGGGGTGGGTCGATCGAACCATAAGTTGTGGGGCTAAGCCACCTGCAGCTTCAATGACTGGTAGGGACACCTTCTAGAAGCCCCTGGCTGGGCTCACCTGCCATAGGGGGGTCGGCCGAACCCCCCTGGTGCCCAGCCAGGACGGTTAGCTTCCACCGCCTTCCTGCATGATGTCCACGTGAGGAAATCACCAGCACCATTGATCTGAGGCGGTTTCAAGGTCGGTTCATCTAAGGGCTACGGTGGAAAGGCGCATGGATCGCTGACGTGGCACCTCCCCATCTTTCCCTATAAATAGAGGCTGCCTCCACCCTCTCAAGATATGATTCATTCAAGATACAAGTGAAGAAGTAGTATAGTTCCACCTTAGTAGTAGTTGTAGTCTAGTGTGGGAGTTAGAGTTGAGTCGAGCTACGCTCGGGGTCTCCGGAGTCGTTTGCTAGAGAGTCTGGTATAGCTCTTGTATCTTTCTCTTTCTGTAAGACTTATCTACTTTAATATATTATTCTTACTTTACTTTACTGAGTCTTTACTTAGTGCATTACTTTAATAGTATTGTTGTGAGTTATCATATTACTTGGTCGGTTTGCATTAGTTTGTGATCATGTTCCAACTCAACATGTGTTAGTTCATCGCCTATCATAGGGTGCTCTAGTTGCTCTGATCACAGCTTGAGTAGTGAGACTTAGCGTAAGTGTGGTGCTTAGGTTAAATCTTGCCTTTGATTACCGCTTGTCGCACGGATTGTTTGTGGGTGCTAGCAGGTGGTGACAGCACTGTCTAGTCTTAGTATCCCTCCATGTGTTTTAAGCAAGTTCTTAAAAGGTAGGCTCCCATAAGAGTGTAGGCGCTTCGGGTAGAGGTTTTGTCCTCTATTGTCTCGCACTACCCCCTGCACACCGGTAGTAAGGTAGCAATCCTAGTGTAATTTGACCATTTGATAGGATAAATCATAGGGGTAAAGTTTGAATGACAGGAACCTTTCTCACTCGTTGTCCTCCCACCTAGCTACACTACTGCTAGTTATCTTTTAGTATTCATTTGTTATCTTTGAATCATCACCTTCCTATTGTACTTAGATTACCCCTCTGCACTAGTTGTGCTAAGTTGAGATAGATTTCAGGATCTCCTTCTATTAATATTTCTAGCAACCGCTTTCCCTTGGGATAAAATAAATAACGATACCTTGGAATACTCCCGGGTGAAGTGCAACAGCGGTATATTCTGTGCGCTTGCGGAATTATCCAATAGACATAAGAAATATCCTCAGGCATTTCTGGTGCCGTCATCAGAGATAGTCTAACACCTTGTCTCTGGTGGTTGCAGCTAAGAAGTGTCAACACCGACCAAGGAGAATAATGCGGGACCAATGATACTTTGGTGGTTCCGAGTATATCCAGACACTCGTCAATTCCAGTGGCATGGTCTTGCGGATCCATCTGCTTAGAAGAAGGGTGGAAATTTATTTTTAACCCAAAATATATTTTGAAGTAAGTTTTATTTTAGAAAATACGGATATACTCATAATGGGGGATTATTAATAGTTATAATGTCATGTTGCATGAGTGTTCTAACGCAAATCAGAATACTCTGATATATACGTATTATTCTAAGTAAATTAATTACTAGAGTGATATGCACTCAACGTTTCACAACATAGGGCATACTTAAAGTGCTAGTCCACTACTAAACTCAAGACCTATCTATAGGTCTATAGAATAATCAAGGAAAGGTTCTACAGAATGAATGAGGAAAGTTTAGAAGTAACTCGGACCAAACTACCCCATTATTTTATTTGATCCAAAACATTTTGAAGTCAAGTACTTTACAATGAGATGCTCTGATAACACTCTGTGACAGAACCGCCCTGATCATAGGGCCCACGTGCACCGTCATTGTCCCTAAGGAACTCCGACCAGTCTGCATGAGTTCCCCTTGACCTAGGTGGCCTGCCGGGTCTCCTAGGAAACCCTAATTTCCCCGAGGATCTTCATTGTAAGATTTACAGTATTACAACAGTTTACACAAATAATATAAATCAGAGTAAAGAGTGCGGAAGTATTACATAAATATAGGGTTACAAACCTAGCTTACATTATCCCAAACCAGAGTTTTCGGTAGTGGAGTAGCTGCATACAATTAGGCACCCTGCCCAAGGATCATATCATATACACATCTTCATCCATGCACGATCCGTCAACCGGCATGGTCCCAAGCAGAACTGTACACTTAATATACCTGCAACAAGGGGTTAACAAACCCTGAGTACAAGGGGTACTCTACAAGACTTACCCGACTAAAGAAAATCAGGAGGAGACTCAGGAATGCAGGCTGAGGGGAATCAAGGTGAGGCTTTAGCAAGAAGCAAAGTATTTTGTAGAAAAGCATCTCTATGGGGGTATAAACTCGTATACCCTGCATGGCTATACATGGGCCAAGTCATCCGATTAGGCCGAGATTGCCTGGGACGTGTCGTCTACGCGCTCTCTAGAAGATCTTGCATATCCGCCAACTTAGAAGTCTTGGCGGTTAAGGAAATAGCTTTCCTAACATCTAGCTGATTAGTTTTCTTGTTCGGCTAGGATTGTAATCTGATATGTATGGTAAACCGACTTGTAGCCCTGTCTCCCGGACTATATAAGGTGGGCATGGGATCCCCTCAAAATAACTCATCTACTAGCAATACAATACAGCAACACACAAGACGTAGGGTATTACGCCTCGCGGTGGCCTGAACCTGTATAAACCTCGTGTCTCGCGCTTACTGCGCAACTCTTGCTCATCTCATACGCACCTTCACCGATCATCTACTACCTTGGGCATACCCCTCGGTAGACTATCACCGGCATTCTGTCAACAGTTGGCGCGCCAGGTAGGGGGTGTACTTCCTGATCTCATGAGAAGCAAGATGGTGATTTTTTCAAGCTCCATCGAGCTCCCGACGCCAGGCCAGATCTTCACGGTGGGATCCACCCCCTGGGTCATTGGCTCCAACAGCGAGGAAAAGATTCTAGGATGCAGCCCAGATCGCGTCTACCCTGGCTCCATCAGCAACTTCCGCTCCGGCAACAAGGCTGCCACGCTACATCCGGAAGACCGTCGACAACAATGACCTGATCAGATCCATAGATCGGGTCTCCCAAGGCCTGTCCGAGAGTCTCCTGATCTTGGAGTCGACCGCAGATCGCCTTCAGCGCCCATCAACGGCGCGACGACCTTCTCCGCCTGGGCGGGATATGACTTTGCCCATCACCGTCACTCCTCAGGGACGCGTCATCGTACTGCGACCCTGAGCAGTCGCGGTTCCAAGGGCCTCCAACCACGACCTCCCGAGTGGCTACATGCCATTCGGCCTGCGAACGCGGCCCCCAGTTTCACACATCTACTGCGCCGCCCTCGATCACGCCTCCTCTGATCACATCAGCACCAGCTCCACCTACATTGTCCCTGACAATGACCACTCTGACCATGATGATACGGAGGACGGTGGTCTCGCTGATCTTCCTCCACCTGTTGGTCGGCTCATCGGTGGGCCCATCCTCGTCGTCAGCAACGACAGCGTTCCGGCACTGAATGAGGATGAAGAAGCCCGAGCTGCTCGGGAAAAGAGGAATGCCGACCGAAGACGGCACCGCGAAGCAGCGAGCCGAAGCAAGGAAAGGGCCCAGTGCGGAACCTGGAGCAAGAATTCGATCTGGTCGAAAAATACCAGGCCTACAAGACTCCAAGTGTGAACGTTGCCAGTTGCGATAACAGAGGCCAAAAACCTAGCCCAGACTCCAGAGGTTGAGCGCCTCACGACCTACATCCAGGCAGCCTAGGTCCGAATCAACGAAGAACGTCTGTAGCCTCCATTGCATTCCACCGCAGTCGGCCACCAAGATTATTCGTGAAGACGGCGGGCACTCCCGCGGTGGGCGAAGACATTGTCGCCAAGATGGTGACCAGGAGGTGAATCAGTCCGACCTCCGTGAGAAGCTGAAGACCAGAGGCCTCTATGGGCGCATCAAAAATCGGAGGGAGGCCAGGCACTCAGCAGAAACTGAGCGCCACAAGCTGCCATTCACAGCAGAACTCCAGGCAGTGCGCTGGCCACCGAACTTCAAGGTTGTCGGCTGTCGAGACCTATGATGGAACCGCCGATCCCAATAAGTGGCTCACCGTCTATGAGATTGCGGTCAAAGCTGCTAGAGGAAACCCATACATCATGGTAAACTATCTGCCCGTTCATGCTCAGCGTGTCCGCCAACAATTGGCTTCTCAGTCTGAAGCTGAACTCCATTGACACTTGAGAACAACTGAAGGAGTAATTCATCAGCAATTACCGTGCTACTAGCAAGCAGCCAAGCACTGAAGTACGACCTTGAGAAGCTTCAGCAAGCATCACGAGAGTCTCTGCGGGATTACATTCGACACTTCTTGGAGACCAGAAACAACATCCCAGGTGTCACGGATGCTGAAGCCATCACCGCTTTCATATGCGGCCTCCGACCTGACGAAGAGCTTCAGAGGAAGCTATATCGCAGTAGACCAAGCTCCATCGCCAACAAGTACGCCGACGAAAACTGAAGCGGTTCACCACTTCGTCCATAGCCACCTTCGCTTCCCCGATCGATCGCGCCACGAGGATGGTGACCTTCGGCCCGATCGGCGCCATGACGACCGAGGATCCCGGTAGGACTACCGCCGCGACGAACGCGACCACCGAGACCAGCGCCGCTCCGATCGACGCCGCCACGACGAGCCAGAAAGCTCCAGGGCTGGAGAAAGGCGTCGCCGTGACCAGATCTACAGCACCCGTGTAGCTCCGAAGCGCAATTATGAAGAGGCCTATGACAAGCTCCTCGACAGTCAATGCCCCGTCCACAAGTTCCACAAGCACACCATGAGAGACTGCTACGGCTTCTCTAGGGCATTCAAAGAGGAGGAGAAGAAGAATGCTCACCTCGAATCCGACAAGGACAAGCACGATGGTGAAGACGGTCCGCCTCCCGGCTTCACTGAGGCTCACCGGACGGTCTCCACAATCATTGGTGGCCGTGTAGCTACGGAGTCGAAGAGGGAACAGAAGCTCATCGCCAGACGTATCAACTCCGTCGCCAACTACGACGCCTCTGTTGCCGATCCGAAGTTCCCTCCCTGGTCGCACAAAGCCATCACCTTCAGCAAGGTGCTGATCGACGGCGGTAGCGGCCTCAACATCCTCTTCTCCGGAGCCGCCAAAGAGCTCAGGTTTCGAGCAGAAGACCTGGAGCCGACCAACGCTCCATTCTGGGGAATCATCCCAGGGCAGCCTTCCTACCCCCTGGGACAGATCAACCTACCCGTTGTTGACGGTGGATAACGTCAACTTTTATTAGAACTTTAGACACAAAAGGATATATGAATACACACTAGTCTAAGGTTTTAACTGATAATTTCCACGAGTTTTGTATATTCTGTATTTTCCAGGAATTATTCTAGAAAAGCATAAAAGAAGGATTAAAGTGCATAAAAGACACGAAACTTAACAGCAAAGGAAACATCGTCGTCAGGACCCTAGAAGCATCTAGAGAACACCTGAAGCAGCCGGGGCCCCGCCACCTAATAGGGGGGCCGAGCGGCACCCCCCAGGGTTTCGCCCTCCAGTCTTCTGGAGTCTTCTTCCACCTTCTTTGAGGAGTCTTCTCGGCCCTTGGTTAAGTCGGTTTGATCCTACGGCGCACGTTCATCTCACCGGGCTATAAATAAAGGGGCAGACCCTCCCTGGAGGCATCCATCATTCATCCAAGGCATCAAGTCTTCGGTCAAGCCATCAAGAGCCTTCTAGTTCATTAAGAGGCTTCTAGTTCATAGTTCTAGGACTAGTTAGATTAGAAGTAGAGGAGTTCTAGTTCTTCAGCAGGATCTGGAGCCCCGGCATCTGTCTGGAGCGCAGAGTTCGGTATAGTTCTAGTTCTCTCTCTATTATTGTATCCTTCATTATGATTAGGGAACCATTGTTCTTAATAGTTTATATGTTCTTGATTACAATAGTCATTGTCTACTTTGATTATATGTCTAGTATAGTTGGTTTGATCTTATTGAATTCATGCAATTGCTCATATAGCGTTTATCCAAACGATCGTTGGGTAGATGATGAACAATATGTAGACGTGGTGTCTAGATATTTTGTTTATCTGCGAGTGCACCCTGATGTGCCGGGTCGTGTGGTAGTTCACGTAGGTGATAGCTATGTTGAGTCCTCTGTAGTCCACCCCTCGTATGTAGGCAAGCAGGCACGGTCGCGAAGTTGGGTGATGACTCTGTTTCAGATCCTTCCTAGATGATGCCCTTTGCATGTGATCGTGATATAGGACTAATCTAACAATGATTGCTAGATGTAATTGCACTAATTAGAGTTATTCATTAACGTAGTTATAGAACTACCTTAGATATTAATTCCTTAGTTTATATATTGGCTAGCTATTACTATGACTAGAAAGTGCTTTGATGTTTATCCATTAATTATGATGCTTGATCATACTTATCACCTTTATTATCTTGTGACCTCTACCTGTTATGAGTAAAGTAAATGACATCGATAACACCTCTTATCCATTGTATATAGTTGCTATCAATATAATAGATTAAAGTTTATCCAGTCCTTCCCAGTGGTATAAATATAAATCGACAACCTGGTAGAACTCTAGGTAAAATGCTACAATGGTATAATTATCTGTCCGCTTGCATAATTGATCTTAGTTTATATTTACATATTTCTGCCTAGTCACATTGAATAATATATGGAACCTTTTGTTTATTCTTAGCATATATAATTGGGGATGACAACCTAGTTCATGCATAAGAATGTTGGTAATAGATAAGTGACTAGTTGCTAATGACCAGTTAATTAATTACCATACAACTCTAATCTCGTCTTTAGGATTAAAAGTTATATTGTTTTACTTGGCGACGTTAGTAGATGTCAACACCCGTCCAGTTTTGGACACCGCAGTGCTTCCGTATTGAGCACATCGACTTCCTTGTGGCCGACTTCGACGCCACGTATCATGCTATACTAGGCCGTCCAGCTCTAGCCAAGTTTGGGGCCATCCCCAACTACACCTACCTTGTCATGAAGATGCCGACGGAGACCGGCATCCTCACGGTACGCTCCAACCTCCAGACCGCATATGACTGCGAGAAGTAGGCCATCGCCATGGCCGAAGCCACTGATGTCTCCATCCTGATGAACACGTGCACAGTAGACGCACAGAAGTTGACGCCCGAAGAACAAGTCATCCCAGAGAAGACCCTGCCCAGAGCTGCTACCAAGAATAAGGAGACAAAGGACGCCGTCCTCATCCCCGGTGACCCGAGTAAGATTACTCGCATCGGGACGGATCTCGACCCCAACTAGGAAGACGCGCTCGTCAGCTTCCTTAGAAAGCACGTCGGCGTTTTCGCATGGAAACCTGCAGGACATGCCCGGTGTACCAAGGAAGCTGATCGAGCACTCCTTGAATGTCTCGAAGACTGCCAAGCCTGTCAAGCAGAAGCTCCGGCGATTCTCTCCAGACAAGAAGGAGGCCATTTGGATAGAAATAGCTCGGCTCCTAGCTGCTGTTGACGCTCGCTAACACCCTATTTTACCGTCAACATTTCACCCATAATCAAGGTGAAACCACATGAAATGCAAAGGACTCACCTTGAAACTTACCTAGTTCCAAATGTCCTTGGAGAAATCTTGTGTACGCAGGAAAAATGGTGAAAACAGGCAAAAATGAAGCATACCAAGACACTTTAGCACCTCAGCTGTCACATGGGAGCCAGAGGGGGGCGCCCGCCCCCTACATAGGGCGCCCGCCCTATGAAAAGTGCCAAATGCACTATGCTACCTCACGGATCCATGTGCCATCCTCCCAAATGGCCTATGGCATGTTGAAATAACATCAACGGCTCAGAGACAAGACACGAGGATCCGGTGGCCCTACCAACAGGGCGCCTGCCCTATCCAAATTGAGTGCCACGTCCAGAATCCGAGGGAAGGTGTCCAAGAGTCATCCAAGCCATCAAATGAAGTCGATTTTCATCTAACGGTGATCAAGAGATGTGCCATAGATCGAAGGACCCACATGTCATCCACCCGGGGTTGCAAACCGCCAATCCTGAGCTCCAACCGACCTTGCAACCGCCCTTGAGGGTGAAGGAGGGCCGTAGGATGCAAGGCGGTGCATCCAAGGGGGCGCCTGCCCTGCCTCTTCGTGCCACCGACCTCCAGGACCCCTACAAGCACCCCTAGAGAACTCCTACACTATAAATAGGACTTGAATCCTCACTTGTAAGTAGAAACCACTAGAGGATCACTCGCAAATCACTAGAAATTCAGCTCATAGTCAGTAGTAGCTCTCTCTTCTCTCTAGCGAAGCTCTCCTCTTAGGAATAGTGCTAGCTAGAGAAGAGTAGAGTAGAGAGAAGTCAGGAGAAGGAGGATGTGGAGGAGCCGGTCTTGTCGGCGACCTCCTCTGCGGTGTTCTTCACTCTTATCGATAATAAAGATCCCCTGCTTCATTTACTTATTGTTATACTTTAAGCAGTTGCATACTTGTCCTCATTGCTTGGTTAGAGTGCTCTAATTCCTTGGCCAGAGATAGGGTAGTAAGCTTTATAGATTAATTGAGGTGCTTAGGCTATAATCTTACCCTTGAGTGCGGCTAGACCACGGATAGTGGTGGTAGGTTCTAGGTGGTGACAGCCCTAGAATCCTCTGGATTCCACCACGTTCGGTCTGGTTTTATCAGCGTAGGCTTTTGGACATACGGTGCCTAATCAGTCGAACCCCGGTGAGTTTAGGACTTTGCGTGTCCCAGGGTATAGCAATCTCTTTGGTATAACAATCACTTGATCTTTTACTGGGTTAGAGTTCTCCCATAAACTCTAGAGCTACCTCAATTTATCCTAGTGTGTTTTCCACCTTAGTTATACTTCATTGATTTATCCTTACTAAGATTATTACCCCATTTATCCATATCTAGATCTTGACTATCAGATCCTCGGAATCACTAACCCCGCCTTCCTTTGGGAAAATATAAATTTGACACCTGGTACTCCCAGGTAAAGTGCTACACTGATAGTTCTGTGCACTTGCAGAATCCCATCACCTATCCTATAGAGCTACCCATAGCATTTTTGGCGCAGTTGCTAGAAATAACTTTATTCGTAGTAGCAACGTTAGAAGTGTCAACAACCACATACTTTGAGCATAGGGATTGACAACCCCCGTGATTGCGTTGAGAAGTATTGTTACCATTGCTAGAGGATAGATTTGGCTACACTCTTTTGATAGCGTTAGTAACTATCAACAAGAATTTTTGGTGCCGTTGCTAGGGGAAGGCAACTGTTGAGTTCCTCTGATTTGAGTCAAGTCTAGATAGTTATCCTTAGAATCACGAATATGGCCGAAAGGACTATCCTGTGAATTCTCTGCACCTTCTGCTGCTAATATAGCAGCAGGCCCTGGTGTCATCGAGGCAAACACTCAGTTCGAGCTAAAGCCTGCATTGATCACAATGGTTCAAGCTAGCCCATTTTGTGCAAAGCTCACGAGGATGCTAATGCACACCTCCAACACTTCTTAGAGATATGCAGCACCTTTACCATTAGAGGAGTAACCCCAGACGCAATTCGTTTGCGACTCTTTCCTTTCTCCTTGTTAGGAAAAGCTAAGCAATGGTTTTATATGAACCGCAATGATGTGGACACATGGAAAAAGTGTTCCAACTCTTTCCTAGTGAAATTCTTTCCTCTAGGTAAGACCAATGCTCTTCGTAACAAGATCTCTAGTTTCCAACAACAAACCGATGAATCAATTCCCGAGGTTTGGGAACGAATACAAGAGTATGTCACAGCCTGTCCACACCATGGTATGGAGGATTGGCTTTTGATCCAAAACCTCTACCATGGATTAACCCCGCTTGATAGAAGCCACCTAGATGCCACCGCCGGTGGAGCATTCTTTCTCTTAAAGTTTCAGATGCGAAGGCTTTGATAGAGAAGATGGTGTCTAATCAAGGATGGAACGAGAAACGTCTGTAGCCGCGCAAGCGAGGTATGCATTCTTTAAAGGAAGCTGACATGATTGCAGCTAAAGTGGACCCACTGGCCAAAAGGCTAGAAAATTGTGAGAGGATGCATACACCTGAGACCGTGCAAGCCATGGAGACTCACATGACGTGTGAAGTCTGTGGAGAAGTTGGCCATTCTGGACTCCATTGTCCTGAGACACATGACGACCTCAACTTCATCAATAATGATAACTAATTTTCGTTCTTTAAATCAAGGATGGACTCAGTGCTGCAATTCTCAAGGTAACACTTTTAATTCTTCGCAACGTCCAAACAACCAAGGTAATAACTACCCTTCTCTTAAAGATCTTATCTATGGTCAAGGTAAAGTGATTGATAGTATAAACAAGAAGCTCCATGCTAATGATAGGATGCTAGATAAAATAAATGCTAAATTGGATGATTTTTCTTCTGCAATTAAGAATCAACTTAGTTTCAATAAGATGCTTAAAACACAATTAGCACAACTAGCTGCTGCAATCCCATCTTTTGAAAAGGGGTAGAATATCAGGAAAGCCTGAAACAACCATGGAATCTGCTAATCTTGTTACTATTAGTTATAATGGCTATGAACTAGATGGATGGAATTTTCCAACTAAAAAGGGAGATCCTGGAACCCCTGTCATATCTTGCTCTATTCAATCTCAAAAGCTCCATAATGCTATATGTGATCCAGGATCTAGCATTAACATCATGTCCAAAGAACATTATGAAAATTTATTCTACACTAAGCTAGTACCAACTTCTGCATATGTGCAATTAGCTGAATCAAACAACTTGCTACATAGAAGGAGTACTTTGTGATGTTCTAGTAAAAGTAAGAAACAACTTTGTGCCTGCCTGATTTCATGATTTTAGACATGGGTAATAGAGACAACTTACCCCTCATTCTTGGCCGACCTTTCTTGAATACTATGAATGCATGCATATTTGTTGCTAGTGGTAGCATGGATTTCTATATAAATGGGAAGAGAGAGAGATTTGTTTTCTCTTGTGCACCGCACCATGCAACTAACATGCAGAAAAATAAGAGTCGATCCATGAGGAGGAGGAAACCAAGAATCTAGAGAAACAAAAAAGATAGAGATGCGGTTAAGAAGGAACCATCATCTACAGCCTCTACACCAGACCTCGCTATCATCAAAGAAGGATAAGATGAGAAGAAGACATTGGTCAAGGATGAACCTCCTTCCGAGGAAGGACAACTATGGGAGTAAGTATTCAATCTCTCTCTTTAATTACTGCATTGGCATATTTCCCTTCTTCGTGCATTAAATCAATTAATTGTTAGAAGCATGTTTAATTTTATGTCTTGCATTTAATAAAGACCATTTTAAAAGAGAGATTATATATAAATAAATAAAAAATATAATATAATAATAATAATAAAATAAAATATAAAATTGGTTTATCATAGTAGCAATAAAAAATTAGAATAAAAGCAAAGCCTAGTGATCATAATAAGATGCAAAAGAGGAAATAACCCGACCAAGAGGAGAATCCGATCATGGAGAAGAAGCTAGCTTGGGGGAGCTGTCATCCTCGCCAAGGTATGGTTTCTAACCCCAGCACTTTTTCTTAATTACTGTGAGTTGTAATATGAAAAGCAATTCTAAATTCTTGCATGACAATAAAATAAATAAATAAAAATAATGATAAGACGAGAAAAAGAATATAATATGTCTTTGTTGGAAATAATGAACAATTGCTCTGTGATGATATGCAAAATCTTGTTATACAACCTTTACTATGAAAGTTTTGAGTGTGATATCTGAATTTGGTCTTAAATCAAACACTATTGTGGTTTGCACATGCTAATAACCTAAGTTATGCTCTTGCAAGATTGAAATTGGTATAAGTAGAACTTTTACCTGACCTAAGGAATGAGTGAGAACCAACTAGAGATTTTGAATTTATAAAATTCAAATTCTTGCTCAGTGGTTCCTTTATGGAGTTAAATACCTACCATCAAGCCATACATCCACAAACAACTAAAACCACCAAAAGAAAGAGTTCTTGTCTGTTTTGAGCTTGCTTAGACGTTATTTGATCTAGGTAGAGAAGCTAGCCATATTCTTTGATCAAGATCACGTACACATTCCACCTATGTATTACTTCTACACTGGAAGTATACACCTATGCTCCATACACTAATTGAGACAACCAACCACAATCAACCTTTGTCCTTTTGATAGATGGGGAGTATAGGTTACTGAAAAAAAGAGAAGAGAGCAAGTGCTCAAGGAAAACAAAATAGGACAAATGTCCCATGGGCAGGTGTCCATATATCTATGCTTAAAAAAACTATGTATTCAGTAACCATGCTCTCCCCTATCTAAGGCAAAGGAATAAGTCTCAAGGAGCCCACCAAAGAATTTACACTTGCACTTCTTGATCATCTTATATGACTTGTTGCTCCCTGTGATCTAAGAGTCTAATCTTGCAATATATTCAGTTCAAGTATGCTTTTGCTCCAATCCTATAAACCCCACATAAGCTTTAGGATAGACATGAAAAGCTCTCTTGAGCTCTTGTGAGGTCTATCTCGCTAAGGAGTGGTTGAGAGTACCATTAAAGGAACCAAAGAAAGATTTTTCCTTTCGAAAAGATAAAAATTCTCTAGTGAATGGTCTCACTCTACCAAAGTAAGGGATGAAGTATCTACTTATCTATGCTATCTTGTTTCTGCATGACCCATGGTGAAAAAGCTAAAAGCCCCATATAGTTAAGACACAAGATGAATTTCTGAATCATGCTCAATACTAGAATAGTGTTGGTTTGTATACAAGATCCTTGTGAATTATTACATTAAAGAAATTATTGATGCAACATTGCCATGCTAAAACCACATCTTTGCTTGAGGGCAAGCAAAAGGTTAGCTTGGGGGAGTTTATTGACGGTCGCTAACACTCTATTTTACCGTCAACATTTCACCCATAATCAAGGTAAAACCACATGAAATGCAAAGGACTCACCTTGAAACTTACCTAGTTCCACATGTCCTTGGAGAAATCTTCTGTATGCAGGAAAAATGGTGAAAACAGGCAAAAATAAAGCATACCAAGACACTTCAGTAGCTCAGCTGCCACATGGGAGCTAGAGGGGGGCGCCCGCCCCCTACATAGGGCGCCCACCCTATGAAAAGTGCCAAATGCACTATGCCACCTCACGGATCCATGTGCCATCCTCCCAAATGGCCTATGGCATGTTGAAATAACGTCAACGGCTTAGAGACAAGACACGAGCATCCAGTGGCCCTATCAACAGGGCGCCCGCCCTATCCAAATTGAGTGCCACGTCCAGAATCCTGAGGGAAGGGTGTCCAAGAGTCATCCAAGCCATCAAATGAAGTCGGCTTTCATCCAATGGTGATCAAGAGATGTGCCATGGATCGAAAGACACACATGTCATCCACCCTAGGGTTGCAAACCGCCAATCCTGAGCTCCTTGCAACCGCCCTTGAGGGTGAAGGAGGGCCGTAGGATGCAAGGCAGTGCATCCAAGGGGGCGCTCGCCCTGCCTTTTCGCCCCACCGACCTCCAGGACCCCTACAAGTACCCCTGGAGCACTCCTACACTATAAAGAGGACTTGAATCCTCACTTGTAAGCAGACACCACTAGAGGATCACTAGCAAATCACTAGAGATTCAGCTCATAGTCAGTAGTAGCTCACTCTCTCTCTAGCGAAGCTCTGCTCTTAGGAATAGTGCTAGCTTGAGAAGAGTAGAGTAGAGAGAGAAGTCAGGAGAGGAGCCGGGCTTGTCGATGATCTCCTATGCGGTGTTCTTCACTCTTATCGGTAATAAAGATCCCCTGCTTCATTTACTTATTGTTATACTTTAAGAAGTTGCATACTTGTCTCATTGCTTGGTTAGAGTGCTCTAATTCCTTGGCCTAGAGTTAGAGTAGTAAGCTTTATAGATTAAGCGAGGTGCTTTGGCTTTAATCTTACCCATGAGTGTGGCTAGACCCATGGATAGTAGTGGTAGGTTCTAGGTGGTGACAGCCCTAGAATCCTTTGGATTCCACCACGTTCGGTCTGGTTTTATCAGCGTAGGCTTTTGGACATACGGTGCCTAATCAGTCGAACCCCGGCGAGTTTAGGACGTTGCGTGTCCCGGGTATAGCAATCTCTTTGGTATAACAATCACTTTATCTTTAACTGAGTTAGAGTTCTCCCATAAACTCCTAGACCTACCTCAATTTATCCTAGTATGTTTCCACCTTAGTTATACTTCATTGATTTATTCTTACTAAGGTTATTACCCCATTTATCCATATCTAGATCCTTGACTATCAGATCCTTGGAATCACAAACCCCGCCTTCCTTTGGGAAAATATAAATTCGACACCTGGTACTCCCAGGTAAAGTGCTACACGATAGTTCTGTGCGCTTGCAGAATCCCATCACCTATCCTATAGAGCTACCCATAGCATTTTTGGCGCAGTTGCTAGAAATAACTTTATTCCTTATAGCAACGTTAGAAGTGTCAACAACCACATACTTTGAGCATAGGGATTGACAACCCCCGTGATTGCATTGAGAAGTATTGTTACCGTTGCTAGAGGATAGATTTGGCTACACTCGTTTGATAGCGTTAGTAACTGTCAACAGCTGCCAGCTTTATAAAAGAGGTGTATCATCCCAATTGGTTAGCCAATCTGACTCTTGTAAGAAAAAAGAATAATGAATGGAGAATGTGCGTTGATTACACCGATCTCAACAAACACTGCCCTAAAGACCCCTTCGGTCTCCCCCGCATCGATGAAGTCGTCGACTCCACAGCCGGCTGCGAGCTGCTTAGTTTCCTCGACTGCTACTCCGGCTATCATCAGATCGCCTTGAATGAAGAAGACCAGGAGAAAACCTCCTTCATCACCCTCTTTGGGGCCTACTGCTACAAGACTGTCTTTCGGCCTAAAGAATGCTGGTGCCACATACCAGCGGGCTATCTAGGCGTGCCTCGACGACCTTATTCCAGATATCGCCGCAGCTTACATTGATGACATCGTCATAAAAACACAAAAGGCCGAAGACCTCATCTCCCATCTCAAAGCAGTCTTCGAGAAGCTGTTTGCTTTTCAATGGAAATTGAATCCCTCCAAGTGCATCTTCGGTGTTTTTTTAGGCAATCTGCTCGGCAACATCATCAGCAAGTGTGGCATCCTTCCTAACCTAGGAAAAATTGAGGCCGTCATGAGAATGAAGCCACCGACCAGCTGTCGAGGACGTCCAGAAGCTCACAGGGTGCATGGCTGCCCTGAGTCGATTCATCTCCAGACTAGACAAAAAGGACCCCCTTTCTTCGAGCTACTTAAGTCCGGCAAGAAGTTCGTCTGGTCGGAAGAAGCTGACAAGGCTTTCAAAGAACTAAAGCAATTCCTGATGCATCCTCCTCTGCTCACAGCACCAGTGAAGGCTGAAACCTTGCTGCTCTACATCGCCGCGACCAGCAGGGTTGTTAGCACAGCCATTGTGGTCGAGCGAGAAGAAGACGGACATGCGTATCCAGTCCAACGTCCAGTGTATTTCATCAGTGAAGTCCTGAATGAGTCCAAGACTCACTATCCGACGGTGCAAAAGTTGATATATGCCATCCTCATCACTTCCCGCAAGCTCCGTCATTATTTTGAAGCACATCCAATAGTGGTGGTCACTCAACACCCCCTCGGTAACATACTCCGTAAGAAAGATGCCAATGGCAGAATTATGAAGTGGGCTGTGGAGTTAGGAACCTATTCCCTCGAGTTCCGCAGCCGAACAATAATAAAGTCACAAGTACTGGCAGATTTCATCGCCGAGTGGACAGATATGCAGGAGTCAATATCCCCGGAGTAGGAGGAATACTGGACAATGTATTTTGACGGATCCCTCAACATCGGAGGTGCAGGTGCTGGCGTACTTCTCATATCACCTTCGGGCGAACGCCTCCGCTACGTGCTAAGAATATATTTCAAAGCCTCCAACAACGCTGCCGAGTATGAGGCTGCTATCCACGGTCTACAAATCGCCAATGAGCTCGGCATCTGGCGGCTCATGGTATATGGGGACTCCGCCCTGGTTATAAATCAGGTGAATAAAGATTGGGACTGCAATAGCGAGAAGATGGACGCCTACGTTGCTGCAATTAGAAAACTTGAAGGCAAGTTTTTGGGCATTCAGTTTCACCATGTCGTCCGAGCTGAAAATCAGGCGGCCAACAAATTGTCAAAGCTCGGCTCGTCACGGGCCGATATCCCTCTCGGTGTCTTCGTCCAAGACTTGGTCAACTCTTCCATCCAGACAGAAGAGGAGACAGAAGCCTCTCTCCCCCGATCAGATGGTGGCATGCATCTCCAACTCTGAAGAAGATTGGTGAGCCCCTTTCATCACCTACTTACTCGAAGCCAAGATTCCTGATGAAAAGACCGAAGCAGAATGCCTCATGCGACATTCCAAACACTACGTCCTGGTTGATTGCAAGCTCATGCGTAAAAATGCCAAGAGTGAAGTCATCCAGAAGTACATCACATGCGAAGAAGGTGTCAAGATACTCCAAAAAGTGCACGGAGTCACGTGTGGCAACCACGTGGCTTCGCGCACACTGGTCGGCAAGGCTGTCCGAGCTAGGTTTTATTGGCCGATCGTTGTCCAAGATGCCGAGACAATTGTTCGGCACTGTGAAGCATGCCAGTTCTTCGCCAAGCAGATACATGTCCCAGCCTAAGAGCTACAAACCATTCCGGCATCCTGGCCTTTCGCCACATAGGGACTCGACATGATAGGGCCTTTCAAGGCAGCCAAAGGAGGATACCGCTGCATGTACGTCACTGTCGACAAATTCTCCAAGTGGATTGAGTATAAGCCACTGGTAAAAGCAATAGCGGCCAAAGCCGCGGAGTTCTGCGATGACATCACTCATCGCTTCGGTCTACCAAACAGCATCATCACTGACCTCGGCACCACTTTTACTGGAAACGACTATTGGGATTTCTGCGACGAAAGAAGCATCATGGTAAAATACGTATCGGTGTCTCATCCTCGAGCTAATAGTCAGGCTGGAAAGAGCAAACGAAATGCTGCTCGACACCCTCAAGAAGTGCCTACACGAAGTCATCGAAAGGAGCCCAGGGAACTGGATCCTTGAGCTGCCGGCAGTACGAACCCAGTCTAGCCAAAACATCGACGTATCTCCTTATTTCATGGTCTACAGATCTGAAGCAGTGCTTTCGGCCGACGTCTCTTTCCGGGCTCCTCGGGTCGAGAACTACAATGAGGAAACATCCGACTCTGCCTGAGCAGAATACATCGATAGGCTCGAAGAAGAGCGCCTGGTCTCCTGCGTACGCACGACAAAGTACCTCGAAGGACTACGGAGATACTACAACCACAACGTCAATGGCAGGTTCTTCAAGGTCGGTGACCTTGTCCTCCGCCGCAAGCAGAGCAAGGAGGTCATGCACAAGCTTTCTTCTCCATGGAAAGGGCCATACATGATCAAAGTCGTAACTCGGCCAAGCTCGTACAGACTGTGTGACCTCGACTGGCGTCGACATCCCCAACTCCTGGAACATCGAACATCTACGTCGCTTCTATCCTTGACAGCATGTCAAGGCAGATATGTGTATTTTTGTTTTTATTACTTTAATAAAAGTTACATTGCTTCCCTACACATATATGTCGATATCTGCAGATTAGCAATCGCTAATATTCGTCGCCAATTCGTAAGCCCCGCACCTGCTCAGGCAGCCTAACTTCATCGCCGCATAAGCCCCACAACTGATCGGGCAGCACGACTTCGTCAACGCGTAAGCCCCGCACCTGCTCGGGCAGCCTAACTTCATCGCCGCATAAGCCCCGCAACTGATCGGGCAGCACGACTTCGTCAACGCATAAGCCCCGCACCTGCTTGGACAGCCTAGCTTCATCGCCACGTAAGTCCCACACCCGTTCGGGCAGCTCAACTACGTCGGTGCATAAGCCCTGCGTTCAGCAGGCTGCCCAATGTCACCTCTTCACCGACTACCCCGATAGATTCGGGAAGCCATCGCGCACGATAAGCGTAAGCCCTACCAGGCGCAGGCAGCTTCGGCCACCACGTAAGCCCCAGGGACGCCTGGGCCATTAATTCGTCACTAATACGTAAGCCCCGAGGACGCTTGGATAGTAGTTGGCGCAAAAAGTGGTTCCCTAAGCCCTAACACACCTAGCGAAGCCGGAAACGACCCTTGAAGGCAGTAGAGCCCTCGCAGATCCAGCTAGCTTCGAACCCAGTCTGAGAGTGTCAGTAACACCCAAGCGTGCTAGTCAATTTGACCTGCAATTGACAAGGAAACAATAGTGAATCAGTAATCACAGGGCGGAAACTAACCGGTGTGTCCTAGGTAGTTCCAATTATATGGCTCTGAGAGCCGATTCAATCGGAGATCGTTAAGAAAGCCGATTCCGTCATGTTATGAACCGATAGTATAATAATGAAGTAAAACGGCTATCAGGATACTCATATGAAGATAATAACAGTGCTAGCCGATCTAATTCAGTTAATGTGTATAAAAGAAAATAGATCATGTGTACAGATCTGATCTGTACATCAAACAAGCAGAGATCGGCTAAAGCTGGTCTAGAAGGCCGGCGGCTTTAGCAAACCCTCTTCGCTAAGTTCACCAAGTCTGCGTTCATCTGGTCTAACGGCCAGCGGGCTTCGACAAACCCAGCAAACAAAGCTAGATCGTTTGATATCCAAATAAGTCTATATACACGATCTACTCGTGAAAGCATAACCGAATCGGCTCTGTAGCCGATGCAGGGTCGATGAAGCACGAACGAATGCTAGCGTAGCCATAAACAGACTTCAAATTAAAGCAAGTCTAATGTAGTGAAAAACTTGTTTGGGTTAAACCTGTTCCACTGGATGACGCTCAGTTTAACTTAAACAAGGACACAAAAATAAGACTTACGATAACCTCAGAACCACTTATGTCTCAACTAGAACCGAACGCACAACATGTAACGAACAAGATTGATAGGGAATTAGCCGATGTAAGCATATAACCGATCATCATGGTAAGAAAGGCATAAGAAAGCATAAACGACGATTAGATTCAAGTAAATCTAAGGCCGAGTCTATCAATCTTGATCGGGCAGAGAGATGTTATATTGATAAATAACATCTTGATAACTTAATGAATCTAACTAAATTGCCAAATTTAGTTAGAGCCGATAACTAATCCATGCGTGCAAACTATCTGAATCTGTAGCCTGTCTACCGGATGACATTAACTAATAGATTAATCAAGCAAACAAACACGAATCGATAACTAATCCGCGCGTGAGAACCGTCCTAATCTGCATCTCGTCCACCGGATGACGGTTAACACAGATTGATCGGGTAAACCAGCGCGAATCATCCATGACTCACTATGTTTCCCACGTCCACCGGATGACGCCAAAGAAACAGAGCTTAGCAAGGACCCTGGTCCGCCATGCTTCCACGTCCACCGGATGACGCTAAAAAGACATAGTTTAACAGGGGGTTGATGATACTTACAAGCAAACCTGCGTCCACCGGATGACACCCAGCCTGGATGAAGTAACTCGCCGGACTCGACTGACTCTAGAGTTTGTTGGCCGGAGCCGAAAGTTGTGTTGTATTGATGTTGTTGTATGTTTTACAATGGCTGAGGGCTTATATTTATACCCTGAGCGTAGATAGAGTCCTAGCCGAATTACAACTCATCAATAGATAAGGAAACCAACAAACTATCCTATATCTAAGGTAACTTGGAGTCTCACCTTCCCTTTCATAACAGACTCCAATCATGATCGCATCTTGGCAGCGCGGACTCTGGATGACGTCACCAATACCGACGCTGCACGCCTCCTGTCACCTTCGCCCGATAACCGATTCACCGTGCAATCGGCTATTTTCCTTCCTTTCGCTGGACGGAATCTGCTACCGAGATCGGCTATCTTCCTCCGGTATCGGCTATCTTCCTCTGACATCGGCTATCGGCACCCAGCCCAAAATTTGGTGTTAACACATGCCCCCCAATTTGAGAATAAACTGGTTTATTCCGAAATTAGCGCTTGAGCCTTCAAATAGCCAAACCGCAGCTTCCCTCTCGGCACTTCGAACTTTCACACCAAAAGGAAACCCTAAACCGCCGCCAGTCAGCTTTGATTCGCCGCCACCAGCTTCAATTCGTCGCCATCAAATCACCCCCGAGCTAATGGCGACTCCTTCTGAGGTCCCTGAGGTATCAATTTCATCGATCCGCCCCCTGATTCGTGAATCCCTCTTCAACCTCACTGAGTACGAGTTTCAAATCCAGGTGCTGAGGAGTGATATTATGATTCCACTGAAGGACATCCCCGATACCTACTATCTGGGCCCGATGGGTGATCCGATCCCCAAAGACTTCATTATTCAAGAAACCAACCAGTTTCCATTCCGAAGCTCCATGATGGGCGCCTCTTCTTGGGCCAAATCTTTCAGAAACTGGCCAAGCGCACCTGCTGGGTGGAGGAACTGGTTCCGCCGCGTCGCGACGAAGAAGCGCGCGGACTGAGAGATGCGCCATCTGAGCCAATGTCTTGACCTATCATTATCAGAGATGGCAAGGAATGAGCCGCTTCTGATTGCTGCCAGTCATTTTTGGTCCAACTCCTTGAATGCTTTCATGTTCGGAGACGGTCCAAAAACCATTACCCTGGGTGATATCCATATGCTCACCGGGCTTCAGATTACTGGATCATATGATTTCTGGGATCTCCGCTCCAGTTGCAAGAAGGACCCGTACTTCCCGAAGCTGGACACATACAACGGGTGGAGTGGCTATATTCAACACCACCAGAAAAACTCCTCTTCTGTCAGCGAGAAAGAACACGTTGCGTTCTTGACCATGTGGCTTGAGAGGTTCGTGTTCTGTGGTGCCACTATCGGGCCAGCATATCCTTATCGGGTCTTAGCAGAAAAACTAGCTCAAGGGCACTCCATCCCCCTGGGCAAACTCTTGTTGGGTGCAGCATACAGGCTTATGAGCCGGGTATTCAGTTCCTTGATTATAGGTGAAGAAGTGCAATGCATGACAGGCCCTTGGTGGCTAGTACAGTTATGGCTCAACCTGTATCTGCATAAGCTGGTAAGGACACAACTCCAGGGCCTTAACTTTCCATCCACCGAGTATTCAGAAGAGGAGGACCCAAAAACCAGAGGCTGTCAAAGCTTTGGTGAAGCTGCCTCTGCCATAACCATCCCAACCTCAAAGGGCAATATGCTGGAAACTATTATACAGGGGCTTGGGACCAAATGTTACTACCTGGTTCCCCTACGAAGATGAAGATGAATTTCCAGCGCCCTCCAGCTTCAAATTCAACAATGGGTGTTCTGATGACGAGGCTATCAGCATCTTGAATGCAATCATCAAACCTTGTGCCTTGCCAGCAGACTTCAAACACCTTCGGAGCGCAAGCGGCAAGGCAACTAGCTATCCTTCTTATGAATTCTATCACCCAAACATAGCAGCAAGACAGCTAGGTTTCGGCTAATTGCCCCCTCGGCTCCCTTTTTTGAATACCTTGAAACCTAGGGAGAACATTACAGAGCACCTTCAGGCTGGCAGAATTTTTTAACTCGGAGCAAACCTGCCCACATTCTCGCCGAAGCCGTGGAATCAAATCTGCATCACTCATCAGAGTTTTGACGATTGGTGGCAACAATGGCACGCTCACTTGTTCTGCCAAACTGTCCACGACAAATGCAGAGCCCTGGACCCAAACTTCCAATCTCCCCGAGCAGTAAGTGTTCTCAGCCGATTCCAATAAAAATGGCTTTATTCAAACATGTTACTTAACAGATATTTCTTGCAGGACCCATCATCCAATCCACCAGAGCGAGTGGAATATTATCCTCCTTGTCCGACAGCGAGGCTAGGCTCCCGAGCACCGACTGCTGAGACAACTAATGCTAGGCCCTGCTGTACTGACCTCCCCTTCTTCTTCAAAACCGCCAGCTGCATCTCAGCTTCAAAAGCAAGCTCCCAAGAAACGCCGTTCGATAAGAAAAGTTGAGGTACCCAGTAGCATCTTCCTTTACTGCAGTACGCCCCAACTCTTAAATCGGCTTTCTATCAGGTGAATCCCCAACCAATTCAAGGTACCTTGGGAAAGAAACAAGGCCGAAGAACCACCAGAATCTACCGTCCATGAGGAATCAGCTGCTCAAGAAGAAGGGATCCAGGAAGAAGGAGCCAAAACTCAGGTACTACTCATTGGGCTTTTCTTTCTTAAATGTCCTGATTGACCAAATCTTCTTTTCAAAATACAGCCGAACAGCCCTTCTGAAGAAGTCTGGGCGAACCTTGAAGAAGAGGAGTTGCCCCCTGAGAGGAATCCAGGTAACTCCTATTCGGCTGTTAGCAATTATCCTTGCTTCCATACTGCTCTTACTTCTGGTTTGCAGAAACCCAACTACCCGAGGCAGTAACAACCGAGGATCCGCATGCCGCAAAAGACACAACTGCCTTAGTCGAACAAACAGCATCGGCATCAACCCTACAACCTTCAGGCCTCATTCAGGTATCCCATCTCTGCCAGAAAACAATTAATCTATATTGTACCTTTTCTGATGAGAGAATGTATGTACTGTAGGCACCGAAGCCTTTGTCTCCTGGCTATTCATTCGACATAGAAGAGTTCTGTGATAAAGACGAACTGGCCTCCTCCTCCGAGAGACTTTTAGAGCCAGATTTCAACAATCGGCTAAGTGCACTGTTACCCCATCTAGAGGGTGATCTAGTTGCTCTGGCCTCGAATCCCGGACTGATCGATCAAATAATGGAACTTGTCCAGCAGCAACCCAATCTATCAGCCTTGAAATCCCTGCAAAGACTTGATGATCTTAAAATTACTAGCATCAGGGATTATCACTGCTCACAAGAACCTGGTAGAGCTTGAACAGCTAAGGAGCAACAAATCGATCAACAGACAAGAGGCCACCGGATTAGCCGATCGAGCCAGGTTGCTCAAATCCTCCATCAGCACGGCCGAAACAGAACTGGAGGCATTGAAAACAAGACGAGACCAGCTAAGAAAAGAATTGGAAGCAGTTGAGTCGGCTATCAGTGAGCGCGTAATCACCATCTCCATCAGCACGATCGAGCTCTCCCAGAAAAAGAAGGCAATCAGCAGCTTGGTCGTTGCAGACAGGAGGACATGCCAACGCCTAAACCTATTGCAGTTTACTGAAAACCGAGATTAACAATTGCTGCAGGCTGGTCACGCGCTCCGTGCCGAATTAGTAGAACTGATTCGGTCCTTATTATCTTTGTAATATGATGGGTGTACTGCTTGGCATGTTCTTTTCTATTTGCAACTCTGCCTTCGCGCTGTTCACCCTGAATTTGACAATTTAGCCTGATCTGCCTTAGATTTTACACCTTAATACTGGCTTTGTCTTGTTTCGCACTGACTCTGTTCAGCCTGATATATTTCTGCATGCGAATCGGCTTTCGAACTGCTTTGTACCTTAGAATCAATTACTCAGCCTGACCCGTTCTGCATACGAATCGGCTTTCGGGCGTGCCTCTTAGCATCGGTTTTGTAGCATCGTCTTTGTTCTGCTTTCCTTTAGAATTAACCCCTCAGCCAGATTCATCACGAATCGGCTTGTGGGAACTCACAATAGGATCGGCTAAACAGCCTGACTCAAAAAAGCCGAATCGGCGTGCGACCATTGATGGCGGCGTTTCGTCTCCCCGATTTGGCAACTGTTCCGGATTCAAGAAACGCGGATTAACTGCAACCTAAAATCCGCTGTGCCGTCTCACTTCTCAAAGAAACCGCCTCGGTGCCCGTGTTGTCTTATAAATAGTTGGCAGGCTTGAGGCAATATCACACGCCATCGTATCCGTCTCGCCGACCAACTCTCCCAGCCGCCTCCTTGTATCCACTTCGCTTCCGCTCTCTCAATCCTCGTTCACGACCATGGCCGGCGATGGAGACCGTGGGAAGCGCCCGGCGTCTGAGCCCGCCGACGGCGATGAGATGGAACGGAGCATCCGCCGCGTCTGGGCCAGCGTCGCCCGAATCGAACAGACATTAGGGTAAGTTCAACTGTCAGCCTACTATCTCCTCGCTGTTTCTATCTGATTTGATCCGTTTCTGCAGTCACCAGCCATCTTTCGTCAACGGCATTGCTGGATCCTTAGCCGGCCTGAACACCCCTGCCCCCGGCGCTGATCCTCCTCGGGCAGCCCCGGCGAATGGTGACGCCGTTCCTGCAACTGGGACGGTCACCCCGGAAACCCCCGTCGCTAGTGACGCCGCCAGGCCCTCTGCTCCTGTAAGGGCTCCAATCAGGCGTATGATGCAAGTCAGCGGACGGGGAGTCCATAGCAGGTATCTTATTCTCCCTTTCGTCGATCTTTAAATCTGGCTAAGTCTGGGTGCCTGATCTGATGTTCCCTTTCATCCAACGTCCCCCGCTCCATCTTCCTTCCGGCGCACCGATCGGCGCCAGTTCCTCGGTGCGTCGCACGGCGCCACAACCGAACCTCCCTCACGCTCCGGCTCGCAGCACCACCTCTGGAGCGGAATCGAACTCGGGGTCATCTTCGAGTTCCCGTGACTACTACACCGCCGCCGACGGCCGCCACTTCCACCATGAGATGGTGCGGTACCGCAACCTCTACTCTGAGGCTACCAAAGAGGCCCGACCGGCTGGACAAGGAGAACGAGGACCAAGCCGTCGTGCTCGTTGCCGCCAGCATTGATTTAGCGGAGGCGCGGGCCAACCTCGCGGAGTCGCAGGCCGCTGTGGCAGGTAATCTCTCGCTTTGTCCAACTGTGTGCACGGCGCGTTTCCAACACTGACCTTCCTTGTTTATGCAGTTCTGACGGCACAGCTGCACGAACTGCGCGTGGCTGCGGCGAACGTCACCGACGTCCTCCGCGCGCGGGGGCAAACACAGGTGGAACTGCTTGCGGACGTGCACCACCGCGTTCGCCAGGTGGCGATGAGCGGCGTCCGTCACGGTGCCGCGGGAGCTCTGGCCGCCGCCCAGATCAACTCCGGCATCGTGCTGGAGAACGTCGAACCGGGGATCCGGGCAGGCCAAGACATGGAGGAGTTCGGCACGCTGATGGCCGCTTTCGCCCCTCATGCCGACGGTCTCTCCGTGTCCGTCGACGCCGAGGACGTGATCTGGGACGGCGTCAATAATCCAAACTAGATTGTATTAGGCATTCTGATGTATATGATACTTCTAAACTCGTTATGCCCGAAACAATCCAATTTGCAAGACCGTATATTTTGCTTTTATTATTTTATTTTATTTTTTTGTTCTAAAGGCGATGCTCATCGCATCGGCTGTTACATACCATCAAGGGTATTTCATTTTTGTGCTAAGGGCGACTCGTTACTACGATGTCGGCCATTTTTGTCCTGAAGGCGACCCGGTTGCACGGCATCGGCTGTTAGAGCCAGATTCACATGAATCGGCTATTATCCCCAACTGGGATGCTAGGGTAGTATTTCTTCAGATGCTTCCCGTTGATGGCTCTGGCGAGTCTCTGTCCTTCCAAGTCTTCAAGGATGTAAGCATTACCCGGAGCGCATTCCACCACACGATACGGGCCTTCCCAGTTTGGCGACCATTTACCGAATCGGCTATCTTTAGTACCAATAGGCAGAATGACTTTCCATACTAGTTCTGATTCGATGAAGCTCTTGCTTCTTACCTTAGTGTTGTAATACTTGGCCACCCGTACCTTGTTCTTTTCAATGTATTCCAAAGTTCTAAGCCGATGACAGTGCAAATCTTCTAAACTGTCCATCATAATGTCTTTGTATTCACCGGCTGTAAGCTTGTTTTGCAACGTGACACGCCGTGTCTCAGACTGAATCTCCCATGGCAAGACGGCAGCGTGTCCATAGACTAGCTCATAAGGTGAAGCCTTGATCGATCCATGCTGTGCCATGCGATATGCCCATAGTGCCTCGCTCAAATGCAAATACCATTTTCTGGGGTTCTGCTCAATCTTTTTCTTGATGACCTTGATCAAAATTTTATTGGAGGCTTCTGCTTGTCCATTGGCTTGGGCATAATACGGCGATGAATTATAAATCTTGATGCCCATGTCGTCGGCAAAGGTCATAAACTCCTTTGAAGTGAACATTGTCCCCTGATCGGTTGTGATCGTCTAAGGTATGCCAAACCTGTAAATAATGTGCTCCTTTACAAATTCGATCACATCAGCTGAAGTGGCGTTCCTCAAAGGAATGGCTTCTACCCACTTGGTGAAGTAATCAGTCGCCACCAAGATCCATTTGTGACCTTTGCTCGATGGTGGGTAGATTTGGCCGATTAGATCAATACCCCATCCTCTAAATGGCCATAGTTTAATTATAGGATTCATAGCAGAGGCTGGAGACTTTTGTATATTTCCAAACTTTTGGCATTCTTGACACCCTTTATAATATTTGAAACAATCTTCCAGCATCGTAGGCCAATAGTAACCAGTCCTCCTGATGATTCCACTTCATCTTGTGAGCTGATTGATGTGCACCGCAGACTCCATCGTGTACTTCGCTCATCAGCTTCACTGATTCCTCTGTCCCCAAGCATTTGAGCAGCACTCCTTCAACAGTCTTGTAATACAACTGACCATCCAGCAACACATACTTGGTGGCTTTATACCTTAGCTTTCTGTTGACCCGTTGTGAAGGATTTGCCAGGTAACCTGCTATCTCGCCTCTTCAGTCATCAGCTGATTGCTCGCTGTTACAAATCTCCTGCATCGGCCGATAACCCGACGCATTCTGCGCCAGCCGATTAGCTTCCTGGTTCTGGGCCCTGGGGATGTGACAGAGAGATACCGTCATGAACTTCTTGATGAGAGCCTGGCACTGATCATAGTAGCCTCTGAGTATCTCGTCTTTATATTCATACAAGCCGAGCAATTGGTTGATGACTAGTTGTGAATCGCCAAATACTTCAACTGCATCGGCTTTTGCTTCATGCAGAAGCTGAAAACCTTTCCACGCGGCTTCATATTCAGCCTGATTGTTTGTGACAATCGGCCCGATCTGGAAAGCATACTCAAAACGCACACCCCACGGTGAGATGAGCACTACTCCGGCGCCACCACCTTGCTTGCACGAAGAGCCGTCGAAGAACATAGTCCATGGCGCTATATCCGTTACATTAGCCGATCCTCCGTGATGTTGCGTGATGAAATCGGCTATCGCCTGGCCTTTGACTGCCTTAGCCGATTCGAACCTCAAGTCAAACTCTGAGAGTGCCAGGATCCATTTGCCAATCCGACCATTTAAAATAGGCATCGAAAGCATGTGCTTGATGACATCCTCCTTGGACACCACCACACACTCCGAGGCAAGCAAGTAGTGCCTCAACTTGGTGCATGAGTAGAATAGGCACAAGCACAACTTCTCGGTCGGTGTGTATCTTGTCTCAGGGTCAAGGAGCCGCCTGCTCAGGTAGAAAACTGCTCTCTCTTTCCCTTCAAACTCCTGAAAAAGGGCCGATCCAATGGTATGGCTTTCGGCCGTCACGTACAACTTAAAAGGCCTCCCTGCCCGTGGCGGTACTAAGATAGGGGGAGTCTTCATGTATTCTCTGATTTCGTCAAAAGCCTTCTGTTGCACGTCACCCCATTTGAACTCTTGATCATTCTTGAGCTTCAACAATGGTGAGAACGGCAGCACCTTCTATGATAAGTTGGCGATGAACCTTCTTATAAAGTTAATCTTACCGAGCAAAGACTGCAATTCCTTCTTATTGGTTGGAGGTACAAGTTCATCGATCGCCTTCTTACTCTTGCTGCCGATCTCTATCCCTTTGCGGTGGACCATGAATCCCAGAAATTCGCCAGCCGACACGCCGAACGCACACTTGTTAGGATTCATCTTCAAACCATGTCTCCTTGTGCACTCTAGAGTGGCCCTCAAATCGGCCAGGTGATCTTTATTGCTCTTGGATTTCACCACCACGTCATCTATATAGATTTCAACGATTTTGCCGATCAACTTGTGAAATATATAATTCATAGCTCTCTGATAGGTTGCACCGGCATTCTTCAAACCAAACGTCATGACCACCCATTCAAACAAACCAAGCGCACCAAGGCACCTGAAAGCAGTTTTCGGGATGTCTTCATCAGCCATAAAAATTTAATTATAACCAGCATTGCCATCCATGAAGCTAATAACCTGGTGCCCAGCAGCCGAGTCTATCAACATATCGGCTATTAGCATAGGGTAGCCATCCATCGGTGTAGCCCTATTTAAATCCCTGAAGTCAATACAGACTCGCAATTTACCATTTTTCTTATACACGGGGACGATGTTCGATATCCACTCGGCTTATCGGCAAGCTCGAATGAACTTGGCTTCTAACAACCTCATGATTTCGGCCTTAATGTCGGGTAGAGCGTCCTCTCTAAAACAACGTGGAGGCTGCTTGTGTGGCCGAAACCCTGGCTTGATAGGTAGCCTGTGCTCAACAATAGATTTGTCCAATCCAGGCATCTCATAATATTCCCAAGCGAAGCAATCTTTGTATTCCTTCAGCAGTTGAATCAACTCCTGCCTGAACTCCGGGTCTAAATTGGCGGCAATAAGCGTCGGCCTTGGCCTGTCGCCGGGTCCAACATCCACCACTTCGAGCTTGTCGGCCGACGTGAATCCTTGCCCCATCTTACCCTCTGTGCCGTCGATCGGATTCTCCATTTAATAAAAAGACTCAGAGCCGATTGCACTGATCGGCTGTTGACTCTCATCGCTGACCTTGATGGAGCCTCCTTCCCAAGCCTTGCCAGAGAAACAATCATGATCCCCAGCTTCCCAGTATGTGGCATCCGCCGTCGCCACGCTGACCGAGTCGTCGGCCGGGACCACTTCGACTTCATCGCCATGCCACTGAATGAGGCACTGATGCATGGTGGATGGCACGCTAGCAGTTGGCATGAATCCAGTCGTGTCCGAGCAGTAAGCTGTAGGCACCTTTACTGTCGATCACGAAAAAGGTAGTAAGCAGTGTCTTCTTCCCCACTGTCAGCTCGACGTTGATTGCCCCCCGAGTGTTAGAAGAATTGCCCCCGAAATCCTTGAGCATTAGATCAGTTTCTATTAGATCATCGGGACCCTTGCCTAGCTTGCGGAATGTAGTGTAGGGCATGAGATTGACAGTGGCGCCGCCGTCCACCAGCATCTTCGTCATGGGCATGCCGTCGACATAACCTTTGAGATAGAGGGCCTTCAGATGTCGATTCTTGGCCGGCTTATCAAAAGTAGCTTGCTGTGCGAGCACTAACTTGGCCACTCCTTCTTCTGATCCCGAATCGTCAGAGTCGGAATCGGTATCGTACTTCCTAGCTCTGAACTCTGCAGGTAGCACAAACACCATCTGTGTATCGGCTACAGCCTTTCCATTATTTTGTGAAGGCTTTTCGCCCCACACCTGTTTGGCGCGCCCCTCAGCCTGGAGCTCCCTGTTCCAGAGCCGCTGCACCCAGCGCCTTTGGCTTCTAGTTAGATCCCCCGGGCACCACTGGTTCTCTTGCCAAACCGGCTGTCGGCGTTCAACTACCGCCTCATCAAGCCGATCGCGCAGGTCCCTTTTTTCACGCCGATCCTGCGGGCTATGGGGACTCCCTAGCCTCTGGTGCACAGACCGGCGGTTGACCTGGAACTGCCTGTACTCTCAGGTACTGATCGCTGCATTCTGGACAGTTGCGCAGCATCGGCAATCTCAAGCCTTCGTTCCAGCAGTGTCGGAAGAATGGGCAATGCCAGTGATCCTCCTCACCTTCCCGGTGGCGAGCCATTTCTTCGTGATAGCGCGCCTCTTCTTCCTCGCGGAGCCATCTGCGGTACTCCTCTTCTTCGCGCTGCAGCTGCCTCCTATGATCTTTCTCTTTCTGTCGTCGCCATTTATTCAGAAGGTGCTGGTGCGTGGGCCTCCTGCTCTTGGTGTCGCTGGACTGTCCCTGCTCCAGCTGCCTCTGATTCTGCTCCCTCCTTCCTTTGATCAGCGCTAGCTCCTCAGCTGTGATTTGTGCATCGGTATCAAATGAGGAGTTCTTCTTGGCCCTTCGGAGGTTAACACCATTACCTTGGTTAGAGGATTTGCGATCTGGACCATGTTCTGCCCCTTCGGGAATGGGAATTTGTCGATCTTCATCTTCCCCTCGGGAGGAGCCTCAAATTTCAACAGGCCGCGCCTAATAGCATTCTGGATTGCTGCTTTGAAATTGCGGCAGTTGTTTATGGAGTGTGAGGTGAGGCTATGGTACTGGCAGAACGGTTTTCGCTGCAAATCTTCAGGAGACGGCTTAACGTAATCAGCCGGGAAGGTAATGTGGCCCGCACTGACTAGCAGGTTGAAGAGCTTGTCCAGCTTGCGTGTGTCAAAGTCGTATTGATCTTTCGCGCTCCAACCCTTCGGCACGGCCATGGGCTTTGTACCCCATTTGAGCTCAACAGCAGCCACTTCTTCATTCTCCCCTATCTTCTGAGTCGGAATTATAGACGTAGGCCGACTGCTTGTATTTCGATTCTTTCTTGAAGCTCTGGGCCTGCTGCTCTAATGCGGCCACCCTCTGCATCACCTCGCTGATGCTGTTGAAGTTGGTGCCCACCAGTTTTTCTTGGACGTGTGGGAGCAACCCACTGACCAGTATCTTGGGGAGCTGCTTGTCGTTCAGGTTCAAGGAGTAACACATGTTCCTGGTCTCCCTGAACCGCTTGATGAAAGCCGATCCAAGTTCACTCGGCTTTTGGCGCATGTTGGTGAGGTCTGTGATGTCTTTCTCCCCAGTGCCAGAGAAGAAGTAATTATGGAACTTGGTCTCCAGATCTTCCCAACCTTGAATCGAGGCAGGCTCCATAGATGAGAACCAGCTAAACGCCGGCCCTGTCAGTGATAGCGGAAAGAGCCGGACCCTGTGAGCTACCTCATATGAAGCTTCACCGAGCTGGGTCAGGTAACGGCTGATGTGTTCCATGGTGGTGATGCCGTCCTGCCCACTGAACTTGGAGAAGTCGGGCAAGCGATACCTGGGCGGTAATGTCACTCGGTCGTACCACTCGGGGTAAGGACGTCTATACTTAATTCCAGTCCCGGTCTTCGGCTACAAACCGAACGTATCACGGAGCATGGCACTCATCTGCTCCAGCAGCTGATTGTTGGGCATCTGGGCATACCCCAGATGCGGCGCTGCCTGAAGGTCTTGATATGTGATCCCCTCATGGTATCCAGGAGTTGGGTTGGCCGTGTCTGCCGCCGGCGTATTTCTAACCGTCGGGTTCACTGCTGATGAGTTCATCGAGTTCACCGTCTGCCCAGTGGCCTGCATGAAAGCGGCGAGCTCCTCTGGAGTATGATCTTTGTATAATCTAGGGGAAGCTGCTATTTTTTGAGCCGAACCGGCCGCAGTGGCACCCTGCACTGGTGTTTTCGGCTGGCTCGGCTGTTGCGGTGAGGAATTGGAGGTCCCTGCCGCTGCTTTTGGATCTGCATCTTCTGCGGGTATGTTGAAGTAAACTGGGCCCAAAGACTCCCAATCCTGCCGCTTGAGAACGGTCTTCATGATGTTATAGAATGTTTGCAGGAAGGATTTATGGTGATGGCCGACTGCTGAATAGGTGGCCTCCCAGGTCGCTTCTTCTAGCATCTGCTTGAGGTCGGCCCTGCACTCCTCTTCAGATTTATCAGAATGGCCGTCCATGATCCACCTTGTGAATGCATTCTTCTTCACTATAGAGCCATCACGCTGCTTGCTGAATGAGAGCAGGCAGGCATCAGCGAATTCTTCAACGATCTTGTTCAGCACGGCCGCGTCCTCCTCGCTGAGATCTTCGACCCTGACCCTGAGGACACCGTCATCCCTAAAGGATCCATCAGCCGCAGTCTTCCCCTTTGCCATGGTCTTCAGTGAATGTCCCACTGGGCGTGCCAAAAAGTGTGTTGGCGCAAAAAGTGGTTCCCTAAGCCCAACACACCAGCGAAGCCGGAAACGACCCTTGAAGGCAGTAGAGCTCTCGCAGATCCAGCTAGCTTCGAACCCGGTCTGAGAGTGTCAGTAGCACCCAAGCGTGCCAGTCAATTTGACCTGCAATTGACAAGGAAACAATAGTAATCAGTAATCACAGGACGGAACTAACCGGTGTGTCCAGGTAGTTCCAATTATATGGCTCTGAGAGCCGATTCAATCGGAGATCGTCTAGAAAGTCGATTCTGTCATGTTATGAACCGATAGTATAATAATAAAGTAAAACGGCTATCAGGATACTCATATGAAGTTAATAACATGCTAGCCGATCTAATTCAATTAATATGTATAAAAGAAAATAGATCATGTGTACAGATCTGATCTGTACATCAAACAAGCAGAGATCGGCTAAAGCTGGTCTAGAAGGCCGGCGGCTTTAGCAAACCCTCTTCGCTAAGTTCACCAAGTTTGCGTTCATCTGGTCTAACGGCCAGCGGGCTTCGACAAACCCAACAAACAAAGCTAGATCGTTTGATATCCAAATAAGTCTATATACACGATCTACTCGTGAAAGCATAACCGAATCGGTTCTTTAACCGATGCAGGGTCCATGAAGCACGAACGAATGCTAGCGTAGCCATAAACAGACTTCAAATTAAAGCAAGTCTAATCTAGTAAAAAACTTGTTTGGGTTAAACCTGTTCCACCGGATGGCGCTCAGTTTAACTTAAACAAGGACACAAAAATAAGACTTACGATAACCATAGAACCAGTTATGTCTCAACTAGAACCGAACGCACAACATGTAACGAACAAGATTGATAGAGAATTAGCCGATGTAAGCATAGAACCGATCATCATGGTAAGAAAGGCATAAGAAAGCATAAACGACGATTAGATTCAAGTAAATCTAAGGCCAAGTCTATCAATCTTGATCGGGCAGAGAGATGTTATATTAGTAAATAAACAATAAACAACAAATAACATCTTGATAACTTAATGAATCTAACTAAATTGCTAAATTTAGCTAGAGCCGATAACTAATCCATGCGTGCAAACTATCTCAATCTATAGCCTGTCTACCGGATGACATTAACTAATAGATTAATCAAGCAAACAAACACGAATCGATAACTAATCCGCACGTGAGAACCGTCCTAATCTGCATCTCGTCCACCGGATGACGGTTAACACAGATTGATCGGGTAAACCAGCGCGAATCATCCTTGACTCACTATGTTTCCCACGTCCACCGGATGACGCCAAAGAAACAGAGCTTAGCAAGGACCCTGGTCCGCCATGCTTCCACGTCCACCGGATGACGCTAAAAAGACATAGTTTAACAGGGGGTTGACGATACTTACAAGCAAACCTGCGTCCACCGGATGACACCCAGCCTGGATGAAGTAACTCGCCGGACTCGACTGACTCTAGGGTTTGTTGGCCGGAGCCGAAAGTTGTGTTGTATTGATGTTGTTGTATGTTTTACAATGGCTGAGGGCTTATATTTATACCCTGAGCGTAGATAGAGTCCTAGTCGAATTACAACTCATCAATAGATAAGGAAACTGACAAACTATCCTATATCTAAGGTAACTTGGAGTCCCACCTTCCCTTTCATGACGGACTCCGATCATGATCGCATCTTGGCGGTGCGGACTCTGGATGACGTCACCAATACCGACGCTGCACGCCTCCTGTCACCTTCGCCCGATAACCGATTCACCGTGCAATCGGCTATTTTCCTTCCTTCCGCTGGACGGAATCTGCTACCGAGATCGGCTATCTTCCTCCGGTATCGGCTATCTTCCTCTGGCATCGGCTATCGGCTCCCAGCCCAAAATTTGGTGTTAACAACAGTTTTAGCAGCGTCTCCACAATGCCCCGTCAAAAGGAACGGGCACCGGGCGATCCCTCCAATAAGCTACATACTCTGGCTCCTCGCCGATCAACCTGAAAAGCATCGACCATATCCGAAGCGCTCCACGTCACACATGATCAACATTAAAAACATTTACGACGCTCTGAACACTCGGCAATCATGCTAAGATTAAATACAAGTCCAAACGAACCACTTAAACTAGTTTTCTCTATACAAACAGTTCACAACTTTTTTGCAGACATATTCAAGTGTTCTCCTGTTGGAAAGAGCTGCACGTCCACCGCCAAGAGCGGTGCTGCTGGCTTCGCTTCCTCCTCCAATTGATCTTCCTGCTCCTCGGTGGTCCCCAAGGCATATCCACCGTTTACCCTGTCATTCTTCACGCCAGGGTAGTGAGAGCGGACCACTCCGAGCACATGAGCAGCCACGTTCTCGGCAACATCAGAGAAAAAGGCATTGAAGTGTCGCAGCGCTTCACGGCTGCGGTAGATAATTTGAAATGGCTCCAGTGCTCTTCCTCCGAAGGCTTCAGCATGTGGATTAGCAGGTGTTGACGGTAATTATTGTAGGATTTTACCCTCAACTAAACATGAAAAAGGATATAAAAGCAAACACCAACATAGGTTTAGGGGTTGAACTGATAGAATTCCATGAGTTTTGGTGAATCTGTGTTTCGTAGGGTGTTATCAGGAAAAGAACCAAAGGAGACCCACATGTCGGACTAAAACATCGAATTCGACCGCGAAAGGAAATCAGGAAGAATCTAGAAGACACCAGAGACTCATCAGATAAGACAGAATGCATTTGGACTCCGAAGTGGGTTGGCCGATCCACCTCCTAGGTTGTCCGACTTGTCAGTGTCACAGAACAGCCTCCGCTTCGACGTGGACCCACATCCCAATATTTCACGCAATCTGGACCGCCCGTTGAAGTCGGTTTAATCCAAGGGCTACGATTCATCCCACCAGCTTATATAAGGACCCCTAGACCCCCAGGGTTTCATACCAAATTCATTCAATCATATGTAAACCCTAATCGAGAGGTGTCCCATGAAAGGATAACTTCTCATTAGGATCTAGGGACTAGATAGTAGAGAGATGGAAAGCGAGGGAAGAGTTAGGAGGAGTTGCCGGCCTGTCGGTGATCCCTCTACGACTTGTACTTTGATAGGATCTGGCTCTACTAGAGCTAGCTCTTAAGATGTCTCGGGCAACCAACTTCAGATTAAAGTAAGTTTATGTTTATATTGTTCTTCTAGTTTACGAGTCTCTTTTGAGTGCTTTAATCTATCCGGCTTAGGTTAAAGTAATATTCGCAGTATAAGCGTTGTGCTTAGACTCAGTATCTCGTAAATACACCCTACTATTCTGGATCGGTGGTAGATCGCGGTAGACTTAGTGCTTGACGTAACCGTTGAGTCCTTTGTAGTCCACCTCCCGTCAGTAGTACCATGTAGGACTTGTTGCTAAGGAATAGCATCCTATGTTCATGTCTACTCCTTATGTTCATCCCCAGTTGAGCAATAGAAGACATGAGCTTGCCCAAGTTAGAAGTAGAAACCCCTAGTTATCCTCTCTACACTCCTATTATCTACAACCTAGATCACCATAGCCATATTATCAACACCCTTGCCTACATTATAGCCATAACCTTAGTTGCAACACTACTTACATCACCACCATCATTGACTACCACCTTTTAACCTAGTTTTGACCTTTGCTTATTGACTACCCCTGGTTAAGTTAGATCGTAGTTAACCAAGCCCGTTTCCCTGTGGATACGATATTTAAAACCCTCCGGGTGAAAGCTACAACGGTATCCATGAGCTTGCGGATTTATCTGTGTGCACTTAAAAATACCAACAAGCTTTCTGGCGCCGTTGCTGGGGAAACGGTTGCTGACTTAGCTACAAGCCTAGCTTAGCCTTTTATTTATCTTTTACCATGGATTCCACTCCTATCTATCAGTATGCTAACCCCACGAGCTCTAGCTTCATGCCACCAGAATCTTCAAAGCCTATCCTAGCACCTAGCTACGAGCTGAGCCCATGTCCTATAGAGTTTATGCAAAAACAACCCTTCTAGAGAAGGCGATGAAAACCCATACTCACACCTACATGAGTTCTACCGCATCTGTCCATGCTTGCGCATTGCTGGCATGCCCGAGTAAGCCTTACAATGGAAGCCTTTTCCATTCTCTTTGACAAGAAAAGCTAGACATTGGTACAACCAAACTGTAGGTAGTATGCAAGGAGATTGGGAAACACTTTGCTCTATATTTTATTCAAAATACTTTCCCATTTCTATGGTAGTCAGCTTTCGAAAGGAAATTTTATCCTTCAAACAAGGCAAAGATGAGTCTCTTGCTGAATCCTGGGAGCATTTCAATGATCTTATCCTCACTGGCCCAGATCTTGCTCTTGAAGACCATATATTTGTACAACATTTTTATATGGGTCTTAGCAAGGATGATAAGCAAGACCTTAACTATTGCTCTGGAGGATCATTTTCCCATTTGACTACTATTGAAGCAAGTCTATGCTTAATAGATTTACTGGAAAGACCTATTGCTCTTGCATTCATCCTACACTCCCTAAGAAGGAAGAGGAATCAACTCCTGATCAAAGAGAGGAAGTTTCGATAGCCAAATTACAACCATTCCAATCCTAAGATTTAGCTATCTCATCAATACCCCAAAATTCCCCTAAAAGAAATTCCAGCTTTGGAAACTCCTTTTGAATTCGAGGGTAACCTCATTGATACTAGGAGAGCTAATAACTCTCGTTCGCATAAGAGACCTCCAAGTGATCATATTTCAAATCCTCTTATGGAAGAGTCTCTTAGAAAGCGTCCTTTCATAGGACTTTGGGAAGAATTAGAGGATGGCATGTCTAGTGATGCCATAGAAGGAGAGCCTAAGCCAATTAGAAGGCAATCCTATCTTCTCCCCTTCTATGCCCAAAGTAGATGACTTATCTGAACCCATCTGTGAACCCATCCTTGATCCCAATGATCCCTCTTGTACTCTCTCTCTTGAGACTCATGATGATCCTAGAAACCCGCTCAGACACTCAAAGCATAGGAGCCATCAAGACCACAAGGAAGATCAAGAAGAGCTACAACAATGGGAGGAATGTGTTGAATGGATAGACAGATACGAAGCCTTATGGATGGAATCCATACTGTTTGGATCCAAATGATGAACTTATAACTCATCCATGTATGGAGGCCTTAGGCGTGATCAACCAGAGAGACACCCATCCAAAGGAGATCTTGGATAATGACATGTCCATTGACTGTCTTAGGCATGAAATGATAGAGAAAAAAATCTTTGCCTATAGACATTTATGTAGAAACGCCCATGGAGATTGAACCGGATGATGACATCGGTGAGCATGAAAGTTTTTTTCATGAGCACCGCATCAGATCCGCGCTAACAAGAGCAAACTCCTGAGTCAACAGGTCTCTATAGCATTGCCATTCATGAGATCTCCAACCCCCTCACTTTACCTGTTCATAGGATCTTGAAAAGGGTGGTTGTAGATGCATATGTTTATCATAAACATTGCAAATCTCGATGTATGAATCTTGAGGTAGGTTTCATACACAAGTCTTCACCTTTTGCTAAAATGCCCTTGTGAATGAGCATAGAGCATACAATTGTGAGAATATTCCTTCGGGTATTATTGTCACTAACCATTTCAGGACTAAAGCAAAAAGGATGAAGGATGACAACGTAAGGCATGTCCAACCAATTATCATGCAACATTGATCACATCCATCCATACTTGATTTTTGCCTTGCAAAATTCAAGCTTGGGGGATGGGCTTTTCTGAAAAAATCATATACCATGTTGCTAATTTATCTTAGTTGTCATTACCTTTCAATCATGCTTTTTCATCTCCACTTGAGTAAATCTCTTTAGTGCTATCATGCTACCTTTATCTATTATAGTATGCTAAGGTTTGGAGTAGTCTCATACCTTTTAAATTAGGCATGGTGCTTAGTTTAACCTATTTTCCTGAATTAAATTAAACGTGGTGTTTAGTCTAATTCTTGAACCAAAAGGTGTGTTGATTTTACTTTCAAAGGCATTTAAATTAAGCATGGTGCTTAGGTTAAAATGCCTTCCTGAAGCAAATTAGACGTGGTGTCTAGGTTGATTTTTGAGGTAATAGTATGTTGTAGTAGATTCTAGATATTTTGTTAGACTAACCCCTGTAGGAAACTCTCAAATAAATTTGGGAAAGTCTAGAGATGAACTCACATCTGAGATGAAGCAAGACATGAACTACACCAACATTGCACAAGGAAGACACAACTACTGAATGGAATGATACAAAGAACATTTAATGCAAGGGAGAGGTCCTGCTCAGTGGACCTAAGAACCAGGAGCCATCGCTGTCCGGTTGAAGCATAAAGAAGGAAGGCCAAATTCCATCAAAGTTAATCTGATCACGGTCTTCCTCCTCTCAACCTCCCGTTCGCTCAGGCATGCTGGTTTGCAATCCCTCTACTCACCATTACCTTACTTCTATAAGTTTGATTAGTTCTACAAATGTCACATGATGAAAATCAAACTTAAAGACAACATAAAATCAATCTTCCATAGAAGAAGTAATGGTGAATCATAAATGTTCTATGTTCAAACAAGTTCTCTACATCACAAAAAGTGACCTTTAGCTTTATGACGACACTATCCCTGTCATTACTTGTATATTCCTTTGGGTATGTGTTGTCCACTAATGCTTTGCAGGAATAGAACAATGAGAGAAGAAAAAGGTCCGACAAAACTCAAAGGAAAGAACAAAAGGATACAAGCCACTCATGAGCAAGACACTACAAACTTCTGCCCAAGCAGATACATAGTGAAGCAGTGAGGATGATCAATTCGGTTCTGGCTGAATACGATCACCTCCTTGCATCACCACACCTGCCAAGGCTAGACGATCCAGTCGTGATAACGATCAAGTGCACCAGAGGATCTTCCACAAGACCTTCTGCAACATTGAATCGAGTGTCAACATAATGGAAGAGATGGTAGACTAGACGTTAAAGTTCCTAGAGAGAATTCAACATCACTACGTCCCCTCTGACTTCTTGGTCCTAGATATGAAAGACGGAATAGTACGATCCACCAATTGAATTTGGAAGACTGTTCCTCAACACCGCACGAGCAATTATCTATATGAGAGCAGGAAAGGGTCCACTTCCAATTCCACAGAAAAGGAGCGCTGCTACTTCAACTAGTTACACAACTTATGAGCAGCCAAAGAAGAACAAATCAAGGAGGAGACATGGTTCATCCCAAACCAACCACTCAAGGATGGTTAGGCAGACTATGAAGGAGAAGTTGTAAGGAGTAATGAGATCACATTTTTAGAAGATAAGAAGCGTGAGGAAGAAGAGACTGAGAAGGATGGCCCCCAACCTCAACATCAACATTAACTTCACCAATCAGAGAGGAATGGAGGAAGGAGGAGTCACCTTCTAGCACATCATCAGAGGTGCAATCAGGGTCACCATCTCAACCCGATGATGCACCCGGCAAGGAATGAACTGACCAAGAGTCCTGTTCGAAGGACTATAAACCATCGAGCTTTCGCCAAAAGGTAAAACTGGTACCTATCTATATCTATTTTCGGCATTGCATTAATATCTTAAGTAGTTGCATATTTACTTTCCTGCATTAAAAAGAACAATATTTATTACTTTGCATAATAAAATCTAAAAGCCCCACGGGACTAATCTTGTGGCATAGCTCATAAAGACTATTCACTGTTGTCACACCCATATTTTAAGGTTAAAATAGGATGCTTAAATAACTCATATGTGCCCCAGAAATAGTCACACATATAAACTGACAAATTATAAATAGTATCATCACAGTGCTTACAATACGAATAAACATTTATTACATAATCTTGAACAAGTATAGATCAAGTACATAAATAATAACTAAGTCGAAACGTCGGCGGAAGCTCCAACACAGGGACACGTCGACTAGGAGACATCAAGCCTAATACTCATTTCGGTAGTCCTCATTCCAATCTTCATCTGTTGTGGTGGTAATAGCAAGAGTGAGCACATCTCGTACTCGGCAAGTACAACACGGATTCATGAGGCTCAAATAGGCTTGACACTGTTTGACTGCATTTAGCATTAATATTCATATTCATTTTATAGCAATTGAGTAGCATTAAGATCCCAAACCCATAATTAATGCAATGATCAATTGTAATAAGGTTAATAAACAGCAAAGATATTAACAGTAATAATGAACATAATATATTTCATAGTAACCATCTAGCAGAACGTGTGACCAATGCCGCTCTTGACCAGTGAGCACGGCTATCATGATAGATTATTAAACTATGCCCAGAGGTGTACACTTTCACTATGAGTCATGAATTTCTAATGTATGAGTTCATGACACCCACACACTAGCTAACCATATAAAGCCATCCAAAAGTTCGTCTAACAAGTTAGGGCCGCAAGGGTGAGTGGCAGCTGAGATGTAGAAACCCCCCCTTTCTTAAATGGCACACTCCTTCACGGCTATACACATAAGACTAGGAGTCGTACTACACCCAAGGTGTCAAACCCCTAACTACGCCCTTTCGGATAACCTCTAACAAGCTAGAAAAAGGTCTTTTAAATGACTAAAGCCAGAGCCATATAGCCCTCACAGCTGTACGGAAAATCCCGGTTCATCAGGTTCAGAAATCCTATGGAGAGAAACTAGAGCCAAACCATCCAACCCAAGGCTCTAGCCCCCTTTTAAACAGTAATAAAAATTCATTTTAAATGTTCATTGCATAATCCATTAATCATATCACAAGATCATTTGCATTAATAGAGCACTAGAAGAATCTACCCAGTGCACATCCCAATAGGTGAACAAGGAATCAAAATAGCAAATCTAAATTATAACCTCTAAGGTTGTCAAGGTGGACACATGTATATATGAATTATAATTTTCGTGAATAGGACATCAAGGATGGTCCATGTTATACTTGCCTTGATCAAAGAACTCCTGCTGGTCCTGATCGTAGAGATATTCTTGTTCTTCCACGAACTGCTCACCGTCTATACTCGATCGATCACCACATCACCACACAAACATCGAGCAATCATACACGAAGCAAACAATGAAAATTAATTAGAACAGTACACCAACAGAATAAAAACGGTTTAAAAATGATATAAAACTATTCTACTCGTTCCAATGATCACATCGATATAGAGATCACGAAAAACGGAGTTGAAACATAAAAGATATGATTTTCTGAAGATTCGCTATACAAAAATAATTAATATAATATTAACTCAAATTTTTAATAGTGCCAAAATTATAGTACAGGCAACAAACGTAGGGTACGAAAATACAAATCTAACGCAACTTGAATCAATTCAAACGGATTTAAAATTAGTAAATTATGGACTATTGAAAGCGGGTGGCAAATCTGTAAATATATAAAAACGTCTTTTGGCCAGCAGCCGGCGAAAATACGCTTCCCCAACTGCGAAACACCCTGAGCTGAGGGCGCTAAGGATGGCAGGTTCATCTTTAAAAAGATGAGGGGCTTTCTGCAAAGCTACGGCTAAAGGGGTATGGATGGTCTTGGGCCATCGGATCTTCACTGAACGGCTACGATTAGAACTAGAGGTGGGGAAGAGCTGAGCTCGCCAGAGAAGACGTCTAGGCAGCAGCGCCATGGCCGGAACATGGCTGGAGAACACGTTCTCGTGCTCCAGTCCACCATTTGGCCATGGGAACAGATCGAGATGGTCCAGAAGCTCGCTTTGAACTCGAATAGGGGTTCGATTGGGATTGCAGCGGCCTGGAAAAAGAGCAGCACGATCCGTGGCGGCTTCCAATCGCCGGTGAAGTCGCAGGCATAGCGGGGAGGTTGAAAACACGAAATTGGAGAGCCTGGGGGTTTCCTCACATCACGAAGACGCTCTGGGGTGGTTCAATTGAAGACGAGGGAGCTTTCGCGAACAAGCTCGACGGTGACGGGCGGACTGTAGGTTTCCTGCGAGCACATGGCATCGATGAGCACTCTTCAAAGGCCAAGGATAGGGAAAGGAGGGGCCTGGAAGTTCCACTAACCTAGTGCGAAGCTCGTGATGGTTCAATTGGACGCCCTCACCGGGATTTCAACAGCGGCGTGCGCTCTGCTCGTCGGGCCTTCACGCGAGCGATGTTTGCGAAGCTAGGGCTCTAGGCGGCGCTGCGGCTATCAGATGGAAAAAGAGAAGACTGGGGCAGACTCTCGAGCATTTTATAGGTCAAGGCTGGACGCACAAGATGAATGTTGGTATAAATTAATTGCACTCTATTAAAGATTATTATTATCAAGGTATCCGCAAGCACACAGATAAAACTACCCGATGTAACACTTCACCAGACAATCCCAGTTTTAATATCGAACCCAAAGGAACAGTACGTGATATTGACTAAATCTATTGGCTCTTAACCCTGATAACACAATCAATCCAGAGAATATCAAGAATGAGGAGATAACAAATGATTATCTAGATCCGACAACCGGTAAACTTTGAATAATATCGTTCTAATCGGGTAGTGACATAAATAAGAGGCGAAATCAGAGTTCCCTCCTACTAGACACTTATACCTATCGATCCTATCAACGGGAAGTGGACTACAGAGGACTCAACGCAGCTGTCACCTACGTGATCTACCACTATCCAGCCAATCAGGGGACATTCACAAGTAATTATAGCCCAGACACCACGTCTACACTACAAACTACTACTTCAACCAAGGAGCTATCAAGATCAAAACACTCAAATAGAGTTGTAAACTTAAGAACGAATAAGAACAAATGCTTACTTGAATCAGGGATGTTGAATACAAAAGTACCTCAGAACGCAACTCTGGGCGAGGGAGCTGAATCCAGACGAACACAGCTACGAAGAAGCTCCGACAGGCCAGGACTCCTCCGAATCTCTACTCATCTACTCTGTCTCTCTAATCTCTCTCTTGATTGCTAGCCTAGATCTAGTGGATATCTATTTAATGCTTAAGGGTCTTCATCTTTTGATCTGGCTCTCCTCCAGGGGGTATGCCTCTCTATTTATAGGCTGGTGTGATGCACGCAGTGCTGTAGGATCAAACCGACTTGAAACAAGGGCCCAGATGACTTCTAATAGGCGGTGGTAGAAGACTCCAGAAGGCGGCGCGGGGGAAACCCTAGGGTGTCACAGAACCGACCAATTTACACGAGCACAAGTACGACGATCGCCAATTTAGTAGCAATCAAGTTACACTTGAGCCAATATAAATCCGGTAGTTCAGAAATCTCGAAGGATTTCTAACATTTTCAACAGAACATACCCCAAGGATCTTACAAATTCAGCAACAACCCATCAAATGATACATAAGTTTACAACCGAATTAAAACATCAGAGTACAACATAGTCTTTTACATAAATGTAACAGTAGCGGAAGACAACATAGTTTTGAAACAACATAGTTTACATACGAGTACCACCAGCTAACCATGTCACAACAGCTTACAAAAACTAAAGATGGATAATGACCTTGCCCCAGGTCTAATCTTCTTCGCCTGCAGGGGTGAAGCAGTTCTTGCAATAAGCATAGTAGACTACTCCTTCTGCAACAATGGGAATAAAACCCTGAGTACTCAATTGTACTCAGCTAGACTTACCCGACAGGAAGTAAATAAAAAGACTCTCAAGGATATGCAGGCTTATTTGGTGGAGCTCAGAGGATAGCAATATTTTGCATAAAAAGCATTACTATAGCAGTTCCTCAACTTATAAATTTTAGATATGGTTTAGCTTCCATTTCAGTTAAGCTATTAAGCTAAGGTTTGTAGCTATACTAAACAATCACTTGATGTTATAGCAAACAATACAACCATATGATTTCCGATATCCACAGATATCAATCTCATCTCACCATAATCAATATGTTCAAGTTATTAGCCTCTACCTCACTAGAAGATCAGTTCAGTTTCTCACTAACCAGGAGAGATGGCGATTCGAATCGATTGTACCAGCTGGCAAACATGCCAATCACAAACCCTGTCGGCCTGATCAGTGGCTTCTTGGGTCACCGTTAGATCTTTCTGAGTCATATTATATCGCGAGCTTGGCGGGGGCCATATTCTCAGAGACAAACTCACTCACAGGAAGTGCAGGTCCCTGACCTGACTATGGCTAAAATGGTATCTCCGCACATCCTTCCTACCTCCAGAATATGTCTATCCATGTCACACCAATTCTCGGCTCAGAAAGAACTACTCGGCTTCGCGGTCAGAACGACTTATCTGGCCAGCTATGTGACGACGTCCTTCAATCTCAACTGATGTCTGGTGGCCTCAGTCCTAGTCGGCCGCAAGCAGCACCGAAGACAGCATGACCTCAACCATGTCATGCGGCTCCCCGCTACCTAGCCTTGATTCTCTCATTATCATTGTGGCATGGTGGCACATTTAGTCAACCATGTGGAATCCATCCTGCATCATCATTAGTCACCACCTATGCTCGCGAAGGACAGGAAATCCCTCGACTTCTACCGGTCTAAGCATGGCTAAGCATAAGATCGAACCCATCCCTTGTCTAGTAATAGTACCAGGATAGTAGACAAGTGTACAAGGTATAAATGCAGCGATGGTATCAATTCAACTTCTATACTTAAGTGCACAATCATACGATTTAATAAATGTCCAGTGCATTTATATAAAAAGAGATAGGTGGAGGCTTAGGGATACTCCGGGACTTGCCTTTCACAAAGTTAGATGGCTGATGGTCAGTGCACTCTGGCAGTTCAGTTTCCTCCTCGGCCTCGGGAGCTTCCGGCACCTCGATCTCCGGGGGCACTACTTCCTCCGGCGGATCGAATTGCAGCAGTGTAACTCCTCCCGGCGATCCTGTATGCATGATATGCATATATGAGAACTGAGAATGCACGTGGAATGCAATATAGAGATGCACAACTTGAGCCATGAGATGTATTAGACAACATGTGAGCATCCAAATAATTTATGCAAACATTTACTGAGTATGTGCATATTTCTTCTCTAAGAACCACACATACTCGCCCTTCTTAAGCAAGCTATAGAACAATTTCTCGTCTTGCGTAAGAGGTCTACAACCTGCACTAACAATTAATTTGAATCAAACTTACCTAACTACACTCATTAGTAAAGAAACAAGCATGTACAAGCACCTACACAAAGAATATTAATCTTGCTGCCTTTATACCTAAATAAAGTCAGCAACACAAATGTCCAGCAAGGTTGTTGAACTAAAACATCTCAGAATTGCATGAAAATTACTTGCTAACAACTCATTATTCGATTAAAAGCAATTAATTTACCCCTAGCTTATAACTGGACCCTTTATTTTCTGTACCTAGAAAATTCTAGAAAAATTACAGTAGATAACACACTCCCATATTAGGCTACTGGCAAAATTTCAAGTTATTTGGACAGATAAAACATACTACACAAAAATGACAAGCAGACAGCCATTTAAGCAATGGAAAATATTTACTACAATGAAAAGTATCAAACAATAGATTTCTCATTTTTCTTAGCCTTCTTTATCACAAAACAAGGCTCAAGAAAAATATTCATAACCATAACTTATCTACACTAAGCATGGTGAATTTATCAAAAAGATAGCATGAAAGGCATGTTACACATGACATCATATAAATAACAGTAACCAACCAACAAACATATTTTTCCCAGAGCCTACTACTCTAGACAAGATTAATGCAAGCAGGAATCACATTTTTAGCATATTACTATAATTAGTTATGCATTTATCAAGTTTACAAGCATATAACAAATTAATTATAACTGCACAGAAAAATTACCACAAAGTCATACTTCATATTTTTCCTGTATATAGCTCAGAAATACAAACCCAACAAAATTTGGTTAACCTCATTTCGACACTCTTAGCTCCAGATATGATTTTTGGAAGATTTTACCAAATTTCTGAAAATCATTTTCTTAAATCCTTTAAAACGAACTCGGTTCAAAACGCTACACACACCCGGCGCAGTGCACCCGAAGCGCACCAGAGCGACTGACCGGTGGGCTCCCCGGTCAAACGGGTCCGTCAGAGAGAGAAAGCAGAGCCGCCGGCGCTGAACCGGTTCACTGAATCGGGTTTCGATTCAGTTTCAAATACCCGACTGAAACTCGATCTTTGACGCGCCATATCTCTTGATCCCGTGCGTATTAGGAAAAACTTCCTTACTATGGATTGAAGAGCTACATGAGTAGATCATTTGGTATTAGAACACTTTGAACTGATTCGGCTTGGTTTGAGAGATATGGATCGAAGAACAGAGGTACATTGAAACTGAAAACAGCTTTTGACTTAGCAAATTTCAGCAACTCCAAAACAGCCCCAAATCTGCACAATTTCACAATTTTGACCATATTACACCCATTTTCATGAGTTGACCCAAAAATAAAGTTTGTTGCTTATAAAATTATACACAACTTTGATTAAGGGTGCTCTGACATGCAAAGTCTCTAAATTAACTTTCTTGTTTGGTCTAACAAAATAGGTTTAGGAGGGCTTTCTCGTCAACTACGAGCTAGAGGGGTATTTTGGGGATTTCACCAACATGAACATTGTTCCAAAAGTTAACCCAAACATGTTTAAGTCATCTAGAACAGTAAACAAGCATCACATTTGCATGCTACCACATCTATGGCATTGTAAGCATATAAACCAACATATAGCTTATAAAGGAATTTAATTCAATTCAAATGGTGATGATGCATGAAATGACATGATCAATGCTTGATGGCATGCAAATGCAAATTTGAAAATAGTAACTAACACTAGGGTGTTACATAGGTGTAGGGTCGAGATGGCGGACTAGAGGGGGGGTGAATAGTCCTTTATAACAACTAATCGCAGCGGAATAAAACCTAATCGGTTCTAGCGACAATTCACCCTTCTAACTATGACTCTAAACACCTTGCCAAAGATCCTAACGAGAAGCAAAAGTGCAAGTCTAGCTTGAGCTTCCCTAAACCGTTCTAGCGCAAGATCACACAAACCTAAGCGCTAGTACTTTAAGCACCAGGGAAACTCCTATTAACTAGCAAGCAAAAACGCACTAAGCACCTAAGCTCACTACTTGCTCGATGACAAGGATACACAATCCAAATCAAAGAGCGCAACTCACTTTAGCTACACAAACTAAGTGATAACTACTTCTAAGCTACACAAGCTAAGAAGGTGAGTGGCAAGCTACACAAGCTAACCGGTCTCACAAGAGCAACTACAACTACACAAATAAAGTAATGCACAATATAAATAACTTGTGTAGAAGGGAGCAAACCACCGCGAAGGATAGGAAGATGTTGACGCGGTGATTTATTTCCCGGAGGTTCACTTGTCGCCACAAGCTACGTCCTCCGTTGAGACAAGCTCCAAGGTTGCCGCCGGTCCTCTTGCTAGTGGTGACCCGCAAGTCACACTCTCCCACGTGGAGTGCTTACCACAAGCTCTAGCACTTGACTCGGCCGGACCACTTGTCACTCTTCACGTCTCGCTCTACTAGCGATGCTCTTTGCGATCTCCCACGGGGTGAGCTCCAACCCCTCACAAAGCTTCTCCGGAGCTAAGCACAATCTTCTTGCTTGCTTCACGGAGCCACAAGCCACCAAGCCGTCTAGGAGGTGGCAACCTCCAAGAGTAACAAGCACCACCGGCTTGCAACATGATCACCTAGTGCTACACGATGCAATCTCTCAATGCAACGCACTATCGATCGATTACTCACTCCTCGAATGTGAATTCTATGAGCACAAGTGAGTTGGAGAGCACTAAGCCATGCACAAACAAGGGAGACACATTCCCAAGGTGCAAGACACATCCAACAGCCGGCCACAACCCTCTATTTATAGCCCTCAGCTCAAAAGAGCCGTTGCCAACTGAAAATGGCCGTCGGACCGACCGTCGGACCGAACCAGCGCGCCACCGTCGGACCAAAGCCCACGGTCCGACGCTCTCGATGGCCGCCACGTGTCACTAGCCGTTTGAAGTCGAACGTTGGATCACAACGGCTATTTCTCGCGCCGTTTTTCCAACCGTCGGACGCTCAAGCCGATGGTCCGACGCGCGCACAGCTCCAGGCGTCGGACCGTCCGACTCTCACAGACGGGCCACAGCTCGGCCACCGTCGGACTCTCGCGCGGTTAGTCGTCGGACCAATGATCACCACGGTCTGACGCTTCCAGAGAGCTCCCCAAGCGCTCAAAACCGTCGGACTCCAGTCCGACGCTGACCGTCGGACTAAACTCTAGCGTCCGACGCTTTCCCGAACGCCAGCGTCACGCCGACACGGCTCGCCACCGTCGGACCAAAGCGGGCAATGGTCCGACGCTTGTTAACCGAGCGTCCGACGCTCGCTATTGGCCAGAACTAGGGTTAGGCGTCGGACTCTACTCAATGATCCGACGCTATCCCTCCACACAGTCCGACGCTCCTTTTACTTTGCCAAAAACCTCTGAATCCTGCCTCGCAAGCTCGGCAGGAGAAAGAGAGATCTAAACCACCTTTCACCTTTGCAAAAGTGCTAACACCACAAGTGTTCAACCTTAAGTGCAAGTGTGTTAGCTTTTCACAAACATTTTCACAAAGGATTTTCTCTCTTTTTACCTCGCCACTCGATCCTAGCAACGTATGCAAGTTAAATCATTCAAGTGGCACTAGATGACCGATATGCAAACAAGTTTGCCCCTCTTGATAGTACGGCCATCTATCCTAAATCCGGTCAAACACTTCTCTACTCAACCTTAGACCAGGTGAAATGGAAAATGCCCTAGGTTATACCTTTGCCTTGCGCTTTCCATTTCGATCACCGTCTTCATCACCGTCTCCGACACCATCGATGCCAATGCAACACATGCACTAACACCTCATGAATGATATGATCCACTTCATATCATCACGTGGCTTTTGGTTCATCGATCCTTGACTTGCTTGCTCTTCACCGTTGCGTTGGTCCATCGGCGCCAAGCCATCACCCGACTTGCCCTTCACACTTGCAACCGGTCCATCGACGCGAAGCCTCGTCTTGATCTTCTCCACCTAGCCACATGACTCCATGTCATGTCTCATGCGTTTAGCTCCTTCATCTCCATATGTGTGAGCTAAGCAACACTCAACACGCCATATCCACCTCCATGGCATAGTTGCTCACACACATGTACCTGTGGACTAATCACCTGTGTAATCAACACTTAGACACATATTAGTCCACCTAAGTTGTCACTCAATTACCAAAACCAAACAAGGCCCTTTCAATAGGGGGCGCTAGCCGGCCCCACCCTTGGCGCCGGTCGGCCCCACCCTGTGGGGTTTCGGGCTTCGGTGCTTCGAGTGTGTTCCAGATGCTTCTAGCATTCTCGTGAAGATGTTTCCTTGGAGATTAAGTTTTGTGGTAATTATACTCTCTAATCCTTCTTTTAAGCTTTTCTGGAAAATCCTCTGGAAAATAGACAATTCACCAAAACTCGTGGAATGTGTCAGTAATAACCCTATTCTACTGGATATTCATGTTTAATGCAGGGATAATTGATAATAAAATTTGGATGATAACAGGTGTCAACAATTACCCCCACACTTAGGCTTTTGCTCGTCCCGAGAAAAAGGTTGGTTTTAAGATGTAAGATTCTTAGAGAGAATGGAGCATTTAAAACATAACTTGAGAGTACATTATATAAAACTAGTCTAGTCATACATGTACTATGGAATTCAATGTGTCTACCATGAATCTTTGAGTAGTTGAAGAACAGAATAGCTTGAAAACAGATCACTCTCTTCGTTTAGTTAAGTCAATTGGAGGGTATACATAATTTTGTAAATAAACTTAGTTTTACTTTCTCCTTTTGTAGTACTCTCAAATCACTAATATATCTGGTATTTTTGTATCCTTACCAAGGCATTAATTAAATTGCCTTCTTTATCCTACTTCTAAAAAGCTTATGTGGATCTTAGGTAGGTAAAATGTGAAAACATACTTGCATTGTATTTGTTGTAAAGTCAAACAATGAATCCACAGAGAAAAGAGGCATATAATCGAATCAAGCTTTATTTGGTGGAATATGGTGGAACCTAATTCTACCTTGCTCCTTTAGAAAATAAATCTCTCTTTTATACAATTTGAGCTTATCCAGAGAGTATGAGCTATCTCTTTCTTTTCTCTTTCTTTTTTTTCAAGGGAGGCGAGCATCTAAGTACTCATTGTTTTAATTTCTTCGGACACTTGTCTATTTTTTTATACTCCCTTATTCTTTTGCATAGCTCATACCTCTTTTGAATTTAGTAGTTGAGAGACTTTAACAAAATATGGAGCAATTATTTGGTAACTATGCTATATAATTATTTTTGATGTTTTCTCCCAGTGTAGGAGAGAAACATTTTCAATAAAATGACTCGCTATTACTCCGGATTAGAGTAATGCTTTATGTGGAATTGGCAATTGATTCAAAAATATGACAAATTTCTTCAAAGGATTACAAAGGTTGACCAAACTCAATATAAAGACAAGTATTATATGTAGCAGGCTTCTATCCTATATATGGCTCTGGTAGGACAATATTTTTACCACAAAGGAGAGGTATAACTAATCATTGAAATTTTTGAAACAAAATCTCCAAAGACAAAACATCAGGGATTGAGTTCTTATTATTCAACTATATCATGTTTCATAACGACTTAAGCAATCATGGGGTCCCTATAAATAGTTTCCAATAGTAACATAATTCCTAGAATAGTATTATATAATTTATTCTTAAGCTATGAATTAAACAATCTTCTTCTTCTGTTTTTTAAAAGTAAGTTTAGCATGTGAATTTTAATTCGGATTGAAACGGAAATCGAAACATATGCAATTAAATTGTATGAGGACCAAACCTGACCATGACCGAGAAGGGGATGCAGAGGATGCAGGGGGGGCCGGCCGGTCCAGGTAGGGCACCGGGCGGTGCACCTCTATGGCCCCACGAGGTCCACTTCGGTGTGCGACGTCCTGGTTTGATTATCTTCCGAATTACGTGATTTTTCCCGAGCGAATTGATTTCCATAGTCGTGATGTGCCTCCCCCACACTTATTTTCCTGCATACTTTTCTATGCAGCATGTGGAGACAACATGCATACCAAAAATATAGAGAGTAGAGTAAACTTAAACATTAATATTGATAAAAAGAATAAGACACTTTATTCATTAATAATACTAGATAACTCTGATAGTTGATTGAGCTAACGACTACCCTAGCTCCATGGGCTTACCTAACATACTTAATATTATAAATCAAACCTAGCACACTTGATAATATAATTAAACCTAACACACTTGTGCCTTATTACATAGATAACTAGGGAAACTTAAGGCTGCCCTTTTTTTGCGAACTTCCTAATTTCTTCCTTAAGATCACTAATCTCTTCTTTCAGCTGATCCTTTTCGTGCTTGAGACTTCGAATTAACTTGACATTGACTTCTATCTGCTTAGTCATGTCGCTCCTAATCTTGCTCCTTAAGTCTTCATTCCTCTCTATACCCCTAACCGTGTTAGAGAGAGCTTCCATCTTCTCATTAAGGATGTGTAGAGAGAGCTGGAGCTGTCTAGAGACTTTCTTTAGTGCTGATGTAGATGTAGCCCACTGTATTTTGGGCGAAGGTGGTATGAACTTGGTGTAGCGGACTTGGCCTGGACGTGCACGAACTCCTTGGATGGTAGGGCGAGCAGTGGTGTATTTCGCACATACCAGCGTTCTGTTCTTGTCGGTCTTGACCGACAGGAGTCGCTCATTATCTCTAGGTGGAAGAAGTGGAGTGCCTCGGGGAATAGCGATTTGCTTCCCCCTGGTACCATCTTCTAGTAGTAGTCTCTCAGGTGGCGATGACAGAGCAGGCTGAGCATGCGTGTAGTAGACTTGCTCGAACTGCTGGGGCACCATAGCAAGATGCTTCGGTGGCACGACGGCGAGGTGCTTTGGGGGCACGATGGCAAGGGGCTTCGGCTGCGCGAGGACGATGGCCTTCGAGTCGTCGCCTTAGAGCTTGCCGGAGTCAGCGCCGACGATTGCTTTGCTTGCCATTACTACTAGATCTAAACTAGAGAATTTATTTGGAGGAGAAGAAGGCAATGATGAAGGGATGGCATTTAAGGGTGGTATAGGTGCGTATTTATATGGTTTTCAGGAGACAGGATAAGATCAAATCTAGGTTCTACAGGATTCGTACGAAAGATTATTCGTACGTATCGGGAATCTATGGGATTGCATTTAGGAAAGATAGAGAAAGAAAAGGAAACTTAAGCAGGGATGAGAGGGGACACGGGGGCGCCGCCCGGCCCCACCAGGTGTCTTTCCTGGCTGGCCGAGCTCGTGAAGCCTCTAGACTCTTCCTACTTCCTATTAGTTGCGATGCGTGATAATTTTTCGTAACGAATAATGACGGGACTAAAAAGTGGGTAATTGGACAAAGTCTAGCCCATCAACAACTTTTAAATTAAATGGTTCTAAAAATAATTTAAGTTGGTGACCATTTACCTTGAATAACGTACTTTCGTGTGATTGTAGAGTTACCGCTCCATGTGATGATGCATTCACAACCGTAAATGGCCTTTCCCATTTGCTTCGTAGTTTTCCAAGCCCGAATAATTTGAACCTGGAATTAAAAAGTAATACCTTATCTCCTGGCGCAAACTCCTTCTTCCTAATCTTCTTGTCATGCCATCTTTTTGTTCTTTCTTTATAGATCTTTGAATTGTGATAAGCCTTTTCTCTCCTATTCTTCTAATTCTGATAATAGTATTTTTCTCTTTTCTCCAGCGGCTTTAAAGTTCATAGTCCACCTCTTAATAGCCCAGTGAGCTTTATGCTTTAATTCCACTGGTAAATGACAGGTCTTACCATATACTAGCTGGTAAGGTGACATGCCCAAAGGTGTCTTGTATGCGGTCCGATATGCCCAAAGTGCTTCGGGTCATCGGTCCTTCCATGCAGTACCCATTTCATTTACTGCTTTCTGTAGAATATTCTTGATTTGTTTGTTTGATGTTTCTGCCTGGCCTCTTGTCTGAGGATGGTATGGAGTAGCTACATTGCGACGGATGCCATGAGCTTGCAAGTATCGGTAAAACTTTTTATCAGTGAAGTGTGTTCCTCCGTCACTAATGACCATCCTTGGTGTTCCAAACCTTGGAAATATAATCTCTTCGAACATCTTCTTTAAATGTTTGGAATCAGCATTCATGCATGGCATAGCTTCTACCCACTTGGATACATAGTCAGCTGCCACCAGAATGTATTCACAATTTCTTGATTTCACAAATGGTCCCATGTAATCAATTTCCCAGACATCAAAGAGCTCAATCTGGAGATTGTTGGTGAGTGGCATAGCATCTCTTGCATTGATATTTCCGTGCCTCTGACATGATCCACATCTCCGGACAAAATCTTTGATGTCTTCATACATAGTTGGCCAAAAGAACCCACTCTGCCAGATTTTAGCATGAGTGCGGAATGCTCCATAATGACCTCTATATGGTGATGCATGGCATTTCTGAATGATCTGCATGCCCTCTTCTACTGGTACACATCTTCTAAGTAATCCATCGGAACAAATTCTGAAGAGGTATGGCGGATCCCATATGTGGAGATGACTTTCATAAATAAGCTTCTTTTTATTTTCTCCTGGTGGTACATAACCTGCAACCATAAAGTTGACAATATTCACGTACCAAGGGTCTGACTTGGTCACTTTAAACAACATGTCATCTCTCAATGAGTCATTAATAGGTAATTCCTGAGGTTTCTCAAAGTGTATTATAGACAAGTAATCAGCAACTGGATTTTCTATTCCTCTTCTATCTTTAATTTCTAAGTCAAATTCTTGGAGTAACAAAATCCATCTTATCAATGAGGTTTAGCATCTTTCTTAGTGAGCAAATATTTTAAAGCAGCATGATCAAATAAACAATTACCTTTGCTCCTACTAGGTAAGATCTAAATTTATCAATAGAAAATACAATAGCCAGGAGTTCTTTTTCAGTTGTTGCATAATTTAATTGTGCTCCTGTTATAGTTTTACTAGCATACGCAATTGCATGATGCTTCTTATCTTTTGTTTGTCCTAATACTGCCCCTATAGCATAATCACTAGCATCACACGTAATTTCAAAAGGTAAAGACCAATCAGGGGGTTGAATGATTAGTGCTGATGTAAGTTCTTTTTTAAGAAAATATTAAAAGATTTTAAACATGCATCATCAAATTCAAAAGGAACATCCTTAGCTAGCAAGTTAGTCAGCGGTCTAGCAATATGTGAAAAATCTTTTATAAATCTACGATAAAAACCACAGTGACCAAGAAAACTTCTGATTTCTTTTATATTAACAGGTGGAGGTAGTTGTTCAATTACTTCAATTTTTGCCTTATCTACCTCTATACCTCTTTCAGACACTAAATGTCCTAACACTATTCCTTCTCTAACCATAAAATGGCATTTTTCCCAATTAAAGACTAAGTGCTTTTCTTCACATCTCTGCAAAACCTTATCTAGATTTTCTAAACAATCATCAAAAGTTTTTCCATACACTGAAAAATCATCCATAAAAACTTCCATGATTTCTTCTATCATTTCAGAAAATATAGACATCATACATCTTTGAAAAGAAGCAGGTGCATTACATAATCCAAAAGACATTCTACGATAAGCATAAGTGCCATAAGGACATATAAAAGTGGTTTTGCTTTGATCATCAGGGTGGATGGGAATTTGGTGATATCCAGAATAACCATCAAGGAAACAAAAGAAAGCATTATCTGCCAAATGCTCTAACATCTCATCAATAAAGGGCAACGGAAAATGATCTTTCTTGGTCGCCTTATTGAGTTTTCTATAATCTATGCACATTCGCCATCCTGTAACAATTCTCCGGGGTATCAATTCATTTTTATCATTTTAAACTACGGTCATACCACCCTTTTTAGGTAAAACTTGAACAGGGCTTACCCACTCACTCTGCGGAAAAGGATAAATAATTTCAGCATGCAAAAGTTTCAAGATCTCTTTCTTAACAACTTCCCTCATCGCATTTTGAAGCCTACGTTGGGGCTCTCTAGAAGGTGTAATCTCTGGGTTGGTTGGAATACGATGGGTGCATAAAACAGGGACTAATCCCTTTAAGGTCTTGGAGTGAATAACCAAAAGTAGCACGATGTTTTTTTTAAAACAGTTATTATTCTAAAAGACTCTTCATCAGAAAGTTTATCATTAATAATCACGGGAGAATTTTGATCATCATTCAGAAAATATATTTAAGATCAGAAGGTAGTTGCTTCAGCTCAATAGAAGGCTTAGGTGGCTCTAGTAATTCATCCAGAGGTTCAGGATCAATCGGATCCTCTTCCTCTTCATTAATGAAGAACTGAGTATCATCCTCTAAATTAGGTTCAATAATTTCTCAAATGACACAGCCTTAATTTCTTCTATTGGATCAAATTCAGGAGGTGGCTCTGCCTTAGCTTTTAATGCATGAGTTATAGGCATTGAGAGATTTAATCCCTTCCCAAGTTTAATTTCTAAATTGCCCGCACAACCTTCTCGCAAAAGTTTTCCTATTGGTAACCTAATCATTACATCAAAATCCCAAACATCAAAGATATAGAAATTCAGCAAAATTCAGAATTCATTAATCACAATAGGAAGAGAACATAAAACACCTGAACTAGGAATAATATACTCTGAACGATTTTTCAATAATTTATTTGTAGGAATTAATGGCATATCTTTCAAGAATTTTTCAGCAAATGTAAGAGACATGATATTGACACCTACTACTGGATTATAAATGGCATCAAAAGGATATGCATCAATTTGACATTTAATAGTAATGGCAGGAGAATTTAAATGAATTATATCATTTGAAAGCTCAGATTCTATCAACCACTCATTACTCATAACAAAAATTAATTCTCTAGTTATCTCTCTAAGGAATTTTAAATCAGCAGGATATTAAATATTAAAACTTTTAAAATTCATAGATTCTTGTGGTTTTATAATTTTATGATAGCGTGAGGTGTTTCCATAATCATCAAAAAGTTCATCCTCAAATTCAAGCATAAAATCAGAAATAGGAGTTATCTCCTTCTCATTAAATAGTTGAGGTAAAGGTTGAGATGAATCAGACAAAAATTTAGAATCAAACGACAAAAATTCATCTTCTAACAACTTTTCTTTTTCTTCAGAAAGATCAATTAAGATATTAGTAAGAATAGTTTTAGCATGTGAAGCAGTAATATGCATAAATGCTCCTCCTGTGGCTAAATTAAGGTATTCTTTATTTTTATCATCAAGGCCTAAAAAGAAATGTTGCAAAAGCATAGGTTCTGACAAAGCAAGATTAGGTCCAGAATTTATAAATCCATCAAAGCGTTCCCAAGCCTTGCCTAATGATTCGTTATCTAATTGTTTAAATCCAATAATTTCAAAATGAAGTTTAGCGACCTTTTCGATAGGAAAAAATTTAAGACAAAAATTAGCACGCAATACTTTCCAATCTCCTTGACTACTCGCAACATACCGATTATACCATTTCTTTGCTTTTCCCGTTAATGAAAACGGAAAGAGTTTCCATCTTAAAGTTTCATCTGCCATGCCTCTTAATGTGCAAACATGAACATGTCTGCTCAAAATCAGCTAAATGGGAATAGGGGTTTTCGCTAAAACTACCAGAAAAAATGTGATCCTAAACTAACTTAATTAATCCCGGGCGTAACTCATAACCAGATGATGTGATAGGTAAAGACGATTCTTTTGGCTGGAGATACGATCCCGATGGTGCTCTATATTGATATAAAAGTTGGGACGTGGGTTCCATACTTTAAAATATAAAAGATAAATATATAATACAAGATTAAGATAGACTAAGCCAAAATCAGCAAACCGTTCCCCGACAACGGCGCCAGAAATGCTTGTTGGTATAAATTAACTGCACTCTATTAAAGATTATTATTATCAAGGTATCCGCAAGTGCACAGATAAAACAACCCGATGTAGCACTTCACCAGACAATCCCGGTTTTAATATCGAACCCAAAGGAACAGTAGGTGATACTGACTAAGTCTATTGGCTCTTAACTCGATAACACAATCAATCCAGAGAATATCAAGAATGAGAAGATAACAAATGATTATCTAGATCTGACTAATCGGTAAACTTTGAATAATATCGTTCTAATCGGACAGTGACATGAATAAGAGGCAAAATCAGAGTTCCCTCCTACCAGACACTTATACACCTATCGATCCTATCAACGGGAAGTGGACTACAGAGGACTCAACGCAGCTAGTCACCTACGCGATCTACCACTATCCGGCCAATCAGGGGACATTCACAAGTAATTATAGACCAGACACCACGTCTACACTACAAACAACTACTTCAACCAAGGACCTACCAAGATCAAAGCACTCAAATAGAGTTGTAAACTTAAGAACGAATAAGAACAAATGCTTACTTGAATCAGGATGTTGAATACAGAAGTACCTTAGAACGCAACTCCGGGCGAGGAAGCTGAATCCAGACGAACACAGCTACGAAGAAGCTCCGACAGGCCGGGACTCCTCCGAATCTCTACTCATCTACTCTGTCTCTCTAATCTCTCTCTTGATTGCTAGCCTAGATCTAGTGGATATCTATCTAATGCTTTAGGGTCTTCATCTCTTGATCTGGCTCTCCTCCAGGGGGTATGCCTCTCTATTTATAGGCCGGTGGGATGCACGCATGCCGTAGGATCAAACCGACTTGAAACAAGGGTCCAGATGACTTCTAATAGGAGGTGGTAGAAGACTCCAGAAGGCGGCGCGGGGGAAAACCTAGGGGGGCGCCGGCCAGCCCCACCCTGTGGGGTTTCGGGCTCCGGATGCTTCGGGTGTGTTCCAGATACTTTTAGCATTCTTGTGTAAGATGTTTCCTTGGCGGTTAAGTTTCGTGGTAATTATGCTCTCTAATCCTTCTTTTAAGCTTTTCTGAAAAATTCCCTGAAAAATAGACAAAAACTCGTGGAATCTGTCAGTAATAACCCTATTCTACTAGATATTCATGTTTAATGCAGGAATAATTGATAATAAAATTTGGATGATAACAGGTGTCAACAATGAACCTCGAGTCGAATTCAACGATCCTTCGGCGGCTGCTTCCGGTTTATTCGCGATGCAGAGGATGAGTTGAAATCGAGGGTCAAACGGGGAGGGTCGAGTTCGGCTCAGTCTGTGTTGCTGCAACACGAACTTGACTCGACTTGATCGCAGATAGGAGAAGGGGCTCTGATGGCTGGACCCTTGCAGCACAGAGAGAGAAAAGGGCGCTGGCTGCAGGCCTGGCTCACTGGGCTTGGTTCGGCAAGGAGGCTAGGAGGACGATCAACAATTTCCTCTCGGCAACAGAGAGAAAGGGGCATCAGGCCCTCACGGCCAGAGAAAAGAAAATAGGATTTCCCCTTTTGTTTTAAATAGCTTTCAAATGTATATTTTGAACTAGTAGCAAAAGCAAAAATCAAAGCCAACATACAAAAATAAGTATGCAGCACCATGTATGTAACAATACATGTTTATAATTTATTTTAATTCAAAAATTAATACCACTCCTATATTTTTAAAAAATGATAAGAGCGTAAAAAACTATCAAAATTTAAATAGCTATCAAATTCACATAAAACTATTCAAGTTTCTATGTTTTAATTAAATTCAAATTTTGGGTGTTACAAAATTCCTACCCCCCTTAAGAATAATCTCGTCCTCGAGATTGAGTTATGCTTACTCAAATAACTGCGGGTAGGACTTCCTGAGATCATCGTCTCTTTCCCATGTTGCCTCTGCCTCGGAATACCGGTTCCACTGAACTTTACACATTTTAATGACTCTACTCCTAGTGATTCTCTCTGCTGTCTCCAAAATCTTAATCGGATACTCCTCGTACGTGAGATTATCTTTAATCTTTAATTCTTCCAAAGGTATTTGCTCTTCTGGTGTAAAACCCGGATTTACGAAGAAATCCGAACGAGAGTATATGTGGACCCAGGAAGTCCAAAACCACATATATCACTAATTGAACATCATTATGCACGAACAACGAGTATTTAACTTATTACATCACAGAGTGTTCACATCATGGCCAACGGCCTTTATTACAGCGGATACGTCATGGGTGAAGCTCTCACACCAACAGGGACACCGACTGGAGGCACACCATCTTCAGGAATCCTGGATGTCCTCCGGAAACTCCACAAACTCATCATCATCATTTGGTACCCATCTGGGATTTTTGATGATTTGGTAAACAATGACAAGCGTCAGCTTACCACGCTCAGCAAGTATATAATGGGGATGCAAGGCTCAAAGGCTATGTTTAGCTTAGCTACAGTCCAGTTTTAGTTGGTCAACTTTTAATACTAACCTGTTTATCTAAATTAGAGAATATCCCTTAACCCAAAGATATCATCAATTAATCAAGTTGACTTTTCTCTAAAAATCCTCCGGACAACAGACTAAGCAAAAAGGATCCAGGCCGCTCATGACCGTGAGCGCGGCTGATATATTAGATGGAGTTAACTCTGCAGAGTGTGCACTTTACCCATGAGTCATGAATTCCCAATTGCCCGGGGGAGCTACCCCCATAACACTGCCAAGGTGAGCGGGCAGGGAGTCACTACGAAGCCTTTCACTAGTCACTCTAACAAGTTAGTAGACGCAAGGTTTCGGCAAGGCGAATGGAGGCCCCCTTCAAGAATGGCACACTATGTGACCGCAGCCCAGCACACATCTTGACAGGCTCGGAACCCATTCTTGAACCTAGACCCCCTCTAGCGCCTTTCGGTAACTACTAACATGCTAGAGTTGATCTAGTTACTCATCTAAGATCAGAGCCATGTGATGCTCACGGTTGTACGGGATAATCCTGGGTGGCCGCTTTAAGTAAAAGTCCCAGCGGAGGTGACTAGAGCTTAAAAGGTGTTCACAGCTCTAGCCTCTTAACCATGTTGCTAAAAGCATATTTTATCATGTTGTATAAAGTAGTTAATCAATATCAATATTATTCTTGGTTGAGCGAAGCACTACATAGCTTAATGCAATTCCCCCATAGGTATAACAAGGTAATAGGTACAAATATTCTAGGTAAATCCTATGGTTCATCAAGTTGGTTACATGCACATGATTATGGTGATAATACATTCCATAGGTAACAAGAAAACCATATATACACTTGCCTTGATAATCCGCTTGCTCCTGGAACTGCTCACAATCATTCTCCTCGAAGAACTCGTCTTCTATAACCACGAACATCACCAGACAAGCACCATACCAATCATTACATGCATGGAATATAGAAAACACTATTAGAACAGTACACCATGCATCAAAAGATAGAAAATAACTAAATAGAATAATTCCACTCGTCTCTATGAACACATGGATACGTGGATCACTGAAAACGGAGTTAAAATGAGAAAGATATGGACCAAACAAGATCCAGGGGCTAATCTGCAAATAAACAATTATTTTGAAGTCCTTTTGTTTCAAACTGACGCTGCTATCGCAACTACACCTAAAACAGAGGGTTAGAAACACAAATTCACCAGCTCTAGACTGCGGGTTCAAAAACCAGAGAGTCCAGGATTAAACTGAAAGAAACAGGGCCTCTTTTGAAATACTTTTGAACCGCATTGGACTGCGGGTCGATTTCTCGAAAGTCAAGGGGACTTTTGCGCAAAAGGGACAGGGCTAGTGGCCGACACGCGGCCACGTGGCGGGCTGCGGTTGGCGGGTCCATGGCGCAGGGCAGTGGACCGGTGCGCGGGCTCAGGTGCCTCGGTCCACCATGGACCGAGCGCACGGCCAGAGGGGGGACGCGGCCGGCCGGGCACGGCGGCGCCATGGGTGGCACGGCGGAGCTCACCGGCAAGTTGCCCGGAGGGCACTGCCGGCCTCGGTTTGCCATACCAAGGGCTCCAGGGGGGTGCAGGGGCGACGGCGAGCTCGGCAGAGGGTTCGGGGAGGTCTGCCGGGGCACGGCACGACGGCGCCATGGTCGGAGTCGCGGAGTTCGCCGGCATGCACACGAACGGGCGAATCGGGCCACGATACGCGAGAAGGAGGGCACTGGAGCAATGAGGAAGTCACGGCGAACTCGGGAAGGGGTTCGGCTCCACCGGAGGTGCTCACCACGGCACAGAACGTCGACGGCGGCGATCGGAGAGGAAGGGAGAAGCTCGGGTGAGCTCAAAACCGAACGGAGAGGGGAAAAGAATGGCATTGGGAAGGTTGTAGACGTGCACTGCCTTACCGGAGATGGCTCGGCGGTGAAGCAGGGCGGCGGTTCAACTCCGAGGAGATCGACGGCGTGCGGCGGCGCTTGGCGAGACAGCAAGGTGCGAAAGGAGGGGGCAGAGGGGCTCGGCCTCGGTTTTATAGGGCTGGGCGAGGGCGGTGAAGAGGGCGTGACGCTCGAGCTGGTTCCAGAGGGGGCATGGAGTAGCCTTGATGGCCACTCACTGGCGGTTTGCGGTGGCGAAGGGTAACGGCCGGGCGCCGTTTCGGCTGGAGGAAGGAGACGAGCCGGCGCCGACAGATGGGGCCTGGGCTGCCAGCGGGAGAGAGGGAGTGGCAGCACGGAGGGCGGCCCTTTGCCGGCGAGATGGGCCGTGGCTTGCTCGGCTGGCGCGCGCGCACGCGGAAGGAGGACTGAGGTTCTGGGCCAACTGCTGGTGCGGGCCAAAAGAGAGGAAGGAAGGGAGAGGGAAAAGGAAAAGCCTTTTTCTTTTTCTAATTTTCACAAACTTTCACACTTTTGAATTTGGATTTTTGAAATGCTTTTCAAGCAACCTAACCAGCACACAAGAAAGAATAAAATGCACCAGCATGAATGCAACTAATAATCAAGCTCCCATATTATTTATAAAAATTATTATTTACCTATTTAATTCAAGAGAGGGAAAAATACAATTGCTTGGCAAATTTTTAATCCTATTTTCCAAAAGTGAATTTTTGGGTGTTACATCTGGCACACGCAAACACTTCTTCAGTTGAGAGACATGGAACACATTATGCACACCAGCTAGATTTTAAGGCAGTTCTAATTCATAAGCAACTTCACCACGTCTGGCTATAATTTTAAATGGTCCAACATACCTTGGTGCTAACTTCCCTTTCATATTAAACCTCTTCACACCTTTTATTGGTGACACCTTCAAGTAGACATAATCACCTACTTCAAAAGCCAAATCTCTTCTCTAATTGTCAGCATTGCTCTTGTGACGGGACTATGCTATTCTCAAGTTCTCCCGGATTATCTGTACTCGTTCTTCTGCATCTCTCAGAACATCTGATCCAAACACCTGAGTTTCGCCAGTTTGATTCCAAAACAAAGGAGTTCTACACTTACGTCCATACAAAGCTTCAAACGGTGCCATCTTAAGACTTTGCTGATCACTATTATTATAGGAGAACTCTGCATAAGGCAAACTTTTATCCCAACTAGTACCATACTGCAATGCACAAGCTCTCAACATATCTTCTAGTATTTGATTGATTCTTTCGGTCTGTCCATCTGTCTGCGGATGATATGCTGTACTAAAGTTCAACTAAGTTCCCAAAGATTCATGTATTGCCTTCCAAAAATGAGATGTGAACTGCGTACCTCTGTCAGAAACAATCTTTTTAGATACTCCGTGCAGACATACTATCCTCTCCATATACAAAGTGGCTAATTTTGGTCCTCGATAATCAGTCTTGACTAGGATAAAATGAGCAACTTTGGTCAACCGGTCTATTATCATCCAAATATAATCATACCCGTTCTGAGTGCGAGGTAATCCTACTATGAAATCCATACCTAACTTCTTCCCACTTCCATTCAGGAATCTTCATTAGTTGCAACAATCCTGCAGGTCTCTGGTGTTCAGTTTTCACCCTTTGACAAACATCACATACTGCCACATATTTAGCCACATCTCGTTTCAATCCGACCCACCGATACTTTTCTTTTAAATTAAGATACATCTTAGTACTACCAGGATGTATAGAATAAGCGGACTCATGTGCTTCTCGCAGAATTTTTTGTCTTATTGCTAGATCCTCAGGTACACACAACCGTTTGCCATGCCTCAGAGTTCCATTATCATCTATTCTAAAACTAGGTGACTTACCAATCACTATATTTTCCGCTATCTCCTTCAACTTCTCATCTTTCAACTGTCCTGCACGAATCTCTTGCTCAAGTGTAGGTTCTATCACCAGTTCAGCTGCATTGACAACAATTCACAAGTTTAGAAGTTCAAATTCAGCACATAACTCACTCGACATAGGCAATACTTCCATCTCATTAGCATAACTCTTCCTACTAAGAGCATCTGCTACAACATTAGCTTTTCCTGGGTGATAATGCACATCCAAATCATAATCTTTAATCAACTCTAGCCATCTACACTGCCTCAAATTCAAGTCAGACTGAGTGAAGATATACTTCAAACTCTTATGGTCGGTGTATACATCACTCTTATGTCCAACTAGATAATGTCTCCAGATCTTCAAAGCATGAACCACAACTGCTAACTCTAAATCGTGTGTAGGATAGTTTAGTTCATGTTTCCTCAACTGCCTAGATGCATAAGCAACAACTCTACCTTCTTGCATAAGAACACATCCCAAACCTTGACGAGATGCATCACAATAAATGGAGAACTTCCTGCTCAGATCTGGTAATACCAACACAGGCGCAGTAGTCAATCTCTTCTTCAACTCTTCAAAACTAGATTGACAGGCATGAGACTATACAAACTTGGCATTCTTCTCTAATAAAGCTATCATAGGCTTAGCAAGTTTAGAGAACCCTTCAATAAATCTTCTATAGTAACCAGCCAATCCCAAGAAACTACGAATCTGACTCACATCAGTAGGTGGTTGCCAATTCAACACATCCTTCACCTTGTCTGGATCTACAGATATCCCTACCATTGGACACAATATGACCAAGAAAAGCAACTTCCTTTAACCAGAATTCACATTTACTCCGTTTAGCATATAGCTTATGTTCTCTAAGTTTTTGCAACACTAGCCTCAAATGTTCAGCATGTTCTTCTTCAGTTTTAGAGAATATCAGTATATCGTCAATAAACACTACCACAAACTTATCCAGATACTCCATAAACACCTTATTCATCATATACATAAAGTAGGCTGGTGCATTGGTCAAACCAAAAGACATGACAATATACTCATATAAGCCATACCTAGTAGTAAAGGATGTCTTTGGAATATCAGAAGCACGAATCTTCAGTTGATGATAACTAGAACGCAAATCAATCTTAGAGAACACACAAGCACCTCTCAACTAGTCAAACAGATCATCAATCCTAGGCAATGGATATTTATTCTTGATGGTAACTTCATTAAGTGACCGATAATCAACACACATCCTCTGACCACCATCTTTCTTATCAACAAAAATAACTGGTGCACCCCATGGTGATGAACTAGGTCTAATGAAACCCTTTTCTAGCAATTCCTTTATTTGTTTCTTAAGTTCTTCTAATTCATTAGATCCCATTCTATATGGTCGTTTAGCTATAGGTGCAGTTCCAGGTAACAACTCAATAAGGAATTCAATGTCTCGGTCAGGTGGCATACCTAGCAATTCATCTGGAAAGATATCCAGAAATTCATCCACAACACGATCCTGTTGATTTCCATCCTCATCCAGTTGATTTATGGCAGCCGTTGGCGGTGTTTGCACAATCACATCAACACTGAGTCTATCTCCCTTAGGTGTAGTAAACTCAACTGTCTTCTGTCCACATTTAATTTCCGCATTGTGTTTCATCATCCAATCCATTCCCAGAATAACATCAATACCGGTAGTTCTCAACACTGTAAGCTTCTCTTTGAACTCTACCCCCCTTAGAATAATACTAACTGATGGAAGATAAAATCCAGCTTGCAAAACCCCACTCGGTGAATTTACTATGAGTGGGTTTGTCATTGGTACTATGGGGATGGCATGTATCTTAACAAAATTAGCAGGGATGGAGTTGACACTGAACGTACCCATCATCACCTCTGGCACTTCCTGAGCGGTGTCGGCAGACACATGATTCACCTTTCCAGTATGAGATGGTCTTTGACTGCTACTCTAGCTCTAGGGGGTCTGCTGGTTTCTCTTCTTGGGACAATTGTAGGAGTAATGTCCCTGGCTCTCCACAATGGTAGCACAAGTTAGGAGTACTGGGTGCACTGGTCTTCATGGGGGTGGTGTTTGGAGCTCCCTGATGCGGAGTTTGCTGACCACTCTGCTGCTGGTACTGAGGACGTTGCTGAAACTGAGAACGTTGCTGGGACTGGTTGCCTTGCTGGTTGTTGTTGCGGTTCCACTGGCTGATAGGTCCCCAGGTACTTCTGATGAAAGCCATGCTGAGAGTTGAGATGCTGGCGTGTCTTGCTTCCTGAAGACTGTCCCCTCAACTTTCTTTTCCTGTCCATCTCCTTGCGCTCATTGTCAAGTACAATAGCGCGATTCACCAGAGCTTGAAAGTTAGGGTATGCGTTGCCTTTCAACTACTGCCTGAGATCATAGTAGATACCCTTGAGGAACATGCGCTGCTTATCAGCATCTTCCCTGACTTCATTAGGTGCATAGTGAGCCAGGTGAGAGAACTGGTCATGGTACTCACTGACAGTCAGTCTGTCCCATCCTAAGATTTCTGAATTCCTCCTGCTTCAGCTCAATCACACCCTCTGGAATGTGTCGGGCCTTGAAGTCTCTAACAAACTCAGCCAAGGTGACGGGAGGAGCGTTGTTAGGATGTGCAGCTTGGTATGATTCCCACCAAGTCTGGGCTGCTCCCTGAAGCTGTCCAGAAGCTGTAGAGCACCTTCTGCTGGTCATCACACTGAGCAATGTTGAGCTGTTTCTCCACAACACGAAGCCAATCATCGGCCTCCAATGGATCAGCGGCATGTGAAAGGACAGGAGGGTGACCCTGCATGAACTCCCTCCTCTTGTTCACCGGTGGTGGAGCAGGTGCATTCCCTCCAGCAGTCTGATTCTAGATGAATTGCATCATCGTCTGCATCAGCTGTCCCTGCATCTCCATCAGCTGTTCCACCGTCATTGGTGGCGGTGGTGGAGGTGGGGATTGGTTAGCTCTAGTAGGCCTTCCTCTAGGTATCTGCATTGCAAGTTAAGAGAAAAAATCTTTTAGAATTATTCAATAACTCGAAAATACCAACATATAAGTGCATCTGAAATTTTCTGGCGAGATACATCTGTAACAGTTCAGTAAAATGGAGATATCTGGAGTTCCAGAAATCCAACTGATGTGTACCATACATGGTTGGAAAGCTTATACAATTTCCTACAACTTTTATTTAAACTACTTTCCTAGATTCTAATGTTTAATTTATCAAAACAGAGAAAAACCGAAACTGTTTCAGGATTTTCAGACTGCACAGAACCTCGTCTTAGAACAGGTATATCTCTCAGCTCAAAATTGATAAAAGGGTAAAACTTGTGGGTTTGGAAATATATAGAAGTCTAGTTATTCCCAGAAAATTTTAATAATTTTTGCATGAATAGTTTTAGAGATATATAACAGAAACATCACAGGCTGCTCCAGAAAAACAGTAAGGGCAGAAACAGGTTGCAACTGAATCCACGATATAAATATGACTATAACTCAATATTGTTATATAAGAAACTTATAGACATGTCCGCAAAGTTTCAGCAATCATCACAAAGATCCAAATCACTCATTGACACAAGAACAATTCATCCAAGCACACACGAGTTCACAACTTCGAAACTACACGTGCTTCTTCTCAATTGGTAGACATCTTAAAGGGTATATATGATGATAGGCCCTTCGATATTTTGAGTAAGATGAGTACAGAAAATTTTATAAAGCAGCTAAATAATAGCTCAAGGAGATAAGTAGAAGTAGCTCAAAGAAAGCTATCAAGGGGAGAGACAATAATATGACAAGGATGAGAATTAGTCAAACGAATGAGCAAGGAGATAGGAAAATAGTTTTCTAGCAAAATAAGCTTTGCAAATCGATCAGTGCTAACTAGGCTTGCGTCCGACAGTCAACACGGCTCTGATACCAATCTGTCACACCCACATTTTAAGGTTAAAATAGGATGCTCAAATAACTCATATGTGCCACAAGAATAGTCACACATATAAGCTGACAAATTATAGATAGTATCATCACAGTGCTTACAATACAAATAAACATTTATTACATAATCTTGAACAAGTATAGATCAAATAGATAAATAATATCTAAATCGAAACGTCGGCGGCAACACAGGGACACGTCGACTGGGAGACATCAAGCCTAATACTTATTTCGGTAGTCCTCATTCCAATCTTTATCTGTTGTAGTGGTAATAGCAAGAGTGAGCACATCTCATACTCAGCAAGTACAACACGGGTTCATGAGGCTCAAATAGGCTAGACACTGTTTGACTGCATTTAGCTTTAATATTCATATTCATTTTATAGCAATTGAGTAGCATCAAGATCCCAAACCCATAATTAATGCAATGATCAATTGTAATAAGGTTAACAAACAGCAAAGATATTAATAGCAATAATGAACATAATATATTTCGCCGTAACCATCTAGCAGAACGTGTGACCAAGGCCGCTTGTGACCGTGAGCACAGCTATCATGATAGGTTATTAAACTCTGCGCAGAAGTGTACACTTTCACTGTGAGTCATGATTTTCTAATGCATGAGTTCATGACGCCCACACACTACCTAACCATATAAAGCCATCTAAAAGTTCGTCTAACAAGTTAGGGTCCGCAAGGGTGAGTGGCAGCGAGATGTAGAAACCCCCTTTCTTAAATGGCACGCTCCTTCACGGCTATACTCATAAGACTAAGAGCCGTACTACACCCAAGGTGTCAAATCCCCAACTGCGCCCTTTCGGGTAATCTCTAACAAGCTAGAAAAGGTATTTTAAATGACTAAAGCCAGAACCATATAGCCCTCACAGCTATACGGAAAATCCTGATTCACCAGGTTCAGAAATCTTATGGAGAGAAACTAGAGCCAAACCATCCAACTCAAGACTCTAGACCCCTTTTGAACAGTAATAAAAATTCATATTAAATGTTCATTGCACAATCCATTAATCATATCACAAGATCATTGGCATTAATAGAGCACTAGCAGAATCTACCCTAATGTACATCCCAATAGGTGAACAAGGAATCAAGATAGCAAATCTAAATTATAATCTCTAATGTTGTTAAGGTGGACATATGCATATATGAATTGTAATTTTCATGAATAGGAAATCAAGGATGGTCCATGTTATACTTGCCTTGGTCAAAGAACTCCTGCTGGTCCTGATCGTAGAGATATTCTTGTTCGTCCACGAACTACTTACCGTCTATACTCGATCGATCACCACATCACCACACAAACAACGGGCAATCATACACGAAGCATTAATTAGAACAGTACACCAACAGAATAAAAATAGTTTGAAAATAATATAAAACTATTCTACTCGTTCCAACGATCACATCGATATACAGATCACGAAAAACGGAGTTGAAACATAAAAGATATGATTTCCTGAATATTCGCTATACAAAAATAATTAATATAATATTAACTCGAATTTTTAATAGTGCCAAAATTATAGTACAGTGGCAACAACACGTAGGGTTCAAAAATACGAATCTAACGCAACTTGAATCAATTCAAACGGATTTAAAATGAGTAAATTATAGAATAATGAAAACGGTTGGCAAATCTGTAAATATATAAAAACATCTTTTGGACAGCAGCCGGTGAAAATACGCTTCCCCAACTGCGAAACATCCTGACCTGAGGGCGCTAAGGATGGCGGGTTCATCTTTAAAAAGATGAGGGGGCTTTCTGCAAAGCTACGGCTGAAGGGGTATGGATGGTCTTGGCCCATCGGATCTTCACTGAACGGCTACGGTTAGAACTAGAGGTGGGGAAGAGCTGAGCTCGCCGGAGAAGACGTCTAGGCAGGCGGCGCCATGGCCGGAACATGGCCGGAGAACACGTTCTCGTGCTCCAGTCCACCATTTGGCATGGGAACAAATCGGGATGGTCCAGAAGCTCGCTGCGAACTCGAATAGGGGTTCGATTGCGGTTGCAGCGGCCGTGGCGGCTTCCAATCGCCGGTGAAGTCGCAGGGCATAGCGGGGAGGTCGAAAACATGAAATTGGAGAGCCTAGGGGTTTCCTCACCTCACGAAGATGCTCTGGGGTGGTTCAATTGAAGATGAGGGAGCTTTCGCGAACAAGTTCGACGGCAACGGGTGGACTGCAGGTTTCCTGCAAGCACACGGCATCAATGAGCACTCTTCAAAGGCCAAGGATAGGGAAAGGAGGGGCCTTGAAGTTCAACTAACCCGGTGCGAAGCTCGTGATGGTTCAATTGGTGACGGGGACGCCATCACCGGGATTTCAACGGCGGCGCGTGCTCTGCTCGTCGGGCCTTTACGCGAGCGATGTTTGCGAAGCTAGGGCTCTAGGCGGCGCTGCGGCTATCAGATGGGAAAAGAGAAGACCAGGGCGGACTCTCGAGCATTTTATAGGTCAAGGCTGGACGCACAAGATGAACCCCGAGTCGAATTCAACGATCCTTCGGCGGCTGCTTCCGGTTTGTTCGCGATGCAGAGGACGAGTTGAAATCGAGGGTCGAACAGGGAGGGTCGAGTTCGGCTCGGTCTGTGTTGCTGCAACACGAACTTGACTCGACTTGATCGCAGATAGGAGAAGGGGCTCTGATGGCTGGACCCTTGCAGCACAGAGAGAGAAAAGGGCGCTGGCTGCAGGCCTGGCTCGCTGGGCTTGGTTCGGCAAGGAGGCCAGGAGGACGATCAACAAGTTCCTCTCGGCAACAGAGAGAATGGGGCATCAGGCCCTCACGGTCAGAGAAAAGAAAATAGGATTTCCCCTTTTGTTTTAAATAGCTTTCAAATGTATATTTTGAACTATTAGCAAAAGCAAAAATCAAAGCCAACATACAAAAATAAGTATGCAGCAGCATGTATGCAACAATACATGTTTATAATTTATTTTAATTCAAAATTAATACCACTCCTATATTTTAAAAAAATAATAAGAGCGTAAAAAACTATCAAAATTTAAATAGCTATCAAATTCACATAACACTATTCAAGTTTCTATGTTTTAATTAAATTCAAATTTTAGGGTGTTACAACTGTGGTGGCACAAAAATAATTTGCATATATTTAGGATAGAGTTTTGCATCATATTTACTTTCTGCATTCATAAACTTAAAAACACTAAAAATATGTGGGCACATGAAGGTCCACACCTTTTATGAAAAAAACAAAAAAAATGGGCACATGAAGGTCCACTCATTAAGGGAACTTTCTGCTGGAAATTTTCCACTAACCATGGAGCGGTATTATCCTAACCCCTCTCCACAAGATTTGGTATTCTTGTTGGCAATTGAGTTTCACAGGACAATACATAATCAAAGAGCTAGTCAACCTGGTGCCCTTACGCTACCGGTACACTTGCTCCCTGAAGGATCACTCAACTTGCAACATCAAAGACCATATCAAACATCCGACTTAGGGGAGGTCACCCTCCACTTGAATCCAGTTAAGTATATGTTTCTCACCTTATTATTGTACCATATTGCTTTTCACGTGAGTTAGCTAGTGAAATAAAATTTGAAACCCAAATAAAGATTTACTTGGCTTGATTAGGTTTTCTTAGTTTAGTTTAGTGGGTTTGCTTAGGTCTAAATAAAAGAATGCTTATAGAAGTTTTTGCCCAGATAAAAAGAACTCCATAGATAAAAACCATGCATAGGAATTGATAACTAGCACCCCACCATGATTCCTCATAACACTTAGTTTTCAACTTTGAGTCATCCCAAGTTTTAGACACAACCATTTTAACTTGAAGATTTACTTTGAACCTGAAACTTGTGGGTAGCAAATGCTTGATCTAAGTCTAAGTGAATGAGGGATATTCTATGCAAAGTGTGAGCTGCTATTTATCTTGTTCCTAGTAAAACTTGAATTCTGAAGATTTATTTTGAAAATCCTTAAAACCACATGATGAGTTCCTGTATGACAAGAGCTTTACATTCCCACCACAGCCATACATGCTAGATTAGGAAAAACGTACACATTATATGCTACTTGTTTTGTTTTGAGTTTAGTCAAGCTTTGTTGATACCTTAGGAACTTGTCATGCTTTTTCAAACAAGATCATGTGCACTCCACCCATAATGCACTACTTATATCCAAGTAGGCGCATCCACATTCTACCCAAAAAGTTTACTCCTACACTAGGAGGAAACATCCAAAAATATACCCCATTGGTTACCCCAGATCAATGCTCCAAAGTTCTTGTTGCTATCTCTCAAAAGAAAAACAAAAAGGAAGTACTGTTGCAGAGAAGAGGCATGTGGCTATGCAAAAGAGTGAGATGAGAGAAAATAATGGGTACAAAGATGCCCGCCTGAGAGGTAAAAATGGACAAGTGTTTGAATTATTAAAACAATGGGTACTTTGATGCCCGTCTGAAAGAAAAGAGAGAAAAGAAAGATAGCCCATGTTGTCCTGCAGCACAATTCCCTAGTGTTGAAAAGAGAGAGAGATGTTTTCAAGGAGCAAAAGAGTAGAATTAGGATTAGCCACCACAAATATCCACCTACCACCTCGCATGCATATCTTGATTCAATTGTATGACTTGTTTCTTTAGATTCATTGTTTGACTTTACAATATATTCATTGTAAGTATGTATGAGCTGTCTCCTTACACATAAGCTCCACATAAGCCATTAGTCATAGGGTGAGAGAGAGAAGAGAGGGCATGCATCACTATTGCCTTGGTGAGGATCCACAAATACCACATATTAAGAGACTTGAGAGAGTCATACAAAGAAAATTCTGAGTTTATTTTGAGAACTTTGCAAAAGCTCCAGGATGAGAGTTGAACGACAAAGCTTGAGACATAGTGTTTAACTTAGACATTCTATCCTTCAATTATCCAAGATCCAAGAGAAAGCTACAAGCTCCATGGTCAAAGGTAATAAAGGTAAGTCTAAAGGTTGGCCTGGTCTACTCTAATCCTTGAGTACTTCTTGGTTTAAAACTGAATACTTGTGAGGGGTGGCTAGAACTTATAATATCTGCTAAAGTTTGGCTTTGCTAAGGGACTAGCAAAGGTTAAGCTTGGGGAAGCTTGTTGACGGTAATTATTGTAAGATTTTACCCGTCAACTAAACATGAAAAAGGATATAAAAGCAAACACCAACATAGGTTTAGTGGTTGAACTGACAGAATTCCACGAGTTTTGGTGAATCTGTGTTTTGCAGGGTGTTATCAGGAAAAGAACCAAAGGATACCCACATGTCAGACTAAAACATCGAATTCGACCGTGAAAGGAAATCAGGAAGAATTTAGAAGACACCAGAGACTCACCAGAGAAAGACAGGACGCGTTTGGAATCCGATGTGGATCGGACGATCCACCCCATAGGTCGGCCGACCTTGTCAGTGTCACGGAACCGCCACCGCTTCGACGTGGACCCACATCCCGATATTTCACGCAATCTAGACCGCCCATCGAAGTCCGTTTGATCCAAGGGCTACGGTTCATCCTACCTGCCTATATAAGGACCCCCAGACCCCCAGGGTTTCATACCAAATTCATTCAATCATATGTAAACCCTAATCGAGAGGTGTCCCATGAAAGGATAACTTCTCATTAGGATCTAGGGACTAGATATTAGAGAGATGGAGAGCGAGGGAAGAGTTAGGAGGAGTTGCTGGCCTGTCGGTGATCCCTCTACGACTTGTACTTCGGTAGGATCTGGCTCTACTAGAGCTGGCTTTTAAGATGTCTCGGGCAATCAACTTCAGATTAAAGTAATTTTATGTTTATATTGTTCTTCTGGTTTACGAGTCTCTTTTGAGTGCTTTAATCTATCCAGCTTAGGTTAAAGTAATATTCAGTAGTGTAAGCGTGGTGCTTAGACTCAGTATCTCAGTAAATACACCCTACTGTTCCGGATCGGTGGTAGATCGCGGTAGACTTAGTCCTTGACGTAACCGTTGAGTCCTTTGTAGTCCACCTCCCATTAGTAGTACCATGTAGGACTTGTTGCTAAGGAATAGCATCCTATCTTGATGTCTACTCCTTATGTTCATCCCCAGTTGAGCAATAGAAGACATGAGCTTGCCCAAGTTAGAAGTAGAAATCCCTAATTATCCTCTCTACACTCCTATTATCTACAACATAGATCACCATAGCCATATTATCAACACCCTTGACTACATTATAGCCATAACCTTAGTTGCAGCACTACTTACATCACCACCATCATTGACTACCACCTTTTAACCTAGTTTTGACCTTTACTTATTGACTACCCCTAGTTAGATCGTAGTTAACTAAGCCCGTTTCCTTGTGGATATGATATATAAAACCCTCCGGGTGAAAGCTACAACGGTATCCGTGCGCTTGCGGATTTATCTGTGTGCACTTAAAAATACCAACAGTAGGCGCGTATTCTGTGATGTCAAGCACGGGTTTTATTCCCTCCAGTCATGGCATCATATCGTCCTTCGGCGGCCTCAAGTCGCTGTGACAAGTCATTCAGCTGTGCTCGTGTCCTCTGCTCCATTTCTGCAAGGGCAAAAGCAGTCAACAAAGAAGGAGCAAAACAGCAGTCCACAAGTGCAAGAAACTCACAGGCGTGTTTCTTCATTTCTCCGAGCAGCCTCCCACAGCGTCGACACCTCCTTCTCGAGCTCCTTAACTGCACCAAGAAGAAGTCGCATCAACATGTTCCAGCAGAGCTAAGAAGAACTGATAAGCAACACGAAGACACACAGACCTCGGTTTACGGCGCTTTCAAAACAATCTTGCAGATTTGCAAATCAAGATGGCGGGTGTGAGAAGACAAGGAACAATGGGATAAAACAACCAGCCCTACATACCTTTTTTGTCCTGCAACAGCTTCTGCTCAGACTCCATCAAGTCGGCGCAATGCTCCTGTAATGTTTCGCGCTGCTCTCGGAGGTCGTCCATCACACCACTAAGGCGCTTCACCTTCCTTTTGAAGTTCTTCATTCTTAAAGGCAGCCCCAGCCAAGCGATGAATAGTTTTTCGACGATCTTCAGCGGTATCATCGACCACCTGGTCGACACCAACGAAGGAATTAATAGCAAATAAAGATGAGATAAGCATCTTCTGAAGAAGGAAAGACTACCTGCACACGTGAGGACAACTGACCCAGACAAGCGGAGCACCTTCCTAAGGTCGGTTCGTGTCTCATTAATGTCCACCTTCAGGGCCTCAAGTTCGTCGTCCGCCAGCTCCTCCTCTACTGCAACGGCATAGGTGTCACCAACCCGCCGCAAGGCGCGGTGGGAACTCGCCCGCAGCCTCCCGCGGGATTAATTCGATATCCTGCTCGGGAGGCGCCGCGCTGGAGGAAGGATGATCCTGATGCTCTTGATCGGCACCTGACGGCGGCGCTGAGCCATGAGGCCCAGGCTCTCCTCCAGTGTCTTCATGCCGCCGCTCCACGCCTTGACCAAGCGGCAAAGCAGGCGGTGTAGGAGTACGCCGTGGCGGTTGCTCTGACGGCAGCATCTGGCGGCTAGCCGCAGGATCTTCCGGCGGGACTTCCTGCATGTGGTCATCCAGCGACGTTTCTTTCGGTGTCTCCGACGACTTGTGGTCTGAAGGCCACGAGGCCGATATGCCAGCACCACTCCCGCTCTTTGCTGACTCGCCTCCTACTACTCCACACTTACCTTTCCTTCGACGTCCTCGGTGGAGGGTCCCCTGAATTATGATGCGGACTCCATGGTCACCGGCAATTAAGAAGAACGCCCGACAAAGAAGTATAATAGAGAAGACATGGGTTACTCACATCTCCGACCGACGGCGCTTGCGCGTAAACTGCTTCTTCCGACCAGCAGTCCCTTCGTCGGGACCCGGATTACTGCTCGGAGGGACTTCCCACTTCTGACGCTTCAGCGCCGGCTCTTCGTCGTCACTCGAGCCCGGGATCACCGCCTGACGACGGGTCTGTTCTTTGGAAATCTTCACTGGCCCTTCAGGCCTCCAAGCTCCTCCACTCAATGAGCCGATCTTCTCAGACATTGGTCGCCTTCCATGAGCTGCTCTCTGAGAGAGGGTCTCTTGGTCCTCCTCTTCATCATCAGCACCAGAGGGCTCCACGAAGTCCACATCTTCGCTACCAAGCTGGATAACGGCGGCGAGGGATAACTCCTTCAAGCCATTCTGCAGTAGGCACCTCGGAAAAGTATACCTTCCGGTCTTGGACATTTATCTTCAACAAATCAAACGAGATCCAAAAGATGAACATTTGGAACAGAAAACAAAACGAAGAAATCTGCAAACAGTGTACCTCGGGCGGTGGATTCCCAATGTGCAAGGCCTTCTCTTGACCTCGGTCGTCAATATGTGTCCGGTTATAAAATGCTCCATCAATCTGAGTATAGCTTCAGAAGATGACATATGTTTAGGCACTTCCCTGATCAGATCAGATTCATCGGTCCACTCATAAGCAGGGTGAACCCTTTCCTTGCAGGGCTGTACCCGACGCCTCATGAAACTGGTAGCTACTCCAACTCCGTTTAGCTTCATACCCTTCAGAATCTCCAACAACTTGTTCACTTGCTCCATTTCAGTAGATTTGGGTCTGTCCGACCAGGCTAGATTTCCTCTCTGGTATCTACTCGACAGCACACCGAACAGGAGGGTCCTTGGTTCAAAAGATAGAACCACCTCTTATTCCAATCCCGAAGGCTCGTATTGAGAGGAATAGAAAGATAATAAGCGGACATCCCGTCCCTCAGTTTTAGATATACACCCCCGGCAATTCGAGACCCCCTCCTCTCGATTTCATGAGCATGAACAGGTGGCAGAATAGATTGAAATGGGGAAGAATACCGATGAAAGCCTCACAGAGATGGATGAAAATGGAGACATGGAAGACAGAATTAGGGTGCAAATGGCATAAGGAGATCTCGTAATAATCGAGAAGTTTGCGAACAAAGGGGTGGCAAGGAACACCAAACCCACAGAGGAAATAGTCGGCAATGACAGTCATCTCATTGGTATTGGGCATTGGTTAGGGCTCACCTTCTGATGGCCTCCATCCAGCAATGGCACGATCCGGCAGTAATCCCTTTGCCACTAATTTTAGTATAGCTTTCTCCATCATCGTGGAAGGCTGCCACTCGTTGTCCAGGCGGAGCTCACCAGGCTGTGGTTCTTTCGCCTTCTTCGAAGGCACGCGCGCACTCTTTCTGGGAGCCATTTCTTCGAAATTGATTGAGGATCTGGGGCGGCGGAAGGATGAATCGAAGAGATTCGAGGGGAATTGAATTTTGGAAAAGTGGATTTGGAAACCCTAGATGGCGGCGGCTAGGGCATACAGTAACGGTTGCTCGCCTGAGTGGTTGCTGCGCGTCGTGCAAAGAAAGAAGGAGAACCGTCTCAGGCTCACTATATAGTGAAACACGACGGTTCGGATACTCGCATACGGACTACTGGAGACTTGAAAGCTCGATTGGTGTTTTCTTCGTCATCGCCTCGTCAGGCGTTTTCGAGCACTAGATGTGCTCGGGGATTTCGTCAGTGCCTCGTCAGCGTTTCCGAGCACTGGATGTGCTCGGGGATTTCGTCATCGCCTCGTCAAGCGTTTTCAAGCACTAGATGTGCTCGAGGATTTCGTCATCGCCTCGTCAGCGTTTCTGAGCACATCTGAGCAATAGATGTGCTCGGGAACTTCGTCATCGCCTCGTCAGCATTTCTGAGCACTGGATGTGCTTGGGGATTTCGTCATCGCCTCTTCAGCGTTTCCGAGCACTGGATGTGCTCGGGAACTTCATCATCGCCTTGTCATCGTTTCTAAGTACTGGATGTGCTCAGGGACTTCGTCATCGCCTCATCATCGTTTCTGAGCACTGGATGTGCTCGGGGACTTCGTCATCGCCTCATTAGCGTTTCCGAGCACTAGGATGTGCTCGGGGATTTCGTCATCGCCTCGTCAGCGTTTCCGAGCACTGGATGTGCTCAGGGACTTCGTCATCTCCTCGTTAGCGTTTCCGAGCACTGGATGTGCTCGAGGAATTCGTCATCGCCTCATCAGCGTTTCCGAGCATTGGATGTGCTCGGGGACTTTGTCATCGCCTCGTTATTGTTTCCGAGCACTGGATATGCTCGGGGATTTCATCATCGCCTCGTCAGCGTTTCCGAGCACTGGATGTGCTCGGGGACTTCGTCATCGCCTCGTCAGCATTTTCGAGCACTGGATGTGCTCGGGGACTTTGTCATCGCCTCGTCGTCGTTTCCGAGTACTGGATGTGCTCGGGGACTTCGTCATCGCCTCGTCATCGTTTCCAAGCACTGGATGTGCTCGGGGATTTCGTCATCACCTCGTCAGCGCTTCCGAGCACGGGATGTGCTCGGGGGCTTCCTCATCGCCTCGTCATTGTTTCAGAGCACTGGATGTGCTCTAGGACTTTGCCTCCATTCGTCAGCGTCTCCACGCACTGGAAGTGCTCGGGGACTTCCTTAACATTTCGCATGATCAAGAAGGACAAGAATTTTGACCCTGACACCACGTGCCTGCGTCACCTACTATCAGGCTCGGAGACTAAGTTGATACACTTCATCAAGAAGAAGGCTCTTTTCAAAAAAATTTCTGAGCTCCTTACATTCGCCTGGTCAAGCAATTCTAGAGATTTGCACCTCCCGACGAATGCAAGGTGCTCGGGGACTAGCTGTGGGGGTATAAATTCGTATACCCGCATGGCTATACATGGGCCAAGTCATCCGATCAGGCCCAGATTGCCAGGGACGCGTCGTCTACGCGCTCTCCAGAAGATCTCGCATATCCACCAGCTTAGAAGTCTTGGCAGCTAAGGAAATAGCTTTCCTAACATTTAGCCGATTAGTTTCTTTGTTCGGCTAGGATTATAATCTGATATGTATGTTAAACCGACTTGTAGCCCTGCCCCCCAGACTATATAAGGCGGGCAGGGGGATCCCCTCAAAACAACTCATCTACTAGCAATACAGTACAGCAACACACAGGACATAGGGTATTACGCCTCGCGGCGGCCTGATCCTGTATAAACCTCGTGTCTCACGCTTACTGCGCAACTCTTGCTCGTCTCAGGCGCACCTTCACCGATCATCTACTACCTTGGGCATACCCCTTAGTAGACTATGGCTGGCATTCCATCGACAATCTCTAATTTTAATTTCTACTTATATCATTTTGTATTCGAATAAATCAATAGTCCTGAACAAAGTTGGTTCACATGTATCCTCCCAATTCTAATTACTTATCTATTTAGAAAACATCCAAGTTCCGAACCACTTTTCGATGTAGGTGTGAGGATCAAGTCTCCATAACCGAGGAGCAACGACGATTCGAATCGATTAAGTACCCAGCTGGGGATCCCTAACCACAATGCATATGTAGCACCTAAGCTTGCATATACCAACCCCGTCTACCACGGCTTTTTCCACCCCTGAACCGGTCCTACGCCACTCGAGAGTACAGTACACCTCCAATCCAGGACTCTAACCCACGAGGGTACATGCTACTCTCGCCATCTCTCCACTCTCAGTACGTGGTTGTCGGTTCAAGCAATGGAGCCACCGGAGCCAGAGCTTCCCGTAGTATGTGGCTAGTTGCAAAGTAAGTCTTGATCGCAGCAGGCCGACAATGAACGGTCCCTAATTCCTTTTTCCTGTTGGTGACAATGCATTGGGACTCTAACCCAAGTACAAGTGTCCCATCGGTTTTCAAATCTCTTTTTCCGCCGGTGACGATGCATTGGGACTCTAACCTAAGTACATGACCACTGAACAGAAAATCCCTTCCCGTCGGTGACTGATGTACTGATCAAGTGCACAACCACCGAACGAGAGCATTACCAATTCCCTTTTTCATGAATTTAATTATTAATATATCACAATAGCTAAAAATAGCATTTTATGCAAAACTAAATTATTCAAGCAGGGTTAGACATTTTCAAACATTTTCTTTAAATCAGGTTTCAAAAGTTATTCTCAAGTGGTCAAGGATGATAATACATCAATTGGGTTATCACACAACTCCTAACAACTTAATGCAATAGTTTAACTCAAGTTATAAACATTTTGTAAATCACAAGGAAAGGGCTGAATGCATGGGGCTTGCCTATTGCTTGGAGTAGACAAAACTCTGAAGTCAATCACTGAGAAAGATCCATGTCCACCGAGTGAAGACCTTACTCGGGACTTGCTTCAAAAATTAAATTATCCGGCGTTTTCTGCACGAAATAATAATGCATGCTTAACAAGATGATATGTATGCTATGATGCATGAAATATACTAAAGTGTGAATTAATAGACAACAAACTCAATTCATTGAGTTGAGTACAACCTTACTTTACAATAAAGTTGCAAGCCAACGATACCAATTATCGATTATTACTTAATATTTCATTTTAACAGCCACTGAAAGCCGCTGCACAACAGTTCAATAGCTACTGTAGTGCAGCAGTTAAAGCACCGAGGATCACTATAGTGAATTACCTAGGGTCTTCAATCAATCCTAAAATCACACAAAACCTAAATCACCATGGTTCTCTATTTATTTTAATAATCAGTTAATGGGATATTAAATGACAAACAATTAAAATGCTTCCATCTGATCCCAAACTTTTTCGAACAGATAGGGCTAAGCCAAAAATAGTAGCAAAATAAATTTCATGATTTTTGGATATTTATTCTTGCCTAGAAAATTCATAGAAGTTCCATTTATTAATTTAAAGGCATATTTTTATTTCCAGCAAAAATATCCAAAACCTATATTTGATATTTTTCATAAATCAGTCAGAGAGGCTCCACAAATTTTTGCATAATTTTTGAAGCAATAAATATTTTCTTACAAAATAAACAAAACTCGGCACTATTCATATTCTCAAAAATCGAAAAGCCATTTAACCAACTCGGGCCAACAAACTAGCCGGCCCACCTCGCTCCAGCTCTCTCTCTCACTCACACAGCGCCCCCGCGCAACTGGGCCGGCCCAAGACGAACACAGCGCGGCCCAGCTCGGTCTCCCTCTCTTCCTTAACCCTCCACCGGCACATAACGCGTACGCGCGCGCGGACGGCGACGCGGCTGCGGCGGCTCACCACCGGTGACCCTTCGGTGAAGGTGAGTACGCCGACGGGATCAAGACTCATCCCGCGGCGACCTACCTAGCAGGTGGATCTCCTAATGAACTACAGCAAGCACGGCGACACCCATGGCTGCCATGGCGGCTCGGACACGACGGCGCCCAATGGCATGCCGTGTTCTGGTCGAGACATGACGATAGAGCTTAAATAGAAGATGCTGCGAGCACTAGGGAATCACCTTGAACCTCCTGCTCACGCGGGTTGGGACGGAGAGGCAGTGGAGCTTCCGGTCTACGGGGACAGAGCTCACGGCGGCGTTGTTCAACGACGGCGAACTCGTTCCAAAGTATCCTGGGCACCAAATGAGAAACCACCGGGCTGGTGAGCCTCACTGGACCACTATGAGTACGAGACGAGCCAAGAAAATGAGAGAGATTCACCGTAGCTCATTGACTCCGTTAACCCAAGCTCGTCGGTGCGACAACCGGCCATGGAGAAGAACGAGTCGCACACGCGGTTCTAGGGACAAACAGAGATGGGAGCGAGCTCTATGGCTTCGCAAGAGGGAGGCACAACTAACTGCGAAGTGGAGCAGACAATGGTGCTATGGGCTGTGCGAATTTCGCCGGCGACAGTGAGGTCGTCGGTGGCGACAATGGAGTAAAGGAGGAGAAACGATGGCCGACGCGGCTATATATATAGGGCAACGGTGAGCACAAGATGCGGTTGGGACCCCCACGAGCTCGACAGCGGGCGGTGGCCTGGGCCCGGCCAGCCCTGGGCGTCACCAGCGCAAGGCGCGGCGCACGCGTGGCTGCCCGCGAACAGAGCCAGGACCGGACCCCCCCCTCGAGCACTGTAGCAGTTTTAGGGTCAAAAGCTATTTGGTGAAATTACTCCCTATTTCATGTAGCAACTGTAAAAAACCCCAAAAGTAAAAGTTGTGCCAAATTTTGTGAAGATCAAATTTGGTTTTTGAATCATGTCCAAATTCTAAATGGTTTTGAATTTAATCAAAAGGGGGTAAAACTTGAATTTGAATTTCATTTACAATTCAATTTAATCCTCAAAAATTTCTCAACAACTTGAAAATCTGTAAAAATAGAAGTTGTCCTATTTGTCAAGCTTTACAACTTTCATTAATAGAGTTTGGTCAATTCTTGATAATTTTTGAAATAGCATTTCAAATTTATATTTTAAAGCACTATTTTGAGGTTAACTTGAATTTCCAATGCATAACTTCAAAATCACCCAAAATGAAAGTTGTTCCATTTTAAAAGATATTCAACTTTCATTAAAGAACTTTTATTAGATTCCCTTTAGTTTTTGAAACTGATTTTCAACCTTAAACTTTAAAGCATAGATTAAGGTTTTATTTGAAATTATTTTTAGTAACTTCAAAATTGCCAAAAATAGAAGTTGCTCAACTTTTAAAGATTTACAACTTTTATTTAAGGCCCAACCCTTGATCCTATTTAGTTTTTGATTTAGGGTTTTGGGTCAGATTTAGGGTTTTTAATTGATTTCTGTTTAAATATCTAATTTGATTTAATCTTATATACACAAACAAGCACTCATATCACTAGATCACTCTAAACCACATATGCATAACCACATGTGGAAATAAAAATTATTTTAGTGATGCACAGTAATGAGTTTATGCGGGATGATTTGCATGCAATCATAATGACATGGCAGGTTTTACTTACAGTAACACCAGGGGTGTTACAAAACTTGGTCTGGCCGCATTATCTTGTCCTGAAAAGTTCTTATATTACGCTCTTTCCAAACATTCCACCAGAAGTACATCATAATGCCATCAAAAGTCTTTTTATGTTCTCTGTCAATCTTGGTGCGGCACTTGCGCCAGTAGCTATGAAGAGAGCCCGCCATTCCAACCGAGTCTAGTACTGATAATCCAAGCCACAATCTTAAAAGAGACCAAACTTGCTTCGCGAAAACACAATACTTAGACAGGTGTGTTAGCATTTCTGGATCAGTCCCACAAAGTTTGCATATTGGATCATTTTGCCAGTTTCGTTTTTTTCACGTTGTTGTAAGGATTTTTCATGTAGCAGCGTCCAAGCGAAAAATCTACATTTGGTTTTCCCTCTTTGCTTTCCAAATCGGCATAAGTTTCAACTTGCTGAAAGTGCCTTGGAATTGGATTAAGTATGCACCTTTTGCTGTGTATTTCCCGTCAGTTGTCCAACGCCAACAAATACTATCTTCCATATTCTCTTGCAACTATGTATGCCGTACCAATTCCCATAGAGCAATGTATTCCTTTATCTCCTACCGTGTGATTAGTGGGGATATATGAGCAATCCAACGATTCTCCTTCAGTGCCGCTTGGACTGACATATTTTTCCTTTTTGCTTTCTTGAACAGAGTTAGAGCAATACTTTTTGAAGATGCACCGTCCACCCAGGAAGAGTGTCAGAACCGTGCCTTTTTCCCATCCCCTAGGTCCCGACCGTTGATGCCACAAAAAGCTCCTTGTCCCGATTGTCAACTGGTAAATCTAGGCCGATCCACGGTCTCTCAGTATGTTTCCACTAGAACCAAAGCCAACGCACTCTTTAGGGCCCTTGCAAAGCGTTCGAGGTACAGGATCCTAGCCCTCCCTTTTCCTTCGGAGTGTCCACCATAGATTTTATCTGGCGTTTCTCCCCTCCAAAGGAACCTCTTGTCATGCGGTCTATTTTCTTTATTAGCCACTTTTTTTTCTTGGAATGTAGTCATACCATAGATCGGCCGACATGACAACACTGTCTTAACCCGTGTCTGCCGTCCAGACATGGATAGGAACATGCCCTTCCAACCCGGCAGCCTAGCCCCTATTTTATCTAACAAAGGTTGCACTTCTATCTTATATTTTCCGGGAAACCAGGCGTCAATGTTCTCTGGAAAATTCTTTTGTGTATACATAATGATCTTGTCAGACTAAAATGCTGTCAAAATCTTAGCCGGATGTGGCAGCCTGATAGTTAATTGTCTTAAGGGGTGTTTAGATTTCCTATTTTATAATTTTTTTACTATAGTTACATGCTAACTTTTGCAATAAGTGTTCAATCATGGCCTAAGTAAGCTCAAAAAATTTGTCTCACTATATTTTGCAAAGCTGTCAAATTTGTTTTAGTTTTCATCAACATTTAATGCTCCGTGCCTGTGTCACAACATTGATGTGATGAAACTTTTGGTATTTAAGCCCTGTTTATTTTCCCTAAAAAATTTCAGATTCCTGGTCACATCAATTGTCCTTTACGTATGCATAAAGCATTAAATGATGTAGCAGCTCCTGCATATTTGCACAGTTTACCTGACTTTCTCGAGACGAATCTTTTGAATCTACTTAGTCCATATTTAGACAAAAGTTGTCAAATAAAAACGAAAATGCTATAGTACCAAAATTTCACAAACTTTATGAACTAAACGCAGTCTTAGTGGTGAATCTAAACAGGGCCTTAGTAGACAATCTGTTAGAACTTTGACTTTGCATTTACATTTCCATTCTACTCGTGTCATGTATCTGTTGCTGTGTCTAGCACCTGAGTCAGGTCGTAGCCTTAGGTTACAGATATAGGCCTTCATCTTTGTTTTCTTTCTAACTCCTTGCTCCAAATTCTGTATTTCTGTTTGATAATAGAAATGGGAAATCCTCGGATTAGGAAAAGTAATTAGTACTTATGTTCCACAATATGTGTCGTCGGAGAACAGTAGGTAAGTCCCAAAATGATTGTTGTTCGCTACTTCCAGACGTAGCATGTACCATTGCACAACCTAATGTAACACTCTAAATTTTGCTAATTTTGAAATAGAGCTAAATTAATTTAATTTTATATTTTTGTTCTCATAAAACATAGGGAATTAAAATTTTTATTAAATTAAAAATTTATAATAGGAAATTAGCAACATGATTGTGCACTGATGCTCTTGCATATGATTTATTTTGGTTGAATGGTCTTTGCCCAAAACTAAAAATTATTCAAATTCTTTTGTAAATGATTTTATGATGTGAGTTAGTAAATTTTCAAAATTCATTTAGTACAACGATCTTCTTTACAATATCTCTCTGTCTCTCCTTTTATAATTAAATTCCTTGATTCCCAACTCAGATCCTTCAATCAGAGCTTATCAGAATCTTTTCTTCAGCTCCAAATCACTCTTTGGTGCTCAACATTCATCAATTTCTCACCCAAAACTTTCCAGGAATTTTTCTAACTTTTTCTGGACCTTTTTCTTATTTTTTTAAGCAAAATCTAATTTTTAGATGCTCCAAAATATCTTTTCTTCAGCTCTAAATCCTTCATTTGGGTTCAACATGTTCTAAAATATATTCAGGAATTTTCCTATAATTTTCGGAGCCTTCCGGGTATTTTTCGAGGCCCAAATATCAATTTTAGACTTTTATGAAATTATTTAATTCGGAATATGTAGTAAATCCGAAAATAATAAAATATCTCGTTTTTGTACCGACTTCAAACCCTACAACTATATATATCACCGCGTAGCCCTTGACACGCTGAATCCGAAAGTACGGCCCGTTTTCGCAGCCACCACTAGTAGACTTGTAGATCTAAAGTCGAAGTTGGAAACACTTAGGGTTCCGGCGAACTCTCCGGCGAGCTTTTCCGGCCATCTCGACCGTCACCGGTGAAAGCCATCACCACCATGAGGTAGCTCTTTTCGTTCTCTATGCCGTAGTATATCTCTTTTGTCGAATCCATATCGGTTTAACCGTTCCCCATCCGTTTATCATTTTCCGGTGAACTTCCCGGTGAAAAAGCACCATGGCTGCAGCAGGTTATCTTCTTCGTTTTTGCGGCAGCCATGGCTTCGTGGTCCACCAGAGGGACCTTCACCGCTGCCCTGCGTCCCTTTGCACTATCCTGCCACCCTGCTGGTCGCCCAGGACCACGGTCGAAGCCTCCCCTTCTTTCCTGCGTGCAGAACAGCAGAGCAGCTGGCCGTCGCCCTTCGGAGCCGAGCAAGCAGCAGCAAGCCGAGCCCTCCCTTCCGGCCAATCGGACCCCACTCGGTGAGATGTGCAGCGCTGCCCTGCTGCTAACCCCCGCCGAGTTCTTCTCCCAGCGTGAAGAGCCAACAAAGCAGCAGCACCGTTGTTCTATACGTGAACAGCTAGATGGAGAAGACGATCAGAGGTTGAAGACGATGTATTTACAAGTATTGCCATCGGTTCGTATTTTGTTCGCCGTTTCTCCGTTTTAACTCGGATTTAACCCGTTCAAATTACGTTCGAATCGTATTTACATTTTCTATGTGTATTTGCTACTGTTATATATGTTTTCAACTTTTTAAATTTCGTAATTATATTTGATCTATTATTTTATAAAAGGAAATATTATTTAATTCATAATCTGTTCGTTTTAATTCCGATTCGGATGATTCAAATTGCATTAATTTCGTATTTCATACACTACATATTTATACTACTGAAAATTAATTTTTACACTTTTAATTTTCGAGTTAATATTATAATAATTATTTTCCTAGCGCAAATCTTCGAAAAATCATAACTTATACGTTTTAAATCCGTTTTTCGTGATCTTTATATCGATGTAATTGTGAGAACAAGTAGAATAATTTTATAACCTTTTCAAACTGTTTTATTACTGTTTAGTGTACTGTTTTAATTATTATTCTTGTTTGCTTCGTGTATGTCTGCTGGATGTTGTGTGTCGATGAGGTGATCGATCGAGTATAGACGGTGAGCAGTTCGTGATGATTTTCAGAGCTATAAATTGAAGATTTAGATCAGAGAAAGGATCACAAGTTTAAGGCAAGTATAACATGGACCATCCTTGATGTCCTATACACAATAATCATAATTCATATATGCATTTGTCTACCTTGACAACCTTAGAGATTTTAACATAGATTTGTTATCTTGATTCCTTGATCACCTTTTGGGATATGCATTGGGTAGCTTTTGCTAGTGCTTTATTAATGCCAATGATCTCGTGATATGATTAATGGATTATGCAATGAACGTTTTAATATGACTTTTATTCCTGTTCAAAGGGGGCTAGAGCTCGGGGTTATGTGGCTCTAGTTTCTCTCCATAGGATTTCTGTAAGTGTTTAATCTGGGACATACGTACAGCTGTGAGGACTATATGGCTCTGGCTTTAATTGTTTAGAAGACCTTTTCTACCTTGTTAGCGGTTACCTGAAAAGGCGCTTGAGGGGTGCCACCTGGGTGTAAGACGGCCCCTAATCTTATGAGTATAGCCGAGAAGGAGTGTGCCATATTGAGAAGGGGGTTCCTACATCTTGCTGCTGCTGAAACCTTGCGGCTCTAACTTGTTAGACGAACCTTTAAATGGCTTTATATGGTTAGCTGGTGTTTGGTTATGGCCCACCCATGCATCAAAAAATCATGACTCACAGGTAAAGTGTACACCTTTGCGCAGAGTTTAATAATCTATCATGATAGCCGTGCTCACGGACACGAGCGGTCTTGGAACTTTTACAGCTAGATGGTTACTGTTATATTCATGTTATGTTTATTATTGTTGTTAATACCTTTGCTATTTATTAACCTTATTACAATTGATCATTGGATTAATATTGGGAGACGGTTTATCTTGATGCTACACAAATGCTATAAAATGAACATGATTATAAAAGCTAAATGCAGTCAAACAGTGTCTAGCCTTTTGTGCCTCATGAACCCGTGTTGTACTTGCTGAGTACGAAATGTGCTCACCCTTACAATTCACCACTACAGATGAAGATTGGAGTGAAGACTATCGCAATGAGTATTAGGCTTGGTGTCTCCAAGTCGACGTGTCCCTGTGTTGGAGCTTCCGCGAGCGTTTCGATATTAGTTATTATTTATAGATTTGATCTATAATTGTTCGAGACTATGTAATAAATGTCTATTTGTATTGTAAACAATGTGATGGTACTATTTATAATTTGTCGGTTTATATGTGTGACTATTCCTGAGGCACATATGAATTATTTGAGCATCCTATTTTATTCTTAAAATACGGGTGTGACACCTAAGCATTTCAAGTGCATTAGTGTTTGCCCAGTCTACTATTCATTTGTTTAATGAGAAATGGTGCGTACAAGTGGATGCTTGGGGGTTCTCAAATAGAAGGGTGTGGCTGTCTGCATGCACACGTAGCAAAAGCATCCTGTATAAACAATGATTGCACTAAGGGTATGCAGGTGATCTATTTGCTTCCTTGGTGATCTCGCCGGATCTAAAACAAACTAACATTCTGAAAAGGAGGGAGTATATGCATAGGGTGATAAACCGAGTGGAATGTATAGAAAACTGCTAGTGAGAGCAGTGCTTTGGATCTCATCATAAATTTGAAGATGATTTAAGCATGTAATGTTGATTCAACATTTTCATCGACGATGAGAAGCAAATGTAATAGCAACAAGTTGAATATTGATATCACATCTTATTTTCTCGATAAATACATTCTCATCATCAATTGTAAGTATCCACAAACTTTTCATAAATTATAAATAATTAATTAAATCACAATAGGAGCATAGAAACATTATGGATGGCAATTGCAAATAACTCAGTTCCATTAGCACCGATGGAGGTGGAAGTGCCAGCGTAAAATTGGTGCTCGACATGGCATCGTAGTAGATTAGATCTAGGGTAAGGGGTTGGAGGCAATAAACGGGATCATAATTTAGTGACAGGAACCACAGGGCTGATTCCCTCAGCATGGCGCTCCTGCCTCTCTCAGTCCCCCCCATGGCGATCAGGTGTTCCCTTCTGATCTCTGCTGCCATGGACCTTCAAGGCCTTGATCTGAGTCCTGGGAGAGTGGTGGAAGCTGAAATCCTTCGCCGTTACAACTCCCCGGTCAGTTTTCATCCTCGTCGCTCTCCTCGACCTTTCCTCCTCGTGGTCTCGTTTGGACGATGCAAGTTTCGTCTAATTGAACTTTCAGTTGCTCGGATCATCCAATCTGTTATTGGAGGTTTTGCTGCTTCGTTACATGTTCTCCAGTTGTCTGATCGTGTTTTTTGATTCTCTGTCAATTCTGCAAAAGTTAGCTTTCATATCTATAATTTTCGAGCATATGAATGCAAGAACTTCAAAATCTATTTTCATCTTTGGCACAATGGTGGGCCTAATTTTCATTCGTAGTATAAACAATGGCTGCAAGAGCAAGCCTCTGAATGGATCTCTGCTTCCAAAAATAAGAGGATTTCAGTTCCTCTTTCTAGGGCTAATCGGGTGCGGCTTGGAACTAGCCGTGTTCGTCGCTCTCAATTGTCAAATTCAAAGCCCCCGATCAATGGCCATAAAGTGGCCTTCAAACGCTTTAAACGAGCCTTAACTCCCCCTTTCAATCCGGCCTTAAAAGGCATTCTTGGCCCAGTTCCAACCCAGCCTGCAGGGAGGGCTAGCACAGTTTTTGGCCCATCTGAATTCAGAAATGTAAGGCATCCATGTCGATTTTGTGGCTAGCTTGATCATCTCTCAGACGGGTGCTAGTCTTTTTCTCGTTTGCCACGCCAAGCCGCAAATGCCGCTTCAGCTTCCAGTGCCCATTTGCCTCTGTCCACTAGGCCCAAGCAGGGCAAAAAATCATCTTATTACCCCTCATTTGCTGATTACTTTAAGTCTCAACTTCATATTTCTCCACCTCCTCCTTGCACTAGTCCTTGGAGCCGCGCCTGGAAGCTTACAGCGCCGGAGTTTGTGGACGACGATCCTCCCTCGTCTTCAAGTGAGGTGGTGCAGCATTCTAATCCCCCAGTGTTTGCCTCCTTTGGTGAGTACGCGGCTTATAAGCTTCACTTACCCTCTCGTCCGCACACTGTTCATGTAGCTTGGACTGAAAAAACCCCAATTCCTGTTGATCCTTCTCTTTCTTTGCCTTAGATTCCAATGGCATATAGATTTGTGGATCCTAGACCTTTTTTGCCTGATGGTGCGCAAATAATTGTGGTACTTGGTCGACCTATGATGAAGCGAGTAGTCACTAGCAGGATTCACAAGCAGCAAATGATCTTTGTATTGCTACTTTCACACCTTTGCCTTAGGATCAACTGCATTTTAATACCATCAGGAATATCATTGATGATTTCTTATCTGGTCAGAATGCTATCCCTTATGAATCCATTTAACCATGTCCTCTTGGCCAAGCCTATGTCAAGTTCACTTATATGCATCAGAGGGACTTGCTCATTCATAACAACTCCATCCCTTATAGTAATGGGTCAATTTCTTTTATTCCACAAGACAAAGCTTGGAATAATAGAACTGCTGTCATGACACATGATGTTTGGCTTTCCCTAATTGGGCTGAATCTGGATCTTTGGTCACATGCTTTAGTTGAAAAGGCCATTTATGAATTTGGCAAGCTTATTGTTTGGGAGGAGGATTTGAACAACATGTCTAGAGTGTTTTTTAGAGCTCGTGTCTGTGGGTTGGATTCAGTTCCTTGGTTTTTCACTTTCACTGAAGGGCTAGACCCCACCTCTGATAGTTGGACTGTGCAGTGTGAGATTTATCAAGCAACTCTTTTGGGTGGTCTTGCACAAGATGAAGATTTCCCCCAGGCCCTGATGATGATGTTCAGCCTGATAACTTTGATTTCTTTGGCTATGGTCAGCCTGGTAATGGGCCTCCAATGCAGCAGCATTTTTTTCCTTTCAACCCATTTGCAGCCCAGATGCCTGCACAGCAAAATCTGCATGACTTGGGCTGGGACCAATGGCCCAATCAGATGGATCAGGAGCAAGCAGTGGCTGCACAAAATGCCTCAATTAGTGCCTTTGCAGCCTATTCTCCCAAATGATATGCATGCTCAGGATCAAGAACATGAAGAGCCAGATCTGGAGATAGTCATTGATGGTCAGCCGCCTATTCTTGTTGATTTACAACCTAATCATGATGGAGAGGTCATTGCTACAGATGATTTTTCTGAAGCCGCTGAAGATGAGCCAGCTCCTTTGCCTTTGATTGCAGAACCTGTTGATGTGGTGCCTTTCCCCAATTTTCCTAATCTGGCAACTGTGGGCCCTATGACTCCTGAGGAAATTCAGCATGAAGAGCTGCTTGACTTTGATAATATTGGAATTCTCAATAATCCACTTCAGGCAATGATAATATTTTTGTGGGGTATGCCCAGCTCTTTCAACCTGATGCTGAGTCAGCTTTCAATTCTTGGATAAATCCTGTCCATGCTTTCAAACTAAGCCCTAAAGCTATCAGGCAATGGGTAACCCACTTCTCTTTCAAATCCCCTCATCTTCATTCTGTCATTATTCTAGATGCTTGGAATAAATTTTTCCGCATTCCTTCTTCCGCTGTCACCCTCTTTTGACTGGGCTAAGGCTTTCTAAAATCTCCTGCTTGGGATATCTTTGCTAGATCCACTGATTGTAATTCTTTTCCCTTCCTGATGGTTGCCCAAATGTTGGTATAACATCTTGCTCTTCTGTTGTCATTGAAGAGTTAGCTCCTGAACCTGATCATGGCTCAACTTCCATTCAAGAAGAACCTGAAAGCTCTAATCAGCCTCAGTTGACTCCAAGGAGGGGCAAGGGAAAGGAGAAAGCTCCAATTCTCTCTGAGGCAGATTTAAGAAGAAGCCTGAGGATCAAGAAGCTTCATAAAGGTTTCAAAGCTCCTGGATGCAAGAGCAAAAGATGCTTGGGATGCTCAGCTGTGCCTCCAGTGATCCCCAGCTCTATCATCAGGAATCTTGGAGCATCCTTCTGCAATATTGATCCTGCTGAGCTCACTGACCAGCATCTCCATGCCAAGTCCTCCTCCTCAAAGACCATTGGCAAGAAGAATGATAAGAAGAAGACACCTGCTACCCAACCCCCAGAGAGGGATGAGCCTTAGTAGTTTCTCCCTTTGTAGTCGATGCTTTGTTTTGGTCTACCATTTTGCTTCCCTTTAATGTAATCATGAATAACAGAGATTGGGTTATTTTGTGTTGGAATGTACGTTGTGTGAATTCAGACAAGAAATGGAATGCTATTAGGGACAGAATTGTTGATAGTCACTGTGACATCCTTTGTCTGCAAGAAACTAAAATAGAGCAGTTTGATGTTCAGTTTTTGAGGAACTTTTGTCCTCCTGCTTTTGATAAATTTGTTTATCTCCAATCTATGGGTGCCTCTAGTGGCTCTCTTGTTGCTTGGAAATCCAATTTCTTTGAGGGCCCGTTTGGATCCTCTGAATTGAATTGGTTTCATTGAATTCTATTCTAGGAAATGAAATGAATTGAATTGAATCAAATTGAAACCAATTCAATTCCATTATTCCTGTTTGGCTATCACAAATTTATTTCTAAGAATTAAAATGAAAATGGTGTTTGGGTGACCTGGACATAGAATTTGCACTCTCTCTCTCTCTCTCTGTGTGCGCGCGCGCGCGCTGAAGCTTGGAATATTATTATGAACTAGTACATATATATAACAGCATCTCTCGGCTGAAGCTTGGAATATTATTATGAACTAACTGGTACATATATATAACAGCATTAGTACTTGTACTAGCTACCAGTAGTCCATCAAATGAAACAAAAATAGGAATACACCGAAAAATAGGAGTACATATATATAACATCAATGAACTAGTATGTTCACATACTTTCATATAACACATGATCTAGTAAGCAATGAAACAGTGCATTAACAAACTTCCAGAATACATAAGATCCGCTCATTTACCAGTACGAGTTCACATCAAAATAGCAATGAATAGTATGTAAACCATCCAAAATAGCAATGGCAGGAGACACGTAGGACTAGGTAGAAGCATTACAAAATGAGACACATAGGACTAGGTAGAAGCATTACAGAATAATATCTTAGAACATCTGCTCACTTGCTCACTTCTTGAGCTGCTTGAGTAGCCATCTCTTTCTCCTGTGCATTGGTAGGGCAATCATGGACTCAAACTTGCGGGCATCAGATGTCATACAGGTCAAGCTCGGTATCAGAGTCAAGTCCTTGAACCTCTTGTAGTGCTGCGAGTACTTCAGACGAAAGGAAGCTTCGGTGGTGGATCTTCTTTAAGTACTGAAACAAACTTATCCAATTTCTCAGACCAGTTTGAGTTGAATGAATCATCTGATCTTTGCCTCTTCAAAGGTCCTGATGTTGTTGTTGACCCACCTAGATCTTTGCTGGTGCCACTGTCTTTACCCATCTCTTTTGAGCATTCAGAAGCTGTACGAGCTGCCTCTCCATTAGCATGATCCTTGCAATAAACAAGACTAATAGAATCCCAATACTTGATGACTTTGTTCCTGTAGCCTTTCGCTTCCTTGTTTTTCTACAAGAAATAATCATTGTTCAGCATAAACTATCCAATTGAATAAGATGGGTAAACAAGATAGGCATGCTGCTCTAAATAAGGTGAATAAACAAGATAATCATTTGAATAAGATAGATATGCTGCTCTCTGATACTGTGAGAATCTCAATGTCAAAACATGAGAAAAACAAGAAACAAGAGCTAGTGAACAACTCATGCAAAACAGCAATATTATTGTAAACTTCTATGTCACACAGTTAAATACACATATCTCTGAATCAAGCACCCAGTAACCTGATTGAATTTACTTCCTCTATGTAAAATGCACAGTTGTTTATTTACAGTAGATAGTAAGAAACTGTTTCCTGAATACAGAGCAAAAGGGGTCTCCTTTCCTCTAATCTGGGAGTAAGTACCAATCAGCTGCTCAATCATGATGCATATAAAATTAGCCTCCCAATCCTAATGGTTGTGTCATTGTTTATTTATGTTGTTACCTGCAGGGACTATCAATAACCCATCTCTAATGCTCATTTGTAGTATGGATCTAAGCAGGTAATTAAACCTTAGATGGTGTAGTACTAGCAACTAGTCCTGGCAGCCAGTTGTAGTGAAGTGACATGGCTTCATACAGACATCCAAAGAAAACAGAGGGTAGAGAGGTAGGGGAGTGGACAAAAGCCAGACCAGACAGACATGGTGCTGCTGCTGCAGTTGCACAAGGAAAAGTGATATTTAAGTACATCTTTCTATGTAAACAAGCAGAGAAATTAAGGATATTTAAGTATACATGAGGATATTTAAGTATATCTTTCTATGTAAACTGTAGTAGTACAACTAAATTAAAAATCAGAAATCTGTTATATTCCACTAGGAGGATGTTGTGCTAGGCTGCTAGCAGCTAGCAGGGAATAGAATCCCCAAACTCTACTGTCTAGAATCACAAAATTCACATGATGCAATATAATTAGAATTAGAACAGTTCACAATGACATACCTCAATGTAAGACTCCCATGCCACTTCGCTATCAATTGAAAGCCTGTTCTTCTCCCAGTCCCAGCCAAAACCACTTGAAGATAGCATGCCATTGAAAATGTTGTAGTGCTTGTCGAACCCTTCTCTCTAGAGCCTCATTGGCATCTACTAGTTGTCTAGGTCTTCTCTGATGATACCTCTTTGCAATCAAGGCCATAGCTGAAACTACAAATGCAACAGCAACTCTCTTTCTCCTTTTCCTTTCCTCCTCACTTGTATGGTTATAAACGAATTGCGTGTAATGATGTGACATCTAATACAAGTATGTAATAAGATTACATATCAGTTAGACATGCTAGCTGATCCATATCACCATATATTTTACAATAAATATACAATAGCAGGACGTATATATCTTGTGCAAATAAAAAAACAGTGATGAATATACTGCTGGACATACATCAGTAACGAATATAAAGGAGGACATGCATAAACAATAAACAACAGAAATTAAACAGGAAGAAACAAGGGAGGAGGACGAAACATAAATGTGTCGACATGGTGACGAAGACTTAACTCAGCCGTGGTAGCAGTACAAATAAGCAGCACACTGAGAATATAAATAAAATAGGTAGAGTGTTAATAATACAGTAGAAATGAGCATAGCAGAACACTGGGAATATAATCACTTCTAAACCATAGATATCAACTCTTTTTTTGAATGGAGTAAGTTACTAGCTGCACCCTTCAAACAGAAAATAATACCTTGATTTTTGTTAAAAAAAGAATATAAACTGTCATTTTCTACCACTAACATGGTATGAAATAGATGTGACTAACATGGTATGATAAGTAAAACAGAGCTGGTAGGACTAACATGGTATGAAATAGATGTGACTTGACAATATGTATAGCTTTACAACCAACAGGATCAAATTATCAGCACTGCCATATAGTGCCCAGCTATTTAAGGAGGAAAAACGTAACTGTTGAGGGTAGCTGAGTGTTACTGTTCATCAAGCCATAACAGCTACTGGTACTATACTACGCCTCTATCTAGTCCTCACTGAAAACTTTTCTGGGCGATGTATATGAGAATTCAGGACACAAAGAGACACTACCATATGGCTAGATCATAACTCGTGCATGTCACGCACTGTCCATGCATGGTTGCAGGGCCATAGTATTTATTATCAATGCTTCTTCATATGGAGCGAGCGCATGTCTCTCGATCGGAATGGACTGCATCCATATGCATGCCTCTGCGGACTGCGATAGATGTGCGTCATCTACATCTACTACTGCGTAGTACTAGTAGATGCCGGTGGTGGAGCCGCCGCTATCCTGACCATACCTAGGTCTAGCAGATGGGGATGTGGGGGGAGGTGGGGGAGAATGACTATACCTGGTGGAGAAGACGCGCGGACAACTCGACGGCGTTGAGACGCTTCCGATCCAGACTGGGAAGGTGAAGATCTGGGCGGGGGCGGCGACGGCGGCGCAGAGAAGCTACGCCATGGCGGGGAAGACGCGGCGTCGAGGTCGAGTCGGGGGAGAAGGAAGCGACGAGTCGGGTGATTCTGAGGGTTTCCGGTGGGCTGAGGTCTGAAATGGGTGAAGGCTACCTTTTCAGAGATCAGAATCGGGCCAAAATACACAATTTAATTATGGAGACAGCCAAACGGGCCACGATTCAATTCGGACCAATTCAGGGAAACCAAACAGGCCCTGAGGATAATTTGGCTTTTCAAAACCAATATGCTATACCTGTTGATTTCTACTCTAAGCATAATAATGCCCATTGGATTCTAACCAATATCTATGCTCCCTGTAGTCATTCTAGGAAAAGAGAGTTTCTTCACTGGCTAAAAAATATTGATATGCCTGACTCAGTTGACTGGATCCTTGTGGGGGATTTTAACCTATATAACTCTCCAGAAGATAGAAATCAACCAGGTGGTGACTTTCAGGAGATGTTTCTCTTTAATGAAGCTATTAGTAAGCTGGGTTTGATTGATATTCCTCTTAAGGTTAGGCGTTTCACTTGGTCTAACAAGCTTATTTCTCCCTTGCTTGAACGTTTAGACTGGTTTTTCAACTCCCCTTCGTGGAACTTCTCTTATCCTAACACATTTGCCTACCCTCTGAGCATGGAAACCTTTGACCATGTTCCATGTGCTATCTCCATCTCCACCAATATCCCTAAAGGTTCTATCTTTCGTTTTGAGAATTACTATATGGAGCATTCAACCTTCCTGTAAGTTTGTTGACATCTATTAACGTCGCCAAATATAACTATATAACTTTTAATACGAGAGGCGAGATTAGAAGATGAATGGTAATTAATTAACTTGTCATTAGCAACTAGCCACTTTTCTATTACCAACATTCTTATGCAAGAACTAGGTTGTCATCCCTAATTAATAATGCTAAGAATAAATAAAGGTTTCAAATATTAATCTATGTGACTAGGCAGAAATAAATATAAATAATATAAACTAAGATCAGTTCTGCAAGTGGACAGATAATTATACCATTGTAACATTTTACCTAGAGAGTTCTACCAGGTTGTCGATTTATATTTATACCACTGGGAACGACTAGGATAAACTTTAATCTATTATATTGATAGTGATGGTATACAATGGATAAGTGACATTACCGATGTCATTTACTCTACTCATAACAGGTAGAGGTCATAAGGTAAATAAAGATAAAGGTGATAAGTATGATCAAGCATCATAAATAAAAGATAATCATCAGAGCACTTCTTTAGTCATAGTAATAGCTAGCCAATGGATAAACTAAAGAATTAATATCAAAGGTAATCCTATAATTACATCAATAAATAACTCTAATTAGTGCAATTACATCTATCAATCATTGTTAGACTAATCCTATATCATAATCACATACAAAGGGCTTTATCTAGGAAGGATGTGAAATAGAGTCATCATCCAACTTCGCGACCGTGCCTGCTGGCCTACGTACGGGGGGTGGACTACAGAGGACTGAACGCAGCTGTCACCTACGTGATTTACCACACGACCCGGCACATCAGGGTGCACTCGCAGATAAACAAAATACCTAGACACCACGTCTACATATTGTTCATCATCTATCCATCGTACGCATGAATAAACGCTATACGAGCAATTATATGAATTCAATAAGATCAAACCCACTATACTAGGCATATAATCAAAGTAGACAAAGACTATTGTAATCAAGAACATATGAACTATTAAGAACAATATTTCCCTAATCATAATGAAGAATACAATAATAGAGAAAGAACTAGAATTATACCGAACTTCGTGCTCCAGACAGACGCCGGGGCTCCAGATCCGCCGAAGAACTAGAACTCCTCTACTCTCTAATCTAACTAGGCTAGAACTATGAACTAGGAGGCTCTTGATGGCTTGAGGACTTGATGGCTTGAATGAATGATGGGTTGATGCCTCCAGGGGGTCTGCCCCTTTATTTATAGCCTGGTGGTATGCACGTGCGCCGTCGGATCAAACCAACTTGAAACAAGGGCCGAGATGACTCCATAGAGGCGGTGGAAGAAGACTCCAGAAGATGGGTCGAAACCCTAGCAGGGGGGCGCCGGCTAGCTCCACCCTGGCTCCGGCCGGCCCCACCCTGGCGGGTCTCAGGCCCCGGTGCTTCGGGTGTGTTCCAGATGCTTCTAGTGTTCTCGTGATGATGTTTCCTTGGAGGTTAAGTTACGTGGTAATCATGCTCTTTAACCCTTCTTTTATGCTTTTCTGGAATAGCCCCTGGAAAATACAGATCATGCAAAACTCGTGGAAACTGTCAGTTAAAACCCTAGACTAGTGTGTATTCATGTATCCTTTGGTGTCTAAAGTTCTAATAAAAGTTGACGTTATCCACCGTTAACAAAGTTGTTCAGCAGCATTGGGTTGCTCCTAGCCATATCTCTGATGCAGCAAAGATTCTTACTGCTAAATTCAAGAATCTCAGAGCTGCTCTAAAGAAGTGGAAGAGTTCCCTCTCTAACCTGAACATTGGTATTAGCAATGTCAAACTTGTCTTGGCTTTTTTGCAGATTATTGAGGAATTCAGGGACTTGTCCCTTCCAGAGTGGAACTTCATGCATATTCTTGAGCAAAAGCTGCAAAGTCTATTAAAGTAGCAAAAACTGTATTGGAAACAAAGGGGTCAGATCAAATGGGTCATTCTGGGTGATGTAAGTACCAAGTTCTTTCATGCTTGTAACACCCTAGGTGTTAATCTAGCACACTCACACTTGCATTTGCATAAGCACAAGCATCATCCATGCATTCATGTTCATGATCATCTTTGCGTCATATGTTACTTGATTTTGTCTTATCTTGCTTGGTCTATGTGCATGTTTGCCAACTTGTGTGTGTGGTCTTTGTGTGCCAGTAGTCTAACTAAACCCAAAACCAATCTAGGGTCACTAATAATGTCATTTGGAACAATGTTCATGAAGGACACTTCATGAGAACATGACTCCAAGTGATAGCTAACCCTAGAGCCCTCCTAAACCTCTTTTGTTTGACCAAACTGGAAGGTCAACTTAGACACTTTGCATGGCAGTGGAGTCTTAAAAAGAGTTGTCAAGAATTTTACTTGGAACAACTTTTATTAAGGGCCAACCCATGATTTTTTGCCTAACAAGGTCAAACAGGGCCCACAAGTCAGTTTTAGCCTGTTTTTCACCCTTTTGTTTTCTGCTAAGTCTTTTGAGCGTGCACAGTTTCCATGTACCCTTGTTTGGAGCCTTGTATTTCTCTAACCAGCTGTTGACGGTAGTTATACCATATTTCTACCCCATCAAAACCATCAACAAGGTATTCTTTCTGGAAGGAAACCACCAAACACATAGTGACTTAGGTACAAATAACTTGGTAACACATGTACTTGTCATTATTTGGTTGCAGGCACTCAGAACAGGTACTTTTCAGTGTCTGAAAGCTCTATATGAAGGTTGGGCAACCTGCCAAGTATGGCCAAATGACAAACCAACTTCACATTCAACAATATCACAGCTTCTGGAGACGATGTGCAAAAGATGGGCACAATGAGTGGTTCGGCCGAACCACCCAAAGGCAAGTTAGCACCACCATTGTGCTTAGAATTGCATGGAGAAGACACCTGCAAAAGATGGGCCTTCGATTCCACCAAAAGTAGTTCGGCCGAACCACACTTGGTGGGCCCCGAAGTAACCAACACCTAGGATGGACTCTGTGATATGTGGGGACACTCACCCATGGTCCCACCTGACAATAAGTGGGTCGGCCGAACCCCACTTTGTGGGCCCCAAAGCTCAGCTGCACTCCAGCGTGTTAGGGAGACCTTCTAAAAGACCCTAGCTGGGCCCACCTTCTAAAAGACCCAAGGGGGTCGGCTGAACCCCTCCTTGGGCCCAGCTAGATCGGTTGAACCTCCACCGCCTTTCTCATGTTGAACATGTGCTGGAAATCCCCCACCCTTGATCCTAAGGCGGTTATATGGCGGTTTGATCTAACGGTGCATGATGGAGGTCATGCTGATTGATAACGTGGTAGTGGAGTAGCCTCTACTCCACCTCCCCCTATAAATACCCCCCATAGGCCTTCACTTTAGAGCATGATTCAAAGGAGAAAACACTATGTAGTAGCTTAGCTCTGCTGTAGTGCTGTGCTAGTTGGGAGAGAGTGAGGGAAGTCTTTAGGAGAAAGCCTCGGGCCTATTGGGAATCTTCTCCAAGGTGTACCTCAGCGGATACGAATCTTCAAGTAAGTCTTACATCTGAGTCCTTCTAAGTATTTGATATTCTGGTTCTGGTATTTTAAGTATATACTGTCTTCACCCGTACATTGCTTTACTTAGTGAAGTGCTCTAGTCTTTCGTGAAGGCTAGAGTAGTAGGTGTAGTGTATACGCGGTGTCTAGACTATATCTTGGCAATGTAGGCTGCTTGTCGCACGGATTGTTTGTGGTAGCCAGCAAGTGGTGACAGCCTTGTCTGGTCTTCGTATTCCACCACGTGTGTAAGACAAGTTATTAAAACGGCAAGGCATCAAGACAATAGTACAACCGCCTCGGGTAGGGGTTTTGTCTCCTACTGTTTCGCCTGTCGCCTCTTGTGAAGGGAGGAGCTGACTAAGCTCTTTATACTTAGAACACCAAAACCAAATATCCTTTGCTATATAAGAACCTCTCTACCAAGCTATCATAGATCCTTTGTCTTATCACTGGATGGCCTTGAACCTAGTTAGAACACTTCACATTCCCCGTGGAAAATACGATACCTGGAATACTCCCGGTGAAGGCTACATTGACTACCGTACGCTTTCGGTATATCCGTTTGCCACTTCTGGTGTCAACAAGCTTTCTGGCGCCATTGCCGGAGAATGGTAGCTATCTTAACTAGAATCGAGTCACCCGAGTTACCCTTCTTTTATCTTTCTTTTCTTTTTATCCTTTCCACACCATGAACCAAACACCCATATCTCATCTCGCCGCTCCAAAGGGCGCTAGTTTGGAGCCACCACCATCATCCCATCATATTCGTTCGCCTAGCTATGAGCTTCGCCCTAGTTTCATAGCTAAGGTTCAGGAACAATCTTTTGCTGGGGAAGAAGATGAAAAACTCTACACTCACTTACGTGATCTTGAGCAATTGTGTTCATGTCTTCAAATTGAAGGCATGACACGAGATACCTTGAAATGGAACCTATTCCCGTTCTCTTTGATGGGAGCAGCTAAACATTGGTATACTCGACACGTAGAAAGTGCACATGGAGAGTGGGAAAGCCTTCAATCCAAATTCTGCTTAGCTTTCTTCCCTATCTCTCGTGTTGTTCATCTTCGAAGAGAGATCGTAGCCTTCAAGCAAAAGGAGAAGGAGACTCTAGGTGCGGCATGGGCCCGTTTCACAGACTTAACATCTTCTGGCCCTAATTTAGCTATAACCAGAGCCGGTACTCTTGCAACATTTCTACCTTGGTCTTAGCCAAAACTCCGCACAATTCCTTGACATCTCTTCTGGAGGAGCATTTCTTCATTGTACCATTGGCGAAGGGAAGAAACTTCTTGCTAAAATTCTTGAAAATACTCCCCACACCCAAGGGTATAATGAACCTCCTAAGGAAGAGAAGGAATTAGCCCCCAAGCAAAAAGAAATCTCGATAGCCGAATCACCAACAATGCTATCCAAAGATTCCGCCATTGATCCTGAACCACAAATACCACAAACATCGGAGGAGAAAGAAATTTGTCCCATAAATTGCTCCTTCGATTTCGAGGCTAATCTCTTATCTGACCTTGCTAGTTTTGGGAATGCCTACAATTATTCTATCCAAAAGAGACCTTCTAAGGAACTTCATTCAAAACCTCTTAAGAAAGGATCTCTTCAAAAATTTCCCAAATTAGCTTCATCTGACGCCTCGAATTCCCATGTGGCGCATAGGAAAAGCATCAAGGATCTTAGATGAACCTCCAAAAGGAATGCTGACTGTGCCCATAGAAGGAGAACCAAAATGCTTACAAGCAAAATCTATACTCTCCCCTTCTATGCCCACATCCGCCATGTCCTTTGAACCCATCTCTAAACTCATCCTTGATCTCAATACATCCAATTGTGTCCTTTCTTCAAAGTCTTATGATGATCCGGTCATTGACTCTGGAGATTTATTAAGACACCCAAGGCATGAGAGTCATCAGGCCCATAAATCTAACCAAGAAGAGAAACAACATCAGTTGGAGAATCCACCCACTGTTGTAAGTCAAGAATGGTTAGAAGAGACCAAAGATTCTAATGAAATCACTAAGATGCCCACTCATGTAAGGAGAATAGCTTGTCAAATTATGGGCATCTATAGTGAAATTTGCTATGATCCTAGCCTTGAGATTAACATCATTCCTCACTTTCATGTTCAAGGTTCATCAAAGAATCACCTGCTACAATCCCAAAAACACCTTAGGCTCCCAAATGTTCAAATCCTTGATTGTTTAGGAGTCCTTCAAGGCATACCTGTAGTGATTGATGATCTAAAGATCTCCCTAGATTTTCACATCTTTGATCCTTCTTGGACTTTCCTTTCATCTAACATTCATTGGAAGGCCAATTATGCGAATCTTGGAGGACATTGGAAATGAGAAGCTTGGTCATAGAATAGGCAAGGAATATCTACCTATTTGGTCTTCCCAATCTCTTAGCACAAGGGTAGAATCTAATCCTATTCATGACCCAAGGGGTGAGCTTAAGATGATTTCACAAACAACCATGACATATCCAAGTCTTGAGGAAGATTTAGAATGTCATGAGAAGAAAATCGCTTACCCACTCCTTGAGACGGAGAATTTCATCAAAGGATGGAAGTTATCCGTCGATCCTCTCATCAAGTCCTTACTCATTTGAGAAATCTCCTGACTCAATCTTTCTTTCTACCACTACACAACAAGAGATCTACAACCCCTTCACTCTTCTTGTGTCCAAAACTTTTGCAATAGAGGTTGTAGATTCTTTTGTTTATCATAAGTTCTCCAAAATTCGTAGTGGTATGAATTCTTGCAGTTAGGTCCCCACAAGTTGGCTTTAAATTAACATCATTGAACTTGTGTGCCTAAGTTGAGTAGGGTAGTAAGACTTTTGGTTCTGTTGGTGTGTTGCCACCAATAGAACCCCTGCACTTGATGTTTTCTCTATTTTCCATGACTCAGGACACACCTTACACCAAGTGTGGGGGGTCATTTGACCCCCTCAAACACATTTGGGCGTTTATGGACATCCCGAGCAAAAAGCATCAGTGCATGAACACATCATTAGAGGTAAGAATGCACGAGGAAAGAACCAAAGTGGCTGGAACCTCCAAAGTGGGGTCGGCCTGACCCCACCATGGACACCCCAGCCCACCAGTCAACCTCCACTACGTTGAGCCATACTTCTTGACTGGTTTGTCACTTTCTCTTTCTCTTGTTTAGTGCATTCCCCTTATGTTTGTCTTCAACCCTCTACAATAAAATAATAAAAAAAATGCTTCTTGTCTTCACCATTCACTCTATTGTCTCTAGTAGAATAAATCTTATTTATCCTATCATGCCTCCTTTTTCTATGTTAGCATGCCTTGGTTTGGATGTACTGATCGTTGCATCGATCATACCTCCATAGTCTTTTTAAATTAAGCATGGCACTTAGGTTAAATAGACTACCTTAATCAAACATGACATGGTGTTAAGTTCGATTATTGAATCAAAACAGTACTTGCATGGAACTTGGATGCACTTTTGGACTAACCCCTGTAGCAAGAACCCCGACATCTCTATGGGTAAGTCATAAGATCATTCAAGGAGATAGATTGAGATCCTCATGGTCAAAAGTCAAGTTGTTTGGTCAAGGAGAACTTCAATGCAACTGAGGAGGACCACTGCTACAACTCATCATCTTTAAGGTAAGTGGCCACCTCCTTAGAGTTTCCCATTCACATGAACCTTTGAAGAAGAAGTTGAAATGCTAGAATTCATCCCTGATAATGAATTGACATAATTAAAATCTACATGTCTTACTTTCTTTTTCAATTGTTTGTATAGTTTGATCATTAGACTGGTTCTCAGTTAACTACAAATCTTTTCTTTATCTTGGGTCCCCAAAACCCCAAATTAGAAGTGGACAGCCGAAATTTGGTGACCACTTGGGACCAAAATTAGGCCAAGCCATTGTTTACACTAAAATCCGGACTGGGTGCAGATAGTCGATGCCGAGTGTAGATAGCCCACTTCGGGCAGAGGCCCAAACAGATAGTCGATCGGGTCCCAGAATCGATTGTTGGGCTGAAGCGTAGGCGGTGCATTTGAAGGAAATAGCCGATTGATGTACGTTAGCACAGGTCTTCGGCGCCAAGGAACGATCACGTTCGGAGTCCGATAAAGAAAGGAAAGATTGGACTCCAAGTTACCGTTAATTTAGGAAAGTTTGTTAGTTTCCGTATTTATCTTGAGTCGTAATTCGAGTAGAACTCTATCAAAGCCCTGGGTATAAATATAAGCCCCGGCTATTGTAACAGGACACACATCAATACAACACATCTTTCGGCCCCGGCCAAAACTTAGGAGTAGGAGTAACGTAGATCTCGGCGAGTTCTTCAATCGGGCTGAGTGTCATCCGGTGGACGCAGACTTGCTTGTAAGTACCGTCATGCCTCGCTAAGCTTTGTCTCTTTAATGTCATCCGGTGGACATGGGAGCATCGTAGATCGGGGTTGATTCTTATTTGATATGAGTTTGCCGTCATCCGGTGGACGTGGATTTAGATCAAATAAGGATTAGTTATCGACTCATGTTTATTTTCTTGTTTAATCTATATTTAACGTCATCCGGTGGACGAGGGCTTAGGTTGAGCTTGATTATGTGCATGGATTAGTTATCATCTCTAACTAATTTGGCATCTTAGTTAGATTCATTAAGTTATCAAGATGTTATTTGTTATTTACTGTTCATTTATTAATATAACATCCTTCTGCCCGATCAAGATTGTATAGTATTGGTCTTAGATCTACATGAGAAAATGTTCATTATGTTTCGTTCATATTTATGCTTTGTTTATGATACCGCTTGATTCGGCCAGTATTATCAGTAATCTTGTTTGTATGTGATGAGAGAGCTTAGCAAGAGTCGATCTGAATGAATATAGAGCCGCCGGCCTTCTATACCAGCTTTATATTCCTTTAGATCTACTCGTGATTATTTTTAGGAATAAATCTAAATTGGTGCAAAGCCGCAGGCCTTCTATACCAGCTTCGTATCAATTTTAGGTTTATACTTGAAACTAATCACCGTTAAGTTTTCTGCTTCATGGATCCCTGGATCAGCTAATTAGCCGATGCAGTTGTGCTTCACGAGAAAAATCAGTTCAACCGATCGTACCCTGCCAAATCGGCTAAATAGTCGATTTCTGTCTGTTTGACGTTCAAACAGTCCTGAACTGAATAATTTGATCTATTCACAACAATCGATTATGCTCTAATCTATTATAACTATTTGCATAGACTTGCTCACTGTAAATTGTTTATTTGATCACGCATATCAATCGATTATATATCAGTTCAGTATCTGTTACTATGACAAAACATGCATATGTGCCGGAATTGACTCTTTAGTTGATTTCCGATTAAATCGGCTCTCAGAGCCACATAGTTGGAACTATCCTAGATACACCGGTTAGTTTCGCCCAGTGATTACTGATCATTATCTTTTCCTTGTCAATTGCAGGTCAAATTGACTGGCACGCTTGAGGGTCATCGGCACTCTCTGTCCGGGTTTGAAGTTAGCTGGATCTTGAAAGCTCTGACGCTCTTGAGATCATATCCGGCTTCGCTGGTGTGTTAAGACGTAAGAACCACATTTTGTGCCAGCAGCCATATAATTTTTAGACATGCATAATCTAGTCGCACTGGGCCTATTCAAACCCAGGTTGGACGAGGTGTGCGGCCAGCGTCGCGCGCTTCGACCACGTCCTGCTCGTCGCGGCCTCCAGGGACTGCACGGTGGCCAAGCTCCAAAGGGAGGTCGTGTCCGTGCTCGGGCTGCGCGACGCGCCCACGGAGCAGGCACAGGCCGCTGGGATCCTGAGCTTCCTCAGGGACAAGAGCTTCTTCTGCTGGAGCTGGACGGTGTTGCCTGGAGAGGGTCGGCATCCCGCAGCCCCTCGGCATGGCCAACAGCAAGGTGAGGAACATCATAGTGGCGTCCAGGAGCAAGACCTTGTGCACCGACATGGGTTGCCGCAACAAGATCAAGATGGAGTGCTTGAACGAGTAGGGCAAGCTAATTGTTTTATAATGTCCATTCTTGATTTATGAATATAAGTAGATGAGGTTTTAACAGATTTCCCCCACAAAATACTATGTCTGGTCACTTGTTGTGTTAGCGCGTGCCGTGTGTGCTAGAATAATAGAATCACAACGTACCAATTACCGAGGCTAAGCAGTTCACGTTCAGTGGCATAAGAGAAATAACAAACTTTTGCTTCACATTCAGACCTAGGGCATTTTAGACTTTTTTCATCGTCATTTAACACCGTTAGAGCCAAAACTGGACAGAATGGCATGTGGAGCAAAACCAAAAGTAGTCATGACACAGGGGGAAGTTTAAACCTTTTAGTGGCTCACAGGAACGACCAACTTTTTTAATGCCACACAGGCAAAAGGCTCCCGTAACCGCCCGCTCAGCGGGGACAGGTGCGGAGGCGCAGTTGAAGCCAGCGTCCGGGCAGGAGGCGGCGGCGGAGTTGGGGTCTGGGCCGCAGGCAGAGTTGAGGTTGGGGTTGGGATCCGGGCCGCAGGTGGAGTCGGGATTGGGGTCTGAGATCGGGTAGTGATAGGAGCGGGAGGAGGAGCAGTACGCGCGGGAGGAGCCGGCGGGGAGAAGACCTCGGGGGCGTCAACGATGGGAGAGTCCACGTCGGGGTCCACGATCTTGTTGACCTCCTCGCCATCGGAGATGACGAAGGGAGAAGAGGACGGAGAGAGTGACGGGAAGGGGACTGGGAGGGGGCTTGGGTTTGGTGGCGAGGGCCGGACGGCGCTGCCGCTGCCGCTGACACCGCCGCTAGCGACGGAGGCTAAAACCGAGGCAGAGGTTGTGGTGGTCATGCCCTCGCCGTCCTCCTCGTCGGAGTCGAATGCACGATTAGGCCCCGACGCCTCATCCTTTTTCCGAAGGAAGCTTTTGGCGGCGATTTGATCTGGGCACCAAATGGAGGAAGGGTTTTGGGAGGATTTTTGGTGGTTTCCCTCCAAATGCTTCGAATGGGGGGAGGAGGAAGACGTGGGGGATGATGTGTAGGCCCACTTGTCAGTAAGATTTTTTTTTAAGTTGTCACTAAGAAGTTGCTACTTCCTCCGTTAAAAAAAATACCACTCTACCATAGTAATATGTCTTAGTGTGTGAACTTAACCAATTATAAATAAAAAATTATAAATACTTATAATGTTAAATAAACACCATTAGATTAATTATGAATTTTTTCATAATATATTAATTTAGAGCCATAAATACGAATACTATTCGTAAGAAATTTGATCAAATGTGAATTATTATGCGACGCGCAACTATAGTTGCAAGCTTTTTGGGATGGAGACAATACTTGCTAGTTGCTACGCCTTCGCTGCTTCGAGATGGGGTTTTCTTTTTTTTTTCTTTACTGATTTAGAAAAATATATCTAAGTGGGCCGGTGGCATTGATTGCGAGGTAGGCTGACCGAAGAGTTGCTACTTGGTTTCGGCTTAATTAGCAAAGCCCATCTGGGTTCTTTTTTAGGAAGTAAAATAATATTATTTTGATGCTCAAAAAAGGAAGTCAAATAGTTTCCTTGTTTTTTCTTCATGGCCACAATTAGACAACGTTGAGCTAACTTTGAGCTTTTCCCACCTATGTGTTGCACACATGTTAACTAAGGATGGATTCGGATGGGATACACGTGGATTCGAATTCGGATGTCAATATTTACCACATTTTAAATCGAATTCAGATACGAATACGAATTATTTCGGATAGGAATCGAATGCGAATAGTTTCGAATTCGAATTCGCATTCGGATACATACTTGACTTGAAACATAACGATATATAAATTATTAATTTTCTACACTAATAATTTTATAGTAAATTAAAATAGGACTAAAATTAGGATACAAGTAGTAGATAAATTATTAGTAGCATACGCAATAGATACTTTATTTAAAATAATATATTTATTAATAAATATTTTAATAATTAAATATATCACAATTAATATTTCTAATAAAGATTTAAAATATTTAATAATAAAATAGGTACATGTATAAATATGATTTATTATTAAATACATAAAAATAATATGTTTAAAATTAATATAACTAGATATATTAAAAGAAATTAAATATTATCATTATATATATCAAGAGTAATAATAGATTAAAATAAAATTATTTATTATATCAATAATTTTTAACTGTTTAAATGGTATATATCATTACTTTATTAGTATAATTAAAATTAGTATATTTATTATTAGTAATTAGTAGTTTTAAATAGTTTTATCAAGTACTTTATTCTTCTCAGATACGGATAATGTCGGATATCCACGGATAATATCGGATATTTCGAATACGAATATTAAATCGGATAAAGAGGAATCGAATTCAAATACATCCATTCGACATCCATATTTAAATCGAATACGAATATGAATATCCATATTAGCATTTTTTCGAATATGAATATGGATAATTCGGATTTTCAGACATCTGAATCCATCCTTAATGTTAACAGGTTCGTTCGAAGCATAATCATATATTTGGGTCTGCTTGGTTCGGTACCAAAACTTACCGTGCCAAAAATTTAGTAAGCCATGATTTTAGATAGGTTTTGATTTGCTACTAAAATTTGTCAAAGTCTCACAATTGGTTTGCTAAATCTATAGCAAGTTTTTTTGTCCAGGTTTTAGTTTGTCAAATCTATGACACTGGTAATAGAGCATCTCCAAGAGTTTAATAAATGAGGTTGCTATTCTTAAAAATTTAGCAAAGCAAAAAAGTTATCTCTTCAATAAATTAGCAAATGAACTTGGCATTTATCAACTTGCCATTCCTGCCCTCCCCGCGCATATTTCCGCGTGCCTATCCGACTTCCTATCGCGAATTCGCCCATCGTCGCTGTTCTTTCCGTGCGTGCTGTTCTTCCGATGGGATTGGTACTGACCAACACTTGCTGCTTTTGCTGCCACTGCCTGTCGCTGCCTGTAGCTTTTGCTGCCTGCCGCTGCCTGCCTATTGCTCTGGGAGGTGATGCTCACCCGATGGAGGAGGAGATGAGCACCTTGGTACAGGAGATCGGCACCTTGGTGGAGGAGATCGGCACCGGCTTCGATGGCAAGAGGGACCGTCGTGGCGGCGCCCTCACGCGCGACGAGCACGATCACGGCGCCAAACAGGAAGGGTCGCGGTTTCTGTTTCATCTGTTAAGGATGTGGGTCTATTTTTTTTAATTTACTAAATTTTAATGGCAAACTCTTGAAGAGAGTCTGTTTTTTTTACTTAGCATATATTTTAGGGGGTACTGAATCATAAGATTTGTTGAGTAAATTTTGATAAACTTTTAGAAATACACTAAATTTTGGATGTTAACCAAGCAGACCCTTTATATTTAGATTACACAAAACTCTAGGTTGGCATGCACCAAAAAAATCTTATGGATTTCATCCTGTTCGGTAAGACTTATTTTATCTGCGACTGGTTTCTATGGCTGATTAGAGGTGTACCTAGTGCCGTAGGCTCCGGTACTGACGCGGGGTCTGGGGAAGGGAAATTTTAGCTGCGACTGGTTTCTATGGCTGATTAGAGGTGTACCTAGTGCCGTAGGCTCCGGTACTGACGCAGGGTTTGGGGAAGGGAAATTAGCGCACAGGCCTTACCCGCACAAATATGCGGAGGCTGGGGCTCGAATCCTGGACCAACCGGTAATAGGCGGTAAGACACTACTACTTGCACCAGGGCCGCCCTTCTTCTTCGGCTGATTAGAGACGAGAAAAAAATATTTTTCTATAGCTGAAAATGAACTGAAAATAACTCAGGCGAGCACTGTGACGTAACAATAACTCTAGGTTGGTACGTACATGACGTCCCCTTCGGCTTTGTTCGTTACCAGAACATGTCAAATGTTGCCACAGCTTATATAATACCTAAGCTTAGTCTAAACTTGCTTGGTGATCAGGCATGTGGCATGTCCAGCTTTGCCTAGCGTTGCTCAGTTCATTTTTTACGCCTCATCTAGCCAAAAGTCAGGTTTGAGGGCCACTTTGGGTCTTGTCGCATATCTTTGTGTTGCCGAAGGGCATGTTGTTTCATAGACACAACGAAGGGCATGTTGTTTCATAGACACACACACTCTGGAAACAATATGTAACCACCATGAATTTCTAAAAACAATTATATCCAAGTGAAGAGCATGTGAACAGAACACATGGAGACCGCAGAACTTACAGATAATCGAAGTTCAATCATACAACCATATATAAACCCATGTTCCTGAGATCATTCTTTGGTATGAGTATGTGAGTATCAAGTTACAGCACAATCACAGCAAAGCGTTTGTAGTCCAACGGTTAGGATAATTGCCTTCCAAGCAATAGACCCGGGTTCGACTCCCGGCAGACGCATGTTTTCTACTTCATGGCCGATCTGGTTTTTTGCTTCAAAATTAAACGGGATTGACCAGCATTTCCTTTCGAGAAACTTGTATTTTGCTCATTTTTCATGCTATCTATTTATGACCTGAAGTTAACGTACTCCTACATATTGAAATAGAAATGATTGTAGAGGCAAAATCAGCATAGGAAACACCAATATGTAAGATTGCTGCAGAACAGTACAATGTCAGATCGATATGTCCACAAAAAATCATTCTACTTGGCCTTCATTGACCTTCAACTTATAAAATTAGCAAACGATTCTAAAATTTGCTCAAACTAGGCAGGGGCGATAATCCAATTTTGCTAGCATTCACACTAATAAGCTCCATACCTGCTGAATTATTTAATAATTCCAAACCAGGCTAAAAATTTATGGTACCATGATTATTTAGCATTTTTTGACAGGCTGAATTAGTTATCAAATCCTGTTGATTTTATCTCAAAATTGGTTGCGCTAACGTTATTGGGTGAAGGGGCGCTATAGGACCTGTTTGGCAGGGCTTCTTGATCGGCTTCAGGAGCTGTTTGGAGCTATTTTCTGCCAAGCGGGGTAAAACCAAACAGCTTCACGTAAAGAGCTCTTTAAATCATGCTCTTACAGAGCACATATGGAGAGTGGAGCCAAAAAATAGTAGCTTCACGCGTCTGCTTCACCTGGTTTTGGTGGGTTCTGCATATGGTTTTGTGATAGCAAGTTTTAAGAAGCTTTATATGTGGAGCCGTTTTGCCAAACGATTTATTAAAATGACTTCACTTGTACTCATGAAGTTGTTCACAGAGCCGGAACAAAAAATAATAACTTCACTAGTGAAGTAGAGCCGTGCCAAACGGGGTATCAAAACAGCTCCTTATATATGTTGGTGAAGGGGCCTGGCGGGAGAGTCGCCGGCACGTGCGCATGGAGAGGTTGAGTCGATAGTGTGGTTGCCGTAAAAGCAAGTGGTTGATAAATGTTTCGTGTACTCAAAGAGGAGATCGAGGAGAGGAGTGCATGATATAGTACACCATCAATCTTTTTCTTCAGTGCTGTGCATGAATCATGATATATACAGAGTTGCATACCATAAGATGTTAATTATATACTGGGTGCATCTGAACCAGCTCCTCCCCCGGGCCTGGATCCTGATCATACACGACATCATGATATTAGCTAATAAATTAACGAAGCTAGCACTGTCAGTGTAGAAGCAACAGCCCAGAAAACCTATGCGAGTCAAGCACGCGAAGCGCAGTGAGTGTTTGTCAACGCTAAGGAGACGTCCACGGAAGGGTGAACACGGGAAATTGTCCTTTGCTAATCTTTTGTCTGACCAGCACACTCTCTGTCCATCCAAGTGACGACCATTGTCTGTCCGTGAGCAGCGCCTACCTACGACAATTCGGCCGAGGAAAAAGCAGTAGTAGGAGCAGTGGAGTGCACTCGCAAGCAAGGTAGCTAGTGGAGGTCGATGGTTGAGTGAGAATCGGAAGCAGAGAAGAAGGGTAGACAGTCCAGCCAGCAGGCGGCCGGCGCGGCTCAGCCTTCTTGTCTCGTCTCACCTCGGTCCTGGCGGCGATTTTCGGACAGTGATGGCTGATTCGATCACATCATCAGACTATCAGAGTTAGTGCTAGACGGTAGACTAGTGTTCCTTAATCTAATTAATTAATTTGACTTGACTTATTGTGAACACACACTGGAGAGCGAGCTAGGAGCTACTAGGAGGCTGCGCCTCTCGTACCTGGTTTCTGGGAAGCAAATCAAACGGTTGCGTGGAGTGACCTAGTCAGCCTGATCCTCGGACAGCCGTCATTGAAGACGACCGTCGACAGCATGTGCGAGCCGGGAGTCCCGGTATATATGGCCAAATGGCGCGGCTGAGGGTGAGGTGAGGTGAAATCAAGCGTGGCCGGGGGCCATTTCATTGTCACTTAGCACAAATGGTCACTAAAAAGAAGCTTCACAGTTGCTAGCTGGAGTCCTCACTTACTCGATGATTGCAATATAGGCAGAGCAGGAATGAATAGCATGTAGCAACGATAGGCTAGCTTGCAGTTTACCAAAGCTCGGCACGGTTCACTACTACTAAGACCGTCTCCAACAATCGAGATCTAAAATATATGACCCATTCATACTTTGGATAGTGCTATAGGCATAGGGTTCAATAGTTATTTTGTGTCTTCTCAATGACAAGATCCAGAAGACAACTACTTCTACAAATGGATCTTCAGGAGAGAGGATAATCAAATTTAGGGTTATATCTTTCCTAACACTAAAATGGGTTTCCTGTATAGGTACTTTGTTTGAGGTTATGGGTCTCCTAGCTATAGAGACTCATTTTAGATTTGAGTACCCAATAGATCTCGTGTTGGAGACAGCCTAAGAGGATATGTTATGATGGCTTTCTCATGCCTCACGCGTTACTCATCTGGTGACTCCACACTACAATGACTTATGTCAACAAGACACATTCATTACCCTTGTGTTACCTTCTTATGATTTTAAAATAATATTTAGGACCCTAAACAAGTTTACATGAAAAAAATTTCAACTAAAAAATTATAGATATCATCGAGACCTACAACAAAGGTTTTGGTCATTTCCCCATCTAAGCTCGTTTAAAAAAAATTAAAATTTTAAATTTTAGAAATTTCAAACATAATTTTCCCTAGAGAGAAGATTTCGAATGAAAAAAATTGTCTACTAGAAAGTTGTATCCTTTTGAGATCTATAACTGGTCATATCTTCATTAAGATCGTTTGAAACATTAGAATTTTATGGTGCTACATCTATTTCTAGAGATGACTTTACATCCATATACCTCTGCAAATCAAATTAGAGACGGTTCTAAATCCAGCCACCTCTAGAACCCATTTATAGAGGCATCTGTATCTAGATCGACTTTTAAAGATAAAAGACATTGAAATTTGTAGAGGTGATTCAATAGAATACTAGCCGCCCATATAAACACGTTTCTAGAGATGGCTCGTTTTGGAATCAATTTTTAAAGGTGGATCCTGATTGAGCTGCATTTGTGAAAAAAAAAAGCCTCCTGTTGCTACAACATGTCATGTGAATAACTGACATTGGGGGCGTTCTGTGGACCTACAGCATGTCGCGTGAGTAACTGAGATATGAACGTTTGCTACTTATTTGAGATATCACACAATTTTGTTTATGGATTATGAATATCTTTAGGAACTAGTTTAAGGTTTATCAATCATGACAATGCCTATTTCAAGACCATGAATAGAACCTGAAAGATATATAGGACTTGAAGCCTGGAATTAATTGAATCCAAATAATTTTCTTCTTTATAAAATGAACCATTTGCTTATTTGTTCATGTATCCAATGAAGGTCAATTTTTTGCTAGAAATGGTAGAGTGTACCTGGGAATGAATGAGAAATAGAGCAGTCACTGACAAATACCGAAGAAGTTTGAGCTGGACAAATAAGACCCTTTTGTTAGATTAGCAGCGCTGAAGCGTTTGCCTAGCCAAAAAGGGTCCTGCTAGGGTCAGAAAGCCTGAGCTTCAAGCGCAGCGCGTCCTCATGAAGAAGTTGGGGTTGCTTGTCGAAGAACGGCCCGAAGACTGCACGCTTTTGGGCTCTTCTACGTATGTTCCAACCTCCTTATCAGCATCTACAGTGGAAGCTATTGATACACTTGTGCCGGGGCCCTTCGTGCTCGAGGCTTCTCCTTGAGAGCCATGATCGACTGCTTGTGCTCCTAGTGAGCTATTTGTTGCTTGTCTCCTTGTAATCGTGTTGTCCACTTTCTCTCAGTTTTAGTTTCTCTTCTTCTTCATCCATTTGTGCGGTAATCCATGGCTTGCCTTGTGTTTGTGATGCTACCCTCTTAATGAAATAAGTGCTATTTGGTGCGGTCGCTAGATTACCTTTTCTAGGTTGATGCTTGTACTATTTATTTACATTAATTTTCTTTTCGTTTATTAGTCCATTTCCTCTTTGGTTTTGATGTATAGAACTTTCTCTAATGAGATGTTTGCTATACACAATCAGATTGTCCATCATACAATCTTCATTTTGATTTATCTGTGTTCAATCTATTGAGCTTAAGTCATTTATAATTTCAGTAGCATGTATGTTGCTCCCCCATTCCTAAGTCCAATGGAGGAGTTAGGGAAACCATGTGGCAGGTCTTGAGCGGTTGCATCCGACCTCCAAGAAAGAGATCTTAGTAGGAAGTCGATGGTACCACCGAGAATGTGGTCCTAATGGCTTTCGATGAAAACATCCTTAACATAGAGATCTATATGGCATGCGAGCGCAGGTGCACCAACAGCCATAGCGTTCTCTGGCCTGGCAAGGAATAGGAAGAGGGGATGGGGTCTCCTCTTCAAGCTCGATCGGCATGGGATCACATAGCAGCACCGAGTTAATCATCAACTAACTCCAGACTATCAAAAAGAGATCTTGGTGTCCAAAGTGAAGGTGTCAAGATCATTGTTGATGAAGCCCATCTGATCCATGAGGATGAATCTACACAATTGGCATGCTTATTTTCATAGGATTTGTCATTGGACTAGTGATCAATGTTTCACTCGTAGGAAATCAAAGGCCAGAAAGACAGCACACGAGAGAATAATCTTGCCGACCAGGAGGACCGAACACCTCCTTATAGGGGTAGTGTTTACCCAGATCGTATCTTCTTATTTTTCTAGTTTGTTAAGAAATCAAAGTTAGATCTAGTCAGATCTTTAGATATTGATTGGCTTGAAATATATCTAATTGATGCCTTGCTAGCCAAGTCACATGGAGGTACCCCTTTGAGTTGGGCGTTCCGAGTCGCCTACTATGCCCACCCCATCATGCATGGTTGGGCATTTTCCCTTGTAGTAAGAGCACCTGGCCCATAGTTAGGGATGGAAAATGAAAACGGATATCCCGATATCCGTATCCACAAAAATCTTGTAATATAGATATACGTATTTGTATCCATTTATAATATAGATACTAGATGGATCCAATTCGTTCTTCAGTGTTTTGTCAATCCAATTCTAGATACATATTCAACAATATCTAACAATATCCGTATCCACAAAGAAATCAAGGTATCATGAACCTATTTAAAAGTTTTCTCTCCATAACATGTAACCAATTATTTAACTTTATCATTACTAGTATTGCACTAAAACCATTTAATGGTATATGTACAAATAATTTTTAGTGCTATATCTATAAATACTTTATTAATTTAAATTTATTAGATGCATCAAGATTCAATTATTTTTTTGTTTTTGATTTAGTTTTGTCACAATATATTTGTTGTTTTAAGTTATTTTAATACTTTAGCTTATTTCTTTATCTATGTAAATTATTTTGTATAATTTATAGTTTAATGATACATATTTATCTAAACATAATATTAATCGATTAATGATATATTTAATTATCAAATATTTATTGATAACTATATTGTCTTTATGACTTATTGTTGTTATTGTTACACAAATATTTTAATCTCTACTTTTGAGTAACAATTTTGTAATTGTAGACCTATTAATAAAGTAATATTGTTGTTTGTTTTCTACCATTTTTATTAAATTTCTTCACTTGACCGAATCCGAGACATCCATTTTTGTATTTGCAGGGTGGAGGACCTGGTAGGGCAAGGTGGGGCGCTTGCCATACCATGACTCCGCCGCAGATCCCCAACGCGAAGAACTTCCTATACAGAATTTGATATCAAATAATTTGACACTTAGTTTGTGTGTATAAATCATTTTAATGAGAAAGTTCTACTGTCTATGTCATCGAACTTTGCCGCACTTTAAATTTTTTCGTCCTCCGCCACAGTGTATTTGTATTAAACAATATCCGTATATGTATTCGTAGTTGAATTAAAATATAATAAAAGGTGTTATTTAGATCCGAATCCATGTAAACCCGATATGTTTCCATCCCTACCAATTGTAATGCTTAAAAGAAATGCCAAGCATATTTGCTGACATGATCATGGGCAGGAAATTCGCGATTTGCAACGGGATCCTTGACAAATGGCAAAAAGTTCATACTCGTAAAAAAAAAGTCTAGTCCAGTGGATGTTAGGTTAAGGGCACGTTCGGTTAGCATGAAATCCACCGGGAATGATTCCACCCCACGAAAACTTATATAAATTATCAAAGCAATCCTGGTTGGAATAAATCTGGGTCTTGAATCCCCAATAACGGAACATGCCCTAAGAGAGAACTGATTAGAGAAGCACCACTCCACACGTCATTTTAGTTAATTACGTCATGCTGACTACCTAACTAACGAACGACATGGCCCTGCAGCTGTAGGAACGAAGAATCCGATCGATATACCCCGTATATACACTAGACACTTGAGGTAAAAAAATAAGAAAAAAAGCTATTGGTTGCTCGAGCAATTTGAGACCTTTGATCATACGAACCGAGGGACGTTCGATGCACATTTATATGTTTGATCTACAGCCTTCGTACACATGCCCCAATGCCTCTAGTTCGAGTCCTCAGGAGTCAGGACACATACTTTGATTCAGGGTATACGTACATATGGCTCTTTGTGACACATGTGAGATTTCCCTACGCGCGACTGGTTTCATATAGGGATTTTTTTTTTCTGTTGAATTTACAATTTGTGTTTATTTTTTCCTTGTATTGTATAGTTAAAAATTGTTATTTGTGCCAACACACACCTCAATTTTATCCTTGTCACTTCACAGAAAGAAAATATTTCTTATGATTTGTGCTAACATATCTTAACATTTGCTAATTCTGATTTGTGCCAACACAAACCTCATATTTGTAGTTTTGTGCTAGACCACATTAAATTTCTGTCCTTGTGCTTGCATAGAAAAAAAATTGTTTATTATGATTTGGGTTAACACACCTCTGCCTTTGTATATTGTCATTTGTGGCAGCACACACAATTTGTCCTTGTCTCTTTACAAAAAAAAATGTTTCTTACGATTTGTGCTAACACATAACTTTCTTTATACATAGTTGTTTTTACCAGCACATATAAAATTTGGTCCTCAGTCCTTTCATAGAAATTTATTTATTGTGATTTGTGCTATGATACCCCTTTTTTGTATATTATCATTTGCCAGCACACATAAAATCTTTGTCCTTATTCTTTCATGAAAAAATGTTTCTTAGTGATTTATGGTAACACACATCATCTTTTATATATTTTCAATTGTACCAGCACACACAATATAATTGCATTAACAATAAACACTTATTGCAATATTTGAAATGTATAATTTTCGTCTTTTTTATGAATTTTTCATATTCATTTCAAGCACGCAGATTTTTGTCGTTGTTTTTTTGTCTTTCACTCGATGGATGGAAGTGTTAGATAATTTGAGTAATATTAAGGTATGTTTCACATGAATTTAGGCTGTTTGTATGACTTGTCCTATATGATTATTCATATGACCATAGGGCCTCAATCACACAGATTTATGCTGTCAAAAAAAAAATCACACAGCCCGTCAAAAAAAAATCACACAGATTTTTTATCTTCGTATGTTTTGTTTCTTAAAATTAATTGAAGTGACGAAAAAACATAAAATAATACGTTGTATGGCCTGCTATAACCACTGCCTGCAAATTAAATTAAATTAAATGCTATTCATCATATCACTCCAACTTTGCTTGGCATCATACATGAATGATCGATGATACAAACCATGCATTTGGCACACGTGCTGGCGCGCACCCAGCGGGTAAAGTACATCCTCGGATGCATGCTTATCCTCTCGGTGGCATCCCGTCGCTCTCAGGAACCAAATAAAACCCATCCGCTCACTAGCTAGCTCCGCGGTTTGGGAAATGCTTTGTTTTGTCAGCCAAAATTATCAAAAGTGGTAAAAGAAATTCACCGTTGCGATCGTTTTGAAGTCCGGACGAAGAAATAGGATTTTGAGGGTTGAGGTTGATGTGGAAAAACACACCAGGTCAGATTCCAGACTCGATCAGGCCAGATTAAGAAAAAAAAAAAACAGGTACTCCCGCTATATCGAATTTAGAAAGTCGTTTTGGTAAAGATTTTGATCAAATATTGTGAATATAAATCATGAATAATTTTTAAATTATTGAGTTTGGAAATATAAAAAATATATAAATAGATTTGTATTTAAATATACTTTTATAAAAGTATGCACATATCATTTTTCAATAAATATTTTTATGGAAATATGAAGTCAAAGTTATACTTTGAAGACCGTGTAATTACCCTATATAACTTCTAAATCCGATACGGAGAGAGTAGGACTAAATTTTAGAACCGATCAGGCTGTTTTCCAAGAAATACAGTCTAGCCACCTAAAGAACTGAGTAGGCCGCTTTTAAACAGTTAGTCCGAGGTTGAGTTGTATATTGATCCATTTGGCATTTGGATCTCTCACGGGATAAGAACATCCCCTCCTTATTATAAATTATAAATCTATATAAGAGGTACAACTGATTGTGCTGCTCAACACACACAATCATAAAAAAGTTCAATCTATTCTCTATCTCGCTTTGTCCCAATCTCTTCAAACATTCATTTTATTGTTTATCGTTTGATCCGACGAGCTATCATGATGCTCTAGGCTTGCTGACCGACGTAAGGAAACCCGACGACGTTCTTGCCTCAACGGACAAGAGCTTCAACGACTTCTTTGTTAGTTTACAGATTTTGAAGCCACCCAGGCCAGTTTTCCCTTTTTTCAGTGTTGGTTGAGCTAGACAAAATGGGTAGGCCAGTTTTTGATAGCAGCTGAGGTGATATTTCTCTATGAGGTGCCAAATTGGCTCAAAATCTTTTTTTTGAAAAGGGAATATATATTATATCCTAGCTTCTACATCGAGTAATGCATATGGCTGCTCATTATTACAAAAAGTGGGTAAGACAAAACCAAGGAATTACAAAGATAAAATTTTGAACCATCAAGATAAAATGTTGTCCAAGAGAAACAAACTAAAGCACAATTCTATATAAAACACCAGCCATGTCTTGGAAACACCTCTGAAACATTTAGGCCCTAGTGGTTTCGGTGATTAATGACAACAAAGAGGTTATTATGACTAACGTGTGTTTTGCAGGGATAACCTAAAGGTTAGGTCATAATAACATGTAGGTTCAAACCCCTAGCGATGGAAATCAATTCGGTTTTCAAAGGACGGAAGACAAGGCGGAGATAGGCTAGTTCTAAGTGCCATTTGGTGTTGGGAGGCACTTAGAGTAGTTTAAGTCTTGTTTTTGACTTTGGCCGTACTATTAAGGGGGGTTTGAATGGGTAGCTTGAGCTAGACTTGGCTAGGAGATGGTAGTGTGGTGCACACGTGTCAAACCTAGGTCTAGTGAGTGCAGAGAGGTCTGGTGAACTATTTGGAACAAACTTCGTTTTGGAAAGCTTTCGATTCGGCGAAGTTTTAGGACAAATAGGAGCACCGGACGTTGCACCGGACTGCGGGTCAGAGCGTCTGGTGTAGTGACCAGAGAGCGTCGGACTGTGCGTTTGTCATCACTGGACGTGCAGTAGCGAAGGCTTCGGCGTCTGGTGTTATGACCGAGAGTTAGGGTTGTCCACCTGGACTGCTGCACCGGACGATCCGGGAGCAGTCCGGTGTCCATCCAGAGAGGTTCCAGAGAGCTCCCAGCTGCATCGAACGCGTCCGGTGCCAGCCCGTCGGACGCTGCTGAGCATCCTGTGTGTTCAAACCATCTGTGGTACAGTTACCGTTGGAGGGGGGCACCTGACGCGTGCGGTGTGAACTTGACAGCGTCCGGTGCATCCCTAAAACAGAGGGTTTTGTACCTAACGGCCATGGGCTTGTGTGGGGGGTATTTATACCCCTTGTGCTCGTCTACTGGGAGCTCTCTTGCCACTTCAAACAGCTGAACACACATTGAGACCTTGTGAGATTGCAAGAGCCCTAAGGAGGTTGAGTGAATTGCGAATTCGAAGTGAGCTTCTTCCCTAGAGTTGATCAAGAGTGACTTGTATGCATCCATCCATCTCTTTGGCCTTGTTTGGGTCAAGTGAGAGTTCGAGCTTGTTACTCTTGGTGATCGGCATCACCTAGATGGCTTGGTGGCAATCGGAGGCTTGGTGATCGCTTGGAGAGCTTGTGGGCGGCCCAAGCCAAGCTTGTGAGCGGTTGTGGGCGATCCACCACGCTGGAGAGGCAAAGGATCAGCCCGTAGAGAGCACTTGGTCTTTGCAAAGATCAAGGGGGAGCTACACCCTTGCGCGGGTGCTCCAACGAGGACTAGTGGGGAGTGCCGACTCTCCGATACCTCGGGAAAAATTGGCTTTGTTTCTCTTACTCATTTACATTCCCGCATTTACTTTATGTTCTCTACTTGCCTAGAGTAGTATACTTGTGATAGGATTCGGCTCTAGGTTGAATTGTATTTCAAAAAATTTACTAGTTGCCCAATTCACCCCCCCTCTTGGGCATCTTCGATCCTTTCAATTGGTATCGGAGCCTTGTGCTCACTAATCATGCTTAACCGCCAAGAGAAGGATGTCCGGTGGTCACGATGGTCCCCCCTCCCGTCTTTGACGGTAATGATTTTCCTTATTCGGAAAATTCGTATGGAGGCATATCTTGAGGCGGTGGACCTTGGTGTTCACAAAGCTGCCACACAAGGGTACCCTCACTCCCAAAGCCGGCGCAACCCTCACACCCGTTGAGGAAGAGCACGAAAAGTGGAATGCTAAGGCTCGCAACATCATATTTAGAGGCCTTAGCAAAGAGGATGTTCAACCGTGTGAGGAACTACAAAAACGCCCATGCACTATGGTCAGACATTTGTGCGCTCCATGAGGAAACAAAGAATGAGCGTGAGGAATGATATTACCTTATCATTGACAAGCTCAATTCTTTCAAAATGCATCCCAATGAAAATGCTAATGACATGTATTCTCAATTGAATATCGTTGTAGAGGAAGTCAATGGCCTTGGACTCACTCAAATCACTCCAGGCCGAAGTTGCAAGGAAGATCCTCAATGCTCTCCCTATTGACAAGTATGGTCACATTGTAACCATGCTTCATCAAGGGGATCTCTCCAATGCAACTCCCACTCAAATTTTGGAAAAAGTTAATACTCATGAGATGTACATGAAGATCACTCCCCAAGATGGCTCATTATCCAAGAAATAAGAGAAGAAGGACTTGGCACTCAAGGCCGACAAGAAAGGCAAATCTCAAGTCAAGTACACTTCTCTCGATTCCACAAGTGACGATGATGATGATGATGATGATGTGGAGATTGCTCTCATGGTGAAGGAAGACCACCAAGATGCTCAAGAAGCTCAACAACAAGGGAATCAAGTTTGATTCCAACAAGAAGAAGTTCTTCACTAGTAGCAAAAGAAAGCCCATCTCTGAGATGGATTGCTACAATTGTGGAGAGCTTGCGCATCTTGTTCATCAATGCCCTAAGCCCAAGAAAGACAAGTTTAATAACAAGAATAAGGGTAAAAGGCAAGACTCCGTGATAAGAGTGATGATGAGAAGAAGGCCAAGCCATTCAAAAAGAAATAGTTCAAGAAGAAGCAATTCCACAAGAACAAGAAGAATGGCAAGGCTTACATTGTTGGTGATTGGCTCACCGACATTGAATCTTCTAGTGGCTCCTCTGGTGAAGAAAGTGATGATGAGAAAGAAAAGGTGGCCGCTCTTGTGATTGAGACTTCACTTACTCCATCGCCATCACCACCCTCATCTCCAACACACATTTGCCTCATGGCTAAGGACAAGAAGGTACAAAGTGATGATGAGAGTAGTGATTGTGACAATGAGTATGATTCACCAACATATGATGAACTTGCTAGCTTGCTCAATGATTACACCAAAGTGATAAGAAAGCTAACAAGTAAAAATGAAAAGCTAAAACTTGAGAATGTCAACCTCTTAACTAAAAATGAACAATTCACTAAAACTAGTGATGAGCTTAGAGAGAAAAACCTAAATGTGTCATCCAAGCTCAAAGAGCTCAAATCCAACATAAAGGAGCTCAAAGAAAAACATGATAAACTTGAGAGGATGCACATTGAGTGTGACAGAACCGCCTAAATCACATGGCCCACAGACACCTGTCATTGTCACTAATGACATCAGACAGCCGGGCCCATGTCCCAAATGATCTAGAAAGTCCTGCCGGGCTACATTAGCGCCTGATTTCCTCCGACAGGATCCCATTGCGAAGCCATTACAGAATTACAACATTTCATAACAAATTACATCAGAGTGAAAGCGCGGAAAGATTATAAGGTACTTAGATTACAAACCATTTGTCCAAATATGATTAAAGTGCAAATATTACAGACCATAAATAAAATAAGTAGCAGTGGAATGACGATACAACATAATTAAGTATTTAATGATAAGAACCCTGTCCACGGGTTCAACTTTACTCCTCCTCACTTCCCTCCTGTACCACTATCACACAGCAGGGGGCGAGACAAACCTCCGACTGCTGTATCCCTGCAACATGGGGTTAACAAACCCTGAGTACTGGGGTACTCCGCAAGACTTACCCGACTAAGAAAAAGGAATGAGACTCAGGAATGCAGGCTGGGGGAGTCAAGGTAAGGCTTGAGTAAGAGTCAAAGGTTTTGTAGAAAGCATTACTAACCTATTTCAATATTTTACTCAATTTTGCCTATTAATAATCCATGATTCCAAATTCATTCTCTTATATCATTTTACTTTCAAAATTCATTAACCATTCTCAAAACGCCTAGTTCCGATCCACTTTTCAGTTGTAGGTCAAAGGATCAAGTCTCCATATCCGAGGAGCAACGACGATTCGAATCGATTAGTACCCTGCTGAGGATCCCTATCCTCACTGCATATGTAGCACTTAAGCTTGCATATACCAACTCCGGCTACCACGGCTTTTCTACCCCTGAACCGATCCTGCGCCACCCGAGAACACAGTACTCCTCTCCTCTCCAGGCACGCCGGCCACGAGGGTACACGCTGCTCTCGCCATCTCTCCACTCCCAGTGCGTGGTTGTCGGTTCAAGTAGTAGAGCCACCGGAGTCAGAGCTTTCCGTAGTATGTGGTTAGTTGCAAAGTCTCGATCACAGCAGGCCTTCAATGAACGGTTCCTAAATCTTTTCCTCCGGTGACATTGCATTGGGACTCTAACCCAAATACAAATGTCCCAACGGTTTTCAAATCCCTTTCCCGCCGATGGTCAAGCATTGGGACTCTAACCCAAATTCACAACCATCGAACGAAAAACCCCTTTCCAACGGTTACGGTGCATTGGGGCTGCTATCCAAGTACACAATCCCCGAACGGGCTCCTGTCCCCTTTTTCCTTTCTCATGATTCATTGTTACCACATTCACATAAGTCAAAAATAGCCTTTTATGCAAATCTAAATTGATTAAGCAGGACTAAGCATTTTTGAATATTTTTATTTTTAAACAGGTTTCCGGGATATTATGTATCAAGGCAGGTAATGCATCAATATAGGTGACAAACAACTCCTAACAACCTAATGCAATAATAGACTCAAGTAATGAATATTTTATAAAACACAAGACGGCGCTGAATGCACCAGGGCTTGCCTTGGATTGCGTACAGCGTCGGGTCGGGCTCTGTTCCACAGATGTCGAATCCCTGAACGACCTCCGAAGTGACCTCCTCAGCAGTGGGCTCAACTTTGACCTCCTCGGTGACAGGCACTACATGTATGTAATGATGCATGCTTAGCATGGTATGAAGATAATGAATGAAATGCTCAAAAGTAAACCATTAATCCTTGAGTACAACTTTCCTTCACGGTAAAGTTGTAAACGTTTTACAGAAAGTAAAACGGGGTTTTCATACTTTGTTTTATTGACCATTTTAACAGTCATAGAAAGCCGCTGCACAGCTTTACTACAACTAACAAGTGGCTACATTACTTTTGTCAAGGATCACTATGGTGAAAGACCCATGAACTCAATCAATCCAAAAATCACGCCATACTACAGGGATTATTTGTTAAAATCGATTCTTTTATTCAATTAACCCAATACTTATTTATCAAGGGATCAAACAATTTCAAATTGAGCCCAAACTTAACCAACAGGTAGGTTTTACCCTAAAACAGTGCCACATAAATTTTTATGATTTTTGGGTTAATCTAGAATTTATTAAAATTATCCAAAGTTGCATTTACCATTTAATATGCTGATTTTTAGTCCCTACAGAAAGTGTCCAAATCTTCTATTTAATATTTTTATAAAATACTCATAGTCCAGAGAGTTCATACCTAATTTTTTCATAATTTTTGGAGTAGTAAATTAATTCATACAAAAATAACAAGGTTCAGTACTATTCCTTATAATTGAAATAAAGAAAATCAATTGTATTTCGCGAGAAAATGGAAAAACGCTTTCGGCCCGAGACGGCCCACGAAGGAGCAGGCCGGCCCAGTCGGCCCGCGCGCGCTCGGCGTTGGCACTTTTGCCAAGAAGCCCTCGGCCTTCCCGCGAATCGATCCACAGTCCATACTCTACTATTCACATGAGTCAAGCACTTAACAGATAGCCCCCTGCACTTTTGTTTCTTCTAACACGAGACCCCTGGCCTCTCCTCTGTTTAATACAGAGGCGACGCGCCGGCGGTCCGTTGCCCGCAGCTCGCCAACGGCAAGGCGAGAGGCGCAACCAAGGGTACCACAAGATCCTAGACCCAATTACGAACCCAACGAGCTAAGACATGCTAAGACCTAGGGCACAGAGCACCCGGAGGCAGCGAACACGGCGGCTCGGTGGCGGCGGCGGGCACGTCGCCGGCGAGCACAAGCCGGTAGAGATAGAGGAAAAGGGTGTGCAAGCATCAGGAGCTCACCACAGAGTTAGCTAGGCGGTTGGTTGGAGCCGAGGCGGTGTGGAGAAGACGGCTTGACGACGACGGCGGAAATGGCGGCTCGGACACGACGGCGAGCCTCCGTTCCGGGGAACCTAAGGGACCAGAGTGCACACCGGTACAAGAATAAGCAGCGGGGGGTCACGGTGAACACCATGCACACCAAACCGAGCCCCAAAGCTTACCCAAACAAGCTAGTGGCGATGGCGGAGCTCGCGGCGGCGCTTCGACCGCCCACGAAGAAGACGACGACGTTCCCACGAGTCCGAGGCACGGCTGCTTGCACCACGAGGTGAAATCGATGTGCAAGGAAGTCAGCTATCTGGGTGCAAGATGGAGAGGGTGGTGGTGGCTCGGTGAGGGCAAATTTTGCCGGGCACCGAGAAGAACACGACGGCGACCGAGAGGGGAAAATGGCATGGGAAAGGGGGCTGTCGCCTTTAAGGGCTAAGGGAAAGGAGACAGGAGTATCCAGGGACGGCGCATGATCTTCAGACGAGAAACGGCGCCGGGAACACGATCCCGGCCCGGCACGGCGGCGGTCGCGCCTTGTGCGCGAACAGGGAGTAGGGGCAGATTATTGTAGCGCATTCAAACCCCACACGTCGGTTTTTCCCAAAATGCGAACCGTTTCCAAATAGCAACGTGAAAAAGTGTAAATACAAAAGTTGTAGGTTTCAAAATTTTGGACAACTTTGGTTTTTGAACCAAACCCAAATTCCGTATGGTTTTGAAACTACAGTAAAGGGGGTAAAAGAGGGTTTTGAATTTCAAACTATATTTTTAACATTACTTTTAAATTTATTTAACAACTTGAAAAATTATCAAAATAAAAGTTGTCCTAATCAGTGATCTCTACAACTCTTATTAAGGAGGTTTTGTCAAATTCCTAATATTTTTGAATTTGAAGTTTCAAATTTGAATTTCAACAAAGTAATTTGAGTTTAATTTGAATTTTTATGTTATAACTTCAAAATCTTCCAAAATAAAAGTTGTTCCATGTTAACAGATCTACAACTTTTATTAAGGCACTTTCATCTAATTCCAAATAGTTTTTAAATTAGGGTTTTGAGTCAATTTAAAGCTTAATTGGAATTTTTCTTTTGCTAATATCTTTAATTCCCAATTAAAGGTTTAATTACACCATCAAACCTAAACATAATTAAATCACTTTAGAAGCCCTAAGCACAATCATATGCAGATGATTAAATTAAACATGATTAAATTAAACATGATGACATGGCATAATTAACTAGCCGTAATACCCAGGGTATTACATTGAGCTCACCACTAGCTACAACAAACTAAAAGAGGACTACACTCAAGTAAAAGTAAATCATGACAATCTTGCTATGGCTTATAACTTGCTTTCCAATGAAACACATGATGTTCCTAACCTTATTGTTAACTGTGACATAGCTACATCATGTGATGACTTGATTGATGAGATCATTGAGTAAGGTGCTAGTAGCAAAGGCAAGGAAGTGGTAGTGGCCGATTGCCATGATGACTATTTGAAGCTCAAGATTGAAAATGAGAACTTAAAGAAAGATCTTGACAAGCAATCAACCACCAACACCATTGTCATTGAAACGGTGCAAGAAGATGATGAAGTTGAGGTGCTTACAGAAGAAAACAAGATCCTCAAGAGTGAGAAGTGTCAACTTGCTAGCCTATTAGAAGAGAACAAAAAGTTAAAGCAAGAAAAGAGTCATCTCACTGTTAGCTTGCAAAGATTCACAAGAGGCCAATATCTTCAAAGTGATCTCCTTATGAACACCGTGATGAAGTTTGATAGAAGTGAGATTGGCTACATGGGTGAGAAAGTGCAAAATATTAGAGCTCAAAATCGTCTCAACAAAGCAAAGAACAAGCCTCAAGTCCAAGCCGAAGAGATGCTTTGAATGTGGACAAGAAGGTCACTTTGCTCATGAGTGCAAGACACCAACATCACAACCTTTGCCCAAGCATGCCTAGGCCCTTTGCATTTGATTCTCACTACATGCTTAGAAAGGAATTCTAAGGGCAAGGTCAAAGTGATGTTCCTAGGTCCCCCTAACAAGAATAGACCTAGGCAATTGTGGGTGGCAAAAGGTTTGGTTGACAAAGTCCGGAGCCCTTCTCAAGTATAGGTTCCTAAACATCAAGCTTGATTTGTTGTATGTAGGTGAACTACAAGACCAGTAGCCTCTCATTGGGTAATTGATAGTGGATGCACTCAACATATGACCGGTGATGCTCGTATATTCACCTCACTAGAAGAGAATGTAGAAGACCAAGGAAAGATTACATTTGGCGACAATTCCAAGAGCAAAGTGCAAGGGCTTGGCTAAAGTGGCCATCTCAAATGATCATTCTATCTCCAATGTGCTTCTAGTTGCTTCTTTGAGCTTCAACTTGCTATCCGTTGGGTAATTGTGTGATCTTGGCTTCCAATGCCTATTTACAAGTGAAGAAGTGGTTGTTTTCAAGAAAGATGACAATGAAGTGATATTCAAGGGTTTTCGGTACAATCACCTTCTATCTAGTGGACTTCAACTCGGAAGATGCAAATTTGAAGACTTGTCTATTCACCAAACAATCTCTTGGGTGGCTATGGCATAGAAGGCTTGCACATGTTGGAATGAGCACACTCAAGAAGCTATTGAAGGAGATGGTGAGAGGATTGAAAGATGTTGTATTTGAGAAGGACAAATTATGTAGTGCTTGTCAAGCCGGCAAGCAAGTGACCAATACACATCCATCCAAGTCATTTATGTCAACTTCAAGACCTTTAGAGCTACTTCACATGGATTTATTTGGGACCAACAACTTATGCAAGTATTGGTGGCAAGATCTATTGCCTTGTGATTGTTGATGATTTTTCAAGATACACTTGGGTATTCTTTCTTCATGACAAGACCGAAGTTACCGCATCTTTCAAGAAGTTTGCCAAGAGAGCACAAAATGTATTTGAAGTGAAGATCAAGAAAATTAGAAGTGACAATGGGAAAGAATTTGACAACATAAACATTGAAGTCTATTGTGATGAAGTTGGGATCAAGCATGAAGTATCATCCACCTATACCCCTCAACAAAATGGAGTTGTTGAAAGAAAGAACCGGACATTGATCACCCTTGCAAGGACTATGCTTGATGAGCACAACACACCGGAGAGGTTTTGGGCGGAGGCAATCAACACCGCATGCTATGCTTCCAACCGCCTATTCCCTCATCGGATTGCTAAATAAGACTCCCTATGAGCTTATCAATGGCAAGAAGCCCGATGTCTCCTACTTCCGGGTGTTTGGTTGCATATGCTACATCTACAAGAAGCGGCAACACCTAGGGAAGTTTCAAAGACGTTGTGATATTGGTTTTCTTGTTGGTTACTCATTGAAGTCCAAAGCATATAGTATATTCAACAATGCCATCCGATCCTTGTTGAAAGAAACATATGACGTGGAGTTTCGATGAATCTAACGGCTCTCAAGGAGAGCATGAGAATCTTGATGATGTAGGTGATGAACCATTGAGGAAGGCTATGAAGAACATGCCAACCGGAGACATCAAGCCTAAAGATGATGAAGATGATGGTGATGATGTGCAAGTGATCAATCAACCATTCTTCATTCAAATGTGCCTCAAGATGATGAAGACAAGGATAGGGTGGATCCACATAAAGACACCCACATCACACAAGAAGATATTGAGGCACACGCACAAAATGTTGATGCTCCACAACATCCTCCTCAAGTGGTTGATAGAAGAACTACTCCACTCCTACAAGCTCATCCTCAAGATCTCATAATAGGGAGTCCTTCAAGGAGGTAATGACTCGCTCACAAAGGCATGCTCAATTCATTGAACATCGCTCTTTTGTCTCTTGCATTAAGCCTACTAGCATAGAAGAAGCTCTTCAAGATCTGGATTGGGTGAATGCCATGCATGAAGAACTCAACAACTTCAGCCGCAATCAAGTTTGGACACTTGAAGAGAAGCCAAAAGGAGCAAGAGTCATAGGCACCAAGTGGGTGTTCCGCAACAAGCAAGATGACAAGGGCAACATTGCAAGAAACAAGGCAAGGCTCATGGCAAAAGGGTTGCTCCCAAGTTGAAGGCTTGGATTTCGGGGAGACCTTTGCCCCGGTTGCAAGATTGGAAGCCATCCGTATCCTACTTGCATATGCATCTAATCACAATCTGGAACTCTTTCAAATGGATGTGAAAAGTGCATTTTTGTATGGCTTCATAAATGAACATTGTCTATGTTTTGCAACCACCAGGGTTTTGAAGACCCTAGATATCCAAACTATGTTTATAGGTTGTCCAAGGTGCTCTATGGCTTGAAGCAAGCCCCACAGGGCTTGGTATGAGCGCCTCCGCGACTTCCTCCTCAACAAGGGCTTCAAAATTAGCTTGGTGGATACCACACTATTCACCAAGAAGCACAAATGGCATATCTTCATTTGTCAAGTTTATGTTAATGATATTATCTTTGGTTCGACTAATGAAGATTTTTGCAAGGAATTTGGTGATATGATGTCCAAGGAGTTTGAGATGTCCATGATCGGTGAGCTCACATTCTTCCTCGGCTTCCAAGTCAAGCAATTAGGGGAGGGACGTTCGTGTCGCAAGAGAAGTACACGAAGGACCTCCTCAAGTGCTTCAAGATGGAAGAATGCAAGCCCATCAAGACCCCTATGCCTACAAATGGACATCTTAACCTTGATGAGGGAGGTAAATCGGTTGACCAAACTCTCTATCGTTCTATGATCGGTAGTTTGTTGTACTTGACCGCATCTAGGCCCGACATCATGTTTAGTGTGTGTATGTGTGCACACTTTCAAGCTAACCCTAAGGAACCTCACTTAGTTGCGGTGAAAAGAATTCTTAGGTACCTAAAGCACACCCCAAGCATTGGCCTTTGGTATCCCAAAGGAGCTAACTTTACTCTTGTCGGCTATTCCGATTCGGATTATGCTGGTTGCAAGATTGACCGAAAAAGCACATCCGGAGGGTGCCATTTGCTTGGAAGATCACTTGTTTCTTGGTCCTCTAAGAAACAAAATAGTGTTGCCTTGTCAACAACCTGAAGCGGAATACATTGCCGCGGGTGCTTGTTGTGCACAAATTCTTTACATGAAACAAACCCTACTTGATTATGGAATTAACTTAAAAAGGGTGCCTTTATTGTGTGACAACGAGAGTGTGGTAAAACTTGCCAACAACCCGGTTCAACACTCCCGCACAAAGCACATTGACATCCGCCATCACTTCCTTAGAGATCACGTTGCTAAAGGTGACATTTCCTTTGAGGGAGTGAGAACGGATGATAACTTGGCATTTTCACTAAACCATTGGATGAGGCACGGTTTTGCACACTAAGGAATGAACTCAATTGCCTTGATCTAAGCAACTTCACTAAAAGATGATATTGTGTTGTCATGTGCATTGCAATTGTAATATAAAACTTGTCTAACTTTGGATTGCACGTAGGGCTTATCTAACTCGGTTAAGATAACCGCTCAAAAGCGTGTGAAGAAACTTATCCGAGGACAAACTTGACAAGCAACTAGTTTTCTTTACGTGAATTTGCATTGCATATGCATGGTTGTTTGTTTTCCGTTTTGTTCTTGGTTCTTATTGCCTATTTTTCATAAAAACTACTAATGCCTAAGGCAAAATATTTAAAAAAAATTGAGGGTTTGAGAGAGGATGTCTCATACCAGTTCCAAACAGTGTTTATTTGCGTCTTATTGATGTTGGAACTTGGTTGGGAGAAAGTTTCGCGAAGACCGGAGGAGATTCTGCACAAAAATGTGCACCGGACGCTGCACTGGACTGCTGATCCGACATCCGGTGTGGCCAGCTGCCCTGCGGAGAAGATGAACAGAAGCACCGGACGTTGTGTTCATCAGTTTGGCGCGTCCGGTGAAGAAATCAGGGCGTCTGGTGTGAATTGTGCGCGAAGGACCAGAAGACAGCACCGGACGCTGGGAGCGTCCGATGGCAAGTCACCGGACGCGTCCGGTGTGGATCTGTGCTCTTGGGTTGCTCTCGGGTTGCTCTCGGCTGTTTCACCGGACGCGTCCGGTGCTACCGTCGGAGCGTCCGGTGTGAACTTAAACGGCGCAGTTGACTTCTATTTGACCACAGGGTCCCATACTTCCTCCTCATTTGTTCACTCGACGCCTGTCCATATGTCGCGCCTCCGCCCGTGCCCTAGCCTTCGCGTGCGAAGTCGCCGCCGCAGCTCCTCTCCTCCAGCGACCTCGCCCGTGCCCTCGCCGCTGGCCAGAGTCTTCTCCCTCGCTTGGCACCTCTCCTTCAGCGCACAGCCGTGCCCTTCTTCGTGTGGCTAGTGCGCAGCCGAGCCCACCGGGATTCCCATCACCGCCGGAGCCGCCTCCTCGCCGTCGAGTTCATCCTCCGTGCGCCTCTGGAGGGAGTTCTTCCTCCCCTTCACCAATGTGGTGGTGAGCTGCTGTTCCTTGTACCTTGCCTCACCTTCCTCTTTTGCTTCGCACTCAAGCTGTTCGGTCAAATGCCTGACTAGGGTTTCGCCGTTCGTCCTGCAGGTTGGTTTGTCGAGGGCCTCTCCGCTGATCCTCTAGGTTTTGTGATGGCGTTCTTCGTTCGTGTGGTACTCCTCTCGGCCATCCTTTCCCTAGACTTCACTTAGTCATTGCATACACTTGTCATTGATCTCGTCATGACATGTGCCCTCACTCATGCAGTGACGTTGCCTTGCCCTGTGGTGCCCCGTTTGTGGTCTTCTTTCCTCTTCGCAGGGTCTGCTTCTTACCTGAGGTAGTGAGCCATTTTTCACACCATTTCTTACCTATATGCTTGCTTTCGATAGGGTTTCGCTTCTCTAGTGATATAATGCTTATGTAAATCCACTTATTCTATCTTGCAGTGGGTCACTGTCAGTTGAATCCAGAGCCAAGCCCGCGGATACAGAACGAGGCCAAGCCTCTGAGTGTCAGTTCCACACTTCTTTCAGACACAGGCAGTTGTTCTTGATAGTTGGCAGTTCCAGACAGTGGCAGTGGCAGTGGTTCGTCAGGGTCTTCTCTAGCACTTCGCCTGACTTGCTTGTTTGTGGCGTGATGGCCCAAACTAAGCGAGTTGGGGGAGCTCCTCCAGACGACGACCCACCGCCCTCTTGCCCACCAGGTGGCGACAAGGGCAAGAGGCCAGTGGTTGAGCAGTTGTTGGCGATGGATATACCATGAAAATCCAAATTTAAACACCGTCAACATGCCTTGGATTAAAGGGAGAATAAACATATCATGAACATATTTTATCAATAACTAGTTCCACTTGTACTCTTAGCTTGTGAATGCAGGGAAGATCAAAATAGAGTAGAAATGAATACTTGGAGCTCAATAAAGTGGGTCGGCCGAACCACTTGTATGGGCACCAAGCCATCACAATTCAACAAATGACTCAAGACATCACGTAGAAGAGAGGAGAGCTCAGTGTGGGCCCATGTGTGGGTCGACCGACCCTACCATGGGTCCCACCTGGCTCTGGTGATGTGGCATGATACGTGTGACACTCCACCCAGCTCATTTCAACCATCAGATTAACATGTGTTTCCACTCAACGGTGGAGAATTAAAGCACAAGGATCAAGGCGTGAAACAACACAATCAAGACAGAACTAGCACAAGGCAACACTCTATGACTAGTGGGGACCACACCTGGCTGGGCCCACCTATCATAGGGGGTCGGTCGACTCCCCTGGTGCCTAGCCAGGTCGGTTGGCCTCCACCGCCTTCCTGCATGCCTTCCACGTGATGAATTCACCACTGTCATCCATCCTATGGCGGTTTTGAGGCGGTTTATCCAAGGGCCAAGGTGGAAAGGCACACGGATCGCTGACGTGGCGCCCCTCCACTCTCCCCTATAAATAGAGGCTGCCATCACTCTCTTCAAAACTCACAAGATACACAAGAGACAAGAGAAGTTAGAGTTCCACTCTTTAGTAGTAGTATTAGTCTAGTGTGGGAGTTAGAGTCGAGTCGAGCTACGCTCGGGGTCTCCGAAGTCGTCTGCTAGAGAGTCTGGTATAGCTCTTGTACCTTTCCTTCTGTAAGACTTTACCTTTACCAATATATTATCTTTACATTACTTTACTAAGTCTTTACTTAGTGCTTTACTATTCATTATAGTATTGTTGTGTTTTGTCTTACCTTATAGTTGAGTTATATTAGATAGTGATCCTGTAACCAGCTCACGTGTGTAGTTCATTGCCTGTCATAGGGTGCTTTAGCTGTTTGGTACCCAGCTAGAGTAGTGAGAATTAGTGTAAGCGTGGTGCTTAGGCTAGATCTTACCCTTGAATGCCGCTTGTCGCACGGATTGTTAGTGGGTGCTAGCAGGTGGTGACAGCCCTGTCTAGTCTTAGTATCCCTCCACGTGTTTTAGGCAAGTTCTTAAAAGGTAGGCTCCCATAAGAGTGTAGGCGCTTCGGGTAGAGGTTATATCCTTTATTGTTTCGCACTACCCCCTACACACCGGAAGTAAGGTAGCTGTCTTAGTGTAATTCATCCATTTGATAAGATAGTTTACAAGAGTAAAGTAAGAGTCATAGGAGTCTTATACTCACTCGTTGTCCTCCCACTTAGCTATACTCTACTAGTTATCCTTAGTTGTCATAAAACCTTGTTGTGTCTTGATGTCATTACCCTTTCCTCTATATATCGATTTACCCCCCCCCATCACTAGTTGATACTAACTTGCTATAGACTTAAGGATCTCTCTCTTTTATTAATTATTCTTAGCAACCGCTTTCCCTTGGGATAAAATAAATAACAATACCTTAGAATACTCCCGGGTGAAGTGCTACAGCGGTATATTCTGTGCGCTTGCGGAATTATCCAATAGACATAAGAAATACCCTCAGGGCACTTCTGCCACCCTTATGAGAGATAGCCTAACACCCTATCTCTGGTCGTTGCGCTAAGAAGTGTCAACAGCAGCCTAAGAAGAAGAAGAAGCATACCAGAGAGGAGAGAGAGCAGAGGCTCTTGCAGTGGCAGCAGCAGCTGAGAGGGCAGAGGCAGGCGGTTGTAGAGGTGGCATAGTGATTGGTCCCACTCCAGTCACAGCAGAGCAGAGAGAGGCTTTTCTTGACGTAGAACGTCGCTTTGGTTCCTCCGAGGACCTTTCGCCTCACACAATGCTTGTCGGGGGGAAGCCCGTTCGGCTAGTTGTCACTCAAGGCTCTTCGAGGCAGTCTCGACAGTCAGAGGGCACAGAGACAGAGGACACAGCTTCAGAGGAGCAGCCTGGACAGTCTGACTAGCTAGAGCTTCCACCTGAGACACCGTCAGTGCACCGGTCTGTACGCCGCCAGACAACTCGACCTCCTCCTCCTCCCAGGGAGGACACTCAGAGGCGTGGGGCCCGGGCACCTCTAGCTCGCAGAGATACATATCAGAAGAGGTATGACCTACATTCAGTGACAGCCAGGCAGGTGCAAACGCTGAGGTGTGTTCCTACGCAGCGAGACCCTAGAGCCGGTCCTCGGTTCTACCACTCGCTACACGAGGACTTTTACCGAGCATACCTCAGAGCCGGTACTCAGTTCAGTGCACACAGAGTTATTTCTTTAGAGGCTATCTGTGCTCAGGTTGGAGAGGAGATCAGGCCATATTTGACATATCTTCTAGGGCTGATAGAGTTGATGAGCAGGCTAGGAGAGTACGTAGAGTCTTGGGTCAGGGAGTTCTATGCCTCACTTTTTGTTGACCCAGAGCACCGGTGGATTCACTTTGCCATTGCTGGCAACCACCACCAAGTGTATGCTACTCGTTTCAAAGAGAACTTTGGACTTGAGCCGTCAAAGACACGGATTCATGTGCTGTGCTACGACCGAACAGACCCTCCTCGCTGCCCTCACGGTGGCATTGACCTGACAGTTGACTTCGTCAGAGAGTGCTTCAGGCAGCCGTTCGGGGAGGGCTCCAGTCGCCTCCCCAGGGACCTCACTTTTCTTGCCAGAGTCCTGGATGCACTCATGAGGAGGACGATCTTGCCACGAGAGGGCTACCGCGAGGGGATCACTAGGCGTCAGCTTTGGCTCTTGGCTCACGTGGTTCGACAGGAGCCATTTGATCTGTGGGATTTGATTGTGACAGCGATGGAGGACTTGATAGCAGAGGGATTCAGGGGGAGCAGGCGTATGCCATATGGACACTAGATCTGCCAGACGATTGTTAGAGCTGTTGCATAGATTGCGCCAGATGACCGAGCTGAGCTTGACGACACTATTCACTATTACCCTACTTACAACGTCACTCAATTGGTTCGACGTGAGAGACCTCTAGCAGCACGACGTGCCCCTCACACTCCACCGTGATAGACTCATAGGATAGGCACCATGACTGAGAGAGAGGAGGAGCAGGACAAGGCCATCAGGGCCCTGGCAGAGGCAAAGGAGGCTCAGGCTGAGAGAGTTGCACTTGGGGGTGGTGTGGACGACGACTTTCCGTCCGACAGCACTGATGAGGACTATGATCCCATCCCCGAGTACGTTGCTCCTCACGACCACGAGGCTGGTCCTTCTAGTTCCGCTCCAGCTTCACACCAGAGCGACCCAGCGCTGCTTGCTATTCTTCAGAGTTTATAGCAGACACAGCGGCAACAGGCTCAGGAGTAGGCTAGGTTTGCCAGGGAGCAGGCCGCCGCACTTGCACAGGTTCAGACTCGCCAGGACGAGTTCCAGAGGCAGCTACAGCAGCAGGCAGCCCTCTAGCAGCAGCAGGCAGCAGTCCAGCAGCAGCAGATGCAGCAGCAGCAGTTCATGCTTGAGGCACTGGCCAGGCTCACAGGACTTCCACCACCACCTACTCAGCAGCCTGCTCGTCTACAGTTTTTGCTCCAGTGACTACTCCAACGTTTCAGCCCAGTGGGTTCCAGAGTCAGTCACAGGTAGCTGCTTCAGTAGAAGTCACTCCTCCCCCTCAGGCTCCTCAGTGGGAGATTGCACAAGAGTCATCGATCGTCACAGGTTTCACTCCCTCGTTAGCGACGCAGTCTTTGCTCACACCGTCCACTAGTAGGGCCTTGGCGTTTTCTTATAGTGAGTTTACCAGGATGGATACCCCGCAGCCTCAGCCCCAGCTTCCAGTTACGACTGCAGCTCTTATCACAGGCATGACTACAGAGACTCTCCCGTCGTCTGTCGCTTCTTCCGAACCTGCTACTCATGACACGACAGTGACGAAGACAGTGCTACAGCTTTCAGCTGACCTGCAGCCCGACGTTCCTCTCGCAGACTCTCAGGGACAGTAGGTGCAGCTTGAACAGCCAGCAGAGCCACAGACTCAGCAGCAGATAGTTGAGGATCCTCCAACCCGGACCGCTTCACCTCCAGTTCAGCCGACAGAGGGTCAGGAGGCCTCCAGCCCAGACTCAGAGACAGATGCTGTAGCTTTCCAGATTTCTCACCGTGACCCGACTGCACCCCCAGACTCTTAGGTTTTGGTGCTTGACGCCAAAGGGGGAGAGAGAGAGCCATAGATTTAGGGGGAGCGCGTGAGATTTTGGGATTTAGCTCTTATTTTGATGTGATATACACTCATGCATCATGTTTATCGTTTTTATGCATTGTGATATATGCTTGTGTGTGACATGACTTGTGAGACATGCTTGCTTATTTTCATATCTATATCATGTCTCTTGCTTTGTGTAGCTCACTTTTGTTGCTTCCGCGTTCTTACTCCGATTCTTGTGAGCTATACTTGTTGGTACTTGTGCCTAATTCTTATATACTTGTGTAACTTGTGTCTTGGTTCGTATAAGCATGCCTAACCCCTTTGCTCTTATTGTATCATGCTTATATGAATCAAGATTTGAAAACCTCACCCCTTCTAAATCTATTTGAGGTTGTTGTCATCAATCACAAAAAGGGGGAGATTGAAGCATCTAGACCCTAGTGGTTTCGGTGATTAATGACAACAAAGTGGTTATTATGACTAACGTGTGTTTTGCAGGATAATCTAGAGGTTAGGTCATAATAATATGTAGGTCCAAGCCCCTAGCGATGGAAATCGTTTCGGTTTTCAAAGGACGGAAGATAAGGCGGAGATAGGCTAGTTCTAAGTGCCGTTTGGTGTTGGGAGGCACTTAGAGTAGTTTAGGTCTTATTTTTGACTTTGGTCGTACTATTAAGGGGGGTTTGAATGGGTAGCTTGAGCTAGACTTGGCTAGGAGATGGTAGTGTGGTGCACACGTGTCAAACTTAGGTCTAGTGAGTGCAGAGAGGTCTGGTGAATTATTTGGAACAAATTTTGTTTTGGAAAGTTTTCGATTCGGTGAAGTTTTGGGACAAATAGGAGCACCGGACGCTGCACCGGACATGGGTCAGAGCATCCGGTGTAGTCATCAGAGAGCATCGGACGTGCGTTTGTCATCACCGGACGTGCAGTAGTGAAGGCTTCGGCGTCCGGTGTTATGACCGAGAGTTAGGGTTGTCCACCGGACGCTGCACCGGACGATCCGGGAGCGTCCGGTGTCCATCCAGAGAGCTCCCAGCTCCATCGGACGTGTCCGGTGCCAGCCCGTCGGACGCTGCGAGCGTCCGGTGTGTTCAAACCGTCTGTGGTACAGTTACCGTTGGAGGGGGCACCGGACGCGTCCGGTGTGAACTTGACAGCGTCCGGTGCACCCGAAAATAGAGGGTTTTGTACCTAACAGCCATGGGCTTGTGGGGGAGGTATTTATACCCCTTGTGCTCGTCCATGGGAGCTCTCTTGCCACTTCAAATAGCTGAACACACCTTGAGACCTTGTGAGATTGCAGGAGCCCTAGGGAGGCTGAGTGAATTGCGAATTCGAGTGAGCTTCTTCCCTACAGTTGATCAAGAGTGACTTGTGTGCATCCATCCATCTCTTTGGCCTTGTTTGGGTCAAGTGAGAGTTCGAGCTTGTTACTCTTGGTGATCGGCATCACCTAGACGGCTTGGTGACGATCGGAGGCTTGGTGACCGCTTTGAGAGCTTGTGGGCGGCCCAAGCCAAGCTTGTGAGCGGTTGTGGGCGGTCCACCGCGCCGAAGAGGCAAAGGATCAGCCCATAGAGAGCACTTGTCTTTGCGATGATCAAGGGGGAGCTACACCCTTGCGCGGGTGCTCCAACGAGGACTAGTGGGGAGTGCCGACTCTCCGATACCTCGGGAAAAATTGGCTTTATTTCTCTTACTCATTTATATTCCTGCATTTACTTTGTGTTCTCTACTTTCCTAGAGTAGTATACTTGTGATAGGATCCGGCTCTAGGGTGCATAACTTGTTTTAGGCTTAGATCAACACATGCACTTGTGGGATGAGATTGGGTAAATGACGATAGGTTGAATTGTATTTCGAAAAATTTACTAGTTGCCCAATTCACCCCCTCTTGGGCATCCTTGATCCTTTCAACCTCCATCGCGGCTGACTCAATAACTCTACAGCCCGCCTTCACGAACTGGCAATCCTCTCCTTCTGAAGTAAGGACCAAAATCTGGTCCAATACATCCCCTTGAAGATAACCTGCAAATAAGATGGTGTAGTGATCGTGTCAAACACAACTTCATTCCTTGTTGACCAAAGTGCCCAACAAATAGCACTTTCACCCACAATAATTTTCATTATCCTTTTGCCAGTTAACCGTCCCAACCAGCCTGTGAATAAATTTTGTATGCTAGTTGGAGGTTTCAAATTGAATGATATATGAATAATTCTCTAAACAAATTTTGCATAGTGACAGTCAAAGAATAAATATTGGATATCTCATTATTAGAACAAAAACAACATTTTCTATCTCCTCGCCACTGTCTCCTAGCTAAATTATCCTTGGTTAAAATTATTCCCTCGTACAAGTACCACATAAAGACTTTGACCTTAAGTGGTATTTTAAGTTTTTAAATCAATTTATTGTACGGTAATGCCTGTATATTTAAGAGTGCTCTGTAATGGAATTAACTGAAAACACCCCATTATTATGTAACCCTCACACAAAGTGATGTCTCCGGTTATACAAATGTAAATTGGCTCAAAATCTATTCCAAGCTAATCTATCCAATGAGCTTTGGACTGATTTGGATTATTTTTGGAACTCAAATGTTAAAGTTGATAAAAGGATTCGGCAATTGGCATGCAAAAACATATTCTAGTTAACAGTGGTTTGAATTGTTCGAAAAAAAAAAGAATAGTGGTTTTAATTGACTCACTACCGAATGTTTGCATTGAGGTGGTTGAGATCAGGACGTTAATATCTACTCAAGCCTTGCCACTTTCATACATCCTATTATCAAGCTATGCTGTTTGAGACTTCTTCCAGTATATATATAAATGAAATGCTAATTCAACCTTATTGGGAGTGGTTATATAATTCAGTAGTTTTATCTGTTTTCAGCTGTGTTGATTAAGCATCTTCTCTGTTGTGTTCTCTAGAGTGTCTTGAGTGCATCTAGTCACCAATTGGCTTGTGTGTACTTGTTTTGAAGCTATTGGAGTCGGTAAATGCTTTGGAATTGAAACGGGATATAGGCCAGTTTCTTGCGAAGAAATATTATTTAGCTTCTATTCGCCCCCTGTGGCTGCCGGCTAGCTACTCAGTCCTTAAAAAACTCCCGTGTCAGCTTTGATGTTGGTAATTGTAACAATATGGTCTGTATTTCTCTTTATAACTAATCTGCTAAATCGTCAAATCTGTTTGATGTGTTAAATACAAGTGAAGTCTAGATGAAACCACTAACTGAAATTGGCCTTTCTCAGATCTCGGTCATTGACTGTCGCTGATTCCAGCGGCAGCCAGGCCCCTAAGGGCATCCGCAATGGACGAGAGAAATCACCAGCTGAGCTGGACATCAGATAAAATTAAAAAAAAAAGAGATTGCTAAGCTGTTCAGAGAGCACAGAAGAGAGAGGCGGACACATGCATGTTTTATGGGGAGATGTGCGAGTATAGCGCTTCATTTCTAGCTAGCGATTCTGTTTTTCATTTCTCTCTCCATTCGATTGGTCAACTGGCTCTCCTAGCTAGCACCTTGTCAGTTGTTGCGGGCGTCCTAACAATTGTATGCAATTTCAAGGAACTCCATGCCGGAGAATCGCCGGCACGTGCGATCGCGAGCTAGGTGTTTGTGGTCCAAAGCCATGATGGAAGAGTTGAGGGCTCGACCATTTGTCGTTGCCTTATAGTAGATGGAGTGGAAGTAAATTAAATATCGATCTCAAATTCCCAATCGTTTGTGTACTCGACGAAGAGATCACATAGGCGATGCATCCTTTTCAGTGCCGACGCAGCTAATCAGGTTCCCGGGGAGGCCGGGTCCCTTTTATGGACCAACACAATGAGTAGTATCTATGCACATGTGAATTATTGATTGTTGATAACGGTAGCCATCGCTATTAGCTAGTGTGGATTTGTGGAAGCAACAGAGCCAAAAATGTCAAGCAGGAGAAGATATTTTTGTTCAGTGAGATATCGGCTAAGCCACGCAGACATCGATGGTACGTCCACACGGATGCTGCTAGGTCCGGACTCTGCAGTCTGGGGACACAAGTACATCGGCAAATTATTAGTTCTCCGATGTTGTCCTCGTCCCGATCCATCCGGGCTTGCTTGCAGTTGCAGTCGGAGAAGCAAAGAACCGTGCTGTATGTCCATATCGACAGGCAGCACGCCACGGACATGCGCTTCTGCCGTTGGTGGAGACATTGCTATCCGGTATCCGCAGCACACACAGCTCAATATGCTGGCACAACATAACGTGGATTTGCTCTGAGAGGTATATTCTAATTCAGGCCCGCTAGGTGAGCAACAAGAGCATGTCGAGAGGATCTCCAATATACCCCCCCCCCCCCCCCCCCACACACACACACACACACACAAAACATACCATATTGGGAGAGTTAATTAGCTCAAAATTATTACTCCAACAGATCTCAAATCTCATCCCCAACCATTAATGGCCACCAAAAATCAGTCTAATTCCCCCAAATGGAGGGGGAGATGCAACTCCTCCCCCAAAGCCTCACCCGCGTCTCAGCTACCTGAAAATTTTCATTCCCGTGCACTGCCTCTCCAGGCGAGCATGCCATCATTCCCAGTGGCTTCCAGTTCGCGCTGTGAATAGCAAGGGTGCTCCAAGCTCCAAATCATGTCGGTAGAGAGGTGCCCGAGGTCGCCTACGGTCAGATCTTTTTGAGCTCAACGACGCTGGCGCTGGGCAGGCCTGGCACTACTACATAATGTTTAATGGAGATGGGTGTTTTGGATTTATGGAGGTGGGCCAAAAGAACTGTCTCCAACCATGGGCCTCCATTAATTGGTTGACTAATGAAGGCAATTACTTTGACAGCCTCGCTTAATCAGCTAACAGAGCAGACACTTTATAGTGCCCGGCCCCGTTAATCATTTTTTTTAAAAAAAAAAGCCAGGGGCCCAACCGAACCCGCCGTTGCCGCATCCAGCTCGAGGCTCCCCAACGCCGGATCTGGCCCTGCCACCTCCAGATCTGCAAAGGGGATAGAGATGGACGAGTGAGGGAGATCAAGAGAGAAAGACGAAGAGAGGTAGGAAGTGTTGTACCACCTCCACTGTTGTCGCGTGCACAGCTGGACCCTGCACCACCTTGCGCCGCAGGCTGCCGATGCCTCGCGCCACCCCCATGGCGCCACGCGCCACTACGGCCTCACATGCCGATCGGTCGTTTGTCCCGTGTGCCACCGTGGCCGCATGCCTAGAGAGGGAGGATGGGGAGCCAGTCTTGGAGGCGTAGGAGCGGAAGGATGGGGCGATGAGAGGAGAGGGAGGAAAGGGAGGGAGGCACGCCGAGCGCCGTTGCCTATCAGCTTTTATTGAGAGGGAGCCGTTGTGTGTGTGTGTGTGAGAGAGAGAAGTGGATGAAACAAACCCTAAGTTTTTCTATTTATACATGATGACAACAGTAGGGCCTCGTTTGGGCTAGTTTGGCTTCAACATTTACATAGGCGGGCCTTATAGGATGTCTAAGATAATCGCCTCCGTAAATCAATTTCTGGAGGCGGTTGTTTTAAAACCGACCACCTCCGTAAGAAGAATATTTTTGAAGACGGTTGTCTTTAAAAATAACCATCTTCATAAAACCATTTTTTAAAATGGGTATCTTCTGACCGTCTCCATAAATATTTTTAGACACGGTTGAAATTTTTCTCACCTCGCTTAATGTTTTAACACCGACTCCTAAGATCATTTTTTAGTAGTGTACGAAGCCGGCGTGGTGGTCAGCAGTGGCGACGAGGCTGAGGTCCGGTCCTCCCTGAACACGGCTTCCCCAACTCATTCTGACTCTCTCGGGGAGACCACACCATTCGTCGTAATGCGATGCGGTGGGGAGCAGAGCTGTGGGTATATGGTGGTGGAGCGCGAGCGCGTGGTGAAGGCTGCAGTGGGAGCGACGAACGACGCTGCAGGAGAGATGAACCGAGAGGAGAGATAAAAAGGAAAAAATAAATAATAAATAGTTTTGACAGATCTACTGGAGGAGTGTATTTGTGATCTGTTATAGTATCTTCTCCAATAATAGTTCAGAAAATAATATTAGGCCACTCTAATACCATCTTATTGGGGGAGTTATATCGCGGAGTTGCCGGGATGCTCTAAGGCCCTATTTAGATCAGTTTCGGATTCTTATATACTAGTTTATGCGTATAGTTTCTAAAATCCGGATTCTAAGCAAAAATTAGTCACGTTGTTTAAATGCCTTGATTTTTATGAATTTAATTTCATTTATTGCTCTATGAGTGACAAGAAACTGAAAAAAAGTTAGAGCTAGGTATCAACATCTTCCCGTTTTAAGGAATAATGATAAAAACTGGATTCTTTGGATCCCACCGAGTTTCAAAACCCAGATTCTTAGAAACCGGCAAACCTGGTGAGATCCAAACATAGCCTATTATCACAGTAGACTACGTAGCCTAACATCACAGTATACTGGCCATGTTTTTTTTTAAAAAAAAAACTCTTCCAAATGAATTAACAGTGGAGACTTTTGCTTTGCGCCGTGGCATGTATTGTATTATTAAGTAGTTATAATAAAAAAGAAAAATTAACAGAAGAAAATAAAAGGGAATTATTAATTCAATTTTTAATACAAAGGAAATCGGTGCAAAAAAGTATGGAACTGGGATGTTCGGTGTGGCACACATAAATATGCTCCATTCAAACTTTCTTAAGTTTAAATAGATTTGTAGAAAATGATTATACTATAGTATTAAACATTTGTAGAAAATATTAGACATATTTTTATCTCCATATAAGGTTATCACAAATTAGATTTAATGATTTATCTAATGACACTAATTATATACTTAAAATATTAAAGTTTTTCCTCTATATATTTGGTCGAAGGTCGAAAGCACTTCAGAATTCTAGGGTAGAGATAACAGACAAGCAAACACCTAGGAGTACATGCATGCTTCGTTTCCAAATAATCTACCACGGATATAAACACCAGTACACAAAACCTATATACTGGCGGATCACAATACATTTCTGCAGGCGTTTTTCACAGCCGCCAGCGGCATAGGCCAGTAGAAATCGATTTCTACTTGCGGTTTTCTATGAACCGCCTGTAGAAAACCGATTTCTGCAGGCGGCAGAAATCGGTTTTCTATAGGCGGTTCATTTTACTGACCGTCACTGTTTATTTTTTTCACCTTTTTTCAAAACAGGCTATACCCTGTTTTTTTAATATTGTATTTGAATATACTAGGTCCCATTATATTATATGGTCATTATCAATACATATATACAAGCATGCAATTAATTAATTATATGTACACTCATATTTATGCACACACTTCTATGTTTTTACATCACATGCGATATCGATATAATACACACATATACATCAATATTTTCATATTGGTACGTGCCCTAGTAATCTTCACGCTGGAGATTTAGCTTACCAATGTCTGTTAGGGCTCTATACTTGGGCTGTGCTAAGATGCCGGTAGCATCGTGATATTTTCCGTCGAAGGATATGAGTTCTCCCAACATGAAATTGCACATGTCCTCGACGATGTCCCAGCAACGTTTTTTCTGACATGTTATTTGCCATTTCTATCTTACATCCTCGTCCCTGTATAAACATCATTTTTAAACCTTGATTATTACACATTAATTTAAATTTTAATGACATATGGTTGCTTGCATATTTATTACCTCAGGGTTGTTGACGCATCGTCTGTTCACTCTCATGAACCCGCACACGTAGTATCCACAGTGCACCGATCCGACAGGTTGCTTATGGCACTATATATAACAGACAAATAAAGTTGCCAATATTATATATATCTATGTGTGTGTGTTTGTGTGTATGTGTGTGACATATTTATTTATAAGTTATATATACAGGGTAATTATAAATTATATTCATTGGCATCCCCGTTTGTTGGGGTCAAGCTTTTCCCTTTTTCACCTGGAACCACCGCCAAGCCCTACGATCTCAAATTAATCATCACCAAATTAATTAATCTCAAGCACACATCGATAAAAGTATATATGCGCATACACATCTTGGCTTACCGCTCTATGAGGGTCAAGACTGTTGCATATGTTGAGGGATTGTAGTCTGCTGGAGTCATAGACCACCACCCGTCTCTGTCTTGGATAAATATAAAAGCAAATCCAGTCGTCCCTGCACGAATCAAATTTGTGAATCCATATTGAAATTATAAATTAATGATGTCGTAATGTACATATACTCTCACACACAGTACTATACTTACCCAAAGTGGTACGAGACCATTATGACTTTGCCTGCGCCTCCACTGCTTCATCGCGTTTCCAATGTAAATGGCATATTTGCCTTCAAAGTCCTTCTGTATTTTCATCATTTTCAAGGCAGCTTCTTCCTCATTCAAGCCCTTTAGATCATCGTGTTTGTGCCCGATTCCTGAATGTATGCTCGTGCTCGTATATTTTCATTGGATTGAGATACCCAATCATTTTGGTTTCGTCTCTTTCAACACGATTTTCCTACTCATCATGTTGCATTCTGCAAGACGATCGATTTTTTTTTCTATGTTAGCAGAAAAATAGTTTTCCTTGAGGGTCGACAACTAAAACCGCCTGTACAAATTAAATAGTGGTGTCTGCATAGAGCTTTTCTGTACTAGTGAAAGTTTCATAGCCCAAATCTAAAATTGTTGATTCAAGACAATCCTAAACGTTCATAGGACTCATCACTGGTCTTGCTTGAGCAGTTTGATGAGTTGACTGTCTACTCATTATTGATGAAGCTAGCTGCTCGAGTGAGGAGACGATGTCAGGACAAAAAAAAAAGGATGTTCCTGTCTCTCACAGATCACCGTAGACCCCAGCCCCACTCACAGAAACAATGTTAAAAAAACAGTAATGGGTCATATAAACAACACTAACCCATTTTGAGAACCCGTTTAGGACAGTGAAGCCTGCAACAATACCGGATCCACTACTCTAGGCGCCCCTGCCCAGTGCCAGACCCATTACTGCAGCTGAACAGTACCAACCTACTACTGTAGTCCATGCCCACACCCCGGTAGGCCGGTACATACAATGGCAGATCCGGGGGGGCTAGGGTGGCTGCAGCCCCCCCTAAGTATGAATCAACATTTTGAAGAATTAACTCCAAATTAGCATGAAATCTTCATTATCAATCAATATTTTTAAGGATTATCAATCAACATTTTCAAGGATTAGTCTTAAATTAGCATGAGATCTTCATTATCAATTAATATTTTTAAGGATTAGCCCCCTTTGACGTCATCCTAAATCCACCACTGGGTACATACATGCCAGACCCGTTACTATATATAATTAAACAGTACCAAATCTGTTACTGTGGCACGTACCCGTTATATACACTAGCAGACCCGTTACTACACATTGACAGGTTCGTCACTATAGCATGCACCTGCTGCTGTTTTATAACATCTTCTTTATTTTTCTCCCCTCATTTTTTCGCGACCACGACTTCACGCATTTTTTATCAAGAAGAAGAGCCAAAAGAGCAGCTTACACAAAGCAGCTATAAGATCAAGAAGATCCTACAGTGCAAACTTCACATATTGTGGGTCCCTCCTTTCATAGGCGGAAAAAAGCTTCACATATGCAATGCACGGGTCCCTGCTAGGATGCATGATACATATATTGACCTGTTCGGCAGGACTCATCTGGCCGGTTAGAGATTGGTGAGAGTGTTGGCGGTTCGTTACCGGCTATAAGATCAAGAAGATCCTACAGTGCAAACTTCACATATTGTGGGTCCCTCCTTTCATAGGCGGAAAAAAGCTTCACATATGCAATGCACGGGTCCCTGCTAGGATGCATGATACATATATTGACCTGTTCGGCAGGACTCATCTGGCCGGTTAGAGATTGGTGAGAGTGTTGGCGGTTCGTTACCGGCAAGGCAAAGGTGTAGCAAATTAAACATGAGACTTCCGTGGAGCTGCTGCTGCCGCCCTTGCCGGAAGAAGATTGTCAGAGTCGCCGGCTCGTGCGATCGATGGGTGTCATCCGTGATGAAGCAGCAAAGTGATGAGATCGATGGTGGCTTTAGTTTGTTGGGAGCTATAATATATATACATATAACATATCCGGCCCGTTTTCAGTGCTGTAAATAGCCAAAAGGACGGATGCACGTGCGAGACTAGCAAATAATCTCATCGATCATCAGCTCCAGTTAAAGGCTAAAGCAGATCTCGGTGATCCCCTTTCTAGTGGTGACGAAGCAATAAATCTCACCAACCATCAAAGAGTCGTAATTTCTAGTTAATCTCTGTGTCTGTGTCCTGCTGATTTACTCGTTGTACGTAGCACGTAATAAGTGGATCTCTCTCTCCTGAGATAGATTATTTATATGATGATAACCGTGACACTGACAGTACAAGTATACCACTGTCAGTGTGGATGCAACAACCCTAAAAAGTCAATTAGCACGCGCGCGCACGGGAAGATATTTGTGAAAAGCTACCCATACGTGTATGAATAAGCGGCGTCCACGGAAAACGGAAGCATCGTCGCAATGCAAGTATATATGAAGTGTACCTGCAGATCGATTAGGCTTGGGATAGCTGCTGGGTCGATCGTCAGCAAGCATCATGTGAAAAAGAAATGGATCGAATCCGATCCAAAACTCTCAGGAATTCGAATGAATGAATGAAAGTATCCAAAGATGCTGCTTTATACGAGCAGTACATACACACGTACGCGTGCTTATCCTCTTTGCCGATCCCTCGCCCCGGCCGTCGCTCTCACGAACAAATACAAGCAGACAAATAGTGGAAATAATAATGCCTTTTATATTTCCAGCAAACTGGAGGCGGCCAGTGGATACCTCAAATGCAATACGGACGGATGCGGACGCTGAGAATCCATCCTATCCCTAGATGCGGATCGGACTACACAACGGCCTATCTTCCAGAATAACCAACAATCAATATGACAAATAATAACTAGGCAAGCACGGCGGCAAGAAATGAAGGCACGTCATATGCCGGCCAAAAACACTTTAGAATAGCAGTACTACTCTTACATGGTAGGGCCTAAACCGATCCTCCTTTCTTGCTATCGGTTGTTGGATATCCTTGTCGATTCCAACCGTACATGCTACGACAACTCCTAAAATTAAAACGACGTATGTATGTACCTTTTTTCGCTATTACATTACGTACATAATAAATACTACGTCTTCTCTTTCCTTTTTATCCATTATAAGTAGTCTTTTAAACTCCTTGCAGTTGGTGACAGACATTTGATAGGTATATAAGTATACACTAGCACAAATACCCGTGCGTTGCAATGGGTAATTATTTAAATAAACACATGCTATTAAATGATTCATCGTTATTACTTATAGCTAAATAAACATATGGTTTGATGATAGCTTATCATTTAATCACACGCATGTGATGAAGTCAATAATTTTTATCTTTTTATAAGAGAATATTTTTCACAGTTTCCTTTTGCCACGAGAAGGAGTAATTTCAAGCCAGGGGAGGTGTATCTTGTTATTGTTCAGACTTTCATCAGAGTGAGGACTTTGTCATCTCTCTTTTTGGTCTCCTCTACCACCCATCCAGTTCCTCTTTTCCTCATCTCGTCTGTGTGTCGACCCATCCCATGATTCCCATCCGGTCCTCCGTAGCTCCGCTCCCTTCGTATCATATCACTGCAAAAGAAGGAAACACTTCTATGTGTCTGGGCCTCTCAAGGGCGCTCAGCTTGCCACTTGCCATCCTATCCTTGATGAGCTTCCTGTTGGAGAACTGCCAGGTGCATTGTTGAAATAGCATCTTGAAGAAACCTTGCAAACCGGTAGAAAGCAAGCAAATCCTATTAGTTCGTGATGGCCTGTCGAGTGAGATCATGATACATCAATCTGCGAACGGCGATATCAGAAGCGCCTGGTGGCAACTTGCAACAAAGATTAATTCATCTTTCTATCACAAAGATCCGCTTGCTCCACACACGCGTGCTAGGTGGGGTTGGAAGAGAACGTTGTCCGCTCCCTCTAACCTGATTTGATCACCGTTCTTTGTCTTTCAGGTTTACTTAGTGTGCTGCTGAATTGGTGAACTTCGTGCGTCTGATCATTAGAATGATGTGCGGAGGGTTGCAGCAACACTGCATAGGCGCTAAAGATATGGGTTACGTCTTGATTCTAAATTGGATGGCAATGGAAACAAAGGCGCCACTGCTTGCCTGCGTGGGGAAAACGAACAAACAGAGCAACAAATAAGATGAAATTTGGTTTTATAACAAGAAAAGAAGATTCTTGTCTGACTGACTGAGCTATAATATGGGGAAAAAAAGGAGAAAAGAGAAACCTGAATCGAAAGCATCATGGAGAACAAGTTCCGTCCAAACATAAATCAAGCACATCATATATGGAGAACGAGGCCTAATATGTTCGGACTTCGGACACAGGGAGTCCGAGATGGTTGTCCCTCCTACGCAAGGTCCGGCAAGTAGCGACCATTGGGAGCCCGAGACGGATGCGCCTGGCGGGCGGTGGCGAGGGTGGTGAAGACTGAAGGAGCACGGACGGCTAGCGCCGGCGGGCGGCCGGGAGGTGCGACGGGGGAGGGCGCGGGGCCGTGGACGACTATCGTCGGTGGTCGTCCGCTGGGAGGGCAACGTAGAGGGGCTCACGTGCATGTGGCAGTGCCGGAGCTTTGACTACGGGAGTGACGGTGGCGGTTCTCCTCGATGGAGCGGCGTCGGTGTTGGCTATGCACGCGGGTGGAACGGTGGCGGCGCTAGCGGGCGAGCGGAGGATGTGCGCAAACACGTCCGTCTCGTATAGATCCTCAGCGAATAGATGATTTGTTTTTCTTTTGATTTCTGTCTCTGCTGGGTTTTATTTTATGTCTGCTGATAGGAGTCGTGTCAGAGCAGGATTGGTATTAGGGGGTCCGACCGCCGCTTGTGACACTGGAAAAAAAAAAGGCTGGACGAAAAAACGAGCCGGAAATCTTCTCGCTTTATTAGTAGGTATAGATATAGATACAAATAGTGACAGACATTTGATAGGTATATAAGTATACATACAAATACTATCTTTTAATTTAAACTGGTTAACCTAGAATCCCTTTACAATTATTAGAATAAAATTTAAATAGTTTGATACCTTATATATCAAGAGTATGTACTCCTGTGCTAGGCAGAAAATAGTACGAATATTTTCAACTGTATTTGAGAACGAATCCGTTTAGAAGAGTTCAAATGTGTCCATATCTAAGACTGGATATTCAACATTTGATACCATATGCGAATACTCAAATTGCATAATAAAATGGCAATATCCAATCGTATCCTAACCATTCGACATAGATGATATTATCCATATTCGAATCTGAATCCGAATAGAAATATAAAAATAAATGTAATATCAGCGATATCCGTGATATCCATCCATATCCGATCCTTTTACATCGATCCCTACTAGGCACACACAGGATTTATGTATTTGTTATCTATCTGTTGTCTGTAATCGAATTCTGAGCTAGCACAATGTTGCCACATGTAAGGGCACATTTGATAGCACTCCTAGTGCCGCTTAGAGAGTAGTTTTGGCCTATTGTAAATTGTCAACGGAATACCGGCGATAGTGTACCAAGGGGTATGCCCGCGGTAGTAGATGAGACGGTGAGGGTGCGCCTGAGACGAACGAAGGAGCACAATTCGTGCGAGACGGAGATTTAAACAGGTTCGGGCCGCCGCGAGGCGTAATACCCTACGTCCTGTATGTTGCTGTGTGTATTGCTAGTAGATTAGATGAATCGAGTAGACCCCCTGCCCGCCTTATATAGTCCGGGAGGCAGGGTTACAAGTTGATCTTGCCATACATAACAGATTACAATCCTAGCCGATCTGGAAAACCAATCGGCTAGATCCTAAGAAAGCTATTTCCTTACCCGCCAAGGTCTCGGCGGATATACGCGATCTCCTGGAGATCGTATGGGCGACGCGTCCTTGATAGTTCAGGCCTGTTCGGTAGACTTGGGCCAAGTATGACTATGCGGGTATACGGGCTTATACCCCCACAGCTAGTCCCCAGGCACCTTGCATTCGTCGAGAGGTGCAGACCTTCAGCGTTGCTTGACCAGACGGATGTAAGGAACTCAGAAAAAATTGAAAGAAGCTTCTCTTTAGTGAATTGTATCCACTTTTGGCACGGTAGAGCCAATACCTTCACCGGCAGGTGAAGTGTATCCACTTAGTCCCCGAGTCTGATAGCATGCGACATAGTCACGTGGTGTCAGGGTTATAAATTTTGATAATATCGCTGATCATTTTTGGTTGAATGACAAAGTCCCCGAGCACTTTACTGCTCGGAGACGCTTGGCGAAAACGACAGAGTCCCCGAGCAGCTTGTCGCTCGGAGACGCGTGACGAAGACGACGGAGTCCCCGAGCAGTGTTGCTCAGAGACGCTTCATGAAGACGGCGGAATCCCCGAGTAGTGCTTATTGCTCGGAGACGCTTAGTTAAGACGACGAAGTCCCCGAGCAGTGTTGCTCGGAGACGCTTGACGAAAACGACGGAGTCCCCGAGCAGTGCTTATTGCTCGGAGACGCTTGGTTAAGATGATGGAGTCCCCGAGCAGCGTTGCTCGGAGACGCTTGATGAAGACGACGGAGTCCCCGAGCATTGCTTTTTGCTCGGAGTCCCCGAGCAGTGTTACTCGGAGACGCTTGACGAAGACGACGGAGTCCCCGAGCAGTGTTGCTCGGAGACGCTTGACGAAGACGACAGAGTCCCCGAGCAGTGCTTATTGCTCGAAGACACTTGGTGAAGACGACGGAGTCCCCAAGCAGTGCTTATTGCTCGGAGACGCTTAGTTAAGATGATGGAGTCCCCGAGCAGTGTTGCTCGGAGACGCTTGATGAAGACGACGGAGTCCCCGAGCAGTGTTGCTCGGAGACGCTTGACGAAGACGACAGAGTCCCCAAGCAGTGCTTATTGCTCGAAGACACTTGGTGAAGACGACGGAGTCCCCGAGCAGTGTTGCTAGGAGACGTTTGACGAAAACGACGGAGTCCCCGGGATAGCTTTTTTCTGCAACAAGCGATCTGTAGCATATTAATGGCCCTAGCCAGTGGTTGCCGCATTCAATCTCCTTTATTGCTGACAGTTGGTAGTTGGTAGTTAGAAGTTGGTAAGTTCTAATTAAATGGAGCTCCTTGTGCCTATAAATATTGTGGAACTGGTAGCCATATGTATCTTCTCAGGAGAAAAAACCTTCAAGTTCCCCTTCTCTTTTAATGGATCTGAAGAAACACGAGCTTGGCCGTCCTCCAGACTCTGGACTACTATGTCTCCTATAGTTTGAAGAAATCTTGTGAAGGGGACCAACGTCAGGTTGGTCCTGTTGTTGGTAGCGGATTTGCAGCTTGATGAAGCAGTTTGAAGAAGCCTTGTGATGCAGAAGCAATGCCATAATCCCATGGCAATGCTCCATCCCCGATCATCTTCTTGGTCAGCTGCAGGATCCTGTATACTTTTTTTTCTTGAAAAACTTCAATGATTTGATAGTCCCTTATCATTGTATGACAGTCATATGGAAAGAGAGAAAAAATGACTCCAATATCGTCTTCATGCTGCTCTTTGTCTTCTGTATGACCGAGTACCTTTGGTTTTATTTGACGAAGAAAGTATAATGCAACGCTTAAAAAGGCGTCTTACTTGTGAACCGAAAATACCCCTATGCTATTTGAAAGGGGAATAAGTAGAAAAACGAACAGTTGGTTTGTCTTCTTGCGCATTCAAATCCCAAAATCCGCATCCGTCTCCGCCTCCTCCTCCACCGCCGTCTAGGGTTCCATTTTTCCCGCCGCCACCACAAAAAAATCATTGATTCCACCTCTCCCCCGCCCAGATCTGCCATGACAGGCACCAGGAAGAGCACCCGCGAATCAAAAAAGTCAAAGGCGGCACAACTGGGGGAGTTCCGCATGTCGAACGAATGGCAGCCATCGGTATTGGGAAAATCGCAGCTCGATGCGCTCGTGGCCTGGGGATTCCTTCCTGACCAGGCAACCGGTGGCTGGAGAATATCACAAGGTGAATCATATCCAATGCCTGATTCTGGAGAAATAGTTGTCTTTTCTAACTATTTTACCCGCGGATTTGGTTTGCCATGCCATCCGTTTCTTCGCAAATTGCTTGATTATTACCAGATTTCCCTGTGCCACTTGAATCCCAATTCTATCCTCTTGATTTCCATCTTTATCCACTTCTGTGAAGCGTACCTTGGCATTCTCCCGCACTTCAATCTGTTCCGCCATCTCTTCGTTCTTGTGAAATCGAGCGGCACAGGTTCTCGAGTTGCTGGTGGAGTGTATCTAAAAATGCGTGACGGAATGTCCGCACATACCTCCAAATCCCCCTGAATACCAGTGTGCGTGATTGGAGCAAGAGATGGTTCTATATCCCCAACTAAGAACCGAGCGTCCGTTGCGCCGTGGATCAGATTCCAGAGAAACAGAGTAGCTGGACGGAGAAACCGCATGTAGAGGAGCTGGGACAAGTAAACGAATTGCTGAAAATCATCAAGGGTTTGACCCTGAATGGAGTTAGGGTTGCTACCAATTTTGTTTTTCGTTGCGTCCAACCTTGCAGGGATACAGTTCATCCTGCCTTTGAATTTACTGGTCGGAATGATCTGACCAGGTGCTCATCCGGAGATCTATCCGAAGCCGAAGTCAGACAAATCTTGGAAGAATATTTTGGGAAAGGCTCTCATATAGGGAACCGTGGCCAAAGTGCAGCTTTTAATCTGAAGAATCCCCCGCCGGAGGTAAGTTCCGAACTGCCCTGGCTCTTCCATCGCTCATATTGTACTTATACCATAACTTCTGCTTGATCTCTTGAAGATAAATGGACAGGACCGAAAGGTGTACTTCTCCGATGTACCAACCGCTGACTGGCCGGGCCGAGTTGATGCGATGCATAGTTATCATCAGGGACGTGCCGAGGACGACTCTATTGAACCATCCGAGGAAGAAAGAGAGTCTGTTGACGAAGAAGATGAGGAGACACTGGCCCAAAGAACTGCTCGGGGGAAACAGCCGGTGTAGGAAAAGGCTGGATCTTCCGGTGGCGTCCGAGCTGCGGAAGGTTCGGTAAAGATTTCCGAAGACCGTGCCCAAGCCGCCGCCGACGCCCCTCGCTCGGATCAGGATGAACCGAGCACAAAACGCCATAAGGGTGATGCGCCTGCCGCTGCCGCTAGAGCTTCCGGTCAAAGAAAGAAATTCGGCCGAAAACGTCGTCGCTCAGAAATGTAAGTAGGATTTTCTCCATATTTCTCCCTTTTTGGTCCGAGCAGTGTTGAGATTTTGTCTTCGAAATGTAGGGACCCTTCTAATGAAGACGCTGAGAATCCCGGTGCTGAAGGGATGACGACTTCGGAAGCTGGTGTAGCCGAAGGCTTCCGCGCTGGCTGGACTTCAGAACATGAATCACCCCAGAGGTCGCCCGAGAGGCCCTCAATGACTGATGCGCGAGGCTCACCATCTCCTCCCAAGTAGCCGCGCATGCCTACCCCGCCGCCTCCGGCTTCTCCTCCAGGGCCGAATGTCAAGGAGCCGCGCCATGAAGATGAAACTCAGACGTCACCACCGAGGGACAGTAGCGCCATTCCTCCTGGGAGCGCTGATCATGGAGCGGAGACCAGCTAAGAGGCGCGAGCAGGGCCATGTCCTCGGCCTTCTACAAGCGCTTCCCCAGAGGGTGCAGATATCGAAGAAGTCGCCCGAAAGGGGCCCGTGCCGTTGATTCGCACCTATCGGATGGTGCGGAGCACCTATGCTGTCGCCACGGAGGAAGATCTTGCTGACACCGAGATAGATGGACTGAAGAATGACATCCGCGATACTCGCGCGGACTTGAGAAAGCTTCTCGGTCGTCTGGGAAATCTTTCGTCGCGTGTTCAGGTGACGCTTGTCATATTTTATCCTGACGATATATTGACTTGATAATCTGTCGCTCCTTTGGTCTTTCAGGCAGTGTATGAGACCGCCGAAGTTCGCCGGAAAACCCTACACCATCTTTGGGATGTAGCAGAGAAAAACAAACAGCTACAGACCGAGGTAACTCGCCTAGAGGGGGTGATGGCAGGCATGCGCGAAGAGCGTGAAACCCTAGAGCTGCACTGCTCGGACCTTATGGAGTCCGAGAAGCGTCTATTGCGAGAGAACAAAGGTATGTTGGGCTCTTGTTCTTCTTGATAGCTATTCGTCCCGCTTTTGCTCTCTAAACACCAGTTGTGTGGCATGTAGGTCTTCAGGAGCTGCTGGATGTGTCGACGAAGCAGAGTATGTGTGACGTCTCGCCATTTGTAAGATGTCTTGGTTTGATGATCTGATTGTATTCTTTGTGACTTGCAGCCACTGAGTTGGAGGCTGAGGTGGCGCTGATGCGAGAGGCTGCCCGGAAGAACCTGGAGACGATGATAGGTTGCCTGTTTGTGTTCGGCTTTCCCCTTTCTTTTTATTTTTGTAGTGCGACTGACGTGCTTTGTTTGTCAGAGATGGGACGTAGGCACCGTGCGCAGGTCGATGACCTTGTGGGTCGCCTTGAGGCTGCCGACGGAAGGTTTGACGCCTTGTTGGTGGTGTTAAGCCTGTGCTTGACATCATTGAGTATGCGCCCGCCGTACCGCCTGCCGAAGGTCCTGGTGTCCTTGACATCGTGCAATGTGGACGGGAGGCTCTTCGGTTCTTTAAGGACTTCTGCGTGGATGCTGCTGAAAATGTGGTAGCCCATGTGCTTGGAGTCGTCCGATCGCACTACCCAGGAGTGAAGAATGACCGAGTGCAGACCGGGTATGCACGGGGGACCACCGAAGAGCAGGAAGACCAGCTTGAAGAAGAGGCTAGGGAAGCCGCCAAAATGTTGACTGCTGATGTTCAGCTTTTTCCCACCGAGGGGATTTGAATTGAGACGCCCGAGCATGGTCGAGGTCTTGTATGGTCGACGAATAATCCTACACGCCCTGCGTGTCGCCCGTGCTTTTGCCGGGGCTTTTGGAGACGCTGCTAAACTGCCCAAGCGTCCTCGGGGCTTACGTGTTAGCGAAGACTTAACTGCCCAGGCGTCCCCGGGGCTTACGTGGTGGCGAAGCTGCCCGCGCTAGGCGGGGGTTACGCTTATCGTGGGCGAAGGCTACCCGATATATCGGGGCGGTCGATGAAGTGTCATAGTTAGGCGGCCTATCATTTTTAGGGCTTACGCGGCGTCGAACCAGATGCTGCCCGGCAGGTGCGGGGGTTACGCATTGGTGAAATCGTGCTGCCCGAACAGTGGCAGGGCTTACGCAAAGGCGAAAACGTGCTGCCCGAGCAATGGCGGGGCTTACGCGTAGGCGAAGACGTGCTGCCCGAGCAGTGGCGGGACTTACGCATAGGGGAGGACGTGCTGCCCGAGCAGTGGCGGGACTTACGCGTAGGCGAAGACGTGCTGCCCGAGCAGTGGCGGGGCTTACACATTGTCAAAGACGTTTAGCTGTACAAAATGTAATGGAGGCAAAATATCGAAAAGAACAATGTATTGCCCTTGTTTATAGTAAAATGGAAATACACATATCTGGTTTGATCCCTAGATCAGGGGTAGAAGCGTCACAGGTGCTCGATGTTCCAGGAGTTGGGGAAGTCGACGCCGTCTAGGTCGGAGAGCCTATATGCGCCTGGTCGAGTAACTACCTTGACCATATATGGCCCCTCCCAGGGAGATGACAATTTATGCATCCCCTCCTTGCTCTGCTTCCGCCGAAGAACGAGGTCGCCGACTGCAAAGGATCTGCCGTTGACATTGCGATTGTAATCTCGCCTGATCCCTTCCAGATATTTAACTGTTCGTACACAGGAGATCAGGCGTTCTTCCTCTAGCTTGTCGACTTCGTCTGCTCTGGCCTCGTTGGAGTGGACTTCTTCGTACGCCTCAACCTTTGGAGATCGATAGATTACATCTGCAGGTAGTACTGCCTCCGAGCCATACACCATAAAATACAGCGATACGCCTGTGTTCCGGCTGGGTTGAGTCCGAAGTCCCCAGATCACCGCTGGTAATTCGACAATCCAGTTGCCTGGGCTTCTATCCATGACTGCGTGGAGACGCTTCTTGAGGGCATCGAGCAGCATGCCGTTTGCCCTCTCCACCTGGCCGTTGGATCTAGGATGAGCCACGGATACATATTTGACGGATATGCTTCTTTCTTCGCAGAAGTCCTAGAAATCACTTCCATTAAATGTTGATCCCAGGTCGGTGATGATGCTGTTCGGAAGCCCGAAACGGTAGGAGATGTCCTTGAAGAACTCTGCTGCTTTGGTTGCCGTAGCCTGGACTAACGGCTTGTACTCGATCCACTTGGAAAACTTATCGATGGCGACATAGACGGAGCGAAATCCCCCTCTTGCCGTTTTAAATGGACCAACCATGTCCAGTCCCCATGTGGCGAAAGGCCATGATGCAGGGATGGTCTGTAACTCTTGGGCTGGTACATGTGTCTGCTTGGCAAAGAATTGGCATGCCTCGCATTCTCTGACTATCTTCTCGGCGTCTTGGACTGCTGTTGGCCAATAGAAACCTGCTCGGAAAATCTTGCTGACCAGAGTACGTGAAGCCGCATGATTGCCGCACATGCCGCTATGAGCCTCATGAAGGATCCTGAGACCCTCTTCCCGTGGGACACATTTTTGTAGGACTTCGCTCCTGGTATTCTTGCGCATGAGTTTGCTGTCGACAAGGACATAGCTTTTGGATCTTCTTACCAGGCGCTCGGCTTCTGTCCTATCTTCGGAGACCCTTGCTTCCAGTAGGTAATCAATGAACTGGGTTCTCCAGTCCTCTTCAGGGGTTGGAATATATGCCACTATCTGGTCGGTCGCAGAGCAGCTGGTATCGCCATCAGTCTGTATGGAGGGGTTGAACAGATCCTGGATAAAAACGCTGGCGGGGACGTCGGACCGGGATGATCCGAGCTTTGACAACTCGTCGGCCGCCTGATTTTCGCTTCGAATGATAAGATGGAATTCTATTCCAAGGAATTTCCCTTCGATTTTTCTGATTGCGGCGACGTAGGAGTCCATTTTCTCATTGTTGCAGTCCCAGTCCTTGTTAACCTGGTTGATGACCAGGGCCGAGTCCCCGTAGACCATGATGCGACGAATGCCGAGCTCGGAGGCTATCTGGAGACCGTGCAAGGCGGCCTCGTATTCGGCCGCGTTGTTGGACGCCATGAAGTGAATTCTCAAGGCGTAACGGAGGCGCTCACCGGAGGGCGATATAAGGAGTACTCCGGCTCCGGCGCCGCTGATGCTAAGGGACCCGTCGAAGAACATTGTCCAATACTCTTCCTGTGCCGGATGGGGAGACTCTTGCATCTCTGTCCATTCAGCTATGAAGTCGGCGAGTACCTGCGATTTGACTGTTATTCGGCTACGAAAATCAATGGAGTATGTTCCCAGCTCTACTGCCCATTTTAGGATCCGGCCGTTGGCGTCTTTGTTCTGGAGGACGCTATCCAGGGGGCATTCAGAGATTACTGGTATGGAATATCCTTCAAAATAGTGACGGAGCTTTCTTGATGTGACGAGAACAGCGTATATCAATTTCTGCACCATTGGGTAACGGGTCTTGGACTCGTTGAGGATTTCACTGATGAAATAAACTGGTCGCTGGACCGGATAGGCGTGACCGTCTTCTTCTCGTTCAACGACGATGGCAGTGCTGACGACATTATTAGTCGCGGCGATGTAGATCAGCAATGTTTCGTCCTTTTTAGGAGCTGTGAGAAGCGGAGGACTCTTCAAGAAGCGTTTGAGTTCTCTGAAGGCCGTATCTGCCTCTTCCGATCAGGTGAACTTCTCGCCAGCTTTTAGTAACTTGAAGAATGGGAGGCCTTTTTCGCCCAGTCTAGAGATGAAACGGCTAAGGGCCGCCATGCACCCGGTGAGCTTTTGCACATCTTTGACATTGGTCGGAGGCTTCATCCTCATAACCGCGTTGATCTTCTCCGGGTTGGGGAGGATGCCTTGCTTGCTGACGATGTTACCGAGCAAGTTGCCAGATCGGACGCTGAAGATACACTTGCCTGGATTAAGCTTCCATTGGAATTTGTCCAGCTTCTCGAAAACTGCTTCGAGGTTGGAGATGAGGTCTTCAGCCGTCCAAGTCTTGATGACGACGTCATCAACGTATGCGGCGGCGACGTCGGGGATGAGGTCGTCGAGACAGGCTTGAATCGCCCGTTGGTAGGTTGCTCCAGCATTCTTCAATCTGAAAGATATGGTCTTGTAGCAATAAGCCCCGAAAGGGGTGATCAAAGATGTCTTCTCTTGGTCTTCTTCCTTCAATGCGATCTGGTGGTATTTGGAGTAGCAGTCGAGGAAGATGAGTAGCTCGCAACCTGCTGTTGAGTCGACAACTTCGTCGATTCGTGGAAGACCGAAGGGGTCTTTAGGGCAGTGTTTGTTGAGATCGGTGTAATCAACGCACATTCTCCATTCATTATTCTTTTTTCTTACAAGCACCGGATTGGCTACCCAATCAGGGTGATACACCTCTCTGATGAAGCCGGCAGCTAGGAGCCGAGCTATCTCTACCCTAATGGCCTCCTTCTTGTCTGGAGAGAATCGCCGGAGCTTCTGCTTGGTTGGCTTGGCGGTCTTCGAGACATTCAAGGAGTGCTCGATCAACTTCCTCGGAACGCCGGGCATATCCGCTGGTTTCCATGCGAAAGTGCTTACGTGCTCCCTTAGGAAGCTGACGAGCGCGTTTTCCTATTTAGGATCGAGGTCGGCCCCGATGCGAGTAGTCTAGCTTTGCTCGCCGGGGACCAGGATAACCTCCTTCGTTTCCTTGTTCTTGGTGGCTGATCTTGGTGGTGTCTTCTCTGGGATGACTTGGTCTTCTGGAGCTACCTGCTTTGCGTCCGCGGCACAGATGTTCATGAGTATGGATTCTTCGATAGCTTCAGCCATGGCAATGGCCTCCCGCTCGCAAGCATATGCAACTTGGAGGTCGGCGCGAATGGAAAGGACGCCGTTCTCCGCTGGCATCTTCATGACGAGGTAGGTGTAGTTGGGGATGGCCCCGAGTTTCGCCAGAGCTGGTCGGCCGAGGATAGCATGATATGCGGCGTCGAAGTCGGCCACCAAGAAGTCGATGTGCTCGATGCGGAAGCACTCTGGGTGCCCAAACTGGACCGGGAGGTTTATCTGCCCTCGAGGAAATGACGGCTGTCCCGGGACGATACCCCAGAAGGGGGCCAATGTTGGCTGCAAGTCTTTTTCTTTCAGCCCGAGTTCCTTGGCAGCTCCGGAGAACAGGATGTTGAGGCCGCTGCCGCCGTCGATTAGCACCTTTCGGAAACGCGTCGTGCGTATGACCGGATCGACGATCAATGGGAAGCGACCCAAGTACGGAATCTGGGTCCATTGGTCGGCCCTGCTGAAGGTGATGTCTTGGTGCGACCAAGGAGGAAGCCTTGGATCAGCGATCGCGCTGTCGGAATTGGCAACGGAGTTGACACGTCTATTGACGAGTTTCTGCTCCCTCTTTGACTCGATGGCGGTGCGACCACCGATGATGGTGGAAACGGTTCGGTGTGCATCAGTGAAGCCTGGAGGCTTGTCGCTGTCGTCGCGCCGGTCCCTGTCGGACTCTACACGAGCCTTCTTCTTCTCTTCTACTTGGAACTTCCTGGAGAAACCCTCGCACTCCCTCATGGTGTGCTTGTGGTGCTTGTGGACGGGGCACTGGGCGTCGAGGAGCTTAGAGTAGGCCTCCTCGTAATTGCGCTTTGGGGCTGGTCGGGTGTTGTAAACTTGTTAGTGGCGGCGCCTCTCTCCAGCCCTAGAGCTCTCGGGTTCGTCGTAGCGACGATGTTCTGGGCGTCGTCGGTGGTCGCGGTCATCGCGACGGTAGTCTCTCCGAGGAGCTCGATCATACTGGCGCCGATCTGTTTGGTGGCCTTCTTCTTGGTGCCGCGACTGGTCGGGAAAGCGGAGGCGACTGTGAATGGAGTGATGAGCTGCGTCGTTTCCATCGGTGTATTTGTTGGCGATGCGTAGCATCTCGGCGATGGTGGTCGGGCTGGTGCGGTATAATTTCTTCCACAGTTCCTCGTCGGGCCTTAGGCCGCGCATAAACGCGGAGATGGCTTCTGCATCTGTGATGTCGGGGATGTTGTTTCTGATTTCCGAGAAGTGCCGGATGTAGTCTCGCAGGGAGTCCCAAGAGCCTTGCCGGAGCCTTTCGAGATCATACTTCGTGCCCGGTTGCTAGCAGGTGGCCTGGTAGTTATTGACGAACTGCTCCTTCAACTGATCCCAAGTGTCGATGGAGTTCGGCCTCAAACTATGAAGCCAGTTGTTGGCGGAGGCGCTGAGCATCCCCGGGAGGTAGTTGGCCATCACATCCCTGTTTCCACCGGCGGCTTGGACGGCGATCTCATAGACGTTAAGCCATTTGTTGGGATTGGCTCTTCCGTCGTAAGTCTTGACGCCGACAACTTTGAAGTTAGGAGGCCAGACAACTGCTCAGAGTGCCGGCGTGAATGGCAGTTCCGGGACGGTCTTGTCGTTGGGGAAGCCGTGCATCTGATCATACTCTCTTCGTCGCTCGGCCTCTGCAGAGTGTCTGGCTTCTCTCCTGTTCTCAATGCGGCCGCGTAGGTCTTTGGTCTTCAGCTTTACGCAGAGGTCGGATTGGTTCACCTCTTGGTCGCCGTCTCGCCGATGAGGTCTCCGACCACCGCGAGACATCTCACCATCTTCGCCGACGTGTTCTGTAGCAGATGCCATGCTATGAGATGGTGCTTGTCTTCCTTCGTTGATCTGGACCTGAGTTGCTTGGAGAAGAGCGGTGAGCCATCCGAGCTCTGGAGTCTGGAGTAGCCTCTTGGCCTCGGCGATCGCGACGGCGACATTGGCGCTTGGAGTCGTGCAGACCTCGTACTGTCCGAGCATGCAAAATTCGGGCTCCAGATTCCTCACCGCAGTCCTCCTCACTTCAGCTTGCTGCTCGCGGCGTCGTCTACGATCGGCGTTCTTTGCCTCGCGGGCTGCTCGGGCTTCTTCGGTCTCATTGGGCGACGGGTCGCTGTCGTTGCTGATGGCAAGGACCGGTCCCCCAAAGAATTGCTTGATGGGGGGCAGATCGGCGGGAAGGCCACCCTCTTGATCATCATTGTCGGGGCGGACGTTGTCGGGGGTGATGAAGGAGCTGGTGCCGACGTGGACAGAAGCGCGTCGACGCAGCGTCTGAGCGAAGCTGGAAGTTACGTTTTGTAGACTGAACGGCAAGTAGCCGTTCGGAGGACGGTCCCCTCGAGGTCGTTCCTCGACAATGTGCCCGAGAGGCGTGACGGTGACGACCAGTGTTGTGTCATGGGACGGCGATGAGGGGTGATGCGTCGTGGATGACACGGACTCTAGGATTTGGAGTCCCTCTGACAGCTTCTTGGTGACCCGATCTATAGATCCGATCAGGTTATCGTTGTTGATGTTTTTCCGAACGTAGCGTGGCAGCCTCTTCGTCGGAGGAGATACAGAGGGGATCTGGGCTGCGTCCAGAATCACCCCTTCGCCGTTCGCACCGATGACCCAGGTGATGGATCCCACCGTGAAGATCTGGCCCGGCGTCGGGAGCTCGATGGAGCTTGAAAAAATCACCTTGTTCGCCATGGAATCAGGTGGCACACCCCCTACCTGGCGCGCCAACTGTCGACGGAATACCGGCGATAGTCTACCGAGGGGTATGCCCGCGGTAGTAGATGAGACGGTGAGGGTGCGCCTAAGACGAACGAGGGAGCACAATTCGTGCGAGACAGAGATTTAGACAGGTTCGGGCCGCCACGAGACGTAATACCCTACGTCCTGTTTGTTGCTGTGTGTATTGCTAGTAGATTAGATGAATCGAGTAGACCCCCTGCCCGCCTTATATAGTCCGGGGGGCAGGGTTACAAGTTGATCTTGCCATACATAACAGATTACAATCCTAACCAATCTGGGAAACCAATCGGCTAGATCCTAGAAAAGCTATTTCCTTGCTCGCCAAGGTCTCGGCGGATATACGCGATCTCCTGGAGATCGTATGGGCGACGCGTCCTTGATAGTTCAGGCCTGTTCGGTAGACTTGGGCCAAGTATGACTATGCGGGTATACGGGCTTATACCCCCACATAAATGAAATGGGAAGTACGTGGGGCATCAGCTCCAGGCATGGAGCTCCATGTTAACTAGAACCAGCTGCCGGACGGGAAGCTAAAAAACAATCTCCACTTGACTTTGTTGTTCTTACATGTGGGCCAGCCCCCAAATATCCCTCCTCCGTGCGCATGCAGCGCGAAACACAACACACAGAGTCCAAACTGTGGCGGTCCGAAACACGTCTGCAGGATAGGTGGATAACAATAGGGGACGAATGTGGATGAGAGAAACTATTTGTATGTGGGGGTGGCAGAGTGAGTAGAGAGACATGCGGAGGAGGGTGGTGGGATGAGTGGAGCAGGAGGGTAGTAAGATGAGCGGGGTAGGACGCAGAGATGAGCGGGGTGGCATAGCCAGGAAATAAATGGCAGTATGAGGAAGAGGATAAGGGAAAATAGAGAGAATGGGAAGGAAACAAACAAAGGAAGAAATAGTAGGTATTATGAATATTCCATCTGTTTATCTACCATAAGAAGGTCTTTTATCAAACATCTTGTAGATAAGCTAGGAACTATTTATAGGAAGGTGTAGCCGTCCCCACGCTAAAATGAAAAAAAATAATAGTTAGATCCCAAATTTTACCATATATGTGTGGCCATGTCAACATGTCAAAAATTTCTTGCATCTACAAAGCAAAACACACCTCTCAAAACTTGCTGTCTTCAGCTCTTCGCCTCTAATTCTACCAAAGGCATCCTTATGCATGGCCTGCATGTGCCTACGTGGACGCTTGTGCCATTGTCACGTCCTTTTCTCAGCCTATGGATAGGTGGTGCCTGCCATCAAGATCATCGTGTACTCCCTCCGTCCCACTAATAATTATAAATCTTTGACTTCAATCGTTCTTCTTTGACCGTCTGCCTTATTTGAAAATTTTAATAAATTTTATTTGTTTTATTACGATTTAGTCTATCATTAGAGATATTTTCATAATGATTTAATAATTTTATTATTTAAATAAAAATTGAAATAAAATAGATGGTTAAAGAAAAACGATTGAAGTCAAAGATTTACAATTATTTGCGGGACGGAGGGAGTACACAATATGCATGGTACAGGGACGAACCAACAGAATATCCTCTGTTCCGAGGAATAAGCCGGCCGAGCACGGCTAGAGACCAGAGGGAGCTCATGGCCAGAGAAAGGTGACCCTCCCATCCTCCATGGGCTGCGTGTCTCACTTAACATACAATTATCTCTTGGTGTCCACATAAGACTTAAAGGACATTTACATATTTAGTTTCATAAAAGAAGGATATGTACATATTTTCATAAAAGAAGGACATCTGTGTGTATATGGATATATATGGCTTATGTGTGCATGCCCTTGTATATATATTTATCCGTTACCATCGTACAAGTCGTTTTAATTTTGTTATTCCATCTCAAATCCATCCATAGAAACATAAAACAATATCTTAGATACATCGAACAAATTTTAGAATAAAGAGTACATTGTTTTATATAACTCGGTTAAGTAAAGATAGAAAAATAACTTGAAACAAATTAAACTAAATGATTTGTAATATTTAAAATAAAAGAGTACATTTTTCATAAGAAAAAGGGATAATGCTAGGTCGCAGAACCAAAGATCGTTGCGTGGAGAAGAACATCTCGGAGGCCAAAGGTTGGTAGGAGACCACTGGGGGCGTTCCCAGCCACAGGAGATACGTGCTGGCGTACTAGTACACTTCGCGATAGTTAGGATTATATTCAGTGACGTGGCACACCTTGCAAGCTAAACCCAGCTCCTTTCTTATCCGATCTCTTATCCGGCCCCTAATAATGGATAATAAAAGGACGATGGACAAGATGCCATGAGAGCTAGAGACATATGTTCCATCCGGATATAGATATATCTTGCTTCCGGATATAGACATGTTCACGACTATTATTGCAATAAAATATTATTATTCCAATAGTTAACCTTCTGTGTATCACCTTTAATTTGCAGCCCACTTTACACAAAAGGCAACAAATTTAAACAAAACACCTGATTGTTGCTTCTAGACAGATAAGGGTATTTAAGCAGGCTCTACGGTTCGCTTCAATACAAGGAAAACATGTATATATAAAGAGATATATGGGCATTACAATATAATAATTGAAAGTTCAATTGTATTTGAATATTTTGTAGATGACATAGTATTATATTATTATTATTGAAGAGATCTTTTACGCCGGTCGGACAAAATACTATGTTGTAACACCCCTGATGTTACTGTAACTAAAAACTGTCATGTCATCATGATTTCATGCAAATCATCCCGCATAAACTCATTTTTACTGTGCATCACTAAAATAATTTTTATTTCTACATGTGATTGTGCATAGGTGCCTTAGAGTGATTTTATGATTTAAATACTGGTTTGTGTGCATTCCTCTAAATCCAATTGAAAATAAAAAGAAAGTTATTTATAAACCCTGAATCAAAACCTAAAACCCTAATTCAAAAACTAAAAGGAATTGGATGTTGGGCCTCAAATGAAAGTTGTACATCTTGAAAAGTTGAGCAATTTCTATTTGGGACAATTGTGAAGTTATTAAAAAGAATTTCAAATAAAACCCTAATCTATGCTTTAAAGTTTAAATTTGAAATACAAATTCAAAATCTAACAAGAATCTGGTGATACTTCCTTAATAAAAGTTTTAGAATTTTAAAATGGAATAATTTTTATTTTTGGAGATTTTGAAGTTTACCAGTGGAAATTTAAATTAAACCCCAATCAGTATTTGTTTATTCAAATTTAAAATGCCCTTTCAAAAAATATCAAGAATTTGGAAAAACTCCATTAATAAAAGTTGTAAGGCTTTTTCAAGTTGAACAACTTTTATATTTGGGGATTTTGAACTTATGCATTGAGATTTCAAATTAAACCCTAATGAGTGTTTTACAATTTAAATTTGAAATGCTATTTCAAAAACTATCAAGAATCTGGCAAAACCACTTTAATAAAAGTTGTAGGGTTGTCAAGTGGAACAACTTTTATTTTTGGATATTTTCAAGTTGTTGAGAAAAATCTTGAGAATTTAAATGAATTGCAAATGAATTGCAAAAGGCTCATTTAACCCCTTTTTAATTATTCAAAATCCATTTAGAATTTGAACACAATTCTAAAAGTAAAAATGATCTTCACAAAATTTGTCACAACTTTTATTTTTGGAGTTTTTCCGGTTGCTACATGAAATAGGGAAATTATGAGCAATTTAGGGTTTGACCTCAAAATCATCCCTACAGGGCCGTTCGCGTACGCGCGTGCCCGTGCCGCGCGCCGGCGCTGTCCGGCCGGCCAGGGCCCGGCCACTGCCGCGCCGTGGTCGCAGAGGGGACCCGGACAGCTGCCCCCCCTTATCCGCTCCTCTCCTGTCCATATAGTGGCATCCAGTGCACTACCCTCCTCTTCTCCCCTCCATTGCTGTCTCCGGTGACCTCACTGTCACCGGAGGAATTCGTCGATCTTAGCTAATCTCCGCCCACTCCATCTCGTCGGTAGGTTCATAGCACCCTTGCACGTCGTTTGAGCCCAGGCTGGAGGTGTGTTATCGCCGGTGCGACTCTGCGGCTATGTTTTCTCCCTCGGTTCCGGTGGTGGACGCCGCCGCGGACAACTTGTCGTGCCTAGTCTCCTCGGGCTCCGGGGTGCCAAAATGCTGGTCTCGCCACCGGAGCTCATCTTCGAGGTCTCGGTCGCCTCCAACCGGTCGTCTCCGAGGGTCGTCTGCTCCAACCGGCTACCGCTTAGGTATTCGGTGAGCACCTTGAACCTTCCCACCATTTTTATTCGAACGTTGCTACACCTATGTCACCGGAATGCGTCTGCGTCGCCGTGCGCACCGTGTCCGAGCCGCCGCGGTGTCGGCTGGGGTCCTTGAGACCCTAAGCCGCCTAACCACCTACACAATTCTAGTTAATTCTTAGTTCTAAGCCACATAAGCAAGCTAGCAAAAGTTAAAAAGACTACACAACAATACAAGACAAGAAAACAAGCTACTTTGCACAAGAATAAGAAAGGAATGATCGTTGATTAAACATTTGCCTTGTGAGGAAGCCAATCACTGGGATAATCAATAAGTCACTCACTCGAAGGTGAGGAAATCAATAGAGACACCAAGATTTATCCCCGAGGTTCACGTGCTTACCGGCACGCTACGTCCTCGTTGTGTCGACTTCAACCGGTGGTTCGGTGGCTAATCGGTATCACACACCGAGCCTACACTAGGCGCCACAAGAACCTACCACGGAGGAAGTAACTCAAATACATGAGCAATCCACTAGAGTTACCTTTGAGCACTCCGCTCGAGGAAGGCACAAGAACCCCTCACAATTGCCGGGTGTGGGCAAGCACAATCACCAAGCTCCTCCACACCTTCTTCTCCTCCAAGCCGTCTAGGGACACGGCAATGTCCCAAGAGAATAAGAACTGAACCAAGGCTTGCTCTCAAGTGCTTTAGAATGCAAATCACAAGCAATGATGCACTTGAGGTTCACTCAATCTCACTAAGGATGATCAAAATAATGAACTAGTGAGAGAGCGGGAGGCTAGAATGCAACAAAGTGTATGACAATGATCCAAGTGTGCAAAGGTGTCACCAAATGACCAGGGAGGGAGTATAAATACCCCTAAATGCAAATCTAGCTGTTACCCCACTCAAAATAGCCGTTAACCATGATTTTCGGGGCGTCGGACCGACAGCGTCGGACCAAGCGATAGCGTTCAACGCTCTAGATCTCGCCACGTGTCAACGGGTTTGAACAGCGTTCGTCCGATCTCAACGGTCGTCTTCGCGCTAGTTCTTACACCATCGGACTGGGGGCGTCGGACGAAACAACAGAGTCCGACGCCCTGTTCCCAGTACACTGCGAGCGTACCGTCGGACTCTTCAGCGAACACCGTCGGACCAACGAAACGCACAGTCCGATGCTTCCAGAGAGGTTTGAAACCGAGAAAACTACGCGACGCTCGGCATCGGACTAAGCTTTAGTGTCCGAAGCTCTCAGATTGCGCCACGCGTCACACCTCGCTGCTCGGCACCGTCGGACTGGAGTGGGAAATGGTCCGACGCTCGTAAAACGAGCGTCCGATGCTCGCCATTGGCCAGAACTAGGGTTAGGCGTCGGACTCTACTCAATGGTCCGACGCTGCCCCTCTGCACAGTCCGACGCTCACTTCTCAGGGTTTTTCAAGTCTATTTCTCACCCCTTGCTTCTATGTGCTAACACTCAAGGTCTCCAACACTTGTGCACAGTGTGTTAGCATTTTGCAAACATTTTTCAAGGGTTTTCAAAGAGATTCTCTAGGTTGGTTAGATCAATGCACATGAGATGCAACCTAGAGCGCTTGAAAGTAATCCAATAGCTTAGTTCTCCCCTTGATAGTCGGCTATCTATCCTAAATGTGATCACTTCCACTTGGAGTCTTGATCACTAAAAGAAAAGCCCTTTTTGAATATACCTTAGCCTCTAGCTTTCCTTCTTTAAGTCATTTTCTTTCTCCTTGATCATTTCATCTTGATCTTCACTTGAGATCATGTCATCTTCCTCCTTATCACTAATCTTCTCTTGGCTACACATACTTAGCACTTAGATTAGTAACTAGGTTTCATCAATTACCAAAACCAAAGTAGTGTCTTTCAACCGGCGACGTGTTCTCGCCGGTCAACCACCGGCGGGCAATCAGTCTGGGTGAGAGAGGGAGTCGGGGACGCGCACACAAGAATTCGACAAACATCAGGGGGTTAAACGGGAAGTTTAAGACTCATGTGAATAGTATCTGTTGGACCGCGGGTTGAGAAACTGAAAGTTCGGAGGCCTTTGCGCAAAGCTAGCAGCGCGCACGGGGGTAGGCCTGGCTGGGCCGGATTTCAGTTAAATGGGCCGTCCCGGGCTAAATAGGGTTTTTCATTTTTAGGTGAATTTCAATAGCTTTTTTTATTTTGAATTAAAGGTGAATAGTGCTCTATTTTATTATTTTTGTATGAATATTTCTGTTGGGCTAAAAATTATGAAAATAATTGTTGATGCTCTATGTGATATGTAGTATTTAATAAAAATATTAAATATATGTTTTGAGTACGTTCTGCATGAACCAAAAATCAGTGTTTTAATTAATAAATGTAACTTTGAACAATTTTAATAAATTCTTTGTTGATCCAAAAATTATGAAATATATTTTGGTACTATTTTAGGGTAGAATCTACCTGTTGAAAAAGTTTGAGCTCCATTGGAAGTATTTTACTTGTTTATTAATTAAGGCTATATTAAGTGATTTTTAAACTAAATAGAAAATCCTAATAACTTAGGTTTTGCGTGAAATTTGGATTGAATGTTGGCCTTGGGTCATCCACCCTAATGACCCTAAGTACTTAACCCTATTGTACCATGGCAAGTAATGACTTATTTGTGGTAATTATGGGCACATGTATAGTTAAATGAAACCCTAAGTAATAATATCGATGAGTTGATGTTGTTGGCTTGCAACTTATCGTGAAGGAGAGTTGTACTCAAATGTCTAAATGGAGTTTGCTTTCTAAGTAATTCACAATTAGTGCATGTCCTGCATCATGGCATACATATCATCATGTTAAGCATTATATTATTATTATTACGTGTAGTGATCAGGTTTTCGGGAGAATTGTTTGATTGATTCCCGACGGAAGGATTATTCGTCAGGAGAAGTCAAGTGGATTTTCTCTAGTTTTCTGGCAGAAGTGACAGACCTGCAACACAGGCAAGCCCCGGTGCATTCAGCCCTTTCTTTGTGATTTGCAAAATGTTTATAACTTGAGTTAATCTACTGCATTAAGTTGATAGGAGTTGAGTGATAACCCAATTGATGCATTACCAACCTTGACCACTGAAATTCCTTGAAATCATTTTAAAATATTTGAAAAATACTTAGCCCTGCTAAATTAATTTAGATTTGCACAAAATGCTATTTTTGAGCTAATGTGATATATATTAATGATGAAATTCATGAACAAAAGATATTGGTGATGTTTTCGTTCGGTGATTGTGCACCTGATCAGTACATTGTCACCAACAGAAAGGGTTTTGTCCGCTCGGTGGTTGAACACTTGGGTTAGAGTCCTAAGGGAAAGATTAATATCGCTTTTTCGCAAAATACTTTGACTCTTGTTAAAGCCTTACCTTGACTGCTCTCAGCCTGCATTCCTGAGACTCTTTCCCTTTTTCTTAGTCGGGTAAGTCTTGCGGAGTACCCCATGTACTCAGAGTTTGTTAACCCCTGTTGCAGGAAGGTCGAGCTTATGGTTCTACTTAGAATCGTGCCGGTTGGCGGATCAGGATGGATGATGATGTGTTTATGATATAACCCTTGGGCAGGGTGTCTAGTTGTATGATGCTACGCCACTACGAAACTCTGGTTTAGGATAATGTAATTTATATTTGTAATCTATGTTTAAGTAATATTTCCACACCCTATACTCTAATTAAAATTATTTGTGTAAACTGTTGTAATACTTGTAAGGTCTTTACAATGAGATCCTCGGGGAAATCAGGGTTTTAGAGGGAACCCAGCAGGCCACCTAGGTTGCAGGGACTCGTGCACAGTAACCGCAGGTCCTTAGGGTCGATGATGGTGCACGTGGGCCCGGTGATTTAGGCGGTTCTGTCACATATGTTCAGGTACTTCCATCTTTTTCTATTTTCTAAATAATTGATTGAGGAATATAGAGATTTTGTCCTCGTGAAAGTAGACACTATGTCGCTAGACTGGAAGCCGCGGCTTTGCCGACTGTTTTTACACTTGGAAAAGTCCGCTCGGCAACAGTTCGACCCGCAAAGGGACTTTTTATCGGGGCACCCGGCAAACATTTTCTAAAAAATTAAAAAAAAAGACAGACCCGCCAAGCCCATCCAGGGCCCGGCGAGTCCATCGACATTGGCACAGCTCGTCGCGCCGCCGTGCCGCCGCGTGCCGCCTAGCCGTCGTGCCGCCCTCCCCGTAGGCCGCCTCTCCGGCACCGGTGAGGGCCGCCCTCCCCGCGGGCCACCGCGCCGCGCGCCGGCGAGGGCCGGCCTCCCCGCGGGAAGTAGGAGGAGCGCCGGGCCGGTGAAGTGGGAGGAGCCGCCGTCGAGTTGGAGGGGAGGGCTGGAGGGGGAGGAGCCCCGCGCACCGCCGTCGAGGGGGAGGGGTGCCGGGCCAGGGAATGCCGTGCCGCCATGGCCCCGCCAGAGAGGAGGTCGTGTCTGCCGCCTGCCATGGCCGCCCCGCTCCGATCCGCGGCGGCGAGGGCCGCCCCGTGTAATACCACTGGTATTACTGCATAATTAAACTGCCATGTCATCATGTTTAATTTGATCATTTGCATATGATTGTGCTTAGGGTGCTAGGGTAATTTGATTTCACTGATTATGTATTTAGACCCTTAATTAAAAATCAAATATTAAGCTAAATAAGAAATTAAATTAAAGCCCTAGAATTGACCTCAAACCATAATTTAAAAACTATGATGAATCTCATCGAAGTGTCTTAATGAAAGTTGTATATATTTTAAGATGGAACAACTTTTATTTTTGGAGATTTTAAAGTAATGTTCCATAAATTCAAATTAAACTCAAATTACTATGTTTAAATTTAAATTTAAAACCTCAATTTTAAAAATATTAGGAATCTGATCAAACTTTCTTAATAAGAGTTGTAGAGACCATTGATTAGAACAACTTTTATTTTGACCAATTTTCAATTTTTTGAGAAAAATTAAAAGTAATTTTGAAAATACAGTTTAAATTTAAAACCCAAGATTTACCGCCTTTTTATTATTTTCGAATCTGAGCAGAATTTCAATTTGCTTCAAAAACAAAAATTGTTCTGCATAAAATTCTCTACAATTTTGATTTAGGGAGTTTCTTCTGATTCAGATTGTATAAGGCATGATTGAGTGCAATAGGGTTTGACCCCTTTCTCTGCGCTACAGTACCGGCCCCTACCTGCCGGGACAGGGCACGCGCGCGCGTGCACCGCGCCGCGCGCCGGCGCCGTCCGGCCGGTCAGGGCAGGCCCTGGCCACCGCACTTGGGTCATTGGGGGCCCCGGGCATCGCTTGAGCTTATCCACCTCCCACCCCCCCTTTTTAAGGCGACGAGAGCTCTGTTCTCGCGTTCTTTCTTCCGCCGGTCGCCGTCGACCTCTTCACCGGCTCCGGCCAAATTAGCAGTCGCCGCGCCACCACAGCCAAATCCACCTTGCAGCCAGCTTTCTAGCTTATTTGCGTCTCCACTGCTTCAACCGGTGTGTGCGTGCGTGGTCCGTTGATCCCGAAACGCACATCGGCGTCCTCGGGTCTGGACGGAGCGCCGCCGTGGGTGAGTTCAACGTGTTTAGCACGCCCAGGTGAGCTTCCGTCTCTCCCGACATGTGTTCTGTACTCTGATTAATCTCTAGATGCTCATGCTCATGGCGGTTTGTTGGTTGATGCCCTAGGATCACCGGAACGATCGTTGGTTGCGGGAGTCGAGCCGCCGTGGTCGTCGTCATCATCGAATTCGCCTTCCCGCACCACCTCTGTCCCGACTAGCTGCCCGTCTAACTTCGTGGTGAGCTCTTGGTTCTTCCCGACACCTTTGCCGTAACATTACCGCGTCCCACCAGCCGGAACAGGGCCGCCGTGCCGTCCCTGTCCGCCATGGTCGAGCTTCTGCTCATCGGAGGCGTCGAGGGCTAGGGCTAGGTACTTAGGGGTGTCAGTTTAGGTCTCGGGTAGGTACCTGGTAGCTGGAGTCCTCCGCTAGGGCCGCCGGCGGCGAGGACAGCATCGTGCTGTCGCGGACGCGCGCGCAGAGGCGTCGGTCGGAGGAAGACGAAGGGCCTGACAGGAGTAGCCCGCCTGTCAGCGCCGGTGTAAGTGAGGGAGAGGCTGACGGGTCGGGTCAACCCGTCAGCGCCAGAGGGAGCGCGAGAGAGAGAGCGAGCGGGCGCGTGGGCTGGCTGGGCTACGCTTCGTCTAGGTGGACCGGCTCGGGCCAGTGGTCTTTTTCTTTTTCCTGGGGAATTTCCATAGAATTTTTCCATTTCAATTTCAAATGTATAGTGCCGCTATTTCTTATTTTTGGTAGAATTATTTTTATGCATCAAAAATTATGAAATAATTTATGAAGGCTCTGTACAGGGTGTAGTATTTAATAAAAATATTTAGTATGGTGTTTGGGTAGTTTCTATAGTAACTAAAAATCAGTACATTATTTGATAAATGAAAATTTGGTGATTTTTAATAATTTTTGTATAATTCCAAAAATTATGAAATTTGTTTTGGTACTGTTTGGGGTCAAAATCTATCTGTGGGAAAAGTTTGGGCTCAAATGGAAATAGTTTACTTAATTACTATTTAAAACTCTATTTATCGATTAATAAAATAAATTGAAAATTTTGATCAATTTAGGAATTTGTGTGACTTTGGTATTGTGTGTTAACCTTGGATCGTTAACAGGTGTTGACCTTTGATATCTTGTTAACTTGTTAAAACTCATACTAATCTTGTTAAGTAAGATGATTAAATGTTACTTTAAGTGAGTAGGTAAATAGTTAATTAAAAACATTAGGAGTTTATGTTATGCTCATGAGATAAAGGAATTCTGTGGTTTACTTAAGTGAGTACTGGCCATTATTATTGGAGAGCTGGTTTAGCTTTCAACAGCTGTTAAATGGTCAATTACCCAAAGGAGTTAATACTCGATAGTAATTAGTTTTAGTTGGTTTACAACTTTATCGTGAAGGAAAATCGTACTCAACATTTTAAAGTAAAGATTTACCTTTATTTCAGTGTACCTCTGCATCATGGCATACATATCATCATGTTAAGTATTGCATCATTATTTCGTGTAGTGAACGCGCGGTAATTATTATCGGAAGCAAGTCCCGAGTAAGGTTTTCACTCGGTGGGCGTGGATATTCTCGGTGGTTGACTTCAGAGTTCTCTCTACTTCAAGCAACAGGCAAGCTCCGGTGCATTCAGCCCTTCCTTGTGTTTTAAAAATTTTATCACCTTGAGTTAAATAATTGCATCAGGTTGATAGGAGTTGATTGTCACCTACTTGCTGCATGACCTGCCTTGATATATAACTCCGAAACCTGTTTTAAAAATGAAAATGTTTGAAAATGCTTAGCCCTGCTCTTTAAAGTTAGTTTTGCATAAAATGTTATTTTCTGAGCTATGATGATATACTAAAGATGAATATGAATTTGCAACCGTGCGGGTGACTTGTACTTGGGTTAGAGTCCCAATGTATGGTCATCGACGGATTGGAAACCATTCGGTAGGCTTTGTACTTTGGGTTAGAGTCCCGATGCATTGCCGCCGCCGTAAAAATGGTAATGAAAAAGGAAGTTCGTTCGGATGGATGTGCACATGTGGCGGCGTTGCCATGTCTTGTCACCGACGGGCACGGATTTGGAACCGTTCAGCTACTTTGTACTTGGGTTAGAGTCCCAATGCATGGTAACCAACGGAAAAATGCTTTAGGGACCATTCGTTGTCGGCCTGCTGGATCGAGACTTTGCAACTAGCCACATACTACGGGAAGCCTCTGACTCCGGTGGCTCTACTGCTGGAACCGACAACCACGCACTGGGAGTGGAGAGATGGCGAGAGTAGCGTGTACCCTCGTGGCCGGCGTACCTGAAGACTAGAGGAGTACTGTGCTCTCGGGTGGCGTAAGACTGGTTCTGGGGTATGAAAAGCCGTGGTAGGCGGGGTTGGCATATGCAAGCTTAAGTGCTACATATGCAGTGTGGATAGCGATCCCCAGCTGGGTACTTTCTGGATTCGAATCGATGTTGCTCCTCGGTTAATGGAGACTTGATCCACTGACTTACACCGAAAAGTGGTTCGCAACTAGGTGTTTTTGAGAATGGTTAAGAAATTGAAAGAATGGGACATATGAGAAGGAATATTAGAACTATGGTTATGATTAAAATAATATTGAGATGAAATATTGAAATAGGATAGTAATGCTTTTCCGCAAAACTCTTGAACTCTTGCTATAGCCTTACCTTGACTCCCCTCAGGCTGCATTCCTGAGTCTAATCTTACACCTTTTGTCGGGTAAGTCTTGCGGAGTACCCCAATACTCAAGGTTTGTTAACCCCTGTTACAGGAAGTCAGTAGCCAGAAGTCTATCTTGCTCCCTGCTGTGTGATGCTCGTTTGTGAAGGAAGTGATGATGAGTGGTGTTGGACCCTTGGGCAGGGTTCGTATTATTATGTGTATCTGCTACCCTGATGCTACTTCTATTTAGGTATAGATTATAATAATTGTACTTGAAATTATATTTGAACAACTGGTTTGTAATCTATGTACTATAAAGTTTTCTGCACCTTTACTCTGGTATATTTTATTATGAAATGTTGTAACCCTGTAATGGCTTCACAATGGGATCCTGTCGGAGAATACGGGTGCTTATGTAGCCCGGCAGGGCTATCTAGGTCATGTGGGACACAGGCCCGGCTGTCAGAGGTCATTAGTGACAATGACAGGTGCCCGTGGGCCATGTGATTTAGGCGGTTCTGTTACACCCCGCCACGATCCGCCGGCGCGAGGGGGAGGGAGGGCGGCGGTGGCCTCCATGGAGGCAGAGGGGGAGGGAGGGAGGCCGGCGCCGCCTAGATCTGCCGGCGCGAGGGCCGTGCCCCGCCGCGTGAGGATGGGAGAGGGAGGAGGGAGGAGGCGTGAAGAAGAACGGGGAGACAGAGTGGCGGTGGCAGAGAGAGTGGGGGAAAGGAGGCGTCGGGTGGAGGCACGGAGACGGAGAGAGTGCGGTGGGTGGGTTAGGGTTAGGTTTGTATTTATACAGTGGAGTGAGGTGAGTGGGTTAGTGGGCCTTTGATGGGCTGGCTGCCCATTTTGCCGAGTGGCCCAGAAAGGGCACTCGACAAAACCTGTTTTTTTATTTTTTATTTCAAATCTTTCAAATTCAAAAGCATGAGAAGATAAACTCAATTGAAAAAAATTTCAACTACAAAGTTTCATAACTTTTCGAGATCTATAAAGTATATATATTTTGGGTGTTTTTCCATCTAAGACCGTTTGAAAAAAATGGAATTTGGCATTTTAGATCTCTCTGGTTGTTTCACGAAACTCAGAGAGAGATGTCTGGGTTTTTGATATCTGACGTCACAACTTGTTCAAAACCTTCTCAATTTTTTACCATAGCTTCCACATGTGATAACACGACGCCTCAACAAGTTTCATGATTTTCAGACTTCGTTTGGATTTTATATAATTTAAAAACACTTTTCCAGCAAGTACCTCGACATGTTACGTCAACGAGATGCTCAAAATTTCATGGGAGTTCCTGTATACAGCCTCAACATACGTCAAATATCATGAATATCATTTTTTGAATCATCAAATTCCATTATTCCATGTACTTGCAGTTCAAATTTGAAATATTCCGAAAAAATCAAAGTAGAGAAATAAATTAATGAAATATATCAAAAAAGTCAAAATTGCACCAAATTTTAAAATAGAGTTTTAAATACCGTAGCAAGTCCTCACAAAAAAATTTGGGCCAAAAATAAAAAAAAATTGCCGAGTGCCATAGGAGGCACTCGACAAAGAAATTCTTAATAAAAAATAAAAAAAGATTTTGCCGAGTGCTAGCCCCTAGGCACTCGGCAAAGAAATTCTTTAAAAAAGTGAAAAAATTGCCGAGTGCCCAGGGTCTGGCACTTGGCAATGGAATTCATAAAAAAATAAAAAAATTTGCTGAGTGCCCAGGGCCAGACACTCGGCAAAAAAATTCTTAAAAAATAAAAAAATATTTTGCCGAGTGCCCAGGGCCTGACATTCGGCAAAGAAATTCTTAAAAAAAAATTGCCGAGTGCCCAGGCTTTCTCGAGTGCCTAGCATTCGGCAAAGCCACCTTTGCCGAGTGCTTTATTTTGCCGAGTGTGGCACTTGGCAAAATATTGCTTTGCCCAGTGGCCCGAAATTTTACACTCGGCAAAGTCTCAGGTACTCAGTAAAGTCTAAATTTCCAGTAGTGGTTGAGCTTTTCCATCGATCTTGCACTGCAGAGCTGGAGCAACCTGTGTGGGCCGCCGCCGCCACGTACGAGTAATGGACCCTCATAGTCCTCGCCCTCGTGCTGGAGGTATGCGGCCGTCGTCGTCACGCAAGGATCAGTTGCTCGCAGCGTCCACTAAACACACCGTATTCTTGTTTGGAAGACTCCTTTAGTCCCGGTTGGATCGGGATTAAAGGTGAACATTTAGTTTCGGTCAGTAATACAAATCAAGACTAAATAGGGTCACAGACATACGTGATGTGCCATGGAGTGAGCGAGCTCATTATATGCCAACTATCAGTTCGTCGGTGACCTAATATAATGCTTCATTTTGAATTTGAAGACATAACTCATCCATCTGTAGTGCAATTGAGGTCAATGAACTCTTATTGGAAACCTTATTTGATAGGCTTTCAAAGGGAACTGGTCCCCACTAAATATCATATCAGCAAGGCCACTATATCATCAAAACATTCTGTCGCTGCTTCTGCCAGGAGATACGTTATCGTTATAGGCTAGTTATTCATCCTTGAGATCCTGGCCTAAGTTGGAGCACACACCAAGTAGATGGAGAACACCTCAAGGAAGCCTTGGATGCCCTCCCCTTGGCAACCACCTTTGGAGGCCACGAAGGGCGTCAAGCTAAGTTGGAGGCCCAATCCATGTCATTATCGAGTCCATCTCGGGCTTTGGACCCATCTGTCATAAACTGGTCACTCAGAATGTGTTCGGATTCCGTTTTCGATAAACCATATGTGATAATTTCATAAGGACACCAATGAAACTGGTCTCACGTCAAAATTCCTTCAGAATCAACGAGAATCATCTAAACAAGTCAGTGCCCAGAATCTGTCCTGGTGTTGCATTACGTATTTGGTCCAACGGACCATGTATCGTTGTTGAGCCCATTAGGGGCACTCATCGAGGGTAGACGATGACACTAAGACCTATATATTTATATATGCCGCTGCCGCCGTTAGATTTTTTTAGGTTTTGCTTGGATTATTCTGTTAAAAACAGTTTCACCGTTCATCGGTTTGTAAGACCCCCCTACCTCTGGGATTAATAATTCATCTACAACCTAGTTGCTTTCTTTCTTGTTCTTGCTTGTGTTCTTCGTTGCGTAGGCAAATATGAGCCTTCTTGGTGAGGTCAACCAGACTGTGTCTCGGTTGTTAACCAGAGTAGTTGTAGTGCTAAGATTGCAGGGTTCAAATCTTTATATCTGAATTCGGATCGGTGTGTCGCACTCGGATTACCTCGACCTGACGGAAGATCGGGAATGTCGTTCACAGTGGTAGAGAGGTGGCCGGCAGGGGCATGCCGAGGTCGCTAGACTCAGCCATTGGGACCTCGCCGCCTTTTGATGTCAGCCGAAGAAATCATAGCCGTGTCTGCAGCCCATATGTGCGTGCGAGGTCGAGCGAAAGAAGATAGAGAGGCGCCTGAGGAAAAGTTGTCTTGAGGTTATTATGGAATTTTCATGTGGGTATTCCTTCTTATTTTCTTAGCCATTTAATCCACCCCAACTAAATGGTGCGACAAAGTAGGGGTAAGCGACAGGCCATTTCAAAACCATGAGGGTAAATTCACAATGCTAAAATAGGTTTGTGTGTGTGTGAGAGAGGGGGGGGTGTAAAATCACTATTGAAGTATGGAGTGAAGGTAAAAACACCAATTTCTATAGAATCATTGGTACCTAAGGTAACTGGTAAAAATAAAAGTATGAACATGAGCATTGTATTATAATATAATATCAACAAATAGGAGAGAGCAAAGATACAAAATTTTGATTATGTGTGGACCCTAATTTTGTATACAAGAATTTACCAGAAACATATCTCTCTTGTGTTTTCTAGCACGTCAGTACAAAGGATCGATAGATTGCTAGGATAATTAGATACACTCAACAAGCATGCACGTTGATCACAGTGAGTACCGCACTCTAACAACCAAGTACCTAGTGGTATAGAAGCACGAGCAGTAGGAAAAGGATAAAATAGATGTTTATTACTATGAGTTGCAGATACTATGATAGATTTTTTAGATAAAGGATCGTCTATCCGGCTTCATTCATTCGAAAAGAATGAAATCAGACCACATTATTACAAGAGTTTTAACCAAATCAGCACTAAACTCGGTAGTCTCACACGCGGGTCATGTTTTAATTAAACAACTACAATCATCACGAAAAAGATTAAAATCAATGTTGTTAACCATTTGAGTGAATTATATTTCTTAGAACTAAGAAGTTGTGCGTGCGTGCATCATCGTCTGGTCCAAATTAAAATAAACCAATATCTTAATGCATAACTATATCACATTTCATGCCGGCCATGATGTGATTTGGCTGATGTTGGTTGCATTGGCTAGCCCCATTCGATACTTGAGCTAGCTTTTGATTCAGCCAGATTATCTGCATTGACCTACACACCGTCAATAATGCTTGACATTTATGTTCGCTTCAACTAAATTCAACTTATTTTTAGCCACAGAACAATACTTTCTTTCACAATAATTTAGACGTAGAATTCAGCCGCAGCTAAATTCAGCTCATCCGAGCGGCCAATGCACGTGAGACAACAAAGAAGATAGCTGCTGATCAGTGCATGCGTACTGTGCGTGACCCACAAATTGAATCTAAAGAGAAGAGAACTTTTTTTTTAATGATTAGGGAGTAGGTTTACACAAGAGATTTGTCCATAAGTTTGTTGCTAATGTGTAGCTTTCGGAGCACTACTAGTTGGGCTTTTATGATTGCGTAAAATAATGGGGGCGTTTTATTTCTTTACTTACTCAAGCTTCCGCATGAAGGGTGACGTACTCGTGACTTCATCACCTGCACCACGGGGACGAATTATGACCGGCCAAGTTTGCCCTGTAGCTTTAGAGGGTCGTCAGCATTGTTGCATTTGCAAGTTAAAATAGCACTAATCATATGCATGCTGCCGCTACTTGGACCCACAAAGTGCACAAGGGTCCTTTTCAGGCAGCTCAACTACTGTCGGGCGTGCCAAGCTGCCCAGTATTGATCAGCCTTGAAAGTTGAAACAGCATGCTGCCAGTTCTAGCCACGTCAGATCCGACCATGAAACAATAATTAGATTTTAATAGGAGCCATGGGGTTGACCACATGTCCCTATTCTTAGAACGGAGCTAAACCGTCAGCCGGCAAAAATTTGATGGTTGAATTCACTACTGCATATTCAGTTTCTAGCAACGCCAATATTTTTTGAGTAAAGACAGCTCACAGTTGCCTTTACGAACAGCTCCTGAAAAATATATGTTTTATACGAACATATATTTTTCATGTGAAAATCGTGTAACTTTCGACACCGCGTGCATATGGATGCCTAGTGGAGTCTCCGAATTAAAACTTCTTATTTTTCTTGACCGGATTTATAGTTTCTGAACAATAATATGTAGTCTACAAATTGATTTCTATAAACAGCTTATGTTTCTTATCGCTTCTAAAAATTAATTTTCAAAGATGGCTCATATTTTCAACGTCCCTACCCAATTTAAGAAGTGGCTGAAAACCCTCTTTAAAAGACAGAAACTTACTACCTTTGCTGAGGTTTTCCAACCGGCAACCGCCTTTGCAAAGCTCCTAATAGTAGTGTCGGATATGAATATTATGGTACCTAAGGACAGAGGGTTAATAGACATCGAAATTAATCAGTCCAATGGTTAAGGATGACAGAGCAATGCTACCCGACCCATCGAACGAGAGATCTGCCTGGTCTGACCCCATGGGCAGCAACTCCGCCTTGCCCAACTCCAGGGGCGTGGGCTCGACCTCGTCCAACCCTCAGGGCATAGGCTAGCTCCACCTCACTCAACCCACCCAGGGGAAGAATTCCGCTTCGCTTGACTCTAGCAGGGCTGTTAGACGAGATTCTAAGGAGGCCCATGAGGCTATCAACTGCAACAACATGGAAGTAGGGTCTGCTCATGCCTCTGCCACCAATAGAGTATAGAAATACCGTGACACGACTCCCCATCGTGACAGGCCATGTCCGGGCGCTCACGTCGCTGCACTAGGAGACACTGTGCTCCTATTTCCATATGGCACAACACCACCCTGTTGACCATGCCGCACGAGGGAGCATCATGGGATGCCTTGACCAGCTCGCCATGCATACGCATGGCAACAGTAACAGACAAGACTGGAGGAATCCATATTCTCTTGTAACATGCCATTCCCTTGACATATAAAAGGGAAGGCAGGTCGCCCATGTAGGCCATCAAAACTCATGGCTCAATTTCGCTCTACACCAAACAACATTCACACTCGCAGATATACTCACTAGAGACTTGGAAGCTCTCCCTTTATCGATAGCTTGTAACCCTACTACAACTCAGTGCCAGTAACACGAGCTTTTCTCGACTGGACGTATGGATAGTCCACCTGAACCAGTATACACAATCCAAATATTAAACGCACAATAAAAAATTTACTAGGTGATGCTCGTTCGAAGCACCGACAAGTAGTAACTGTGGCAAGGGCATGGGAAGACAAGCAGCCAACTTGTTGCATGTATCCAAATGCTACTCTCGTCTTAAGGTCAGTACCGAGATTTTAGTTGGAGAGCCTATCTCAATGGTCATGTTATTTATATATGGTGCATCTTATCAAGGTTATCGTCGACTTAGTATGGACGTCTACTTTTTTACAGATTTATTCTAAAAAATGTAAAGACATCATTGTTTTCAGTGCTATGCAAGCGTCGAGGCTTAAATTCTTTACAGATTGATCCATCCTCTCAGTACCACTGCGTGGTACGTAAAAAGAGGAGTATATGCATAACAAAAGAAAGAAACTCTAATCTCGGTGAATTCCAATTGCCTTCAGTATATAATTCCCCAACCGAAGTAGATTTGCCATCGCAATCTGATAAAAAGAAGTCACAGCGGACCGTTCACGTGTGCGGCAATGGTTACTCCGCCTGGCGTCACTGTATCTGTATAGCTGCTAGCTGCCTGCTGCTGGTAGAAGTTGAGCGTCAGCTGCTGATGCATGTGTGTCTCGCCTAGAAGATGGTTTAAACGGGGGAAGAAATGGCGCCTTGATTTGGTAAGAAAAGGCAAGGCCGATTGCGACGTACTGTACTATAATACTGTATGATTCTTCCGCGCTGGCAGTGGCAGCTGGCTGGAAGGTACAGTACACCCATGTTGCTATTGCCAACGACAGGTGATAAAATTTGGATGGGATAGTCACACCCCTTTGCAGCTTGGACACGTGACATTGTACTACCGTTTGTTGTTTGTCGCTGGATCCGGCCGGAATCTTGTGATGGCGGTGATTATAGCAACTGGAAAGATTAAATACTATGTGTAATAGTAATCATGATTAAGACTCACTTAGCTTTTTACTGGCAATTATGAAAGGCAGTGAGAAAAACGGACCCCTCGTGGCATGATTTTGAGCTAATAAATGTTTCTATATGAGAAGATTTTGAGCTACAAAGTTTGTAGGTCTCATCAAACTCTATAACTTTCATATAATAATTGTCTTCATCTGACTTAATATGACAAGATTATCAAATTTATATCCGTGTCATTTTGAATCGATGTTTTTAAAACACATTGAGAGCCCTTAATGAATACTTGAAAACATAAATGATTCTAAATGAAAATGTTTTCAACTACGATGGTGTAGATCTCATCAAGTTCTAAAGTTTTTATGTAACATTTTTCTTCATCCAATTTAATATTAGCAATTATCATGTACATGTCATTTTGAAGCGGTGTTTTTTTAAAATGGATCTAAGAAATTTCAACAAATATTTAGGAACCCAAATGATTCTAAAAGGAAAAAATGAACTTCAAAGTTATAGGTCTTGTTATATATCAACAATTGTAATATAGCTTTTGTCTTCGTCCAATTTAATATAAAAAGTTATCAATTTTATACAAACATCATTAGAATTAGATAGTGGCGGTTGTCTTAAATGTTTTTTTAATAATGGTTACATTGAAACAATCGCCTCACAAGATAGGTTATTTCTAATGACGTTTTACATAAAAACCCATTAGTGAAAATACTTGTTTCTGCTGGTGGTAGCTTAGGTCAATCGTTATTGGAAATAAGAGTATTTTTACTGGTGGTCGTATATTATATACACCGTGGCTAGTGATGAATCTCTACAGACTGTTCTAGTGCGCACTATATATATTAGACTAGAATCTATTTTTGAGTACTGCTGGTAAAAAGAATAGGTGGCATGCTTTCGTCATACTACTAGAGTATTATTACTTACTGTCTCTTTCCCATAATATATATCATCATAGAAAGCATGCTAGTCAAACTAGATTTGTAAAAAATATTAGAATATATTTATATATTTAAATAAATTTACTATTAAATTTATTCAATGATCTATGTAATAATACTAATTATATACCACAAATATTAAGATTTGTGTGTGTGTGTGTGTGTGTGTGTGTATTTGTTTAAAGTTGTGTATGTTTGACTTTCTAAAAAATAAGAATGATTATATTGCAATTTATTTTTATATTATTCAGAACTAGTACTCCTACTCTATCTATCATAAAACTACGCCAATCTTCGGGTTCAACCAGTCAGACCCGATCCCTCCGTCAACCGGCTATGCACTATTTTTCTTCCTCCTCAGTGATGCAGCCTCACAGTCCACAGTGACACAGCCCATGATGGCCCATCAACGTGCTTGCACCCCCATGCGAGCTCACTGGTGCTTCTGCCATCGTCTCCATCTTCGACATCCCTACCCAAAGCTCGTCGACACTGCCCTCGTCTCCATCTCCAATAGCTCTCCCCCTCCCGCGTCTCCAACTCTGATGGGCTTAGAAGGAATGGGTCGGGGAGACAGGAAGCCAGGTGACTAGTATAGTCGCCAAGCGGTTTGGGTCCTGGCAGCTGCGGCGGCGGCCGGGCCAGGTCTAGGGTAGGGCATCATAGTCGTCGGCGACATTGGGCATGGCAATGGTGGAGGAAGTGGAGAAAGAAATGGAAGAAGGAGGGCTACCAGCGGCGAGCCCTAGTTTGCCATGGCGGGGGCTAGGCAGGGGCAACATATAGGCGGGGGAGGAAGTGAAAGGCGAGAACAAAACAGTGCTATTAGGCCATGGGTTGGCGTGGTTCTTGCTATCGGCCTAGTCGGACGCTAGCAGCCTTATGAACTCGATTCCCAGCCTACGGATGTATGGTGACATGTTCCTGTCAAGGGAAATATAGTTTGCAAGGATATACAAATTGAGAAACCACTTGCGAAACTAACTAATTGTAGATTTGTAGGTGGAGTACATAATGAATTCATGTGGCCCATTTTTTCCCCTCCCAAAAAATGATACTTTTGTCCTTATACACCGAGAAAATTGGAACATGCTGTGCAATCGTACTAGCTTGTTTTTGTTGATTAATGGTCCACTTGCTCGTGGTTGCGCTCCGCGGCAAGCTTCACGATGGAAGAAGGGCCGGTCTCCTTTAGTTACTTTAGGGTCAACCGTCAACAAAGAAGAAAATCCTTCATATATGATGACCACTTGCACGACTTTTCCTTGACCAACTGCTGATCGAGAGAGGATCAGAATGTTGACCAGATGGACTGCATGAAACCATACTGCTTCGGATGGTTCAGTGTATTATCTCCTATCGGTATTATATTTCAGTTAAAAACACGAGGGATGAGAAATATGCGAAGAACAACATAAGAGTTGTGAACTTAGTTAGAGGCTGTTTGCTATAGCTCACAATAGCTTCAGGAGCTGTTGTGAGCTTTTTCTTACCGAACACCTCTTTACAAAATAGCTTCATAGGTGAAGTTATTTTTTTCTCCTCTCACAAAGAGATAAGTTGGCATGAAGCTGAAAAAAGTAGCTTTCTCTTTCTCAAATCTATCTCAAAACGATACATGAAGTTGTTGGTGAAGCTATTTTGCCATATAATGTTTTTAAAACAGTTCAGCTTAATCAAAAAAGCTACTCATAAAGTCATTTTTTAAAAAACACAGCTTCACTTATAAAGAGTTGTGCTAAACGGGGCCTTTTCTGCTTCGATGGTAGGAGCAAAACTCCATATAAAAAAATCAGTAGGGGTGACGGAGTGCCTTCGATACCTAATAAGCAGCAAATTATTGACCCTAAGGGTACGTCTGTACCTAGCTACAAATGTATGCTGTGTTTACTGGCGCGCGCGTTTGAAATGTGACTGAGAAATGCCCTGCTTAACCCTAACACTGTAGCACACATTAGTCGTAATATAATACTTCCTTCATATCGGAAAAGAAACTTGTTTTAGATAAGGTTGTGGTCAAACATTAAAAATATAAATCATAAATAATTTTTAAATTGTTAAGTTTGGAAATATGAAAATTGTATACATAAATTTGTCTTCAAATATATTTTCATAAAATTTTATGTATATATATGTGTATTACTTTTCAATAAATATTTTTGTAGAAATATGAAGTTAAAGTCATATTTTGAAAACCATGTCGTTGTACTAAACAATTTCTAAATCCGATACGGAGGGAGCATATACCTGAGCTGGCCAAACATCGGACTCAAACAAAACGCTTTTGTATCCCACGTAGCTAATGAGATTTGGGACGACAGTTATCCACCTCCAACCAAACACGCCCTGGGTGCTAAATATGCATGGAGCCACTCCTTACCTAGGGAATAACTATTCCTTATTAGGGGGCTTATATTACGGACCATGCGCAAATAGGCCTTGTCTAGTTTCAAAAAAATCCCAGATTTCCCGTCATATCGAATCTTTGGATGCATGCATAGAGCATTAAATGTAGTCGAATCTTTTGTATGTTTGCACAGTTTACCTTTTTTTCACGTGACGAATCTTTTAAGTCTATTTGGATCATGATTGGACACTTATGGGAGAAGATTCTTCATATGCTACAGTAACTTTTTGTCATCTTTTTCGCGGACTAAACAGGCCCTAAGTGATTAGAGAACGATACACGCAGGCCGGCCGACAGAAAAGAGTGACACTAGGCTTAGTTTGTTTGTGCCAATTAATAATAATTAGTAGATCCTAAACTTGATTAGGCGTGCAAGTTAGGCCTGGCATTATCACTTTTGTACTCCACTGCAAGACTCGGCGCTCGGCGGTCAACATATATAACCTTACTTTTATTTCAAGCCGCGGGCATAGATCTGCTGGTTCTTTCTTTTTTACTTGGTGGTGAAAGGGGCAACATGGCAATGTTATTTGGCGTTATTGTTCATCATTTGGAAGCTAACTTGCTTGGAAGCGTGTTTGTTTTATACCCTCTGATTCAAATTCTAGATTGTACTGGATTTTCTGGCTACATATCTTTTTTCTATGTATTTAGGCATACATTATATGTAGGTAAATAGTAAAAAGTATGTATCTCGAAAGCCAAAACAACTTACAATTCAAAATGGATATGATGGGGTATTTGTTCCACTATACGAGTATATTTGTGTGATTAGCTAGTCTGATGGGGTTTTATGGGAGATATATATGCCAATCACAATTCGAGGAGCCCAAGTAATAAATATCATTTCATTTTTATTTGAACTAGTAACGCTTAATAACAAATTTAGAAGGATATAGCTTGAAACAACCCAAATCCTGTGATGAGACTACAATCTTTTGTCGTCATCAACAAAAGCAATACCATGCCCTTTCGCCAAAAAATTTAGAGAATGAATCAAATTGAGCCCCAATTAAACCAAGAACAAGCTACTACCAAGCATGCGTGTGATGTGAATGACAGAGCCGCCAACAACGGCGAATCGAGCATGCATGGTTTATCTTAATCAGGAGAAGTCTACGAGATTCTAATGGACAACAACAACGAAGACGACGACCGGCTTTGGCCTTTGCCGTCAACCTCCTCATCCGGATCTGCAGTCCTGCTTTCAACACACACTCCTCGTAGAAAAAGGAAAGGCAAAGAGTAGGCGATCGACCAGACTAAATATATCCATTCGTTGCACTCCACATATTTTTCAAAGCGAAAATTTCTCCACGTTTCTATATTAGTTTCTACTAGTCAAAAAGGCTTTAAAAGGCAGGCAAGTTTAATTTGCACCAATGCCAGCGTGCATATGTGTGGAATGTGGTGGCCGTCCAGGTCCAGCTAATCTTCCTTCAGCAAGAAGAAATAGAAAGGATGAGCGAGGGATTGGAATGGCTTTTGGGTTTTCTAAAAAGCCAGAGATTGCATGATAACAATTAGTAATGGCCTTGGTTGCTTTGAATTTTTAATATATATGCACCTCTATGGTAGGCACTAGATAGGCAGGGGCCACCGGCAGGTCTCTCTAGTCTATTTAGTGAAACAAACATGTGGCTAGGATCATCTACGAACTACGTCTTCATGAAAATTGGACTTGATATATTTCGAAACAAAAACATGTAATATGTATTTAATTAAGTATACGTACATGTTACATCACTAAAAGATGTGAAGATCTCTGATGGCCGTGTAAAACGATAAGATGTATATTTGCTGGGAAATCTATAACTCTTATATAGACAAAACCCACTATCTATTTCACTTGACATATAATGCATCCATCTCAGCGGTCCACTATCAACCCCACTATCTATTTCCCTTGACATGCAATTCGTCCACCTCAGCAATCCACTATCATTTACCATTGGCAATTTATTTTAATATACAAATACGTCTACCTCAGCCATCAACGATCATTTGCCACCAGCATTTTATCTTAAAATGCAAAGTACACCACAGCAATTTACTATTCTAACATATTTTTATTCCCCCTCATGCCCACGGCAACGCGTGGGGAATCCTGCTAGTATATATATATACACCGTTTCTTGTTGTACGCGTGAATATATTGTATGGTTATAGTGGCCATATAGCTAGTATTTGGATAATTTAATTTTTTTTATTAAGAAAGGGTTAGTCAACATATAATCATATACATGATTCAAAGATGGCCAAAATCACGGATAGGAAACTTGTTGCGTGCCTACGTACCGGGCATTTTGTAGAAAGGGTAAGGATCCACCCTCATCATGATTTGCTTATTTTACTCATGATTGAAATGGTAGCTAGGAAAACATAAAGCAACAAACGGTATCTTACCTTTTTGGTGTTGGCGTATCACTATAGCGAGAGGGAACTGCGCGCCTCACAGGTCACCAGTCATCGATCACCAGCTAACCAAAAATATATTCTCCAGTTCATTTCTCTATCACATTTCCATTAGTACAAAAATGATTTTTTTTTGTTGGTTGTGGGTTTTTTAACTGGTGGTTGATAATATACCCAGTAAAAAGAAAATGGGGACCCATGCTACGATCCGCCAGGGTAAATCAATTTTACTGCCTATTTTTTTTAAGTGTATTGTCAGTAAAATTCATGGATTTCTATTGGCGGTAGACTTCAGAAAAAAAAACAGTAAAACTGTATTTCTACTTGTGGTTTGCTTAACCTAGCGGCACTACAAATAATTTAAATTTTTTATTTTTCAAGAAATGGTCTAAACAAAAGTTATAGTATTGAAAAAAGATATACATGTTTGTAGTTGACTATTTTTTATTTGAAATCATTTAGGGCACATAATTATGTTTTAAGATTACTGGTTTTAAAATTCATATTTTTTAAAAATTTTAAAATGGAATCAGATAGAAAAATGATCTAAAACAAAGTTGTCAATATCGATGCAGCCTAAACCTTTGTAGTTGAAACTTTTTCCATTTGAACTCGTTTAGATCATTAAATCTCTATTTCAAAATCTAGTAGTGTAAATACTAATATTTCTATTACTAAGTCACAATTAACTTTGGGTGCATTGGTAGGGGATTTAACCCATGAGGCTTGAGGTTTTGGGTTTGAATCCTGGGAATCACACAACCGCTAATTTCTCGCCTAAAGTGACAGTCTATTCTTTTGCTATTTTTCAGCCTTATTTACAAATTTTGAAAATTATTTGGAGTGGCTGTTTTTCTTTGAAAAAAAAACATCCATATGCAAATATTTATAGTGGCAGTTTTAAAATGCCGCTAGTAAGATTTGCTGACCTTTATTGGTAAAAACGCAAGTATAAATATGAAAGGCACCGTCAGTAGAAATATTTTGTGTACTAGTGTTCTTTTTTTTTTTTGCGTAACAGGTACTAGTGTTCCTTCAATTCTCCTGATTTTTGTTGGGTCAATTCGTAAAACAGAGAATACTGAATGATATATTCTTTCTTATATCACCATGACATTTTAAGTGATAGTCTTAACTAGTGCTATATTTGATTACGATATTTTTGTAATCCTCATTTTGTTGGGTTACTGCTGCGTTCTGTAGATTTTTTTTTTTCTAACTTTCTAAGAAATGTTTTGAGTGCAACTGAACTACAGCCACGCATATCAACTATCCAAATTTATGAGTTGTTGAGTTCTCCATCTATTTGGTTTTTTTTTTTTTTTTTACCATTGAATCCTAGCAAGTTACTTGTACATAAGGTAAAAATATACTCATGGTTAGGTTATACGTGTTAAAAGTTACTCTACATTTTTTTTCCTCCTGAGGCTGTTTCCATGAGAGCATTAATCGGCAGAAAATGATCACAAAAAATTCTGAAACAACATGTAAACCAATGGATGTACATAGTGGCCGTTATTGTCACTGGCTCACACCCATGTACTAAATAAAATAAACTCCTACAAGTAATAGCTGTAAGAATTACAGAAAGAAGCATGGAGAAAGGTCGTAGTGGTTCAGTAGTGGCGTTTAAAATATCCTGCTCTCTTGATTTGATCCTGAGAAGTACCACCTCCAAATAGTTTCTCCATTAAAAAACTCGTAATTCAGCAAATGAAGCACGAGGGGGCAACAGCAAGAATACAAAAAACATATACCGGAATCGAGATTATCTATCAGGTTTAAACATCGGAGCAGCATCGTGACCAGAATCTAACCCTCCATATATATAAAGAAGTTACCCCAGCAGACACACATAGAGAGGAGAGCAGCATATCAGCGTCACCGTTCCGTCCGGAGAGTAGAATCGTCCCTGCTTGTCCGGGCCAGGCCGGCACGACGACGACGAGCTGCCAGAGGAGGTGACTAGGGACCTTTCTTGGCTGCGTGTCCGAAGCTGTTGATGCGAGTGAGGGCTTGGTTTCCATGGCTCTCATGGCGGCGGCGGCGGCGAGGATGGACGACCACGACGAGTACGCCAAGCTCGTCAGGAGGATGAACCCACCCAGGTGATTAGTTCCTCCGTCATCTGCATCGGTTCTTTGCCTTCGATTGAATTCCTCTGGTTTCATTTCTCATGTCCGGGCTCTGAGCTTTTTCTTTTTATAATCGTATAATACTATATCAACTCCTTGTGTTGTCCGGTTCTTGTTGTCCAAGTATCTTTTGTTTTCAGTTTCTTGTTTTAACCATATGATGAATCTGATTTGTGCAATCGGTTTGATTCTTGGTATGCTTAAGCCTTAAGAAAACAGAGTAGTAGCAAAGGAAGGTCCCTCTGCTTGCTCTGTTCTGCTCGTTATGGAAAGAACAGAGCAGAAAGGCTCTTTCTTCCCTTTTGTTCTGTTCTGTTCTGCCTGGATGATGTCTCACTGCTCCGGTTGGTTGATTTACAGGGTTGTGATCGACAACGAGGCCTCCGACGATGCCACGGTGATCAGGGTAGACAGCGTCAACAGCCACGGCACGCTGCTCGCCGTCGTCCAGGTCATCGCCGACCTCAACCTCGTCATCCGGAAGGCATACTTCTCCTCCGACGGCAACTGGTTCATGGACGGTAAGTCAGTGGATGGATACCCAAATCTTCCTTCTTCAAACGATCTTCATGTCTGAGCCTGAAAAGAAAATTTTGATCTTAATTTGTTCTTCTTTTGTAATAATCTTCGTTCAGTGTTCAATGTCACCGACCGTGACGGCAACAAGGTTCTTGACGCCTCAACCATCGCCTACATCCAAAAGGTAAAAACTGAACGATTTTTGTGAGTGGTTTCTACATCGGATTGTTTGAACCATCCGATGTGATTCTGATCGAGTTCGTTCGTTGCCTTGCAGACGCTGGAGGCGGAGGACTGCTACTACCCGGAGGCGCGCAACACGGTGGGCATCGTGCCGTCGGAGGACTACACCTCCATCGAGCTCACCGGCACGGACCGCCCCGGCCTACTGTCCGAGGTGTGCGCCGTGCTCGCCGCCAGGGGCTGCGCCGTCCAGAGCGCCGAGCTGTGGACGCACAACACGCGCGTGGCCGCCGTCGTGCACGTCACGGACGCCGTCGCCGGCGGCGCCATCGCCGACGACGCCCGCATCGCCGACATCAGCGCGCGCCTCGGCAACCTGCTGCGCGGCCAGAGCGACGTGCGCGCTGCCGGCACCCTCGCGCTCCACAAGGAGCGGCGCCTGCACCAGATGATGTTCGATGACCGGGGGGGAGTCGAAGGCCACTCCGCCGCCGCCGCCGCGGCCGACGGCCCGGCGCGGACGGAGGTGTCGGTGACGGCGTGCGCGGAGCGCGGGTACACCGCCGTGGTGGTGCGGTGCCGGGACCGGCCGAAGCTGCTGTTCGACACGGTGTGCACCATCACGGACATGGCGTACGTGGTGCACCACGGCACGGTGAGCGCGGAGCCCGGCGGCGGCGCGTACCAGGAGTACTACATCCGGCGCGTCGACGGCGACGCCGTGCGGTGCGAGGAGGAGCGGCGGCGCCTGGTGCGGTGCCTGGAGGCGGCCATCGAGCGGCGCACCGCCGAGGGGCTGGAGCTGGAGGTGCGCACGGGGGACCGCGCCGGCCTGCTCTCCGACATCACCCGCATCTTCCGGGAGAACGGGCTCACCATCCGCCGCGCCGAGATCTCCTCCGCCGGCGGCGAGGCCGTCGACACGTTCTACCTCTCCGACCCGCAGGGCCTCCCCGTGGAGGCCAAGACCATCGAGGCCATCCGCGCGCAGATCGGCGAGGCCACGCTGCGGGTCAAGAACAACCCCTTCGCCGCCGGGGACGACAAAGACGCCGACGTCGCCGGCGCTGGCACCACGGCCTTCATCTTTGGGAACCTCTTCAAGTTCTACCGCCCGTTCCAGAGCTTCAGCCTCGTCAAGCTCTACTCGTGATGTGCACTTCACTTGGTAGTAAAATTTTCAAAGCAATTTTTTGGATAGTTTTTTTTTATTTACTGTTGTTAGATGCGATTTCCCATTCCCAGTAGTAGCGTGTAAATATGGTTGTGGATGATGATGATGGCGATACAGTCCAGTGTAAATATGTAGTTAGGTTAAGGTTAAGTAGCTGCCCTGCAAAGTTGGGAAGAATGGTAATTTTATTGTAGCTCCCAACAAATTAGTGCATAGTATGCATACTTGAATTGGGCTACTATCTTTGTAAATACTCAATCCTCTACATATGCTCGTACATATTCTTATCGGGGCAGAATATACAGAAAGAAAAACTAAATCTGGAGGATGTGCAACACTTGTCTGGCTATGCCTGGACAAGTAGGCTGCATTTTTGCACCGCCCTCAATTCCAGTGCGATTTCAGGCGATGACCTCATGTCCTGTACTTGGTACGCCATCGCTGACGATGTCTAGTTGTCTACTGTACAGGGTCCGTAGGCTTCGAAGAGTGCGATTGATTTTTTTTTCTGTAGACAGTTTTTTTTTTCAAATTTGTGACAAAATATCACTAAGTGTCAAAACTTTCGGCTCAAACTCGGCTAATTTTGTGGTTTCTGTTTCAACCAGATTTGTGTCACAAATAATTGGCACAGAGAGTGGAGAGGTAGAGGATAAGGAGATACTCTCTTTATCCTAAAATCGCAAAATAAGTGCAGTTCTCATTTTATAAGGAGTCAAATGATTTAAAGTTTAACTAAAAATATATAAGAAATACTAATATATTTATATTATATATAAATTTATTTTAGATATAAATATTGTAAATATTTTTTACAAATCTAATTAATCTTAACAAATTTTGACAGTCCCTGTTGCTAGTGCGAGGCAGCTACAAAGTGTTCTATGGTGGAAGTCCTTGGATTCAACTTTGATATAATCTTTGTAGAGTTTTCAGTTCAGTTTTGGGTTGCTGGGCTGTTGGGAGAGTTTTCTCTTTGTTGATGTAAGGTTGTTAGTCTGGGCGGACGACTAAACTTGGGATGATACTATGCTGTAACGGATTTTGGTCTTTTGAGGAATTGAAAGGCCGGTCTTCGTAAAAAAAAACAAAGAAAGAAAGGCCGGGGTCTATGACCCTTGAACTCTAAAATATTTTAACCGATGCAAATATCATAAACACGTTTATTTTATGACGGACAGAGTGGAGGGCAATTTATAGGATGGCTGTACCACCTCCTTGTGTCCCTGGACCGTGGAGGGCTTGCACCTTCCGTGTCTCCTTCATGTGTACCCGGACGCGCCTAACGGTCGAAGGTCAACGGTGCCTCCTATAGTTTTTCCATGCACGCCCACATGTGAGGAGAAAACGGGGCCGTCTCTCTAGTCGGTCTCCGTCTCCCACCTTACAGTTCTCCGAGCTCCTCTGTCGCCGCTCGCCTAGAGCCCTAGAAGGTTTCTCTAAGAGCTCGAGTTGACCTTGTTGTCGAGGAGGATGTGGCCATGCCGCGGGTTGTTTCTGCTGTCAACGTATGGATTCTTCCCCATGGGCGCCCATCAGGATCCACCTGGGGTTCACCACGGTCGTCGTTTTTCGGGACATCTCCAATGGCAGCATACATGGTGACAATGATGAAGGAGCTGCTGCCTTCGAGCTCGACAGGTGGGGCTTCCGTCTCCCGACCTAAACCTTATGCTTTTTTTCGAAAGGACGGCAAAAGCTTTGCTGCGATTTCTATTAGACGAAAAAAAAGAAAAACAAAGTGTCGGTCCATGTTTTTGACTGGAAACCGGACCAAAAACCATTATAAGTAGGGAGAGAGCAACGCTCATCTCGCACAACCCTGGCGCATCCGTCGGATATATCGTGAGAGCACAACTTCACACACAACTGAACTATGTACCCAACTGTAACACAACTTAAAACTACTACTTAAAACTCAACCGGTCGAATTGGAACATTAACACGGCTACAAACCTCAACTCGTACACCAAGACCACCAAGCTGACCCTGAAGGAGCCACCGACAAACAGCCGACCTCGCGAGCGCCGTCTTCGCGACGATGTCCTGCACCAAACCAGCCACTGTCAAGCAGAAACTAGTTGGCGCAGTTCGCTGCACGCCAAGTGGCCACCACGCCGACTGCACCGTGCCGCTATTGACTTCTGAACACGCACAGTCGATCTCCCAACCTCGACCAAAACGTTGGCAAAGGTCAAAGAGGAGTCCACCCCCATGCCCCTAAACAACCGAAACACCACACCAGATCATGGCACTGAGACAACTCATCCTGGTTGGATTGGGACATCGACCTGGGCCTCGACGCATGGGGGCCTCGCCACATCCACCGCCGCATACCACTCCACTTCTCACAAAAGATCTAGGCATGCTTTGCTGTTTAGGGTGACACAGAAGTCGAGCCACTACAACCTCACCTCTGTCGTGCCACTGTTAGAATCTCCACTGCCGTATGGACAGAAAAACCTATAGAGACATGGCACAACCCGCTGCGTAGGTTGGATTGGGACATCAACCCAGACCAACACAAACACCAACTTTTTCTCCTTTTTTTCTGTTTTTTAAAGGAGGAAAAAGGAAGAGAAAAGAAACGAACTCCCCCATCGATGCCACTGGAAGCATAAACAGGACCATGCAGAAGGGACGGGGCAGCAGAGTGGGGCTGTAAATGGACGCGGGGGGAGGGGGGAGGGTGCAAGAAGGACGCCTCTAAGGAAGAAGCGACATCCACAGACGCCGCCGTCCAAGCTTTCGCCATGACCTCCCACCCCCACACCACCACTGCCCACCAGAGGGAGCTTCAACCACCAAAGGCGGTCAGAGCGCACCCTCAACGCATCGCCGTGCCATCCCGCCGCCGCAACCGTCCCCCACCACCACGTTGACGGCAGATGGGCAGTCATCACCTCCGCCCGACAGCGCTAGCCGCGCCACCACGGCACCGCAGGCGAGCCAAAACTAGGTCGCCCCAGCAAACGTCACCATGACGCCTATGGAGCACACCCCGCCAAGCCGAGGCCTAAACCTTATGCTTGCCAGGCCAAAAATCAGCTGTTTTGGAGAAACAGATCAACTTAAAATCAGGTGTTGATGTGGGTAGGTACGGGGGACGGCATTCATGTGCAGTTCATTCGCTTGCCAGTCACTGAAATAGCTGACAGAATCCCGATCACAGTGAGAGCACGAGGGGTGGATAAACGCAGTCGAACACACGTGGAACACAAAGTGATTTTTGGTGCTGCAAAATGGTAGCGTTTTCTGTTGATTGATCACTAATTAAAAAGAAAATACATGCAGAATTAGAGCAACCCAGTCTCTAAACAGGCCCCTATTCTAATTTTAAAGACTTTATAAAAAAAAATTCACTTCAACGGAGCTCCTATTTAGACTCCCATTTGAGTAGAACCCCAAAATTTAGTTTTGGGTCCAGAAACCAGGCCCTCCTATTCCGCACCCCTACTCGTCTTCCACCGCGCGCGTCGCTGCCCTCCCGCCGCCGCTGCCGGCGCTCCTCCACCGCCGCGCCTCTTCCCGCACGCGGCCGCCACCCCGCCGCTCCTCTCCACACGCCGCCGCCACCCCGCCGCGCAAGAGGACGGCACCGCCCTAGTGGTCCCGGTCCCGGCTGCCACCCCGTCGAGCAGAAGAGGCTCTCGCCTCGGCCCCAGTCCCGGTCCTAGCGGCGGCGCCCGTGTCGCTGTATCCACAGGCGGCGGCTCCAGTGATGATGATGCAATAACGAAGACAGGGACGGGCATCAAGTTTGCGGCCGTTCTTGGTGTGCAGATGGGTGGGGACGAAGCGAAAGCGGCGGTCCTGAACGATGAGAAGAAGCTGAGGCTTGAGACTGCAGATTGGATCGTGCTGCTCGTTGCTGCTTCGTCCTCATTTGATGGCCCGTTCGTCAGCCCTCTAGACTCTAGGCTGGATCCCACATCTGCAGCTGTGGCTACACTGAACCGTGCGGCGAGTTTGACGTATGAGGAACTGAAAGCTGCGCATTTGGATGATTACCAGCGCTTGTTTCACCATGTTACCTTGCGACTTTCACCACCAGGAGGAGGATTGGAAGGTTTGGGGATGATGACTGGCCAGAAAGAGATGTTGACAAGAGGAATTGGTGTTGACGAAGGTGTGATTAGAACTTCTGCTGACAGGGTGAAGAGTTTTGCTACTGATGAGGATCCTTCTCTCGTTGAACTGTTGTTTCAGTATGGAGAAAGAAAGGTGGGACAAGGATATGATGCTTGAGCAGCGCAGGATTGAGGTGGAGGAGCGGCGTCTGCACAGGATTGAGGTGGAGGAGCGGTGTCTGCAGTGGGAGCAAGAACAGAAAGTTATGTTTTGTTATGCTGGCACTGATTGGAGCAAGAACAGTGTACTCAGGTAGCCATAAAAAAAGCTCTGTTCACATTCAACTAGGAAGCATTCAGGTAGCACTGTTCACATTCAGATAACATGTTTACACAAAAAGATAGCAGGGACTTGGCATACTACTGCAGTTCAGACGGTGCATACTCTGTACAAAAAATACAAAGAGAAGATTGAAACAACTCCATTTCAGCTTTACATACAGACTGGTCTATCGTCTATATATACCATTGACCAGTTAAAAAGAGAAGAACAGAGCGTCAAATACAAAGACATCAAGTCAGACAAGGTGGACTGCAAGGGATATCATCTTCTTCTTCCGAACCCTTCAGTGAAGAAGGGATGCCTCAGGGCCTCTTGCGCTTTTAAACGGTTTGCTGGATCATACTTCAGAAGCCCTTGCAAAAGGTCAATGAAATCTCCTGCAGCCTGATCCACATTTTGCATCACCAGATTCTGCTCATAAACATAGATATAAGTTCCCCATGCTACAGACCAAAATGAATGTTTTGTCAAGCACTCCAAATACATACCTGAAGCCTGGACAATTTCATGACAGCTTTCATGCTCTCCCGCGAAGTGCATCCCTCAGGCCAATTCAGGCGCCCTTTTCTGATGTATTTGTCAGAGTGCTGACTACAAAGAAGGATTAATAAGCACATTACAGAGAGAGGGTAAATACATAAACATCTCATGATGTTAGAAATTCCTGTAAGCAGGAGTAATGGATTAATGACAGGTTGCAATGCAGCACAGATAATGCACAAAACTAATATATATGCATTATAGTGCAGGAGGGGTAATAGAAAGAACTGTGCACACAATGCTATACATTCCAACAGTTGTTTGATGCCAAGTTTGGTTAAGACAAAAACTGAGAACTCAGAGTTTCTTTATTATAGCTGTGCAAATTGCACAAAAATTGTCAGGTTAGTCGGAATTCAGAGTTTCAGACTGTATCCCAAAATTTAATGCTGCTTCAAGGGCTGCTGCTTTAAAATCTTTTCTTTAAAACACAAGCTTGGCCTGCCCCAGATCAGTCTGCGTTAAATCCGACCAAGTCGAAGTTTTCCTCGTGATCTGGCGTCTTCAAGCAGGCAGCCTCTGCAGCAGACATTGAAGGTGGTCGTCAACGATTCTGGATGGGCCGAGGAGGACGACGCCGGGTGGGAGCCAGGAAGAGAGAGTCCCCGCCGAGACTGAAGGAGCAGGCTCAGCATCATTTAATCTCTTCTACTTTGGGCTCGCGATTTTTCAAATCGGCGGAAGCACGGCGGCTGCCGAGCTCCCCTCCTCCGCGGGAGGCGCCTCCGCCCTTGCCTTGGCGCTCTCCTCGGCAAGCGCGTCACAGAAGGAGCGGTGGGTGATGCAGCTGTGGCGTGCGGGTCGCCGGAGCACGCCGCGCGGGCGGGGCGCCGGAGCAGGCGGCGCGGGGGGGTGCCGGTGCCGGAGCAGGCGGCCACGGGCGTGGCGGCGGAGCAGGCGGCGCGCGGGCGGGGCGCCGGAGCCGGCGTCGGGTGGCACGGTGGCGGGGCGCGGCTGTGGCGTGCGGTGGCGGGCTGCGGCTGTAGCGTGCGGTGACGGGCGGCGGAGCAGGCGCAGTGGCGCTGTGGCGGGCGCCGGAGCAGGCGCGGACGGACGGGCGGGGGGCCGAAGCAGAGGATGGGTCTCTTCTTCGCTGACAGGTGGGTCCCATAGGAGATTGGGACTTGTCTGTTTTTTCACTGGAGTTGGGTCTCAATTTGAGCCCTATTTTTTTTTTAGCCCAGCCTGCAAATAGAATTTAAAGGGTCTAATTTGGGGCTCCCACTGGGGTTGCTCTTACAAGGCTATGGGTGGCCGAGAGAGTCATGCGCATGCGCACCCTAGACGTCGGGCAGCGCGATCTACATGGTAGGTAGGCCTTGTTCCCTATTTTCTTTTGGTTTCTTTTCAGCTGTAGTCTAATATTTTTCACTCACAACAAATCAGCATTAACCTAAATTAGCGTTTCTTTTTCAGATAAACAAACAGGGTATAAGATTAGGCATAGCTAACTAGCTAATAAACATAGACAATGCTAAGGAATTATTCCAACTATCTCCTCCTAAGTCCTGAAGCACCTACACTAAATTTACCATGTAGATCCCGTGACGGAGCTCCTGGAAGCATACTGGCCAAGCGCCTTGGTGAGGATGTCGCTTTGTCGCTCAGCTGCAGCTCGGTGCTGATGAGCTTGAGCTCGACGCCGATCAGCTTGTTGTCACAGCACTCCTGGATATGAAATGAAACTTGATAGCAGTATGCGTACTCCGGTTGTGATGCACAAGATTCTTCGTCAGTGTGAGGACGGACTTGTTGTCCACCTTGAGCTTGGGCGTGAGGATTTTCCCACCGATGAGCTCAGCCAGACCTCGTGCCAGCCAAAGCCCCTTGCACGCAGCTCCCGCGGCTTCCATGTACGCATCCTCGCATGAGGACAGCGCCACCACCTTTTGTCTTGCCGACTGCCAAGCTAGCTTGCCGGCAAGGAAGAACATGAGGCCGCTGCCAATGATATGTCCTCATCACGCTGGTACTCTTTTGATCGTTGATATGTGTAGTAGACCCCATCAAGGCAACGATGTTTCCCGGTCTTGCAGGCGAAGAGGACGGCGCCCTTTCTTTTGATAGCAACCATCGATCCATCACCTAGCTTAACAGTTCCAGTAACGCCAGAGTTCACCCCGACAAAGACGTTCCGTGATCCTGTCATGTGGTTCGTCGTGCTGGTGTCAAGCACCTATAGTGACGAGGTCCCACTGCCTCCTTCTCTTCCTCGCTGTTGAGATGGAGGAGGACTTTGAGTTCGTCGAGGTGAACCCGATCTGTAGATCAGTAGTGGGCGGCGCAGGTCTTAGAGGTGAAGAGGACATGGACAGCATGATTATCTCGGATTCCACCATGGTGTACGTCAGTGCCCCTTCTTCCTCTTCGGCCTGCGTGAGTCTTTGGCCCAGTGGCCTCTCGTCACCAGCGTTCCTCGTGCCCACGTTCTGGCCGTCGCCACCATCATGCGATGAGGAGCCTGCATCACCGAGCCCGTGCCCATATCCACGCTCTCGGTGTTTCCTGCGGTTGCTAGATCCTGCGCTGCCACCGGAGTTCTCCTACTACCAGTGTGCCTTGCGGCCGGCCTCCTAGTCTTCCTCGTAGAGCATCAGGCATCCGTGATCTGCTGCGGCTTGGTGCATTCCTCGAAGATGCGCAGGCGCCCGAACACCTCCTTAATTGTAACATTGTTGAGGTTGAGGATCATCTCGAGGGAGACCGTTGCTTGGGTCAGATTTTCAGGGACCAACTGCAGCCGTTTCTGCACTATCTCAACGTCCGAGATGTAGTCGCCGAGGGAGTGGAGGTTGGTGGCGAGCACGGTGATACGGATGTCGAGCTCTTTGACGGTCTCCCCTTCCTTGAAGGGAAATGTTGTTGAATTTCTGACGGAGTTGCTGCGCGCTGGCATCGTGTGCGTTTGTCACCGATCCACAGGTTCTTGCCCGCGTTGTATGCCTCCTTCACCGTGTCCTTGACGAGGAGCGTTCCCCACAGCTCGGGGGCACCGAGCGCAGGACACCGGCCATCGCCTATCGATTATCATGGTCTTCGATGTCGTTGTGCTCCTCCCCAATGCCGCAGTGGACGACGTCCCGGACGCCAAGCATTTGGAAATTTACCTTCATCACCAATACCCGTGTGAGCATCGGCCACACGACATTGGTGGAAGGCCACTCAATGACGCGCTGCCCATCGTCCCGGGTGCGCAATCGGCAGAGGGAGCGGCCGCGACATCGTGGGGATCGCGAGGTCAGAGGAATTTTCTTCTCGCGGAAGCCGTCACCCGCCATCACCACGCGACAATGACATGGCGACGACGTAACCTGGCTTTGATACCAATTGACAGAATTCCGACCACAGCAAGAGCAAGAGGGGTGGATGAATGCACGCGAACACACAGGTGGAACACAAGTGATTTTTGTTAGAATTTTAGGCAAATTCAAGTTTAATTTATTCTAAAAAAATAGCATAAAAATAATAGTGACAAATATGTGCTTATTCACAATGGAACAGAGCATAAAAATCATGAATGGTTTGTCCATCAGCATACAAATAATCATGTAGAACATGCTAACCAGTAGAGTTTTGATCAACAACATAAGCGGATGATTGAATAGCATATATGAATCAGACCCTGTGATAAAGCCGGTTGCAACAGAAGAGGAAGCCATGTTGCCTGTTGATGTAGTCGTCCCGATCGGTGCAGTGCAGAGGAGTTGCAGTGTCGTTCTGCCCACAAACACAACCGTCCAGGGAGCTCCTGCGATCGCCGGGAAGGAGAGGAAGAAGACATAGCGAGTGGTCGTGCCGTGACACTCTTCAAAAACGTGATCGCCGATCTCCACCCGAGCAGGTGAACTCGATGTCGACGTGCGTTTCGGAGGCTCCTACTCTTCCAAAACTTGTGCGCGCAAGCTCTGGAATTGGGGAGGCTATTAAACAGCAAGAACTTTTTGGTTGTCTACTCTTGCAGCACCTTACGCCATGCCAGGGAGTTGGGAATATATAGATATATCCCCTGTCGCACGGATGAGAAAGCAAGGAGACTCACGAAGGCCAGGAGGCATCAGGCATTCAACACTAGTGAATGAAACTTTCGTTTTCAATTTGCCAATTGATTAACCCGTATTCACTTTGCCAATTACTTAATAGAATGAAAGTAACTTCCCTAACTCATCAATGGAGATGAAAGAAACTTCCGTAACTCATCCTATCAATATTTCTAATTAGCAAAGTGGAAGACGGTTCACTCATTCACTGCTAGCTTGGCTTCTCGTTGCCTGACTGCTTGCCTTCCTTGCCTTGCTCACGCCCAAGCCAACAACCGGTGGCATGTGTATGTGACCCATCATGGTATTTAAACCAATGAATATTATTTAATATGAATCATAGAGTTTATTAATTATTGAATGTATTATATGGGCTTAGCACATAATATATCAACAATCCCAACCAAACTCTAGGATTCGTAGAAAATAATCTCAAAACCATAGTTCTTTTGATATACCAGAGTTTTAACGGGAACTGATAAGTTGAACACCCGTCGAGAACAATGGTTCCACCCACTCACAACTGAACAATCGACTATACCTTGAATTTTCAGTTTTGTGCGAAAATGAGCTTCAGCAAAGTTCATATATATCTTGGTACTAGGCTGCTACAAGCATCCTCTTTGTTTTGAAGCATATAAGTCATACTTCCAGTGCTTTTCATGAGTATCTAGAGATTATCCATATCTTATAGACTGTGGCTAGCAGTCGAACTCATATAGATGTGTTCCTTAGAGGATGTTCTGTAGGACAACATCCCTGCTTAAGTAAGCCACTCGGATCACATTAAGGACTCATCTAACCTGCCATACAGCATAGGAGAAACGGCGCATCTCCAATGAGTTTGAGCTTAAATAAGGGGGTTTCTCCCTCAGTCAACCACTACCTTGTTTCGCCATTTCAATTCACGGGATCTCCAATCATAAAGAACAGGTTATCACTATGGTATGACTTCAAGTGGGTCTCAAGCCCAACTCCCTCGACGCACCTTCTATCACATTACATGACAGACCCTTGGTGAACTGATCTGCCAGATTCTTGGATGTATTTACTGTAACAACCCGGATTTTCGGTAAACCAAAAATACGAACTTTCTAAAATTTTTCTTACAAAGTGAGTCGAGCATGTAGCTTCTAGGTCGAATCACGACTAACCCGCTAACAATCGTTGCACTCATATAGAATTGCTTGTAGGAGTGTGCTGGGATTCTTTAGTCAGTTAGGGTTTTGCGTCGGAGAGCACGACTTCCATAGCAACTCCCGTCAAATTTTGCCCCATTCGTCTCTCCCATTTATTTTTCCTCGAACTACCCCTAAATTTGATGAGAATAATTCATATATCCTCCCTCCCGAACTTTTCCTATTACATATGTATAGGAAGCACCCTTTATTTCCTTCCGAACTTATTCGAAGCCATTCTTGCTAAATTTCCCTTGAATATTTTCTCCCTCTCAATCCATTTCAACAAATGGAGAAAGCCCATCACCATCTAAACCTATATTTGAGTTCCTCCAAAATCTAGTTGAACCTCCTTTTGAAATTCCATAATTCGAATCACTAAATTCTCCAAAAATTAAAAAGGAAAAACACTCTCTCATCTTCCCTTCAGGCCTCAGGCCTGCCTCCTTCCTTCATCCCGCGGCCCAGCAGCGCCCCCTGCCCACACGGCCCAACCGGACCCCTCCTCAGCCCAACTCGCACACACAGCAGCAGCCCGCACGCGTGCGGCCTGCTTGGCCCAGCTGCCACGCACCCTTCTCTGGAACCCTAGGGTGCCACTGCGCCCTCCTCCTGGCCGCCGCCGCCGCTAGCTCGCGCAGTGCGCGCGCACGGGGCCCGCGCCCCTAGATTCGCGACGCGTGGCCGCAGCACGCCATACGAGGATCGCCGCCGTCCATCCTTTCTGAGCCCTAAACGCGCTCCTATAAAAACGGAACCGCGGCACTGTTCCTCTTCCCCTCCAGCCGCCGCCGCTCTCTGCTTGCTCGCCTCGCTGCCCCGCCTCCCCACGCGGCGCACCGAGCCGCCCCACCGCGCCACCGGCCGAGTCGGCCATGGCTACAACAGCACCGCATCCGGCCTCGGCTCCATGCCACCACGACATGGCCCGGGACGTCGCCGCCACTACGCTTGCGGCAGCTAGCAGCGAGGCATGACCGTGCTCGTGGGTACCGCCGTTGCCACCGGTCCGGCTGTGCTCCGCGTGCCTCAACGACAAGTACGCCGACGTCTACTCTGGTGACCGCGGCTTCTGCGCCGCCGCCGGTCTCGCCACGCCCTTCTTCGTCGCGCCACCAAGCTGCCCCTGCCTTCACAGCTTTCCAAGCCGAGCCGCAGCACCTCCTCACAGCCGGCCGCGGCGGAGCCACGGCCGCGCCCTGCGCGCGCTCTGTCTTGGCCGGCCACGGTCTCTGCGCCACGCCGAGTCTCGCCACCTCGACGACGTGCCAAAGCGCCGCTGCGACATCGTGCTTGGCCCTCACCACCGTCGTCAAGCTGGAGGAGCCGCAGCCGTCGGGCCTGTCGTCCCGGGGCACCACTGCCATGACGTCGTCATGCCGCTCCGTCCTCCGACATCAGCTGCCCAACCCCGACACCGACGCCAACCATCCACGACCTGAACGCTGCCATGCCTCGCCGAGCCCCCTCCCTGACTGACCCGTGCGCGCCATGGACGTGCTCCGTCACCACGCCATGGCCACGGCGTTGCGTCGTTGGCCGCAGCGAAGCGGTGCAAGGGCGCCTCTGGTCTGCGCGGTCGGAGCTGCTCGCCAAGCCGAAGTCCAGGCCACCTCCGTCACCACGACATCGACCACGTTGCCGAACAACCGCAGCCGCCGGTGAGCACCTCAGCGCCGGAAATTCCCTGGTCCAGCTTACCCCTGTCCCTGCCGATGTCCTCGTCTGAAGTTGGCCTTCGTGCCGCGTCTCCCACCTTTGCAGGAAAAATAGCCATGCCTGGATGCACCCCGGCCAGCAAGCGGCATGGCCACGATCCCATCCGTCACCATGCCGACGTCCTCGTCGCTGGTAATCACGGGCTGACGCCACGACGAAACCACCGCACCGAAGCACGATCTACTACATTCTGCCCGCCGTCGTGAACGTCCTGCCTGCACCGATTCCGTCCCGCGTCAGGCGATCTACCGTCTACAAGCCCACGGTGAGCTTCGCCTCGACATCGCTGGTGGGCACCGCCACCACCGTGACTGGACCCGCCACATAAGCCATGGCATCCCACACAAGGAGACGCGTAGGCCGAGCCCCTCCCGGCTCAGGACACTCGCACACACGGCACGAGACTTTCTCAGCCAAATCGAACCACCGGCGTTCCAAGAACGCCGGCGTGGCCGAGGACTACCCAAACCACCACCATGATCGCGTTCCGGTTTTATCCTGAGCCTTGGACATTGAGACCGTCGCCACTCTACTCATGTTACCGAAGGACACGAAGGACGTCGATCAACAAAGGAGAAGATCTCTGGAAGTCTTGCCTGATCGCCCCGACGCGCACCGACGCACCGTCCAAGCTTCACCTTAGCTACCGTGCACACCGTTGGAACCCGGCCATGCTCCGCCACCTCCGGCCAGCCACAGCCTCGTTCAGCCAGTCACCAGCCCCGCCCGGCCAGCCGTGGCCAGCCGCGACCAGCCAGCAGCAGGCCACAGCCAGCCATGACCAGCCAGCAGCAGGCCACAGCCAGCCATGACCAGCCAGCAGTAGGCCACGACCAGCCAGCAGCCGGCCACGACTAGCCGTAGCAAGCCATAGCAGGCCAGAAGGTACCAGCAGTTGGCCCAGTGGAGCCAGGACGTGTAGAAGCAAGCCTCGTCACTTTCCTTTAACAATGGCCCTGTCCGACCTTGTGCCATAGCCCCGTTTCCAGCTCTTGAGGCCCCATAGATAATGTTGGACGGTTGGAAAGCCAAAGTGATATACGACGCTGGACTATTGGACCCCTGCTGAAAGCCCATGTTTGGTTTTGGGTAATTGATGAAACCTAGTTTGCTAACGATTGCTCTAAGTGTTTCATGAGAATTGATTAGCAAATGGCAAGATGGAGCAAAGGACCGGGTCGGTGGAGGTCACAAGTGAAGGGCAATGACGGCGTCCATAAAAATGGTGTAAGTCCATCAACAAAGGAGAAAGCCCTATTGACGGCATCCATGCAAATGGTATAAGTCCATCATCATAGGTGTCCACAAGGTCCATTAAGAGATGAGAAGGAAGTTGATAAGAAACCGGGAGCTCAAGGCAAAGGTATAACCAATAGGAGCTCTTTTGGTTTTGGTGATCAAGACTCCATAGAGGGAGTGATCACATTTAGGATAGATAGCCGTACTATCAAGAGGGGCGAAATCGTTGTTGAAATATGGTTATCAAGTGCCACTAGGTGTTCATGATCATTGCATATGCATATAGATGCTAGTGACACTAACTTGACCCGTGGAAAACTCTTTGAAAAAGGCTAACACACGTGCACCTAAGTGAGAGACACTTTGGAGTGTTAGTGACTTAAGAAACGGGGTGAAGTTCGAGGGTTAGAGAGGGTTTGGTCCTCTCTTCCTCCTGCCGAGCTTGCGAGGCAGGATTCGGCGAATTTCGGAAACGTTACAATAGAAAAACTAGCGTCGGACCGTATTGTCACAGAGCGTCGGACCATTAGCCTCAGTCCGACGGCTAACACTGCTGAGAGCGTCGGACGCTCAGTTTCGGAGCGTCGGACTATTGTCCGAAGCGTCCGACGGTGCAGAGCGACGAAGAGGTAACACGTGGCGAGCTCTGAGAGCGTCGGACTCTCGACGTTAGTCCGACGGTGAGCGTCGGACCATCGTCCGACGGTTTTCAGGGCTCGGGGAGCTCTCTGGAAACATCGGACGGCCGCGTTCGTTAGTCCGACGGCTCCGTCTGACTGAGTCCGACGGTGGTCGGCTGAGGGCGTCGGACCGGTTGATTTAGTCCGACGTTCGTCCGTCCGACGGTCGTTTTGGCGCGAGGAAATAGCCGTTGTGATCCAACGTTCGACTTCAAACGGCTAGTGACACGTGGCGTTCATCCGAGGCGTCGGACCGTGTGGATTAGTCCGACGCTCTGGCCGTCGGACAGTCCGACGGTGTGCAGTGAACTCTAAACGGCTAGTTCTTTGTGTGTGGCTTATAAATAGCGACTTGGCCGGTTTGGGGAGCATCTCTTGGCACTCCTAAACATCATAACATACTTGTGAGCCTTCCCACTCCACTCTCACTCATCCTACTTGATTGTGTTCATCATTTGGTGAGTTTGGAGAGCATCAAGTGCATTGCATTGATTGAGATCATCTAGAGGCACTTGGTAGTGGTATTTCGCAGCGGTTTCTCTTGTTACTCTTGGAGTTTGCCGACTCCTAGACGGCTTGGAGCTGCAAGGATCGTTGAGGGGAGTTGGTGATTGTCTCCGCCTCCGATCAAGGTATTGTGAGGGGTTCTTGAGCCTATCCCCGCAGGAGATCGCGAAAGGCATCTTTAGTGGATTGCTCGTAGCTTGGTGGATCCCCATCTTGTGTTGGTTGTGCGGCACCCTTGAGAAGGGTTTGGCGTGTGATGCCAATTAGCGCGTGAACCTCCAAGTGGGTGTATCGCTACAACGAGGACTAGCTTGCCGGCAAGCAAGTGAACCTCGGTAAAAAATCTTGTGTCATCTCTCTACCGAGGATTTCCATTGAATTTGATTGATTGGTTATATTGGACTTCATATCTTCTCTACACCGGGGGTATTGAAATCACCTTCTCTCTTTACTTTTGTGTACTTACTCTCGTGTGTAGCTTGTTAGTTAGTTGCTCACTTAGGAGTAGTGTTTAGTAGTGACATAGCCTTTGAGAGTGAACTAGTGATCATAGTGTAGTATACTTGTCTAGGTGGCTTGCATAGTGTAGTTTAGAGCTAGTGCTTTGCAAAGCTTGCTATTGTTTCTAATCGGCTTGTGAAGTGTTGTTTGTAGATTTTTATAGGCTATTCACCCCCCCTCTAGCCATTTAGGACCTTTCAAGTGGTATCGGAGCCGAGGCACCGTTGATTTGAGGCTTAACAACCTACGGTGTAAAAATGGCTCAACTCAACATTCACATCAACAACACCAAGAAGCCACCCCAATTTGATGGCACAAATTATGCATATTGGAAGAGCAAGATGACCTCACATATCAAGTCAATCAATAGAGAGGTTTGGAGGGTTGTGGAGACCAAGATTGAAATTGCCGATGCGGCAAACCCCACAACCGCCGAAGAAAGATTGCTTCAACTCAATGACATTGCGGTTTGTGCTATTCATGAGGCCGTAGATGAAAAAGTGTTTGAGCAAATCAAGAACATTGAGAGTGCTCATGAAGCTTGGAAGAAGCTTGAGGAATCATATGAGGGCACCAAGGGTGTAAAGGCCGCCAAAGCATACATCTTGAAGGACAAGTTTGCAAGTTTCAAGATGAAGGATGATGAAACCGTGCCGGAGATGTTCCATAGATTGCAAGTCATTGTGAATGATCTCAAGGCCGTGGATGAAGAGGTGAAAGATAGTGACTTCTCCATGAAGTTCTTGAAGAGCTTGCCCAAGCGGTTTGCCACATTGATCACGGTCTTGGTGAAGACAACATTGAGTGAATTGACTCCAAATCAAGTGCTAACGGAGGTAATGACCGATGATGCTTATAGAGATGATGATGATAAAGAAGAGTTGATCAATAAGAAAAAGAAAGAAAAAGATGAAGACTCCAAAGATGAGAAGAAGAAGAGTGTGGCATTCAAAGCCACATCCTCATCGAAGGGCTAGAGCAAGGCCAAAGAAGAGTCAAGTGAAGATCCCTCTAGCACAAGTGAAAGTGATGAAGAAATGGCCCTTCTAGTAAGAAGATTTGGCAAGTTCATGAAGAAGAAGGGCTACCGGGCAAGAAGAAAGAAGAATACAAGAAGATTTGATGGCCCTAGAAGATGCTTCAATTGTGGAAGCAAAGATCACTTGGTAGCCGATTGCCCACACTCAAGTGAAGATGATCACAAGGGCAAAAAGAAGAACAAGCATGAGAAGAAGGAGAAGAAAGAGAAGAAGGAATCTTCATACAAGAAGAAGAAGAACTATTCTCATGTGGTGACATGGGATAGTGATGCCTCTTCAAGTGATGAAGAGAGTGATGATGATAAGAAGAGCAAGAGGAAGGCACATGCAAGCATTGCCATTCATGACAAGCCTTCCATCTTCGACACTCCTTCTTGCTTCATGGCTAAGGGCTCTAAGGTATCATCCGACACCGAATCTAGTGATGATGATAGTGATGATGACCTAACAAAAGAAGAATTAATTGAAATGCTTGATGATGCACGCATTCATTTTGATAAACTTAGAAAGGAATGCAAGGGCTTGCGCAAGGACAAACAATCCATTAAGCAAGAACTTGAGGAACTTAGAGCATCTTATGAGAGTCTAAAGGAAGACCATAAGAAGCTCCAAAAGGTTCACACTAAGCTTGATGAAGCTCATTCTTCTCTAGTTGAGCAAAATGAAGACTTGCAACAACAAGTGCAAAAGAAAGAAACTAAAACTTGCAACATAGGTGTAACATGTGATATATCTTGTGAACCTATTGTTGTTACCACTAACCTTTCTTGTTGCACTTCCACTACTACCTCACCCGCTAGTGACCCTTCACTAGTAGTTGAGAACAAGAACCTAAAGGAGGAGGTTAGAAAGCTCAATCACTCCTTAGCTAAGGCTTATGGTGGTGAGGACCGCTTGCTTATGTGCTTGGGTAGCCAAAGGGCATCTCTCCACAAAGACGGATTGGGCTATACCCCCAAGAAAGGCAAAACCGCCTTTGCTCCTCACAAGACTTGTTTTGTGAAGAGAAATGGCCGGTATTGCGCAAAATGCAAGCAAGTTGGTCACTTAGAGCAAGATTGCAAAAACAAGAAATCCAATGCTTATGTATCCTCAATTAAGTTTGATTCTTGCTATATTCTCATAAAGGGCTCAAACGGTGTGAAGGCTAAGTTTGTTGGTACATCCATGTTAGGTCCAAAGAAGAAGACCATTTGGGTACCAAAGAGCTTAGTCACTAACCTTCAAGGACCCAAGCAAGTTTGGGTACCTAAAAGGAATTGATCCCTTTTTTTGTAGGTCAATTACAAAGCCGGAGGGAGGCATTGGGTGCTTGATAGTGGATGCACTCAACATATGACGGGTGATTCTAGTATGTTTGGCTCTCTCAACACAAGTGCCAATAGTGGCTATGATGCAATCACATTTGGTGACAACAAGAAAGGGAAAGTGAGAGGACTTGGTAAAATTGCTATCTCCAATGATATGTCTATCTCAAATGTGTTGCTAATTGAAAGCTTGAATTTCAATTTACTCTCGGTTGCACAACTTTGTGATCTTGGTTTCAAGTGCATATTTGGGGTTGATGATGTTGAAATTGTTAGTGTTGATGGGTCAAATTTGATATTCAAAGGATTTAGATATGACAACCTATATCTTGTGGATTTCAATGCTAGTGAAACTCAATTGTCAACTTGTTTGATCACTAAGTCAAGTTTGGGTTGGTTATGGCATAGAAGGCTTGGTCATGTTGGAATGAAACAATTGAACAAACTAGTGAAGCATGATCTAGTTAGAGGCTTGAAAGATGTCACTTTTGAGAAAGATAAGCTTTGTAGTTCATGTCAAGCCGGCAAACAAGTTGGAAATACACATCCTAAGAAGAGCATGATGAGTACTAGTAAAGCTTTTGAGCTCTTGCATATGGACTTGTTTGGACCAACCACATATACTAGCATTGGTGGGAGCAAGTATGGATTTGTGATTGTGGATGACTATACTAGATATACATGGGTATTCTTTCTTGTTGACAAGAGTGAAGTGTATGATATATTCAAGTCTTTTGTCAAGAGAAGCCAAAATGAGTTTGAAACAACCATCAAGAAAGTTAGAAGTGACAATGGTAGTGAATTCAAGAACACCAAGATTGATGAATTGTGTGATGAGTATGGCATTGGACATCAATTCTCACCCAAGTATACACCACAGTCAAATGGCATTGTTGAAAGAAAGAATAGAACCTTAATAGATATGGCAAGATCAATGCTAAGTGAATACAATGTTAGTCATTCTTTTTGGGCCGAAGCAATCAACACCGCTTGCTACTACATAAACCGTTTATATTGCCATGGTATGCTTGCAAAGACTCCTTATGAGCTATTGAATGGTAGAAAGCCCAACATTGCATATTTTCGGGTTTTTGGTTGCAAATGCTACATTCTCAAGAAAGGCACAAGATTGAGCAAGTTTGAAAAGAAATGTGATGAAGGTTTCTTACTTGGCTATTTAACCACAAGCAAGGCATATAGAGTTTGGAATTTGGCTAGTGGTACTCTTGAGGAGGTACATGATGTTGAATTTGATGAAACCCAAGGCTCTCAAGATGAAGTTGAAAATCTTAGTGACGTGAGAGGCAATGACTTGGCAAATGCAATGAAAAATATGGATATTGGTGATATTAGGCCAAGGCAAGTCAATGATAATGAAGATGATGGTGCAATTCATACTAGTATGCAAGTTGAAAATGAAGCAAGTACAAGTGACTCACAAGATCAATCTCAAGTGCAAGATCAACAAGCTAGTTCATCTCAATCCAATGATCAAGTTCCTATTCTCCAACCGGTCTCTATTGCAAGGGATCATCCTTTGGATCAAATCATTGGTGGTATTCAAAGTGGAGTTCAAACTAGAGCAAGACTAGCTCAAATTTGTGAGCATTTCTCATTTGTATCAACTATAGAGCCAACCAAGATTGAGGAAGCATTGCAAGATGTTGATTGGGTTAATGCTATGCATGAAGAGCTCAACAATTTCACAAGAAATCAAGTTTGGGAACTAGTGGAAAGACCAAAGAAACACAATGTGATTGGAACCAAATGGGTCTTTAGAAACAAGCAAGATCAAGATGGCATAGTAATAAAGAACAAAGCTAGATTGGTTGCACAAGGTTATACTCAAGTTGAAGGTCTTGATTTTGGAGAAACCTATGCACCGGTTGCTAGATTGGAGGCCATTAGAATCCTATTAGCCTATGCTTGTGCCCACAACATCAAGTTATATCAAATGGATGTCAAGAGTGCATTTCTAAATGGGTACATCAATGAGTTGGTTTATGTGGAACAACCTCCCGGATTTGAAGATGTGAAGAAACCCAACCATGTGTACAAGCTAAGAAAGGCATTGTATGGTTTGAAGCAAGCACCTAGAGCATGGTATGAGAGATTGAGAGATTTCTTGCTCTCAAAAGGGTTCAAAATGGGAAAGGTTGATACAACTCTTTTCACTAAGAAGCTTGGACATGATTTATTTGTGTTGCAAATATATGTGGATGATATTATCTTTGGATCAACAAATCAAGATTTTTGTGAAGAATTTGGAAATATGATGGCAAGTGAGTTTGAAATGTCCATGATTGGTGAGCTTAGCTACTTCCTTGGTCTTCAAGTTAAGCAAATGAAGAATGGTACATTTGTAAGTCAAGGAAAGTACATAAGGGACATGGTGAAGAAATTTGGATTGGAACATGCAAAGCCCATGAATACTCCTATGGCAACTAATGGGCATTTGGACTTGGATGATAGTGGAAAAATGGTAGATCAAAAGCTATATAGATCAATGATTGGAAGTCTCCTTTATGTGACCGCATCTCGACCGGATGTTATGTTTAGTGTGTGCATGTGTGCAAGATTTCAAGCCTCACCAAGAGAAAGTCATTTGAAAGCCGCAAAGAGAATATTGAGGTATTTAAAGGGCACACAAGATGTTGGGTTGTGGTATCCTAAGGGATCCAACTTTGAGCTTATTGGATATTCGGACTCCGACTATGCCGGTTGCAAGGTGGATAGAAAGAGCACTAGTGGAACTTGTCAATTGCTTGGAAGGTCACTTGTATCATGGTCTTCAAAGAAGCAAAATAGTGTTGCTCTCTCAACGGCCGAAGCGGAGTACATTAGTGCCGGAAGTTGTTGTGCACAATTGCTTTGGATGAAGGCCACTTTGAGTGATTTTGGATTGAAATACAAGAAAGTGCCTTTGCTATGTGACAATGAGAGTGCTATCAAGCTAACCAACAACCCCGTGCAACATTCAAGAACAAAGCACATTGACATAAGGCATCACTTCATTAGAGATCATCAAATCAAAGGGGATATTGCAATTGAAAGTGTTGGCACCGAAGATCAATTAGCGGATATCTTTACCAAGCCACTTGATGAGTCAAGATTTTGCAAGTTGAGAAATGAGCTAAACATACTAGACTACTCCAACATGAAGTGAAAAGCATCCTACATTATATGACACGCCTCTCCTTCGACTAAAGCAAGGTAAAATTGGTTGACATGGCATTCATACTTTGATAAGGATTTGTCTAGTTCATGTAGACATGAAATGCATCTTATAGGCTCATTCATGAAAAATCAAACGCTTTCATGTATATATGGTACCACTTTTGTTCTTTATGCTTGTATGATCAAGTGGTAGCATATGACATATTGATGGGCTTGCAAACCTAGTGTTAAATCTAGAACATAAGCTCATGATGTGTAACTTAGCATGGTCAAGATAACCCTACAAGTGAGGTGTGAAGAAGCTTGTCCTTGGATCAAACTTAGTTACATATTCTAGGCAAGTAATCTAGATTGAACCAATGTGAAAATGAACTAAACCCCATTTATTGACTTGATATTCCCATAATTTGCACCATTTTTGGTGATTGTTGACAAAGGGGGAGAAGAAAGTCACAAAGATAAGAAAGGAAATGGGTCAATTAAAAATTTGAAAGCACACAAGTAGGGGGAGCAAGCTCATGAATAAGTTGTTGCATTTGTGTATGCATTAACATATGAAATGTTGCATTGTCAAAACTTCAATTCCTATACTTGCTTGATTGGTTAAATGCTTAGAAATAGGATTTGAATGGTGATTTGACAAACTAGCATGCATATGACTTACATGTCATACAAAGTACCTCTTTTACTTAAATGTTGATCTCACGAGGTATTTTGAGTTTGTGATGCATGACTAGTAAACAAATGGTGCTAAGGATGGTATATTTCCGCAACTCCGATGGTATCACGCTTCAAAGGTCCATTCTATATACCTTAGCATCATTTGATAGTAGTAGCTCACCCAAACTTTCAAATTCATGCATATGTGAAAAATTGAACCAAACACAAGAAATTACATATGTAGGGGGAGCTAATACTACCAAAGTGCAAACTTGGTTTTCATTTCATATCTTTGTGAAGGTTGTCATCAATTACCAAAAAGGGGGAGATTGAAAGCCCATGTTTGGTTTTGGGTAATTGATGAAACCTAGTTTGCTAACGATTGCTCTAAGTGTTTCATGAGAATTGATTAGCAAATGGCAAGATGGAGCAAAGGACCGGGTCGGTGGAGGTCACAAGTGAAGGGCAATGACGGCGTCCATAAAAATGGTGTAAGTCCATCAACAAAGGAGAAAGCCCTATTGACGGCATCCATGCAAATGGTATAAGTCCATCATCATAGGTGTCCACAAGGTCCATTAAGAGATGAGAAGGAAGTTGATAAGAAACCGGGAGCTCAAGGCAAAGGTATAACCAATAGGAGCTCTTTTGGTTTTGGTGATCAAGACTCCATAGAGGGAGTGATCACATTTAGGATAGATAGCCGTACTATCAAGAGGGGCGAAATCGTTGTTGAAATATGGTTATCAAGTGCCACTAGGTGTTCATGATCATTGCATATGCATATAGATGCTAGTGACACTAACTTGACCCGTGGAAAACTCTTTGAAAAAGGCTAACACACGTGCACCTAAGTGAGAGACACTTTGGAGTGTTAGTGACTTAAGAAACGGGGTGAAGTTCGAGGGTTAGAGAGGGTTTGGTCCTCTCTTCCTCCTGCCGAGCTTGCGAGGCAGGATTCGGCGAATTTCGGAAACGTTACAATAGAAAAACTAGCGTCGGACCGTATTGTCACAGAGCGTCGGACCATTAGCCTCAGTCCGACGGCTAACACTGCTGAGAGCGTCGGACGCTCAGTTTCGGAGCGTCGGACTATTGTCCGAAGCGTCCGACGGTGCAGAGCGACGAAGAGGTAACACGTGGCGAGCTCTGAGAGCGTCGGACTCTCGGCGTTAGTCCGACGGTGAGCGTCGGACCATCGTCCGACGGTTTTCAGGGCTCGGGGAGCTCTCTGGAAACATCGGACGGCCGCGTTCGTTAGTCCGACGGCTCCGTCTGACTGAGTCCGACGGTGGTCGGCTGAGGGCATCGGACCGGTTGATTTAGTCCGACGTTCGTCCGTCCGACGGTCGTTTTGGCGCGAGGAAATAGCCGTTGTGATCCAACGTTCGACTTCAAACGGCTAGTGACACGTGGCGTTCATCCGAGGCGTCGGACCGTGCGGATTAGTCCGACGCTCTGGCCGTCGGACAGTCCGACGGTGTGCAGTGAACTCTAAACGGCTAGTTCTTTGTGTGTGGCTTATAAATAGCGACTTGGCCGGTTTGGGGAGCATCTCTTGGCACTCCTAAACATCATAACATACTTGTGAGCCTTCCCACTCCACTCTCACTCATCCTACTTGATTGTGTTCATCATTTGGTGAGTTTGGAGAGCATCAAGTGCATTGCATTGATTGAGATCATCTAGAGGCACTTGGTAGTGGTATTTCGCAGCGGTTTCTCTTGTTACTCTTGGAGTTTGCCGACTCCTAGACGGCTTGGAGCTGCAAGGATCGTTGAGGGGAGTTGGTGATTGTCTCCGCCTCCGATCAAGGTATTGTGAGGGGTTCTTGAGCCTATCCCCGCAGGAGATCGCGAAAGGCATCTTTAGTGGATTGCTCGTAGCTTGGTGGATCCCCATCTTGTGTTGGTTGTGCGGCACCCTTGAGAAGGGTTTGGCGTGTGATGCCAATTAGCGCGTGAACCTCCAAGTGGGTGTATCGCTACAACGAGGACTAGCTTGCCGGCAAGCAAGTGAACCTCGGTAAAAAATCTTGTGTCATCTCTCTACCGAGGATTTCCATTGAATTTGATTGATTGGTTATATTGGACTTCATATCTTCTCTACACCGGGGGTATTGAAATCACCTTCTCTCTTTACTTTTGTGTACTTACTCTCGTGTGTAGCTTGTTAGTTAGTTGCTCACTTAGGAGTAGTGTTTAGTAGTGACATAGCCTTTGAGAGTGAACTAGTGATCATAGTGTAGTATACTTGTCTAGGTGGCTTGCATAGTGTAGTTTAGAGCTAGTGCTTTGCAAAGCTTGCTATTGTTTCTAATCGGCTTGTGAAGTGTTGTTTGTAGATTTTTATAGGCTATTCACCCCCCCTCTAGCCATTTAGGACCTTTCACCTGCTCTTACTCCTTGTACATCTATCCATCATACTGTATCCTATCCTTACGATATGTCTATATCTGTTGTACCATATCCTTATATTCTGTCTGTTGTACCCTGTCCTCACGATCTGTCTGTATCTAAATCTGTAATACAGGATCCATCTATCATAATGCTATGGAATTGTGCTACTCCGCAGTCTTATAATGAGTCTTTTGAGTCATGTCATTGGTTCTTATTGCTGGTTGTTGTGTTGTTTGTCTGTGTGCTATGCCTTCGAGCCGGCGGTGGGATCGTACCTCGTTTGGACGTTGCGATCGCGGGATCCGTCCTGCCATGACCGTAATGCCGAGTGTAACTCGACCTCTCGTTGGTGTAGCTTGTGGCCGCGAGCATGCCTCGCCATGACCATGGAGCTAGACCCCGTGTGCCGTTCTTTGATTTTTCGTGCGACAACCCTCGCATGCTCGTACCCTGCGCGACCGTCGCATTCCTCTGACTCCTGCGGTGACAACCGCACCGCTATGGATCCGAGTAATGACTTAGTGCCAGTGCACCCAGGTCGTGGTACCCTACGAGAGGTTTGCGCACTTGCATTCTTCTATGTATCGCTCTCTTCTGACGCCTCGTCTATTCCGTGGCGTGCGTGTTGGAAGAAGTAGACCACCGCTTTATTATGTTTTTCGCTCTTCGTTTTCGTATAAGGCCGCTTTGTTCGATCCTGTCTTACTCACAGTGACTGGATCAAAGACCGGACTGACTCTTTTTGTTAGCGAAGCTATGGTCTATATTAAGATCTCAGATCTAAGTAGGTCGACTCGGTCGACCGCTTAAAACCATCTTCACCGAAGATGTGACTGAGAATATAATATGGATATGTCTAGCTAACTTCTCTCTCTCCTTTGATTCTTGATGTTTAAACGCTTGTATGATCATACCCGTTTGAATCACAGCCTTGGTACCCTACAAGTGGATTAAACACTCGCACTATTTTGTGCAGCATTTATCGTTGGAAATTCCTTGTTCTTTCCTGCTGATCGGCCGTCCTCCGATCCCCGTCTTCCCCGTGGCGTACGGACCGGAAGATCATGTGCCGTGGTGTTGCTATGGATAAGCTTTGGCCTAAACCATTTATTATAAAGCCATATTGGCTTGGCTGTGACTTATGCTTGTGCTTAGCAAACCACCACTCTTGTTTCTTGGGTCTGATAAAATCGGACATACGCCGAGAGGGCTAAGCCGTGTACCTTTCATTATTTCTTTGCTGTTAATGGGTCTCCCCGCGTCCCGTCATCTTTTGATGAATTGAGTGTTTTATTGCCTTGTATTGCTTCGCGGAGTAGCCGTTTCCGGATTAGCGACGATCGGATCGAGACCTGCTGGAAGAGAACATGGACGGCGCAAGGACCCGCGGATTGGAGTCACCCTGGAGGAGGTGATCCAGCAGAACGACTACACTAACTGAGGAGTGCTCATACCACTATTTCCTCGACAACGCAGGTGTCATGGCAGCACCTTCTTTTAGAGAATCCTATTAGACATTGCAAATCTAGAATTGCTAGCGCTTTATATTTACTCCTTTGCTAGTATATGATGCATGCTACTACCTAAGCCGTTACTACCCCGCTTGCAACCACTCTACTATACCACCCGGCTTCGCGCTCATGCTCTTTTATACATATTTCTATCTACCTGTTGCTTGCATGTTACATCACTATATTTATCTACTAACTCCACTCGCATTGTATCTATGATGTGATGCTGGTGGTGAACCCCTGGGAATGGTTTGGCTTGGGATGCCGGACTGGTGGTATGCGAGCGTGCTACGTGTGTCTTGGGTGTGTGGTGAGGGTCGAGTCGACCAAGTGGGATACGCGACGAGCTGTGTAAGCAAGTCTTGCCGGGAGTTGCATTTGGGCATTCCCACGAGAGATACCTGTGGCGGGTAATGACTTATGAGGTGGTTCCGGGATGTGCATTGAAGTCCCGTGAATGGAGGTGCCATGGTGGCACGGGGAGAGTATCTCCTAAGAGGAGATGCCTACTTGGTCAAACCTAGAAAGGACTAGCCCAGGTTCATGGGAATCCTTTACTCCTCACTCGCTTTTGATGGGCGGGAGACGGCTGGACTATTTGGTAGGGCGGTGCCACTACTGCTAGGTTGTGAGGTGATTAGGGTGGGCGGTAAAGGATGTGGGATTCCCGAACCGTCCTAGATGCGCAGTACCACTGATTGGGCCCGGTACTGCGTCTCCCCGTCTTAGCGTTTCGGCGTAGGGCCGAAGTTACCCAGGGCTGAGTGGTAGGGTGGCATCGACCTAGGCAAGCAAGCACCCGGAATTCTGCCTAGGTGATTGTACAGCATCGATGATGGCTAATCTTGTGAGTGGTAAAACCTCTGCAGAGTGTATGGTTGATCGATCGATACATATGCCGATTCGTCGGCTATGGACCTTTCCTGTGAGGCTCTGTCTAGTGTAGAGAGCGATATTCTTTTCTTCCCCTGGTTGATGATTGTCCGGCAGTGTGCCCGATGCGGCAGTGTGCCGTTGAGGCAGGACCCGAGAGGGAGTTGGGCCTGTCGACTGAGCGTGAGGTGTGTGTGAGGTGGTGTATGGGTGGGATAATGGAAATGGGATGGACTGATGGATGGTGTGATATGGGTTAAAACTAGACAAACTATTATGATATTATTACTTGATACTACCTTGCATGCGCTTAGGATGCAAACCACAGCCAAATATTAGGATCGCCAGATCCTTTGTTTCTCTTTTCCACTAAAGCTCATCGGTGCTGACCATGGCCTGCACATATCTGGTGGTGTGCAGATTACCTGACAAACAGAGATATTGAGATAAGAAGCATTAGAAGGTCTCGTGCCTACGCTCAAGTTTGGTTCAGGAGATGAAGACTATGCTGCGCCAATAATAACTCTGATGGTACCCGTGAAGGAGGAGCCTTCACTCGATGACATATTCCGCCAACTCTGATGACGACTAGATATGCTTCCGCTAGATTAACCCTGTAATAGGTGTCCCCTCAGTTGATGTAATATTTTGTAAGTAATCTCGATGTATGACTTTTATATCAACTGATATATGATAATGCGATAAGATCAATCTTTGGTTTTATCATATTATATCTCATTCTATGGATTTTCCCATCGTGGAAAATCGAGGATGTTTCAGTTGGTATCAGAGCCATACTTGACCTTAGGACGAGACCATTAGGACCAAATACTAGTGTATGAGCCAACAACTCTGTCTGGAAACTATTTGTGAAAACACTTTTCCTCTCCGCCTTGAGTTTTGATGCTAACACTTGATTCTTTCCCCGCACCTTGAATTCCTCCGCTAACTAATCTTACCTATTCAAGTTGACCCATAGAAATGGACTTACCTAATTGATTGCCCACGATAGACCGATAGATGTGTAAGACTATAAAAGCTCAGGAGTCGCCCTAAGTCAACACTATACATATAGGAGTTGTAATGCTGCCTGATTGCCTGGATCTTTTTGCTTCTTATGCTTCCTGCGTTATATTGCCTGAGTGTAGGCTATGAAATTATTTTATATACGTGAGACTCCAGGGAACGCCCATAACCCACAGGTCCCAGGATCGAAACCTGGCTGGCTGAAAACCAAGACCGCTATATGCTCAAATGAGCAACCCTGACCACCAGTTGGAAGTCTGCTGATGTCAAAGTTTTATCAAGCTTCTCATGCCACTGCTTAGGCGCTTGTTTAAGACGATACAAAGATTTTAATAATTTACACACCCTTCCCTCTTGACCATTTTCTATAAATCCATCAGGCTGATCCATATAGATCTCTTCCTCAAGCTCTCCATTGAGGAAAGCTGTCTTAACGTCCATCTGATGAACGAAAAGACCATGTGAGGCAGCCAAGGATAGTAGCACTTGGATAGTCGTAAGACGGGCTACTGGTGAATAAGTATCAAAATAATCTTCTCCTTCTTTCTGGGTATAGCCTTTAGCTACAAGCCTCGACTTGTACTTCTCAATAGTACCATCAGGCCTGAGCTTTTTCTTGAAAACCCATTTACAACCCACAGGTTTGCATCCATAAGGACAATCAACCACCTCCTATGTACCATTAGACATAATAGAATCCATCTCACTCTGGACCGCTTCCTTCCATAAGTCAGCGTCAGGAGAGGAATATGCCTCTTCTATTGTTCTGGGTGTATCATCCACAAGATAAATGATAAAGTCATCGCCAAAGGATTTTTCAACCCTACGCCTCTTGCTCTTTCGAGCGACCATATCATTATCCTCTTCAGGGATACTTTCATGAGTTTCATCAGCAACGTTATTTACCGGTTCATGCGTCTCATTTAAAGTTACAGAATCATGACTAGAAGTGTTAGGCATATTTTTCGTGGGAAATTCATCTTAAAAAATGTAGCATCTCTCGATTCCATTATCGTGCCTTCCACCATGTCTGACACTTTAGAATTTATTATTAAAAATCTATAACCCACACTGTGGATGGCGTAGCCAAGAAAGACACAATCAACGGTTTTGGGTCCAAGCTTTCGCTTTTTGTTAATTGGCACATTCACCTTTACCAAGCAACCCCATGTGCGTAGATAGGAGAGATTTAATCTCTTTTTCTCCCATTTCTCGAATGGTGTGACTTCTTTGTTCTTTGTGGGCACTCTATTCAGAACATGATACGCTGTCAATATCGTCTCACCCCACCATTCCTTAGATAGTCCCGCAGTGTCTAACATGGCGTTAACCAACTTAGTTAGAGTGCGGTTCTTTCTTTCGGCAATCCCGTTGGACTGTGGTGAGTATGACGGTGTTCTCTCATGAATTACACCGTGCTCCGCGCAAAACTCAGAAAAATCATTTGAGAAGTATTCTTCTCCGCGATCAGAACGCACCCGTTTGATTTTCTTTTCAAGTTGGTTTTCTACCTCAGCCTTGTAGATTTTAAAATAATGCAGTGCTTCATCCTTTGTAACACCCCTGGTGTTACTGTAACTAAAACCTGCCATGTCATCATGATTGCATATAAATCATCCCGCATTTGACCCAATTAAGGTGCATCAACTAATATCAGTTTTATTCTTACATTTGATTGTGAATGGGTAAATTATAGTGATTTGATATGTAAATATTTGTATTGGTGAGTAATTATCTAAATCCAATTGGAGAATAAAAAAAGAAAATAATTTTTAAACCCTAAATCGGACCCAAAATCCTAATTTAAAAACTAAATAGAATTAGAGATTGGGCCTTAAGCCAAAGTTGTAAATACTTAAAAGTTGAGCAACTTCTATTTGGAGCAATTTTGAAGTTATTAAAAAGAATTTCAAATAAAACTCTAATCTATACTTTAAAGTTTAAAATTTGAAATACACATTCAGAAACTAGCAAGAATCTGGTGATAGTTCCTTAATAAAAGTTTTAGACCTTTCTAAATGGAACAACTTTCATTTAATGAAGATTTTGAAGTTTACCAGTGAAAATTTGAATTAAGCCCCAATCAGTGTTTGTGTATTCAAATTTAAAATACCCTATTAAAAACTATTAAGAATTTGGGCAAACACCTTTAATAAAAGTTGTAGGGCTTTTTAAGTTAAACAACTTTTATATTTAGGGATTTTGAACTTATACATTGCAATTTTAAATTAAACCCTAGGGCATTCACTATAGGGATCCTTGGCGCATTACCTGGTGTATTGCGGTAGATATTGGACAAGTTGTGCAATGGTTTTCTATGACTGTTAAAATGGTCAATAAAAACGAAATGCGAAAACACCCTTTTACCTTTTGAGAAGTGTTTTGCAACTTTACCGTGAAGGAAAGTTGTACTCAAGGTTGTTAATTAAATGTTTGTTCTGCATTTTTTATTCATGTCATTCCACACCATGTAAGCATGCATCATTATTTTACGTGTAGTGATCGGGTGCTCGGAAGGGATTCTTGATTGTTTCCTGACGGAAGAATTATTCGTCAAGAGAAGTCAGGAGTGTTTCTCTGGTTTTTTGACGGAAGTGACAGACCTGCAACACAGGCAAGCCCCGGTGCATTCAGCCCCTCTCCTTGTGATTTGAAAAACGTTTATAACTTGAGTTAATCTACTGCATTAAGTTGATAGGAGTTGATTGATAACCCAATTGCTGCATTACCAACCTTGACCAATGAAATATTTGGAACCCATTTTAAAATAAAATGTTTGAAAATGCTTAGCCCTGCTTGAATAAATTAGATTTGCATAAAATGCTATGTTTTGAGCTATTGTGATATAAATATGCCATTGATTAATTCATGAAAAAGGGAATTGGTAAATTCTCGTTCAGTGGCTATGCACCTGATCAGTACATTGTCACAGATGAGAAGGGATTTTCTTGCTCGGTGGTTGTGAATTTGGGTTAGAGTCCCAATGCTTGACCACCAGCGGAAAAAGAGATTTGAAAACCGTGCGGGTACTTGTACTTGGGTTAGAGTCCCAATGCAATGCCTCCGACGGAAAAATGAATTAGGGACCGTTCATTGTAGGCCTGCTGTGATCGAGACTTTGCAACTAGCCACATACTACGAAAAGCTCTGACTCCGATGGCTCTACTACTTGAACCGACAACCACACACTGGGAGTGGAGAGATGGCGAGAGCAGCGTGTACCCTCATGGTCGGCGTGCCTGGAGAGGAGAGGAGTACTGTGTTCTCGGGTGGTGCAGAACCGGTTCAGGGGTAGAAAAGCCGTGGTAGCCGGAGTTGGTATATGCAAGCTTAAGTGCTACATATGTAGTGTTGATAGGGATCCCCAGCTGGGTACTAATCGATTCGAATCGTCGTTGCTCCTTGGATATGGAGACTTGATCTTTTGACCTACAACTGAAAAGTTGTTCGGAACTAGGTGTTTTTGAGAATAATTAAGAATTTAAAGTATGATGACATATGAGAATGAATTTGGAATTATGGATTATGATTAAAATAAGATTGAGTTAAAATATTGAAATAGAATAGTAATGCTTTTCCGCAAAACTCTTTGACTCTTACTCAACCCTTACCTTGATTCCTCCTCAGCCTGCATTCCTGAGCCTCATTCCTTTTTCTTAGTCAGGTAAGTCTTGCGGAGTACCCCAATACTCAGGGTTTGTTAACCCCTGTTGCAGGTGAGCCGAGTGTACAGTTCGGCTTAGGATCGTGTTAGTTGACGGATCGCGCATGATTAAGAATGTGTGTATGATATAACCCTTGGGCAAGGGTATAGTTGTACACCGCTTATCCACTATGAAACTCTGGTTCGGGCTAATGTAATCTATATTTGTAAACCTATGGTTATGTAATACTTCCGCACTCTTTACTCTGATTTATTTTATTTGTGTAAGCTGTTGTAATACTGAAATGCATGCAATGAGATCCTCGGGAAGTTAGGGTTTCCTAGGGAACCCGGCAGGCCACCTAGGTCAAGGGAAAACTCGTACAGACTGATCGTGGGTCCTTCGGGACGATGACGGTGCACGTGGGCCCTATGATTAAGGCGGTTCTGTCACATCCTTTGATTTTAACAGATATACATACCAAAAATCTAGTGCAATCATCTATAAAGGTCATGAAATATTTTTTGCCACCTTTAGTCAACTCACCATTCATTTAGCACAAGTCAGAATGGATTAATTCTAGAGGTGCCAAATTCCTCGCCTCAGCAACCTTGTGAGGCTTGCGGGGTAGTTTCGCCTCAACGCATACATGGCACTTAGAACTTTTGACTAAATTGAATTTTGAAATTAAATTTAAACCAGCCAAGCGGGACATACAACCAAAATTAACATGGTATAATCGCGAATGCCACATATTCGCCTCATCATCATTATTAATATGATTCACAGTTTTAACATCACCATCAGTTAAAGACAAGCGGAATAGGCCTCTGCTCTCATAGCCTTTACCCACAAAGGTTTCAAATTTAGACATCACACATTTATTCGACTCAAAAACAAGTTTATAACCATCACGACAAACCAAAGATCCACTAATCAAATTCTTCCTTATTGAGGAGACATGCTGCACGTTCTTTAGCTGCACGGTCTTTCCCGAAGTAAGCTTCAGATCGACCGTACCAACACCACGTATAGCCGCACGCGCCCCGTTCCCCATCAACAAGGAGGAAGCCCGCCCGACCTGATATGAGGAAAATAAGGAAACATCAGCACACACATGTATATTGGCTCCTGTGTCAACCCACCACTCAGGTGAATAAAAAACAGAAAGAACTGTAGGTAATAAATTACCATACCCCGATGTTGCTGCATCAGCCTCAAGCATGTTGGCAGATTTCTTCTGAGGTGGCTTCCACTTCGCATCTGGGCACTCTCTAGCAAAATGCCCAGTCTTACCACAAGTGAAGCAGTTGCCATTTTTTTTTGTCTTTCTTCTTCTTCTTGAATGAAGTAGTGTTCTTTGCTTTCACATCTTACTGGTTTTTCTTATTTTGAGATTTAGGATGATTCTTTTGCACCATATGTGTGCTAGAACTTCCCTCACCGACCTTCTTGCCTTTGACATCCTTTGCCCTTGCTTTGTCCTCAACATCAAGGGTCCCAACAAGTTCAGCAGTGCTGAACTCTTGCCTCTTGTGTTTCAGAGAAGTTGCAAAATCAGTCCAAGATTGTGGAAGCTTAGCAATTATGCATCCTGCCACAAACTTATCGGGGAGTACACACCCAAACAGCTCAAGTTCCTTTACCAGCGCCTATAATTCATGATCCTGTTCGACTACCGGGCGGTCCTTGACTATTCGATAACCATGGAACTGCTCCATGACATACAGCTCTGAGCCGGCATCAGAAACGCCGTAACGGGCCTCAAGTGCATCCCACATGGCCTTCCCAGTCGGAAGCTGCACATATGCATCAACAAAGGAGTCCCCTATGATGCTCAACAGAGCAGCCTTACAAGTAGTGTCAGCGTGTTGGAATGCACGCTCCTCATCAGAGGTCCGCACTCCAATAGACTGCTCATTCACCACATAAAAACAGTTCATAAAGGTCAACCATAAAATGCATTTTTGCCGCCATCTCTTGTAGTGCGTGCCCTCAAATGGCGATGGTTTCAGCAAACCCGCAAAGTTAACAGATGAAAATTGCCTAACATCACGTTTTTAGATTGTTAGAATTTTAGGCAAATTCAGGTTTAATTTATTCCAGAAAAATAGTATAAAAATAACAATGACAAATATGTGTTTATTCACAATGGAACAGAGCATAAAAATCATGAATGGTTTGTCTATCAGCATGCAAATAATCATGTAGAACATGCTAATCAGCAGAGTTTTGATCAACAAGATAAGCGGATGATTGAATAGCATATATGAATCATACCCTGCGGCAAAGCTGGTTGCAATAGAAGAGGAAGCCATGTTGCCTGTTGATGTAGTCGTCCCGATCGGTGCAGTACAGAGGAGTTGCAGTGTCGTTCCGCCCGCGAACACAACCATCCAGGGAGCTCCTGCGATCGCCGGGAAGGAGAGGAAGAAGACATAGCGAGTAGTCGTGCCGTGACACTCCCAAAAAACGTGATCGCCGATCTCCACCCGAGCAGGTGAACTCGATGTCGACGTGCGTTTCGGAGGCTCCTACTCTTCCAAAACTTGTGCGCGCAAGTTCTGGAACTGGGGAGGCTATTAAACAGTAAGAACTTTTTGGTTGTCTACTCTTGCAGCACCTTACGCCATGCCAGGGAGTTGGAAATATATAGATATCTCCCCTGTCGCACGGATGAGAAAGCAAGGAGACTCACGAAGGCCAGGAGGCATCAAGCGTTCAACACTAGTGAATGAAACTTCCGTTTTCAATTTGCCAATTGATTAACCCGTATTCACTTTGCCAATTACTTAATAGAATGAAAGAAACTTCCGTAACTCATCCATGGAGATGAAAGAAACTTCCGTAACTCATCCTATCAATATTTCTAATTAGCAAAGTGGAAGACGGTTCACTCATTCACTGCTAGCTTGGCTTCTCGTTGCCTGACTGCTTGCCTTCCTTGCCATGCTCACGCCCAAGCCAACAACCGGCGGCATGTGTATGTGACCCATCATGGTATTTAAACCAATGAATATTATTTAATATAAATCATAGAGTTTATTAATTATTGAATGTATTATATGGGCTTAGCACATAATATATCAACAACTTTTTGGTGTTGCAACCTGCAAAGCGGCAGCATTTTCTGTTGATTGATCACTAATTAAAAAGTAAATACATGCAGAATTACATAACCATAGATGGCCGAGAGAGTTGTGGCACGCTCGTGCTTGGTCACTGCCATCCCATGCGCACCCGGGCACTAGCTAAACATAGACAATGGTCAGGAATTATTCCAACAATGGCCGGGTTGACATCGAGAGGCCAAATTCAGATCATCTGATGTCGATACTCCATGAAGTAAGGGGTTATAGAGCAGAGAGTACTGACCGTCTGACCACAGACCTGCAGTCTTTCGGTCGGTGTTTGTAGCGTGGGATCCGAGGAGGCCCTTTGAGTTGACGTACGTCCTGGCAAATAAGCATCAGCTAGATATTTCAAAGAACGCTAGCTTCTCGCGCGAGTGGCAACTCCTATATCAACCCACCAACAGTGGCAATGCACATCGACTTCAGACTGTTGTGTGCATTTACATTTCATCCAATATGGGCACGCGAAAGTTGTCTGAGAGACGACGACTGATGGAGCACACGCACATGAGTGTTTGTGCGAACCAGCCGGGCACCAACTGACGAGCAGATAAACTCTTGAGTTGGTACTTGGTAGCTAAGCTTAGCTCTTACTTCGCTGCTGTGTGCGCTTTCTCCGATCATATCCGACCGTCCGCAATCCGGCAGCGAGCAGCCCATGTGCCACCGCCGAGCTAAACTGCTAAAGCTAGCACAGTAGCAGAGTGCCGCTGCCGCCGTAGCTGCTGCCTGGCGATCCGGCGCGGTGTGGACGCAAGCTCACGAGCTCACATGCGCTGCGTGCTCTGCTCGCACCATTCGCACGGGCGTTGGCATGCGTGGTGAATCCAGTTCCTTCCCGCAGCCCCTACCAGCCACAGGGCGGGCCACCCCACGCTGGATCGATCACGGCCGTTGTCGTGCTCGTGTCGCCGCCCCAAGACCTGGACCATGCGTGCACGGGCATGAGCAGCCCCCCTAACTCACTAGTCACTCGCTCTCGTGCCCATGCCCCCCCTCCACCTGCGCTGTCCCCGTCGCATGCCACTTACCACGTTCACGCACACCGTGTCACTCGCTCACCACACTGATGACCCAATGCACATGCGCATGGATAAATAGCCGAGCGAGCCACACACCTGCTGCAGCTGCAAGCAAAGGGTGCGTGGGTGGCCATGGCGAAACCAACTAGAACAGCGCTCCTCCTCCGAATCCTCTTCGCCCTTGCCCTCGCCCTCGCCTCCTCCGTGGCCGCCGCGACGGCATCGGCCGAGGCAGTGGCAGCGGCGAAGGCGCCGTCGGCACCAGCTGCGCGTGCTGCCCCGGCGGCGGCGGCAAGGGGGTGCCGGCGCGGCGACCTGGTGGTGCGGCAGCGCGCGACGGGGCGCGTGGTGGAGGGGAAGCCCGAGTACGCGGTGGAGGTGCGGAACGCGTGCCGGTGCGCGCAGTCCCGCGTGCTGCTGCGCTGCTACGGCCTCAGCAGCGTGGAGGCCGTCGACCCGCGCGCCATCCGCGCTGTCGACGGCGAGCGCTGCCTGCTCCGCGGCGGCCGCCCGCTGCCGCCGCGCGGGGGCGCCGTGCGCTTCACCTACGCCTGGATGACGCCGCAGGACTTCCCGCTCCTCAGCTCCCACCCGCACTGCTAGCTAGTGCGCTAATTAATAGTACCTCGATTAGCTGCTTGTTTGCTAGTAGTACTGTTATTCCTTAATCCACGTACTCTCGTACTGATTCATTCAGCAAGGAAGATTATTGGCCTGAATTTTTCGACCGAGTTGCTAGTGTAATTAACCATAAACGAGCTTAATTGATTATTAGGTTGGCACGTTGGATACGTGCATTCTGCGTTAGGCAGGCTTGGTGTGATTACCATTTGTAGCTACTCCGTCGATGCATTGTATACTCGACCAGCCTGTTATATCCGCGTTGTGCTTTTCTGATTTGCACTGGGTGATGAATCGCCAAGAGGAAGAGGCTGATTGAATACGTGAAGGTGGAGTCACGGGACGGGAGCCAGCAACGGCATGGTCATGGACTACCTACGGAGCCAGCCGACGACACGCCGCGACGCGCGCCACCTTTCATCACGTGCCCTGTCCGCATCTTCGGTCCTCCCCAGCTACTTGCCTGCTCCATTATGGTTCTCTCTGCGGTTGTGCCGGAGAGAGACAGGCCACCCCCGCCGTGGCATGGAGATCTCATTGTTCGTGGGCTGTATGAAGATGCACACCAAATGGTGATCCGCTAAGGCCCAAGCACGACCTGGGCCCGATGGTAGGAAGATGCACACCAAATAAAAAAATAATAATTGTCTGTTTGACCTTCCTTGGCTATGACATAAGTTTAATTTATCTTCCTCAACCATGAAACTGATTTTTTAGACTCCTCCAACTGTTGAAATTACTGGTTAGTTTTGAGTGTGGTTTTGGTTGATATGGCGCCTCATCGATCGTACTATATGGCGCCAAGTCAACCACGATGACGTACATCGGATTTTGAGGATACTTCCGGAAGGTCAATTAGCTTTATAACAAAATTGTAGAAATAATTTTAAAAAAAAAGTCTAAACATTTCCCTATAATAAATATGCACCGCGATCCACGTTGTGGTCTGCAATAATTAAGCCTACAAAGTTGCATCTCCACCGCCAGGAGGCATGGCCACATCTTTCCTAATTGTTTCCTCTGTCGGATTTCGTGCTTTGTTGGCTCTAATTTGTTCCACCCAATTTTGCTTAGATCGATCACTGTGCCTCCACTATCACTTTTGTAAGCAGAAAATGAGGAATGCCGTAAACAGGTTGGTCAAGTAGGTCAGCGTCCACAATGGGAGGTAATCAGAAGGGGGTAATAATACATTACAACCGGTAAGATACATTGTGAAGGATAGAAGAAGAGCAGGTAATATTTGATACCAGAAGCAACGCTACTACCGGTAAGGATGAACTGAAAATTCTTTTGTCTGGCGTGTCAGTGTCTCATCCCACTTTTGTTGTACCTGAACCATACAAAAAACAGAATTATCCCATCCGTTCTCAACCAAACAACAAATGGGACCATCACGCCTTTGAAAACTAAGATGAGCCCATCCCATCCCATATTGACTCTCAATCAAACGCTACTTAAGAGTCCCGAGGACTCATGATGGGGACGAACTTGGCTGCGATGGCGAGCACACAGAAGGGGAGTCCCCGAGCACGAGCAGGGGTAGGATGACAATGACAGATGGGCCTAGGTCGTCATCCACACAGAGAGAGGACATGAAAACAATGTGAGGCTGAAAGGATCGAGGATGCCCAACAGGGTGGTGAATTGGGCTTCTATTATTTTTTTTGAAATACACAATTCAACCTATCGCAATTTAGCCAAACTTCACTCCACAAGTGCACTAGTGAGATTTACCCTAAAACAAGTTATGCAACTTAGAGCCAAGTCCTAATCAAGTCATTCTACTCTAGGAATTGAAAGTACGGAAAGTAAAGGGAGAAAGAGTGCAAGCTGAGTTTTCCCAAGGTATCGGGGAGTCGGCACTCTCCACTAGTTCTCGTTGGAGCACCCTCGCAAGGGTGTAGCTCCCCCTTGATCCGCGCAAGGACCAAGTGCTCTCTACGGGCCGATTCTTTGCCTCTCCGGCGCGGTGAATCGCCCAGAACCGCTCTCAAGCTTGACTTGGGACACCCACAAGCTCTCCAGGTGATCACCAAGTTTTCGATCGGCACCGAACCGTATGGGTGATGCTGATCACCAAGAGTAATAAGCCTAGACTCTCATTTGACCAAGAACAAGGTCAAAGAGATAGATGGATGCACACTTATCACTCTTCATCTTTCTCTAGTGTAGCAAGCTCTCAATGGATGCTCAAATCACTCACTACAATAGGCTCCTACTTCACACAAGGTCACAAGGGCTGCTTCAGCTGTTGAAATGGGAAAGAGAGCTAGAATGGAGGCAATGGTGAAATATAAATACTCATCCTCTCCAAAACTAGTCGTTTCTACTATTCATAGCACTTTACGAACCATCGGACATGGACAAGTCCCCTACCGTCGGATAAATGCCCACTGTCTGACTCTCTTAGATGGCATGTAGCCTTTACTACTCAGGGGAACCGTCGGACGCTCGATGATTGTTCGACGTCCTACATCAGACAGCGTCCGACGCTCAAAAACCTTCTCAAACCCTCTCTGGAACCGTTGGACAGTCACAACTGATAGTCCGACGCTCCAACTGTAGCACTGTCCGACGCTCACAGCTATCAACTAACATCGTTGGACGGACAGGCAATGGTCCGATGACCAGTCTACGTGCCGTCCGACGCTTCCCAGAGGCTGAGAATCAACCTGGGAGCGCCCGACGCTCCAAACTCGATCAAAACTTCGCCGAATCAAAAACTTTACAAAATGAGGTTTGATCATCTCTCTCTCTCAAGAGCCTCTCTGAGCCACGTAGAGCTATGTTTGATAAGTGTGCACCACACTTAAACTCTTCAACCATACTCTAGGTCAAGCTACCTGTAACACCCTAGTGTTAGTTACTATTTTCACACTTGCATTTGCATGTCATCAAGCATAGATCATGTCATTTCATGCATCATCATCATTTCATTTGAATTGATTTCCTTTAACTGCTATATGTTTGTTTATATGTCCATAACATGCTAAATGTGTTGACATGCAAATGTGATGCTTTTTTACTGTTTTAAATGCTTTAGACATGTTTGGGATAACATTTGGAACAATGTTCATGTTGGTGAAATCCCCAAAATACCCCTCTAGCTCATAGTTGACTAGGGAGCCCTCTAAAAGCTATTCTGTTTGACCAAATAAGAAGGATATTTTAGAGATTTTGAATGTTAGTGCACCCTTAATCAAAGTTGTGTAGAATTTTATAAGTAACAAACTTTATTTTTGGGTCAACTCATGAAAATGGGTGGAAGGTGGTCAAAAAGTTGAATTAGTGCAGATTTGGAGCTGTTTTGGAGTTTCAAAATTTTCCTAAGTCTAAACCGGTTTTCAGTTTCATTGTACCCCTGTTCATCGACCTGTATCTTTCAATTCAGGCCGATCTAGAGTAAAGTGTCTTAATACCAAATGATCTACTCATGTAGCTCTTCAATCCATATTAGTGAAGTTTTGGCTAACACTCACTGGATCACGAGTTATGGCTTGATCAAAAATCAGATTTCAGTCGGGTTCGTGGAGACTGAATCGAAGCCGATTCAGTTCGACGTTCAGTCGTCGCCGCGCGGCCGCCGTCGCTGCCGTCCGGCTGGCCTGCCAAGACAAAGGCGACACTCCTCCCTGACCCTTCCCGTCCATTTCGTCCTTCCCCGTCTCCTCTCTCGCCTCTGCTCTCCGCTTTTCCTCTCCACCATCGCCATCGCCGCCGCGCCGTCGCCGCGGTGAAATCCGCCGCCACCGAGCCGTCTCCGACCGCTCTATCTCGGCCGTAGCCTCGCCACACTCCACTCTACCTCCGCGTCCGGTTTCTTGAACCAGCCGAGCTAAGGTATGACGGTTTTGGCCTTTCTCGCCGCCGCGCCATTGCCGGAGCGCCGCCGAGCTCTCTGCTCGCCGCGTCGAGCACACTGCCGAGGCCGGCTTCCCTCTCTCTCGCTTGTCTGGGTGTCCTCGTGAGTCGTAGATCTAGCCTAGGTCGTTGGTTAGGACGGTCTCGCCGTAGGTTCGCCTGAACCCGAGCTCGCCGTGAACCCGCTCGCCGCCGTGCCGCCATGCGTGTGCGATTAGTGAGTTCCCGTGCACAATAGTCCAATTTGTCGCGCGTATAGGTCCGCTAGGGTTCCAGGGTCACGGAACGAAGCTTAGCCGCGCGAGTAACGGCCGGAATCGGCCGGCGCAAGTTCGCCGGACCGCCGCCGTCCGCCATTGCCGCCGTTGAGCTTGCTCCGGTGGGGGACAGGCTTCGGGAGTTGGTACGCTGGGTTCGTCTCGTCGTCAGGAGTCCGTTGGTGCCCGTGGTGTCGCCGGAGACCTCGCCGTCGGCGAGCTCTCGCCGGTCAGCGCCGGCGGCTCTGCCCCTCTCTCTGACGCGTGGGGTCGGGTTGACCCCGGGGCCCGCTGGTCAGCTGGCTGGGTGCGCCTCTGGTTCATTGATCCGGGTGCATGTAGCAGTTAAAGCCGGTTTTGGATTTTATGAATTATGAAATTGATTTCCAGAAAATGTGTAAAATCTTCCAAAATTCATATCTGGAGCTAGGAGTGTCCAATTGGGGTGAACCAAATTTTGTTGTGGTTGTCTTTCTGAGCTCTATCAAGGAAAAATATAAAATGTATTTTTGGAATACTTTTTCTGTGCAGTTATATTTAAATTATTAACTGCTTGCAAACTTGATAAATGCATAAGTAATTGTAGGAATGTGCTAAAAATATGATTCCACTTGCATTAATCTTGTTTAGGGAAGTAGAATCTAAGAAAAATATGTTTTCTGGTGTTGCACTGTTATTTTGTATGATGTTTTGTATAATGTGCCTTTTATGCTTTAATCTCGCAAAAATCACCATGCTTAATGTGTTAAGGATAAGGTCATGAATATTTTCCTGAACCATGTTATGTTGTGAAGAAGCTAAGAAAAATGGGAAATCTGTTGTTTGATACTTTTCACTGTGTTAAGTATTTTCCATTGCTTAAAAGGCTGGTTGTTTGTTATTTTTCGGTAGCCTGTTATACTTGTCCAAATGACTTGAAATTTTGTCAGTAGGCTAATCTGGATGTGTAATAGCTACTGTAATTTTTCTTGATTTTTCTGGGACAGCAAACAGTAGGTCCAGTTATAGGCTAGGGTTTGTTTAATTGTTTTTAAGCAAATATCTTTTGGTTGGGAAGTGTTTTTATGCATTTCTGTGATGTTCAGTATTATCACTTGTTTAAAACAGTGGAATTGATCCTCATTTGAGCTTAGGGTAGCTAGGTTAATGTTTTGTTTATATAATGTTGCTCGCGCTTGTTAATTATAAGTTGATTGTGGTAGGTTAGTTGATGCATGTTAATTATTAAGTGCAGGTTATATACCTCTCACCCGAGACGAGAAATTGTTCTATGCTTTGCTTAAGAAGGGTGAGTATGATTTGGTTGTCTAGAGAAGAAATATGCACGTACTCAGTAAATGAGTGCGGATTGTTAAACTGATTGCATATCATGGGTTAATTTGTGCATCTCTATCTTGCATTTCATGTGCATTCTCAGTTCTCATATATGCATATCATGCATACAGGGTCGCCAGGAGGAGTGACGCTGTTGCAGTTCGATCCACCGGAGGAGGGAGTTCCGCCGGAGATTGAAGTGCCAGAGGTTCCCGAAGGCCAGGAAGAAGAGGCTGAACTTCCAGAGTGCCCTGATCACCAACCTACTAACTTTGTGAAAGGCAAGCCCCAGAGCATCCCTAAGTCTCCACCTACTCTTTTTACAAATGCACTGGTCTTTATTAAATCGTATGATTGTGCACTTAAGTATAGGAGTTGATATGATACCGTTGCTGCATTTATACCGTGTCCACTTATACTTGATCCTGAAGTTATTACTAGACAAGGGGATGGGTTCGATCTCATGCTTAGCCATGCTTAGACCGGTAGAAGTCGAGGGATTTCCTGTCCTTCGCGAGCATAGGTGGTTACTAATGATGATGGGGTTGGATTCCACATGATGGACTATATATGCCACCATGCCACAGTGTCTAATGAGAGAATCAAGGCTAGGTAGCGGGGAGCCGCATGACATGGTTGAGGTCATGCCGTCTTCGGTGCTGCTTGCGGCCGACTAGGACTGAGGCCACCAGACATCAGTTGAGATTGAAGGACGTCGTCACATAGCTGGCCAGATAAATCGTTCTGACCGCGAAGCCAAGTATTTCTTTCTGAGCCGGGAATTGGGCGTGATAAGGAAGACATATTCTGGAGGTAGGAAGGATGTGCGGAGACACCATCTTACCAAGGGCAGGTCAGGGACCTGATGCATCCTGCAAGTGGGTTTGTCTCTGAGAATATGGACCCCTCCATGCCCGCGATACATATTATGTCTCGGAAAGATTTAACGGTGGCCCAAGAAGCCAGTGGCTCGGCTGACAGGGTTTGTGATTGGCATATTTGCCAGCTGGTACAATCGATTCGAATCGCCATCTCTCCTGGTTAGTGAGAAACTAAACTGATTTTCTGGTGAGGTAGAGGCTAATAACTTGAACATAATGATTATGGTGAGACGAGGTTGATATCTGTGGATATCGGAAATCATATGGTTTTATTGATTGCTATAATATTCAGTGAATGCTTAGTATAGTGGCTAATCTTAGTAAATAGCTTAACTGAAATCGAAGCTTATCACAATTAAAATGGATAAGTTGAGGATCTACTGTAGTAATGCTTTTGATGCAAAAATGATGCTACCCTCTGAGCTCCACCAAATAAGCCTTGCATATCCTTGAGAGTCTTTTTATTTACTCCCTGTCGAGTAAGTCTAGCTGAGTACAATGGAGTACTCAGGGTTTTATTCCCATTGTTGCAGATGGTGTAGTCTACTACGCGTATTGTAGGAATTGCTTCACCCCTGCGGGCGAAGAAGACTAGACCCGAGGGCAGGGTCATTATCTATCCTTAGTCGTTGTAAGATTGCCGTGACATGGTCATTTGATGGTACTCGTATTTGAACTCTGTGGTGTAAAACTATGTTAACTTCCGCTACTATTATATTTGTGTAAAAGACTATGTTGTACTCTGATGTTTAAATTCGGTTGCGAACTTATGTGTCATGTGATCGGGTATTGCTGAATGAATGATCCTTGGGGTATGAAATGTTTGAAATCCTTCGAGATTTCCGGACTACCGGGTTTATATTGGCTCAAGTGCGACTGGATTGCGACTAAAAATGCGATCGTTGTACTTGTGCTCGTATAAATTGGTCGGTTCTGTGACACTACCCATCCATGCCCTTCTTTATAGTACGGTCAAAGGAAAAACAAAGTCATAAACTACTGTAGATGCCTCTCAACTCCAATTGGCACCAAGAACTAGTCCATCCTTGACCTTGTCATCCATCCTTTGAAAACCAAACCAAAATCCACCATCATAGGGCATGAACCTGCTTATTATTATGACCTAACCTCTATGTTATCCTGCAAAACACACGTTAGTCATAATAATCTTCTGTTGTCATTAATCATCGAAACCATTAGGGCCTAGATGCTTCAGAGGCGCTGTGCGCACGGGTTGGGCTGGTGGGTAGCTTTGGCCCAGCGAGAAGGATTGTAAGGAAGGGACCAGGCCAGGATAGGAGAGGAGTATGGGACCACTCGGCCTTGCTGGGCTTGGCTCAAGTGGGCAAGGGAAGGGAGAGGGAGGGTAGGGCGGTTAGCTAGGCCAAAGAGTGAGGAGAAAGGGTGAGGGAGAGTAGGTCGATGGGCCAGGCTGAGAGTGGGAGCTGAGAGGGTGAGGTTTGTCTTTTCTCTTTTACATTTTCTAATTCCAAATCCTTCTTCAAACCTACCAAAAACAAAAGTAGATTCCTTCAAACATATTCAAACTAGAGATTTTGATCCAAAATAAATATTTCTAATTTTTCAAAATATATTTGACTTATTTGAATTTGGCTATACTTCAAAATCATTTCCAAAACTATGTTCCAAAGCTATTTGGAATTCGTTTTGGATTTTCAATCAAACCACTCAACCAAATAATCAAATGCAATGGCATGAGTGCACGACCAACAAAAATTTTAATGATAAATAATAATTCTGTATGTTTATGAACACAAAAATTCAAAAATTTAATCAATTTACCCCAATTTCAAAAAAGCAATGAAAACGTAAACGGTAAACGGTAGACAGACGGTGAGGACCCATTTACTGTTTAGGCTGTTTAGACGGCGTTCAAACGCCGTCTAAATGGCCTAAACTGTTTTGTACTGTAGCAAATTTTTCTAGATTTTTCTAGCAGATTTGGGTTTACCTTTCTTGAAGAAAATGATCCAATATGGATCCTTTGATGTTCTAATAACCTTACTGTCTAACCGTCATAATACCTTAGTGTTCCATTAGATCAGGAATTCGGGATGGGGATGGAGTAATTGATGGAAGGAAGCAATACCTTGGTTTGTTGATTGGAGGAATAGGTCTGAATATGTGGTCGGGAGGTGGATGCCAGGGGGCAGGTGATAGGTCCAAAGAGGCTAGAGGGGAGTGAATAGCCTAATAAAAACTTCTACAGACATGTGATGGAACCGCCTTAATCATAGGGCCCACGTGCACCGTCATAGTCCCTAAGGACCCACGATCAATCTGCATGTGTTTCCCTTGACCCAGGTGGCCTGCCGGGTTTCCTCGGAAACCTTAATTCACCCAAGGATCTCATTGTAAAGACCTTGCCAGTATTACAACAGTTTACACAAATAATATAAATCAGAGTGAAGAGTGCGGAAGTATTACATAAACATAGATTTACAAACATAAGTTACATTATCCTCAAACCAGAGTTTCGTAGTGGAGTAACAGTATACGACTTTACACCCTGCCCAAGGGTTAAATCATACACACGTCATCATCCATGCCCGATCCGCCAACCGGCACGGGTCCAAATTGAACTGTAAGCTCGACTTACCTGCAACAGGGGTTAACAAACCCTGAGTACTGGGGTACTCCGCAAGACTTACCCGACTAAAGAAAAAGGAATGAGACTCAGGAATGCAGGCTGAGGGGAATCAAGGTAAGGCTTTAGTAAGAGTCAAAGGATTTTGCGGAAAAGCAATTCTAATCCTGCTTTCAATATTTTACTCATTATTATTTTAATCAATAGATCTCAATTCTTTCACATATGTCCTTCAATTCTAATTACTTATTCATTCTTAAAAACATCCTAGTTCCGAACCACTTTTCAATTGTAGGTCAACGGATCAAGTCTCCATATCCGAGGAGAAACGAAGATTCGAATCGATTAGTACCCAACTGGGGATCCCTATCTACACTGCATATGTAGCACCTAAGCTTGCATATACCAACACCGTCTACCACGGCTTTTCTATCCCTGAACCGGTCCTGCACCACCCGAGAGCACTGTACTCCTCTCGTCTCCTGGCACGCCGGCCACGAGGGTACACGCTACTCTCTCCATCTCTCCGCTCCCAGTGCGTGGTTGTCGGTTCAAGCAATAGAGCCACCGGAGATAGGGCTTCCTGGAGTATATGGCTAGTTGCAAAGTCTCAATCACAGTAAGCCTATAACGAACAGTCCCTAATTCCTTTTTTCGTCGGAAACCTTGCATTGGGACTCTAACCCAAGTACAAGTAACCACACGGTTTTCAAATCCCTTTTTCGTCGGTGATCAAGCATTGGGACTCTAACCCAAATTCACAACCATCGAACGGAAAATTCCTTTTTCCATCGGTGAAGATGCATTGGGGCTGCTACCCAAGTACACAATCATCGAACGGACTCATACCCTTTTTCATTTCTCATGATTCATTATTAGTATATCCCCATAAGTCAAAAATAGCATTTTATGCAAACCTAAATTAATTAAGTAGGGCTAAGCATTTTTCAAACATTTTTATTTTTAAACAGGTTTTAAGGGTAATATATCAAGGCAGGTAATGCAACAAGATAGGTGACATTCAACTCCTAGCAACCTAATGCAATAATTAACTCAAGTTATAAATATTTTATAAATAACAAGGAATGGGCTGAATGCATCGGTGCTTGCCTGTTGCTTGGAGCCAATAGCACTCTGAAGTCAATCACCAAGAAAGATCCACGTCCACCGAGTGAAGACCTTACTCGGGACTTGCCTCAGATAATAAATTCTCCCGCGTTCACTACACGAAGTAATAATGCATGCTTAACATGATGCTTGATGAGATGCTTATGAATTCATGATAACAATTACTTAAATTAGTGACCTTGAGTACAACTTTCCTTCACGATAAAGTTGCAAGTCAACTTCACTAAACAATGTGGTGATTTCGTAATTAATTTATGGACCATTTTAACAGTCGTAGAAAGCCGCTGCACAACTTGTTCAATATCTACCGCAATACACCGGTTAACGTGCCAAGGATCACTATAGTGAATGACCCAGGGTCAACAATCAATCCAAAAGTCACTCAAAACCTAGTTTATTAGGGTTTTCTATTTATTTTATTAATCAAATTATAGAGCATAAAATAACAAATAAATAAACTATATCCATTCGAGCCCAAACTTTTTATACAACTAGATCTCAGCCCCAAACAGTGACAAAACAAATTTCATAATTTTTGGATAATAATTCTAGCTTACAAAATTCCTAGAAGTCACATTTGTGAATTAAATTATGCATTTTTACTATATACAGAAGGTGCTCAAAATATTTATTTTATATTTTTCATGCATTCACCAATCACAAAGAGCATCCACAATTAATTTCATGATTTTTAGTGTCACAGATTTATTTCTACAAAAATAACAAAACATAATACTATTTAATTTATCAGAAAATAGCAAATAACATTTAATTTGCAAAGGAAATAGAAGACACTGATTTGGCCCGAGTCGGCCCAACACCGCAGGCCGGCCCAGCGTTCGCTCCCTCTTTCCTGGCCGCTCTCAGCGCGCTCGCGCGCGACTGGGCCAGCCCAGCTGGCCTGCTGAGCGGCCCAACGCGGCCTCCCCGCTCACCTCCTCCCTCCCAGCTCTGCCGACGGCACGCGCGCGCGACCCGGCCGCGGTGGCTTGCCGGCGATGACATCTCCGGTGAGGCCAAGGACTCTGGCAACTATCCCGCGACCTGAAACGTCGGGTTGTGCGCTCGGTTGAGCAGCCGGAGCTTTGGGGCGAGCTCCAGCGCAGCCATGGCGGACGGCCGACGAGCCGTACGATGGCGAGGCCTGTTCCTGCCGCTACGAAGCGGTAGAGTTCAAACCACACAGACAGGAAGATTCAGCAACTCACCACGGGGTGGATGCGCACTCGAACGTCGACTAGAACTGAGCGGAGCACTAGTCTTGTCGGCGACAGCGGCTGCGGTGGCGTTTTCCAGCGGCGAAAGGCCTGTTCCGACGGTCCCTGAATGGTAGAGGTAAAAATAGAAGGCCGATCACGATCTATGAGTCAATGGGCAGTGAAAACGAAGGACGAAAGGAAGAGAGCTTCACCGAAGCAGGCTAGCCATGGTGACGAGCTCACGGCGGCGCTTCCAGTTGGCCGCGGAGAAGGAGGGTGTCTGGGCCCAACAATGAACTAACACCAGCGCAACTGGGACCAATCGGTGCGCAAGAAAGAGTACAGACTATCCGGGAGATGGAGAGGGTGGAGGTGAAGCAGTGGCTGCGAATTTTGCTCCCCTCCAAAAGCTCGTCGGCGTTGATGGAAAAAGGGAGGAGGAGAAGAAAATGGGCGGCCGTCAGTTTTATGCGGCTGGAGAGGGGAGACAAGGGAGAGACAGGTTCCCGGGGCCCCCACGACCGTGGTGTCGACGGCAACAGGATTCGGCCGGCCTGGGTGATGAGGACATCAACACCGATCATACATCCACGCCGACATCTGCTGGTCCTATTACTCGTGCTCATGCTCGAAAACTTAATCATCAAGTGAGTTCCTTCTTGAGCTCTTGTCCATCCTGTTTAGATCTTAGAGACACGTGCACTCTTGTTTTGATTAGGAATCAAGGAGAAGACCGAAAGGGAAAAGGACTCGCGTAGGCTGGATTCGGACTACAGCACACCTCCAACTTGTGACGGTCGCCATGGTTACATACGGAGTCGGATTGGGGTGATTCAGGACTTGTTGGAAATCTTGTGAAGTCTACTTTCATATGGATCTGGTCTCATACTCATATCATCTCAGAAGTGTCGGCAATCGTCCAAATACCACCGAGAGCTTTTTCTGTCCTAGGGTTGGATGACGACCCCAACACCTCCTTGGTCGTCCTTCCATCTACATATATGCCTCTAGAGCCGCCACAAACAGATTGGGTTTTGTTTTTGATGTAAGTTTAGCCGCTACTACTTCCTTATAGACGCGTGTGTCGACTAGACCATCCGTTCTACTCGATTCAGAACCCTACCTTCATGTGTATAAGATCTGAACTTTTATCTCATATTTGCAATTGAATGCTTGTTCTTCTTGTTCTTGCTGGTTCTTCGATTGCTTGCAGGAATAACCCTAGTGGTTTGGTTGGTTGTGCTCCGCAAGATCGCGTGCAACCGCTGGAGTTGGTGTATCGGTCGCTAAGGCGCAGCGTCCTTGGACGGTTGTAGTCAGATCGTGAATGTCTCTCCAGTCCAAATCGAAGTTATCCATCTCCACCGAAAGATCGGGACAACCCTTACTCTCATCAATTGGTAATCAGAGCAAGATTTGTCGGTGAGAGATCTCACTTTACATTATTTTTTCCTATAGTCCAGAAAAGTCAACAAAGTTTTAGATTTAATTTTCCATAATCCCATAGACCTTTTGTGCCTTATACTACTACTACTTAGTTCAGGCTTGTTGAGTTTGGCTTACATCGGTTGAGTCGAGTTGCTGGTCTTAGGGCTAGTCTTTTAGAGTTTCGAGTTCTTGTCACGTTTTGGTCACTATCTATCATATAATTTCCGCTGCCATCACCACCACCATAAACCTCTCCACTACAGCATATTCATCTCCTTTGCTATAGATTCCATCATATGCATCTTTGCTGCGTCATCTCCATCCACCAATCGAGTTATCTCACGCCTCTCATCGAAAAATCGACCACAAACCCTTGCGGGTTCATATCACCGGGCAACGCCAGCGCGCGGCGCGGCACACACGCGGCGTCGTTTATAGGGAGGGGTAGGGGCCCGGCACTGTAGCCACCCTAGGCCCTAAACGCTATTTTGTGCAATTACTTCCTAATCTACACAGCAACACCAGATTCTCCAAAAATAAAAGTTGTGAAAATTTTTGTGAAGAACAACTTTGCTTTTTGAACCATATTCAAATTCTGAGTAGATTTGAAATTATCAAAAAGGTGGTAAATCCACCTTTTGAATTTCATTTGCAATTCAATCAAATTCTCAAAATTTTTCTCAACAACATGAAATTCTGTAAAAATAAAAGTTGTTCTACTTGTTGAGCTTTAAAACTTTCATTAAAAGAGTTTTGTCAGTTTCTTAATAATTTTTGAAATAGCATTTCAAATTTTAATTCTTAATCACTTATTAGGGTTTATTTCAAAATATCACTGCATAACTTCAAAATCCCCAAATACAAAGTTGTTCAACATGAAAAGCCCTACAACTTTCATTCAAGGAGTTTGTTCAAATTCTAGATAGTTTTTGAAATGGAATTCTAAATTTGAATTCACAAACACTAATTGGGGTTTAATTTAAATTTTCACTGGTAGACTTCAAAATCTCCAAAAATGACAGTTGTTCCATTTTAAAAGGGCTACAACTTTTATTAAGGAACTATCACCAGATTCTTGGTAATTTTTGAATTGGTATTTCAAATTTGAATTTAAAGCACAGATTAGGGTTTTATTTGAAATTATTATTAATAACTTCAAAATTGCCCAATTTAGAAGTTGCTCAACTTTGAAAGATCTACATCTTTGGTTTAAGGCCCAACCCCTAGTTACTCTTAGTTTTTGAATTAGGGTTTTGGGTCCGATTTAGGGTTTCAAACGGATTTTCTTTCCTATTCCCAACGAGATTTGAATAAATACACATAAACAAGCATTTATACAATCTAATCACTTTAGGACACCTATGCACAATCACATGTAGTAATAAAATTTATTTTAGTGAATGCACGATAAAAATGAGTTTATGCGTGATGATTTGCATCCAATCATGATGACATGGTAGATTTTAGTTACAGTAACATCAGGGGTGTTACAAAACAACACTTGATCAAGTAGTTAGTAACACAAAAGGCGAAGCAAGTTTTGCGCTAGCCTACTAAAAAATGCAAGCCTTCCTAACCGTTCTACTTAGGTCTCTAAGATCACACACAAGCCAGCCTAGGTTGAGTTATACTACTTCTAGGTAGACAAGCAAACTACAAACACTAAGACTACACAAGTAAGTACACAAAATAATGAGATCGGTGTAGAGAGGTTATACCGCCGAGTGGAGTAGATGACCAATCACCGGAAGATATACCAATACACTCGATGGTGATGGTAACAAGAAATCCAATGATCAACACAAGATAAACACCGATATATCCCCGAGGTTCACGTGCTTGCCGGCACGCTACGTCCTCGTTGTGTCGACCACTACTCGGTGGTTCGGTGGCTAATTGACAACCAATGCAAGCTCAACCAATAAGCGCCACTAGTACCTACCATGAGCAAGGTAACTCAATGACACGAGAAATCCACTAGGCTTGTGGCTCTCCGCCAGGGAAGGTGCAAACCCCTCACAAAGACCTCCGGGAGTGGCCGGAGACAATCTCCAACTACGCTAACTCCTCCGCTGCTCCAAGACCGTCTAGGTGACGACAATCACTAAGAGAATAGTTGAAATCCGCAGCAACAACGATCAACAAGTGCCCAAAGATGATCTAGATGAACACAATGCACTTGGATCACTCCCTAACTCACTTTGAATGAGAATCAAGCTCTAGAGTGAGTGGGAGAGGCTTGGGAGGCTCAAGAGATGCTTAGCAATGAGTGAAATGCACAAGAGAGACTCCCAAAACCGGTTGATCGGCTATTTATAAGTGAGGGTGAAAAACTAGCCGTTTTACAGTTTTTGCATGCACACCGGACGCTAGTTAAGTTTGCACCAGATACGTCTGGTGGTTGTCTGGTTTACCGCCCGTTGACACGTGTACTAGCCGTTTCAAACTTCCTGCAGCACGCCAACTCACCAGACGCGCAGACATCACACCGGAAGCTCCGATGCCCGTGTCCAGTGCACCAACAGAGAGCATCCAAAGAGCTCAAAGTGGCACCGGACGCGTCCACTGTTAGGTCACCGGACGCTGCCAGCGTCTGGTGCTTTCACTCATTCAAAAAGCACGTTTACTCACTGGACGCTCTAAAAACATCACCGGACGCACTGGAGTTACTGTTCCAACGTCTGATGTCTACTCAGAGAGGTTCCAGAGAGGCTCTGGCTGCACCGGACGCGTCCGGTGCACCTCTGAGAGCTGTTTTCGCCATCTCTTCAACTACCTTACTTCTAGGAGCTAACAACCAAGTGTGTAAGCACTTAGGCACGAATGTTAGCTTGTTTTTTAAGTCAATTTACAAGGTGTTAGGTTACTTCTCTAGATATAAATGCATATGCTCAACTATGTCAACTAGAGTTACTTGATAACCGAGGTTGTTAACGAAGTTTCTTCCCCCCTTAATAGTATGGTCATCTAACTTAAATGTGATCACACTCTCTATAGTGTCTTGATCACCAAAATGGAAAGAGCCCTATTGTTTTCATCTTTGCCTTGAGCTCCATCCTTTGCACCAAGTGTTGAAGCATTTGATCTTCATGTTTATGGACTTACTCCAATGACTTGGATGTCTTCCTTGCTCCACACTTGATCTTCTAACCGCACTTGTAATCAAAAGCTTAAGCACATGGTTAGATATTAGGTGTCATCAATTAGCCAAAACCAAACATAGAGCTTTCAATCTCCCCCTTTTTGGTAATTAATGACAACCTATACAAAGATATGCAATGAATTCATTTTGGTAGTTTTAGCTCCCCCTACATATGTGCCAAGTGTTTGGATTTGAAAGGCTTTACACATATGCATTGAATTAGAAGTGTAGGAGAGATATTACTACCAATTTGATGCTAAGGTTTATAGAATTAGACCTATGAAGCGCGATACCATCTGAGTGCATGTATAAACCATCCTTAGCACCATGGATAGCTAAATTCCACTTGAAAGAATTCTTGCAACCAAAGACACTAGAATACCTCATGAGATCAACATTAAATACAAGGTTATAGTACCACTTGGAAAGACCGGGAACTAGCTATCAATTCCTATGCATGCTAGTACTTCAATTCACCACACAAATTAAGTCTAGCATACACTAAGCAAGCAAATATATTGAATTTAAGGACAAGTGCAATGCATCAAACATATGGAAATGCACAATCAAATGCTTGCAATTATGCTTATGAGCTTGCTCCCCCTAAGTGTGAGATCCAAATTTTAAGAGCTTGTGATCCCCTGACACTTGGCCTATAGCTCTCCCATCATCGGCCTAATGCTGGCTCATCGCTCAACCTCCATTTTCCCATATCTTTGTTCCATTCTCTCCCTCTTTGTTATCAAAGACCACAAAAGGGTAGCATGGGTAGGATATGAATTGAAATCAATGGAGGGGAACCACTTGTTAAATTCTTAGATTGTTCCCATTATCTTCCTTCTTTTAAGCATTTAGCTAGATTACTTGCACAAATATATAACTCAGTTTGTCCTTTGGCAAGCTTCTTCATGCCACTAGGGTTTATCTTGACAAAGTTGAATTATATACCATAATGCTCATATTCCAGTCAAATGCTAGGTTCATAAGCCCACAAACTAGTCATATGTCACCACTAGATCGAACAAGACATAGAAGCAATAGTAGTGGCAAATGATCTCAAAAACATTTTGTTTGCCATGAATGAGCCTATTTAAAGAAAGAAGGTATGTCTCCATACTCTACACAAGACCTAGCATCATATGAATGACATGCCAAACAATGATACCTTTGCTTTATCGAAGTAGAGGCAAGTCGTATAGTGGGGGTGCATGCTCAACTCATGTTGGAGAAATAAAGGATGTTCAATTCATTTTTAATGGATTAAGTCCACTTTTGGCCCATCAACTCTTGTCTTTGTCTAATTTCAACCCCCAACTATAAAACCGTCTAACTTTGGCACCTCAACTATCAAAACCATTTAATTTTAACCCTAAAGCCATCGACAACAACTCCAAATCGCTTCAGGGGTCAAAATTGAATGGTTTTGATAGTTGAAGTGCCAAAGTTAGACATAAACAATAGTTGAGGGGTTAAAAATAGACTTAAACTAATTCAGTTTCAAAATATTTATGAAAAATGAATTTATTAATAAATATTTATATGTATTAAAATATTACCTATTACCTACACATCATTTGATTTCTTTTGTTATGAATAAAAATATGAATTTCTTTAAAATGCAATCCATATGTTTGAAGTTCTCATATTTTTTTAAAAATAATCAACCTAAATCGGATTGAGAAATGACAAAATCCAAAGTTTCGAATCTCAATGAGATATATAATTCTATAGTTCGCCACCTTTTCATTTGAAATATACTATGTTATTTTCACATTATTAGGAAAACCATCATATAATGTTTAAATATTTATCAATAAGTAAATCTAAATTTATAATTTTTAAATAAACATTTAGGTATTTAAAAATTTAGATATTTATACGTAAAATTTTTAATACATATAAATATTTACTTATAAATGATGTGTGGTTATATTTTAATGCATATAAATATTTATTGATAACTTTATTTTTTCATAAATATTTAAAAGCTATTAGTTGATTAAGTCTATTTTTAGTTCCTCGACTTTTGCTTATGTCTAATTTTGGCACTTAAACTATCAAAACCATTCAATTTTGACCCCTGAGAGTAGTTTTTGATGGCTTTGGGGTTAAAATTAAACAGTTTTGATAGTTGAGGTGCCAAAGTACGACAGTTTTATAGTTGGGGGTTAAAATTAGACAAAGGCAAGAGTTGAGGGGCCTAAAGTGGACTTAATTCTTTTTTAATTTGTAGAATCTTGCTTCATCAAGTGGCTTGGTGAGAATGTCGATGAGTTGATCATCGGTGCCCACACTCTCAACTTGAATATCACCTTTGGCTTGGTGGTCTCTAATGAAGTGATGCTTCACATCAATATGCTTTGTTCTTGAATGTTGAACCGGATTGGTGGCAATCTTCACGGCGCTTTAATTATCACATAGCAATGGCACATTCTTGAATTTGATTACATAATCACTCAATGTGGCCTTCATCCATAACAATTGAGCACAACAACTCCCCGCACTAACATACTCGGCTTCGGTGGTAGAGAGTACAACGGTGTTTTGCTTCTTGGATGACCATGATACTAGTGATCTTCCCAACAATTGGCAAGTACCGAAAGTGCTCTTTCTATTGATTTTGCATCCCGCGTAATCAGAGTCCGAATAACCAATCAATTCAAAGTTTGAACCCTTAGGATACCAAAGTCTAACATCGGGTGTGTTCTTGAGATATCTCAAAATCCTCTTTGTTGCCTTCAAATGACTCTTTGTTGGTGAAGCTTGATACCTTGCACACATGCAAACACTAAATATTACATCCGGTCTAGAAGCGGTCACATAGAGTAAGCTCCCAATCATAGACCGATACTTCTTTTGATCCACCATATTTCCACTCCTATCTTCATCAAGGTGACCATTTGTGCCCATTGGTATGCTAATAGATTTTGCATCTTATATCCCAAATTTCTTCAACATGTCCCTAATGTATTTGCTTTGGCTTATGAAAGTTCCATTCTTCGTTTGCTTGATTTGAAGGCCAAGGAAATAACTCAACTCTCCAATCATGGACATCTCAAACTCATTTGCCATTATTTTCCCAAACTCCTCACAAAAGTTTTGATTGGTTGAACCAAAGATAATATCATCAACATAGATTTGTAACACAAACAAGTCTTTGGCAATTCTTTTGGTGAAGAGTGTGGTGTCAACCTTCCCTATTTTGAAACCATTGGATAGTAAGAAATCTCTCAACCTTTCATACCACACCCTTGGAGCTTGTTTCAAACCATACAAAGCCTTTCTCAACTTGTAGACATGGTTGGGCTTCTTCGCATCTTCAAAACCCAGGGGTTGCTCAACATAAACTAGCTCATTGATGTATCCATTCAAGAAAGCACTTTTGACATCCATTTAATAGAGCTTGATATCATGTGCACATGCATAAACTAGAAGGATGTTAGTTGCTTCCGATCTTGCAACCGGAGCATATGTCTCACCAAAGTCCAATCCTTCCACTTGAGTGTATCCTTGTGCAACTAACCTTGCCTTGTTTCTCACCACAATACCATCTTGATCATTCTTATTCTTGAATACTCATTTGGTTCCAATGACATTATAGTTCTTGGGCCTCTCAACTAGCTCCCAAACTTGATTTCTCTCAAAGTTGTTGTGCTCTTCATGCATAGCATTTACCCAATCACTATCATTCAAGGCTTTCTTAATAGTTGTTGGCTCTTCAAATGATACAAAGGAGAAGTGCTCACAAAAATTTGCTAACTTTGATCTTGTTTGAACACTACTTCTAATATCCCCAACTATTTGATCCAATGGATGATCTCTTGCAATATGAACCGGTTGGAGAACTTGATTTCTTGAGCTTGGTTGACCCACTTGAGATTGACTAGCATTTTGATCTTCATCATTTTGCACTTGAATTTGATCATGAGAACCACTAGAGCTTGCTCCATTTGTGTTGACTTGAACACTAGGTTGAGTTTGCACTTGATCTTTGTCATCTTCATCTTCCACATCAATCACTTGCCTTGGCCGAATATCACCAATGTCCATGTTCTTCATTGCATTCACCAATTGAGTTCCTCTCACATCATCAAGATTTTCATCTTCATCTTGTGAACCCTTGATTTCATCAAATCCACATCATGAACTTCTTCTACTAGTTTGGTGGTGTGATTTTATACTCTATATGCTTTGCTTGAAGTGGAGTAGTGTTGACACTTCTTAGTGCAACCACTAGAGACAGGGTGTTAGGCTATCTCTGATAACGGCGCCAGAAGTGCCTTGATGTTATTTCTTATGACTATTGGATAATTCTGCAAGCGCACAGAATATACCGTTGTAGTTTTCACCCGGGAGTATTCCAAGGTATCGTTATTTATTTTATCCCAAGGGAAAGCAATTGCTAGAAATGTTAATAGAAAGAGATCTTTAAATCTATCTCAACCTAGCACAACTAGTGTAGAGGGGGGTAATCAAAGTATAATAGGAAGGTGATGATTCAAAGATAACAAATGAAATGATAAAAGATAACTAGTGTAGTATAGTTAGGTGATGATTCAAAGATAACAAATGAAATGATTCTTACTTTACTTCTACGAACTATCCTATCAAATGGACGAAATACACTAAGATTGCTACCTCACTACCGGCGTGCAGGGGGTAGTGCGAGACAATAGAGGACAAAACCTCTACCCGAAGCGCCTACACTCTTATGGGAGCCTACCTTTTAAGAACTTGCCTAAAACACGGGATACTAAGACTACACAGGGCTGTCACCACCTGTTAGCACCCACTAACAATCCGTGCAACAAGCGGCAATCAAAGGCAGGATCTAGTCTAAGCACCATGCTTACACTAATTCTCACTACTCTAGCTGTGGCCAAGGCAAGTAGAGCACCCTATGACAGGCGATGAACTAACACACGTTGAGTGGTTACATGATCACAATCTAATGCAAGACGACCAAGTAATATGATAACTCACAACAATACTATTACAAGAATAGTAATGCACTAAGTAAAGATTCAGTAAAGTAAAGCAGGAATATTATATTAATAAAGGAAAGTCTTACATGAAGAGAAAGATACAAGAGCTATACCAGACTCTCCAGTAGACGACTCCGGAGACCCCGAGTGCAGCTCTACTCAACTCTAATTCCCACACTAGACTACAACTACTACTAGAGTGGAACTACATTGTTTCTCACTTGTATCTTGAATGAATCATGTCTTGAGAGGGTAGGGGCAGCCTCTATTTATAGAGGAAGATAGAGAGGTGCCATGTTAGCGATCCGTGTGCCTTTCCACCTTAGCCCTTGGATGAACCGACCTTGAAACCGCCTCAGATCAATGGTGCTAGTGATTTCCTCATGTGGACATCATGCAGGAAGGCAGTGGAAGCTAACCGTCCTGGCTGGGCACCAGGGGGGTTCGGCCGAACCCCCTATGGCAGGTGGGCCCAGCCAAGGGCTTCTAGAAGGTATACCCACCAGTCATTGAAGCTGCAGGTGGCCTGGCCCTACCATTTTTCATTCGGCCGACCCACCCCTGGTGGGTTGGGCCCACCAACGTGGTCCCCACCTGTCATGGGGTCTCCCCTGGTACTTGTTATGTCTTGATTGCTTCATTTCACGCCTCAATCCGTGTGCCTTTGATCTCCACCGTTGAATGGAAGCACAAGTTGATCAGATGGATGGAATGACTTGGTTGGAATGTCACACGGATTCTGTCTCATCACCAGAGCAAGGTGGGCCCCATGGGCAGTTCGGCCGACCCATGGGTGGGCCCACTCTGAGTTGTGGTCTCTTCCATGTGGTCCCTTGTGTCATGTATTGGATTGTGGTTGTTTGGTGCCTCCATATGTGGTTCGGCCGAACCACATATGTGAGCCCCAGCTGCTGCATTTTGTCCTGTTTTGATCTTCTCTGCATTCACAATCTAAGAGTACAAGTGGAACTCATTATTGATAAAATATGCTCATGTTATGTTTATTCTCCTTTGGATCCGAGGCCTGTTGACGGTGTTTGAAAGTGGAAATTTATGGTATATCCACCGTCAACAAGTAGCCAAGTAGAAATCCATCATCACATTTCTTCTCAAATTTACCTAATCTTGCACCCTTATTCAAAATATAGCATTTGCAACCAAACACTCTAAAGTATGCAATATTGGGCTTTCTTCCATTCAATGGCTCATATGGTGTTTTCTTCCATAGCCGGTGACAATAGAGCCGGTTGCTACAATAGTTAGCCGTGTTGATTGCTTCGGCCCAAAAGTCCAAACTCACATTGTATTCACTAAGCATAGACCTCACCATATCAATAACTGTTCTATTCTTTCTCTCAAGGCCATTTGATTGAGGAGTGTACTTGGCCGAGAATTGATGCTTGATTCCAAACTCATCACATAGCTCAACAACTCTTGCATTTCTAAACTCACTTCCATTGTCACTTCTCACTTTCTTGATTGTCACTTCAAATTCATTTTGACTTCTCTTGACAAATGACTTGAATATCCCAAATACATCACTCTTGTCAATAAGAAAGAAGACCCATGTGTATCTTGTGTAATCATCTACTATCACAAAGCCATATTTGTTTCCCCCAACACTAGCATAAGTGATTTGGCCAAACAAATCCATGTGCAACAATTCAAATGCTCTAGATGTACTCATCATGCTCTTGTTAGGATGTGTGTTTCCAACTTGCTTTCCCATTTGACAAGCACTAGACAACTTATCTTTTTCAAATTGCACATTCTTTAGTCCTCTTACCATGTCATGCTTCACCAATCTATTGAGTTGCTTCATTCCAACATGACCAAGCCTTCTATGCCATAACCAACCCATAATTGATTTGGTGAATAAACATGTTGATAATTGAGCTTCACTAGCATTGAAATCCACCAAATAGAGATTGCCATACCGAAATCCCTTGAATATCAAGTTTCTTGCATCAACACTAACAATCTCCACATCATTAACACCAAAGATGCATTTGAATCCCAAGTCACATAATTGAGCCATGGACAACAAGTTAAAGTTCAAGCTCTCAACTAACAAGACATTGGAGATAGACATATCATTTGAAATTGCAATCTTTCCGTGAGCAATAACCTTCCCCTTCTTGTTATCACCAAATGTGATACTATCAAGATTCCCATCTTCATTTGGCTTGATTGAATTGAACATGGTTGATTCTCTGGTCATGTGTCGAGTGCACCCACTATCAAGCACCCAATGCCTCCGTCCGGACTTGTAGTTCACCTACAAAGAAATCAATTAGATTTTGGTACCCAAGTTTGTTTGGGTCCTTAGAGGTTAGTGACCAAACTCTTGGGCACCCAAATATCCTTCTTCTTTGGGCTCTCCTTAGGTGCACCAATATACTTGACTCTCACTCCCTTTGCACTCTTTGTAAGCACATAGTAAGAATCAAGTCTAATGGATGAAACATTAGGCTTGATTTGCTTCATCATCCTCTTCTTGCAATATTGCTCCTTGTGCCCCACTTGCTTGCAACTATAGCAAAACACACCATTGCCCTTCACAAAAGTAGTCTTGTGAGGGATAAAGGTGGCTTTTCCCTTCTTGGGTGTATAACCAAGACCCTCCTTGTTAATGGACAACCTTTGACTACCTAAGCACTTAAGCAAGCGGGCATCTCCACCATAGGCACTGCCTAATGCTAGAGTGAGCTCATGCACCTCCTTCTTGAGGTTCTTGTTCTTAACCAAGATTGTGGCATCACAAGTGACACCATCATCCTTAGATGAGGTAGAGATGGATGCGCTACAAGAAGTGTTAGTGGAAGCAACAACAATAGGTGTATCAAAAATATCACAAGTAACACCTACGTCACATGTTGTGGGCACATCCTCTATCTTAGCGAACTCCAAAAGTGAAGAGTGAGCTTTCTCAAGCTTAGAGTGAGCTTCTTTAAGGTTCTCATGGTCTTCCTTTAAACACTCATGAGAAGCACTTAGCTCATCAAAGGATTGCTCAAGAATTTTATTTTTCTTGTTCAATTCTTTGCACTCCTTCACTTTCTTCTTAAGATAAGAGTGTGTGTGTCATGCAACATGTCAAAGAGATCCTCCTTGGAGAAGTCCTCCTCCTCACTCTCACTACCACTCTCATCGCAATCGGATTGTACCTTAGATAGCTTAGCCATGAGACAAGTCGGTGAAGAGTCAAATAGAGATGGCTTGCTAGGAATAGCAAGACTAGCAATGGCCTTCTTCTTGGTGATCTTATGATCATCATCACTATCACCATCATCATAGGAAGAGGAAGAATCACTATCCCATGTGACACAATAAGAATCCCCTTCTTCTTCTATAATTGCATCTTCTTATCCTTCTTGTTCTTCTTCTTCTTCTTCTTCTTCTTCTTGTCATCCTCATCATCACTATCATTCTTGTGAGGACAATCGGCTATCAAGTGGTCCTTGCTCTTGCACTCATAGCACCTCATGGTTGGACCCTTTCCTTTGGTTAAGTCTCTTCTCTTTCTTGCACCATAGCCCTTCTTTCTCATGAATCTTCCAAATCTTCTCACAAGAAGTGCCATCTCCTCATCATCATCATCACTTGAGCTATCTTCATCATCACTTTAGATTTGCTTCTTTGCTGTTGCCTTGAATGCAATGCTCTTCTTCTCATTCTTATCTTTATTTTCATCCTCCTTCTCTTCCTTGACTCCTCCATTCTTCTCTACTCGGTATGTCTCATGTGTCATGACATCACCAAGCACTTGTGTTGGAGTCAGCTTTGAGAGATCCTCCCTTACTATGATAGTAGCCAAAGTCTCAAAACTAGGAGGAAGGGATCTCAAGAAGCGGTGGGGGAATTTCTTACCACTAATTGTCTCACCGAGAGCCTTGAGATCACTAATGATGACACTCAATCGGTGAAACATCTCCGGTATGCTCTCATCATGCTTCATCTTGAAGCTTGCATATCTATCCTTGGGAATGTATAGCTTGGCACTCTTGACGGCGGTGGTGCCCTCATATGTGTCCTCCAATCTCTTCCAAACCTCATGAGCATATTCCAAATCATTGATTTGCTCAAATACCTGCTCATCAAGAGCACTATAGATTGTATTGAGAGCAATGTCATTGAATTGGAGCTTTTCTTCTTCTCTTGGAGTGGGATCATTCATGTCAATCACAACAAAATTCTTCTCAACAATTTCCTACATCTTTCTATTCATTGATTTCAAATGAGCTTTCATTTGCTTCTTCCAATACCCATAGCTTGTGCCATCAAACCGAGGTGGCTTGCCCATATGGTTGATCAAGTTATTGTGAGCCATACTTGACACCGAAGGATGTTAAGCCTTGCAACAACGGTGACCACGGCTTCGATACCAATTGATAGGTCCAAAGAGGCTAGAGGGGGTGAATAGCCTAATAAAAACTTCTACAAACAACACTTGATCAAGTAGTTATTAACACAAAAGGCGTAGCGAGTTTTGCGCTAGCCTACTCAAAAATGCAAGCCTTCCTAACCGTTCTACTTAGGTCTCTAAGATCACACACAAGCTAGCCTAGATTGAGTTATACTACTTCTAGGTAGACAAGCAAACTACAAACACTAAGACTACACAAATAAGTACACAAAGTAATGAGATAGGTGTAGAGAGGTTATACCGCCGAGTAGAGTAGATGACCAATCACCGGAAGATATACCAATACACTCGAAGGTGATGGTCACAAGAAATCCAATGATCAACACAAGATGAACACCGATATATCCCCGAGGTTCACGTGCTTGCTGGCACGCTACATCCTCGTTGTGTCGACCACTACTCAGTGGTTTGGTGGCTAATTTACAACCAATGTCAAGCTCAACCAATGAGCGCAACTAGAACCTACCACGAGCAAGGTAACTCAATGACACGAGCAATCCACTAGGCTACCTTGCGGCTCTCCGCCGGGGAAGGTGCAAACCCCTCACAAGTGGCCGGAGACAATCTCCTACTCCACCAACTCCTCCACTGCTCCAAGACCATCTAGGTGATGGCAATCACCAAGAGAATAGATGAAATCCGTGGCAACAACGATCAACAAGTGCCCAAAGATGATCTAGACGAGCACAATGCACTTGGATCACTCCCTAACTCACTATGGATGAGAATCAAGCTCTAGAGCGAGTGGGAGAGGCTTGGGAGGCTCAAGAGATGCTTAGCAATGAGTGAAATGCGCAAGAGAGGCTCCCAAAATTGGTTGATCGGCTATTTATAAGTGAGGGTGAAAACTAGCCGTTTTACAGTTCCTCCGTGTACACCGGACGCTGGTTAAGTTTGCACCAGACGCGTCCGGTGGTTGTCCGGTGTACCACCCATTGACACGTGTACTAGCCGTTTGTAACTTTCTGCAGCGTGCCAACTCACCGGATGCGGAGACTTCACACCAGACGCTCCAACGCCAGTGTCCGTTGCGCCACCAGAGAGCATCCAGAGAGCTCAAAGTGGCACCGGACGCTACCAGCGTATGGTGCTTTTACTAAGTCAGAAAGCACGAAGTCTCACCGGATGCTCGAAAAACATCACTGGACGCGCTGGAGTTTCTGTTCCAGCATCCAGTGTCTACTTAGACAGGTTCCAGAGAGGCTCTGGCTGCACCGGACGCGTCTGGTGCGCACCCACCGGACACGCCCAGCGTCCGGTGCACCTCTGAGAGATGTTTTTGCCCTCTCTTCAACTACCTTGCTTCAAGGTGCTAACAACCAAGTGTATGAGCACTTAGGCATGAGTGTTAGATTGATTTTAAGTCACTTTGCAAGGTTTTAGGTTAGTGCTCTAGATCTACCTGCATCTGCTCAACTATATCAACTAGAGGCACTTGATAACCGAGGTTGCTAATGAAGTTTCTTCCCCCTTAATAGTACGGTCATCTAGCCTAAATGTGATCACACTCTCTATAGTGTCTTGATCACTAAAATGGAAAGAGCCCTATTAGTTTCACCTTTGTCTTGAGCTCCATCCTTTGCACCAAGCGTTGAAGCATTTGATCTTCATGTTGATGGGCTTACTCCAATGACTTGGATGCCTTCCTAGGTCCACACTTGATCATCCAACCACACATGTAACCACAACCTTTGGTAATTGATGACACCTGGTATCTAACCACATGTTTAAGTGTTGTGATTACATGTGTGGTTGGATGATCAAGTGTGGAGCTCGGAAGGCATCATGTTTGGTTTTGACTTGGTTGTGATTACATGTTTTAGTTTGTGATTACATAGAGGTTTCAACCCCCAACATAAAGCTCTATGTTTGGTTTTGGCTAATTGATGACTGTTGGTATAAATTACCTGCACTCTACTAAATAAGATTGTATTTAGATTATCCGCAAGCGCACAGATAATATACCGCTGTCACATTTCACCCGGAGGTTTTAAATATCGAATCCACAAGGAACAGTAGGTGATAATGACCAAGCCGATGAACTTAACCTTACAATTAGGCTAGATAATATTGAGAAAGAGGAAATAGCTAATGATTACCTAGTTCCAACAACCGGTAAGCTTTGAATAATATCGTTCTAACTGGGCAGTGAAATGAATAAGAGTGGAAATCAGAGTTCCCTCCTACCAAACACTTATACACCTATCGATCCTATCAACGGGAAGTGGACTACAGAGGAATCAACGTAGCTGTCACCTACGCGAACTACCACTATCCGGCCAATCAGGGGACATTCACAAGTAAACCTAGCCTAGGCACCACGCCTACACTACGAAATACTACTTCAATCAAGTAATGACCAAGATCAAGCAGTCAATATGAGTTGCAAACTTAAGAACGAATAAGAACAAATGCTTACTTGAATTAGAAATTGAATACAAAATTACCTCAGAACGCAGCTCCGAGCGAGGAAGCTGAATCCAGAAGAATACAGCTACGGGGAAGCACCGACAGGACGAAACTCCTCTGAATCTCTACTCCTCTACTCTATCTCTCTACTTCTCTAAACAAGACTAGATCTAGAAGAACTAGTCTCTCCTAATTGCTACATCTAACCCTAACTGGAGATATTGAATTGAAGCTCAGGAATAGGGATTGCCTCCAGGGTGGTCTGCCCCTTTATTTATAGCCCGGTGGGATGAATACGTGCCGTTGGATCAAACCGACTTAACTTGGGGTCGAGATGACTCCTCAAAGGCGGTAGAGGAAGACTCCAGAAGGCGGGGCCCGCAGTCCAGCAGGGGGCCACCGGTCGGCCCCACCCTAGGGCCGGCCGGCCCCACTTTGTGGGATCTGGGGCCCTGGTTGCTCAGGTGTCTTCTAGATCCTTCCCACGTCCTGATGATGATGTTTTCTTCGCGGTTAAGTTTCATGTCTTTTACGCACTTTAATCCCTCTTTTATGCTTTTCTGGAATACTCCCTGGAAAATACAGAATATGCAAAACTCGTGGAAATTGTCAGTTAAAACCCTAGACTGGTGTGTATTCATGTGACGTTATCCACCGTCAACAACTACCCCAAGTTTACCTTTTGCTAGTCCCATGGCAAACAACCTAAGCCTAATTACTAATATATTTGGATCAGAAGTTGCTACAATGCTTTCATGCCTTCCAAGTACACATGCTTTCAAACAGAAATTCTCCTCCGGATTAGATAAAACTGTTATAACTTTCAAACTTACCCATTGTACCTTTAACTATGGAGCTTCTCAGCTTTTGCATAAGTCTTGAGAAATCGAAAGATAGAAAAATCAAGTCAAGCACTATGTCTCAAATTCTTCACAGTACCAATATTCCGGAGTTTTGCAAGTTTTCAAAATAAAACTCAGAGCTTAATTGTATGACACCCTCAAGTCTCTTAATATATGTGGTATTTATGGATCTCACTGAGGCATTAATGATGTTATTATGCCTTCCTACAACTAAGGATTATAGTGGAGCTTATAGGAGTGACAATAACAAGGATGAGCATACATGCAATTCGTATATTGTAAAGTCAAACAATGGATCCACAGAGAGTCAAGTCATACAATCAAATTAAGATGTGCATGTGTATGGAATATGGTGGATAGGTATATATATGGTGGCTAATCCTAATTCTACTTTTGCTCTTGGAAAATGATTCACTCTCCTGTTTGGAACTTAGAACTTTCATACGAAACATGGGCTATCTTTTATTCTCTTTTTCTTCTTTTCTTTCTCTCTCTTCTTTTCTTTTTTTCATAGGGAGGCGGGCATCTAAGTACCCATTGTTTTGATTGTTGGGACACTTGTCCATCTTTTACTCCTCTTTTTTTAATACTTTTGCATAGCCACATGCATCCTTTGAATATAAATAATTGGAGAGATAATGATAATAACTTAGAGCAATTAAACAGGGGCTGTCGTATAGGGTATATTTTTGGGTGTTTACTCCCAGTGTAGGAAAAAAACATTTTTAAGGTGGATCTTGTTGGAAGTGGAAAATGATTGCGCTTGCTCTCAGAGTAGGAGTAATGCATATGTGGGTGGAGTGTGTAAGTGATCTTGATTATAAAAGCATGACAAGACTCTCATAAGGTATACAACAAAGGTTGACTAAACTCAATGCAAAGCAAGTAGCATAAATGTACAAAGGTTTTCCTATCTCTAAATGTATCATATATTGCTTTGGTAGGAATTCACACTTTGTCATACACGAGCTCATCATGTAAGATTTTAAATTTAAAATAAATCTCCAGAACTTAGTATTGCTAGGAATAAGAGAAATAGCAGCTCAACCTTCATGTATCATATCAATCAATCACCTAGACTTAGCTCAAGCATATGCCTCCACAAGTTTCAGGTTCAGAGTAAATTCTTAAGCCAAAACTATAGTATCCAAAACTCGGGAGAATTTAAGGTTGAAAACTAGACACTTGAAAGGAATTACGGCAGAGCAACTATTCATCATCTCCAAGATAAAATTTTAATGTTCTCCAGTTTTTATTTGACTCTAACCTAGGCTGACTATAAACACACTCTAAGACCACTCTAACATATAGCGAAGTTTTTATTTGGTTTTCAAATTTTATCTTACTAGCTAACTCACGCGAAAAAGCGATATGGTACAATAATAATAAGGTGGGAAACTTATACTTAGCTAGATTTTAAATGGAGGATGCCCTCCCCCAAGCTGGATGTTTGACAGGGTTTTTGATGTTGCAAATTGAGTTATCCTTTTGGGAGCAAGTGTATTGGCAGTGTAAGGGCGTCAGGTTGACAAGCTCTTTGATCTTGTATTTTCCTGTGAAACTCAATTTCCATCAAAATCTCATGGAGAGGGGTTAGGTTTAGTACCACTCCATGGTAAGTGATTGATTTAATATTTCTAGCAGAAGTTTCCTAATTGGGTGGACCTTCATGTGCCCACATATTTTTGGGTTTTTTCTAAAAAGTGTGGACCTTTATGTGCCCACATATTTTTGGTATTTTTAGATTTTCTTATGGTACTATGGTGAACCTTCATGTGTTCACATATTTTTGGTATTTTATGACTTTATAAAATAGACTCGATAATCGCATAGGTATAGTTACCTAATAACTAGGGGATGCTCCTCCCCCAAGCTAGATGCTTGCAATACTTGGTGCCGATGATCTTTAGAGCAAGCTTGTCAGCAGTAGTTCTAGTGGGCTCCACTGATGAACTCACTCCTCACACATAGTGTTATCCTGCATAATTATACTCCAACAAGAAAACCAAAACTCTAGGCCCGAATGTGATAAGGGATTAGCGGTCAGCCAATAAGTAATTGATTATTCTTTTGAGTTGATTTCAATTGACAGATTCTAGCAGGATTCTTTTTAGGATTTTCTGATTTTCTTATGCAGAAAAGTAAATATGTATGCATGATGTATATTTTATTTTTATGCTACCACTGAAAATATTTATTCTCATGGGGCTTAGCATTTTCATAATGCAAGAAAGTAAATACAGATGCTATTATCATTTTTATGCCATCACAGTAAATACTCGTACAGGGTTACCATAAGTTTATTCACGTGAGACTTTAATATTTTATGATGCAGTAAATAAGACAGTAAAGATTTTTTTTCTTTAATATGCATAAAGATGAATATGCTAAAGTGAAATTACTAATGTAAATTATGAATACTAATTAATTAGATAACTACCATGTTACCTTATGGCATGGGTGCAGAATTTAAAGTCTACCAACAGGACTTTTTCTTCCACTCTTGAGTATCTCTTCGTCTTAGAGATGGAGGTCTTGATGGTTGCACCTTTGGTGATGGTGATGTCACTTTCGTTCTTTGCCTGGCCAGCAGGTTGAAGCAGAGCATTAATAGTGGAAGCTGGTAGCATCATGCTCAGTGTGCATGTTCACAGGACTTTCACTTGTAGAATTTTGGGAATTAACAAACTTTGCTTGAAGTGTTGTCCTGGATGCAAAACCAAGGTAGAGATCAAGTGCATGGGCTCTGCTGGTGGAAAAAACACCAACAGAACTAAATCTATCTCTTTATTTTTTCTATCCTTAGGCACATGGAACAAGACGAAATTAGTGTTGCATAATTTGTTTACTTATGACATGAGTGGTAAGATCACAAGATTTAGCATTTATGTTGCATTTAAGTTCATATGGCAGAAAAGATTCAAATTGCTTAACCAATGGAAGGGTTGTCCATCTCTACATAATATATAAGTTTTCACATGAGTGTGACTATCATCTTCCAAAGATAGAATACAATGTTTTAGCACATTTGGTTAAGACTAATGTCACAGAACCGACCAATTTATACGAGCACAAGTACAACGATCGCATTTTTAATAGCAATCAAGTCGCACTTGAGCCAATATAAACCCGGTAGTCCGGAAATCTCGAAGGATTTCAAACATTTTCATACCCCAAGGATCATTCATTCAGCAACACCCGATCACATGATACATAAGTTTGCAACCGAATTTAAACATCAGAGTACAACATAGTCTTTTACACAAATACAGTAGTAGTGGAAGTCAACATAGTTTTACACCACAGAGTTCAAATACGAGTACCAACACGTGACCATGTCACAGCAATCTTACAACGACTAAGGATAGATAATGACCCTGCCCTCAGGTCTAGTCTTCTTCACCCGCAGGGGTGAAGCAATTCTTGCAATACGCATAGTAGACTACACCATCTGCAACAATGGGAATAAAACCCTGAGTACTCAATTGTACTCAGCTAGACTTACCCGACAGGGAGTAAATAAAAAGACTCTCAAGGATATGCAAGGCTTATTTGGTGGAGCTCAGAGGATAGCATCGTTTTTGCATCAAAAGCATTACTACAGTAGTTCCTCAACTTATTCATTTTAATTGTGATAAGCTTCGATTTCAGTTAAGCTACTTAAGCTAATGTTTGCTGCTATACTAGGCAATCACTGAATATTATAGCAGTCAATAAAACCATATGATTTCCAATATCCACAGATATCAACCTCATCTCACCAATATCATTATGTTCAAGTTATTAGCCTCTACCTCACCAGAAGATCAGTTCAGTTTCTCACTAACCAGGAGAGATGGCGATTCGAATCGATTGTACCAGCTGGCAAATATGCCAATCACAAACCCTGTCAGCCGAGCCACTGGCTTCTTGGGTCACCGTTAAATCTTTCTGAGTCATAATGTATCGCGGGCTTGGAGGGGTCCATATTCTCAGAGACAAACCCACTTCCAGGATGCATCAGGTCCCTGACCTGCCCTTGGTAAGATGGTGTCTCCGCACATCCTTCCTACCTCCAGAATATGTCTCCCTTATCACGCCCAATTCCCGGCTCAGAAAGAAATACTCGGCTTCGCGGTCAGAACGACTTATCTGGCCAGCTATGTGACGACGTCCTTCAATCTCAACTGATGTCTGGTGGCCTCAGTCCTAGTCGGCCGCAAGCAGCACCGAAGACGGCATGACCTCAACCATGTCATGCGGCTCCCTGCTACCTAGCCTTGATTCTCTCATTAGACACTGTGGCATGGTGGCACATATAGTCCATCATGTGGAATCCAACCCCATCATCATTAGTAACCACCTATGCTCGCAAAGGACAGGAAATCCCTCGACTTCTACCGGTCTAAGCATGGCTAAGCATAAGATCGAACCCATCCCTTGTCTAGTAATAACTTCAGGATCAAGTATAAGTGGACAAGATATAAATGCAGCAACGGTATCATATCAACTCCTATACTTAAGTGCACAATCATACGATTTAATAAAGACCAATGCATTTGTAAAAAGAGTAGGTGGAGACTTAGGGATGCTCCGGGGCTTGCCTTTCACAAAGTTAGTAGGTTGGTGATCAGGGCACTCAGGAAGTTCAACCTCCTCCTCCTGGCCTTCGGGAATCTCTGGCACCTCAATCTCCGGCGGAACTCCCTCCTCCGGTGGATCGAACTGCAATAGCGTCACCCCTCCCGGCGATCCTGTATGCATGACATGCATATATGAGAACTGAGAATGCACATGAAATGCAAGATAGAGATGCACAAATTAACCCTTGATGTGCAATCAGTTTAACAATCCACACTCATTTACTGAGTACGTGCATATTTCTTCTCTAGACAACCAACTCATACTCACCCTTCTTAAGCAAAGCATAGAACAATTTCTCGTCCCGGGTAAGAGGTCTACAACCTGCACTTAATAATTAACATGCATCAACTAACCTACCACAATCGTCTTATAACTAACAAGCACGAGCAACATCATATAAACAAAACATTAACCTTGCTGCCCTAAGCTCAAATTAGGATCAGCTCCACTGTTTTAAACAAGTGACAATGCTGAAACATCACAGAAATGCATGAAAACACTCTCAAGTCAACTAGCACTTGCTTAAAAGCAATTTAAACAACCATAGCTTATAACTGGACCTACTATTTACTGTGCCCATCAAAATCTACAAAAATTACAGTAGCTATTACACATCCAGATTAGCCTACTGACAAAATTTCAAGTCATGTGGACAAGTATAACAGGCTACACAAAAATAACAAACAACCAGCCTTTTAAGCAATGGAAAATACTTAACACAGTGAAAAGTATCAAATAATAGGTTTCCCATTTTTCTTAGCTTCTTCCCAACATAACATGGTTCAGGAAAAATATTCATGACCATATCCTTAACACATTAAGCATGGTGATTTTTGCAAGATTAAAGCATAAAAGGCACATTATACAAGACATCATATAAATAACAGTGCAACACCAGCAAGCATATTTTTCCCAGATTCTACTTTCCTAAACAAGATTAATGCAAGTGGAATCACATTTTTAACGCATTCCTACAATTACTTATGCATTTATCAAGTTTGCAAGCAATTAACAAATTAAATATAACTGCACAGAAAAAGTATTCCAAAAATATATTTTATATTTTTCTTTGATAGAGCTCAGAAAGACAAACACAACAAAATTTGGTTTACCCCAACTGGACACTCCTAGCTCCAGATATGAATTTTGGAAGATTTTACACATTTTCTGAAAATCAGTTTCATAAATCATCAAAATCCAAAACCGGCCTTAACTGCTACGCGCACCCGGCTCAGTGAACCAGAGGCGCACCAGAGCGGCTGACCCGCGGGCCCCTGGGTCAACCCGACCCCACGCGTCAGAGAGAGGGGCAGAGCCGCCGGCGCTGACCGGCGAGGTCTCCGGCGACACCACGAGCACCAACGACTCCTGACGACGAGACGAACCCAGCGAACCAACTCCCGAGGTCTAACTATCACCGGAGCAAGCTCAACGGCGGCAATGGCGGACGGCGGCGGTCCGGCGAACTTGGACCGGCCGATTCCGGCCGTTACTCGCGCGGCTAAGTTCTGTTCCGCAAAACTAAAACCCTAGCGGACCTACTTGGACGGCGAATCGAACTATTATGCGCAGGAACACACTGACCGCACAAGCATGGCGGCACGGCGGCAAGCGGGTTCACAGCGAGCTCGGGTTCCGGCGAACCTACGGCGAAATCGACCCGACCAATGACCTTGGCTAGATCTACGACTCACGAGGACACCCAGATAAGCAAGAGAGAGGGAAGCCGGCCTCGGCATTGTGCTCGACGCGGCGAGCAAAGAGCTCGGCGGCGCTCCGGCGAGTTCACGGCGGCGAGAAGCTCGCTACGGCTATACCTTAGCTCGACTGAGGCTGACAACGGGTCGAGGATGAAGAGCAGAGCAAGGCGAAGCTATGGCGGAGATGGAGCGGTCAGAGACGGCTCGGTGGCGGCGGATTTCACCGCGGCGACGACGCGGCGGACAATGGCGACGGCGGAAGGGAAAGAGGAGAGCAGAGAGGCGAGAGCGAGGGAGAAAGCGAATGAGCCGGCCAGGAGACAGGATGGAGTCCCCTTTCACCTTTGCAGGGCGACGGCAGGCGGGCGTGGCCCGACGCCGGCGTACGGCCGCCACATGGCGCGCGGCGTCTGACGGTTTGCCAGCTGCTCGGTTGAATGCCGATTTGAATCGGCCTGATTCAGTTGCACGAAAACGACTGAAACTCGATTTTGATCGATCTCTAGCTTGTGATCTAAGGCGTTTCAGCGAGAACTTCACTAATATGGATCAAAGAGCTACATGAGTACTCCATTCCATATTAGAACATTTTACTCTAGATCAGCCTGGATTGAGAGATATGGATCGAAGAACAGGGGTACATCGAAACTGAAAACCAGTTTAGACAGAAATTTTTGAAAACTCAAAACAGCTCCAAATCTGCACTAATTCAACTTTTTGACCACCTTCCACCCATTTTCATGAGTTGACCCAAAAATAAAGTTTGTTGTTTATAAAATTCTACACAACTTTGATTAAGGGTGCACTGACATGCAAAATCTCTAAAATGCCCTTCTTGTTTGGTCAAACAGAATAGCTTTTAGAGGGCTCTCTAGTCAACTATGAGCTAGAGGGGTATTTTGGGGATTTCACCAACATGAACATTGTTCCAAATGTTATCCCAAACATGTCTAAAGCATCTAGAACAGTAAACAAGCATCACATTTGCATGTCAACACATCTAGCATGTTATGGACATATGAACAAACATATAGCAATTAAAGGAAACCAATTCAATTGCAGTGATGATGATGCATGAAATGTTATGATCTATGCTTGATGACATGCAAATGCAAGTGTGAAAATAGTAACTAACACTAGGGTGTTACAACTAAGATCAAAAGAATGGCGCCATGAACAATCTTAAAGGACAAAGCATGTTGAGTTAATTAGGTTAATCCATTAAAGCTGTAACTCTAGCATGTTTGCATATTCATTTATGTGCATACCAAGATCAAAAGGAGAATAGTGACCACTTACCTTAAAATATTACCTTCATTATAAGAGCGTGATGGCACTAAGTAATGAAGGGTAGATGACTGGTGGTCCTTTCCTTCTCTTGCATCTTGAGTTGTTCATGAGCATCTTGTCTCTTTATTGCTTATCCCCTTTGCCGTCTTTTGCTTCTTTGATTTTATGACACCTTGTCACTCCATTCATTATTATGCCTGCAATAGATTAGTGGACAACACATACCCGAAGGGATATACAATTTTGGAACGTAGGTTGTTTGACCATAATTTTACCATGTTCCATCTATGCTACTAAGAAGATAGGGTTGATATTACGTTAGCATAGATCATGTTCTATACAGGCATGGCTTGAGGTAAAGTAACTTGCAGCAGAAGATGAAGTGAAGGAATCATTAATACTCACAATTCTTCCATTCATAATGAATGAGCTGTGTCTTCCTCTACAAAGTTATTGAAGTTCAACATGTGCCCTGTCTTATCTCTGGTTTGAATTTATCTCGTTACTTACCCAAATTAATTGTGAAAGTTTCCTGCAGGGGTTAGTCCAACAAAATATTCAATGTCTACTACAGCATACGAGCGGCTCAAAAATCAACCTAGACACCACGTCTAATTTGACTTAGGAAGGCATTTTAACCTAAGCACCACGCTTAATTCAAAAAGCCTTTTGAAAATAAGATCACCACTCCTAAACTAAGCACCGTGCTTCATTTAAGAGATGTATGAAAGTACTTCAAAGCCTAAACATATACAATAGCAAATAAAGGTAGCATGAAAGTATTATAGAGCGTTATTCAAACAGAGATGAAAGAGCATGATTATTAATTAACAATTTGAAATGGATTAAAAGGGTAGAGACAACCAATATTAGCAACATAAGATTCTCTAAATAAGCCCATTCCTCCAAGCTTGAATTTTGCAAAGCAAAGTTAAGTTTGGATGGATTAATGTTGCATGATGATTGGTTGGACGTACCTGATGATGTCATCCTTCTGCTTCAAGTCTGGAATGGTTAGTGACAAAAATACCCGAGGGAATATTTTTATAATTTTAATTCTATGCTCAATTCAAAAGGGCATTATAGTAAAATTAAAGGTGCAAGCTCAATTCATTTTTCAAGAGTGGTTATTTTAGGACACAAAGTCGTTCTTAGGAAACCTTCGTTCATGGGGTGGTTTACTCTAGAACACCAGTCTTTGTGGACCTATATCAAGATTACAACGAGATCTACAATATTTATGATAAACATATGCATCTACAATCACCCTTTCAAAAAATTTATGAACAGATAGAATGAAGGGGTTGAAGATCTCGTGTGCGATAATGTTAGAGAGACCAATTGATCCAGGAGATTTCTCATATGAGCATGGATTCAATGAGGTGTTAATGAAATAATTCCCATGCTCATCGATATGATCTCCCTTTTCAAACTCCAAGGGTGTTTCTTCATGGATGTCTATAGGCAACAAGTTTGTCTCTATTATTTCATGCCTACGACATTCATTGGATGTTTTATTTTCTAGGATTTCCCATAGATTGGTGTCTCTAAGTTTGTTCTCGTCTAAGGCTTTCTCTAAACTTGGATGAGTCATGTTTAGTACAGAAATTGATTTAAGCTCACCATTTGAATCTAAACCAAGTTTAGATGCTAGCACTAAGGCTTCGTCCTCTTCCATCCATTCTTTGACAATAGCGTATGCATTTCTAGTATGTTCTATGCATTCCTGCCATTGTCGTAGCTCTTCTTGGTCATTCCAATAATCTTCATGACTCCTATTCTTGGGATGTCTTAATGGGATCCTAGGGTCATTATGAGATTTAGGAGAGAGAGCAGAAGAAGGATCATCGGGGTCAAGGATGGGTTTAGATGAGGCATTTAATTTGGGCATAGAAGGGGAGAAGATAGAGTTGATTCCTAAGTGGCTTGGCTCTCCTTCTATGGCATCACTAGACATGCCATCCTTACATTCTTCTCAATGTCTTTCGGGGGGAAAGGAAGTTGACAACATTTTTTCCAAGTTGCTCTTCTGAGAAGATCTGATGTACATTGATTTACGAGCATCTTAGCTAATTGGAAGTCTAAATCATCAAAGTGGGGTTTCGATGGTTTAGGATTGACAGCTAAATCTTGGGATTGGAGTGATTTTGTTTTAGCTACCAAAACTTCCTCTACTTGTTCGGGGTATGATTCCTTCTCTTCCTCGGGGAGCTCGGAATTAGGTAGAGCAATCTTATTAATCATTGCTCTTGCTTTACTTATAGGCAAATAAGGAAAGGCTCCTCCAGAGGATAAATCAAGGGATTCCCTAGAATTCTTGGTAAGACCCAAATAAAAATGTTGAATAAATACGGGGTCCGGAAAACCAAGGTCAGGGCCAGATGTAACAAGTTCATTAAAATGATCCCATGATGTACTAAGAGATTCTTGTTCTAGTTGCCTAAAAGTTAGAACCTCTTTTCGAAGGTAAACTACTTTATGGATGGGAAGAAATATAAACAGAATTCAGAGCATAAAGTTTCCCAATCCCCTTGCATACTTCCTACGGCTCACTTATACCAACGTTTCCATCTTAAGGTCTTATCAGACATGCCAGCAATGTGCAAGCATGCACAGGTCTGCTCGAACTCTCGTAGGTGTAAGTATGGGTTTTCATTTCCTTCTCCCGAGAAGGGTTTATCCCGAATCATATTAATTAGACATGGGCGCAGCTCATAGCCAGGTGTTATGATAGGCTCTATAGATTTTGGTGGCCCGAAGCTTTTGCACATGCCAAATAGATACATAGGCATGGAATTTAAAGCATCCATAAGGATGAACATAAAATGATGAAAAGGTAGGGATAAAATAGAAAAGATAAAAGTATAATACAAGATTTAGCTAAACTAAGTCAAAATTAGCAAACCGTTCCCCGGCAACGGCGTTAGAAATGCTTGTTGGTATAAATTAACTACACTCTACTAAATAAGATTGTATTCAGATTATCCGCAAACGCACAGATAATATACCGCTGTCACATTTCACCCGGAGGTTTTAAATATCGAATCCACAAGGAACAGTAGGTGATAATGACCAAGCCGATGAACTTAACCCTACAATTAGGCTAGATAATATCGAGAAAGAGGAAATAGCTAATAATTATCTAGTTCCAACAATCGGTAAGCTTTGAATAATATCGTTCTAACTGGGCAGTGAAATGAATAAGAGTGGAAATCAGAATTTCCTCCTACCAAACACTTATACACCTATCGATCCTATCAACGGGAAGTGGACTACAGAGGAATCAACGTAGCTGTCACCTACGCGAACTACCACTATCCGGCCAATCAGGGGACATTCACAAGTAAACCTAGCCTAGGCACCACGCCTACACTACGAAATACTACTTCAATCAAGTAGTGACCAAGATCAAAGCACTAAATATGAGTTGTAAACTTAAGAACGAATAAGAACAAATGCTTACTTGAATTAGAAGTTCAATACAAAAGTACCTCAGAACGCAGCTCCGAGTGAGGAAGCTGAATCCAGAAGAATACAGCTACAGGGAAGCGCCGACAGGCCGGAATTCCTCCGAATCTCTACTCCTCTACTCTATCTCTCTACTTCTCTAAACAAGACTAGATCTAGAAGAACTAGTCTATCCTAATTGCTACATCTAACCCTAACTGGAGATATTGAATTGAAGCTTAGGAATAGGGATTGCCTCCAGGGGGGTCTGTCCCTTTATTTATAGCCCGGTGGGATGAATTTGCGCCTTTGGATCAAACCGACTTAACGTGGGGTCGAGATGACTCCTCAAAGGCGGTGAAGAAAGACTCCAGAAGGCAGGGCCCACAGTCCAGCAGGGGGCCGCCGGCCGGCCCCACTTTGTGGGATCCGGGGCCCCGGTTGCTCGGGTTTCTTCTAGATCCTTCCCACGTCCTGATGACGATGTTTCCTTCGCGGTTAAGTTTCGTGTCTTTTACGCACTTTAATCCCTCTTTTACGCTTTTCTGGAATACTCCCTGGAAAATACAAAATATGCAAAACTCGTGGAAATTGTCAGTTAAAACTCTAGACTAGTATGTATTCATGTGTCCTTTCATGTCTAAAGTTCTAATAAAAGTTGACGTTATCCACCGTCAACAATGACACCTAGTATCTAACCATGTGCTTAAGCTTTGGATTACAAGTGTTGTAAGAAGATCAAGTCTGGAGCTAGGATGGCATCCAAGTCATTGGAGTAAGTCCATCAACATGAAGATCAAATGCTTCAACACTTGGTGCAAAGGATGGAGCTCAAGGCAAAGGTGAAACTAATAGGTCTCTTTTCATTTTGGTGATCAAGACACTATAGAGAGTGTGATCACATTTAGGTTAGATGATTGTACTATTAAGGGGGAAGAAACTTCGTTAACAACCTCGGTCATCAAGTGCCCCTAGTTGACATAGTTGAGCATATGCATTTAGATCTAGAGCACTAACCAAAAACCTTGCAAAGTGACTTAAATTCAAGCTAACACTCGTGCCTAAGTGCTCATACACTAGATTGTTAGCACCTAAAAGCAAGGTAGTTGAATAGATGGCAAAAATAGCACTCAGAGGTGCACCGGACGCTGGGTGTGTCCGGTGGGTGCGCACCGGACGCGTCCGGTGCAGCCAAGCCTCTCTAGAACCTCTCTGAGTAGACACCAGATGCTGGAACAGTAACTCTAGCGCGTCCGGTGATATTTTTGAGTGTCTGGTAAGACTTCGTGCTTTCTGACTCAGTAAAAGCACTGGACACTGGCAGCGTTCGGTGACCTAACAGTGGACGCGTCCGGTGCCACTTTGAGCTCTCTGGATGCTCTCTAATGGCGCACCGGACACGGGCGTTGGAGCGTCTAGTGTGACACCTCCGCGTCCGGTGAGTTGGCGCGCTGCAGAAAGTCTCAAACGGCTAGTACACGTGTCAACGGGCGGTACACCGGACAACAACCGGACGCGTCCGGTGCCAACTTAACCAGCGTCCGGTGTACACGCGGAACCTATAAAACGGCTAGTTTTTCACGCTCACTTATAAATAGCCGATCAACCGGTTTTGGGAGCCTCTCTTGCGTATTTCACTCATTGCTAAGCATCTCTTGAGCCTCCCAAGCCTCTCTCACTCACTCTAGAGCTTGATTCTCATCCATAGTGAGTTAGAGAGTGATCCAAGTGCATTGTGTTTATGTAGATCATCTTTGGGCACTTGTTGATCGTTGTTGCTGCGGATTTTCATCTATTCTCTTGGTTATTGCCGCCACCTAGACGGTCTTAGAGCAGTGGAGGAGTTGGCGGAGTTGGAGATTGTCTCCTGCCACTCTCGGAGGTCTTTATGAGGGGTTTGCACCTTCCCCGGTGGAGAGCCACAAGGTAGCCTAGTGGATTGCTCGTGCATTGAGTTACCTTGCTTGTGGTAGGTTCTAATGGCGCTCATTGGTTGAGCTTGACATTGGTTGTCAATTAGCCACCGAACCACCGAGTAGTGGTCAACACAACGGGGACTAGCGTGCCGGCAAGCACGTAAACCTCGGGGTCAATCGATGTTCATTTTGTGTTGATCATTGATTTCATTGGACCATCACCTTCGAGTGTATTGGTATATCGTTTGGTGATTGGCTATCTACTCTACTCGGCGGTATAACCTTTCTACGCCTTCTCCTTACATTTGTGTATCTACTTGTGTAGTGGTAGCTTTTGTAGTTTGCTTGTCCACCTAGGAGTAAGTAGTTGCAACCTAGGCTAGTTTGAGTGTGCTTCTAGAGACATAGCTAGAACGGTTAGGAAGGCTTGCACTTTTGAGTACGCTAGCGCAAAGCTCGCTTCGCCATTGTTATTACTAATCTTTGGTCAAGTGTTGTTTGTAGTGTTTTTAATAGGCTATTCATCCCCTCTAGCCCCTTTGGACCTATATTTAAGTCATTTAACGACGTTTAAACAGTATGTTGACCGTTTAAACGGTCAAACCATTTAATGACCATTTATAGACTAAACTACACACTAACCTGCCGTCTACCGTTTAAACGCGTCTAAACGGCCGTTTAATTCCGTTTAGGAAAACACTGCAAAAAAGCAATTTTTTGGGGTTTACATGATTGTAACAACCACTTCATCTTCATCAAAATCAATATTCTTAAGAATCGTGTCGAGGTATGGGACTCAAAGAATAATGATTTATCTCATATCACTTTTATAGTCAAAGTGTTGAATGAGTAAGTGAACCTAATAACATATTATTTTCTAATCACACATAGCACACATTCTAATGTTGCCCCTTTTCATAGTGTCTATGCTAGAATGACCAAGAGGCTGAAAGTCTCATTCAAGGTTGATTTAAGCACAATAAAGATCCTAAAGCAGCTGACAGAAACAACAAATGCGGGTTCTACGCAATGTGGGCAATGCGAACACCTTGGCATGAGGTCACCTAAGGCCGACGAATTGGTGTGTATACTTTCCATTCCATTTTTATCAGTTAATTTAACAAAATGATGTATACATTTGTGCCTTTCGATATCATCTTTGTTGAACGACAACACAATAAATTTAATAACAAAAAGATTATCGAGATGGAGATAATAGAATTGTAAGGAGCTAGCATCCTTGATCTTGTACCTGTGCTTGGAAAAAGATGGAACTCTCTCCAATGCACAGTCTGTCAAGCACTATGCCAAAACAGCAAAAGGGAGACACCTCGACTAGTGACCCTGAACTGAAACACGCCACTTATAAGTATATTAGTGACGCAGATGAATAAAATGCATCGCTAATTAGTTGTTGCCCATGCCATAGGAACAAGACGCATCACTAATAACAAGATATCAGTGACCGTTGCAAAGAAAACACGTCACTGATAACATTAGCGACGCGTATTAATCCTGTAGAGCTCATTTATTTTTTTTTGGAGTAAATAACTATGAAAACTATTGTCTTCATCTTCCCCTTTTGTCAAATTAAGTCAAAATTTTCCAATATTTTCCATGCATTTTGAATAATTAGGTGGTGTATGCATCAGTCCTAGTGATAATACCCATGAAAGTGCTATATTCATATTCATTGACCATATGTTTACCTGCTGTTTTGTAGAAACTGAACAGAATGGCATTTCTTACATTTACACATTTATTAATTAATTAATATTTCCTGTTTTTTTTAGGTTGGGAAGTTGGACTCATTGAGCTGAAAGAAAAGGAAAGTAGCTAGGTGGTATATGTATTGCCATTTATATTACACTACTGCAGGAAGCGGTTTTAGTCCCGGGCCTAGAGGGCCTTTCGTCCCGGGTCATGAGCCGGGACTAGCAAAGCGGGACTTGGTCCTGGTTCCATGGTCCGGGACTTTAAGGTTCGCCAGGCAAGATCACGTGCCCTGCCCTATTAGTCCCGGATGGTAATACCAACCGGGACTAAAGGCATTTTTTCTTTGGTTTTTTTTCTCATTTCATTTCATTATTAATTTGGGTTTTACAATTACTATAGGTTTTCAAATACGTATTCTTCGCTGCTAATATATTTATACGCGCATTGATATAATCAAGTTTCGAGCATTACACATAAATAAACTATAAAACTATATACTATATATTATAGAGCTACATATATGTTTAACATATATATGCACATAAAATTACAAGATAGTGTTACAACAAAATGTTATAGGAAACAAACTTTCAACACTAATCTTTGTTTGGCCTTATTTTTTCATTGGGTTCATGGTAGAACTCGGTGCCAGGCTTGATGACATGATCATTAAGGAATCCTGCGATTGTCTCTTGAATTCCTTTGAGGCATACATCTTGCATCACCTTTTCCTTCAACCACCTAGCCTTCAATTTGTATGAACGAAAAATGTGTTAATATATATATATCATTTATTATATATGAACAAAAAAGTTATTAGGGTACTATATATACATATTACGTACTTTGAGCTCCTCTATAGGAGTTTTTCTGACGTAGACCATGATGAACTCACAAACGTAGTATCCACACAAATTGTTTTCCAGTGACTGCGGAAGAACCCACTATACGAAAAAAAGATTACTCTCATCATCCCGCGCGTGAGTGGAAGCATGCTAATAAGGTAAAGACTACAACTTACATCTAGTAGGACTACATGAAGTGGTGCTTTCAAATCCTTGCGGTGTTCTTGTATGAACCTTTCCTAAACACTGGGCAGAAAAGCAAAAATGGTTGTATTGGTAATCAATTATTGCGATATTAAAGAGAACGAAGTAATCAATATTTATATGTAATGGTTGGGCGAGAGATCGAAATTACCCCTGGATAATGTCTATCATATCTTGGTACTCAGCTTGCGGTTTTCGCAATGTGTCATAGATATACAAATTATTTTTGGGCAAATTGAAGACCATCAGTATCCAGTGAAAGCTGCATGTGTTTATATATAGACATACATAGGCATAGAATAACTCATTAAGTATATAGTCAATGAAGTAATTAAAATAAGATTGAGTAATTAAAATAATCACACTAACTTGAAATTGAAGGGGAGGAGTATATATCTTTTGTCCTTTTGGTTCACAAGGAACATCATGAGATTTCTCTCCGTGTCAGTTTTCTAGATAGCCTGCAGAGTCAATGGGTCCTTGAATACAATATATGGATCAATGAAACCAACCTCTGTGTCTCTCCTACTTCTGGGCTCTTTCATCTGGTATCTGCATATGTATAGACACAATAGCAAGTGTAAGGATAATATAACTTATATATGGACATGATAGAGTGAGATTATAAAAAGGAAGAATCACTTACAGACAAAAGCAGCTAATGAGAGATTTGTCATCGTTTTTCCTTCTCTTCGGTTTTGTTGACATTATTTCACATAGAACACCTGATTCACATCAGCAGCAAGGACGAATGGTTCGTCTTTGTACCCAATATTGTTGAGGTCCACTGTTGTCAATCCATACTCCTTGTCGACTGTTACCCCGCCTCCGGTCATCTTCACCCATTGGCACCGGAACAAAGAAACTTTAAAATTAGGTGCGTAGTCTAGTTCCCAAATCTCCTCTATGCGACCATAATATGTTTTCCTATCTCCATTCGGGTCTGTGGCATCTATGCGGACACCACTATTTTGGTTGGTGCTCCTTTTATCTTGGGCTTCGGTGTAAAATGTATTTCCATTTATCTCGTACGCTTTGTACGTGAGGATGTGCCACGATGGTTGCCTAGCCAACAAATACAGTTGCTCATCAATATTTTCATCACCCTGACATTCTTTTCACAACCAACCGTCCATGTGTTGACGCCTAATCCAAGCTTCATTTTTCCCTGGAAACTGGGATCGTAGGAACTCCTTATGTACCTCGAGATATGGATCCACCACGGAGGAGCTTTGAAGAACTGTGTAGTGCGTTTTATTGAAATAATCATCCTCCGCACCGACATATGTTTTCTTCCCTAGTGTTCCCTTTCCACTTAGTCTCCCCTCATGTCACGATTCAGGAGCACCAATCGGGTCAAGATCTGGAATAAAGTCAACACAGAACTCAATGATCTCCTCTGTCCCGCACCCCTTAGCGATGCTTCCTTCTGGCCGAGCACGCTGGTGAACATATTTTTTCAGTATGCCCATGAACCACTCAAAGGCGAACATGTTGTGTAAGAACACAGGACCGAGAATACTAATCTCTTTGACCAGGTGAACTAGGAGGTATGTCATAATATTAAAGAACGATGGAGGGAACACCAACTCAAAGCTGACAAGACATTGAACCACATCATTCTATAGAGTAACTAGTTCCATTGGACTTATTGCCTTCTGAGAAATTGCATTGAGGAGTGCACATAGCTTCACAATGGCTAGACATACATGTGGAGGTAGAATTCCTCTTAAAGCAACTGGAAGCAATTGTGTCATAAGCACGTGGCAGTCATAGGACTTTAAGTTTAGGAATTTCTTCTCTGGCGCATTTACTATACCCTTTATATTGGACAAGAATCCAGATGGGACCTTGATGCTGTTTAGGCATTCAAACATGGTTTCCTTCTCTTCGTTACTAAGAGTGTAGCTAGCAGGTCTTAAGTAATGGCGTCCATCATCTGCCTTCTCTGGATGCAAGTTGTCTTGTTCTTTCATGCGCTGCAACTCCTGTCGTGCTTCAAGTGAATCCTTAGACTTCCCATACACACCCATGAAGCCTAGCAGGTTCACACAAAGATTCTTTGTCAAGTGCATCACGTCAATTGCGTGGCGGACCTCTAGAACTTTCCAATAGGGTAGCTCCCAAAATATTGACTTCTTCTTCCACATAGGTACACGTCCCTGAGCGTCTTCCGGAACAGGTTCGCTGCCCGGTCCCTTTCCGAAGACTACTTTCACATCCTTGACCATATCAAGTACATCTTCTCCAGTTCTATTGCGAGGCTTTGTCTATTTCTCACATGTACCTTTAAAATGCTTGCCTTTCTTTCTTAATGGGTGATTCACAGGAAGAAATCGACGATGGCCAAGGTACACGATTTTTCGATATTTTTTCAAATATATGCTATCAATGTCATCAAAACAGTGTGTGCAAGCTTTATATCCCTTGTTTGTCTATCCCGAAAGATTACTTAGAGTAGGCCAATCATTGATTGTTATGAACAACAATGCTCGCAGGTCAAAGTGTTCTTGTTTGTCCTCATCCCACACACGTACACCTGGTTTGTTCCATAAAAGTAGAAGTTCCTCAACTAATGGCCTCAGATACACATCGATGTCATTGTCAGGTTGCTTCGGGCCTTGGATGAGCACCGGCATTATAAGGAACTTCCGCTTCATGCATAACCTTGGAGGAAGGTTGTAGATACATAGAGTAACAGGCCAAGTGTATGACTACTGCTCTGCTCCCCAAAAGGATCCATACCATCTATACTCAAAGCGAACCTTAAGTTTCTTGCGTCATTTGCAAACTCTGGGAATTCTCTGTCTATTGCTCTCCTCTGGGATCCATCAGCAGGATGTCTCAACATATTGTCTACCTTACGGTCTTCCTTGTGCCATCGCAATAACTTTGCATGGTCTTTGTTTCTGAACAAACGTTTCAAGCGTGGTATTATAGGAGCATACCATATAACCTTGGCAGGGATTTTCTTCCTGGGACATTCTTCGCCCTCAACATCGCCAGGGTCATCTCGCCTGATCTTATACCGCGACTCATGACATACTAGGCATTCATCCAAATTCTCATTGTTGCCACGGTACAGGATACAATCATTAGGACATGCATGTATCTTCTGTATTTCTCATCCTAATGGGCAGACGGCCTGTTTTGCTTCGTACGTAGTGCTGGGCAATTCATTTCCCTTCGGAAGCATCTTTTTTTGGATCTTTAGTAATTGACCAAATCCCTTGTCGGATAGACCATTCGTTGCCTTTCATTGTAACAGCTCGAGTATTGTACCCAACTTTTTTTGCCCGCCATCAGCATTCGGATATAGCAATTTCGTGTGATCCTTTAGCATGTGGTCAAATTTGGCCTTCTCTTTTTCACTTTCGTATTCTCTTTTTGCATCACGAATGGCATCACCAAGAGCATCATCATTAGCGAGTGTGTCTTCTACCCCTGCCGCTTTTTCTTCAACTTCCCCCATTGTTGTATCATCAAAGGCACCGTATTGAGCAATAATATCGCCGTCAGGCTCCAATCGTTCTTCTTCACCTTCTTCCATTATAACCCCGTTCTCTCCGTGCTTGGTCCAACAAATATAGTTTGGCATGAAATCCGACTTTAACAAGTGTGAGTGAAGACTCCTTGGGCAAGAATATTCCTTCAAATTGTTACACAGGGCACATGGGCAGCACATGAAACCATCCCGCTTGTTTGCCGGCCACTCTTAAGAAATAGTGCACGCCCTCAATGAACTCTTGAGAGCGCCGATCGGCATTATACATCCAATGACTTGTCATGACCTTCATTAAATGACATATGACATAATTAAATTTGTCATTCTTCAAACAAATAAAATTAATAAATACCTAAAATTCTATAATTCTCTAACGTTCCTAAACACGTATTAAATGAAATTTCTAATTTTCCTAAACACTTACTATATACCCAAATTATAAAAATCTCTAATTTTCCTAAACACGTATTAAATGAAATTTCTAAAGTTTCTAAACACTTATTATATACCCAAATTATAAAAATCTCTAATTTTCCTAAACACGTATTAAATGAAATTTCTAAATTTTCTAAACACTTATTATATACCCAAATTATAAAAATTTCTAATTTTTAAACACGTATTAAATGTAATTAACAAAATATGCTAACATTCTCTATTTCTCAAGCTTAACCATGTAAGGTGTATAATAGCAATAAAAGGCGTATAATTTAATAATTTTAGCTTCCTTTAACAAAATATATAAACTATCAAGTGATTGTTGCTTAAAATGGCGTAGAAATTATAAAATGAAAAAGGCAAATATATATACTTAAAATGACGTATGGTACTGCTAAAACATGAGAGGATGAAGCTATTCGCCATTAGTGAAGTCGATGGCGGAGTAAAGATCTTGAGATGGATCAACGGCCGGAGATGAGAGAGCAACAATTCAAACAGGTAAGAACACAGTAAGAACAGAGCAAGAGCTGTCTGCTCGAGCTCAGGCTGAGGGGAGAAGGTGGTTTAAATAGGGGGGACATTTAGGCTCGGTCAGAACTAAAAACCGAGACAAGAGCTAAACCTTTAGTCCCGGTTGGTAACACAAACCGGGACTAAAGGTTGAGCGTTAGTCTCGGTTTGTAACACGGACCGGGACTAAAAGTCCCTCCTGCAGAATTCTGACACCATAGCCGTTGGGCACGGGACTTTTAGTCCTTGTCGATGTTACAAACCTGGACTAAAAATCTTTTTGGTCCCGGACACAAAGTTTACCGAGACTATTGTATATTTTGGGCATCGACCAATGGCCTGTTCTGTAGTAGTGTTATAAAATAACCTGTCACATTTTCAAAGTTCTGGTGGACACTATGTAATAGTGTAATGTGAAGTGTCAACTATCGGTGTACTGTTCTGAAATAAACTGTATTGCAAAACGTTGGGAACTATCTTTGTACTACTGTGAAATATATTGCTGCGAAACGTTGGGTCGAGAAATGTACACCGTGCATCTAGATTTCTTTTTTTTTTCTTGTTTTTTTGCAAAATGTTCTCAGAGACGTGTTTTACCTATATGCGTCACTAATAAAGGGTCAGCAGTGACCCGTTTCCTCAATACGCGTCACTGCTACCTTCCTATTAGTGACTCAGTTTCCTCAATACGCGTCACTTGATCACATCAGTGACGCGTTTTCTCAATACGCGCCATTGATATCTTCATATCAGTGACGTTTACGCGTCACTGATTTATACTTATCACAGACGCAACATCAATGACGCGACTTTTCCATGTAACTAATAACCCTCTAGACGCGTCACTAATTAGCTTTTCTGGCATAGTGAAGCAAAATGACTAGTATGGGCTAGAGGAATATGATAAATTATTATAGAGCTGTAACTCGTTTAATATTTAATGTTAATGGATTTGTAAAAATTTAATGTTGATGGAGCTGTGATATTTAATCTTGATAGCTTTTACATGTTTAGCCGCAACAATTATAAACTAAAGAAATTATTTTATGAAACCGACAATAAAATAAATTATAAAATAATAAATTTCAAAAAAATCATCATTATAGGTTGGAAAAAACTGCCAGTGTTCTTAAATACAACACTGCTGGCTTGAGCCACCAACCCACAGTGTTGATCGAAGATACCAGCTGGGACAGAATCGACCAATTTATAAGAGCTCAAGTACGGCGATAGCCGTCGGCATAGCCAATCAACCACACGTGAGCCCATAAATCTGGTAGTCCATGAAATCTCAAAGGATTTCAAACCAAAAAGTAACACAACCAAGATTGTATATGATTTAACTACACATATTAACATTACATAGATTCAAACACGGAGTTCGTACATAAGATTATTACAACACAGTTGTTCAAACTTAAACTTGCGAAAGCAAAGTCATCTTGAAACTAAAGGTACACACACTTGTTTATATTTAAGCAAACAAATATAATAACCATAGTAGTTTAGAATTTCTTTCTTTCTCATAACCATAATTATGTTCAAGTTATTAATCTCTATGATGAAAGAAGATCAGTCCAGTTTCTCACTATCGAGGAGAGATGGCGATTCGAATCGATTGCAAACCAGCTGACGACAAATGCCCATCACAAACCTAGACAGACCTGATCTGGGTCCCTGAGGTCACCATTGGTACTATTCGGGTTTCTCCGTGGGTTTGGTGGAAGCTACGTATACTGGGGGACTGACTAGTGGTCAGGACGATCAGGCTTCAACCTGCTCTTGGTCTCATCTAGCTCTACATGATCCAGTACACCTACTCAGTGCACCAACTCCCGGCCCAAATAGAGCTACTCGGCTTCGCGGTTGAAATGAGTAATTCGGCCAGCTAAGTGACGACGTCTTTCAAACTCGACTGATGTCCAAAAACGATGTGGTCCTAAATCGAATAGAGGGGGTATGTTACGCAATCAAGACCTCCATACCCTGTTGTTTCGCTATCTTGTTCCTGTCCAATCTCAATTTCTCACTCAACCTCATCACATGGTTATTTCACGATATCAAATATAGCCAACCGTGCCTTTCACTTTCTATTTTTGTGACCGAAAATCACCATATCTACCGGTTTTAAGCAAGAGTAAGCAAGATAGTCGATTCTGAACTAACGTAGGTAAAAGGATATAGTTGTTCAAGGATGTTAGTAATGTATCAATGGTTTCACATCAATTTCTATACTTAATGCAACAATCACAATACTCAAGTTCATTATTTAGAAATCAATGGAATTGGAAAATGCAACGGGGCTTGCCTTTTAGAAAAGACGCAGGTTGATGACTGGGGCACTCGGGCAGATCAGGACCTTCTCCGGCGTCTTGCTCGGCAGTGGGTTGTTCCTATGGAACTTCCTCCTCCACTAGGTTCACCTCTAGCAGAGCCAAATCTTCTAGCGATCCTGTATGTATGCATGTGCAATGAATACCTGAATGCATAAAAAACATTGTTGGCCTGTCCTATGAACACTGCCAACCCTATTACGAGCTGTCAATGTTGTGTCAAAATTCTGCCGGACCGAGCCACGAACCGACAATGTTGTTGGAGATAACATTGGCAGCACGAGCCACGAACCGACAGTATTGGTTGAGACAACACTGTTGGCCAGTGTCACAAGCCAGCAGTGACCCATGCCAAACACCGCCGGTTTGTCGGTACCAGCAGTGATGTCAACCCCCTCATCACTTCTATTTTGGTTGTGCCTGTTCAAAATCTAGCAGCGATGGGGGTTTGAACTGGCAGTTATTGCTGAATCTAACGTAGTGTGTCTACCATACTTTGAGTGTTCATATTTTTCTAAACTTATTTTAAAAACAAAAGTTCTTGATTAATTTAATGATAGGCGAGACAACAATCACAATTTTCTAAAACCATACTTTCGGTGACTTTGAAAGAGTTAGTCAGTTAAAAGTCAAAAAGATTAAGTTTTCTATCTTCTAGATCTTTTCACACAAATAACCGAAGCTGTAATAATATTGTAATATATACACATGATGCATGGATCTAGCAGTATTAACGGCAATCGATGTCCATGGTCAATTCTCCACGAGGCAGAGATGAGCCTATGAAGAAGATTTATTTGCTGATCTGTGTCTTATACATATATATGTTTACATGTTCAGCCAATGGATCCTCTTTTAAGAGAAGGAATTTTTGGTCTGGAGTCTACACAAGCAGGAGTTTATGCAAGTCTGTGTACATCCACTGTGCTTAATAAAAACCTTGATGATCTGCATCTCGAGACGGATTTGTTTGGAGTCAAGCAACCCACCAAAGGACGAGACTCGGTCAAGTTTGGCGCTCCGATCCTCCTAATATACTGGAGATCCATATAATGCTTCCAAAAGATATCGATTACTGTATGGCTTCGGCAGTTCGGCGCGCGTGTTCCGATCCTCATTGGTGGCGTTTGATTTTAAGCCGTCTCCGATATCTTTGTGGGGAATTGTGATCGGAAAAAGAAATAAGAATGGTCGTATGTATACCCCTCGAGTATGTACCTGGTCAAAGAAAGAAAACCGGCTATCGTATGTATTTTAATACTACAGGGCCGAATATGAAACAACCAACTGGTTCTGGGTTGAAGACAACGAAATTTCCAAGCTAGGACGCGCGACAGTCACGATCGAGACGTGTTTTTTCTATACTCCAACATGCGCAGTGCCCGCGTACATCACATGTATCCGCGCTCCTCTCCCTGCTTGCATTGCATGCCCTAGGCCCTAGCAAGCTAGGCCGAGCTAGCTTCAGGCATTAATGGTGCCGATACAGATTACAATAATGGAGAAGTACGTACACAGCAGCAGGAGCATCAGCACGTCTCTGCAGCGTCATCGGCCAGAGAAGAAGAAGAAGAAGGGCTTCCTGGCCAAGGCCCTGGAGCGGTGCTGGTCGTCCCTCGGCGGCCGGCGTCCACGGCGGCCAACGACGCCACCGGGGTGCTTCATGGTGCTCGTCGGCCCGGAGAGGGAGCGGTTCGCGGTGCGCGCCGAGCGCGCCAACCACCCCTTGTTCAGGGCGCTGCTCGACGAGGCGGAGGCCGAGTACGGGTTCCCGCGCCCGGCGGGCGACCCGCTGGTGCTGCCATGCGCCGCCGACGAATTCCTGCGGGTGATGTCGGTGGTGGTGGAGCGCGATCGTCATCAGGCGCACGGCGACGACGTCGTAGCACGCGGCGGCGCGGACGTGGCAGCTGCTGCTGGTGCAGCAGCACTTGCACCTCTGTCGCCGCCGGCGTGGAGCTTCTTCTTGAAAGGAGATGCCGCCCGTGCAGGGTTCCAGAGGATCAGCCCCGGGCGCTAGCTTCTTGAATTATTAGATTGAGTGCACTCATGCAGCTGTTAGAAATCAGTTTGAGTGCTTGGCTTCGAGAAATACGAGGATAACGATGGATCATTTCACTCCAGTTCTGATCTATTTCGTTGTAACGTGGCCATTTGTTTGGGCAATGGGATACATTCATTCACCAGTACACACTGTAGTGGCGATTCAAGAGACATTTTCACTGGCGTTTCATAGGGCCGCCAGTGGAAGAGGCTAGTGAAAATAAATCTTTTCACTGGCGGTTGCCTGTAAACCGCCAGTGGTGGTTGCTTAAGTGAACCACCAGTATAAATCCTATTTCCACTGGCGGTTTACTTAAGCAACCGGTAGTGGAAATTGATTTTCACTGACGGTTCACAGGTAACCGCTAGTAGAGATTGCCGCCTTGTTTAGGCAATTTCAGCCCCCCATATATATATTTATTTATATATTGTATATATTAAGCTATATTAGATCATGATCAAATATAACAAAATAAAAATTAATTATTATACAATATATTTATATACATCAAAGGATTGTGCTCATAATATATACATATATATATTCATCTCAAAGTTACATGTGATAACCATCTCAAATTTACACATCTAATTAATAACCCTCTCAAGTAAGTTCCAGCCTGGAGACTTCTGTTAGTTCTCTGAGCTCTTCACTTCCTAGAGCATCGTGCTTGTCGTGATAATTCCCGTTGCTTGGAGTAACATATTTCATGATAAATGAGCACATGTCCTCAACTATGTTGTATAAAGTCTGCATGCTCATGTTCTGCGTCTTGAGTTTTTTATATTTCTTCAACTGTAGTTAATGTATAAACATCATATATACATTTGTAACTTTAAGGGTATAATTTCATACATTAATATTATTTACCAAATCAACGTTCTTGATGTATCGTCCGGACTCCCTCATAAATTCGCAGACATAGAATCCTCAGTGAACCGATCTGGGTGGTTGCTTGTGGCACTATATATAACAGGTAAGAGTGAATATTTAATTAGTTGCAACATCGTCTTATGTGTTGTACATGTATGTGATATATATGTACTCATAAATAACTAACATACCGGCCACTTGTAATTTATTGATAATGACCCTGTTTTGTTATCATGCTTTCCGCCTTGTATTTGATACCACCTATGTGCCCTATGATTTCGATAGAATCACTAAGTTATATATTCTCAAACTCTCATCGAGGAAAGAATGCAAGCATTTCTCGGCTTACCTCTCTAAGAAGGTCAAGAATGGTGCATATATAGTGGGATCATAATCTGCGGAGTCAAAGACAAGCAGCCTTCCCTGCCTTGGATAAATATAAAAACAAATCTAATGGTCCCTGCACGAATCAAATTGGTGATGTGTGGGCTGGGGCCACATATATATGGATTAGACAATAACATTGCTAAAAGAAACTCGAGCGTACCTAAAGTTGTATGGGGTCATTATGACTTGCCTATCTTGAAATTGAAGCATTGAATTTCCTAAGTATAGGTAGTACTTGTCCTCCATCTCATTTTTTAGCTTAATTATAATCTGTTGAACTTCTTCCTCTGTCTTGTTCTTCAATTTCTCATTGTTCTTTCCGATCCAGAATGTGTGCCACTCCTCGGCTATTTCGGTTGGGTTGAGATAGCCAATCCTCTCTTCTACGTGTGAATAAGGATCAATACCAAATCTCTCCTCGTGCTGGTCATGTTGTAGTCTGCAAGGCACATGTGCAAGTGAATCTCAGAGACTGAAACGTGATACATCAAAATAATAATCAAGTGAGTCTAAGCGACACTTACAATGCCCACACTGTTACAAGCTGAACATCGAGTCTCTGGAGGTTCATCATCAAGTGCATGTCCTCGAACGTAACCACAGCTTTAATTCGCCCGTTCATAAAAGCTCTTGGTGGTATACATATGCTTAGAGAGTCGATGCCAACAGAAGCTGCTCTCATGTACCAGTTATGCAGTCTTTTAATTAAAGATGGGATTTGGATTAGCTTTTCTCAAGTGAGAAGCGGCCTGCCCGGCAAATATCTATCAGGGATATTTTCATAATCCTTTTTCGTTGGCTTCCTGATCTGTATGGTCCTCGAAGAAGATTTCCCTGATTTCTTAGCCTCAGCACAGTCAACGACACGACCTATGTGGCTGCGTGCTATTCCTGACAACACAGCATGGTCCCAGCAGTTTTTTGCTTTGGCCGGTGTGGCGAGACCATTTTGGGAACAACATTCCTCTTCTTTGGTGGTGTGGAGGTTTTTTCTTTGGTTTGTGGGGCTGACGGGGTCGATGTTTGCTCATGTTGTTTCTCTTTGGGCCCATTGGGATCGATGTTTCCTCAGGTTGTTTCTCTTTGCATGCTGGGGAAGGTGAATAGTTGATAGGAGATGGTGGTGGTGGAGTTTCTAGAATTGAATGGACAGGCGAATTTGGTGAGTTAGGAAGAGGCCGGTTAGGTGATGACGACGGCGGTGGGTCATTAGGAATGGTATGCTCGGTAGATGGTGGTGGCCCACTCAATCTGATGTCTCGCCTAGGCCAAAGGATGAAATTCTTGATGGCTTGTCCCAGTGTCTCAATGCCCTCGGGTGCAGGGATGTCCAGCATGTCGTCCTCGTGTCCTTGCACTATGGTCACCACTTCGACCCTGCAGTATTCATTTGGAATGTCTGCACCATGGAATGTCCGTCCAGGGATTGCGAAGCCAGTGCCAACTTCCCTAGTACGAACATTGGTAATGCCATAGCTTATGATTAGTGAGCAAGGCGTTGGTGTGTCAATGCCATCAAATGGATAGCGAACCTTTGCCGTAGACGCGATAACTGTTGAGCTCTCAAGGGCTATGTCACCGGCACCAGCTGTATCTACAGAGACTGTTGGGTGTTCATCCTTTGTTGAACAGAAGATATGACACCTGTCAATTGCTGCACAAGTTTGGTATCAGGATTTGTTACTAATTTAGTCACCATGTCTTTGAAGGCTTGCTTTGCCTGCTCCTCAAAAAAATCTTTCAAATCTTCCTTGTATTGATCACGCTTCTTGTACATTCCGCCAACCCACTCCTTGCCGAATCTTTCTTTCCATCCTAGCCTTGACGAGATGCCTCGTACACGACCAGGGTGCTCGGGGTTACCAAGACCAAGAGTAAGGATGTCCTGCTCCCTTTGTGGTTTGGTACTTCCTTCCTTCACATGAGCTGCCGCCTCATAAATACTCTTCGCAGCTTCTTCAACCATTGGATTAGAAAACGATGCACTTGACTCAGATATTTGCCAGCACGAAGCTAGTTCGCGCTCCATTCGCCAAGTTGCTCAGACAACACTGGCAACCCTGCTGCCTTGTTTGCAGCCTCTTCTCCCCTGCATTTGGGAACCTGCCGCTTGTAACCTCCTGTGCCAAGATGGTGGTGGTAAGTGCTGAATTTGCTTGGCTCCGGGCCAAGAATTCTGAGTTAGTCTTCTGCTCATTGAAAACAATCCATTGACCTTCTGTAATGTTGTACTTGTTGGTGGGTCCAACCCTGTCATCACACATTTGCTATTTAAATCGGACCTCCAGTTGCGAAACGTGATGGCCAACTGCCTCATTGCATAACCTTTTACGAGTTCCTCTGAACCCCGAGGCAGAACAAACTTCTTTGACAACTTTTGCCATAAGTTTGTCTTGACCGAATCTGGCACATCTTTCTACTGAGATATTGTGATATCAAGATTATCCCTAACTAAGAAACCAATCGCGTTCCGGAACTTAGCTTGCACCTCTTCCGGAGTTAGGGGCTCTCCTTTTACACTTACGTCTAGAACCCTATATGTGTTATTATCCTACTTGTTTGATCCTCTGTCACCTAGTTTCCGATCAACCAGTTTCCTCTTCCGTGATCCCTCAGTGCTCGTCTCGGTAGGTTCTGGCTTCTAGTCTTCGTGTTGCAGTTCTTCTTCTCCTAACTGTCGCATTTGAGACAAGACCTCCTGTTCATATAATTGAGCGCACACATGAAATCATGGACGGGTGCATATATAGATAGTGTGAAAGGATTCATTGAACTCCGTGTATGTTATCTCGTCTTCTCGTGGATCGTAAGTAGGGTCGTGCTCAATTTCACGACGAGTCTTTCTATCTACGCTGGTTCGCGGGTCACTTGGACATTTATATTGTTGCTCACTTGGCTCCTTCTGTTGAGACGACTCTGATGGTGAAGTCGTCATTGCAGTAATCTAACATGAAATATAACTCTGATTAAACTAAATTTTATGAATGTGTTGAAACAAAGTTAATCGAGTTTGCATATATCACATCTCATATATACATCTCTCTTTATAATTTTTTCTTTTAGCATTTTACATCTGAATTAAACAATATAAAAACCTAACTAATAAACTAAAACCCTAATTAAATAATATAAAAACCTAACTAATAAATTAAAACCCTAATTAAACAATATAAAACCTTAACTAATAAACTAAAACCTTAATTAAACAATATAAAAACCTAACTAATAAACTAAAACCCTAATTAAACAATATAAAAAACCTAACTAATAAACTAAAACCCTAATTAAACTATATAATAACCTAATTAAACTAAAACCCTAATTAAAAAACTAATTAAAAGAAAAACCTAAAGTAAATTAAAACCTATTTAAACTAATTAAAATAAAAAATTAAAAACCAGCCCACTAGCTAGTAGCCTGGCCACTAGCTAGCGTAGCTAGCGTCATAACTGGCCTACGAGCGCACCACCGCCGGCCGCCTGCCGCCTGCCGCCGACCAGGCACCAGCGGCCGCCACCACCGACCCCAACGCACACCCGCCACCACTGCCGATGCCACCGGAGACAGGGAGAGGAGCCACCACCGCGCGCCACTCTGGTGCAGGGACAGACATGGTACAAATAGAATTCTGAGGGAACTTCGGCTTACCGGTGATCTGGCTTGTCGGCGCAGCGTGGGTCGACGGGGCCGTGTGGCCGTGGGGCTAGGGCACGGCTGCGGCAAGGTGGTGGGGCGAGAGCACGGCTGCGGGGAAGTCACAGCAGCGGCTAGGGCATGGATGTGGAGAGGGCACGGCTACGGCGCTGGCACGGGAAAATCCGGCAGCCTGATGGCGTCGGGGAAGAAAGGCGGGCTCCTCCAGACTTAGTAAAAATTCGGATGAGGAGCGCGCGATTTATATTCGGGCCATTTACACAAGCTATTGTCCTAAGGAACCGCCAGTGTAAATGGTTTACACTGGCGGTTCCTTAGACTACAAGGAACCTGTTAATACATGACGATTAAATTCCATCACGGATCAATGGAAAACCATCACCAAACAACGTTTGTGATGATTTGAGAGATTGTCATGTATTGAGCATCATGGATTGACATGGGTGACGATTCTTTAAAAACCATCACGGATTAACACAATCCTTGACGATTTCAGATCATCACGAATGAGCCCGTAGCCCACTTAGTCCAGCCCAAGCCCAATGTTGGTGATGAAAAATAATCGTCATGGATTAGATAGCCACGTGCCACCACCATTATTACCTTACTTTAATGCTGAGATCACAACTAGCTGCCACATGTTTGGCACATCATTAATGCAAACAAAATTTATCTCAAGATACACCAACCGTACAAATAGACACGGATTTATTCATATAGTAATGAGCTGATATATATATATATATATATGTATGTGTGTGTGTGTGTGTGTATATATATATATATATATATATATATATATATATATATATATATATATATATATGACGGATTCATCGTGTACGAACTAGTATGCTTAAAATAAAATATACATGGTCCACTACAACTACGGTGAAAATAAGACTTGTTTTCTGCTTATTATAAAACTTCAAATCAGCCATCCATAAGCATCTTGATGAGCTCAGGCTGCTCCGTAAAGTTCTAGAAAAACAAAATTGGAATGATGTCAGTAAGAAACAAACTGAGCTTTGTTAATACGTTGACTTTCCAATCAGGCTTGAATCAGCTTTAGTTTTCACAACCTATGCAAGTAATGAAATTAAGCAGATTCATAGGTGTGTAAGTACTGAAATTAGAAAATGGATAGCAGTATGGTGCTGCTCAGTTCTCACAACACTAAGCACTAAATTGAATGCAACAATAGCTAATTTACAACATTGTAGAGTCTAGCCATTTGTTAATTTTAATTTAAATAGATGAAAGCACATTGCTAAATGAAGGTTTAATCATCTGCAACAAGAATAATATTTTGATTGCAGCAAGTGCTAGGAGATATATTCATGTTAGCTCAAACAATATGTAGATATTATCTGTCTAGATTGCAGCAAATGTATTTATGTAATGCAGAAGCATTATGTTCAATATCATGTGAGTTTGTGCTGTCCAAAGTTTAATAGTTCATCGCAACAAACATTCATAGATATGTACTGGAATATATAGCAGTATTTGAATGCTTACAATGGCAAGTCGTATAGCAGAGATGTATCCTTATTTTCTTGCTGCAGTAGCACGCTAGCTGTCCTTGAATAAATTTGGAGCATTTGGTTCTTGATCTGTGTACTTATCTCCTAGAAATTTCATTGATGCATCAAGCCTAGATACTGCAGCAAGAAAATAAGGACAGCCGCCAGTGTAAATATTTTTTTTAATAAACACTCTTTAGGTTTTATTAGGCTACGGTTTTAGTTTAGCTAGGGGTTTAAGGTTTTTTAGGGTTTATGGTTTAGCTAGGGTTTAGGGATTTGTTAGGGTTTAGGGTTTTTTTAGGGTTTAGGGTTTAAGGTTTTTTAGGGTTTAGGGATTTGTTAGGGTTTAGCTAGGGTTTAGGGATTTGTTAGGGTTTAGGTTTTTTTTATGGTACATATTGAAACAGAAATGTAAACATATTGAAACAGAAATGTAAACATGCTAAAAAAGATAAATGGTAGCATAGGGTACATGTTGAAAAAGAAATGGATTACATGACAAATGACAGATAGAATCTAACCAGCTACTGTTCTTCCTTCTCCATCGTGGTGCACCCATGTCAATGAACTTTGTGGGATGCTTCGCTCAACGTGTCTTATCTTCACTAGATGGTCTACAAAGAGAGATATGTCATTGAATTGGTTAAAATCTTCTAGATCAGTTACACCATCAACTCCTAGGGCTTGTTGCTTCCAAGGGAAAACTATATGCTTCGGCTAGTAGGAATTTTTCTTTTCATTTTTTGAAAGGATTTGTTCAGCATAGAAGACCTGTGCGGCATGGTTAGCAAGGATCCACGGGTCATCTTTGTAACCTACCTTACTTAGATCAAGAACTCTGAGCCCATAGTTGTCCACTATGACATGTTTGTCTTCAACCCATTGGCATCGAAACACAGGTATCTGAAATATACCATAGTCTAGTTCCCAAATGTCCTCAACGAAGCCAAAGTATGTACTAATCTCACCAGTTGCATCGTCTATGGCCTCACATCGAACACGACTGTTTTGTGCCATGCCTTTTTTGTCCTTGGACTTGGTACAAAATGTGAAGCCATTGATGTCGAAGGTTTGCCATGTCGTGACCTGGCGTGATGGTCCACATGACAACTTCTTGATGGTTTGTTCCTCAAATGTTTTCCCATCTGGAATGTCCTACTCCCTTAGCCATGCGGTGAACTGACACTTGTGTTCCTGCATGACCCAATCATCCGTGTGCCCACCGTTATGTTGGCGAAGATCATTCATGTGTCGCTCGATCAAAGGCTACATTATCGAGAGCTGATGCAGGATGCTATAGTGTGCCTCGAGGACTACCTTGTAATCTGACGGGATAAAAGATTTCCGTCCAATCCTCCCACTTCCATGCAGCCTACCCTCATGTCGTGACGGGGGCAAACCTATTGCAATCTGGTCTTTTAGGACACTATTGCAGAATGGGCCACCGAAAACAATGGCCTCTTCGGTACAGTACCCTTCTATCATGGACTCCTCAGGACGAGCACGAGTTGATACATAGCCATTCAACACTGACATGAAACGCTCATTAAGTCCACATCTCATGCAAATACATGGGCCCCAATGCCTCTATTTGCGGCACCAAGTGCGTCACAAGGTGAACCATTATATCAAAGAACGATGGGGGAAAACACATCTCAAGCTGTGACAGAGTCTCCACCGTGAATTCTTGAAGAGATGGCAACTCATCGTGGTCAATAACCTTCTGTGAGACCTTGTTGAAAAAGTAGCACAACCTGGTGATTGCCATCTTTAAGAACACCGGATTTATAGCCCTGATGGCAACAGGGAGGAAAGTAGTCAGCATGACATGACAATCATGTGAGTTGTAGTTGGTCAGTGTAAGGTCTTTCATTGACACAATACTCCTTATGCTAGAACAAAATCCATATGGAACTTTCAAATTTTTCACCACACACACATCGCATGTTGCTCCTCTGTGTTGATGTTGTAGCTTGCTGCCGGGAGGTGGTACTTCCCAATTTCTAGAAGAGCAGGGTGCAGTTCCTTTTTTATGCCCAAATTTACCATGTCCATATGTGAGTTGAGTCCATCCTTAGTCTTGCTCTTTATGTCAAACAACGTGCCAATTACGCTTTCAAAGACGTTCTTCTGAACGTGCATACCGTCGATCGCGTGTCATACGTCTAACTCTTTCCAGTATGGCAAATACTTGAAGAAAATAGATATCTTCTTGAATGTAGCCCCTGGAGTTGGTTTCACAACTTTTTTTGATTTTCCGTCTTTTGTCTTCTTCCCAAAAACAAATTTGATGTTGATGACTATTCTTAAAACTCTTTGACCTTTACTGTTACCTGATGTAGCAGTAGAATGCAGTTCATCATTATTGTCGAAGTACTTATCCATCTTTCGCAAGCGGTACCTGTGCCCTTGCGATAAGAATCGTCTGTGCCACATATACACTATTTTCTTTGAGGCATCAAGGAACACGTAAGCGGTTCCGTCTATGCAGATTACGCAACCAAGCTTTCCCTTGAACTGCCCTGATAATGTAAAGAGAGCAGGGTAATCGTTGATGGTCACAAAAATAATTGCATATAGTGTGAAAGTTTCTTGGCAGTACTCGTCCAATATTTTGACTCCTTTTTCCCACAATACTTTCATGTCCTGCATTAACGGCTCCAAAAATACATCCATGTCAACGCCGGGTTGCTTAGGTCCAGAAATAAGAATGGTTAGCATAAGGTATTTGCGCTTATGCATTAACCACGGCGGAAGGTTGTAGATTGTGAGGATCACCGGCCATGTGTTGTGCTTACTGCTCCTCTCAGCAAATGGATTCATTCTATCCGTACTCAGAGCGAACCTAACATTTCTTGGCTCCTTAGCAAATTCTGGATGGTTGACATTGAAATCTTGCCATTGCTTGCCATCGGCTGGATGTCGCAACTTTCCATCATTTTTGTGCTCATCAGAAGCATGCCAACTGATAAGTTGGGCATCCTCAGCGTTTGCGAACAAACACCTCAATCGATCAATCATGGGAAGGTACCACATCACCAAAGCAGGAATCTTCTTCTGCGCATAGTAGTCTACTTCTTTTTTATCTTTGCTGGTGGCTTGGGTCTTTTGTTGGGTCTTCTTTCGCTTCTTCCCCGTAGTCATGGAGGTGGCACAATCTTCCTTGATAGTCTTTATTCATCTTGTATCTACTTGCACCACAGTTAGGACAACTATCTAAGTCTTTGTATTCATCACCTCGATATAGGATGCAATGGTTTCTACATGCGTCGATCTTTTTGACACCCATTGTAAGCGGACTGATTAGCTTCTTTGCATAGTATGTGTTAGCAGGCACTCTATTCTCCTTTGGAAGCAAGTCTACGAGAATACTCAAGAACGCATCGAAGCCAGCATCGCACAAACCATACAGAGCTTTTACCATCAATAACTTTAGCACTGACCGCAACGTCATGAAATCTTTCGTGCAACCCTTAGACTCATCGTAAAAAGGCTCTTCTACTGCCTTCCTCATTTCCTTCATACCTTTCATGAAGAAGATAGATGGATCCAGATGACTACGCAATATTGCATCTAAGAAGTCTGCATCTTCCTCAACACTAACATTTGGCGGACCATCAGTTCTGATGCCCTCATTTCCTCCAACGAAACCATGATCATTAGCATTAGGCACAACATGTTCACTCTGAGGACAAGGTGTTTCTCTCTCGTGTATGAAATGACATCTGTCAGCAAGCATATCTGCACCATCGACACCGATGTTCACAGGAGTACTAGTTGTGTAAGCTGCAGAGCTAACCTCTCCATGTTTTGTCCAAATCAAGTAATCCTCCATAAATCCTCGGCATACGAGATGAGAAAATATTGCTTCCGTGTGATCAAATACGATAACATTCTTGCAGTCTATGCGTGGACAGTATATGTGCTTCGTATTTGACCTCCAAGCATAGATCTTAGTGGCATCGATAAACCTCTGCACCTCAGGTAGGTATGATGGATCAACTCGTGATAAATTATACATCTAGAATGACCTCTCCATCATTAACTGTAAAAATATAATGAATTTATTATGATCAATGCAAAACATGAATGATTGTTTATAGGTATTAATTAATTAACAAACCTTTTTTCGTAAACCTAGTTTGAAGAAATACAGATGAAAACAGTTCACTCGCCTATTTTTCAATTTTTAGACCGTTAAGACTCATTCTCAATCACCAAGATTGAATATTTTGCAATTAATAAACATAATTTAAAAAACACAATTATAAAAACACAATTAAACCCTATTAATTAGTGACCTCATTCTTATTTTGCAATTAATGAACATAATTAGTAAGTGAGAATGCACAAGGATTGAATACAAACACCCAATTAACATAATTAAAAAAATAGAAAATATGAAAAAATCTAGCTCTCCCTACAAGAACACACACCATTCATGGAAACAACTAATATAACCTAAATTGAGAAGCAATTATAAAAAGGGAGAGAGCAGAGACATTATCTAACCATCCTAAACAACCTAATTTGAACAAATAAAGGCAAATAACCTAGTAATCCTTCTCTCTACCTCATGGCAAACCCCTTGTATTTTCACAGATCTGGACAAATAAAGGCAATAACCAAGAAATGAAGAAGAAAACCTCCCCCCTTGTATTTTCGCAGATCTGGACCTTCAAAAATGCCTCCAATGGCGGCTGGCTGCGAGTAACTGTTCGGTCAGGGTGGAGAAGAAGCTGTATTTATAGCATAATTCACACTGGCGGTTTGTATCTCGGGCCTGCCATTTTCTTTGCACTAGCGGCCGCTGAATGAAACCGCCAGTGTAAAAAATGCAGGGCGCCACTGTAGAGCTCCTGTGTACTAGTGATTGTCACTTCGTTCCCCGTAAGCACGAGCAAAGTACTTAGCAATGTGGTTAAATCATCAAAATTTATAAGACATATAAGATGATTTTTTTAGGGTAAATATCATTTGATCTTTTTGTAATTGATGTACTCCATCCATTCTAAAAAGAGTGTCATTTTAAAATTTCATACATCTTATTTGACCATCCGTCTTATTAAAAAAATTATAAATGTTATTTATCTTGCTATAACTTATTTTATCACTAGACATACTTTGATAATAATTTATTTATTTAATAATTTGCATTAAATTTTTGAATAAAACGAACGATCAAACACGATTTATGTCAAAAACAACGTTATTTTGGGACGGAGGGGTACTAGCTAACTACAGTGGGGGATATGTACTCCGCCCCTTATGTGCCTCCCAAAATCCGTCTTGTCCGTGTTGACACTTCTTAGTGCAACCACCAGAGACAGGGTGTTAGGCTATCTCTGATAACGGCCCCGAAAGTGCCTGGGATATTTCTTATGTCTATTGGATAATTCTGCAAGCACATAGAATATATCGCTGTAGCACTTCACCCGGGAGTATTCCAAGGTATCGTTATTTATTTTTATCCCAAGGGAAAGCGGTTGCTAGGAATAATTAATAAAAAAAGAGAGATTCTTAAGTCTATAGCAACTTAGTATCAATTAGTGATAGGGGGGTAAATTGATCTGTAGAGGAAAGGGTAATGACACCAAGACACGACAAAGTTTTGAGATAACTAAAGATAACTAGTAGAGTATAGCTAGGTGGGAGGACGACGAGTGAGTATAAGACCCCCATGACTCTTACTTTACTCTTGTGAACTATCTTATCAAATAGATAAAGTATATCAAGACAGCTACCTTACTTCTGGTGTGTAGGTGATAGGCGAGATAGTAGGGGACATAACCTCTACCCGAAGCGGCTATTCTCTTATGAGAGCCTACCTTTTAAGAACTTGCCTAAAACACGTGGAGGGATACTAAGACTAGACAGGGCTGTCACCACCTGCTAGCACCCACAAATAATCCGTGCGACAAGCGGCATTCAAAGGCAAGATCTAGTCTAAGCACCATGCTTACACTAAGCCTTACTACTCTAGTTGCGTACCAACAACTAAAGTACCCTAAGATACGCGATGAACTACACACGTGAGCTGGTTGCAGGATCACTATCCAATATGATTCAACTATAAGTTAAGACAAAACACAATAATACTATAAAGAATGGTAATGCACTAAGTAGAGACTTAGTAAAGTAAAGTAAAAATAATATATATGGATAAAGGTAAAGTCTTACAGAAGGAAAGGTACACGAACTATACCAGACACTCCAGCAGATGACTCCGGAGACTCCGAGCGTAGCTCGACTCGACTTTAACTCCCACACTAGACTAATACTACTACTAAAGAGTAGAACTCTTGTGACTTGTGACTCTTGTGTATCTTGTGTGTCTTGGAGAGGAGTGGGTAGCCTCTATTTATAGGGGAGAGTGAGGGGGTGCCACGTCAGCGATCCATGTGCTCCATGCCTCTCCACCCTTGGATGAACCGCCTTAGAACCGCCTCAAGATGGACGGCCGTGAGCAAATCATCACGTGGAGAACATGCTGGGAGTCGGTGGAGGCCAACCGACCTGGCTGGGCAATAGGGGGGTTCGGCCGACCCCCCTATGACTGGTGGGCCCAGCCAGGGTCCTCTAGAAGGAGTCCCCACCAGTTAGGGAGTGTGTAGGTGGCTTGGGCCCACCAATAGTGGTTCGACCGACCCACCCCTTGTGGGTTGGGCCTACCACCGTGGTCCCCATCTGTCACAGACTGTCCCCTTGTGTTGGTTCCACTTCGTTTGCATGTTGTCACGTTGAATCCTTGTGCTTTGCTTCTCAACCGTTGAATGGAAACACATGTTAATCTGAGGGCTGAAATGAGCTGAGTGGAAGGTCACACGGATCCTGCCACGTCACCAGTGCCAGGTGGGCCCCATGGGTAGTTCGGCCAACCCATGGGTGGGCCCACTCTTTCCTCTCCTCTCTTCCAAGTGATGTTTTGCACCATGTCTTGATGTGTGATGACTTGGTTCCCAAATACATGGTTCGGCCGAACCCAAGTTTTCATTTCTGCTCTGTTTCATCTTCCCTGCGTTCACAAGGTTAAGAGTACATGTGAAACTAGTTATTGATAAAATATGCTCATGATATGTTTATTCTCCTTTGAATCCGAGGCCTGTTGATGGTGTTTGAATGTGTAATTTTATGATATATCCACCGTCAACTGTCCGCCTCCAGTAAAATTAATTCACTATTAGAAAATTACTCTTTGCCGAGAGCTAGATGGTTTCCGAGTGTAATTTTTTTGGGTACTCAGTAAAGACCCTCTTTGCCGAGTGAAAAAAAACACTCAGCGAAAAAACTACTCGGCAAAGAAGGTCTTCGTCAAGTGTTTTTTTGCACTCGGCAAACAACCTTTTTGCCGAGTGTTTTTTTGCACTCGGTAAAGTTGCTAGTTTGCCGAGTGTTTTTTCACTCGGCAAAGAGGGTATTTGCCAAGTGTTTTTTGGCACTCGGCAAATAAGATCTACAAAGCACATTTTTAGGCCCCTAAACAAATTCAAATTAGAAAGTGGTTAATTACAAAGTTGCATAACTTCTAAAGATCTACAACTTTTGTTTTGGCCATTTCTTCATTTGACGAATCGATAGTAACATTGTTTACAAAATCTTCTACATATATAGTTTCATGAAAACTAGAAAAGAGATCTCTATGTTTTGTAAATAATGTTACTACCACTATGTTGGATGAACATATGACTAAAATAAAAGTTGTAGATCTTGAGTAGTTATACAACTTTGTAGTTGAACACTTTTTAATTTGAATTAATTTTGCCAGCGAAAAGTACGTCTAAATTTCTCAAATTTGAATTTTGAATTTTTCAAACGACCACGGATGAAAAAACTACCAAAATGAAAGCTGTAGATCTCAAAAGTCATGAAATTTTGTAGTTGACAACTTTTTGATTTGAAATTATCTTGTCAACGAAAACTACGCTTGAATTTCTCAAATTTGAAATTCAAATTTTGTAAACGACATCGGATAGAGAAACTACCAAATGAAAGTTGTAGATCTCAAAAAGTTATGAAACTTTGTAGTTGATAACTTTTTGATTTGAAATCATCTTGTCAATGAAAACTATCTAGAGATTCAAGAGAATATGAACTACATCAACAACAACATCAACTATCGTCCACAGAATCAAGGTTGGAATCAGCAACAGATGCCAAACTACTCAAGTAACTACTTAGGTAATTATATGGGTAATAACTGCAACACTTTCAGCACACCTTTGAGAGATTTAGTTTCTGGTCAGTCTAAACTATTGGATCAAATATCTAAGAAACTAGTCTCCAATTACAAGTTGCTAAAAACCATCAATAATAGAATGAATAATTTTGCATCTGCCATCAAGAACCAGCATAGCTTTAATAAAATGCTAGAATCACAAATAGCTCAGCTGGCATATTCTGTTCCTCCTGCAAATGAAGGTAAGATTGCAGGCTAGCCAGAAGAATTAGAAACTATAAATCTTGTGACATAATCAAAGCGAGATGGTACCACACAGATCGGCAGATAAGAGGATGGAAAGAAGATTCTATGCCAGAGAAGAAGGGAGGTCCAAGAAGGCCCATCATACCAATAATCATTGGACAAGATTCCTTCGAAGAAGCAATTTGTGACTTTGGCACAAGTGTCAACATCATTGCCAAGGTAATCTATGAAGAAATTCATGGCAATACATTATTGTAAACAACCACGTGTTTGCATTTTGCAGAATAGTCACCGCTACCTGAAGGGCATTCTCGAAGATTTCTGCGTACAAGTTGGACACTCACATGTATCTGTAGACTTTGTGATAATTGAAACAGGAGCAGATGAGAAGTCACCCATCATCTTGGGACGACCATTCCTAAGCACTGCAAAGGTCATCATCTGCGATGATAGTGCCAAGATTTGTTTCACTATCAAGGGTAAAAAGGAGAGATTTACTATCATGAATAAGACACTACAAGCTCCTGCCCATCCACAGGCATCGTACATCTATGTGAATAAGTAAGCACAGAAGAAGACTGCTAGAAGGAAGAACAAGACCAGGTAGACACATACTCAAGCAGTGAGGATGATCAACTCAGTTCGAGCTGAATATGATCATCTTCTTGCATCACCATATTTACCCAAACTAGACGATCCAGGTGTGCCGATGATTGAATGCACAATCAACCAAAGAATCTTTCACAAGACCATCTGCGACATTGGATCAAGCGTTGATATAATGACCAATGTATATTATGAATTCATATTTGGTAAAACATCCATGTACCCACCTACACGCAGCTACAGAAGGAGGACTAGACATTCAGGTTCCCGGATAGAATTGCTAAGGATGTCATGGTAAAGATTCAGAATCACTATGTCCCCACTGACTTTTTGGTCCTAAACATGGGAGAGAAGAGTAAGATCCACTGATAGTACTTGGAAGACCACCTCAACACCGAACGACCAATCATCTAATGAGATCTGGAGAGGTCCACTTCCAATTCCCCACAAAAAGGTACACTGTTATTTTAATAGCTATACAACTTATGAGCAGGCAAAGAAGAGCAAATCGAGGAGACGCTGTTCATCCCAACGCCAGAAGAACCAACCACCCAAGAATGGTTGGTAAACTATGAAACAGAAATTGTAAAGAGTGATGAGACTCCCACAAAAGAAAAGGAGTGTAAAACAAGAGATTGTGAAGGACGAATCCCCAACGTTAACATCAACATCGACTTCACCAACCAGAAAGGTATGGAAGAAGGAGTCACCTTCCAATTCATCATCACAAGAGGTACAACCAGGGTCACCATCTCATCCCGGCAATGCACCAAGCAAAGAATGAAGAAGACAAGAAGTCCTGTTCGAAGGACTCTAAATCACCGAGCCATCGCCAAAAAGTAAACTTGATGCTTAACCATAATTTCCTTTTTAGCATTGCCTAATTTCTCTTTATCATATTAGCATAAGAAGTTGCATATTTACTTTGCTGCAATTACATAATGTTGGCACAAAAAGTGGTTCCTCGCGCTCAACACAGCAGCGAAGCCGGAACGACCCTTGAAAGCAGACGGAGCTCTCGCATATTGTTGGCGCTTCTTAGCGACAGCAGAAAAGTCCGCAAGCGCACGGAAGTACCGTCGTAGCACTTCACCCAGAAGTATTCAGGGTATCGTATTTTTCCAAAGGAACGGCTTAAGTTAGAGGTCTCTTAGCTAGTTGACCCCAGAAAAGATAGGAGGGTAACTTGGGTGGAGAGGATACACTAAGTCAAGAAACTCTAAGTGAAGATGACTTTCCCACTACTTGCCTGCTTCGGGCCCACTGACGCACCTGGTCCGCCAAGCGATACCAGTATCAGCGCTATTTCACGGCCGAACGTGGGGGGATGCTGGTACGAGTGGACAGGGCTGTAACCACCTGCCACCTACCCCTCTACCCGTGGGCGCGTGCGACAAACGAAGGTAGACTCCAACTTAGACACCACGTCTATGAAGGCGACTACTACTCTAGCGATGGCCAGGAACTTCCGTCTTTATCAGGAGTCCTCTAACTAGAGCACTCGTCTCAAGGACGAACGACGATCCCACAAACAAGTAGCTTTATAAAAGTAACTCACTTAATGGATCAAAACTAGAATGTATCATAAACCTCTTACTTCAAGCAGCAAGATGGTTGTAGAGGTACAAGTTGGATGTGAGAGCCGACAGTCCGGCGCTTCGTCCACCCGAGAGTAGAACTGCTTCGACCCCGCTCTCACTTCTCAAGCTTCTATCTCGCTCTCTAACCCTATACTAGCCTAGCTAGAAGCTAAACTAATGAAAAATAGTGGCACTCCCTCCCTCTTCCCTCTTGTATCAAGTTGTTCTCTTTGGAGGGAGTGGGGGCATCATTTTATAGCTTCATAGGACGGTTCCGGCGGAGCTAAGTTTGGAAGGAGGTGAAACCGCCTTTGGGATACCGCCTAGAGCACGGCCTCCGAAGACTAGGCCCGGCAGGCCCCACCAGGGGGGTGGCCGCACCCGGGGCGGTCAGTCCCCTGGCTGGCCCCACTGGCCACCGCCTTCGGGTGGTCGGTTTGTTGTTGGGCCTGGACCTCCCCCGCGGTTACGAATGGGTCCAGTTCGGTGTTTGAGGTGGGCTTTCTTCTTTGTTCTTGCTTGGCGCCTTTTCTAAATATGCTTTCCGGTAGTGCGCTTTTCTTGTATATTTTGTGCATTTCCACGTGTCAGACCTACAAGTCACATATACAACAGAACTCGTGGAAATGTTAGATAAAAACCCTACCTTTTATATATTTTATTATTAAAATAATGATGGAATTTAGTTACTAAGGACCGCCAACAACTCCCCCACACTTGGTCCTTTGCTCGTCCTCGAGTAAAGTGCTAAGGACCAAAAAGGGTTCATTTTCCTTATTCAAAAAGTTCTGCATATAGGTTATTTCAAGCTTCACCTGGATTTATGAACTTCATGGTGTCTACCAGATTATCTTAGGTAATTGAAAAATGGAATAGCCTGGATTCAAATCTTCTTATTCTGTCCTTGCGTAGAAACTTGGGTTTTTACAAGATTGTAAAAACATAAAAATAGCTCATGCTCCTTGAATGATTCTCGCAAATCGCTTATGTATGTGAGTGGTTCCTCACCAAGGCACGAAAAGGTAATACCTTCACATGGTCAACCTGCCTCTGAAAAGGCTTATCTGGAGCTTTAGGTAGGAATGAAAATGATGAGGCACACTTACCCTGCATATGTTGTCGAGTCAAACCCCAGACCATACCGGAGGGAGTGCGTCATACTCCTAGATCAAAATGTGCATGTGTGTGGAGAATATGAAGGTGGAAACCTAATTCTAAATCTTTTTGATACTCTATGCATCATGATTCTTTTTTGAGAAAGACAAGATATGGGCTATAGGATCTCTATTATTATTATTATTATTATTATTATTATTATTATTATTATTATTATTATTATTATTATTATTATTATTATTATTTTTGAACAGGTATTTGGAATCTTCTTTCCCGTTTATTTTCTGATGCCCCATGGCATAGTCTCTTCCCCCCCTTTTTTTTAGCATAGCCCCGTATCTTTTATTGGCATATGACATTTTGAGATATCATGATAAATGAGTAAAGTTTTGCATCAAGAATGCGTGTTTTTTAGGATGAAAACAATACTTTTATTTGGTGGAGAAAACTGCGCAACTGTTAGTGTAAGAGTTGGTATATTTTTGGTGGATGGATGGATGCATGTTTTGCGCAACTCTCAGGGTGAGAATTGTCTTTTGGTGGGTGCATGTGAATTCTGATCTTGGGAGCATAAAACATCTCTCAACAGTGGTTACAAAATTTGACCAAACTCAATACAAAGTAAGTGGCATATGTAGAAGGTTTCATCATAAAGAGTCACATATGGCCTTGGTAGGTATTTTTAATCATTCAAGGAGTATGCTATTGAATTTTTGTAAAATAAATCCCAAGTACTTTGCAAGAATGAATAAGCATCATGTCATCCTACTATATCTCAACTGTCAATTACTTAGATAAAAAGGGGTCCCTAAATAGTATTCATAAATCTGTAGGAATATTTGCAGGGAATAAAAAGTATGCAAACATTTTGAACGTTGGAAGATATGTTTTGATGGAGTATGAAGGAGTCATCATTTTAAATTTTATCTTAAAAACTTTTTAGTGAGAGAGAGGAGAAATTTGCACAAACCAAATTCCGACTTTTTTTTCTTTTGTGCAGTTTGAATTGGAGAGTCCTCCCCCACACTTGTTTTCTTTCCTATCTTGATTAGTCACAATATATAAAGAAAACAAGTGTGCAATATATATATAAAGATAAAAGACTTCTATTCCATTGATAAATCAAATAGGCACATTACATTGGAAGGGGGCATGATTGGAAAATAAAAGATCATGAAGAGGAAAAATGTGTGCCTAATTATTTGTGTAGCAGGAGTGTGGTAAAGATATTTAGAGAACGTGCTCAACTCCTACTGCCTTAGCGATCCTGCGCAACTGCTCTCCATAGCTTCGTCGCATCTCATTTAATTCATCCCTAAGACCTTTTATGCTGAGATGAGACTCGGCTATGCGAGTTTGGGCCTTAACAACATTCAGGTGCGTTCTTTTGATGCTAGCTCTGAGCGAGGCAATGGTTGGCCCCTTAGGAGGCTTTTCATCCTCACTATCGCTAAAGAAACCCTTAGGCTGCCCCCTAATTATTTTCCTTACAAACTTGCGCTTGGCACCGGAAGGTTCGGCAGAGGGTGCCGGATTACTAGAGGGAGCTTCACCCTTGCGAAAAAGACCCTTGGCGTACCCTCCATCGGGTTTGCGTACTCCCCTAATGGTATAAGAGCGACTATCCTTAGCGGGAGACGACAGGGAAGGTAAACTGGAGGTAGAGGGCATCACGGCAGCACGTTTGCTAAGCCCGCTACTACTAGGAGTCTTCCTCTTGAGGCCTAAAGCGCCGGTAGTTGGTCGGGCAGCAGTACTCTTCTTCTTGGCACCACCTTCGGGTGCACAGGAGCGTGCCGTGGACTTCAAGCTTGATATGTTGCTGAAGTTATCGCTAGGGGGTGGTAGAAAGGCTAGTGGCTTCTCTACTATGGCACGCGCTTCATCTCTCACAAAGGAATTCTCTTGATAGGGTGCTATGTCTAGGTTGGCTATGGAACCAGGAGCTTGGATCAACGAAAGAGCATGGCTAGACATGGTCAAAACTTTGTAGGTGGGAGAGCTTAGCAACCTTTACAAGAGGGAGAGGAGAATGGTTTGGTGTGAAGAGAGGAGAGGCCTTTATGATGATTATATAGGTTCTTCCGAGGTCTCTGACGAGGAAACAAACTGATCGTAACCATAGACGCGATGCTGGAGCGATCAGAGGGAGGTACGAAAAAGATTGGCTCTAATTGAGCCAGCTAGGGGTGCGGCCGATCCCGGGGGCGGTCGGTCCCCTGGGTCCGCCTGCCAGCCTCTGTCTTTTTCCCACGTACCTTTCTGATTGAGTAGATCTCTATCCCGGCTACGATCAAGTTTGATGCGCAGCGGATCAGTGTGATGGTGTATGTGATAAGGTGTGATATTTTTAAAAATAATGCTCAAGATTAAACTATCATGCATTTATGAGAGAATATACCTATGATCAAGAAGATTTATGTATACACAAGGAAAGAGCATAGGAATTTTTAGATATATCATAAATGCAACACCAATGTTTTATAAAATAGCAAAATATAAACGTAATAGATATGTTTGTTTTATTTGTTATATATGTATTTATTTATTTTTTTATAAGATATTATATTTATTTCATCAATAAAATTAGGTTCGGGTTCAAGGAATACCTTGAGACGTTGACCGTTTACCTTATGGATATTTCTGTCATCGTCTTCTATTGTGGCTCCATGTGATGATACGTTGATGACGGTGTAAGGTCCGTCCCATTTACTTCTGAGCTTACCTTTCCCGAATAATTTCACTCTTGAATTGGAGAGCAGAACTTTATCGCTTGTTTTGAATTCTTTGTGCTGGATTCTTCGATGCCATCTTTTTGTTCTTTCTTTGTAGAGTTTGGCACTATGATAGGCTTTTTCTCGCCATTCTTCCAGTTCTGCGACTTGTTTCTGCCTATGTTTACCAGTTGTCTTGAGATCCATATTCCAGGTTTTTATTGCCCAGTGAGCTCTATGTTCAAGCTCAACAGGCAAATGACAACTTTTTCCATAGACTAGCTGATATGGTGACATCCCGATGGGGGTCTTGTAAGCTGTCCTGTATGTCCACTGGTTTGGGGTGATAAGGAGTAGCTATGTTGTGCTTGGCTCCCAGCTCTCGCAGGAATGCTCTGAAAGTCTTGTCTATGAAGTGTGAGCCCCGTCGCTTATCACCATCCTAGGTGTTCCAAAGCAGGGGAAGATCACTTCATGAAACATCTTTCTTGCATGTTTTGCATCTGCTGCTCGGTAGGGTAGCGCTTCGACCCATTTTGATATGTAGTCTACTGCCACTAGGATGTACTCACAGTCTCCCAACTTCTGGAATGGTCCCATGAAGTCAATGCCCCAGACATCAAAGACTTTAATTTGGAGGTTGAAATGAAGGGGCATGGCATTGCGGGAGCTGACGTTGCCTTGCAGCTAACATTGTCGACACCTTCGGATGAATTCTTTGGTGTCGGTATACATTGTTGGCCAATATTATCCGCATTGCCAAATTTTGGCTTGTGTGCGGAAAACTCCTTAATGGCCCCCGTATGGTGCTGCATGACATCTCTCAATGATTTGTGCACCCTCAGTAGTAGGCACGCATCTTCTCAACAGTCCATCGGCTAGGGTTCATCCCATAAGTGGCGTCTACTTTCATATTCTAGCTTTTTTCTAGATTCGCCCGGGGGTACGTACCCGGAAACCATGTAATTCACAATGTTTGCATACCACGGGTTTGTGTCGGTGACCATGAGGAGCATGTCATCGTGTAGGAAGTCATTGATCTCCTGTTCCTGCATGTTAGTAACTTGCATATGTGAAAGATGGTCAGCAATAGTATTTTCTACTCCTTTTTTATCTTTCATTTCAATATCCAATTCTTGTAATAACAAGATCCAGCGGATCAACCGAAGTTTAGCATCTTTCTTGGTGAGTGGATATTTTAAAGCGGCATGATCAGTATAAATAATTATCTTAGCTCCCACCAAGTAAGATCTAAATTTATCAATAGCAAAAACTACTGCGAGGAGCTCCTTCTCGGTTGTGGCATAGTTAAGCTGAGGTCCTGTTAGAGTCTTGCTAGCGTAAGCGATCGCGTGATGCTTCTTATCTTTGGTTTGGCCAAGGACCGCACCAACAGCATAGTCACTAGCATCACACATGATTTCGAAGGGTACTGCCCAATCCGGAGGTTGGATTATGGGTGCCGAGATGAGTGCTTTCTTGATGGTTTCAAAAGATTTCAAACACTCATCCGTGAACTCAAAAGGTACGTCTTTTGCTAACAGGTTAGTCAAAGGTCTAGCAATCCGTGAAAAATCTTTGATGAAATGCCTGTAGAACCCAGCATGGCCTAGGAAGCTACGGATCCCTTTGATGTTCACAGGGGGAGGTAGTTGCTCAATAACTTCTATCTTTTCTTTATCCACTTCTATCCCCCTTTCGGATACTAAATGTCCGAGGACAATGCCTTCGCGGACCATGAAGTGGCACTTTTCCTAGTTAAGCACCAGGTCCTTTTCTTGGCATCTTTGCAAAACTTTGTCCAAATTCTCGAGGCAATGATCAAAAGTTTTTCCATAGACTGAAAAATCATCCATGAAAACTTCCATGATCTCCTCAATCATTTCTGAGAAGATGGACATCATGCAATGCTGGAATGAAGCGGGTGCATTACATAGCCCAAACGACATTCTTCTATACGCATTCGTTCCATACGGACATGTAAAGGTTGTTTTGCTTTGATCGTCAGGATGGATGGGAATTTGGTGATAACCAGAATACCCATTAAGGAAGCAAAAGAAAGAATGTTTCACCAATCACTCTAACATCTCATCAATGAAGGGCAATGGGAAGTGATCCTTTCGTGTTGCCGCATTAAGTTTTCTGTAGTCAATGCACATCCTCCATCCTGTGATAGTACGTTGTGGGATGAGCTCATTCTTAGCGTTCTCAACTACCGTCATTCCTCCTTTCTTGGGAACCACTTGGATGGGGCTAACCCAGTCACTGTGTGGTACGGGATAAATGATCCCGGCGTGAAGAAGTTTAAGGACTTCCTTCTTCACAACTTCCCGCATCGTATTATTGAGCCTATGCTGCGGTTCGCGTGATGTTGTGCTCGCAGGATCAATAGGGATACGATGAGTACAGAGTGTTGGGCTAATCCCCTTGAGATCTTGCAATGAATACCCAAAGACCGTTCTATGTTTTTCTAGAACGGCAATAAGTCTAGCCGTCTCCTCATCTGAAAGCTTGTCACTAATGATGACGGGAGTGCTTTTGTTGCCATTTAGAAAAACGTAACGTAGTCCTTCAGGCAGGGTTTTAAGCTCAATGGGAGGTGGAGTCGGCACTTCCTCTTTAGGAAGGTCAAAGGTTTCTCCTACGTCATCCTCTTCTTCTGTGAAGAAATTGGCATCTTTTTCTAAGGACGACTCAGGAGGCTCAAAAGGTGAAACCGACATAACCTCCTTGGGCAGGGTAGGACAGGGGAGAGGGTCTGCCATCGAGTTTTTAGCTCGATAAAAAGGTATGGAATAATCATTCCTCCCCAGTTTAACATTCAATTCCCCTGTTCTTGTTGCATTGGAGAGAAATTTCTCTAGGGGATGCCCGATTAGCACGCTAAAGCCTAAGTCGTCAAAAATGTGAAAGTCTAAAGTTAAGACAACGTCGTCGTGCTGAATTTTAACGTTGTGAACCAACCCTTGTCCTAGCTGACAAGTACGCGAGCTATTTCTCATGGACAGGGTCGTAGGAGCAAAATGTCTATCATTCAGATGAGTATGTGCAAAATTCGTGGACAACAGATTTGCTCCTACCGTGGGGTTGTACAACATCTCCACCCAATCATCCTGGATTTTGCAACGGATGGTTCGTGAAGGGGAGCGAATCTGAATTACTTCAGATGAAGACTCCCTTTCGTTTGTCCATTCGTCACTCATGATAGCCGTCAACTCCCTAATGGATTCCTTTAAAGAATCGAGGCAAGGTTTTGGAGTGACAGGGACATGGGTGCTTCTTCTGTATGCATATTTCGAGACATTCCCATAATCATCAAAGAATTCGTCATCGAAGTATGGAAGATCTGAAGGTTGGAGACCTTCCTTCGGATCTTCTGGTTCGGGTGAGGGTGCCTCTATAGGTAACGTTGGTTCAACCTCGGCCAAAGAGACTTCCTCGTGACATAGCTCTGGCTCTACTCGGAGGGGTTCTAACGGAGGAGTGTTCTCTAGAATGCGATCTAAAAGAGCCTCTCCTTCGGCTGTGGTTTTGTGTGTGAACGACCCCCCTGCGGCTATGTCAAGTTGTCGGGCAGATTCCTTGCTATGTCCTAACCAAAAATGCTACAAGAGCACATGGTTGGGAATAGACAAGTCTGGGCCAGATTTCGTTAAAATCATAAATCTTTCCCAAGCTGCACCTATGGATTCCTTCTCATGTTGTTGGAAGTTGAGAATCTCTTGACGTAGGGCAGCAATTCGGGATATAGGGAAGAATGCTACACAAAATTTGTTTCGCAATTCTTCCCAATCACCTGCTACCTTCCCTACGTTGAGGGCGTACCATTGTTTCGCTCTCTCATTAAGATAGAAGGGAAACAATTTCCACCGCATTGTTTCATGTGACATGCCAGCAATGGTTAGGCATGCACAGAGCTGCTCAAACTCCCTTAGGTGGTGATATGGGTTTTCATAATCTAATCCTGAGAAGGTTTGTTCCCGAACCATAGCTATAAAAGCTAGGCGAAGTTCGTAACTTGAAGCTATGATTGGCTTTGCGGATTGTGGAGGTTCAACGAACTCGCCCTTAGGAGCAGAAAGTTTGGAGATGGTAGGTTGCTCCATTGGATCAAAAGTGGTCAAAGAAAAGAAAGGTAGAAACAAAGGATACACGGGCAACTAGGTTCGGAGACTAAGAATGACAACCGTTCCCCGGCAATGGCACCAGAAATGCTTGTTGGCGCTTCTTAGCGACAGCAAAAAAGTCCGCAAGCGCACGGAAGTACCGTCGTAGCACTTCACCTGGAAGTATTCAGGGTATCGTATTTTCCCAAAGGAACGGCTTAAGTTAGTGGTCTCTTAGCTAGTTGACCCCAGAAAAGATAGGAGGGTAACTTGGGTGGAGAGGATACACTAAGTCAAGAAACTCTAAGTGAAGATGACTTTCCCACTACTTGCCTGCTTCGGGCCCACTGACGCATCTGGTCTACCAAGCGATACCAGTATCAGCGCTATTCCGCGGCCGAACGTGGGGGGATGCTGGTACGAGTGGACAGGGCTGTTACCACCTGCCACCTACCCCTCTGCCCGTGGGCGCACGCAACAAAATGAAGGTAGACTCCAACTTAGACACCACGTCTACGAAGGCGACTACTACTCTAGCGATGGCCAGGAACTTCCGTCTTTATCAGGAGTCCTCTAACTAGAGCACCCGTCTCAAGGACGAACGACGATCCCACAAACAAGTAGCTTCATAAAAGTAACTCACTTAATGGATCAAAACTAGAATGTATCACAAACCTCTTACTTCAAGCAGCAAGATGGTTGTAGAGGTACAAGTTGGATGTGAGAGCCGACAGGTCCGGCAGTTCGTCCACCCGAGAGTAGAACTGCTTCGACCCCGTTCTCATTTCTCAAGCTTCTATCTCTCTCTAACCCTGTACTAGCCTAGCTAGAAGCTAAACTAATGAAAAATGGTGGCACTCCCTTCCTCTTCCCTCTTGTATCAAGTTGTTCTCCTTGGAGGGAGTGGGGGCATCATTTTATAGCCTCATAGGACGGTTCCGGCGGAGCTAAGTTTGGAAGGAGGTGAAACCGCCTTTGGGATACCTCCTAGAGCACTGCCTCCGAAGACTGGGCCCGGGAGGCCCCACCAGGGGGCGGCCGCACCCGGGGGCGGTTGGTCCCCTGGTTGGCCCCACTGGCCACCGCCTTCGGGTGGTCGGTTTGTTGTTGGGCTTGGACCTCCCCCGTGGTTACGAATGGGTCCAGTTCGGTGTTTGAGGTGGGCTTTCTTCTTTGTTCTTGCTTGGCGCCTTTTCTGAATATGCTTTCCGGTAGTGCGCTTTTCTTATATATTTTGTGTATTTCCACGTGTCAGACCTGCAAGTCACATATACAACAAAACTCGTGGAAATGTTAGATAAAAACCCTACCTTTTATTTATTTTAGTATTAAAATGATGATGGAATTTAGTTACTAAGGACCGCCAACACAGATCCAGCTAGCCTCAGGCCCAGTCTGGGAGTGCCGATAACTCCCAAGCGTGCCAGTCAATTTGACCTGCAATTGACATGGAAAAAGATATAATCAGTAACAACAAGGCGGAACTTACTGGTGTGTCCAGATAGTTCCGAATTTTTGGCCTTACAGACCCCGTTTGCAGGATATGACTAAAGAGTCGATATCCAGATGATATGAACCGATTTTCATAAGATAAGCATTATGACGTAAAACAACCGATTCATTTGCATCAATAGTGGTAATGACTTGCATGAGACAAGATATAACATAATTAATGCACACATGTCAAGTTATCCTGATCAAAAGATATCTGAATGTAGAAACAGAACGAAATCGGCTAATCAGCCGATTCAGCAAATACGAGCAATACACAAGCATATAAGACGAGTAATGCTTAGATCTTCAAACCAATACATTTAACTCAATGTTTACAACAGTGGGGATCGAGCGGATCGAGGTAGCCATAATGTAAACTATGATTTAAATCTATCGATTATCGAATCCAAACACTATTCATCTTATTACTTGAGTGCAACTCGTACACAATCAAGATCTAGATCTATCGGCTATTGCAAGCATATTCTATTTATCAATGCATAAACATGTAACAACTATGATTCATTGAAGAAATAGATCTAAAGATATAAAGCCGATAAAAAGATCAAGATTGGGCAAATTTGGTGAGTGATACATGTAAATAAAACAAATAAACTCGAACATCACCGATAACTTGATGAATCTAACTAAGATGCCACTTTTGTTAGAGCCTATAACTAATCCATGCACATTAACCAAAATAATCTAAGCCTTCATCCACCGGATGACGTTAAACATAGATTAAGCAAGCAAACAAGCATGAATCGATAACTAATCCTTATTTGATCTAAGCCCACGTCCACCGGATGACGCTAAACTCATATCAAACAAGAATCAACCTTGATCTACAAAGCTCCCATGTCCACCGGATGACATTAAGGAGACAAAGCTTAGCAAGGCATGACGGTACTTACAAGCAAGCTTGCGTCCACCGGATGACACTCAGCCCGTTCGAAGAAACTCGCCGGAATCTACTTTACTCCTACTCCTAGGATTTTGACCGGAGCCGAAAGTGTGTTGTATTGATGTGTACGTATGTATTACAATGGCCGGAGGTTTATATTTATACCCTGGGCTTGACAAGATAGAGTCCTAATCGAATTACAACTCAAAAATAGATATGGAAACTAACAGACTTTCCTTTTTTAAAGGTAACTTGGAGTCCAATCTTCCCTTTTCAAAACGAACTCCGAACGTGATCGCTTCCCGATGCTGGAGACTCGTGTTGACGTAATCAATCGACTCTTGTCTTCAACCATGCCGTCTTTGCTTCGTCCCAACAATCGATCCAGGACCCGATCGGCTATTCTCAACCCTTCGTATAACAGACTCTGCTTCCCGAAAATCGACTGTCTCTGCGTGGCATCGGCTATCCACTCCCGGTCCAAATTTTGGTCTAAAAACATGCCCCCAATTTTGGAATAAACTAGCTTTGTTCCAAAATTAGCACCGAGTCTTAATCGATCTCCATCCTCAAAACGCAGCCGAAACCGCAATCTCCGGCTCAGCTCTTCAAAGCTTCGCACCAAATCGAAACCCTAACCAAGAAGTCTTCTGTCGCATTCCTCCCCAAGCTTCGATCCGCCTCCTTCAATCAACTCAAGCAGATGGCGACTCCCTCTGAGATCCCTGAGGTATGAATTTCATCGATCCGCAGTCCCATTTACGAACCCTCGCCCAATCGGTCACATATATTGTTCGTCATCCCAGGATTTGAAAAACGAGATCCTGATTCCACTGAGTGATGTGCCTTCCGTCTTTTACCTGGGTCCGATGGGTGATCCAATCCCCGCAGAGTTCATCAGTAAGGAGACCAACCAAATACCCTTCAGAGGCCCGCTGGTGGATGCATCTTCATGGACCAAGCAGTCATTCCGGAACTGGCCAAACATGCCCACCGGATGGAGAAATTGGTTTCGCCGTGTTTCAGAGAAGAAGCGGGCAGACTGAGAGCTGCGCAATCTGAGTCAATGTCTTGATCTTTCATTATGTGAGATGAAAAAGAATGAATCTCTCTGGATTGCTGCAGGCTACCTTTGGTCCAATTCCTTGAATGCCTTCATATTTGGGGATGAGCCAATGACCATTACCTTAGGCAACATTCATATGCTCACTAGCCATCAAATCACCGGAAGCTGTCAACTTTGGAGTTTTCTTTCCACAGGCGAAAAATAGTTCCCAAAGCTTAGAGAATACAAAGGTTGGTCTAGTTATATCAAAACCCACCATTTGACAACCTCCAGTACCAGTGAGAAAGAATACATAGCATTCTTGATCTTGTGGCTTGAAAGATTTATCTTCTGTGGTGCTGCTCTAGGACCAGCCTACCCTTTCAAGGCTCTTGCAGAGAAATTAGCCCAAGGAAACTCAATCCCTTTAGGTAAGCTTCTGCTGGGATCTGCTTACAGGCTGATGAGCCGAGTTGCCGGCTTTTTGCTAAAAGGTGAGGAAGTACAATGCATAACAGTCCTTGGTGGCTGATTCAGTTATGGCTCAACCTATACCTGCACAAAATGGCTAAGCCAGACCTCCATAACCTTAGCTATCCCTCCATCAACTACGCAGAGGAGGAGAAAAACAAGATCACCAGAGGTTGCCAAAATTTTGGTGGAGCTGCCTCAGCTATAGCTATAGATGTCAGCCGGGGTAGCATGCTTGAAGCATTCTATAGGTGCCTGGGACTAGATGCATTAACTTGGTTCCCCTATGAAGAAGTTGAAGAATTTCCAATGCCTTATACCTTCAAGTTCAGCATAGGGTGCCCTGATGATGGGCAACTGAAATTCTCAATGTCATCATAAAACCTAGCATACTGCCAGTCGACTTCAAACACCTTCGAAGCACAAGCAGTACCGAGACCAGCTGGCCTTCATATGAATTTATCACCCCAGTGTTGCAGCAAGACAACTGGGTTTTGGCCAACTGCCCCCAAAGCTTCCATTCTTACGTCTTCTGAAGCCTAGAGAAGAAATCACTGAAATTCTAGAAGCTGACAGAGTTTTTAAATTGGGAGTAGACCTGTCACTTTACCCAATGGAGCAATGGAGTCAAATTTCAGTCACCCATGGAAGCTTCGACAACTGGTGGCAGCAATGGCGCGCCCATCTATTTTGCCAGGCAATGCATGACAAGTGCAAGGCCCTGGATAGCAGCTTCACTTCTGAATTAGCAGTAAGTGTTATCAACCGATCCCATCTAAACCGGCCATCTGTAATCTAACCTTTGCCAATGCAGAACCCAGAATCTAATCCACTGGAGCAAATCAATTATTATCCTTCTTGTCCGATTGCAAGGCTAGGCTCTCAAGCCCCCTAACGGAAGCAGATGATGAAGGCTCCTGTTGAATAACGACTGCTCCAGCTTCAAAAAGGAAAGCCTCATCTAGTCTTCAGAAGGTGACCACTAAGAGACAAAGGTCCAAAAGGAAGCCCATCCAGGTATCTGAATATCCTGAAACATCTTCTGCACCATCCATTAGTTACTTAGCTAAAATCGGCTAATCACCAGGTGACTGCTCAGCCGATTCCAACACTGCTTGAGGAACCTCAAACTGAAAAGCAACCAGGACCTACTGGCAATCCGGACGCCACCACAGGTTCTTCAGACATGGCTGAAACTCAATAGGAAGCCCCTGCAGCGTCACATACTCAGGTAAGTGCTGCAATCAAATTTAGGCACATGATCATGCTCTCCTGGTCATTTAATTAACCACAAAAATATAGCCGAACAGTCCCTCGAACTCTGAAGACACCTGGGCCAGGCTCGACAAAGAGAAAACTCCATCACCAGGTAAGATAGCTCGACTGTTAACACCACTGTGTTTTCAGTGTATATTTGATTATTGCCTTTGTAGAAGTCTAATCAATTGCCCTTAATTCAGCCACAGAAATACCAGCTGATACTGCACTGGATGCTGGGAAACAAGTGGCCATAGAGGCACCAAGATAAGCAGAGACTTCATCGGCTCTACCTGTGTTAGATACTGGCAGGGTGAAATATTTACCAGACAAGCCGATTGCCCTTAGCACACATCCCCTGAATAATCATTATATACTGAATGCAGGTACCTCAGTTTTCATCTCCCAGGTATTCCTTTGATATGGAGGAATGCTATGATGAAGAAGAACTCAGCTCTAAATCCCTGTCAATATCAGAGCCAGATTTCAGGAATCGGCTAACTGAGCTTCTACCTCAACTGGAGGACAACTTAATCAGCCTTGCTCTGAACCGTGGACCAGTTGATCAAGCCATCCAACTGCTTCAGCAACAAGCACATTCAGTAGCCCTCAATCCCCCAAAGCAGCTCACCAAGCTCAAGAATGAAACTCCAAGGATCACATCTGCACATGCCAACCTGTGGGGGGTATAGACCCATATACCCGCATGGCAACACATGGGCCAAGTCATCCGATCAGGCCCGGACTGCCAAGGACGCGTCATCTACACATTCTCCCGAAGATCACGTATATCCGTCGAAGATTTGGCGGACAAGAAAATAGCTTTCCTAATATCTAGCCGATTAGTTTTCTTGTTCGGCTAGGATTGTAATCTGATATGTATGGTAAAACTGACTTGTAACCCTGCCCCCCGGACTATATAAGGGAGGCAGGGGATCCACTTGATCCAATCTCATCTACTAGCAATACAATACAACAACACATAGGACATAGGGTATTACGCCTCGCGGTGGCCTGAACCTGTATAAATCTCATGTCTCACACTTCCAGCGTAACTCTTGCTTGTCTCAGGCGCACCTTCACCGATTAATCTACTACCTTGGCCATACCCCTCGGTAGACTATCGCCGGCATTCTGTCGACAGTTGGCGCGCTAGGTAGCGGGTGTGCTTCCTGATCCATGGCGAACAAGGTGATTTTTCAAGATCCATCGAGCTCCCAATGCCGGGCCAGATCCATCACCTGGATCATCGGACCCGGCGGTGAAGGAAAGATCTTGGATGCGGCTCAGATCGCATCTACTCTGACTCTTCCTGCAACCTCCGCCCCGGCAGGGAAGCTGCCACGCTACATCTAGAACACCATCGACAACGACGACCTGATCAGATCTATAGATTGGGACTCCCAAGGCCTGTCCGACAGTCTCCAGATCTTGGAGTCGACTGCAGACCACCTTCAGCTCCCATCAATGGCGCGACGACCTTCTCCGCTCCGCCAGGACATGACTCTGGCCATCACCATCACTCCTCAGGGACGTGTCATCGAGCTGCGACACCGAGCAGTCGTGGTTCCGAAGGCCTCCTACCACGACCTCCTGAGTGGCTATATGCCATTCGGTCTGCAGAACATGGCCTCTAGTTTCGCACATCTATTGCGCTCCTTCGACCACACCTCCCCCGATCACGTCGGCACCAGCTCCAGCTTCATCATCGCCGACAACGACTACTCAGACCTCGACGACATGGAAGGCGGCCATCTCACTGATCTGCCCCTTCCCACGGGTCGGTGTTGACACTTCTTAGCTCAACCACCAGAGACAGGGTGTTAGGCTATCTCTGATAACGGCGCCAGAAGTGCCCTAGGGTATTTCTTATGTCCATTGGATAATTCCGCATGCGCACAGAATATACCGTTGTAGCACTTCACCCGGGAGTATTCTAAGGTATCGTTATTTATTTTTATCTCATGGGAAAGCGATTGCTAGGAATAATAATAAAAAGAGAGAGATCCTTAAGTCTATAGCAACTTAGTATCAACTAGTGATAGGGGGTAAATCGATATATAGAGGAAAGGGTAATGACACCAAGACACGACAAGGTTTTGAGATAACTAAAGATAACTAGTAGAGTATAGCTAGGTGGGAGGACAATGAGTGAGTATAAGACTCCTATGACACTTTACTCTTGTGAACTATATTATCAAATAGAAGAAGTATACCAAACAGCTACCTTACTTCAGGTGTGTAGGGGATAGGCGAGACAGTAAGGGATATAACCTCTACCCGAAGCGGCTATTCTCTTATGGGAGCCTACCTTTTAAGAACTTGCCTAAAACATGTGGAGGTATACTAAGACTAGACAGGGCTGTAACCACCCGCTAGCACCCACAAACAATCCGTGCGACAAGCGGCATTCAAAGGCAAGATCTAGTCTAAGCACCACGCTTACACTAAGCCTTATTACCACTCTAGTTGCGTAGCAACAACTAAAGCACCCTATGACAGGCGATGAACTACATACATGAGATGGTTATAGGATCACTATCCAATACAACTCAACTATAAGTTAAGATAAAACACAACAATACTATAAAGAATAGTAATGCACTAAGTAGAGACTTAGTAAAGTAAAGTAAAGATAATATATTGATAAAGGTAAAGTCTTACAGAAGGAAAGGTACAAGAGCTATACCAGACTCTCCAGCAAATGATTCCGGAGGCTCCGGGCGTAGCTCGACTTGACTCTAACTTCCACACTAGACTAATACTACTACTAAAGAGTAGAACTCTTGTGACTTGTGACTTGTCTTGTGTTGTGTAGTGTCCCTTGAAGAGGAGTGGGCAGCCTCTATTTATAGTGGAGAGTGGAGGGATGCCACGTTAGCGATCCGTATGCTCCTCAACTCTCCACCCTTGGATCCACCGCCTTGTAACCGCCTCAAAATGGACGGTCTTGGCAATTTGAGCACATGGGAAGCATGCTTGGAGTCGGTGGGGAACGTCGATGGCTGGGGGCCACACCACCTGGTTCGGCCGACCCCTATGATGGGTGGGGCCAGGCCAGGTGTGGTACCCACCCGTCATAGGGTCTCGCCTGGTACTTGTCCTGTCTTGATTGCTTCGTTTCATGCCTCAATCCGTGTGCCTTTGATCTCCACCATTGAATGAAAGCACAAGTTGATCCGATGGATGAATTGACTTGGTTGGAGTGTCACACGGATCCTGCCACGTCACCAGAGCCAGGTGGGCCCCATGGCCAGCTCGGTCGACCCATGGGTGGGCCCACCCTTGGCTTGGATCTCTTCCATTTGATGTTGTATGCACCATGTTGAAAGGTGGTGGCCTGGGGCAACATGACATGGTTCGGCCGAACCATGTAGTCTGCCCCTAGCTGCTCACTTTTGCACCGTTTTGGTGTTCCTGCAATCACAAGCTACGAGTACAAGTGGAACTCGTTATTGATAAAATATGCTCATGTTGTATTTATTCTCCCTTGGATCCGAGGCCTGTTGACGGTGTTTGAATGTGGAATTTTAGGGTATATCCACCATCAACAAGATCCCCCAAGCTTAACCTTTGCTCGTCCCGAGCAAATAATTAAACTTAGCCTCGGTGGATCCGGAGTTGCTACAGTGTTCATATTTCAATAATACCATGTGTACAACTATATACTTCTCTGTTGAATGGAAAAATTGGCTATAGAAATTCACCCATTTCACCTTAGTCCTTTATGGGGCTAATGACTTTTCCTTTGCCTTAGGAGGTTGAGAGACGGAACAGTTTAACTTGTGCACTACCTTTCTTATTCTTTCCAAGTTTCATACTGGAGGTTTTAGCAATGTTTTGCAAAAGACAACTTAATGTTCCTCATATAGTTCTCTCATGTCGCTCAAATGGTGTATGATTCCTTACCAAGGCATAAAGTAAATGTTGCCTTCTCTTTATCATCCTACTTCCAAAAATGGCTTATGTGGAGCTTAAGGTAGGAATGAAAGAATATGGCATCCTTACTTTGCATATGTTGTAGAGTCAAAGCTTGGATCCAAAGAGAGAAGTGTCATGCCCTTAGATCAAGATGTGCAAGTGTGTGGATGATGATGGAATATAATGCTCCTCTATTTGAATTGTATCTCTCTCTAATAAATTTTAGAAATATGGCTATCATTTTTCTATTTTATTTATGAGCCTAGACTTGGATATTTTTCTTTTCTTTTCTATGGACTCTCTTGCGTCCATCTTTCTTTCTTTTTATTTTCATTTTGCATAGCCTTTTGTCTCTTCTACCATGATGACTAAGAGAGATTTTCTATAACTTTAACACATGGAGCATTTATTTGGTGGAAATGAAAGGCTTGTGGTTGCGTACTTCCAGTATAGAAGCAGCATGTATATGTGGTGTGTATGTGATCTTGATCTTTGGAGCATGATAAGACTCTCAATAAGGGTCAACAAGACTTGACAACACTCAATACAAAGTAGATAGCTTAAGTGGAAGGTTTTAGACATGTGTAACATATATGGCTGTGGTAGGAATTTATCACCATTGAGGAACAATAAGGTTTTGATTGATTTAGAAATAAATTTTCAGTAATCATGCATGCTTAGAACAATATTATAGTAGCTCTTGTTTCACTATATCATATATCACAACAACTTAGACTTAGTTTTAGTGCTTAGCATCCATAAAGTTTTCAGGTTCATGATTATTTAAACGAGCCAAGTAATCCATACTCAAAGAAATACTAAGTTGTAAACTAGGCGTTAAAGAAATATTAACAGAGAAACTATTCATCATTTCCATGAGGAAGATAAATATTAATGAGACATATGAAAACAAGGGAAATATTTTTGGTATTTTTATCTTATATTTTTTTTATATGCAATAAATTAAAATAATGTAAATATCTCGGATAAAATACTTACCTTGATGGAGGAGAGGCTCTCCCCCAAGCTTGTCCTTTTGCTCATTGTGGTGGCGGGTAGTATTTGAACCATCCCGCCTAGCGTTGTGTTTCTTCGTCTTGGATAGCTTGCAATAGTTGAGCATTTTGTTGTGCCATATTCAAAGTTGCGTCTTGCTCAACTTGCATAGCGCCCATGTCATTGATGAGTTGCCGATCCTTGGCTTCGACGACCCCTCGCCCGTGTGGACGGATGGGGAGTGCGCACTCTTGGATTGTGCTGTTGAGGTCATTCCGTGGACCTTGAAATGCCCATGGAACTTGCCTCATCGCCTTCTTCTTCATATCTCCCTGCAGCTCGTGATGTGCCGCCTTGCTCAAATTGGGCGGCTTGTGACATGCTCCTTGTCACCCTTCTTGATCCTGCAATGTTTTGGCTCCTTGCCTCTTGGTCCCAATTTATGGTTAGTGTGCGCAACGCATACAACCGACGCCTCTCACAAGGGAGAGATTTTGGTTGTATGGCCGGAATAAATCATTTTTATATCACCATTTTTATCTCTTTTTAGGACTTGAGTACTTGTGAAGAAATCTTCGGTTACATCACTAGGAGAAGCAATGTATTCAAAGTAATGTTTTCCATCTAGCAAGTCCATTGTTTCAGCAATGCGCGTGATAAAAGAAGTGAAGAATATGGGCTCGCTTCTATGGAAAATACCAAGCCAAAAGTGGACTAACATCTTAGCAGGTGAAACTTTTATTTTCTTTGTCATGGCATAGAGCATTCTTAATTCATCGTTGTAAAGAACTTGCACATTAGAGCCAGGAAGAAAAGTTATAGCCATCCAATAGCGGATCAAACGCAAAGTAGGATTATGGATTTCATCGGTTTTAGGATCAGAGCAATCATTAGATCCTGTTATAGCTTTCCAAAATTCAGCTTTATCAAATCTTCTTGTTGCATTAACAAGGTCTGGATGACAGTCATTATCAAAGCCAAGTGCCATGCTAAAAACTCCCCATGTTAAATTATACTCTTGGTTGAACATGCGAAAGTAGATATTATTTTCAGTGACTTGTAAAGAGCATAGAAATTCAATGGTGAGCTTTTCTATTCCAAGTTCTTGCACTTCCCAAAAACTTCCCCAACCGATTGTATTGAAAATAGTATTGAATGCCGCGGTCATACCTATGCTATCCAAAAGGACATGGTCGATGATGCCGGTATGTTCATACCCTCGGTGTCGGATGGAGGTGTACCTTTGGTACTCTTCTTGATTTAGCATGAGGCCACTCTCGGGGTCGAACATCCTCTTGGAAGGTACTCCAAAGCTTCTTTTTGGTGGAGCTTCTCTTCCTTCATCCTCATCATGGCGGGGTCATCAGGAGGAACTCCCTACGACACTCTTGGCCTTCTTGAGTGTGGAGGAGAACTTTTTCATCCTGCAACAATGAGCTCACATAAGAACACACTACAACAATAGGGATTAACGTTAGCGTTAGCGTTAGCTATCCCACTGTTAGTAGTCCTTGCGGGGTATGGTTACCTCCACAAACAAGAATTTGAGAGTAAAGATGAGAGTGAGACAAGCTCCTACTACTACAATATTTTTGGGTTTTTGGTTTGAGTGGCTCAACTTAAACTAAACTTGAGAAAGATCTTGCTCAAATGGAGAGAAGAGGGGAGATTGTGTGCTCGAGAAAATTCAGCTGGTTTGGGTGTGGATTTGAGCACACAATGCAAGGGTATTTGTAGGGGGAGAAGGGCTGGTGGCCAGGCCACTAGGCCCAGTTCGGCCGACCCCCCATGCCTAGATTTTTGTTGTTTTCTCCTTTGGACATGGAATCTAGGTGATCTCAAATTCAAATTTGCCGACAGGGCTTTATTGATGGGTTGGCCGAACCCACTTTGTCATGATCAGAATTGATTTTAGCTTTGGTCAGGGAATCTGTTTGAATTCAAACACAACTCTGCAGACCAGGCTTTGATTATGGGTCGGTCGAACCACCCTTGGTCCACTTTTGAGCTTTAAACAATGTGTGCTGCTTTGTTCAGCAAAGCACAAACTCGTGGTGGACCAAAAGTTTGAGAAATTCAGAGATTCCTTTGTCTAGTGTTTTGTGAAAGTGAAAGGTGAATGACAAAAGTGGGGACATGTTTAAAGTGATTCCCATAGACCATGGGAGCACTCATGCATGCCAAAGTGTCCACTTTTCAAAATTTGGATGGATGTGGGTGTTGGATTCTCCTTGAAGCATATGAGAGTGGTCATGACAAAAGAATGGTCGACCAAAATTCAAAAGGAGCTGGTGTTCAAATTTTATGAGCATGATCAGGACACCAGGCCAACACCACCAGAGGTGGGTGGGCCCCATGGTGGGGTCGGCCGACCCCACCTAGGTGGTCCCACCGCCTTAGGTGTGAGCAGAAATAATCTTTTTCAAGTTTTATTCATCTACTTATTTTATTTTATCGAAATAAATTATTGCCAAAATTAAACATGAAATGCAATGCAGGAAATTCAAAAATTGAAATGCAAGAATTAAATATGGGGTAAATACTGATTTACCTTACCAGCAAGCGCTCCATGTTTTTGGTCCGTAGAGCGGGACCTCTCCGTTCGGGTTTATTCTTTGGGTGCTTCGATCGGTCCCGGAGACGGAGACCGTGATGATCGCACCTCTTTCTTCCACCATTCCTTCATGGTTGATGCTTGTGATTCAGCGGAGTTCGCCTTGTTTACCACCTCAGCCTTACTTACCAGTTCGGCCTTTTTGGTCCTTGGCGGTTGATTCTTTCGGCGGGGTGCATATTGTGGCTTGTTTCTCCACAGATTCTTTCTTGCCTGTTGCATCGATTTATAACCATTGAAAGGACATTTAATTCTCTTACCTAGGAGTTAGAAGTGGACTTGGCCGGATCCCACGTAGATGATGGCATTCACGGTGTTAAGGAACGGCCTTCCTAGGATGACAGGGACTTCGTCATCGGCCCACATGTCAAGAATGATGAAGTCGGCGGGGATGTATTCGTCTTGAACATTGACAAGGATGTCCCTTGCCAATCCCTCGGGGAACCGGATTGATTGGTCGGCCATCTGCAATTTGACAAAAGTGGGGTACAAAGGTCCCCCTAGAAAGTTCTCGTACATTACCTTGGACATTATGTTCACTCCAGATCCAAGGTCGCAGAAGGCGTTGTTGAAGGTGTGTGGCCCGATCTCGCAGGTGATGGTAGGATGACCGGGGTCGCTCTTCTTGGCCATGAATGGCGGATCAAGAAGACAACCCGGATTTTGCCTAACCGGAGGCTTACCAAACCTCGTGGAAATTAACTTAACACCCTCGATTGGTTCCTCTGGTTTCCCTGGGATGTTACCTTGTTCGAATGATGGGACAGCTGCTGCTATTTGAGATAATTGGGTTTCTAACATTTTATTAAAGCTCAATTGATTTTTCGTGGCAGTGTTAAAGCTATCCATTTTCTCACTAAGATTTTCAAGAATCTTATCATTAGCCATTATTTTCTTATTTATGCTATCATTTATTTTAGATTGGCCTAAGACAAGATCTTTAAGAGAAGGTTGGTTACCATAAGAATTATTGAAATTATTGCTGTAACCATTACCTTGATTTCCTTGGTAGAAGGGGCGCGAGTTCCATCCTCCTTGTTGCTGGGGTCGATACCCATTGTTGTTGCTGTTGTTGATGAAGCTCACTTCCTCCTTCGTCTCGGGACAGTTGTTGCCCGAGTGATCTTCTCCACCACATACCTCGCACCATGGATCAGCTTTGATTGCTCGTGTGGTGGCAGTGGGTCTAATGGCCTCTTGTTCCTTCTTGGAACTTTCCTCGATCTTTTTCATCAAGAGGTCCATTTTTGCTGAGAGCATGTCTACCTCATGAATGGTATGCATACCCCTTTTCTTGGGCTGGAGACGCTCCTCATTCCATCCTTGGTTGATAACCATCTTTTCAATGAGGTCTTGGGCGTCTTTGACATTGTGTTGAAAGAATGCTCCTCCAGCGGCAGCATCAAGGTGACTACGGGCTAATCCAGTCAGCCCATGGTAGAAACTTTGGATTAGGAGCCATTCTTCAATCCCATGATGAGGACAGGCATGAATGTACTCCTGGAGCCGTTCCCATGCTTCGGGAATAGTCTCGTCAGCTTGCTGTTGGAAGCTTGAGATTTTTCCACGGAGAGCGCTTGTTTTGCCCATTGGGAAGAACTTTTTGAGAAAAGCGTTGGCACATTTCTCCCAGGTGGTGACTTCACTCTTGTTGGCATAGAACCATGGCTTCGCCTTCCCAAGCAGTGAGAATGGGAACAGACGAAGGTGAATGGCGTTAGCTGAGATGTTCTTGATGGTGAAAGTCCCACACACCACCAGAAAGTGCTGGAGATGGGCATTGGCGTCTTCGTGTGGCTTTCCACAGAATGGATTAGCTTGCACCATGTTGATCAGAGCTGGCTTGAGCTCAATGGTAGCATCCCCCAAGTTGAGCTACGGACCGGTGGCAATGTTGTCAGCCGACGGTGCAGAGAACTCAGAGATGGTCCTTTGGGCCATAGCTTCCTCGGTTGATAGTGCAGAGCTTCTTTCCTCGAACGGATTTAGGTTTGAGATGAACCTTTGAGGTGGAACTTGACGGCGTCTAGTTCTTCTCAACAATTGCTCGGGATCTTCAATATAATTTGACGGCAATTGGAAACCGCTCATACACTGTCTAGCTTCACAGTAACGAGAAACACAGACAGGGGTAAGCCCCTAACACTACTCGATAACTAAATTGATAGTAGACTCCGGATTCAACTTTTTATTAATATTCCTAGACTGATGCTTTCCCCGGCAACGGCGCCAGAAATGCTTGTTGACACTTCTTAGCACAACCACCAGAGACAGGGTGTTAGGCTATCTCTGATAACGGCGCCAGAAGTGCCCTAGGGTATTTCTTATGTCTATTGGATAATTCCGCAAGCGCACAGAATATACCGCTGTAGCACTTCACCCAGGAGTATTCCAAGGTATCGTTATTTATTTTTATCCCAAGGGAAAGCGGTTGCTAGGAATAATTAATAAAAAGAGAGAGATCCTTAAGTCTATAGCAACTTAGTGTCAACTAGTGATAGGGGGGTAAATCGATATATAGAGGAAAGGGTAACGACAACAAGACACGATAAGGTTTTGAGATAACTAAAGATAACTAGTAGAGTATAGATAGGTGGTAGGACAACGAGTGAGTATAAGACTCCTATGACACTTACTTTACTCTTGTGAACTATCTTATTAAATAGATGAAGTATACCAAGACAGTTACCTTACTTTTGGTGTGTAGGGGATAGGCGAGACAGTAGGGGATATAACCTCTACCCGAAGCGGCTATTCTCTTATGGGAGCCTACCTTTTAAGAACTTGCCTAAAACATGTGGAGGGATACTAAGACTAGACAGGGCTGTAACCACCCGCTAGCACCCACAAACAATCCGTGCGACAAGCGGCATTCAAAGGCAAGATCTAGTCTAAGCACCACGCTTACACTAAGCCTTATTACTACTCTAGTTGCATAGCAACAACTAAAGCACCCTATGACAGGTGATGAACTACACACATGAGATGGTTATAGGATCACTATCCAATACAACTCAACTATAAGTTAAGATAAAACACAACAATACTATAAAGAATAGTAATGCACTAAGTAGAGACTTAGTAAAGTAAAGTAAAGATAATATATTGATAAAGGTAAAGTCTTACAGAAGGAAAGGTACAAGTGCTATACCAGACTCTCCAGCAAATGACTTCGGAGGCTCCGAGCGTAGCTCGACTCGACTCTAACTCCCACACTAGACTAATACTACTACTAAAGAGTAGAACTCTTGTGACTTGTGACTTGTCTTGTGTTGTGTAGTGTCCCTTAAAGAGGAGTGGGCAGCCTCTATTTATAGTGGAGAGTGGAGGGATGCCATGTCAGCGATCCGTATGCTCCTCAACTCTCCATCCTTGGATCCACTGCCTTGTAACCGCCTCAAAATGGACGGTCTTGCCAATTTGAGCACATGGGAAGCATGCTTGGAGTCGGTGGGGAACGTCGGTGGCTGGGGGCCACACCACCTGGTTCGGCTGACGCCTATGATGGGTGGGGCCAGGCCAGGTGTGGTACCCACCAGTCATAGGGTCTCCCCTGGTACTTGTCCTGTCTTGATTGCTTCGTTTCATGCCTCAATCCGTGTGCCTTTGATCTCCACCGTTGAATGAAAGCACAAGTTGATCCGATGGATGAATTGACTTGGTGGGAGTGTCACACGGATCCTGCCACGTCACTAGAGCCAGGTGGGCCCCATGGCCAGTTCGGCCGACCCATGGGTGGGCCCACCCTTGGCTTGGATCTCTTCCATTTGATGTTGTATGCACCATGTTGAAAGGTGGTGGCCTGGGGCAACATGACATGGTTCGGCCAAACCATGTAGTTAGTCCCTAACTGCTCACTTTTGCACCATTTTGGTGTTCCCTGCAATCACAAGCTAAGAGTACAAGTGGAACTCGTTATTGATAAAATATGCTCATGTTGTATTTATTCTCCCTTGGATCCGAGGCCGGTTGACAGTGTTTGAATGTGGAATTTTAGGGTATATCCACCATCAACAGTCGGTTCATTGGCAGGCCCATCCTCGCCATCAGCAACGGCAACGCTCCTCCCCCGAACTAAACTGAAGAGGCCCGAGCAACCCGCGAGGGCAGAAACGCCAATAGAAGATAGCGCCGCGAGCAGCAAGCAGAGGCAAGGAAGGGCACCGTGCAGAACTTGGAGCTAGAATTCGATCTAGTCGGGAAACACCAGGTCTACAAGACCCCAAGTGTAAACGTCGCCGTCGCGATAGCGGAGGCCAAAAGACTGGCCCCGACTCCTGAAGTGGAGCACCTTACGGCTTACCTCCAGGCAGCCCAAGTCCAGATCAACGAGGAACGCCAGCTACCACCTCCATCGCAGTCCACTGCGTTGGCCACCGAGATTATTCACGATGATGGTGGTCATTCCCGTGGCGGCTGGAGATGTCATCGCCAAGATGGAGACCAGGAGGTGAATCAGTCTGACCTCCATGAAAAGCTGAAGACCAGAGATCTCCGGGGGCGCATCGAGAATTGGAGGGAAGCTAGGCACTCAGCAGAAATTGAGCGCCGCAAGGAGTATGATGAAGTGCACGGCCCTCTGATCAACGACAAAAATGCTCCTAGACTCCCCTTCACGACAAAACTCCAGGCGGTACGCTGGCCGCCGAACTTCAAGGTCGTCAGTGTCGAGACCTACGATGGCACCGCCGATCCCACCAAGTGGCTTACCGTCTATGAGATCGCGGTCAAAGCTGCTGGGGGGAACTCCGATGTCATGGCAAATTACTTGCCCGTCATGCTCAATGCATCCGCCAATAATTGGCTGCTGAGCCTGAAGCCGAACTCCATCGACACTTGGGACCAGCTGAGGGAGCAGTTCATCAATACCTACAGTGCCACCTGCAAGCAGCCAGGCACAAAGTTCGATCTTGAGAAGCTCCAGCAAGCATCTCGAGAATCGTTGCAGGATTATATTCGTTACTTCTCAGAGACCAGAAACAACATTCCAAGCGTCACGGATGCCGAGGCCATCTCCGCTTTCATACGCGGCCTCCGACCTGATGAGGAGCTCCAGAGGAAACTATACCACAGCAGACCAGACTCCATCGCCGAGATGCTGCGCATCGCCAATAAGTACGCCGAGGGGAGCGAGGCGGCCCGCCACTCCATCCATAGCCGCCTCCACTTCCTCGACCGACCACGCCACGAGGACACCGACCGATGATCTGATCGGCACCATGATGACTGAGGAGCCCGGCGGGACCACCGCCATGGCTAACGCGATCATCGCGACCAGCATCACTCCGATCGACGTCGCCATGATGAGCAGGAAGGCTCCAGGGCTGGAGAAAGGCGTCGCCATTACCAGGTCCACAATGCCCGACCAGCTCCGAAGCGCAATTATGAAGACGCTTATGATAAGCTCCTCGACAGTCAATGTCCCATCCACAAGTTCCACAAGTATACCATGAGAGAATGCCATGGCTTCTCCAGGGCATTTCAAGAAGAAGAAAAGAAGAAGGCTCGCATAGAGTCCAAGAAAGAGAAGCGCGAGGACAATAACCACCAGCCTCCAGGCTACACTGAAGCTCACCGAACGGTCTCCACAATCATTGGTGGCTGCATAGCCATGGAGTTGAAGAGGGAGCAGAAGCTCGTCGCTAGACGCGTCAACTCTATCGCCAACCATGACGCCTCCATCACCGACCCGAGATTTCCTCCTTGGTTGCACAAGGCCATCACCTTCAGCAGAGAGGACCAGTGGACGGAGATCCCATACTTGGGGCATTTCCCGCTGATCCTCGACCCAGTGATATGCAAGACACGCTTCCGCAAGGTGCTGATCGACGGTGGTAGCGGCCTCAACATCCTGTTCTTCGGAGCTGCCAAGGAGCTCGGACTCCGAGCAGAAGACCTGGAGCCAACCACGGCTCTATTTTGGGGAATCATCCCAGGGCAGCCCTCCTACCCCCTGGGATAGATCAATCTGCTCGTCCAGTTTAGGACACCGCAGTGCTATTGCATCGAGCACATCGACTTCCTGGTGGCTGATTTTGATGCCGCGTATCACGCCATACTCGGCCGACCAGCCTTGGCTAAATTTGGGGCCATCCCCAACTATACCTACCTTGTCATGAAGATGCCAACGGAGACTGGCATCCTCACGGTTCGTTCTAATCTCCAAGTCGTGTATGACTGCGAAAAGGAGGCCATCGCCATGGCAGAAGCCACCGACGTCTCCATCCTGATGAATACGTGCACAGTGGACGCACAGAAGCTGGCGCCTGAAGAACAAGTCATGCCGGAGAAGACCCCGCCCAGAGCTGCTACCAAGAGCAAGGAGACAAAGGACATCATCCTCGTTCCCGGTGACCCGAGTAAGACTACTCGCATCGGGGCAGATCTCGACCCCAAATAGGAAGACGCGCTCGTCAGCTTCCTCAGAAAGCACGTCGGTGTTTTCGCGTGGAAACCCGCGGACATGCCCGGCGTACCTAGAGAGCTGATCGAGCACTCCTTGAACGTCTCGAAGACTGCCAAGCCCGTCAAGCAGAAGCTTCGGCGTTTCTCTCCAGACAAGAAGGAGGCTATTAGGGTAGAAATAGATCGTCTCCTAGCTGCTGGCTTTATTAAAGAGGTGTATCATCCCGATTGGTTAGCCAATCCGGTCCTTGTAAGAAAAAAGAATAATGAATGGAGAATGTGCGTTGATTACACCGATCTCAACAAACACTGCCCTAAAGACCCCATCGGTCTCCCCGCATGGATGAAGGAAGAAGACCAGGAGAAAACCTCCTTCATCACTCCCTTCGGGCCTACTGCTACAAGACCATGTCCTTTGGCCCGAAGAACGCTGGCGCGATATACCAGCGGGCCATCCAGGCGTGCCTCAAGGATCTCATTCCCGACATCGCCGCAGCTTATGTCGACGACGTTCTCATAAAAACCCAAAAGGCTGAAGACCTCATCTCCAACCTTGAAGCAGTCTTTGAAAAGTTGGATGCTTTCCAGTGGAAACTGAATCCTTCCAAGTGCATCTTTGGCGTTCCGTCGGGCAACCTACTCGGCAACATCGTCAGCAAACAAGGCATCCTCCCTAATCCAGAAAAGATCGAGGCCGTCATGAGAATGAAGCCCCCGACCAATGTTAAGGATGTTCAGAAGCTCACTGGGTGCATGGCAGCCCTAAGTCGATTCATCTCCAGATTAGGCGAAAAAGGCCTTTCCTTCTTCAAGCTCCTCAAGGCGGGTGAAAAATTTGTCTGGTCAGAAGAAGCCGATCAGGCCTTCAAGGACCTAAAGCAGTTCCTAGTGCATCCTTCGCTCCTTACAGCACCCAAAAAGGACGAAACTCTGCTACTCTACATCGCCGCGACAAGCAATGTTGTCAGCACGGCAATAGTCGTCGAAAGGAAGGAAGACGGTCATGCATACCCGGTTCAGCGACCAGCCTATTTCATCAGCGAAGTCTTGAACGAGTCCAAAGCTCACTATCTGACGGTGCAGAAGTTGATCTACGCCATCCTCGTCACGTCACGCAAGCTCCGTCACTATTTTGAAGCCCATCTAATTGTAGTGGTCACCCAACATCCTCTCGGCAACATCCTTCGCAATAAAGACGCCAACGATAGAATCATGAAGTGGGCCATGGAGTTGGGAACTTATTCTCTGGAGTTCCACAGACGAACGACAATCAAGACACAGGTGCTAGCTGACTTCATCGCCGAATGGACAGAAATGCAGGAACAAGTACCCACCGAGCAGGAGGAACACTGGACGATGTATTTCGACGGGTCCCTCAGCATTGGAGGTGCAGGCGCCGGCGTACTCTTCATATCACCTTCCGGCGAACGCCTCCGCTACGTGTTGAGAATCTATTTCAAAGCCTCCAACAACACTGCCGAATATGAAGCCGCCATCCACAGCCTACAGATCACCTCCAAGCTCGGCATCCGGCGGCTGATGGTATACCGGGACTCTGCCTTGGTTATCAATCAGGTAAATAAAGATTGGGACTGCAACAACGAAAAGATGGACGCCTATGTCGCTGCAATCAGAAAGCTCGAAGGAAAATTCTTGGGCGTTGAGTTTCACCACGTCGTCTGAGCTGAAAACCAGGCAGGCGACGAGTTATCTAAGCTCGGTTCATCATGAGCTGATATCCCTCCCGGCGTCTTCATCCAAGACTTGGTCCACTCCTCTATCCGAGAAAAAGAAGAGCCTGAAGCACCTCCGTCAGGTCGGATAGCGGCTTGCATCTCTGATTCTGAAGAAGATTGGAGAGCACCCTTCATCGCCTATCTGCTCGAAGCCAAAATCCCCGAAGACAAAATAGAAGCAGAGCGTCTTGTGAGACGGTCCAAGAATTACGTCCTCGTCGACAACAAGCTCATGCGTAAATACGCAAGGAGTGAAGTATTCCAGAAGTGCGTCACACGCGAAGAGGGCATCAAGATACTCCAAGAAGTGCATGGAGGCATGTGTGGTAACCACGCAGCCTCACTACTCTAGTCGGCAAAGCCTTCCGAGCAGGATTTTACTGGCCTACCGCTGTCCAGGACGCTGAGAAGATTGTGCGCCACTGTGAGGCGTGCCAGTTCTTTGCAAAGCAGATACATGTCCCAGCGCAGGAGCTACAGACCATATCTGCATCCTAGCCCTTTGCCACATGGGAACTCGATATAATAGGTCCTTTCAAGGCGGCTAAAGGAGGCTACCGTTGCATGTACGTTGCCATCGATAAATTCTCCAAATGGATTGATTACAAGCCATTGGTGAAAGCAACAGCGGCCAAAGCTGCGGAGTTCTTCAATGACATCTCTCATCGTTTCGGCCTTCCGAACAGCATCATCACCGACCTCGGTACCACCTTCACTGGAAGCGACTTCTAGGATTTCTGCGACGAAAGAAGCATCATGGTAAAGTATGTCTCGGTGGCTCACCCTCGAGCTAACGGACAAGTCGATGGTACCACCTTCACTGGAAGCGACCTCGGCTGTTTGAATGGCTATTGAGCATCGGCGCTATAGGGAAGACGAATCGTTTCATCTAAGACCAAGTCTTTAAAAAGGGAAGTGTGACGGTTTGGCTTCTTGCATAGGGCTCACAGGATGCTTAAGAGTTTCTGAGCACTGGATTTGTTTGGCTATTTTGTTATCTCGTCAACATTTCCGAGCACTCACTTTGCTCGGGGACTTCGTCGTCGCTATGTCAGCACTTCCGAGCACTGAATTGCTCGGAGGCTTCGTCGCTTCGCCAACATTTCCGAGCACAGGATGTGCTCGGGGACTTCGTCATCGCTACGTCAGCACTTCTGAGCACAGAACTGCTCGGAGGGTTCGTCGCTTCGCCAACATTTCCGAGCACAGGAGGTGCTCAGAGACTTCGTCATCGCTACTTCAGTGTTTCCGAGCACTGGATCTTCTCGGGGGTTTCGTCGCTTCGTCAGTATTTCCGAGCACAGGAGGTGCTCGGGGACTTCATCGTCGTTACTTCAACACTTTCGAGCACTGAACTACTCGGAGGCTTCATCGCTTTGCCAACATTTCTGAGCACAGGAGGTGCTCGGGGACTTCATTATCGCTACATCAGCATTTCCGAGCACTGGATCTGCTCGGGGACTTCGTCGCTTCACCAGTGTTTCCGAGCGTAGGAGGTGCTCGGGGACTTCGTCTTCACTACGTCAGCGTTTCCGAGCACTGGACTGCTCGGAGATTTCGTTGCTTTGTCAAAATTTCCGAGCACAGATGGTTGCTCGAGGACCTCATCGTCTTCGCGTCGGTGCTTCTGAGCATTAAACTGCTCGGAGGTCTTGTGGCTTCACCAATGTTTTCCGAGCACAGGAAGTGCTCGGGGACTTCGTCGATGCTTCACATGATCACAAAGAATAAAGACTTTGACTCTGACACTACGTGCCTGCGTCACCTACTATCAGGCTCGGGGACTAAGTGGATACACTTCACCTAATGATAAAGGTATTGTTTCCGAAAAACTAAAAGTGGATACACTTCACCAAAGAGAAGGATTTTCCAAATTTTTTCTAAGCTCCTTACATCCGTCTGGTCAAGCAACTCCGAAGATCTGCACCTCTCGACGAATGCAAGGTGCTCGGGGACTAGCTGTGGGGGTATAGACCCATATACCCCCATGGCAATACATGGGCCAAGTCATCCGATCAGGCCTGGACTGCCAAGGACGCGTCGTCTACACGTTCTCCAGAAGATCACGTATATCCGCTGAAGACTTGGCGGACAAGGAAATAGCTTTCCTAATATCTAGCCGATTAGTTTCCTTGTTCGGCTAGGATTGTAATCTGATATGTATGGTAAAACTGACTTGTAACCCTGCCCCCCGAACTATATAATGCGGGCAGGGGATCCCCTCGATCCAATCTCATCTACTGGCGATACAATACAACAACACACAGGACGTAGGGTATTACGCCTCGCGGCGGCCTGAACCTGTATAAATCTCGTGTCTCACGCTTCTAGCGTAACTCTTGCTCGTCTCAGACGCACCTTTACCGATCAATCTACTATCTTGGGCATACCCCTCGGTAGACCGGCATTCCGTTGACACAACCTGACAGAGCTGGAACAGTTGAAAAATAGCAAACTGACCAACAAGCAAGAAGCAACTGGACTAGCCAACCAAGTCAAATCGCTGAAAACTTTGATGAGTACAGCCGAGTCAGACCTAGAAACGCTGAAAGCCAAGCGTGATCAACTGATGAAGGAGCTTGAAGAAGTCAATTCTGCCATCACCCAACACAAAATCACCATATCAACTAGCATCGTCGACTTCAGCCAGAAAAGAAAGCAAGTCAGTGCCATGGTTGCTGATGGTAGGGCAACTCACCAGCACCTAGCTCTTCTGAAGACGATGGCCGATGAAGATCAAGCATTGATACAAGCCGACCAGGTCCTTCATGCTGAAATTGTCTCAACCATTCAATCGATGCTGAACTTGTAAACTTCTGTTTGACGGAGTAAAAACTTGTATTATTCAGAAGCACTCTTTAATGTAAGTTTGAATCGACTCTTTCACTTGTCTGTTTCTAAATCGGCTAAACAGCCAAATTTCTTCAACGCCGATCCAGTTGTAATCGATTCACCAGCCAATTCTGAGTAATTGACCTAAACAGCCGATCGAGAGTAACCGGCGCAAACAGCAGATCGAGAGTAACCGGCCCAAACGGCCGATCGAGACGTTTCACTCCCCACGCGGCGTGCCTGTTTCGGATTCAAGAAACGTGGGTTAACTCTAGCATAAATTCCGCCGTGCCGTTTCGTCTTCCAAGAGCACCGCCTCGACGCCTCTGTCTTCATAAATAGACCCCAGGCCTGAGCAAGCAACCGCACGCTCCATCCGTTCTTACTCGCCCGGCCTTCCTTCTTTGTCTCCTCGCCTTAGACCTAGCTTATCCAATCCAGAACAATGGCCGGCAATGGAGATCGCGACAAGCGCTCGACAACCGATCCAGCCGAGAGCGATGAACTCCTTCATCGAATCTGCTCCCTGAGGTCGCAGGCCAACCTTTGGGAGATGATCTTGAGGTAAAATCACTGTTCATCTTTGTAACACCCCAGGTGTTAGTCACGAGCTAACCAGCGAGTGTGGACCTAATCGAGTTATTTCAATCAATGATCCTAATCACTATTTCATATTCATCTCCATCTACCTTGATCATTGGAGAAGTTGCATGAAGATTTAAATTGGATAGTCACATGAGATGATGATCCCTTTGACTGATTGGATTGCAGGACTGCATGACATTAGCATGCAAAGACAACCAAAACTTGCAACGTTGACCAAACAACTCTATTTGAACTCTACAACAAAATTCATGAAGGACTCATGTGGAGCAAATGCCAAGAAAATACCTTTATTTGCCTAAACATCTACTTTGAGCTCTCTAATTACATTAGTTTGACCAAAGTGGAAATATTGTTTTGGAGCAAGATATGAGGTTTGACCCAAAATAAGAGTTGCAGATATTTTGGAGTAGAACAAATGTTATGATTGGATCAAGTCATGATTCAAATCCTAAGTACCTCAAAAACAGCACCCAAGATGGGTTACAAATCTGATTTCAGGAATTGAAATATTCTAAGTTTGAAATTTGTCCCTACTGCAAAGATGTGCCATGTTCTCCAAATTTTGTTTAGCAACTTGAGTGGGACCCAATATAAAAGTTGTTTCAAACTCTTTGGAGCACAACATATCCAAATTTGAGATCAAACCGACTCTGTTTGACAAGGTTTTGACATCAGTTCTCGATCCTAATTAACCTGCTGACACTGTCATTTTGGGAGCTATTTACCCGCTAATCCGTTTATCCTTTGGCTGAGCACTCTTAATCAAGTTGGTAGACCTTTGTGAGAGAAACAAATTTGCTTCTGTGGTGGAGGTCCGAATCTTGATGGAATATGCCGAAACCGACCGCCTAAACGCGCCCGACAACACCCGCCAGGTGTTCGTGGAAATGGGTACGTGGCAACCAAGCTCTGGGGCGCGCTGCTCCATTGTTGGTCACCTCGCCTGCGTCCCTGCTGCTCCTCTCTGGCAAAAGGCGAGCACCAGAGCGCTCCACTCCATTCCCATTCACTCTTCCTCGCCTCTCCACTCCTTCTGCTCTCTCTCCCTTTCGCCCATCTCCTCTCTGCTCTCTCGTCCTCTCGACGAGCAGACAGCAGCTGAAAGCCGCCGCCGGCATCAATTCGCCGTCGTCGTAGCGCCTATGTCCAATTCGTTGCACCCACAGCAGCACCACACGTCCCTCTACCTCCTCAACTCTTTTGCTTATCCGTTTGTCGTCCATCAGAGCTCAGACGAACGTCCGCCGCGCCATGAACGCCGCCGTGAGCTTGGGCTCCCGTGGTCGGCCCTCTGTGCTCTCTCTCTGCGCCTCTCTCTATCGTCTGAGCATCGCCTCATGATATACAATGGTATAGCTGAGATGGTTTAGCTTCTAACGGTCTCTTTTCGTCGAAATGCCACCGCCGTCTGTGCGTGCTCGCCATGGCCGCCGACGAGCCAAGCTCCTGCCACCACGAACCCATCCACCGAGTCCAGCCGCGAGTGCGCGGGCCAGAATCATCACAGCCCCGCCTTGCCTCTGCCAGGCGCTGCTGGCCGGAGTCAGCTGGCCGGCCGAGCCGTGCCCAGTTCTGCCGTGTGCTGCCCGTGTTCTGCTCTGTCCCGTTCCAACGAAGAAGAAGCCAGCTTGTTGCTCTATCTCTATGACATGTGGGACCCGCGGGGTTCAATATGCATCAAATTTGCAGATTTTGATATTTCTTTGAAAATCCATATCTTGAGTTAGGGATCTCAAAAAATAATGAAATTTGTTTTGTTAGTTTGCTCATGAAATTCTCTGCATGTTAGTATAAATTATTGTGCCATGCCTGCATGTCTGTATGCTGTAGGAATTCATTATTGCAAGGTGGTTTAGAGAGTGGATTAACTTGCTTTTGGCCATAATTTGAGAAATATAAGTCCAAGACTTGTGATTCCAATTTTGTTAGTCTCCTAATAACATGAACTAGCTCATAAGAATATAAAACATATAGGTTATTTACTGTTTTAATGATGTTTCACATTAATCTTGTTAAATAGGAAATAAATGGTTGATTTGCTTATTATTTTTGTAACTAGAGTTGTTTTGCTCCAAATGGCATGAAAATTTAATTGTAGCCTCTCTGGATGATGTGTAATGTATGGTTAAAATTTATGATTTATGGTGCATGTATGATTGGGTTATTGATTTATCTTCTTTTATGCCTAATAAGTAGTTTTAAATGCATTATAAATAATATATTATGGTGAAAATGGAAAATGGTGTGCCACTACCGTTGTATGATGTTGTAGTAACCTGAGAAACAATAATATGGCCATGTTGTTTCAGAAAATGTTGAGTTTCATATTTAATTTGCTCTCCAATGCTTTAGTGCATTATAGATTTGTGTATTTTGTAATAATTAAATTATAGAACCTGAGCATGTGAAAATTGTACATTGGTCATGATTTATATTTATTTAGCTCTCATGAAAATATCAACTCCATTTGAGATGTTTACCATATAACTTAAATAATTAAATAATGGATTTTTATGCAATAGTGAGTGAATAATTAAAGACAAATGAATGCATGCATGTTTCTTGTGATGCCTTGATATTCTGTGGTCTGAGATGAATCTTATATGATCATGTTTATGATAGTTGAAGTTAATTAATTAGCTTATATATGTGTGTCATTGATTTAAAAGCAAACAAACAACTTAATTATATTCCTGCTGAAAATGGCTGCATGTGTAGTCCCTGTTGTTGTGGTGTTTTCTCCATTAAAATGATGTTGCATGTAAATGTGTTCTATACAAAAGTTGTAGTTAACTTCATTTAATTGCTTGTCCTAAAATTTCATGATTGTAGACCTGATAGTTTTAGAGTTATAGAATTTAGAATTCTGCTGTCAGGTTTTGCTTGTTTTCGGTGCAGACCTGAATGTTTGCTTTGTTTAACCAATTTATGCTTTGAATCACCTCTTGGTGATAATAAATAAGTTGTAGTATATTTCATTGTCTTTCTAAATTGTCTGGAATCATCCCTTTTGATGGTCTAGATCCGTAGTTATGATTGTTTGAAGTGTGAGGACAGAATCTGTCCAAATCTGGACAGAGCTGCCTTCTTTGTGTTGTTTGACCTTTATTTGTATTGAATCATCTTAAGATGATAATAGCAAAGTTGTATACAATTTTAATAGATTTCCAGAAAGGCTTATATCACCCCGGTTGGATGTGTATGGCTTGAGTTATGGTTAAATCTTATGCTTGCTGTCCTGCTGCCCATAAACTGCATGTGTGGGATTATGATTGCTTTGACTTTGTTTTGCTTGGTATGATTGTTAGCTTATGGTTCAGTGATGGTAGATTAACATGCCTTGTATTACTTCCTTTTATTCATACATGTGCATTGTGCATCTCATTTAGGTACAATAGATGGACACGTAGAGTGAAGGACGTGATGATGGAACTAACCACAAGACGGTGTGGTGGACTAATCACGAAGATGGAAGGACTAATCGAGTGCTTGGATGGGAGATGCTCATCGAGCGAGTGTCATTTAACAAACGCTGACTTAGTGTTGAATCCCAGGCAAGCCTCGGAGCATCCCTAAGTCTCCACCTATCTCTTTTTATAAATGCACCGGTCTTTCTTAAATCGTATGATTGTGCACTTAAGTATAGGAGTTGGTTGATACCGTTGTTGCATAATTATCTTGTCCACTCTATATATGATCCTGGTACTATTACTAGACAGGTGATCGATCTTATGCTTAGCCCTGCTTAGACCGGTAGAAGCCGGGTGATTTCCTGTCATCCGCGAGAAAGTCGGGTGATTTCCTGTCATCCGCGAGAAAGTCGGGTGATTTCCTGTCATCCGCGAGCATAGGTGGTGACTGATGAGATCCACATGGATGGCTCTATGTGTCACCATGCCACAATGTTTAATGAGAGAATCAAGGCTAGGTAGTGGGGAGCTGCATGGCATGGGTCATGTTGACTTCGGTGCTACTTGCGGCCGACTAGGACTGAGGCCACCAGACATCAGTTGAGATTGAAGGACGTCGTCACATAGCTGGCCAGATAAGTCGTTCTGACCACGAAGCCGAGTTGTTCTTTCTGAGCCGAGAATTGGTGTGACATGGATAGACATATTCTGGAGGTAGGAAGGATGTGCGGAGACACCATTTTGCCATAGTCAGGTTAGGGACCTGCACTTCCTGTAAGTGGGTTTGTCTCCGAGAATATGGCCCCCGCCAAGCTCGCGATATAATATGACTCAGAAAGATCTAATGGTGACACAAGAAGCCACTGATCAGGCTAACAGGGTTTGTGATTGGCATGTTTGCCAGCTGGTACAATCGATTCGAATCGCCATCTCTCCTGGTTAGTGAGAAACTGAACTGATCTTCTGGTGAGGTAGAGGTTAACAACTTGAACGTGATTATTGGTGAGATGAGGAAGATATCTGTGGATATCAGAAATCGCTATGGTTTATTGATTGCTATAATATCAAGTGATTGCTTAGTATAACTGCAAACCTTAGCTATAATAGCTGAACTAAAATTGAAGCTGAACAATATCTAAAATTTATAAGTTGAGGAATTATTGTAGTAATGGTTTTTATGCAAAATGTTGCTATCCTTTGAGCTCCACAAAATAAGCCTTGCATATTCTTGAGAGTCTTTTATTTACTTCCTGTCGGGTAAGTCTAGCTGAGTACATTTGAGTACTCAGGGTTTTATTCCTAATGTTGCAAGAGGAATACTTCGTTGTCTAAAAGAGCTACTTCTATCCTTCGGGAGAGGAAGACTAGACCTTGGGCAAGGTCATGTATCTATCTTATCTATGTTGCTGTGACTGGTCGGTACATGGCACTGTATTATGAACTTAAGTGTGTGTAAATCTATTTCGTTTCCGCAACTGAACTTTTATGTAAAGTCTATCTTGTACTCTGATGTAATTGAACTATGTGCGAATCTATGTATCATGTGTATGTGTGCTGCTGAGTTTCTGTGATCCTTGGGTAAGTGCTGTGTAAAAGTTTGAAATATAACTTTGGAGACCATTTGCCAAATCAACTGTTCTTAGTACCAATAGGCAATATAACTTTCCATACCAGCTCTGATTCGACAAAACTCTTGGCATTGTAATATTTGGCTACCCGTATCTTGTTCTTCTCAATGCACTCTAAAGCTTTGAGCCGTTGACAATGTAGATCTTCAAGGCTGTCCATCATGATGTCTCTATATTCACCAGCTGTAAGCTTGTTTTGCAATGTGACGCGCTGTGTTTCAGACTGAATCTCCCATGGCAGGACAGCACCGTGTCCATAGACGCGCCGTGTTTCAGACTGAATCTCCCATGGCAGGACAGCACCGTGTCCATAGACTAACTCATAGGGCGTGGCCTTGATCGATCCTTGTTGCGCCATCCGGTACGCCCACAACGCCTCACTCAAAGTCAAATATCACCTTCGTGGATTTTGTTCAATCTTCTTTTTAATGACCTTGATTAAAATCTGATTCAAAGCTTTGGCCTGACCATTGGCTTGGGCATAATAGGGCAAAGAATTATAAATCTTGATGCCCATGCCATCAGCAAAGGTCAAAAACTCATTTGAAGTGAACATTGTCCCTTGATCGGTTGTGATGGTCTGATGTATGCCGAACCAGTAGATAATGTGCTCCTTCATGAACTCTATTATATCACCAGATGTAGCATTCTTCAGAGGCACAGCTTCTACCCATTTGGTAAAATAGTCAGTTGCAACCAGTATCCACTTATGACCCTTACTCGATGGTGGATAGATTTGGCCGATCAGATCGATTCCCCATCCTCTGAACGGCCATGGATTGATGATAGGATTCATAGCTGAAGCAGGAGATTTCTGCACATTCCCAAATCTCTAGCACTCTTAGCAACCCTTGTAATATTTGAAGCAATCTTCGAGCATCGTTGGCCAGTAATAACCAGTCCTCCGGATGATCCACTTCATCTTGTGAGCCGATTGGTGAGCACCGTAGACTCCTTCATGAACCTCACTCATCAGCTTTGCCGGCTCTTTTGCCCCGAGGCTTTTTAACAGCATCCCTTCAACAGTCTTATAGTACAACTGACCATCTAGCAACACATACTTGATAGCCTTGTATCTTAACTTTCTACTGACTCTCTGAGAAGGATCTGCAAGGTAACTTTCTATCTCGCCCCGCCAGTCATCAGCTGATTGCTCGGCGTTGAAGATTTCCTGCATGGACCTGTAGCCCTGTTGACGGTAGTTATACCATGTTTTTACCCTATCAAAACCGTCAACAAGGCATTCATTCTGGAAGGAAACCATCAAACACATAGTGACTTAGGTACAAATAACTTGGTTCCACATGTACTTATCATTATTTGGTTACAGGCACTCAGAACAGGTACTTTTCAGTGTCCAGAAGCACTATATGAAGGTTGGGTGACCAACCAAGTATGGCCAAATGACAAACTAACTTCACAATCATTAATATCATAGCTTCTGGAGACGATGTGCAAAAAAAGATGGGCACAATGAGTGGTTCGGCCAAACCACCCATGGCAAGTTAGCACCACCATTATGCTTAGAATTGCATGAGGAAGCCACCTGCAGAAGATGGACCTTTGGTTCCACCAAAGGTGGTTCGGCCGAACCGCATATGGTGACACTAGGCCATGACATTTCAGCACATGAGTCATACCAGCATACACAAGGAAGATCAGGGCAAATGGAGCACATGCATGGTTCGGCCGAACCACATATGGGGCCCACAGGACTCTGGTGATGTGGCACGATCCGTGTGACACTCCATCTAGCTCAATTCCACCTTTGGATCAAAGTTGTGTTTCCAATCAACGGTGGAAGATCAAAGCACATGGATCAAGGCGTGGACCGACAAGACCAAGGCGAAACCAGTACATAGCCACACTTATGACCAGTGGGACCACAGTGGTGGGCCCACCTTACCATAGGTGGTTCGGCCGAACCCACCATGGTGGGACTCAACCTGCCATTTCATCCTACCGACTTCAGCATCACTTTAGAAGACTGGGGTTGGGCCCACCTGTCATTGAGTGGTTCGATCGAACCACCCCTAGTGGGCCTAGGCCACCGCCATACTCCACCAACCTCCTGCATGCTTTCCATGTGCTGAATTCACCACTGCCGTCCATCTTGAGGCGGTGGATCCAAGGGTGGACATGGAGAAGCACGCGGATCGCTGACGTGGCACTACCCTTCATCCTCCCTATAAATACCCCCGATAGGCCTTCACTCTAGAGCATGATTCAAAGGAGAAAACACTATGTAGTAGCTTTAGCTCTGCTATAGTGCTGTGCTAGTTGGGAGAGAGTGAGGGAAGTCTTCAGGTGAAAGCCCCGGGCCTGTCGGGAATCTTCTGCAAGGTGTATCTCAGCGGATGCAAATCTTCAAGTAAGTTTTACATCTGAGTCCTTCTAGTATTTGATATTCTGGTTCTGGTACTTTAAGTATATACTTGCTTTACATGTACATTGCTTTACTTAGTGAAGTGCTCTAGTGTCTCATGAAGGTTAGAGTAGTAAGTGTAGTGTAGACATGGTGTCTAGGCTATATCTTGCCAGTGTAGGCTGCTTGTCGCACGGATTGTTTGTGGGTGCCAGCAAGTGGTGACAGCCTTGTCTGGTCTCAGTATCCCACCACATGTGTAAGATAAGTTATTAAAACAGCAGGGCATCAATACAATAGTACAGCCGCCTCGGGTAGGAGTTATATCTCCTACTGTTTCGCCTGTCGCCTCTTGTAAAGGGAGGAGGTGGTAAACTTCTTTATACTTAGAAAGCCAAGACCACATATCTTTTGCTACATAAGAACCTCTCTACCTAGTTATCATAGCTCCTTTGTCTCATCACTGGACGGTCTTGAACCTAGTTAGAACACTTCACGTTCCCCGTGGAAAATACGATACCTGAAATACTCCCGGTGAAGGCTACATTGACTACCGTATGCTTGCGGTATATCCGTTTGCCACTTCTGGTGTCAACAAACTTTTTGGCGCCATTGCCGGGGAACGGTAGCTGTCTTAACTAGAATCGAGTCGTCCGAGTTACCCTTCTTTTCTATTTCTTTTATTTTTATCCTTTCCACACCATGAACCAAACACCCATCTCTCATCTTGCCTCTCCAAAGGGCGCTAGTTTGGAGCCACCACCATCATCCCATCCTATTTTTTCGCCTAGCTATGCGCTTCGCCCTACTTTCATAGCTAAGATTCAGGAACAATCTTTTGCTGGGGAAGAAGATGAAAACCCCTACTCTCACTTGCGTGATTTTGAGCAATTGTGTTCATGTCTTCAAATTGAAGGCATGACACGAAAAACCTTGAAATGGAAGTTATTCCCATTCTCTTTGACGGGGGTAGCTAAACATTGGTATCCTCGACACGAAGAGAGTGCACATGGAGAGTGGGAAAGCCGTCAATCCAAATTCTACTTAGCTTTCTTCCCTATCTCTCGTGTTGCTCGTCTTCGACTAGAGGTCCTAACCTTCAATCAAAAGGAAAAGGAGACTCTAGGCGCGGCATGGGCCCATTTCACAGATCTAGTATCCCTTGGCCCTGATCTTGCTATAACCGAGCCAGCTTTGATACAACATTTTTACCTTGGTCTTAGCAAAGATTCCGCACAATTCCTTGATATATCTTCTAGAGGAGCATTCCTTCGTTGTACCATTGGTGAAGGGAAGAAACTTCTTACTAAAATCCTTGAAAACACTCCCCTCGTCCAAGGGTATAATGAACCTCCTAACGAAGAAAAGGAAATAACCCCCAGGCAAAAAGAAATCCCGATAGCCGAATCAAAATCAGTCCTATCCAAAGATTTCGCCATCGATCCTGAACCACAAATGCCACAAACATCGAAGGAGAAAGAAATTTATCCTTTAAATTGCTCCTTCGATTTCGAGGCTAATCTCTTATCTGACGTTGCTAGTTTTGGGAATGCCTACAATTATCCTATCCAAAAGAGACCTTCTAAGAAACTTCATTCAAAACCTCTCAAGAAAGGATCCCTTCAAAAATCTCCCAAATTAGTATCATCTGACGCCTCAAATTCCCATGTGCCACATAGGAAAACATCTAGGATCTTGGATGAACCACCAAAAGAAATACTAACTGTGCCCATAGAAGGAGAACCAAAATTCTTAGAAGCTCATCCTTGATCCCGATAAATCCAATTGTGCCCTTCCTTCAAAGTCTTATGATGATCCGGTCATTGACTCTGGGGATTCATTAAGACACCTAAGGCATGAGAGTCATCAAGCCCATAAATCTAACCAAGAAGAGAAACAACAACAGTTGGAGAATCCAGCCACTGTTGTAAGTCAAGAATGGTTAGAGGAGACCAAAGATTCTAATGAAATCACTAAGATGCCCACTCATGTAAGGAGAATACCCTGTCAAGTCATGGGCATCAATAGTGAAATTTGCTATGATCCTAGCCTTGGGACAAACATCATTCCTCATTTCCATGTTCAAAGTTCATCAAAGAATCACTTGCTCCAATCCCAAAAGTGTCTTAGTCTCCCCAATGGTCAAGTCCTTGATTGTTTAGGAGTTATTCAAGACATACTTGTAGTGATTGATGATCTAAATATCTCCCTGGATTTTCACATCTTTGACCTTTCTGAACTTTTCTTTCATCTCACATTCCTTGGAAGGCCAATCATGCGAATCTTGGATGATGCTGGAAATGACAAGCTTGGTCATAGAATAGGCAAGGAATATCTACCTGTTTGGTGTTTCCAACCTCTTAGCAGAAGGGTAGAATCTAATCCTGTTCTTGATCCAAGGGGTGAGCTTAAGATGATTTCACAAACAACCATGACATATCCAAGTCTTGAGGAGGATTTGGAATGTCATGAGAAGAAAATCGCTTACCCACTCCTTGAGATGGAGAATTTCATCAAAGGGCATGGAAGTTATACTTCGATCCTCTCATCAAGTCCTTACTCGTTTGAGAAATCTCCTGACTCAATCTTTCTTTCTACCACTGCCCAACAAGAGATCTACAACCCCTTCACTCTTCTTGTGTCCAAAATCTTTACAGTAGAGGTTATAGATGCTTTTGTTTATCATAAGTTCTCCAAATCTCATAGTGGTATGAATTCTTGCAGTTAGGCCCCCACAAGTTGGCTTCAAATTAACATCATTGAGTTTGTGTGCCTAACTTGAGTAGGGCAGTAAGACTTTGTAATACCCCGGGTATTACGGCTAATTAATTTTGCCATGTCATCATGTTTAATTTAATCATCTGCATATGATTGTGCTTAGGGCTTCTAAAGTGATTTAATTATGTTTAGGTTTGATAGTGTAATTAAACCTTTAATTGGGAATTAAAGATATTAGCAAAAGAAAAATTCCAATTATGCTTTAAATTGACTCAAAACCCTAATTTAAAAACTATTTGGAATTTGATGAAAGTGCCTTAATAAAAGTTGTAGATCTGTTGAAATGAAACAACTTTTATTTTGGAAGATTTTGAAGTTATAATATAAAAATTTAAATTAAACTCAAATTACTATGTTGAAATTCAAGTTCAAAACTTCAAATTCAAAAATATTAGGAATTTGACAAAACCTCCTTAATAAGAGTTGTATAGATCACTGAGTAGGACAACTTCTATTTTGACAATTTTTCAAGTTGTTAAAGAAATTTAAAAGTAATTTTAAAAATTCAGTTTGAAATTCAAAACCCTCTTTTACCCCCTTTACTGTAGATTCAAAACCATATAGAATTTGGGTTTGGTTCAAAAACAAAAGTTGTCCAAAATTTTGAAACCTACAACATTTGTGTTTTCACTTTTTTAAGTTAGTACCCGAAATCTGGTGAATTGAGTCAAAAACCGAGAGGGGGGCACTGCATTGCTACAGTAACCCGCCCCCTCCCTCTCTGTTCGCGCACAGAAGCTGGCCACCGGAGCGCACGCGCGTGCCGGCCGGGATCCTGCCCCTGGTCGCGGCAGCGCGTGTAGGGGACCCCGCGCCGCCCTATGCCGCTTCTGTCCCCCCTCGAACCGGCTTAAAGACGACGGCCACCCTCCCGTTTCCTTCCCCTTCCCGCTCGGCGCACCGGTGACAACCTTCACTGCCCCGACCAAATTGGCCTCAACCCGTGCGCCACTCTCCAATTGTTTGAGCACCCAACCTCCCTGCTCCCTTGCGCATCCTGTGCCTCCGCCTGAGTCGATGTTCGTGCTTCGAGGGCTTCGGAACGCTCGTCGTCGTCCGTGTGTCCGGCCGGAGCTCCGCCATAGCCGTTCTCTCGGAATAGCTTGCTGTGGTGAGTCTCGTCCGCGCTAGTGCTGCGTTTCGAGCCCCTTAACTCTTGCTGATCTTCCTGCGTGCGGTGGTTTTTCGTTTGGTGTCCTAGAACGCTCGGAACGGAGGGGTCACCGTCGTGGAGCACCGCCACGGCCGCTGTCGTCGTCAAGCTCACTCTCTCCCATCACCGCCGCTCCCACCGTCTGCCGGTCTAGGACCGTGGTAAGCTCCTGGTTCTCTCCAAACCTTTTTCCTAAGCACTGTACACGATTCAAGGCAAGCCCCGGTGCATTTAGCCCCGCCTTGTGTTTTATAAAATTATTTATCACTTGAGTCTATTATTGCATTAGGTTGTTAAGAGTTGTTTGTCACCTATATTGATGCATTACCTGCCTTGATACGTAATATCCCAGAAACCCGTTTAAAAATAAAAATATTCAAAAATGCTTAGCCCTGCTTAATCAATTTAGATTTTGCATAAAAAGGCTATTTTTGACCTATGAAAATGTGACAATTATGAATCATGAGAAAAGGGAAAGGGATGTGGGTCCGTTCGGAAATTGTGTACTTGGGTAGCAGCCCCGATGCACCGTAACCGTCGGAAAGGGATTCTCCGTTCATTGGTTGTGAATTTGGGTTAGTCCCAATGCTTGACCATCGGCGGAAAAGGGATTTGAAAACTGTTGGGACACTTGTATTTGGGTTAGAGTCCCAATGCAATGTCGCCGGTGGAAAAAGGATTAGGAACCGTTCATTGTAAGCCTGCTGTGATCGAGACTTTACAACTAGCCACATACTACGGAAAGCTCTGACTCCGGTGGCTCTACTACTTGAACCGATAACCACGCACTGGGAGTGGAGAGATGGCGAGAGCAGCGTGCACCCTCGTGGCCGGCGTGCCTAGAGAGGAGAGGAGTACTGTGTTCTCGGGTGGCGCAGGACCGGTTCAGGGTTAGAAAAGTCGTGGTAGCCGGGGTTGGCATATGCAAGCTTAAGTGCTACATACGCAGTGTGGATAGGGATCCCCAGCTGGGTACTAATCGATTCGAATCGTCGTTGCTCCTCGGATATGGAGACTTGATCCTTTGACCTACAATTGAAAAGTGGTTCGGAACTAAGTGTTTTTGAGAATGATTAAGAATTTGAAGTTAGGATGATATATGAAAAGGAATTCGGAATTATGATATGAGTAATAGAAGATTGAGTTAAAATATTGAGATAGTATTGTATTGCTTTTCTGCAAAACTTTTGACTCTTGCTCAAGCCTTACCTTGACTCCCCTCAGCCTGCATTCCTGAGTCTCATTCCTTTTTCTTAGTCGGGTAAGTCTTGCGGAGTACCCCAGTACTCAGGGTTTGTTAACCCCATGTTGCAGGGACACAGCAGCCGGAGGTTTGTCTCACCCCTTGCTATGTGATAGTGGTACAGGAGGGATGTGAGGAGGAGTAATGTTGAACCCTTGGGCAGGGTTCTTATCAATAAATACTTAATATTGTTGTATCGTCATTCCACTGCTACTTCTTTTATTTATAGTCTGTAATATTTGCACTTTAATCGTATTTGGACAAATGGTTTGTAATCTAAGTACCTTATAATCTTTTCGCACTTTCACTCTGATGTAATTTATTATGAAATGTTGTAATTCTGTAATGGCTTCGCAATGGGATCCTGTCGGAGGAAATCGGGCGCTAATGTAGCCCGGCAGAACCTTCTAGATCATTTGGGACACGGGCCCGGCTGTCAGAGGTCATTAGTGACAATGACAGGCACCTGTGGGCCATGGGATTTAGGCGGTTCTGTCACAGCTGGTATCAGAGCATTCCATTGCTAAATCATTACCGTATTACTTTTCAAAACTTCAAAATGTTTTGGATCATAAACTTTAAATTGTTATTTTGGTCCAAATTGCTCATTCTTGTCTAAATCTGTATTATAGTTATGGTAGCCAGTGGAATAGCACTATTATTAGCCCTATGTTAAAAATTAAATATGCAGTTATTCATTTTTGTATTGATTTAGAAAGTTCGTAAGTACGATTCATGCATCATGATTAAGTCACATTATAAATAACTTCCTCCTTAAAAAGGGTTATGGGTTAGGATTTATCAAACCTATTCTTGCTAGCCTGTATTATATCCTAGCTAATCCCAACTTATCTTCTCCAGCATGGCACGCTACAAGCAGACTGCACGCAAGATGACGGGACCCAGGGGTGTGCCGCGTCACCAGCTGGCGCCGCGCGACGGGGAGGCCTCTAGCAGTCGTCGCCCCGCCGCAGCCGCGCTGAGCTATAGGAGGAGATAGAGAGGATGAGGGAGGAGATGAGGAGGATGGTGGAGGACTTCGCCACCGCTCGTCAGGAGCACTACCAGGACGTAGCGACGATCGACCGACTGGGGACTTCTGTGGCTCGCCTGATCGAGCAGAGGGATGCCACCTGGGCGCGTGAGGACGCGACCAAGGCGAGACTGCACGAGTTGGAGATCTACGTAGAGCAGATCGAGGACTACAACGACACATTGCACGAGGAGGTTCACAGGTCAACAACGAGCTTAACCCGATCCTGCAGCCATGTGTTGAGGACCCCGAGGATGGGGTGGTTGTTGGTCCTGAGGATCAGGACATGGAGGACGTAGACGAGGAGATTGAGCCACTCCAGGTGATCGTCGAGGAGGACGCCGACCAGGACGTCGAGGAGGGCGTCGAGGAGCACGTGGCAGAGGTTGACGAGGACGGTGTCGTCTCTGACGGGACCGTGGGAGACGACATCTAGATTAGCTATAGTACTAGCGATGTCAGTATTCGCACTCTTTAGGGTATTGTAATGTCAGTGTTGCCATGGAAACCTTAGTATTGTTTGAGAACTGCATCAAGAGTTGGTTATGTAATCTACCTATCGTATTGTATGGTGTGTATTGTATTAAGACCTGATTAAGTAATCTGAGACTCAGTTTGGTTTAAATATGCACTGATGCCTGTTAACACCCGCTCAACTAGTGCTGGTACTTTGGAGGACGGGGCCATTCCTCAAGCACCGCCAATTCCACCCACCTTAGCCAATGCCATTACTGCCCTAGCTAATGCTACGGCATTGCTTGCGCAAAATCAGGATGACCGTGTCGGGCGTCGTGGCCGCCCCCATGATGAGGAAACAACTTATGTGGACTTCACAGACACTCGTTCACCGGTGTTTACCAAAGCGGATGAGCCGCTGGAAGCAGACGACTGGCTCCGTATCATGGAGCAGAAATTTGGATTGATTCGATGCACGGAAACCTAGAAGCCGTTGTTTGCAGCACAGCAACTCCGAGGCCCCGCAAGCGCTTGGTTTGCAAACCTCCAGTCAGCACAGCCGGTAGGGCATCAACTTACTTGGGCGGAGTTTCGTGAGGCATTTCGTGCACATTACATCCCTGCGGGGGTGATGAAGATGAAGTTGGATCAATTCTTGGCACTACAACAAAAGGAATCTACAGTCATGCAGTATGTCAGTCAATTCAACCACCTGTCGCAGTATGCCCCTGAGCATACTAACACCGATCAGAAGAAGAAGGACTGTTTTGTCAGGGGTTTGAACTTCAAGATTCAGCGAAGCCTGTCTAACAATCTCAATTGCACTTATCATGAGGCTATCAACAGTGCCATAGCATTTGAAGAAAGTGATCGCAAGCACCAAGAAGAGAAGAAAAAGAAGAAGTCTGGGTCAGCTGGATCTTCTGGCCATCAAAAGCGCTAGAAAATCATATACCATCCCACTCATCACACACGTCCCCAGTATCCTCATCAGCAGGTCGTAGTTCAAACTGCTGCTACTTCTCACACTTCTAACCAACAAAGCGCCACCCAGCCGAATGCCCCTGGCGTTCACATAACCACTCCTCAAGCAACCTATAACCAACCCTGCTACAATTGTGGCAAGATGGGACATTGGTCCCGCAACTGCCCATTTCCCAAACAATACAATCAGAATGCACAGAAGGCTCCTGGTGGACAGCAGCAGCAGACTCAGCACCGTGGCCACCAGCAGCAGGCCCAGAAGGGAAAAGTTGTGAGAAAAGCAGGACAGGTCTACTACACGAAAGTTGGAGACATTCCTGAAGGTGAACCCGTCATGCTGGGTAGGTTCCCTGTCGCAAGTCATCCTGCTATCATGCTTTTCGATTCTGGTGCATCGCATTCATTCATCAATCGTACATTTGTTGTCAAGCATAAAATTCCGATTGAGCAGATAGAGGAAAGTTTCCTTATACAGTCGCCCGGAGGGCGCATTAGTACTAAAGAGATAGTACATCGGGTGCCCATAGAACTTGGCGAGCATATATTCCCGACCTCGATGATAGTGCTGAAGGATCAGGATATAGATGTGATATTAGGCATGAATTGGATGTATCAGCACAGAGCTCTCATAGACGTGCTGAATAGAACCATCAGAGTAAACTTGCCTAATAGTCAAACTCAACTTCTTATCCAACTTTCCATACCTCAAAGAGCAGTTGGTAGGGTATGTGCAACCGCAGTTAAAGTGGTGCGGAACATTCTGGTAGTCTGTAAATTTCCGGATGTATTCCCTGACGAATTGCCTGGCTTACCCCCTGACCGTGATGTAGAATTTGCCATTGAGCTGAAGCCTGGAACGGCACCTATTTCCCGTAGAGCATATAGAATGCCGCCGAAGGAGTTGGCAGAGTTGAAGGTTCAGTTGTAGGATCTGTTGGATAAGGGTTTCATCAGGCCTAGTTCATCCCCCTGGGGTTGTCTTGCTATTTTTGTTAAAAAGAAGGACAGTTCCCTCAGACTCTGTGTCGATTACCGTCCCCTCAATGAGGTCACTATCAAAAATAAGTACCCTTTGCCTCGCATAAACCCACTTTTTGACCAGCTTGCGGGGGCCAAGGTGTTCTCAAAAATTGACCTCAGATCGGGGTACCACCAAATAAAAATCCGTCCAGAAGATATTCCCAAAACAGCCTTCACTACCAGATATGGTCTTTACGAGTATCTGGTTATGTCTTTCGGCCTAACCAATGCCCCTGCCTACTTCATGTACCTTATGAATTAGTCTTCATGCCTAAACTCGACAAGTTTGTGGTCGTGTTCATTGACGACATACTGGTCCATTCCAAAAACCCGGAAGACCATGCCAAGCATCTTCGTGTAGTCCTAACTCGTTTGCGAGAACATCAACTGTATGCCAAGTTCATTAAGTGCGTGTTTTGGCTAGACAGAGTTCCGTTTCTTGGGCATATTCTGTCGGCCGAAGGAGTATCGGTTGACCCAAGCAAAGTGGAAGAGATCTTGAATTGGAAACCACCAACCACAGTGCATCAAGTCCGTAGTTTTATGGGAATGGCGGGATATTACCGCCGTTTTATTCCGAACTTTTCCAAAATATCTAAGCCTATTACCAACTTATTGAAGAACGAGGTCAAGTTTGCCTGGTCACCTGAGTGTGAGAAGGCATTTCAGACTTTGAAGGAATTGTTAACCACTGCCCCAGTTCTAGCTCAACCGGACATTGAAAAGCCATTCGACGTATACTGCGACGCTTCAGGAACCAGCCTGGGTTGTGTCTTGATGCAAGAAGGCCGAGTCATTGCTTATGCGTCGCGACAACATAAGCGTCATGAAGAGAATTATCCTACTCATGATCTAGAATTGGCCGCTGTGGTCCATGCACTGAAAATTTGGCGTCATTATTTGCTGGGCAGTACTTGCAAGATTTACACCGATCACAAGAGCCTAAAATATATATTTACCCAAGAAGAGTTAAACATGAGACAACGAAGATGGCTCGAGTTGATCAAGGATTATGACATTGAAGTGCATTATCACCCTGGTAAAGCAAATGTGGTTGCCGATGCGCTCAGTCGCAAGATTCATTGCAGTTGTTTGGCAGTAAAGCCCCGAGACCTTTCTTTATGCTATGAACTAGAGAAGTTGGGGGTAGAAATAGTTGAACAGGGCAGTTTGAATCATATTAGTATTGAGACCACCATCTGTGATGAGATCATCGCAGCTCAAAAAGGAAGCAAAGGCATCAAGCATATTAAGGAGAAAGTCCAAGCTAGTACTGTAGATTGTTTCAGGATTGACGACGACGGGGTCGTATGGTTCAAGGGGCGGCTAGTAGTTCCAAAGGTACTCGAGTTGCGAAAAAATATTTTGGATGAAGCACATTTGACTAGATTCTCCATCCACCCTGGGAGCAATAAAATGTACCAGGATTTGAGGCAAAAGTTCTGGTGGACCAAAATGAAAATAGAGATCGCTCGATATGTAGCGAAGTGTGACACTTGTCAGAAAGTGAAATCTGTACACATGAAGCCCGGTGGAGAACTGCAACCACTGCCTGTTCCTGCATGGAAATGGGAGGACATTAGCATGGATTTCATCGTGGGTCTGCCGAAAACACCCAGGGGTTTTGACTCAGTCTGGGTTGGGTTGATCGCCTCACTAAGCAAGCCCACTTCATCCCTGTCAAGACCATTTACACTGCAGTGAACTATGCAAAGCTGTATATCCAGAATTTGATGAAGCTTCATGGTGTGCCCAAGACCATTGTCTCAGATCGAGGTTCTCAATTCATTTCCAACTTTTGGAGAGCTTTCCATAAGTCACTAGGATCAAAGCTTCTACATAGCACAGCATACCACCTGCAGACTGACGGACAGACTGAGAGAGTCAACCAGGTGTTGGAGGACATGTTGAGGGCATGTGCACTCAATTACACCGAATCTTGGGATGAGTGTTTGGCACTGGCAGAATTTTCGTACAATAACAGCTATCAAGAAAGCATCAAAATGGCACCGTTTGAGGCGGTGTATGGTCGTAGGTGTCGAACACCCCTGAATTGATCTGAGCCTGGGGAGAGATGGTACTTCGGCGTTGACTTGGTGGAAGAGACTGAAGCAAAGGTCCGGCAAATACAAGATAACCTAAAGGTTGCACAGTTGCGACAGAAGAGTTACGCCGATCAAAGACGTCGTCCCTTGGTGTTTAAGACAGGAGATTATGTCTATCTCAAAGTCTCGCCCATGAAGGGAATTAATCGATTTGGAGTTAAAGGCAAATTAGCTCCTCGATACATTGGACCATTTCAAATCATAGCTCGTCATGGGAAAGTAGCTTATAAGTTGAGGTTGCTAGATCATCTATTAGCCGTACACAATGTCTTTCATGTATCACAACTCAAAAAGTGTCTTCAGGTGCCAGATCAAGTCGTGGATATTGAGGGAATTGAACTCCAACCCGATCTAACGTACTCTGAGTATCCTATCCGAGTCTTGGATCAGAAGGATCGCGTCACTCGGAGAACCACTACAAGATGGTACAAGATTCAATGGAGCGAACATTCCGAGGATGAAGCCACCTGGGAGTCTGAAGATTATCTCGCCGAAAACTTCCCCGAGTTCTTTGCTACATTGTAAATGTAAAGTTTCTGGTTGTAGTCGGTATAAACTTCCCTTATTATCTTATGGTAGAAACTAAAGTAGGTTTACTTGAGACATTTTATTTTCCATTACTTAACCCTAAGGTTTATCATCTATCAAATCTCGGGACGAGATTTCTTTAAGGGGGAAGGGCTGTAATACCCCGGGTATTACGGCTAATTAATTTTGCCATGTCATCATGTTTAATTTAATCATCTGCATATGATTGTGCTTAGGGCTTCTAAAGTGATTTAATTATGTTTAGGTTTGATAGTGTAATTAAACCTTTAATTGGGAATTAAAGATATTAGCAAAAGAAAATTCCAATTAAGCTTTAAATTGACTCAAAACCCTAATTTAAAAACTATTTGGAATTTGATGAAAGTGCCTTAATAAAAGATGTAGATCTATTGAAATGAAACAACTTTTATTTTGGAAGATTTTGAAGTTATAATATAAAAATTTAAATTAAACTCAAATTACTATGTTGAAATTCAAGTTCAAAACTTCAAATTCAAAAATATTAGGAATTTGACAAAACCTCCTTAATAAGAGTTGTATAGATCACTGAGTAGGACAACTTATATTTTGACAAATTTTCAAGTTGTTAAAGAAATTTAAAAGTAATTTTAAAAATTTAGTTTGAAATTCAAAACCCTCTTTTACCCCCTTTACTGTAGATTCAAAACCATATAGAATTTGGGTTTGGTTCAAAAATGAAAATTGTCCAAAATTTTGAAACCTACAACTTTTGTGTTTTTTTCAAGTTAGTACACGAAATCTGGTGAATTGAGTCAAAAACCGAGAGGGGGGCACTGCATTGCTACAGTAACCCGCCCCCTCCCTCTCTGTTCGCGCACAGGAGCTGGCCGCCGGGGCGCCCGCGCACGCGCGGCGCCGCCCGTGCCGGCCGGGATCCTGCCCCTGGTCGCGGCAGCGCGTGTAGGGGACCCCACGCCGCCCTATGCCGCTTCTGTCCCCCCTCGAACCGGCTTAAAGACGACGGCCACCCTCCCGTTTCCTTCCCCTTCCCGCTCGGCGCACCGGTGACCACCTTCACTGCCCCGACCAAATTGGCCTCAACCCGTGCGCCACTCTCCAATTGTTTGAGCACCCAACCTCCCTGCTCCCTTGCGCATCCTGTGCCTTCACCTGAGTCGACGTTCGTGCTTCGAGGGCTTCGGAACGCTCGTCGTCGTCCGTGTGTCCGGCCGGAGCTCCGCCATAGCCGTTCTCTCGGAATAGCTTGCTGTGGTGAGTCTCGTCCGCGCTAGTGCTACGTTTCAAGCCCCTTAACTCTTGCTGATCTTCCTGCGTGCGGTGGTTTTTCGTTTGGTGTCCCAGAACGCTCGGAACGGAGGGGTCACCATCGTAGAGCACCGCCGCGGCCGCTGTCGTCGTCAAGCTCACTCTCTCCCATCACCGCCGCTCCCACCGTCTGCCGGTCTAGGACCGTGGTGAGCTCCTGGTTCTCCCCAAACCTTTATCCTAAGCGCTATCGTACCCTTGCGTCCGGAATGGGTTGGCCGCGCCGCCGCGTCCGCCATGGACGAGCTCGAGCTCGTCGGAGGCGCGTAGCTCCCTAGTTTGAGATGCTAGGTTGTCGGCTGGGCCTTAGGGTTCGCTGGGGTACGCTCGGTTTCGTCCCGGGGGTCGCCGGCGGCAAGCTCCGTGGCAAGCCGACATGTGTGCGCGTGTGCGTGTGTGCGCGAGTGGGCGCCAGCCGTTGTAGGAGGAGGAACTGACAGGCGGGGCCCGCCTGTCAGCGCCTCGGCGTGGCGCCTGGAGGCGAGCCGGTGCGGGCGCGGTCAAGTGGGCCAGCCTGCCTGACTTGGGCCGTCCCAGGCCGAAAGGCGTTTTTCATTTTCCCGTTAGAATTTCAAATGGATTTCCATTTTAAATTACGATGAATAGTTCTTGTATTTGTTATTTTTGTAGTATTATTTTTGTTGATCTAAAAATCATGAAGATAATTGTGGGTACTCTCTGGAGTATGTAGTATTTTATAAAAATATTATATATAGGGTTTGGACATTTTCTGTGGGAACTAAAAATCAGCATATTAATTAATAAATGCAACTTTGAGCAATTTTTATAAATTCCAGAATTATCCAAAAATCATGAAAATTTATGTGGTACTGTTTTAGGGTAAGATCTATCTGTTGGGTAAGTTTGAGCTCAATTGGAAACTATTAGGACACTTGTTTATTAGATATGGGGTGTTTGATTAGTAGAATTAATTTACGCAAATAATCCCTGTTGTTTGGTGTGATTTTGGATTGATTGAGTTCAGGGATCTTTCACCATAGTGATCCTTGACAAAAGTATTAGAGTCTCTTGTTGGTTGTAGTAAAGCTGTGTAGTGGCTTTCTATGACCGTTAAAATGGTCAATAAAACAAAAGTAAGAAAACACTATTTTTATCTTCCGAAAAGCGTTTACAACTTTACCATGAAGGAAAGTTGTACTCAAGATCTTAATGGTTTACTTTCAAGCATTTCATTTGTTGTCCTCATGCCATGCTAAGCATACATCATTGCATACGTGTAGTGCCCGTTCCCGAGGAGGTCCAGGTCGAGACTACTGCTGAGGAGGTCACTCCAGAAGTCATCCAAGGATTCGACATCTGCGGGACTGATCCCGACCCGACGCTGTACACGATTCAAGGCAAGCCCCGGTGCATTCAGCCCCGCCTTGTGTTTTATAAAATTATTTATCACTTGAGTCTATTATTGCATTAGGTTGTTAAGAGTTGTTTGTCACCTATATTGATGCATTACCTGCCTGGATACGTAATATCCCGGAAACCCGTTTAAAAATAAAAATACTCAAAAATGCTTAACCCTGCTTAATCAATTTAGATTTTGCATAAAAAGGCTATTTTTGACCTATGAAAATGTGACAATTATGAATCATGAGAAAAGAGAAAGGGATGTGGGTCCGTTCGGAAATTGTGTACTTGGGTAGCAGCCCCGATGCACCATAACCGTCGGAAAGGGATTCTCCATTCGTTGGTTGTGAATTTGGGTTAGAGTCCCAATGCTTGACCATCGGCGGAAAAGGGATTTGAAAACCGTTGGAACACTTGTATTTGGGTTAGAGTCCCAATGTAATGTCGCCGGCGGAAAAAGGATTAGGGACCGTTCATTGTAAGCCTGCTGTGATAACTAGCCACATACTACGGAAAGCTCTGACTCCGGTGGCTCTACTACTTGAACCGACAACCACGCACTGGAGTGGAGAGATGGCGAGAGCAGCGTGTACCCTCGTGGCCGGCGTGCCTGGAGAGAAGAGGAGTACTGTGTTCTCGGGTGGCGTAGGACCGGTTCAGGGGTAGAAAAGTCGTGGTAGCCAGGGTGTAACACCCGAAAAATTGCATTCTTTTAAATAGTGGAAATTTATTTGATTATGCAATTAGTTGATCATTCCAATATAGGGAAATAATAATTTTTCACCAATATAAAATCAAACCTAGGTCATACACATGTATGATGCATTCATGCTGGAGCATTTCTTCTTTGTACTATTGTAGCTTATTTGAATTTTTCAAATATTTCAAAACCCAATTTGAAAATCCTTTTGGAAAATGAAATTGGAAATTGGAAAAGGGTAATAGAGAAGAGCCCTTCCCCTCTCCTTTCTGGCCCAGCTAGCAAGCCGGCCTGCCTTCCCCCTTGGCCTGCTCCCTCCTCTTCTCTCCAACCTGACTGGGCCGAGGCCCAGCTAGCCAACCACAGCAGCGCACCCTACTTCCTCCCTTGCAGCTGACGAGCGAGACCCACGGGTCAGCCCCTTCCTTCTCCACCTCCCTCGCCGCATGAACAGAGCTGCCGCCGCGGCCGAGCACGCGCGCGCGAAGCGTCCCTCTGCCGTGACTGCCAGCCCGACCCCAGCGCTCTGTGCTACCGACCCGTGGGACCCATAGGACAGCCCCTCCCCTTCCCTCTATGCCGCGCCGAGAGTCCGAAGCAGAGAAGAAACGGCCGAAGCCGATTTCACCGCTTGCCGTGTTTGATTCAATCTCCAAGATTGTCGTCACACCTCGGGAGTACTTAAGCAGCGCCACACCCCCTCGTAGCCGTCACCCAACCCTAGCCGCCTCTCCTCGCTCGCCCCCGCAAGAACAGAGCCGCCGCCGGACCCGAAGCTGCCCGTCGCCGACGAAACCACCGTAGAAGCTATTCCCGTCCAAATTGGCGGTTCTCCGTGCTTTGCTGCAAGGTCAGGAACCTCCCTGGCCTTTTCCTCCTCGAATTCATGCCCGGTAGCCGCACCCATGGCTTCGCCGCCGCCATGCTGCCGCCGCCGAGCGCGCTGTTTTCTCCTCGAGCCGTAATCGTCCGTCCCGATGCCCTAGACGAGTTCCCCATCGAGCTCTCTCTCTCCCGAGCCCTTTCCCGTGCCGATGGTGCACTGCAGCGCTGTCTCGTCCTCGCCGGCGAAGGTCCGGCCATGGCGCCGCCGCGGTCGGCTCTGCTCCGGCCGGGAGCATCGCCACCCCTCCTCTCTTTTAATCTGATCCGCCGATTTTGAATCGGACGGCCGAGAGCAGCCCATACTGATTCGGCCAGTGTTTTTGCGAATAACCCCCTGCAGTTTTTAATGCTTAACCCGCAGCCCTTAGCGTATTCAGTAGATTACGTTTTCCAGTTTAAAAGGCGCATTTCAATTCGGTGTAGACGAAAATGTGTTTTCAGATTTTAAATCAAAATTGTTTCATTTATAATTTCCACGTTTTAGCTCCGATTTGAACGATTCAAATTGCGTTAGATTCGTAATTTCATAATCTATCTGATGGTACCACTGTTTCATATATTTTCAACTTTTAAAATTTGAGATTATATTTGATCTATTATTATTCTATTATAAATCATGTAAAATTCATATCTTCCTCGTTTTAAATCCGATTTGCGCAAACTTTATATCGATGTGATCGTAGCGACGTATAGGTTAGTTTTATAAACTTTTTATTTTGTTTTATCTCTGTTGGTGTACTGTTCTAATCAATAGCTTTGTTTGCTTTGCATGATTGCACTGGATGTGTGTATGTTGATTTGGTGATCGAGTATAGACGGTGAGCTTTACATGGGTGATCAAGATCAGTCTTCGACAACCCAGATCACCAGGAGTTTGCTGATCAAGGCAAGTATTAGTATGGATCATCCTTATTGTCTTATTCACCAAATAAATAATTGCATTTGCATGTGTCTTCCTTGATAACCATAGTTACTTCCTAGTTTTGTTATCCTGTTCCTTACAACCTATGGGATTATGCATATGGTAATTGAGGCTAGTGCGTTATTGCTATCATGATCATGTAAACTGATTAATTGAATATGCAATAAGGATTAAAAGTTGCCTTTTTAGCAACATGAAACTAGGGGATTGGAGCATAGTTTTGTGATGCACCATATCCTTCCCCCTTGGTAATGATCTGTTAGCAAAAGCTGGGACTTACAGTGCAACTATGAGGGCTACATGGCTCTGGTTTTAGTCAAGTATAGGTCCTTTTTCTAGCTTGTTAGAGGTTACCGAAAGGCGTGATGGGGCCTGACGACTCGGGTATAGTGCGGCTCCTGTCCGAGTGTGTATAACCTGCGTGACCTTGTGCCACGAAGAAGGGGGCTCTACATCTGCTTGCCGGGTCCCTAGCGGCCCTAACTTGTTAGACGAAGAATCTTGAAAGACTTCATAGTGAAACCCTGCTCTCTCACCTTGGTAGTGTTATGGAAGTAATTAACCCGAGCAAATGGGAATCACGGCTCATAGTGAAAGTGCACAACCTCTGCAGAGTGTAAAACTGGTATACTAGCAGCGCTCACGGTCACGAGTGGCCCGGAAAACTCACGGAGTAGTTATTTTTCAGGGTGATGTTTACTTGTTGCTAGTCTATTTATTGCTTCTCATTAATTGTGTTTACTATGATCATGAGAATGGGCTTATTAACTTGTTGCTATCCAACTGCATAAAAGATGATTAATTAAAAGCAACCTGCTGTTAAACCATGTCAACCCTTCTTGAGCCTCATGAACCCATGCTAGTCTTGTTGAGTACGACATGTACTTACGCTTGTTTATTTTTTTCATTACTTGGTTAAAAATCCCGGATGGGTAACAGATGGTGATAGTGATGTGGACTACCCAGAGGACTACTAGACTTGTGCCTCACCAGTCGACGTCCCTGTGCTATGGAGCTACCGTGAGAGTTATCTTTATTTTCCGCTGTGTAATGACTTTGATATTATTCGCTATGTATTAAACATTGGTTATGATACAATTTATGCAATTTGTTGGCTTATGTGTGTGACTGATCTCTGGGCGCACATAAGATTATGCATCCCATTTTATCCTTAAAATTGGGTGTGACAAATTGGTATCAGAGCCGTGTTGACTGTAGGACGCAAGCCTAGTTAGCACTGGATAGCCCTTAGCTTTATTATCTCTTTTTACTTGTTGTATTAATTTGTTACAAGTTTTTGCTGATATCCTACCCTTGTCCATTGCAAAATTTTGACTTAATCTTAATTCTTGTAGATGGCCAACCTTAAACGCACTGCTCGCAAGCGTGTCATGCCACCTAAGAGGTACCTGCAGCGCTTCATCTCTGGCGGACATGTTTCCCGACCGGAGGTGCCCGCAGAGGAGCCCAGTGAAGAGCCCTTGGAAGACAGCTCAGAAGACGTACCTATGGAGGACCCTCAGGAAGATGAACCCGAGAAGGTGGAGCCGCAGGGTGACCAGGATTGTGCTGGCGACCCTGATGACGAAGATGATGGAGGCAACTCGGATGACTCCGACGACCCCGATGACGATGGCGACGATGATGGAGACCAAGGTGGAAAACCCTGGGTGGGAATGATTCACTATGATCATCATGGTGATGACTACTACCACCGCTGCTCCTCGACTTGGTGCGCCGCTTCTACCCCAACGCCTCGGTGCTGTACAAGACGGAGCGCTGGAAGCACCCAGACTACGCCGACTACTATGAGACGAAGGTGTACATCAAGGAGGGAAGCCAGGTGAAGAATATCCACTATGCTGTCTCCATTCGACTCTCCAAAGCTGCCGCCATCAAGGATGCCGCACGACAAGCTCTTATGGTGCACCGCCATGAGAATTGGGACATCATCAAGTGGGAGATGCACCGCTACCTTCCCCGCCGTCAGAGTGGCCAAGCTAACTGCAGCATCGCCGGTCCACTTGGAGAAGTGAACGCCCGACTCCACGCTGCCTTGGAGTGTTTGGCCCAGACCAACACCTTTCTGGACCAGACACTGGATGAGCTGAACACCAAGACTGAAGCTAACTACAAGCTCAGCCGGGCGGTGGATGAGTTGAACAGGCAACTCGGTGTTGGACCCCTCCGCCATCACCAAGGTGCCCAGCTGAATCGCCGCCAAGGAACCGAGGTGACCATGGAGATGCTCACACCCGCACCGACATCGGCCCCTAGAGGAGTTACCCCCAGTTAGTAGCAAAAGACGCTAGTAGCGCAAGTTGAGTCAAGTCGAGTAGTTCGTGTCTTGTGAACTTTTGTGCTAGATTGCTTTTTCTTATGAACAATGCTTGATTTGGAGTTTGTAATGAGTGCTGAGATTGTGGGCATGTCCGCAAAATCTCTTTATATAGGTTTGAATTAGTGCATAATAGTTTGGGTTGATTATCTCAGTTTCCAGCAGTGCTGTTTTTCAGACCTCTCTGCCTTAGTTATTTTCCTATTTAATTATATAAGACCAAAAATCGTGAAAAATTTTTGTGAAAAACTAGACTTCTGTATTTTTCTTTGGCCACAAGAATCATCTCAATATCAGTTACGGGTTGGGAGAAACAAATGTCACAAGTCAAAGTTTCTGCGCTGTTTGTTACTCTGGAACAGTTTTGAATCAAATCTGTTTTTGATAAACTTAACGACAGAATCTGGAGAGATGGTCTGAGTAAAAGTTGTATAGTTTTTCTCATGCTTTCCAACCATGTATAGCATGTCTCTGTTTGACTTCAGAAACTCCAGATATGACTATTTTTCTACTCTGCCGTTGTTGGATCGCGCCTAGAATTTCCTGTTTTACTCTTTTAAGTGTTATTTTAATGGGAAAAAATTCTAAACCTCACTTCAATGATTTGAACAGCAGATGGCCCACACCAGGAGGAACCCAAGGGGCGATGGTACCTCTGAAGAAAATGCTAATCCACCACCACCTCCGCCACAGCCTAATATGGAGCAGCTGATGATGATGCAAACACAGCTGATGCAGCAGATGGCCCAGAACATTCAACTGCTGCAGCGAAACAATGGCAATGGGAACCCACCTCCACCACCCTGTGACAAGAGAAGTGAATTCTTGAAGGGACGCCCACCCACCTTCGATCATTCCGGTGATCCTCTCCAAGCTGATGATTGGCTGCGGACAATAGAAAGGTAGCTGGAGATCGCCCAATGCAACGACGTCGAGAAGGTTCTCTATGCATCTGGGCAGTTGCAGGGAGCTGCTCTGGATTGGTGGAAGTCTTTCCGTTTTGGACGTTCTGACCCCATCTCTTGGCAGCAATTCCGTGAGGGGTTCCGCAATCATCATGTGCCTGCAGGGTTGATGAAGCTGAAGAAGAAGGAGTTTCTTTCTCTGAAGCAGGGAGGTATGCTAGTTGCCGAGTACCGTGACAAGTTCATCCAATTGTTGCGGTATGCTCCAAAAGAGGTTGAAGATGATGCCAAGAAGCAAGAGCTCTTCTTGGAGGGACTGAATGATCATCTCCAGTACCAGTTGCTCTCCCACACTTTCGCCAACTTCCAACAGTTGGTGGACAAAGCCTTGATCATCGAAAGCAAGCGCCGTGAGATAGATGAGAAGAAGCAGAAGAGGAAGTTTCAAGGACAGTCGTCTGGAAGCAACAGCCGCTTTCGTAACAACCAGCAGCAGCCTCAGCAGCAACAACGTTTCCAGGGACAGTCTGGATTCAAGAACAATTTCCAGAATCAACAACGTTCCTAGAACCAGCAGCGTTCCCAGTACCAGCAACAAGGTGGCAACCAGGCGCCACAACTGACTGCTCCCAACAACATCCCAGTGAAGAATGGTGCCCCCAACAAGTGTTTCCGCTGTGGCAAAGAAGGACACTTGTCCTACAATTGTCCTGAGAAGCAGAATCCCCAAGCCTCCTAGAAGCAGAACAACCAGCAGAGAGTGCCACCTCACACCGGGAAGGTGAACCATGTGTCGGTTGATACAGCACAGGAGACTCCAGAGGTCATGATGGGTACGTTCAATATCGACTCCATCCCCGCTACAGTTCTTTTTGACTCTGGTGCTTCGCATACTTTCATTTCGCACACATTTGTTAGAAAGCATGGTATTTCCCTTAGTGTCATGAAACATCCTATTATGGTTTCTTCTCCGGGTGGTGT